>CM020503.1:10925000-12172500 GCA_009823395.1 Thamnaconus septentrionalis | reverse complement strand
GAGGAAACATCTAACCAAAGTACCATCTGCTTTCAAAAGTAAGTGGTCGTGTGAGACCTGATGGATGTGAAGGCAACCAACTTTTTTGAGGAATATAAAATGACAGAACGGAGGATTTACTGCGTCCCTACTATCACTTTACTATGAAGTCAAATCAAGATTAATTAAAAGATTAATTCAAATTGATGAAACTCACTTGATACAATAAAAAAGGTTTTTGTTTTAATTCGGTATTTCAAACCATACTTATTCATTGTAAGGTTGTTTCTTCTGTTTTTCCTCTCAGGATTTAGACAAAGCCACATGCATGCAAGTTAACTTTTTTCCAGCTACCTCCGCAATAGTGTAAATAACACCAACAGAGATAATAACCCACTTTTCTTTGCGTAATTGCACTCTTTCAATGTTTTGGACCTAAATTCTGGCCATATCTTACAATTTGCACACTCAAGGGTCAAACATATTCAGGGGTGTGCGGGGCAACATGGAACAGTAACCACGTGTCAACACAATCAATTCATGGAAAAGTTATTTGCCCTGTCGTCAGTCGTTTAGGATAAAAGTCAAGGAAACAGGAAGCAGAAAACATTTCATCAGGGATTCAGTCGGGGCACTTTGTGGGGAGAGACAAAGGGAAGGTTACAGCATACATGACCAAAGAAATGTCAACATCACCAGCATAAAGTTAAGACTCTGGCTTTGAGTTACTTGGATGAGGTGAATCAGAGTGGCTCATAGGGGAGGAGGGGGGTCAGACTGGACAGCTCAGGCATGATGGGAGAGCAGAGGGATGTGTTGGAATTTGAATCATTTCCCCCGCAGCCACAGCGCCAGAGACGCTGCGGCGTCCCAAACCTTCTCAGTTACACAACCACACATTTTGAAACAGAAAGGAAATCAAAAGGCTCTGCTACAGAGGATGAATTAAGTTAACAAAGCCACCAAACACATCAGCATGTAACAACAGAGAAACAGGCCTTGAATTGAAGCAACATGTGAGAGCTGTAAAAGTGAGGGGGGGGAAAAGCATTTGTTGATTGTTCAATGTGTCTCATAACTTTTTCCTCGGCGGCTGCGGGAAACGCTAGTTTCCATGGCGATGCTCAAGTTATTTCTCTCTATTTTTCTTCCTACTCTTTGTTTGAGGGCTGCGTTTCACCTTGAAGGCTGGGAGAGGACAGCAGAACGCGGGGGAGCATACCGGGAACAAAGCGGCGCGGCACCGCCAAAGATTCAACAAGTTTACCCCACCTAACCCCTCCGCCCCCCCCGCCTCCCCCCCACCTCCCACCCATTGTTTGACTTTGAGGTGTTATTTTACTAAAACACTTTCAGGGGTCTGGAGAGGAAGAGACAGAACCTCAGAGAGACCCGGGTTCCTGAAAGCCTCGGCGCTGCTGCTGCTGCTATCTTGGCTTTGCCACGGGTCGGCGTCGGAAGAAATACTGACAAGTTCAATTCTGGGCTTTTTTACCTTTTTGCTCACCGTGCAGCCGGGCAATTACCGAGCAGGGACCTGCACTCGCTGCGTGGCCCACTTACGGAACATGTGGCTCGCACTCCAAATAGATGGCATCGATAGGAGACCATTTCCTTGCAACACTGGGAGAGGAAAGTTTCTGTCTACCTTGTTTGAACTTGTGGAAAAGTGGCCGTGGGGACATTTCCACCGAGGGTGGAGCTGTTTACACCTCCAGGTTGTTCTCAGGCGACACCAACTGTGACATTTCCATGTGTTTACGCTTCATCCACCGCGCACAGCGCCCGAGACAAAACGGCTTACTTAGCACGGCGTTTACTGCTAAAACCGAGGCCAAATGTTTGGAAAGGGACTACGTGGCAGCCCTCTGTGACCTCACAAAGGGGTCTGCGCACATTGTGAAAAGTGGGGCAAGCAATCAAAGTATAAACGGTTCACTTTTCCTTTTCCTGGGCGCTTCACTGAAGACGCACGCGTATTGTTGTTGAAAAACATTGGAAAAGGGTGTTTTGCATAATGGGGGACCTTTCAAGCCAGGAAGCACCCTGCAAATCACACCCAATGCAGCACCACTGTCACTTTCTTAAAATCATGGCCCAGTTACCCAAGGTGTTTCGCAGCAAAATTGTTTTTTCTTTTTAATGGGCACCACTGAATCATCCCGAGAGAAGGATTCAGGTGCCCACAACAAGGTGTGTGTAACTAGGTTATGATTTCTGGGAGGAGATGCTGCGTGGCGTTCTAATCCTGTCATGAATCAAGCGCGGTCGTTCAATACGAGCGCATTACTTATTCATATCACACTCAGAATTCTTGATGCTTGCTGTCAAACTGTGCTCTCTCTCTCTCTCTCTCTCTCTCTCTCTCTCTCCTCTCTACCTCTCTCTCTACCTCTCTCTCTTAATTGTCCTTGCTCAAGTGCAGCTTTGCTCTGTTCCTGCTCAACACTGATTTGTGCAGTCAGTTCTACTTGTGAATGCAGCTGAAATTTCCTGAGACTCCATCAACTGGCTGTTGAGAGATCACAAAATGAATGCTCCTGCGTTGTTTTGGAAATAACTCAGATATTGAGACTGCTGTGAAATTTGCCAATAGAAAAAAACCAACAAACTGTGTAAAGGGCATTTAGTGCTTTAGTTCTTCATCGAGACTCTCGCCACTTTTTCAGCGGCATTAAAAAGGATGCACGTTGTGTACCTGCTTGCTTGTGCCAACCCTCATGTACTGTGTTGTCATTTGTGTGGCCCGTGCTAACAGTTCTAAGGACAACAATGGATGAACCCATCTTGCTCTTCTGACGATTGTCAGTTCAAATTGAAAGCAATCTGTCGCTCTCAATTACCACTTGGATCGCACAATCAATTTACTGTTTTGTGTTGACAGTAATAGCGCATACCGCTGGTTGATGAGAAGGCCTGTTTTGCACTGACTCTAAGTACAAAGGCAGCAGAGGCAGCGCAAACAGGCACATCCAGAGACGCAGATGCTGTAGTTTTCAATATTTTTCACCAAAACTGGAGAGTTTTATATATTTTTGGCAAAATAAGAGCATATTTTAAGGCCAAGATTGTGCAAAAATTATTAACATGGACAGTTTGCACTGAATAAGAAAAAAGATTAGTGATGAAGAGTGTAGAAGCCTGTTGTTGAAGTAAAAAAGATTGTTTTATCAAAGCCCTCCATCGTTCTGCTGTACTCTGCAGCCGGCAGGGACGACCTGAAAACAGTATAATGTGTCGCCTTCTCATGTTGCTGGCAGGCAGCGGACACGTGACCAGCGGGTGAAGCGCAGCCCTCAGACAGAGTGAGTCACATCACCGGCACTCGAGCCAGTTAGCAGGTGACCCGTCTGCTCGCTTCCTGTCTCGTGACCCCGACCCAGCCTCACTTCAAACCCTAATCAGCAACTTTGGGCTGGCGCCATCCCTCCTCCACTCCACCCCTCTCCGTATGCAGCTCTGATTGTTCAGTGGAAACCCACAAGGCAGGCAGTCGGCCGAGCGCGTTCATAGATGCCCCCCCACCCCAACAAGAAAGCTGCCAGGAACCACAGACTGACACCAAAACAGAACGAGATCAGTGATGAATTTTGGAGCAGACGGGAGAGATCGTCGACGGGGAGATATTTTGGTAGCTTGAAACATCCATTTGTTTGACACCAACACTCCTCACTCTGGACCAACTCTACGAGTGGTTGAGTCAGCATCGTTTGAACCAGAACCAGGGAATACTGAGACGGGCTCTGATGCAAACCGAGCTGGGGAGAAAATAAAAACTCAAACATTCCAGCAGAGTGGGGTGTCTGTCTTTCTTCTGCAACACTGGCGTTTACGCTTTAAAGCGAGAGGCACTCAAGATATTGAGCCTGACTGATTAGGTTTGACTCCATTGATGTGAGCAGCTGAGGGAGTGAGACCACATTTAGACCGCATGATGAAATTTCGTCTTTATCTTTACCCACATGCCACTCTGCATCACTGCCGGTATGACTCACCTCGCTCTATTTGCTTTCAGGGAGAGCGGGGCAGATGGATAGTGATGTACCTCCGGTGGCCCGCTTGCAAACATAGTTACGTTGCAGATCATGTCGCGCCGCTCATGCATGTTAAGTATTGGGTCGGGTTATTTGGAGTTTTGGGATTCAGTGGTTTGGCTTTCATTCATTTATTTCATTTATTTGGCCGTGTGCTCAGACTGGCTAAATTTGACCCGACTTGCTTTAGAATGACGCTAGTCAGGTTGCACAGAAGCTAACGAGGCCCCTGCTGATTGCGTTTAGGGTTATGAATGAGTAATTGTACAGCTTTAGTTTTGAGGTTAATTAATTAATCAATGTTTATAACTTACCTCGATTTTAATACAAAAAAGAAGTTGTATGTCACAGCCAGGTGGGGTGGGAAACACGAATGATTTGGCACTTTTTAAGATTCGTTTTAACAAACCTTCTAATGTTAGCTAGCATGCTAACACTGCAACCAAAATGGCTTTAGCTGAAGATGTGTTGTGCCAACTGATCTACACTCAATTATTGTTGAGCTTGTCAGTGTGAATGCAACCTCTTATCCACTCAGAATATGAAGTATTTCCTTGAGACACGCCGATAATCAAATGACTGCAGATCATCAGATCTTGGACTGACTCCATGGAGTTGATGGGGTTTGTTTTTTGGACGCTCCGGTGTTTCCACCTTCCTATGATATAAATCTCAGCTATGCCCACAGACCGTAATCATTTCATTCTTTCACCACTATTTGTCTCTTAAGTGCCACTTACACACAGACTGCTTTGTTCTCCCCTGCCATGACGTGGGCTTTACTCATGAGGAAACGGCAGGTCTAATGAGTAAATGGGTCCGGCGCATGGCACAAAGTGTGAAATCATAAAATCAAGTCTGCTTTTTGTTTGCCATTTGAAGTGGCAAGGCTCAGTGCTGTGGCCGAGGTTGAGCTCAACGGAACAAGAAGAACCTATTAGAAATCTGCTGAATTCAGTCAGATTTTATTGTGGGATCTTAATGAGGCAATGGACTGCTGACCTGTTTGACAATAATTGCACCGCATTTTAGTAATGTGAATAAAATTGTTCTATTTTTCTGATCATAACCAATCAACAGTTATTTTTATATTGCAACATGGTTGTTATATGTTAATTAAATCATCAGTGTTTATTTCAAGTGTGATGCTGTTAAAGTAAATTCAAATAGAAACTTTCATCTGTGTTTCTGCTTTATACATCTTTTTATATTGTAGTAGTACATGTAAATAATATTCCTACTGTTTGTTTTGTATACAAACACCATTATTGAAAAATAAATATATGTAGCAGCTTTAGCTTTGTTGTTGTCGCCATGCTTCATGAATTCAAGGCAAATGTTCCTTTTTCATTTTGGCGATATGCTGGGGGTTTGTGGTCCACAGATTATTATGCAAACAATGACTCTATCGTATAATCAGTCCTGATCCCATTTTCCACGCAGAAAACCAGCGAGAGAAAACAAGCCCAAGTGCAACTGTTACAATGCTTAGTGCTATCAGGTAGAGCAGAGGTTGGAGGAAAGCATGTTGGACACAACATTAACACTGGTGCTCTGTGCTATCAGCGATGATCAACTGCGGGTTACTTGGTTCAAGCATCTACATTTCCGGACGGCTAAAGTGTGGCGCCTGCACTGTGATCCCCGGGTTGTTTACTTGCATGGAGGAGGGTCAGCTCGCTGCGAGAGATCAATACAGCACCACGCCAATTACCCAGGCTGCACTGGGATTCCAAGAGAGTTGTGAGTCACTCCGGGTGAGTTCGCTCCCTCCTCCATCCATCCATCTCGTGGCTTCACTTTTATGACCCCAAAAAGAACACTCGCAGGTTGCCTCTGTGGCTTGAATTATTAAGGAGCTCCTCAAAGCTCTGATCTTGTCAAAGTTAAACCTCCGCAGTTCCTGCAACATCCTGCGAGCAGTTAAGTAGCTCGGAGGTATGCGAGATCGGGGTCCAAAGCGGGGTCGCGCCGGGGTAGAGAAAAATGAAATATGGAGATGTTTAAGAGCGACTTAATGTGATGGGCCTCGACGAGAGCTTTTAATGAGTGACGCGGGGAATACCTCAGCGTGTGTTTTTGGTGGGCTTCCTCGGAGTGCGCGCTCAGTCAGTGCCACGCTTTGCAACCAGCGTGTTGTGCATCATCTCGCTGCTGTCTGCTGCTGCTTTCTTCCGACGGCGCCTCATTAGCAGCCATTGAAGAGCCAAACCAAAGCTTTTAATTGGGTGATGTAATTAAGGCCTGCTAACAAAGTCAAAGTTTAATTAGCCTGGTGGGGAATCGTTCAGGGGAATTGCACTCTGCTCGTGCTCCCTGGAAATTTTGCATCCTTTCGCCACTCTGCCTCTCCCATTCTCTGCACCTCCCGGAAACCCCCCACGACCTCACTGCTCCCTCCCCACCTCCCCTCTGCTGCGAGCGCAGGGGAACGTGACACAAATCTCAACGAGGCTCAGACCTTCACGACGCACTCCTCTCCCAGCTCTTTGTCGCTCTCCTCTGCCCGGGACTTTTTTCCCCTTGTTCCTCTACCTGCGTGAACCACCTGTTCTTTCCTGCGTCCACTCTGCCTCGAATATGGCGGAGATTTGTTCTCTCGGCTTTTTACAACGGGGTTAGATGTTGGTTCCGCCCTCGGCCCTGATTCTGCCTCTTTGCCGCCTCGTTGCCGTCGGCTTCCACACTTGCTGGAGGTCCAAAGGAGCATCTGCTTTAGCAGGAAGTGCTTCTGTGAGCTAAATTATTTGCTGTTTCCTGAAGATCTATACAGTGCGTGTCTTAGTAATTACGCTCGGCAGCTCCGCTGGAGTTCAGGATGGAAAATAAAGATCTGAAAACGGGCGCAGCCCCTGGATGATGTAGTTGTGAGGAAAACAAGCAGCTGCTGTGAGCGTTGCGCCATAGCAGCTGCGGGTGAACTCATCTGTACAGCAGAAAGGAGCTCAGTTTATATTGATTCCCACCGCGGTTACATCTTGAGGGTTTGCTATTAAGCAAACCCACAGAAGGGCTTAATATTTTTTTCCCCTCCTTCCTGAAGGTAGTTCAATAACACATCCTCAAGTGTAATTGAAAACACGTGCGGCAGCAACACACGCCGCAGACAAATCGCTGATTCTTCTCCTCTCTCTCTCTCTCTCTCTCTCTCTCTCTCTCTCTCCCTCTCTCTCTCCGTCCTAGCATTTCAGTCACCCCGTGTCCGACAGCACGACACAGGATGTGTGGAGGACGCGAGCGCCTTTGTTGCTCCTCGGGAAAAAAGGGAGAAAGGTTGCAGCAGAGTGCAAACTTTTACACCCACAGAGCGAGGGAGACAAGTGTCTGTCTGGAAAGGTGAGCGTGTCCGACACCGTGCGTGAGTGCGCGGGCAGGCGAGAGGGAGAGGGAGAGAGCCGCGCGTCCCCACGGGAGATTAAGCTCCGGCGTGGCATCCAGCAAAAAACTCTCATTTCTGCCTTCGATAAGAAGGGAATTGAGTCTCTATTTCTGTCCCAACCACCTACGGAGGGAACCGCAGGAGAATGCAGCACTCCAAGTCTCACAACGCGGGTTCGGATCAGTTTCCCCCTTCGCACAAACACACCGATAGCTATAATCTTCTGCCATTTACAGTCCAACATACTTTTTTTTTTTTTTTTTAATTCCGTTTTAATCCCCATGCCTGGGAAAAAAAAAAAAACCAAAAAAACTTTTCAAACATCGAGCCAGGAAATAGAGCACATCTCCTGCAAATGATGGTGGCTCTGACTTTGCTTCACCTGCTTTGCTTCACCTGCTTTGTTTTCTTTATTTATTTATTTATTTTTAACCTGCAGGACTTTGATCTATATTCTGAGTAAATATGACCTCTGTCATGACACAGGGTTACATGGGCAGTCTTGTTTTGGACACTGTTTCAAGTTAAACCTATTGAAAACTGTTTTCTGCAACTAAGGAGGTTCAAGCAAGGCAATGTAAACTGTCTGAGCATCGTTGTGCATTTGTTTTTGAAGCAGATCTCCAAGGAGGTATAGAGTTTTAATTGGGTGAAATACAATTATTGTATTAGATATAATAATTCCTCCCTCGTACTTCCTGTACATCATGTTTATCAGCTTTACATTGTGCAATTTTACTAAATCAGATGATTGAGTTCACTACTCCTACTGCTAAAAATAATACATTGCTCATCCCCTACAATGTCTTCCATGTAGCTTAGAAGCAATGTTTGAATCCAATATCAGCTTAGCTAATGAATAACGATCAAGCTATTTTAGGTGGAGGTTAGCAATATACCCGACGTTGTGGTTCAACCTATCAACCTTGAATCTCCACTGAGTTTTATTTTGTGCAAAATGTCAGATGTTTGGTTTATGTATTGGGAGTGTTTTAGTTGAACAAGTTCCGGGAGTACGTTTTTTTTTTTTGTGTGTGTGTTTTCATCCTGACCTGCGCTTGTCCTTTGATTCCGGCCTAAAAGGATCTCTCCGTTTCCCGTTACCCGACTCGGTCTTTTGATTTCCCCTGCCTCACTCTTTGTGGTTCCTGGCAGTTTTCAAGTGCAGCCGCTTTAATAGAACCAGAAGCCAGGGGCCGGGAGTAAAACACAGGGCCTTTAACTTCCACCTCCTGTCGCGGTGTCAGAACATTTCTTGACCCGCTGTTAACACTAACAGCGCCTCGGCCACCGGGCCTGCCAGCCCGCAGCTGTGCGCCGTGCGGGGCCAAGCTGTGTTCCCAGGTTGGGACTGTCCTGCCTTGTGAAAATCCAGGCAGGAGTTTGGTGCAACAGCTGGGTCGAAGCCAGCGACGACCACTCGGCTGAGCAGCGGAAGGCCGCGCCGCCGCCGCCGCCGGCCCGCAGCTTTGAACGGCAATATGAAAACACACGTGACTCAAACACAGCTGCATACGGGAGGGAGCGTGGCGGTGGCAGTGGAGGAAGGGATCCTGCAGCCGACCGGGAGACCGATCTAGCCTACTCTCTTTGGATAGCGGGGCACGAACGGCGACAGAACTACCAGAGTTGACTCACCATTTCCAGGCTCACACTCCTCCAAGTCTTCGTCGTCACTAGGACACTCAGCTGACGCTACCAAGAGGTCATCCGCATTCTGGAAGATTAGAAAACAGAGAGGGGTGGAGGGGTGGGGGAGAGGAGTATTAGTATGGAGGACACACACACGGCAGCAAAGAGGATTAAGAGTTAGACAAAGTGAAGGTCTTTGGCTCGGCGGACAGCCGGGCTAATGCAAGCGGAGGAGGCGAAATTAAAAAAAAAAAAAAAAGGCTGGCGGAATCAAAATCCTTCGCAGGAGTTATTGCTCGAGCAGGCTGCTGGCGGGCGCTGAGGACACTGGGGCGAGAGGCGCTGCACCCGCATATGTGTGTGTGTGTGTGTGGGGGTAGTCTCAGTCTGAATGAACGTACGACAGCAGCAGCACTGGCAAATGGCCGTGGGCGTCGCAGTGAAGCGCACGGACACGTGCGCGCAGCACGCGTCGCACACCGGGCGCAGCGGCGAGGCCTCGACGCCACGCCGAGAGATTCCATCTGACGAGGTGCTTCTAATTTGGGTTGCCAGGTTTTGTTGTTTTTTTGCCCTCGCTACTGTATGACTCACGCAGCTGCGTGTCTAGACACTATCATCATCATCATCATCACCACACACACACAGTTCCTGCCGTCACCGCGTCTGCGCCTCTGGGTTGCTAATCAAGATGGGGTCATCCGATTATAAAAAACCCCACAAAAAACAAAGAAACAAGGCTTTTATCAGTCTAATTGAATGGAGTGTCTCACAGCTGCACGCTGTTTGCTCTTTGTTGTCAATCTGCAGCCCGGCAGCGATGATTCATTCATTTGGCCGAGCGACTTTGAGGCGATTGTTAGCGTCACCTGGTTTCGTCAAAGTGAGCCCCATTGATCCTGCCGCAAATTTGCCAGCAAACATCATCATCCTTCACCCCCCCACGCCAAACCTTCCGCAACATGCAAAAAAATGACTTTCTCCAAAGTCAGGCTGCGTCTCTCGGGCCTCAGAGACGCAGTCCCCCCCCCCCACCGAGAATGAAATAGAGTCGCCGCTTCGCTGCTTTTGCTTGCTCCACTTTCCAGAAAGTGTGTGCTGGAACACACAGTGCTGGAAATCAGCAACCTGCCATCTACAGAGGTTGTTGGATCTTTAATCACGCAATTCTGCTTGACTGGAATCTTAAGTGAGGAAGATCCAACAATATAAAGAATATGGGAGATGAAAGGCGCCCTTTAAAATGCGCCATTCTTGAAACTAGGCAAACAGCATCTCAACAAATATGCGTTCTGCATCCTGCCAAGTGTGTTTAGTGTGTTATTTATGTCTTTCATGTTCTCAGATATTCGTTTCAGCCTCCCGCAGTTGCCCCAGTTACAACTCGGCGCAGTATCAGTGTCACACATGTAACTTCAAGCATGCGAACGGGCCACACGACGAGCGCAGCGCGGAATTGGTTGAAGGAAAATTGCCGAAAGGAGGCCCGACAGTTTGAACTGGCCAGAAGTTTTCTCATCATTTCTCAAATTGAAACCATCTTGCAGAGCATCCTAAGAAAATCTGCAGGGGCGCCTGGGAAAATCCCTCAAACTCGTCCGAGGACGGTGGTGAGAGTTGCAGCTTGCGATTCTTTTAGTTTTAAAAAACACGCTGGCATCAAATTTGGGTCAGAGTGAGACAACTGATGACTCAAAGTGTTTCATGGAGCCGCACATGTGGGGAAGGGATGTGGGGGGGCTGGGGGGGGGCAATCAGACCCACCCCTCTACACATCAAAAGGTAGATCTTTTATTCTAGGCATCAAAGCACATTATTCGACGATGATCAAAGCTGCAGCCCCACGGTAGCTCAGAGCTGTTGGAGAAATTGAAATTTGGATTTCCGCTTGCTCGCTTTTCACCACCCTGGTCCTGTCTCCTGTCTCCTGTCTCCTGTCTCCGCTACGCCTCGGTAGGGGCCGGGTGTATTTACTAGAGAGCTCTATCTCCCGCCAAGGTTGCGCGGTGCAATATCAGTGCACAGGCTTCATGAAATCTCTCGACCTCGTACCACCACGATCCCGGGAAGAGAAAGAAATCCGTGACAGGACCGATAAAAATCCATCTGTTTGATCCAAGCGGAACGATTCCCTACGTTGACATCATGCATGCTAATGTCGCGTCACATCCATCCGACTTCCAGTTCTCTCCGGGTGGATGTGGCGACTGAAGTGGAATTCACTATAGCCTTTCAAGCAATTATAAGTCTTAAAGGTCCAGTGTGTAAGATTTAGTGGCACATCAAGGCAAATAGGCACTCGTAATACCCCTATTATAACTTTATGCCCTTTATGGCTGCGGTAGCTTCAGCTAAGGAACTGATGAATCGCGGTCAGACTATGGCGTCGGCTGAATGAGCCGTTCCAAATGAAGCAGGCTACTTATGTGTCACTATGCAAACATCAGGAAATTCCTGGTGGGGTCACTGTGGTATCAATCCCAGCTATCTCATTTTTGCTCTCATGCTTTGCAATCACATTTCTGATGACAAAGGTGTGCGTCTCAGTTGATCTACTTCTTATTACGCCTGCTGTTGTGACATTGGAGCGAAATCATGAACATTTGACATTCTGACGGGATAAGTAGTGGTGCAAGTAGCACTACTACTAGGGAATAATTTGAGTGTCAGGCTGAAAACGTACATGTGAATTTTTAGTTTTGTTTGATTCTAACAGGGCTTCAAGTCAGAATCAAGTCTATTAAAAAAAGTGTGTTATAGATTAAGTTCATTAAATCTGAAAGTAGATTTTTTGTAAAAGAGATGTTGCTAAGATGAAAACTACAGATTCTCATTAACTTCCTGGAGCACAAAAATCTACTCATTCACTTATCCAACCGAGCCACATATGACTCCCATCCACTAAATTTGAGTGAGCTGTTACCTGTGACTTGAATTATTTTTGGTGGACCTAAATAGTAACCAGCCTTTGAGATTAATGAAGAGAAATACAAAAAACGTGAAGACAAAGCTGGCAGTAGTAGCGATCAGAGTTCACTGCCTTTGAGCAAAATTCAAAAAAAATCAATGTCATCCTCAGCGTTTCATGGCTCCCTTAATTTGCCTCTACTGTGGCTTAGTCTGCACTGTGCAAATGTAAAACATTAGCTCCTGTTTTCCTCTCCCTTCACTGGAGCATATCGGCTCGATTTTCTTTTGGCAAGACTTCACCGCCTCATTGCAAATGAGAACAAATTTCAGAATGTGCAGGAAAAAAAAATCAGTCTCACTGGGACCATCTGTAGAAATGATCTTCGTTGTGAAAGCCAAATACACACGCTTTCATGTTTTGGTACGCACCGCAAAATATTGCCTCTCTGATCATTAGAATATGCAAGCGGGTGACTCATTGCTAATGTCTATTCATTTTCTCATAAAAGCTGTTATATGCTATTGTGACAATACACAACGTTAAGCTAGGTGCATAACAATAAAGCTAATAAAGGAGCAGCAGTGAAAATGTGTGTGCTCTTGCTGAAAAATACAACTGTGGCAATAAAGAGCACTAGAAACACGCAGGTTTGCTTTTTTTATGAGCCATCCTGCAATCGCAATGCGCATAAAGGCTTGTAACCGCAAAGGAGCAGCTGATGCTCAAGAGCGCTCGGCTATCTTGAATGGGATTCAGATCATTTATCAAAGAGGCTGCTGTCAGCTGCCAATTTCACGTGACGGTGTGCATCTGCAAAGACTCGATATGTGCTGATGGAGGGGGATTGTTTCCGCTGTGTGGTCTCAACCGCCAGAGATATGATATTGGAATAGTGATATCTCTGGGTGAGGTTCTATTGATCCACGCTGAGAGATAAGATATGAAGCACTAAACGGCACGCCATTAATCTGAATCAATCAAGCACAAAAAAAAAAAAAAAAAAAAAAAAAACAGGCTTCAGTTATTGGCTACAGTGATGCCTGGGAAGGAGCTGTGACCTTTTGCAAATAAATAAAGAAATGCTGTATTAAGAAAAAGGGGTTTCTTAAGAAACCACAGCATTTTTTTTCTCTTTAAAACAGCGATTTTGCTGCACGGAGGGGCTTTAATTGCATATCGGTGCCGTCAACAGCTTCACCTTGACTCCACTTTCAGTGGCCCTGTTGCGTTTATTTGAAACAGATAGACCTTTCAAAGGATTCAATGTGCTGAGGCCTGAGATGATGATAAAAGGATAAAGCGAGAGCCAGATATATATTCTCAATGTGCTGTCAGGGTTGTCAGGGACGAACTGTGTGGCTCGCTGGCTGATCTCCGATAAGCTTTGTGGACATGAAAAGCTCTAATGAACAGAACCAAGAAAGATGAATGCACTCGTAATTGATGTCTTTTGCCTGTGTGTCTGGAGACACACTGCCTGTTTCTTGGATGTTACACGTAAAAATGACAAAGTAGACGTGTTTGAAAGCCATTACTTAACATGACATTACACTCCCAGGACATGTTTTTCTAACACTGGCAGGGATCTACTGACAGAACAGGGAATTAACATTTGTATGTTATAGTTCTGTGAAATTACAAAAATAACTGACTTGTGTTTTTTTACTCATAAGAATGATTTTGTATTGACATGTTGAGTAGGTAACCATATTGCACGGCCCTATATTAGCCCAGAACCTTAATCTCCTTGGAGTTTCAAGATTTTACTCATAAATCACAACTCTTCTATGAAAAATGTACAATTAAGATCAAATGTGTAAATCCTAATCAAAAGTATGGTGTCTAAAAAAAAAAAAGACACAAAAGCAGGACAGGCAACATTAGAAAACAACACGGCAGTGACTCGACCCACCAATCTAATTGCAATGTGTTGTTTGGTAGCTGCAGCAACCCTTGATGAGTGCACGTCTATTTGATTGCAATATACGTTTTTACCACGAGAGGCCACTGAATGTTACACACTCACACGTAGCACTTAGTAATTAGCTAATGATGTTTGGTGGGTACTGCAGCATTTTCCCTTTGGAATTCATGAAGCCTGTTATTAGTCATTTTTAATGAGAGTAATAGTGCACTGGGCCAACCGTCTCCTCCATCCTGAACCATGTGGGCAAAGGAGCTTCCCTGCTGTGTGCTAATAGTTGCTTACTATGATTGGGAAGGCTACTTTTGGCATATGCAGCACACTAGTGGTTCCAAGTATCAATTATAGCCTTCTGCATGAGTGGGGTAGTCATTATTATTACTGCAAGTTGTTGTGCAGCTGCTCCTGATCTGTCTGGACGTGCTGCAATTTTTCTGCATCGTACCCATGTCTGGATTAAGTCAGCCATATCTTCTTAGAGGGGCTCAAAATTGCAGCAGGGATTGGTATAATGGGACGAGCGGCGCACCACCGTTCTGTCGCTCCCTCTCACTGCGAAGGGCAGTGGGAACATACGACGGCGGCTGAGGGCATAAAAGGCGAGCCTCGAACAAAACACTGCGCTGAGGAGGTAACCGTTTGGCCCCAGTGCTGCTGACGGATGATTTCCTTTGAAACGCCGGCCATCTGGCTACTCGGCCATGCTGTTTTATCTTTCAAAAGTTGTTTTCAGCACTTCAAGATTGATTCGGAATTTTTCGGAACGCCAAATTGGCGTTCCACAGGAAACAGAAAAAAAAAAACAGCATAAAAACATTGCCTTCGCCCGAGTCAAACACCAACCTTTCAGGCTCAAGCAAAGTGATTTCGGCAACCGTGCTCACCTGTGTGACACTGTCCCTCATGGTCGGCGAGCGCTGCTTGCGAGTAGTGGTGGTGGCCATGGTGGTGGTTGTCTCCATGATTGTGGTGGACATGTCGGCCAGCGGGGTGGTGGAGGTGGTGTCGGTGGTCAGCACCGAGGGTACGTCACCCACCAGCCGCAGGTTGCCCTGGGTCTGGACGTTGGGGTCGCCCTCCGCTGCCAGTTTGAGCACCTGCAGGCCGTTGTAGTAGAGGCCCGAGATCTGGCCCTGGAAGTGGCGTCCCTTCTCGCCACTTCCCCCGATTTTGATGAACGCCTGGCTGTTGAAGATGGTCAGCTGGCGACCTGGTGAAGTTGCAGACGGGGGAGGACGCAGGGAGGGCGCAGCGGCGAGCGGACGTGGAGGGAAAAGGGGAGAAACCGTGGGGAGGTGGAAAAGAAAAAGGAAAGAGAGAGGGCAAAGAATATAAATCAGTCGTGGTCTCTGGGTGATCTCGCACATAAAACACAAAGTAATACGCAGGCACAGTGTGAAGCAGGGGAGACACGGGGACTGTTTCAATCACATGGGTTTCCCTGGGCAACACTTTGTGGAGATTGGACCCTGGTTTCCCTGCGGTGGAGCCGTTATGGGCCTGGGCGAGCGCCACACAGCCCAGCTTGAATCTGGCAGTCAAATAAGTTTTGAGGGGCAGTTGCAGCTTGACCCTGAGACTGAAGGTGCACGGCGAAATGCATCTCATTTGGCCCGAGATGGAATATATTAGAACAATAGTAGGTCTGTGTCATTGACCTCCTGTGCACCTGAGCTGCACAATGATAAAGTGCCCATGGGGCAACTCTTGGCATCCAGAGCAGGATGCTCTGATCCTCATCGGAGAGGAAATGTTTAATTCAGCAGGGGATGTCCCTCTCTGTGGTCATTACCATTCATCTGGATGGATCGATGGATGAAGGGAGGATAAGGTCGACCATTTAACCAGGGTCCAATACTAATGTGTTACCTGGACTGTGTTGGTGGTGGGCTTGAAGGGGGATCTGACAGATGCAGTTTTTCTGCCTGCATTTTCTCCAGCTGATATCCCTTTTCCTTGTACTTTACACATTTTTAACCCCATATATTTTAGGGCAACAGTCCTCGGGGATTTTTCAGCACACCAACAAGGACCAGCGCAATATCTGACCCCTATTATCTGTCAGTTGTGTTGAAATAAAGGGGGAACTACGGAGTGGAGGCAGTCTTATTGCAGGACACTGTTGAAAGGATGTGAGTTAAAAACAGAGCCAGTGAGGTAATTACTTAGAGGAGGAGTGGAGAGGCCAAAGAGCTTTTATTATGGATTAATCAATTGCTGTGAGGAAGGAGGGCGTTTGTTTGTGAAAGCGACACTCCGCTAATGTGCAGAACAGAAACTCTCTGGAGGCGGCGAGCTACGGACTTCTGGAACAAGACACCACTCCAGCCTGATTGGACTACAGTATGTGTCTGTCGAAACTAGGATATCTATCTATCTATCTATCTATCTATCTATCTATCTGTCTGTCTATAAGAGAAAATGTGTTCTTATATACAAATGAAAGGCTGCTCCTCGGTGCAAACTTATGGAAAAGTAGCAGAAACAGACACAAACTATCAACTACTGAATTTTCTTCATCTACACATTCATTAATCCTTGGGCTGCTTTTTGGACATAGGTTGGTCTGCAAGACTGCAACCAAGTGAAAGACTCATCAAGGAGGAGTCACCGGGGACACGACCCAGGCTCCCATTTGTTTTCAATTAGGAGAGCTGAGAGGGTGCTTCATCACTGTAATTATGATTTACTCTCTATCTCTATGGGTCCGCTGGTCCTGTCACACGTGCGACACCCAGGTGGGCGGTGCTAACGGACGGATGAGGTCCGAAGACTCGCGTGCCTGTGTACATGGGTGCGGGAACTCACAGAGAAATGGTGAGAAATGGATTTTTTTCCCCTTTTTTTTTTTGCATAGACTGCTGGTGAGATAGATCTATTCTACTGAGATATGGGCCATTACGTGTGTCATCCCATTATCAGATCATTAGGCACGTCAGGGTCCCACGAGGGACCCGGCTTCATCTTCAGAATGATGAGAGTTAATGTCTGGCATATGCACTGTTGACATAATGGCTGAGTCTCATTCTGGTTTTCACATCCCTCATCACGCAGTTGGTGGAAACAACTGGTGACGGAGCTCCTCTGGACATCAGCAGGGGGAAAATGCAGGGAATGCAGGAGAAAAACCATGCATGGAACCTTGAAACGTCACCAAAGATCGTATTCCAATCAGAAATGTCTCAGCCCACCTTACCTTTAACACACAGCCCACCCCCACCCTCCCCTACCGCTCCAGTGTCCTTGACAAGAACATGTGATCACACACGCGCACACACACACACACACAAAAGGTCTCCCATTTCAAGCGGCCCTATTCAGCTCCCGCTCAGCATTACAGGGTGATGGAGTGCAGGGATGTTGAAGTCACACGGCATATTCGCGAATGGTATCTGCCCCTCTTGGTTTACCAAAAAGCTCAGGTTCCTTGAAATAGTCCTGTCTGTTTCTTTGTGTGTGTGTGTGTGTGTGTGTGTGTGTGTGTGTGTGCAGTGGCCTGTGCAGACAGGACATTTTATTAAGAAGGAATTAAACGCAGCGGTGTCAAGTTGACTTTCTGAGCCGCCGACATAGCGGTAAGTAAGAAATATTGACAAGCAGTAAGAAGTCTGATACAGAGAGAGGAGATTTGCTATGAATCCAAAACAGTATCCCTCTCATCCTATTCCACAGGTTGGGTCGTTTTTTTTGTTGTTTTTTTTAAGAAATGCATGAATAAACACCCCCTTTTTTTCCCAATAATAAAAAAAGGACAGAAATTCAAGCCTGGAGCATGGGAGAGCACTGTGACAAACATTTCTGCATCGGCCCTGTCTGAAAGCGAGGCGCAGTGAGGAGGAGGAGGAGGAGGAGGAGGAAGGTGCCCTCTAGACTAGATGAAGGGAAATCAGTGTTTGTTTTTGGAGCTGTCTGCTCGGGATGAGACTCTAACAGGGGCTGATGAAGTTATTGTTTCAGGGGCTGCTGGGTCAAATCAAAAGTGACGTGCGGTTTTAGAGCCAATTTTGGCAGTGTGCAAGATCGGGGTGGGTTTTGAGGCTGGAGAAAGAAGCCTCTGCATGACAAGCAATCACCGCACTTAATGTGACAGGGCTGGATGTGCCACTGCAGTGGAAGGGGGAGAGTGTGCGCACGCATATAACTTATGAGATGTGTCAGGGAAATGACCTTTGTGCGTGAGATAGTTGGCCTTTTCAAGTGGTGTGCATTCGACCAACGTTTATTTACATACGCCTTCCTCCCCTCTGTGCATATGTGTTAGCCTGGCTCACTGTGTGTGTGTTTTAAGTAGACAGCACTGCAGACATGGTTTGCACATTGATGAGGTTCTATTGGACCAGAGCAGGGGGGATTGGGTGGCTGCTGCCTTCGCCTCTCTCCCCTGGGCTGTTATGGTGATAGGCATTTAATGGCTTAGTGAGGGAGGGGCTGGGCAGGCGGAAGGAGAGGTTGGAAAAGAGGGAGGGTGTCCTGCCACTTACTATGAAAGGCATTCATTTCGGCACCCAAAGCCTGAGATGTGCGACGTTGAAAAATACGTACTGTGAAGAATTCTGATGCACTCAAGAATGCTTTTCTAGCAGTGGACATTCACAATGTATGCTTACTGTGTTGGCCTGTTAGGGGTCCATTATCAAGTCACATTTCCAGATTCTTACTCTTCATCAGAGACTTCAGTGGAGTTTGTCGTTTTGTTAAACACATCTTTTAATTCTGTGTTGACAGCTTTCCCTCTAAAATAGGTGAGCTTTAGCTTGGTTTTGGAAGGAGACAAAAATAAGTTGACCTTGAGGCAGTTTTAAAGGGTGGAACAAACACCAAGACAAGATGTGACTGACACTGGAGAGGTATCAGTTCCCTTTATGGCATCACAAAGGGCTGATATCTGAACCTGTCACTTGACTACCTGAAAAGTAAAGTAAGTTAAAGGAAGGACTTTGTCTGTTTCAATTTTAAAGGACATTTATCCATCCTAACGACTCATCTATGAAAACCAAAGATATTTACCTTCTTGCATCTGCCTCCACATATCCCCTGAGATCCTTATTTGCAAGAGGTATTTTTCTTCTGCGATTTATAACCTGAACCCGCCTACCTCTGTCAGTATGCGTGCCACTTGAATCTATACGATATGTCTTAATAAAACCCACGGGGGACAGGAGGAACACCAGGTACTTCTAAAATTTGTCACAACAAAGTGAACTAAAAATAGCTGTGGGTCATGAAGGTGTTTTTGCATAGGAACAAGGCGAGACGGGGGGACAGGAACTGAGGCAACATAGAGGGTTCACTTAAGAAGCCTGACGAGGAGTATCAGGCAAACAAATTGTGTACATAGCCTATAGCTCACCTACATCTTCCGAGACTGCTGAGGGACATGTTTCTGGAGGTGCCTTTCTTCTCTAAACATGCTGCACCTCCAGTAAATCTTTGCTCCTGCGCTACATCCTGAAAATACAACGTGATCCTGGCAGGGTGGATGTAGTCTCCGTGTTGCTGAATAGGACTATTTTCGAAATGCATTTGCATTAGCACCCCCCCCACCCCCACTGTAGGTTGGATCACCCTGGGATTTAGTGACTGAAAGGCTAAAAGGTTTCACGGTATAGCGAGAAGCACCCCGACTTCGATTTCCTTGCAGATTCATTGTGTTAATGACCCCTGTATGTCACGGCATCTTGGGCAGCTGCTGGGACCGCGTTTATTTTTACATTTGTAATACACAGCGGGATGTGCGGCCGCACCCTTGCTCCATGTTAGCTGGCAGGTAATCGATTTGGACTCCTCCTATTGTAAGTCTCCGTCCGGCCCTGTCACTCCTCCTGCGAGACTATCAGTGTCCTGAAGGAGGAGATGTGCCGTAATTGGAACTGACTGCAACTGTAACAATGAAGTTTCAAGTAAATCAGCGCGCCGGAGAATCTGATATGTAGCATGCAATTTACCGTCTGCCACGGGGCAGCGCTCAAGTTTTCCATCCAATGCCGGAGAAGGAGGGACAAAAAAGTAGAAAGAGGCTGGACAGGGACTGAGAGAATGGGGACGCGGGAGATGACATGAGCAAAGGGGGGATGACAGGCAAATAGGAGGGAGAAGGAGCGAGTCTACATGAGGATAGAATGTCAAAGAGACAGAGTGACGGCACCCAAGTGAGGGACGGTGGGAGCGAGTGACAGCCTTGATCCAAAAGTACAAGAGGAATCACATTGCTGAAGAGGGCTGCTGATAAAGTGAAATGCCAACAGTAATATGGGGAAGCAAGGCAGTGAGGGGGAAGCGGAAGGATGAGTGGTGAGGTACGGCTAAAAAAATAGCAAAGTGAGCCTACAGGGAAGAAGTGTCTCTCGTGTCAAGGATATGGAATGGCTCCTTAGACAATGCAAGAACCTTCCATTCTCAGTCTGAGATGATGATGAGCGGGCAAAAGTCTTAGCCCACTTTATAATACTGTACTAGAGTGGCCACACATTATTCCCAGTTTAAGATCTTTTTATTCTTTGTTCTATTCTATTCTGTTTTTTTTTTTTTTTTTTTTACCCTGGACTCCATCGGAGTTATTTTGCTTTAAAAACTATCCAAAGCTCCACAGATCTCCAGAAAAATGTATACCTGTATATTTTCTGTATACTCTTGTCTACGCTCTTACTTTTAAAGTCTGTTTAAAATTTTCTGATAAAACTGATTCTTTGTTATACATGTTTGGTAGCCCTGGGAAGGTCTCAAAGGAGTGGTGGGATAACTGGCTAAAGGTGTAGTTCAATAGGCGGGGAGACTCATAAGTGCCCTGCGTGACATCACAAAAGGCCTATTACCTAGAACTGCCGTTTAACACGCTTTCTGTGATGTGGAGACACACAGTATTATTAGTGATCATTGGTAGAGTAGATTTAGTAGAATATGCAACCTTTATGCACATCTGAATGCATATTATTGGTCAATGGTTTAGGAAAGTAACAGGTATTCATAACCTGAATAGTCTCTGTCTGATTATATGATAAGACCAAAATAATGAGCAGCTCATAAACAAACATCTGGTATAAATCTGGCTTTTGTACCTTAAAATAATATTTATTTGCTGAATTTAAATCTAAACTTCCAACGTGTCCCAATAAAAATATTATCATCTGGTTTGTTTTGGTCGCTGGTTTCATGCCGCACGACTTGTGTCATCTGCGAAAAAGAGCATCATTCCCCCCCGAGACGCTTCCTCTGATCAGAAGTTTACTTCTATTAAGTCAGCGGCAGTGACAGGGGTAATGGCAAGTGTGTAGCCTCAGCTTTCCAGCGGCACGCCATCCTCCTTGACTCCCCCCTCCTACACCCCCCGCCGTAAACAAAGAGAAATGGCTTGTCTCAGAAGAGCTGCGGTCGGTAATTACAAGCTGAGCCGAGCCAATTCAGCGAGTGGGCCGGACTTGGGCCATGCTCGGCTTGCTAATGCACAGATTGCTTGTCTGAGGCAGCGTGAACGGTGGCGCTAAGGCGGCCTGCGAGGACGGAAGGAGGTGAGAGAGGAAGAGGGGGTGAAAACACCTCCATGCCGTGCCTTCGCCAGGCTTAACCCCTCCTGCTGGCGCGGAGGAGGTGACCGTGGGAGGGTGCTGGAGGGAGACGGTGCGGGAAAACGGGAAGGTGAAAGGATGATCTGAGTGGAGCCGTTCTCGGCGGCGGGGGTATGAAAGGCAGCAGCGCAGCTGGAGGGAGCGGTATCTTCCTGCTGCCGTCATCATTACGCCCTGCTCATCCTCCTGCTACTCCTGCTATCTCACGCAGAGGAAGGGTGCCATATGGCTGCGAGGAGCCTCTATCTGAGGCGCTCGCTCCTCGCCGACTCGCAGGGGTGGGAGGAATGGCCCCAAATTCACCTCCTGTCAAGGCGCCGCTTTGTGATGTTGCCGCACAGGAAGTTGGACCACTCGCGAGCCGCCGCTGCTCGCTCTTTAAAGGGCTTTTTTCGCTCGACAAATCTTCCGCGCGCCTGCAGGATTTCACGTGGAAGTACGCAAAACAAGAACTCCGCCAATTTTTTTCCTCTCTCTCCGCTCAAGAAAAGAACGAGGGAGAAAAGCGGAAGAGGGCTGGTGAGCACGACTGGGGGTGGCTTGGGATGCTGACAAAGTCGATTATGAAGCGTTCCCAAGTTATCTTCGCGGCACAAGGCTCTCTTTGGTAATTAAGAGAGCTTTGCTTTTGCTTTTTTTCCCCTTCTCTTGACTCCTCAGAAGTTGGGCCGGTTTCGGTGGAGCGCTTTGAATTAATTGTGTTTGACAATGGAGATGAGGGCTTCCAAATGTGGCATGAAGTGAGACGACAAAGCCTCGTGAGGCAGCAGGAGGGCCCCCGAGGTCGTGGAAGGCAGCACGGGGCACAGAAGAGCCTCGTATTTTAATTTAATTTGATAATTTGCACTGCAATTTTTTTTTCTATATAAACCTCAAACAGATGTCTGCTCAGGTACAGACAAAGAGGGCAAAGAGTTGAGCAAGACACCATCTTTTCAGTGTAATAACAGAAGCTGCAATAGGATACAGTGCACTAAAAATAAAAAATTATTATATTGTTTCAATATGTATTATATTGTATCTTGTGGTACGGGGCTGTCGAGATGCAGGGCACAATGAAACAACAGCAAATTGTCTCCTCTCCTGTGATTCTCCTCACCACTCGTGGAAAAGCGCGTTCAGTATTCAGTCCTCGCTCGCCCGATTTTTTTCCCTCTGATGTGAACACAGCGGCGCAGACAGAAAAAAGGGAAGAAACAAGACAGTAGCCCAAGCGGGACACGCGGCTCATCAGCTGACAGATGTGCTCAGGCGGATCCTGTTCTCGGCCCAACGCCGGCCTTCGATGTGAGAGAATCTCCGCGACGGGGCCTGGATCACGACACGCAGATCTGGAGCCATGCCTGGGCCGGAGAAGCTGATTCTGGACTCTGGCCTCGCACCAAGTGAGGGAGACTTGATTGCATTTGATTAGCGGGAAGCAGGGCAGGCCGCTCGCTGGCTCGCTCGCAGCGGACCATTAAAAACGTTGAACCTTGTACCTCCGCCCGCACCTCCCTGCCTGCGTGTAGCTGGAATCAGAGCTGGACCGCTGCGTTGTCAAAGAGCTGCAGAGACGGGCCCTTTGCTAGAACGAAGACGCGCTGCCCCCCCCAATTCTTCCGGGATCTTCATTCGCTTCTTAGCCCCTCGTCTGCTAAAGGGTGCGACTGAGCGAAATTGATTCTCGCTGCTTCTTTGCGATCTTTATTTTTGAGCCGAGGTCCCAGATGAGATCAGGAGGCCGCAGCACATGGTTACCGTTTCCCCCAAGAACCAGGCTGCAGACGGTCGGGGCGAATAAAAGAATGGATTAGCCAAATGGGGAGGGGGGGGGGGGGAGATGGAGGGGCATGAATCAGGCGGAAAACCTCTGACGACAGATCGGTCACGTGGCGAGGGCAGGCGGACGGGACGGGAGTTTTTGGCTCAGAAGGAGCTGCTGAAAAACTTTTGGCACTGGGATTTTTTTCCCCTCCATTGGCTCGCCGTAATGGCTGCCATTTTGGATTTAGTCTGCAGGCACGGAGCTGGACGGAGATGCTCACTCTGATGTGCCTCACGCAGCGGCCAGGGTTTTCAGAACGAGACGCGGTGCACGCGCCGCGACCCGGCTCGTCTCCAGGACGGCGGCCAGGCTCCGCTGGCTCGCATTAGGCACGGCGCGGCTGAAACTCCGACTTTTGAGGGAGTGATCGTCAGCGATTAGTGTCCCCGCTCTTGTTTTTTTTTTTTCGTCCACACTTGAGCCACAAGGCTAATGTGCAAATGAGATCGGACCGTTTCCAGCACGCTCGTCGAGCGACAGAGAGTGGCAGCGGAGTGTTTTTGATTCTTTTCAATCTTTCGGGGCGTTCAAGTGTCGTCCGAGATGAGAGACCCTTTGTCGGTTACACAGCTTGGACCACTGGCAGACAGGACGTGATCCAGGCTGTTTACCGCAGAGCACACACTCCGCTCACTCGCTCACTCACTCACTCACATTTCAGCCTGTGTAGCAAATGACATGCACGACACTGAATTCCAAACACACAGGTGTGAAAACAATAAATGTTAAAGGGACCTTAAAATTGATTCTGCAAACTCGTTTGGATTCACAGACATGGAGGTGCAGCAGAATTTGGCGTTCAGTATATTTGCTTGGTTTTAACCCTCTGAGTTTTGAATTCCTTGGGAGTGGAGGAGAGTCGGGGAGGGACGCTAGCCCGTTTAGGGGTTAGTGGTTAGAACTTAGTTAGCTTCGTTTAGGTCGTTTTTGTCCCAAGAACGACTGACGCAACCTGTCCCAAGTTCTTCCAAAAAAAGAAAAGACTGAATTTGCAGGTCTCGAGAGTTTATAACAAAGTTAGAACTGAGGGCTCTCCGGAATTTGTCGCCAGCATGTTTGATCTGGCAGAGTTTGCAAATCCGTTGGGCAGCAGCGGCGGGAGGGTTGGGAGGCAGTGGGAGAGCCCTCAGCAGTTAGTGTCTTTGGAGTTTGGTTTGCTGTTAGGTGGTTAGATTCTGCTTAGATGCGTTAAGTCACTCCTTCATCAAAGCAACTGAGTGCTTTAACCCTTTGAGCTGAAAAAATGTCCACTAAACTCCACATTAACTAGGCTACCGTGGCTACCAAAACCACTTCTCCTCTGTTCTCCGTGATGTGTGTATGCAACATCAAGACTAACACCACTTACTGATGCATGAATCCGTGTGCCCGCCCACCCCCCAACCTCAATAGTGCCTTAGCTTAAGATTCTGCGCAGATCATTTGTTTATGCCGTCTTCCGTTCCGCCTGCGCTCTCCACTAAAATAGCTGCATCCAGACCAAATTCAAACTACAGAAGAAAGAGAATAAAAGATCGACTTTCAAACTCCATCTCCTCTGAGTTCCGTGGCACGCTCAAATCATTTCATAAGTGGGTAAAGTCATTTTTTATTGATCCACTTGTTCATCCAACTTTCATCTGCCGGGTCTGTTCAATGCTGATTTGCGTGCTAACTAACCTTGGCAGCGCGGCATTCTTCGGTGCACAACGAAGCAGCAGAGGAGTCGCTTCATAGGAGATGCAGTGCAATGGATTGTTTTGTATCCATCAAATAAATATGCAGACGCTCAGTTTATCTTGCTCCTGTCACATAAATACTTTCTTTTTGCTGGCTGAGACAAATTCTTTATTAAACGGATGATTTCCTGCGCTTCCCATCAGTCACATTGCGATTTTCGGCAGGAGGGCCCCCGAAGCGAGGGAGTTGTTGTTTTGAAGCTCTTAATTTAACCACAAGTGCACCTCTTATGCAAATAGGAAAGATAATCCAGAAATTTCTGTAGATTCTATGTGCTTTCCTATGTGAGTCGGCTTGTCTCTTTAAAGCAGCCAGACTGCGCAGAAGGTTGAGATACATTTGAGTATCAACAAGACTGCGCAGTTCATCTACTGCAACACATACTGGTTCAGGCTGTGCTTTGCGGTACTTCACACCTTCCTTTTTGAAGAATCAACCACCTTCAGCAGCGCAAACATGCCACAAAGCAAAGACAAAGAGGTTGGGACTTTTCTCACTCAAAGGGTTAAAGGGTTTTCACTTTGATGAGATCATATTCGAAAAATGACGGTGCTAGTTATGTGTAACTTGGGGGCGACCAAGAAAAAAAAAAAGCACCCACTGATGACTGCACACTTTAACAGTCCCTTTAACTTTTAGTGGCTTTTGTCCTAAAGGATCCAGTAAACTGGCTGTCATGATCAGTGCAGATCCACAATCAGTAAACAAAAGACACAGGAAAGAAGCAAACGGAATCAGTGGGCTAGTTAGCTGTGGTCAGTTTATAAGGGGTGTTATGTCAGGTTATTTGGAGGTTATTACTCTGAAGAGATGCAGCCCCTGTTAAAAGCATCCAGTCCCCTGTACACCAAGAACCTGGTGTGATAAATTTGTTTGATTTTGAGACAACACAAATTTCAAGTAATGGCGGGTTTGAATGAAAAAACTTCAACAACACCCAACACAGGGGAAGTAAGTGAATGGGTGGGTTTGTGCCAATTATTCCTGGGAATATTCCATGGGTGGACCATAGGGGGGGTATTGGGTGTGGCACTGCATCTCCTCCAGAGTGGTGGTTAACGGTAGGTTAGGTGGTAAGATCATTAGTGGAGTTAAAGGGATTTTATTACCTTTGTCGAGTAGCCACTCGTCAACTACCCGACCGAGTCGGTATGGGATTCTTTGTCTAGCAATAGCCAGGCGCTCATTATCAAAGTTCCCTTTAAGAAATTTGGAGAAGACAAATTAAGAAAGGTTACAGAAAATCTGGAAGTTAAAAGGTTAGAGGTTAGAAGGGCAACATAGCAAATGTTTAGCAAATTATGTACTTTAAAATCAGCTTTAGTTTGGACAGGAAGAACTTGATGTGTTTTTGGGCTGGTTCGGTTTGGTTAGACAAGTTAGCAGCATTCTAGTTACCTCAGGTTTAAACGTTTTTTTTTTAAATGCAAGACGTTAAACAGATTTATGACTTATTTAGTCAGAGAATGAATCGTTGTAATCGTATCTTAATGGAAGCACATTTCATCAAATGCATTATCAGAAATCACATGTACAATCATGAGGAGAAGAGCAGAAATACATTTCTCAGAGTGAAACATAAATCAGTATTATTTCACATGAACTTGAGATAGTTACACATTTCATGGTTGTTTCAAGGAAGACACATATTTTTTGCTCCTTTTGATCACAGACAACTTCCTATTAGAAAATCACCACATTCAACATCTGACAACACCATGGCAGCCGGCGCTGCTTTTGACTTCAAAAAGATCTGCTTGCAAAGAAAGAAAGAAAAAAACAAACAAGAGAAAGGAACAAAAAAAAAAAAAAAAAGGATTCAGTTGAGTGAACTCCACACTCACAGTTTGGCACAGGTTTTTAACCCCCGCCGTTGCATTAATCGAACACTTCTCAGTGGCACTTTGGCAATTAGCGTCACTTCATCAGCGAGTCAGAAGTTTTGCCGCCGCCCTGCAAACTTATTATCCATGGCTCCACTTCAATCAACCCCGGGTCACACTGCGCACAGCTCTAAGACTGTCAACGGAGATGAAGCTGGAATGAGGGGGCTGGCGGTGGCCAGTCTGGGGGTTTGATGAACTCTAATGTGGTGGCGATGTCGGAGGCTTAATTAGGACTTATTGTCTATGTCAAACAGCAGTCTCTGCGGATGGCACACTCCAAATCAGAGTGCCTGGCCGGCACAGCTGTTCCCTAAAATGAGGTCAGGCAATCCCAGCGCGTCCTTGTAGGGATAGGTCACCTAATTTCATCCGTTTGCGACTCACCCCTATGTTGATGTAGTCGCTAGTGACGTTTTTTTCAATCCACGTAACGGCTCTGGAGTTTTACAGACGGAAAGAACTCGGCTCAATGTACGTAACCTATTCTAGCCCATATGGCCCATTTCCTCCTAGGATGACAGGAAAGTTTGATTCAAGAATCTGGAAGACAAAGCAATCCAATTCCACTCAATTCACTGCACTGCTGCCTAAACCCACTGGCCGCTTTATTACGTACCTGGTACTAGCGTTGAGTGCATAAGACGTTATTCTGCATGGTTGTAACCAGTGATTGAGTTGCAGTTGCCTTTCTATGGTCTCCAACCAGTCCGCTCATTCTATTCTGACATTTGACATCAACAAGGCATTTTCATCCACACAACTGCTGCTGTTTTTCTTCTTTTGAGACACATCCTCTATAAACCATAAGGAAGGTTGTACCAGTGAGAATATCCCAGTTGATCGACACTGAAAGACCAGCAGGACTGACTTAAATCACCTTTCTTCCCCATTCTGACTTCAGGAGGTTGTCTTCACCACATCTACATGCCTACATACACTGAGTTGCTGCAGGCTATATTTTGGCTGTGTTAGCCATAACTGCAAATTTCAGATTGGATGCTTCAATTAAAACATACTGTATGTATACAAGAAGCATGCTTGCCCTATGCTTTTACCTTCACTATTTTCTGTTTTTTAGATGATTTTTTTCATTGGATGATGCAGTAGAAGTGTCTCAATAAACATGTGCAAAAACTCATAAAAATATTCTCCTGGATTGGAAAATGCCATCAGACATCTCAAATTCTGGTGAACACTGAGAGGTTTGCAGAAAGCCATACACGTGTGATTAAAGCTATGACCAAATTGTCCGACCTTCACCATCCTGCAGTGAGTTATTGTCTTGAAAATGTCACTTCAACAATGAACGATGAACTGCGGATAATATTAGAGAGAAGCAAAACCACAACATTCTCTGTAATTAAATGTAAGTGAATCATAAAAAAAAATCCAAACACTGCAGAAAAGTCTGCAGAAAGGCGCAGAGTTTGGAGATCAACACCTAAACAGTAAACACAAACACTCCGCCCTGAAGCCTGATTCCGCCCCCCCGCCCAACACTCCCTACTGCTCTGTGCTGCTGCAGCGATCTAAAATAGACCACCTCACAGCTCTGCAGTACCTACTTCCACTCCCCAGGGGTCTCTCTACCCACGCCTGCCTGCGCAGTAATGGCTCACACACAGAGGCGAGGCGAGGCGAGGCGAGGCGGGCGAGCGCGCGCGCGTGTGAATGTGGAAACACGCGGCTTCTGGGGGAGAGACGGGCCGCCGCACAAACACATGACGCCGGCAGAGTGAAAGGAGGAAGAGTGGCTGGGTGGAAGGGAGATGGATGGATACATAGAGGACATGCTGGATAAGCAAGTGGGAGTAGGAGGCTCTGCTGTACGCGGTGACTCACTGTCATTCATATGCCGCGGTTTGGCGCTGTGCGTGCGTGATCACCCGGGCGAGAGCTGACTCACGCGCAGGAAACTCACTTCCACTAAGACAACACCCGCTAAGTTGTTGTGCGGATGTTTTCGTTTTTCCCCTTTGAGTGCGATTGCCCACAATGCTTCATTTTATTAGCGGTAATAATTCCCCAATTAGCCGAGGATGGAAATTGAAAAGGTGCAGCCGTTTTTCCCACACAATTTCATGTTGCTTTGTTGTTGTTGTGTTATTGTTGGTTTTGTTTTTTTTCCCCCCGTTTCGGCGGCGACGAACCGCAGCGTTAAGCAGCTCCCGTGCGAAACGTTAACCGTTTCGCATCGGCGCGACCAATTACACGCGCGTGTTCACACTGCGTTTAAGATTAGCGAGGCGCCGCTCCGCGTCCTGCCAAAAGGCGGCAATTACGGCGCGCCGCAGGCGCACGCGCAAGACCCCATTCCTGAGGATGATTTGGGCACTCCGCAGCAATCAACAAACTGGGGTGGGGAAGGAGGAGGGACAGATGCCGGCGATAACGCCAAGAGGGTAAGAAAGACGGGGGACGTCAGCGGGGTGATGATGAGCCGAGGCAATCAGAATAATGACAGAGCGAAAGGAAAATTGCGGGTGAGACGAATCAGTCCCGCGTGTCCCCCTTCTTGCTAAAAGCCCTTCCTCCTCCCCGAGCTTTCCTCCTCCGAATCGCATCTCCGCTAACCCAATTTGACGCCATGACCATTTTATAAAGCGACTGTGAAGGGGGGGGGGGGGGTCCAGTGTCATGGCCCTGCTCTGCCTCCAGTGGCCACCGATGCTCTCTGCAGCCAAGAAAGCACCAGGTTTTTGTTGTTTCATTGGAAATCCCCCCCCCACCCCTCGGCCATTACTCTTCCCTTAATCCATTTCCCTTGTCCCAGTCATTTATTCATTGCTTCTTGCTTGGCGATTTTCCTCCAGCCACTCCTCCTTTCCCACATGTCCCCTCAACGGTCTCAAGCGATCATTCATCCACCCTTCATGTTGTCCCTTTCTCCTGCCCTCCTCCCAAATCCATTCTGATTTCCTTCTCTCTAAATCCTCCTCTGCTCCATTTTCTCCTTGCGCCTTCATTACCCTTTATTTTCTCCCAATTTCTCTCCCCTTTCCTATTACGTCGTCCTCAGTCTCAGCTCCGTACTTTATATGCCTACCCTTCCTCCCTATGTAATCTCTTTTTATCCATCCATTCTGCTTCAATTTCTTTCTCCTGTCTTTGCTCTGAATTCCTTGCTTTGGCAGATCTTCCTCCTCTCCTACCTTTGTCCGATGTTTTGTTGGCTTGCCGTCTAATTTAACCCCCTCCCCATAGTCCATCTTTGGCTTGGAATACATTCTGAGTTCAGGAACGGTAAGGAGTGTAATAGGTATGCAAATGTCTGTGAGTGACAACATGAGAGCCTCTAAAAAGATTCTGCTTGTTTCCACTCTTTGGAAAAATGAACATGAGGAGGAAGTGGTGTTTGAAGGGGGAGGGAAAAAATCTGCATAGCAACAGGATCGGGATGCAGCAGAGTTCTGTCGCGCGGACAGGTTTGTTGTGTCATTCATAATGCCGCCAATCTAAATTCCACAGCAACCTGCTTGTTTGTTTGCATCTCATATGCGTTCGGGCCCCTTGGAGAAATAAGCGATTCCAGGCGAACTGGTGAAACTTTTCTCCTCTTTTCTCGCATCCACCCCACACCAGCTCAAGCCTGCTCTGCATGAGAATAGGGGGATAGATTAAACAGCTGGGCTCTCTCCCTCTTCTGCGGCGGCATTATAGCCCTCGCTAGCCGATTCCTTTTCTGCGCGACGTGAGGGACTACAAAAAGAATGCCAGTGGCCGTGGAGCTCAAGGAAATCTAAATCAAGGAAGGGAGGAGTCAGTCAACATGTGGACAGCGGGACACTGTGGACACTCCACGCAATGGACAAATCTGTTCAGGCAACCTCAAAATGAGCTAAAATACACTAACCAATATAATGTTACGCTTAAGGAAAAATCTTTACTAGTCTAAATCTAAATCTTTACTGGTCATTTCTATGTGCCTGTCGCCTGCTGATTGATCGATGTTGATGAAATAAGAGTCCATCCATTACTCTGGCATTGGAAACTCAGCAGGAAGTTAAAACTGAGAGTTCTCACTAAAGCCGAAGTGCACCGTGGAGGCCATGCAAAATTAAGGAGATCTATATCTTCATAATAATTGTGTTCTACAATTTCCAAGGACGAGCAGGTGCAACACAGGCTGTTTTAGAGAAAAATTACATTTAATGATTAAAAAAAAGAAATCATTGTGCAAAGACGAGGTCGTGCAAACAGCAAATCAGCTGCCCAGGTGTGTGCAGACCCTGGATGGTGGCTTTAACTCTGGCGCCAGCCGGCATGCCTGTGGCGGTGACACCCTGGTGGCACCCAGCATCCACTCTGACGCACCGCTGGCCTCCACCCCCATCCACCCCCCTCCACCCTAGCCCGGAGTGTCTGCTGGATCAGGAGCGTCCTGGGCCGGTATCACAGCTGCTGTGCTAGGGGGCAGTGTCAGGGCAGGCGGACTGGCCGGCACCTCGGGGAGTCACAGAGCAAGGACAGGACACACACCTGGGCGCCGCCTGTCGAGTGCACAGTGTCTGGTTCGGGGAGAGACGGACTCCAGTGTCCTGCTAATCAGCGCCTGAATCACACGCTGCTCGGCCTCTGCTCTCCGTCTCCCTCCCTCCCTCCCTCCCTCTCTCCAAACGTGTGCGTGTGTGTGTCAGCACACGTGCGTGCGTGCGGAGACCGGCCAAGAAGCTGACTGTATATCATGTCGCTCCGCAGGCAGCCAGATGCCCTTGTACAGGACACCCACATCGGAAATCCATCCACAAGAATGGAGATTACATTTGAGACGATTGGCCGGCGGCCACCGTGCTCTGTCTCCCTCTTCACACAAACGTCTCTCTGTCAGGCTAGCCTCATCCGCTTTTTCATTAGATAACTTGGGATGTATTGTTCTCATATTCACTGGTTGTCTTGGAGCAGACGGGGGGGAAAGAAAGAAAGCAATATGAAATACAATGAAATACGCATTTTGGCTCAGTGAAAAGGGAGGAAGATACAGTACTTATTGACAGTTATATTTCCAATGAAACGTAGATGGAAGTTCATATGTTCATGATACACAAGGAGGATACCCTAGTCTACTCTTCTCTACTTGTGTTAGGGTTAGTGTCCGGCTTAACCTTCAACAGAGGCTACAGACACCAAATATTGATTGGCAATAATGGTAAAATGAATCTTTGCATCAAAAGGGACCTTCAATTCAAATACATTTTTCCCACAGTTGCCTGAATATTTATTTGTCTGTGGTAAATTTTACCCAATATGTTTGCCTGCCTTACTCACTCGCCTTCACATCCTCCTCCTCATCACTATTTTTTTTTTTTTTTTTACTGCTCTTTCACTCGCCCTCCATCATCTTATTGCCATGGGCCCAATAATATGAGATACCTTACAACTGCACCAGATCCTATCAGATTGAGTTGGAGAGCACCTGAGGCCCAGCAAGAGCCCACAGACAGTATAGAGAGAACTGCCAGAGACAAGAGTCTGAGCTGGCTGCCCTCCATTAACTCTTAACTCCCTTTTTTTTTTTTTTTTGAGGTACTTTTCCCTGAATATTAAGCAACGTTAAAAATCGGAGCGATGACAGATGGTGAGCTAAGCACAGTATCAGATGAGTGGCCTGAGGAAACTTAGTGTGGCGCTCAGTCTTCTGAGGGTTATTAGACCAACAGGTTTCGCGAATCTTTGAGCATCACTGAGTGTTCCTATCATTTCACAAAAAAAGAAAGAAAAGAAAACGTGGGCAGAATGATACAACTTTGGGCCTGAGACAGTCGGTGTCACAATATATTTTTATTCTATTTTGGAAAGAGAAGAATGGATTGGCAGGTAACATGAATTACCGTAATCAAACGTGCCAAATGGCTCCTTAATCTCTGTTGTATTTTTGTAAATACAACAAATTTCTTTTTTTGATTGCTGCCTTTCCTCTTTTCTAGGTCACTGAAAACCTTTTCAAAAACCTTTTGACGCTGTTTTTTTTTTTTAAGACCAAAATGACTTTATTCAATCTTTTTTTTAAATCCTAAAATCCTGTTCATTATGTTTGTCATCATGTACTGTGCGCTCCATTAAATATTGTGACCTTATCTCCTTGGTGACGGTGAAATAACCAAAACAGCACTTTTAAAGTAGGACAATTTATACGTGTGCTCATTAATGAATGATAAATAGATTTCTATTACATTGAAGACAGCAGGTTTCAGTTCATTTTCTTTGTTCAAATGTAAATGTAACATGTTAGTCAGTCCTCCTGTTTTTTCACCGTGCTTTGCAACATCGTTTTTATCACCGTGGAGTCATTTTCAGGAATGTGCCTTTTCAGATTTTCTGCGGGCTCCTGATTGGCCAGCATATCCTCATTGACGACCACATATTCCATTGTATGGAATTGTATTCTATGTAATATCTCAACCCCAATATCAACCGATCTAATAAAAATCCCAGCAGAAAGTGGACGGATGAATTACAAGTGGATTATTTTTCTTTCCAGGTGCTATGCGATGATTGAGGTGGTTTCCTGACAAAAGGCCTCATCTGCTCTGCACACTAAGCACTGCACTGTGCATGGCCCTCACACACCTATCCATCATCTTCTGGTCCGTGGACCCTCAAAGTCGCGGTGGACTAGTGACGTGGAACTAGTCCAAGCTCAGATGATGTCTGTATGCCCTGTGGCCTCCTACAGACTGTGTTGTCTTTCATGTCCCGGTCTTAATCTCATTGTCCTCTTCTACTTCCATCTTTCTAGGCCGCTCCCACTGAGTGCTCTCACGCTGGTCTTTTTGCCAAAGGCGGCAGAGAGAGTGGAACTTTTGGGTTGCCCCCTACCTTCCTTCCCTCCTCAAATGGTCTATCTCTCTCTCTTTTTTTTTTTTTTTTACCTTTCTAACTTATTCACGGATGGTTGTGCCTCCCAGACGGCGGAGCTCGCCAAGACAAAGGATGGATATCTGGAAATGGTGGAGGTGAAAGGGAGATGATAAAAAAAGGGGGGGGGCGGAGGGACAAAAGGCTCAGCTGAAAGCTTCGTTGACCCCTCTTTCTTAGGCCATTTATCCGACAAGTGAGGACATCCTAACAGCTTGGTCGGAAGAGCCGGGGCTGACCTCGCTGGCAGAGTTTCTGTCCACGCCTGTGAATGCTCGTCTTTCTTCTTCCTGCCTTTCTTCTCTCTCCAGCGGTCAGCCTGAACAGATCCCGTTCCAGGGTAAAAACACAGAGCGACAAAGAACCTCTGTCCAGCTGGCTTGCTCCATCGTGTTTATCTCAGCATTCTTCCTCCTCAGTCATTGTGTGCTCAAAAGTTAGCAGCGACTTGTGTGTCTCAGTGTGTTTTTTGTGCGGCAAAGCGTCCCCCTCCCTTAAAAAAATAAATACACAAATGCTCGCTGGCTCGCTCAGAAATTGCTACTCACATGCAAGCGGGGCCACGTTGCGCAGCCATGTGAGCGTCGAGTGCCAACTGTATCTGACTCTACCGCCCGTCATGTAATCCCCCCTGCTGTGACGCAATCCAATTTGTGAATTGCTTATTATTCAGCAAAGCGCCAAGCCTCGCCCATCACCGCGGCGACAGCAGCAGGGCTTCTCGCCTTCCTCTTTTCTTACCACCCAGCTCCCATCCTCTCTTTCCCCCGTCTTAGCATCATTTTTTTTTAAACAATGCATCCCAAGTGCTGTGCTGTGGCTCTTCCACTTGTCCTCTGCCTCTCCTCTAAGTCCGTGCGCCGCCCTCACCCTCCCACCACCAATAGCTGCTTTCTCTTCTTTATTCAATTGTACCACTGCAGCCCACTTCTAATATGAGGCTAAGTGACAGCTTTATAGCCAGTGTACGACTGTAACTACCGGCAGCCGAGGTGGAGACTATGTGGAGGCAGAGTCAGCAGGCTGTGCACCCCCATTGGTCATAATCACACAGTTATGAGGCAACAAAATATGTTAATTGCGTCAGAGTGCTGCAATTAAGTGACAATATTAACTGGGAGGGTGACAAAGAAAATTCACAGGCAAAGTGTGATGTAAATTTGCATGTATAGATTAGATATTACCCTAAATATATGTATATTTATATACATACATATATACATATATATATATATATATATATATATATATATATATATATATATATTTCTTTTCGCTATTATATAATTTTATAGTATAGGGGATTACTCTTTCAAGGGAAAGTTCGGCGTAAAATCTTCACACAGCCGCATAGTCTCTCAAACAAATGTTAAATATACGCACACGTTACTTATGTGTCTGCGTGGTGCAAAATTCCTCTGACAATCCAGCAGCAATACTAAAAAGACGGCAATATGAAAGGGCTGACATTATGCAGAATTTACAAATGTTCTATCACTCCTTTTGTCTCTAGTCTGCCAGTCAACTCCACAGAAATCTTTATTTTTCACGCTCCACTTTTCAAAGAAGGTGTCCTAAAACACATTTTTCTAAGAACTTAACCCTTGTGGGGTCACTTATACGACTGTATGGCACTGCTACTACGACATCTAAGAGCACCTCACAACTGTATTGTTGTCCACTTTCAAACACGTGGAATGTAAGGAAAAGGTTCACTAAGGCAATTCATTCAGAGTGCTTCTGTCTGAAGGTTTTTTTTTGGTTTTTGGACAATTAATTGTAGGAGGATTGATCTGAAAATGGGTCGGATGAGGAGCCTTTAAAGCTCTTTCTTATGTAGGTGGCAGCTCTTGGAAGTGGGATTTAATACCTTTGTGGGCTCCCACTCACTGAATGTGACCTGATGAACTCCATCATCAGCTGAGAGGGTGAGGTGGGGACAGAGAAAGTCTTATCATCCCAAGATGCCACCTTGATAGTCTTCCATTCTTCTAAACGTGAGTGTGTTTTTCTGTAGGCTATGTGATCAAATGGCCCCTGCAGCACCCTGTGGCGCTCTATTGGCTCTCTGAGCATCCAATCAGCTGCTGCACGGTGTCACTTCATTACGATGCATTAACCTGCTTCCCACTGTGAATATTTTGGTTACTGAAAATGTCAGAGCAGAAAAAAAGGTGATTACGAACAAAGGACTCTGCGTCAACTTGTAGTAGCGTGTAGTTAACACCCATTTGTCCTGTTTATGTGCTTAATCCGTAGAAATTTCCTTTGGGTGTGAAGGACAAGTGGAAAGCAGTCTAAAGGGGAGTTTCTGAAGAAAAGTAGCAATAATCTGATAACGGTTCCAGCCACGACTTCTCATTTAGTACAAGAGTGATGAGCTCCCTGCGTTTATCTGATAATAATTTGCGCCCTTTGGCTGGGCAGAGAAACAAAAATCTGAAATTCTGCTGCAGAGTGTCAGAATTGCAAATAAAACCGCTGAAGACAAAACAATGCCAAATCAGAGCCGCCACGTCACACGCAGCAGATGATCAGCAAATAAATGGAATCCAGTGTGAAACGGTACGATTACGGCCCATACGGCGCCGCTGCCGACGTCTGCCGGCTCGTCTGTGACCAGGTTTTTTTTTTTTTTTTCTTAACTTTTTTTTATTGAGCTGGCTTGCCATTTTGGGAATATAGAGGGAGGGGTCAGTAACAGTTGCTGCAGGACCTGGTAGGAACACCTGCCACACCGGATTAGTTGGGATGCTGCTCCTCTGACACTTAATGTCTGCTCGCTGTCCATCACACACGCGCACATGCACACAGAGGATGACACGCACTGGATGCTCGCCGCCACACACGGCGAGACACCCACAGACACACTCCCCGAGGAGTACAAACATCACTTTGTGGGACATCAGCAGAGGTGTTGCTGTGCCGTCGAATGTGGCTGACCCGTGACGGGAGCGTTCGCCGTTAACATGCTGTCTCTTCACATCATCGGCTCGCCTCGGCCCTCCGCTCACAATGCCGCTGCCGGCAAGCCCGGCCCTTCGCAGGGACCCTCCGAAGCAGGGCAAACACCTCTTGTGCATTGTGTGAAAATGAGCATGTGTGTCAGCACAGATACACATATCTTCAGCCATATCTTTTTTTATGCTTTTCCAAAAACCAGAGAACAATGAGTTGGGCAGATATGCTGTCAGGCTGATGATGTATATAATACGATATATAGCTGTCAGTCAACACACGGCAGGTTTAAACTGTCGGCTTTATTCCCAACCTGTCTTAATCCTTGCAGCAGCAGGTCTGTGGGAACAAAAGCTTCAGGAAATACTACATGAAGAAATAAATAAAGAGACCATAAATACAATGCTGTGGCATCCCAGCGAGAGCACCTTATGTGGGTCACAACAGCCCCATTGGAGGGGGAATGATAAAGAAAAGCTTTAGCCCTTCTTGCCTTGAAAGAGCAAGACAAACTCTGTACCTGTGACTGCAGTGTTCTGTTCTTTGATAGATTTTTTTTTAACGCAACAGTGTGCCCCTGGGACAGCCATATTGCATAACAACACACACTAATACATTGAAGGAGGTCGAATGAGCTGCGGCTGTGGATCACTTTGTCCTGTTTAGAGAATCAGAAGATTGCTACAGCACTAATCTGGGACAGGAGGAGCTTGATGCAACAAAGGAGCACCACCCTCTCCTGCTCTTCCTCATCTCTTTCTCTACACTCTGTTGTACATGTCTCTTGCCCCGCCCAGTTGTTTGTGTGTTTTTTCCCCCTTCATAGTTCTCCACCCATCTGCAGCACTTGAAAGTTTTTCCTCTCCTAACGTGTAGCACGCCTTTCGAGGCGCTACTGGATGCTAACGGCTGTGAACTTTGAAGTTGGTTGTAGACGGCTTGAGTGAGGTGGTCTGCAAAAAAATGCTGGTCTCGTTCTGCGTCAACTGAAACAAGCGCAGGAAGTGTAACTGCAGCGCACAGCACTGTTGGTAAACGCAACCTAAACAGGTGCCTGCATAGCAAGTTGCCAATAGACGGGCAAAGTCTTTTGCTCAGTGTTTGTTTCCTGTCCTATTTCTCTTGTGATTCTTGACACAGCGCCACCACAGGTGAGGAGGGGAACACGACAATTACAAAAGATGAAGTGGTTTTACGATTCTGGAGAGCTACATCTCCAACTGGGTCCCAATTATATACAGTCCATATTCTAGATTATGTAGAGTACATCAGCATTTCAACTGTTTCTCCCAACTGCTGGAAGCTGTTTTGATCGCGACCCAAAATATATATTTTGTGGGGATCATTTTGCAAGACAAGCTGTTTTTACTAGATTGGATGAATCTCATCATCTAGATGACCTGTTGTCCAGCTCACTATGATGAACTGACCGATTATACAGCAACACCAACCTCATCAACTCATCGACAATATAAATCATCGGCCCTTGATTGAGCAAATACAATGCAGACGGTGCCGTAATGTGTCTGGATGTAACAAAACAATAATATGGGTGGTGACACTAGCCAGTGTTAACATCCTGCTCTGCGCTTATTTTCCAGGCGGTTGACGCTATTGTTGGCTAACTGCTCCTCTTCGGAGGACGTGCTACGGTAAAAAGGGCTGCATTTCCATCATAATAACACGTGAAAAGACTAAACTGTCACAGGGTGCACCCTCTCCTGGCTGTGAAGCACGGCCCCTCAGTCTGTCCAAGCTGCGCTGATGGATGAGTGGGAGAGAAATGTTTCCCCTACTGCCAAAACAAAGCCTCAGACTGCGGGATGGCTGCTGTGACAGAGAATGTCACAGTCCCGTCGCTGTAGATGTCAACTGAAGCAAATATCAAGGTTACATTAGCGACACTCGCCCCGCTGCCTCAAACAATGGCGGATACCCAGAGAGCGTCTTTTTGGGCAACGGAGGGGAAAAGAAGTGGATGTGGTGATTTTCATTTGCAAATTTAAAAATGTAAAAAAAAGGAAAAAGGATCAGACTGTGCTACTCTTCCACATTCCCATCAACAGCTGCAACACTGAGGTTTATTAAATGCACATGTGCAATGGGGGCTAAAAAAATGTCTTCCTTTGAACAACCATGAACAAATAGGAAACAAACTGGAGAGAGAAATTAAGCGAGAACGCCTGCCTGGCGTGCAATAACCTCATAATTCAGGGCCAAAATAGAATATTATGATTATGGCTAAGCAGCAAGCGGGGAAATTAGCGCACTGCCAGCAGCTACTCATTGAGTGCTTGCCCTCTTTAAAAGTCCTTGTGTGGAGCGATGTTGCCACTGTGTTTATCCTGGAGTTGAGGCGTGACTTTTGAAAGCTCCACACACATTCCGAGGATAAAATGTCTTCCTCTCTGTATCCTGTGCAGCACCCGTGCTCAGCAGCCACACCTGACTGGCATATTGATATGGCGCTGGCCTTGATTCAGCGCAGGCTGGCAGACTTAATGCGTGCGCTCTTAGAGGTAGCATCAGAGAGGCTGCTTAGCTCTTCCTGTTTTTATTAAATATAAATGTTCCTCTAAATATAGACATCAGGATGAATAAACAAAAGGCCCGTTATTAATGAAAGGCGCCTCAGCCTTGTGATTCTCTCTCCATTGCGTTTCCCAGGTTTGACACTACAGTACTTCATCATCCACATACAAGTTGAGTGCAAGTGGTCCTACCTGAGGGGAACCGTTCAATGACAGGCTGGTTGTCCACCTGTAGCGTGGCGTTGCCACCACTGCGCGTGAATCGCACCACATGGTATTTGCCGTCGCTCACCGTCACCGCGCTCTCCTCGATGATGATGTCGTCCGTTCCCACGTTGAAAATCACGCCGATCTTTCCCCGTTCCTGTTGGACACAGAGGGATTGAGAAGGACTTTAGGAGACGTAGCCAAACCACAGCATTTCACTGGTGCTTTTCAGGTCAAAGTCGGTCTTGAGAGGCATCATATAACAGCTGTCAGAAGGTCTGTTATCGTCAACATAATTTGTCCAGAAAACTGTGTAGCACCGTTTCATCTCTGTTTTTACAGAAAAACACTCAATTTTAGCTTCCTGATAAAAGTGATGCTATTTTCAACCCTCAACATGTTGGGGAGAAAAATGAAGCAGTCTAAATAGGTAGAAGACCTGACTGGGGCTGTTGTCCAGGTAGGTTGTGGGGACAGTAGACAAAACACAAATGAAGTGGGTTCTACATTATACCCCATATTTGAAGAAAATGACACATAGAAATGGGATTATTCAAATGAGATAAATAGATAAATAACTAAATAAAATAAACACAAAATGAGTCAAGAACCGACTTCGCCTCATCAGTCCAAACTGTGTGTTTTGCATGATAACACGAAGGATGCAGTTGCTCTTTGCAGCACTCTGTCAGTGTATTTTCCCTGAGAGCTCTGGAGGGCCCTCAGATTGTCCGCGCTCTGACGATGTTGCTGGCGACTGCTTTGATGCACACCAGTCTGCTAAAAAACGGGCTACTAGGGTGCACCTTTAGTATTCATCAACCCGGGTGACACCCTCACCAACGCCTCACGCCACCATCTATTAGTGTTGACAGCCACCCACTGCTTCCAGTTTATTACAGTCAAACCGCCGACTCTGCTCTCATCTCCTGCCATCTCCCGGCTCTCCCTCTGTGGTTCCCATCCTTAGTTCTGGGAAAGGTCAAAGTCATCTGCAGAGTTGCACTCTGCCAGAGAGAAAAACAGACATCCCGGACACCACCATTACAGACAAAGTCTGGGTCTGGCACTAAATCTCTGTTGCAGTTGTACCACCGCACAACTGAAATATCTATAGCACTTTCCCCCTCGTCTTCACTTCAGGTCAAATTCATTTGCATGAGGAGCTCGGGGTCACCTTTGCATAATGCCATTTGCTTATTCCAGCCAGAACTTAATTGAGTCCATTGTCTTATTAGCTATGTGCATTTTCACCACTCTCTTTCCATCTATCTATCTATCTATCTATCTATCTATCTATCTATCTATCTATCTATTTATCTATCTATCTGCTTTCTCAATTATTCATTAATGATTTTGTATGTTAGATGGGGAAATAAAGACCACAATATTAACGGAACTTAAAGAAGCAACTTAATTGAGTAAATAAGTGCAAGGGTGGTGCAGTGAGTTAATGAGCAGTATAATTGCAGCCAAATTTATGTGCATTTTAACCAGTCTCTGGTGCCGCATGAAGCGGTTACAGCGTCGAGCCAAGGCCGCGGTATGGCCATGCGCTGATAACAGCCGCGATTAGGGTATTAATTGAGCGTGCCAGTATGCCCGCGCAAGTATCGCTGCTGGTGACCGAGATTAATGCTGCAGATGGAGGTCGACAGCATAACTGAGTCGACAGCAAATAAGGATCGATGTGGAAGCAGAACAGGAAATGGACTCAAGCCGTGTGCCCTGCTGCATGAAGACGGAGCTGAACTAAGTTAAGTCAGGATGGATTCTGCAGGGGGAACTTGATGCACTGCCCGACAGATGATCTTATTCGGCGTTGAGTCTCAAATGGCAAAGTGCTCCCAGATTCTCGGGGTACTTTATCAATTGATTCCTGTTATGGACTGACCCACGTAGACCTCCTGCCCACTTGCCTTATACATGTTGAAATCTAATATTGACTCTAAGACATAAATATGAATACTCTTAGAGAGCCATCCCAGCCAGGGGTTCGTATGAAGGGGAATGAAATCCAAGAGCTGATGAGTGATGGCTTTGTTTTTCATGCTGCAGTCACTCCAAAGGAAGGGGTTGATTTGTGGATCTTATTTCATTGAGTCTATTTGTCTCCTGGTCGACAAACATCTAAACTGCACCATATGATTTTGAACCTGCCGCCTTCAGCTATTTATAGGATATTTATAGGATGAAACTCTTTATGCTGAACATGAACATTTATTGAAGAAGCCACATTTCTAACCCCTATGCAACAACTGTTTGGGTTGCTGTATTCTAATTGCCTGGACTTGAGTCTTGACTTTGTCTACCTCACCCTCTCTTTGTGCATTCCTCTTTTGGGCAACTAGACTTTTAAATAGAGCCTTGTTGCAATTGCAGCATGGAATTTACGATGCTGACCTGTCTGTCTGTTGTCCACGCGCTGCACAACAGAAAGAGCAAATAGGGAGAGTGTCTGTCTAAAATATTTCAACATGACCTTGTAATGTGCAAAGCTTGTCGTGGTAAGTGCTGCCTGCAAGCGTGGAATGAGAATTAGGCGTCGCTGAAACGCTGTTGCCGCTGCTTTGCGTGCGCGCGAGGGTTATCAGGCGGCTTCAAATAGCTCTCGCTGATCAGACTGAGTGGAAAAGGAACGGGGGCGGAGGAGGAGGAGGAGCCGGGTCCCCGGGAGAATGGCCGCAATGAAAGGACAGAGGGAACCTTGATGATCCTCCAGGGCCTCGTGGTGCTCTGAATTCAAAGCCCCTTTTCAAGATGTCATATCTCCTCTCTGTCTTTGCTGCATGCACACGTCGTCACGTACGTAGAAGGGCGCCGACAAAGGGGGAGCGAGGATACATTTTCTAAGCATGACTTCTTTTTTCCTTCACACGTGGCCCGATCCTGATGCATATCTTGCCCACTGGTCCACCTGCGGTCACGTCTCCCTCTGGACCCCATTCGCAAGTCCCCGGAGACGTCGAGCGTCTCACTCGCAGATCAGACTAGGGAGAGGGGAAGGCTCGATGGACGAGGGAGTGCATTCGGCCGTCCTCTCAACTGAGTTTGCTCAGATTCAAGGTGTTTTGCATTTCGCTTCATCAACAAGGCTCGGGCAAACGCCCAGGAACGTGGTTAACTGGCGCAGGAACCTGCTGACGTTAATGATTGCGTTTGACAGACTACGTATTAATAGCTGCACGGGCGGACGGCGACGCCATTAATTCCCAAATCTATTTTTCAGCTTCTGCCTCATTTCGCAAATAATAGCTGTGATTATAATTTGATGTGTCAAACACTTGACACATGATGGGAAATAATGTAAGGTTGCAGTATGGATAGGCTCTGAGTCAGCCGGAAGAGCAGCATGTGCAGAAAAAACCACCCACAACAACAACAACAACAACAACAACAACTGGTTGACAGACTTTCACTTGTGGCCCACTGCAAAAGCAATCAGTTTTATGTCATGGTTTTCCCTCAGACGCACTAATGCCCCTTCATATCAGAGGGACCAATTTCCCTTTGTGTTCCAACTTGAGCGAGCATTTCCACTAACACGGTGGCCCACTTGCGCTAATATTGCATTTTATTTGCAGTTAAAGATTGAAAGCCCGCAGGCTTCCGCGAGCGAGCCTGATATGCCATCGCACTCCATTGAGCGTTTCCCTTCGCGGGATAATTATTCCTCTATATGGCTAATTATCTCCTCGACATATATGCACGCTGCCAGCCAACGGGGATCAGCTGTGGCCTTGGCTGTGAGGGAAACTGGAGAGTATAGAGGAGCTAATCTTTTATTTTCAAACTGCGGCGTTATGTAAGACCAAGTAGACTGTTGCGTAACATGCAGTCTACTGACTGGCTAAATTGCCCACTGTCCCTTCACCTAATGTCTTACAGTGTCCGTGACAGGAGGAGGAAAAGACTCGGGGCCTGACAGTCAATTTGGAGCAGTAGCGGTGTAATCCAGCGGCCACATTTCCTTTCCTTGACACCGTCTGTGATATCGGACCTACACGAGTGTCAATTCTAGCGGAAGCGGAAAGAAGGAGTGAAATGTTTAAATTCCTCTGTGTGTTTTTTCGCAGCAGCCTCATCTGTATTTAGTTGGTGTGATCTTGTGTAGTCACCTTGAGAGAGCGGCCTCCTCATCTCTGGATCTTAATAACACTTTATCTTCCTGCCCCTTCCCCATAGCCCTTCCATTCCTCTTTCAGTGCCGGTGCTCAGAACTATCTCTCCTACTGTAAATACCACTCAAAATCTGATTTCATTGGGAAACAGATAAGCAAGACCACTGGTGTGTATGTGTGTGTGTGTGTGTGTGTGAGAAAGAGAGAAACAATTTGTCTTCTATCTAACAATGACTCACGCCAGACTTGCCCATTTGTCCTGAAGTAAACACACACACACACACACACACACACACACACACACACACACACACACACACACACACACACACACACACACTGGCACCGAACCAAATACTACAGAAGGTCCTCCTCCAGCATCAAGCACCAGAAACCAGCCCATTGACTTGGGAAAACACGTTTCTGCACAATATGCACCGCCGAGACTCTTGATGGATGGTGCCCTTCAGAGCGATGACCATCAGACCTGAACCGTATGCGTAGCCCCCGTCCCACCTGACCCACCCGCTCACACTGTAAACACGCACCCACATATGCAAACACGAGGGTGTCCTTCAGCGAGGTCACGTTGATCGCGGCCACACAGCAGCACCTTCTATGCAGGGCAGCAGCATGACAGTGGACTCCTGCACGCGCACACACACACACACACACACACACACTTGCAGCACAGTATAACTGATTTTCAGCCCATTATGTGCATTTGTGTGGATTTAAAATACATTCTAAAAGACTGTTTGACCAAGAAAGACATTTGAAAAATGTTAGTTTAAACCTATATTGTTATTTTTGAAACAGACTATTATAGACATGACCAATTTGTTATTCATTTTATACATATTCCTTTTACATGATTCTTATTGAGCAACAAAATTTCACAGTGGCACATAATGGGGCCACCTCACCTTAAGAAGAGGACCCTTTTAATGCGTGCACAGAACTGAGACAGGTGATCAGGAGGGATAAGCAAAAACAAATTCAAATTCTATCTGAATTAAAACTAATCCAAGTCTGAAAATACAGAAATAATAAGATGCTAAGTATGCTAATGCTGAGATATGTAGCTCACTTTCTGTCCCCTGATGACCTCACCAACTCTGCAATCTGGTCACCATGTGAGTGAGGGCTGTTTGGGGGCCAATGAAATGAATTTCCTTCTTATTACTTTGACTGAAAAACACCCAATGAAGCCTGTGAATTGAAAGTCTCGCACATTGGTGGTTGAGGTAACTTTAAAAAGTCAAAAGGAGAATTGGGTGTTTTTAAGCAATAGATTGTCTATTTTTTTCTTTTAGCCACATACATTTTAAAACTGATAATTTAAACCATGTCACTTTTTGTGAGATGGCATGCACGTTACAAGTCACTCGCACAAATTAGAACTTAACAAGCCAAATACACATCAGCAGCCTTTCAGAAACTCAAAATGTTCATTTTCACTCATGCTGTGATTATAACAACTCATTACAACTCTGTGGAGTTCTGTCAGTTCTTCCATCTTCAGGTATCTTCCCTGGCAGGCTTTGAGGACGTCTCTCGCCAGTGCAACTATTGTCAGTAGTAGTCAAACCCACAATCTGCATATCTTCAGACAGACTTCTAACAGTCTGAGATGCTGATAGACAAGTATTTCTGCACATTCTCTAATCTTCTACGCGTTCTTTGCTGATCTCAGAATCAAATTCACTCACACACCCTCAGAACTTGTGTGTCAGATGTTGAGGGCTGTTGTTTGCAGCTTCTGCTTTCTTGCAGAAGACTGCAAGAAAGACCTAATGTAAGAACAGACATCCAGGAGCTTCCAGCTGCACCACATCGGTCTTTGAATTTAAAACCCAGACTGTTAAAATACTCAAAAAAGTCCAGTGCTCTGTAATTCATTTGCGGAGTAAGATTTATCTATGTTATGTTTTCACTCTAAGATCCTACCAGTGTCACAGTATCCAGGTCCTCCTCAAACTCACTTTGCGTCGTCCCTTGGGTGTTTTTCTGGCAAAGCTTTTATCTTTGCTATTTATTTGTCGGACGTAAATGTCAAAAACACCAAAGTAGAAGGTGAACCCTGGTCTCATTAAACTAAAAAAACAGAGCAGAGACACTGAACTGTCTGCCTTGAGATTTTTTCCTTCTTTATCTTTAAATTCAGGCAGCTATGCTTGAAGCTTTTGCTTCAAATTCCACTTCCTCTTATTATCATTTTGTTATATCAGCATCTGGTTCAGGCCATATATTTATTGATTTACGGAACTTCACTTACTTAATTAATGGAGGTCAACTCACATCTCTGGCTACTACCTGTACACACCATTTATTCTTCATCTCCATCCTTCTAGTGGCTAAAAACTTTAGTTTTACATTTAAAAGCATAGGGAGAGCAAATTTCATACAGGTAGGCCTAGAAGTAAGCATTTATGTTCTGCAACATTAGGGTTCTAACGATAACATTATGGTGGGAAGTTAGAAGGAATCAGCGCCTTCTCAAAAGGATTTGAGGAGAGTTATAATGGCATTTTAATGGCCATCCATTCCCTTTTCATATCTCTGGAAACGGAGGAAGGGTGGAAAGGCGCTCTCTGAATGACTGGGAGCGGTCGAGCCTTTCACTCTGAAATGACGGGACTGGTGCAAAAGTGACAATAAGCCCGGGCTGTTCTTTAAACACAACGTCTCGTATAATACTTCTAAGCAGCCGGTTATCTGCCACAGCTGTCGTCTAATTTTGGGAGCACGAATGAAAGATTTCTACTCTCTTATTCAGCGGTGAGCTCCTCTCACATCCTCTCCAGGGCCGTGGCTTCAGGATGTATTTTCATTTTTACATCTTAAGATATGGCAGTGATTATTAATATACCCCCACCACTCCCCACTCCTTTGTAATTTTAAATGCCTTTAAATTGGTTGTTGCTATATTGAATGCATAACTCTATTTTGTATTTAAAATGTATTCCTTTATTGTGAATGCTATTAATTAAGCAAAAATGTCTTATCTGTCTATAACAAATTGCTGATAGTATTAAAAAGAGATATTTTCCCACATTTTAAAGCTGTTAACTGACTTCACACCACAATGATGGCATTCACATGTGTGTAATGGTCTCATTCCAGTGCTCTCAGGCTCACAGGAAATCAAGCTAGTTTTGCTAGCTCAGTTCTAAACCTCTGACTCTGTGCCAGAACATTTTACTTTCATAGCAACTGAAAAACACTGGTAACCAGTCCAGTGGAATCTAAATGGCAGACCTGTCATTGTCATAAAATCAATTTTTGATTTTCTTCAGCACTGTGACATCACCCTACCTTCAGATGTCATCCATGATTATTTATCACCCCCTCTTTGTCTCTTACCCGTCCTTTGCCTTTTCTCCTTTCCCCCCAGTTTTCAATCTGTCTGCCCCGACCGCTGGCTCCCTCACTCCCCACCGGCTCATTACTGCGTCGTCTGGATTGGTAGAGCGCAATTGATTGTCACTCTTTGGGAGCGATATGAGAGAAGAAAAGGGATAAGCAGTGTGCTCTGCAGTTGATGGAAAGAAAGGTGTGACAACTCCAAAACCAAATTGGTTGGTGGATCACTCCTGCCTGCCAGCCTGAATCTAGTGAGCAAACTGCCGAATGAGATCACAGAGTCCTCAAGTATGAAGCTTAATCTGTCTTTCGTTTAGAAGCTTTGTACGGTAATAATGCTTTCTGACATTGGATGGGTTGCTTCAGTGGTATTAACTTATCTGTCTCACCTCACGGAGAAAAAAAAACTATGGTGGAGTCATTGTTTTATAGAAGATATTATGTTAATAGTCAGTAAGTCATAAAATAGCTATTTCATCCACATTTTTAGCGTTTTAAGAGTCATTTCAATAAAGAGCTGAATACTGTAAAGCTGCATGATATGCTTTCTACATATCCCATGATATATTTTTTCTCCTATGAGGTGGGTCACCAAAACGCTCCGTCCATCTGCTCCTCTTCCGTCCCCTCTGTCAAATTTTAAAACCCATTGTGGCCCACCAGTCAAAATGTTTTCCCACCCCTGTTTTAAAAAATGAATGATTACCTGCTTCAAACCAGTGTGAGCCTGGAAAATTGCAGCATATAAGTCATACGCTTGTGACAAATGAAGAAAAAGAAACAAACAAAAGAAACAGCTTGGTTTTAGGGTCACTGTGTGTTCACATCAATGTTGCACGTACTTTCAAAACACAGCAACAAAACCTTGACTGCACAAAAGTTTTTTGTCAGGACCAGGGCAGGGAGTCACTGATGGAAAAACGAGACAATGACTCCCCTGCCGACTCTCTTTATTCTCATTCGGCACATTTGTTTTGGCTGCCTGCTCCCATCCATTCAAAATATCGGAGGAGACACTTTTTGCTGTGTCTTTCCCTTTTTACATGGTTCTACACTCTGTGACTGTGTGTAGCGTTGTGGATTTGTTTTGGTGTGTGTGTGTGTGTGTGTGTGTGTGTGTGTGTGTGTGTGTGTGTGCGTGTGCGTGTGCCTTTTCCTCAGCGCTGAGGGTGAAGCGAGGCAGGCACCCCCCCACTGAAATTGAATGGAGAGGCAGCGACCTTTGGACAAAATCAAGAGCAAAGTGTTTTCTGTCTCTATTGTTTCCTGCACTCTCTGTCCTCGCTGTCTCATTGTCTTTTATTCCCACTCCATCTCTGTCTTTCTCCTCTACTGTGCAACAGAACTGGCGACAAAAAACCCCCAAAACAAACCCAACAACAAAAACAAAAAACAAAACAAATCCGCAGAATGCATCTTTCTGGGTTTTCATCCCTATTCTTTCCCCCCCATTGCTTTGAAGCACATCCAACCGAAAAACAGTGACACTTTGCCGCGACTTTGCCAGCGCATCTTTGAGCTCTTGTGGTGAAAAATGAAAGTAAGAGCTTCACATTGACTTGCATTTAATGGCAGGAATTGGACAGCTTCTGTAAGAGCGACACGCAGAGCTAAACAATATATAGCCTACTGTAAAAGCGCTTACAATAGCAGTCGGGCCTCTTTGGTTCGGGACTACAATTTCTTATTTTACATTTTTTGGACGCTTTAAACGCTCTACTTTTACCTCTCTGTATTTTCTCCTGTCGTTCAGTCTCTTTTCAATTTATTTCACCTGTGTTTGCTCTGGACCACCTTTAAGCTGAGCAACTCTTTAACTTTCCTCTTTTCTGTCGTCTCTTCTCCTCCTTCCATCTCCGCTGGTCTTGTCGTCCCTGCGGGTGGGCTTAATGGGGTGGGTGGTGTCAAAGCCCAGTAAAGACCAACGGCTGGCGAGCACGCGGGCTAATGTTTACCCTGGCTAAACTGAGCAAACATGGATAAAGCGGACACAATCTCTGGCTCTGTCTCTGGCCGCCTGCCTTGTTGTCCCTGCAGTCGCTTCCCGGCCGGCCGGTTGACTAAAGCGCGCGTCGAGCGTCGCGTCGTTTTCAAGCAAATCACTGGCCGACGGGGTAAATCTGATAATCCCTCCATGGTTCGTCTACACTGTTGTTTAGTTAATTAGGAACACCTGTGCAATCCCATCCAGCAGGCCTGCGAGTAAACCGTCAGTTTGTTTCAACATTTACGCCCCTCTGGCTTTAGATTTTTCCCAACCATGTAAAACGTGTCTAAACCTCTCTACAGGGCTCTCAGTGAAACAAATAGATATTTCAAAATGCAACTTCTAGAGTGTCTAGCAAATATAATAGGGAATTTGTTCCTGAGTGACTTAAAAATTGTTCACTGTTAAGCTCGGCAGGAAGTTTCCACACATTGTTTCTTGTCCATTTAAGAATTAAAAAAAGAAAAAAACATCCAAATGAAAAAATGATGAGAATAACATGAAATTCTATGAAGATTCATTTTGCTTTTGGGCATTAGTAAATTAGTAATGACTTCTCAGTACCTGATACAGTGTTTCTCAAAACCATGAAAAAAAGTGTCTTAAAGCTCCTCATGTAACCAGCAGCAGGGAAACACTCAATGTTATATTTAATACTATGTTACTGTGTGTAATAATCTGCCTCTGGAAATGACCAGATATGGTTCTTCGCCCTATGAAGGGTTCAAGCAAGGGGCGTGATGGCAGAATCTGTCCAGTTGTATGCTAATTCACCAAAGAGAGAGAGAAAATAAACAAACAAAACAACAACACTGCTTGCGAACAAGTGCTGCTGCAAGTAGTTGGCCTGGAGTGCTGCTGAAGAGCTTGTTCTGGTCATGGCTGCTAAAAGACTGGCCAGGCTAGGCAGAGCACTCCAGGACAAATACACTCCCCATCTGTGAAAACCCAAGAGTGCGACGGAGCACCTAGGAACTTGTCAGTTGTGTGTTACAATAAAGAGGTAGACGGCGAAGAAAAGCCGCTTCACAGTTTGGGTTTCCTCAGTGTTAGAGGTCCTTTCTCAGCCTTAATGAATACCGCCGTTCACACATCAAAAGCACCGCTGCGGCCAAAGTGACGTCCCACATTTTAGTTTCCCCCCCCCGCTTCAAAACATGATCAAATAGCGCCAAAAGTTGCAAAGCCCAGCGTCAGATTTCTCAGATCTTCAAGTGTTTGCGACGCGTGGGCTGCACAGTGAGCGACGGCACAAATGAACAGCTGCAGCTCCTCCTTCTCACAGCATCACGGCAAGAGAAACGCACGGCAGCGCAACACCTTTGTGCAATGGTGACAAATATGAGAGAGTTAATTTATGGGGATTCACATGTTTTGTGGAATGTCACGTGTATCAACAGACACACAAGGCTGAATGATTTAATTTGGTGAGAAAAAAAAAACAAAGCATTAAAAAACATATTTTTCTCTTTTGATGCGATAAATTTGATTTGCAAAATGGGCATGAGAAAAAATAAACAAAATTAGCAGATGGAGTCTCTTGGTCCTCTTTATTCATCACAGGAATGCCGCTGTAGCATTCATATTTGTTGGCGCATATGATAATTAACCTATGCTCTGCTTGATTGTGTCTGAATTTTACATTGCAGCTCCTCAACATGGAGTCTTCAAGTCTACAAAGGGAATTTCAAAGCCGACTTACATCTGGAACTTGTTAAAGCCCAACATTACTCCGATGGCAGTCGGCTTGATTTTGAAATGAGAAAGGGAAAGTCATTAAGCACCAACAATTATTCTTCAATTTCTAACACTATGAATAAATGTCTACACGCTCACCAGATTAGCGACAGGAAGAGCGAGACGAGAACGTGGCGAGGTGCAGGTTCGCTGCGAACAAATGGCGCATTGTATATGAAGCTACGGCTAATTATCTCATATAGGCGGCAGCAAAAGGCACAGTAAAAATTAAACAAATGTCATATTAACAAGCAGCAAACTGCAACGGATGATGAATATTTAAACATGAATTACTTTCCTCTAACCTTTACCCAGTGGGTTGCCAGGGTGATGGCCCCTCACACTCAGGTATGGCGTGGATGAAAAATTAACAGCCCTATTGTTGCAGCCGCTCCGACTTGAAGCGCTCACATTAATATTGCACCCTACACGGTTCTTCACTTATTTCCGCTTATATTAGCGCGGGGATGTGTTGTTTTTTCAAAGGCGAGAGGTAAACACACAGCGACGCGTCACACAGATCTTGTGATGTTGTTTGCGACGTGAGCCGGTGAAGAAAAAAAAATAATGCTTCTTTGCGAGTGACAGTTACTAAGTTGTTCAAAAAGCTAGTCTCCCAGGGTAACGGCTGGGTTCCCTTTCTGTTTACGAGGCTACATTGCTGCCTTCAAAACCCTTAGCAGCAACTGGTAAGAATCAAACGCTTGCCCATGACTATGCAACTGAGATTTAGCAGACACACTTCTTCACACCCTGCTCATGCCATCCACTTCATACTCAACAGCTTGTATGAGCAACAACAGTTACCAAAGACACTCTATCCATGTACCATATATTCCTCATTTGAATTTAGAAACTCCATTAAGATTAAGATTTCAATTTCTGTCACAGCAATTACAGTAACACCATTCTACAATGCTATGTTTAGCTATGATTATAGTGCGTACAGAAGCTAAAGGAAAGCAAATATAAATCCTTGAAATTGCAATGTTGAAATATCCTCTCCTTCACCTGCCACTCACCTGATGTAAATGGAGCCCAGAGGCTTTCATGCAGGCGCTGCCTCACATCCGGCTTCCTTCGAATTTCAAACTGTTTTGATTTGAGTGTGAAAACAGAGTTTCCTTTGATTCAAAGGCAATTAAAGTAACCTTCGTAATTAATTTAGCTTGATGAAGTTTCAGTCATTGCGTGGTTGTGATGATTTTGCCCCCCTCAATTACAGCTATTGCACTTGAAACTAATTACCTTTGAGGGGTTCTTAGTTATTCTAAACCATGAATCACAATGTCTTGTTTAATATTCTTGCTGCTTTTCCTCAGAAAAAGTGCACAAAACAAAGATGCAGGTGGTTTGTGCCATACAGACTTCACTGAATTGGTTCAGTCCTTAAATCCAAGCAGATCCCCATTGTGTATATACAGTATATTATATGTATGTTAGTGTGTGTTTGTGTATTTTAATATTTCTTTAAGAAGCTGTGCAGAACTGGGACCTGCTGATGTGTTCTTAAGACACTATGGTTAACAGTAGAGCTCCACAATGGCACACAGGAGGACTACATCAATGTTAATCTTAATGTTAATCTTTCCTAATCCTGCTGTGATGCCAGCAGATCTGCATCAGGTATGTGACGGTGCAGTATGGTGGCCGTCACCAAGTTAAAGTAAGAAAACAGAAAATACCAAACAAAAGATATATTTTTAATTTCATTCCATACCAGCAAATCCCCAAACATTCACAGTCACATCTGTGTTGAACTCTAGGTGGTCTGTCTGTGTTGGAGTGTCTGTATGTGGCATTGTGCGTTCCTATTGTCAAGCCATTAGTTACTTTCTCCCTCCCTCATCTTAAATATTCCAACTTGTGTCTGTGCCACTTGATCAGTTGCCGTTGTACCTAGATTGGCTTCCTTCCCTTATATTTTCAAAATTAATTCCTGAACTCGCTCTGAACAAACACTCACTCATGCGCATCGGCTTGCCAGGTGTAACCCAGCACACGGCCGCAGGTGACAGGCGCTGGCGGCCAACCGCAGGTCCCCCCCCCAACCTGCAATCCCTTGCCGGATCGCCATAGCAACCCCGCTGCGCCGCCTCCGAGCGCCGCCGGGCAAAGGTCGTCCTCCGTGACGAATCGCGCGCCAAGAAAATGATAGGCCGTTGATGTCGAACACTCAAGCCCCTGCTTTCAATTTGTTCCCCACGTCCCTTTTAACACATGCCAGCAGTGTTTTGCGGACGCCTTGCTGCTGGTTTCAAATGACACGCCTCCCCGCAAACACAGCCTTCAAACTGTGGCGGCCGCTACCGGCGGTTACACAACGTGAGTGGAAGGTAGGAAGCGATTCCCGACATCAGTGGGATTCTGCTGCTGCTGCTGCTGCTGCACACAGACACACACTTTCTATTTTGCCCTTATTACAAAAAAAAGCAGAGAGACGAGCGCTGGCGTGCGTCAACAAATACCCGTCTTTAATGTCCACATGAAATCATCAGCACCTCCAGATGATTTAACAACCCTGAGAGTTTTCACCCAGCTCACCATCGGTGCCTGTGTGCGGAACATGCAGAGAAGAAATTTTCCTCATGGTTATTCCCCCCCCCGGCATAAAAAAAAAAAAAAAGTGTGGCGGTAACACAAGAAAGGAGACGTCCTTTGGTGAGAATAGAACAAAAAAAAACGAAAAAAAAAAACAAGTAAGGCAATACTTAATTCAGCTGTGACCTGCTGAAGTGCAAATGCTGTCTAACCTGTCTGACCAACGGGTGAGACCCCCCCCCCAGGTCCTCCCCACCCCCCACCACCGGCAAATAAGCTGCCCCGCTGACAAACCCCTGCTTCTATTACCAGCCCGCTGGCTCAGCTTATGGCTGCGGTCTGATTCGTCGCTGGAAGGAGGCCAGTGAGAACGGTGCGCACAAGTGCCCGGGCCGGGCGGAGGGGCTGAGGCCGAATGAAGGGAAGGTACGAGCCGGGTGGAGCCGGGTGTGTGCGTGCCTGCGCTCACCTTGGCCCCGCACTCGCGCACAAGGCTGGCCAGCGTTCACGAGCGTGCACGGGCGACGAGAATGAATCAGCTGAGTGAGACTCCTCGTGTTTGTCTTGGAGGATGAACACACACACGCGCAACACACACACACACACACACACACACACACACACACACACACACACACACACACACACACACACACACACGCGACAGGCAGAGGTGCGGTGGGATTTAGGTTGCTGTGCTGCTGCTTATTGCCCAGGTGGCGCTCTGCTCTCTTTAGCTGCGGACCGTCTGCCTTGTTTAGCGCCGCCACGGCTGCTAGCCGCGCAGCGGGTGCGCTGCGCCGTCGCTACCGCCCGCCTGGCAGCAACAGAGACCTCCTCTCTATAAATCCACGACTATTTAACGTAAGCCCCCCCCGACTTACTCTCTGGCTGGCTGCGTGTGTCGCCCGCTCCGCTGCACACCGCCGGTTCGAGCCTAAAGTGTAAATGTCACGGCTCCGCGCGAACACAAAAGCGGGAAAAGAGAAAAAAAAAGGTGGGGGGGGCTTCTCGGCGTTAGCTATCAATCACACGGGGGGGCTAAACACCTTAGCCTCCGCTCGCCGCCACTCCCAGCGGCGTGGGAGTGCCCCCGCTTGACACTCTCTCGGAGAGCGTTCTCATCCACTTCTCCCTCTCCAAGAACTCCTAAGCAGACGTCTTATCAGCCAATCAGGCGGGCGAACCTTCCTCACATTACACACCTCATCGCTCTCCCCAAATAAATGTCTTTGCCGGCGCTGGAGGGATGATTGAAGGAGCGGCGACGAGAGCGGCGGAGGAGAGCCGGGGTAAAGTGAACAAATCAGCCAAGGAGTGGATGCTAATGGCTGAAGGACAATGAAAGTGAGGAGAGAAGAAATGGCAGGGGGAGAAAAAAAAAATCCAACTTTCCATGCGGTCAACTTTAAAAAGTCCAGCGACACGACATTTTGCACAAAGAAAAGAAGACACTTTGAATTGGACAAGTGCGAGATCACAGAGCTCAAACAACCCCACATTATGTAATCCCCCAGTTAGATAACATTCTCCTTAAATTAAGACTTGGGATGATTTTAAAGCCATGGAAAAGTATTTGAATAAGTTTACATGCTGAAATATTGCCGGTGCAGTTCGGCCATGGTGAAATCAGAATGACTTTTCTTTACTTAAGCTCAACAGGAAAATGTAACTGGCTGTCTGTTCCCCCTAAAGCTGAGAGACAATGAATTCTCCTCATCAACGCCTCATCAGAAAGTGCTGCATTCAATCGATGCAGCATCACCAGTCTTAACTTTCAGCATTTTTTACGTAATATCTGAACAGTCGTATGATTTGGAAAGGGACGGACAGACCGAGGTTATCCATAATATGGTTGGGTTTTCATTTAATTAAGGACTAAAGTATAAACTGTGAACCTGTCTGTGCTGCACCTCAGTGTCTTCCAACATCGCGACTCGTCAGTCCCAATGTGTTCATTTCAGATTTTGTTTTTCTAGGCTTCTTTTCTTTTCTTCTCTTTTTATGCAAAGCAACAAAAGATTTTCTGAAAACCTCCAAAGGTTAAGAATTTCCAAAATTTTTAAGCAGTGGAAAAACAAAAAAACTGCAGACATAACTGTTGTTATTAATGGTCCATTCCAGTGCAATGTTTTCCACGGTTGTTGCTGATCCATTTCTGGACACGTGCCATTTCTGCCTCTGTTCACATTTCTTTTTGGCCAGTGTGTCCTTGCATTTGAGTTTGTATACTGTGGGTTTGACGTCACCTGACAGCCTTGACATACGGTTGGATGTGGGTGGGATTATTTTAAAATACTCTATTTTTTTCCCCCCTTTTTTTTGAAACCCAAGGCTGGAACACAACGTGTGATTGGAAACACCCACACTTGTGTGGACAGCACCTCAGTAAGCCCTCATTGTCAAAAGTGATAACAAGGCCTCTGTTTTGCCTCTCACTCGCGAACGCCAGGCACCACGCTGCACAAAATACCAGCAATTTAGCCCAAATGAAGGAGCTCTTTCCCTGCGATCTTTTCTCAACGTCTGTACTGAGTACTGAGACAGAAAGAAGGTCTGATGTTTACCCCTTTACTTTCATCTTGACGGAGAGTGTGTAATGTGTTATAAGAGGCTTGCATAAGAACATAAATGTGGTGACAGGCCGTGGCCGACCTTGGCGAGGGCGGGCTGCGTGATCCAACGCTGGAAATCAAAACATGGGAACATAAGCGCGGCGCGTCACGCCCCGGCTTGGGGGGGGGCGCGTGCACAATGTCATGCCCATATGTAATTGAATTATGGATCCACGAGCGCTGCACGTTCCGCAAAACAACAGCGCAGCCAGCGGGAAGAAGCCCAGGCCTCGGCCGGATCACGATGTGGCGGAGTGCAAAGACGTGCGCTGCGTCCGCCGACGGAACGAGAAGCACAAGGGGGGCAAACGACACGTGGCAGAACATTCAGCTCAGATGAGATCACTGTCATACTGGGACGACTCTCACTGTAACACACTCAGCTCAGCCGCGTAAGCCTCTGTTACAAGTGACAAGGAGAAACGGCAATGAGCGCGCGTTCTTACAGTTGCACTTCTCAAGAAAAAAAAAAACAACAACAGAAAAACAAAAACAAGCTTCGATCGGGATCTTCGGGGAACGAAGCGTAAACTGGAGGAGCCACACGGGAGTTGGGTTTCTCTTGGAAGGAAAAAGAAACGTGGCGCCCCGACGCTGACGCTAATGTTTGGCACAAAGGAAAAACAGTCGGAGGATGTTTGGGACGCAGAGAGAAAGTCAACTTGATGCTGCAATCTGACAGTTCAGACTGTTCTGGCTCATCTCCCTAATCTCCCCGTGTTTCCCAATGCCCTGCTATCTGCAGCAAAATGCTGGCTTGGTTTTGTGTGTACGTGCGCGTGTGCGTGTGCGCGCGTGTGTGTCGGCGAAGATGTAGACAGAAATAAAAGCGGGAATCGACTGGAGCCGACAACTTTGCCGCTACGCATCAGCGCCTATCTCGCACACAGCCCTCACATTATCTCAACATTTTCCGGAGCCTTGTGCACCTGACACCTGCCCCCTCCTGCCGCCTCCTGCCGCCTCCTGCCCCGCCGCATCAGCCACCCGTGACACACACCACCTGCTGCCTGCTCACAGGCACATGCTGCACACTAACGCATTTGGACAGCAGCGGCAGCAGCAGCAGCAGCAGCAGCAGCAGCAAGATGCAGACATACACATACACACACACCACGTGCACACGTGTGTGACGAGCCTGGTGGTCTCATTGAACTTTAAAGGACCCCTGGTTCTGAGGAAATACTGTAGCTTTGTATTACGATCAATAACACTGATAACAACAACGCAGTTGTCATTTGTGCGTAAATATGCCAAAATCTTTTGTTGTCATAATGCCATTCCATAACATACAACATAGTTAGACTTTTATATGGCTATTGTTATTATTACATTATTATTATTTTTTTTTTTTACATCTCCTGCTTACTAATTAAATTTTAAATTTAGGAGTTTTTTTCTGCTTTTCACTAACCAAAGAGAGTCACTGTACTTTATGACATCACAAAGGGCTCAGTTTGAACACATTGGCACAGGGAACTTTCTATAAAATGGGACATGTTACAAGTTGCTGCACCAAGTTGTTGATGGAGTAAATGCATGACAGTGATGCCTGATGGCAAGAGTCCACTCAGTCGTCTCTTGCATTTCTGAGACTCACAACTTGAATTGTGACAAACTTCGGCACGTTGTGCGGAATATCAAGACACTGTCTGACTTTCCACTTTGCTCTGTATTCATATGACAAAGCCGGAACTTGCTAGCTCACACTGAGGTGAAGGTGCGAGCCGGCGAGAAAAAAAGTGGAACGGGGGTATTTTGGGACGATAAGCTGTGAACTGAGTTGGAAGCTCCCGCAGCTGGAGACGCATCCGCAGAGACAGGGAGTCAATGAGCGGAACGGCGCGGCCGTACTCTGCTCCCTCTTGAGCATCGGCGGCAGCACAAACTTTTCCCGGGCTTGCTAATTGTTGTGGCACCCGCAGAAGCGTGCGCGTCTGCCTCTCATTAATCCTTTTCTTAATTACAGAGCCAAAGGAAGATGCAGACATGCTTTCTAGGCGAACGTCTCCTAATGAGCCTCCTTCCTTTCTTTCCCCGGCTTCCTGTCTTCTAACTTCGTCCGCCGCCCGCCCGCCTGCCCGCCTGCTGCCTGCCTCCTCACGGCACCTGTGTCTGCCTCTCTTGTTTGTATACGCTCCTGCCAACCAAATATCCCCGCAAACATCAGAAAGGCGGCGGAAACCCGAGCTGCTAACGAGTTGCATCTTCATCAGCTCGCTGGATGCCGATGAATATTTAATTTCGTCCTTCTGCGAAAGGTCTTGGGTAAGTTCTTGGCCTTAAATAATGTCTTGGCCCGGGGCCTCACACAGCCAGAACAGAAGAGAAACGAAGCGTGAGGACTTCAAAAATGTCCTTTTCTTTTTTTTTTGTGGCATTCTGTCGCCGTCACGTCTTAATCACCTGAACACCTTGCTGCGCAATTAGCCATTCGGCTTCTTCTTTGTGTTATTGAGGCCATTTGTACCGCTGAAGACTTTTCCGTTTTCTATGCGCGTCATTCATTTCTAAAATTGTGGAATGAACATTTGCATAAATACTAGCAGGCCCTTAATCCTCTCCCGGCTTCGCTTTGTTCCCATTATTGTTTGTGTCTCCGCTGAACTTTGTCCTCTTCTATTTATCTCCCTTGCAGCCTCTGTCTCGGTCACTCCCCTTGTTTCTGCTCCTCTCTCAGCACTGTAAACATTAAATAATTGCTCGTGCCCTGCCTGCTTGACTGTAAAAACAGCACCCTAGCGCCGTTAATGGCACTTCATGTTGCAGTCATCGTATATTTAACAAAAAAAACGCTGTTTCCACGTAAGATTTTAACTCTCGCACGGTGTGTTCGCACATTTTTTTGTTATTTATTCGAAAAAAAAAATCACAATATTCATTTGCTGTGTCAGCTGGCGCCACACAAATAAGCACCGAGCCACCTCGACATGTGCGCGTGTGTGTGTGTGTGTGTGGAGGAGCGTGTTTGTCCCCTTGATCACCGAGACGCGGCATAATGGAGATGGATTGCCGCCGTGCTTGAATTGGGAAGGTTCGTCGCCTCTCAGGGCTCGCCGAGCTTCATCGAGAGAGATGAGAGCGCGTCAGGAGCTCTGCCGCCGCCGCTGCTGCTGCTGCTTTTCACCTGAATTTCAAAAAGTGTCAGGTAGAAAAGTGAAAATGACTGACGCCTCTGCCTTGAAAAGGTTCGAATGGAAAAAAAAAAAAAAAAAGAAGAAGGAAAAAAGCGCAGCCCGAGCTTGCAAATATCTGCAGACGCACGTACAGGAAGTGAAGACAGGCGTCGGTCCAAACACACAAACACACAAACACACACACACACAAGCAAGCACAGTTTTTGGTGGCGCTGACGAACGTACACCCAGATAACCCAGGCGCTGCGGATGCGGCGCCCCGCTGAGAGTGCAGGGGCAGCGGGCGTGTCAGTGCGCACGTGTCGCTTCCTTTGTCGGGCTGTCGGAGATAATGTCGGATCTGGAGACAGCGCGATATCTTTGGCCCGCCACTGCTGCCGCGTATGCAAACGCATCGACGTGCCGCTTGTGCCCTTGAGTGTCTGCGTTACCGCGCACGCTCCGATGTGAGCGTTCGTGCGTGTGCGGGCGCGTGCACGACATTAAAAGGCCCTTTCTCCTTATCTCTCGATGGGGATTAGAGTGCATAAGCTAAGCCTTCCGGGGGAGGGGGGTTCTGATTCCCCATATCGAGCCCTATCAACAATAGCCGGACGCTGGGAGTAAGCGTTCTATTAAAGAAACCCTCTCGTAGCCGACAGACAGCAATCTAGCCGAGGCAATGGGGCAGAGATAGAGCGCTGATGAAATGGGATTATTCAGCGTGTGTTGGGACTGACAAAGAGGGAGAAAGTAAACAGTCCCCATGTGGCATTTTTAATAGTTTGTCCAATTTTTAACCACATGAATGCGTCTGAGGCCTCCTAGACGCCACAGGAAAACAAATAAAAAAATGAACAGTGCGCACTGTTGAGGCGCTTGGCCAAGTTTTGACCACATTGGAATGTTAATAGTTCCTTCCATCGATTCATGTGTTACACTTGAGCCATATTCACTTGAGCCACATTCAACCTACCAGCCTCCCAATTAAAGCACGGCGACGCGTTAATGAGCGAGATTAAGTGTTAAAGCACACAAACAAGACGCAAAGCGCTAAAAGTTGCCTGCTGCTGCCAGCGTGACTATTAAATGCTGCACAAACCAGACGAGGTGGCCGATTACTCGCGTCATGCACAGCTTTCACGCAGTGTTGTCGACGTAAGATGGCTGTGATGAACTGAAATTTGTGAGCGAAACTCGCTCAGCTGTGCACTTGTAAAGGCCAACGACTTCTGGTGATGGAAACTCTGACAACTTGTAAAATCAAGTTTTTCTTTCCTGTGCACTTTTACTTCGGCGTTCCAGTCCAGTTACAGTTTTTTTTTTTTTTTTATGGCCACAAAAAAGTATCAGTGTTAAGTCTATTTGACTGAACTCATGACGGCCTGAACAAATATGATCCCGTTCTAAGAAAAAAATCTGATTTTCGTCTTTACATTAAGCCTGCCTTGAGCTTTTGCTGGAGACAGGGCAAAGATGGAAGGTGCATCTTTTTTTATTGAGTCACAGTAAGATATTAGAGATCCTCCCTCTCCCAACCCCCAGTGTTCCTTCAACACTCGGCCTCAATGATGAGCTGTCGGCGCAGTGCACAGGAGTTCAGTGTTACCGGTGACAGCAGAAAGCTTCAACGCTAAAACAACTTCCATCTCAGCGCGCCACCTCCTACAGGGGCCACAGTGACCTCGACATTACTGTGATGCACAGGCATCTTCTTTGGCAAGATGTTGCGTTTCAGCTGGTACTGCGATCCACGGTGCCAAGAGCACTTTTTATCTTGAGCAAAGATAAAGTTTGCCATGCAGCAAACAGGTGCAAGCAGACTTTATCCCCAGATTGAAGGTGTCCTGAAGTTTCACTGTTCGAGCCACAGGGCTTAGGGACACTAAAGGAACAGTCTTGGAAGGTTAATTGTCCAGAACCAACCAACTGACAAAACACTTTGTCTAATTCTACTGAAAACAACATCCTCTATTTAGCCTTCTGTTTAGAATGCAACACTGCATCATTGGCAGTTGTCACTGACCTGCATGAGACAGCAGTGGCCCTGGGCATCATAGAAAAGACAACTTTGTAGGACAGCCTGTCTTAACACACAATTAGCAAAAGAAATAAACATTTGACTTTTCTCATTTATAGGGAAGGAATTCACTGACTCTTCACACTACTAGAAAATATTGCTGAGGAGAATGTTGCACAATGTAGTGCCATTACAACATGTCTTTATTTTCATGACAAAGTCAGGAGGAAATAATGTTTTGTTTTTTGTTCTAATAAAAATGACTTTTACTGCTGTCTGGTATCATGCCTGATTATTATTATCATTATTTCATTTTATTTTACCACAGCTGTACACCGCCGGCTCGCTTACTCCTCGATGGACTTGTTCGGGTCTATTTTGTGCTATTGTTTTGAATCACTTCTCCGCAACCGGCAGAACTGTCACAGTGACTGACGTGTTTTGCATCGTGTTAAATCTGCGTAGCAACTTCCCAAAGTCGAGCTCGTCGAGAGCAGCGATCCTCGTGAAAGAGAAACACGATCGCCGAGGGACTCTCCGCGCGCAAGAAGTTGAGCCAACGTGCGCACGCGCGCGCTCATTACCAGCCGGCTGAAAAATCTTACGTTGAGGTTAAAATGCTCTCTATTGCTCTCGTGCGGTCTGCTTTGAATGAACAATGGCGGCATTTCAACAGGTAAGTACTGCAGATATGCTTGACTAATGTAAGGCTGATTGCGCCCTGCCTGAGGCGCCGAGGAAAGCTTTTTGGAGCCACTCTCTCTCTCTCTCTTTCTCTCTCTCTCTCTTTGCAGAGTGGCCATTAACGGCGAGCTTGACGTGTCTTTCTCTGCTTCTATTGTCATTCTCCGGGGAAGCCGCAGGTCCGCCGATAAATAAACAGCGACCTGGGGAACGCCGGAGCCAATCACAGCCACGCTGGCTCCATTATTTGCAATAAAAGGTGGCCCAATCTGCCCTTCTTCTCCTCTGCCCCTCGTGCACACCCTCCATCAACCCACATCCACATGCACGTGGCTGCTAAATGGAGCTTGGGGAACATTACCAGCTCGGAGTCGAGGTAAAGCAATGATGTGCCGCTTTGAGTGACACTCAAAAGAAATAAGGGGGCAGGCTTGTTTTTTGGACGTTTGTGTTTTGCGTGTGTGTGTATTTGTGTGTATGATGTCTAGCTGATGTGTTTTCTGAGGACTTTTGCCAGGAGTCGCTGGTCCATCTTGTCAATGTTTTTCCACCGGCTGCATATTTGTGCTGCATAGAGCGTGGGAACTCAAAAGAAGTTCAGCGCCTCTCCTCACAAACAGCCAAACACAAACACGCACCGCCGTCGCGCGCGGCAGGCACAATTTGGCCCGTGCGGCTCTGCTGGCCAGCGTCACCTCTCCCAGGTTCTTCCCCATCGCCTGCGTGTCAGCGCCGATGAATTGTTTTCTGGTTGGCGCCCGCCTTGCGCCGCCGTCGCTGGAGATTGGAGTCCTGACCCACCGTCTTGAGGATGGTCTCTATCTCACGCCGGCATCTCACAGCCAATAATGAAAAACATTTGAGGTCGTCATGTCTGCCTGTGGCGCTTTCTTACTTGTCGGTTTCATTTTGACGCCCCGGCTCTGGCGCCGGCTCAGGCTAGTCACGGAGACCGGACCGCGTCTTGCATGTGTTGCTCTGCCCATCGCCGTTGCCTTTCACAGACTTTTCACTGTTGTGTCCAAATGTCGAAATGTCCCATCAGTGTCAGAACATGCTGTATTTTACGGCTGCACCTTGAGTTTGTGCCGGAGAGCTTCCTCCAGCTTCAGGCTTCAACTTGTCACTCATGCTGACCAGCACTTTAGAAGAGTACACTGAAGAAAACTTCAGAATTTGAAAACTTTACTCACAGTATACTATAATAAACCATGCTTTTTAATAAGTGTCCAATATTATCTGGCATAACGCACATAAGGGGCTTTTAGCAAATACCACCTGTGCTGGATGCTGACAAGAATCCTCGGCGGGTTTATATCACTACAGCGTTTGCATTTTATAACTGCCAAGAGAAGGATCACCTGACAAGCGGAATTTTATTAGCACTCATCTGTGTAAACTTTGCCTGTGTCCCATGCAGAAAGACAGCACTGCTTATTGTAGCATGGTAGGCACAACAATTTGACACATTATTATACCTGACCACTGCAAAATATTCTGCCATTAGTTTGTTCCCCGAACGTAAAGGTTTTTTGTAGAAGCATTTCAGAGAAGAAAATAACCACACAATCCCAGGATGAAAATCTCTTTGTGTTCTTTCAAACAAGTCTTGTATGTGTTGTGACAATACAAAGGGGTGGTGTGATAAGTGTTTATGTGGTCGTGACTATAAAGCCACATTCAACTAAAACTTGCAAAAGCTTTAACATGTCCGTTAGAGTGCCAGCCAGGAAGATTTAGCAGCATCTACTGGTAAGAAAGCTTACTGCATCAATGCTCACGCTAAGCCCTGTTTTCCAATGTCCTTCTTCATAACATATCTTTCTTAGACCTTAAGCCTGTCAAGATAAAAAAGAAAAAAAAAAGGAGATGCTCTGCAACTATAGATACGCAGAGCCTCCATGTTGGTGCAATATGGCTGCATCCCTACAAGTCGACCTGCTACAAGTCGACTTGCTTTTTATGTAAATACAAACGCTCCGCAAATCTTTCCGGTTGTTCCCTCCAGGGGTTGCCACAGCAAATTGATTCACGTATTCAGCGTGGCAAAGGTTTTTACATTGAGCATCTTCTCCTGACCCATCCCCTGCATTTATGAGGGACTGGGGCCGGCACAATGAGGACGCTGGTCTGAGTCCCCCTTGAGGCTCATATTCCAATGAAAATATCACAAAAAAGTAAAATAAATAAATAAGTAACTGAAATCATACGCAATTGTGTGTTTGCTGTTTAATCTAAGTCAATAGATAATTTTAATTATTACATATTGTTCTTTTAAATTTACATGTTCTTCCGTCATTGATAATAGGGCAAACTCTGGATGATGATGTACCTTTGTACCCTGCACTGATTAGGTGATTAGTAATTGGATTATTTCTAAGGGAAAATACATCATGTAATAGACAGAGATTGTGTCAAAATCAGTTAATACTTGGAATTCAATTACAGCTTTGCAATTATCGCCTAGACCTCTAATCGTGCAGCCCTGCTAACAAGGACACTCGCCGTTGTTTGACTGTGACTGGGGGGTTGAATTAGGGTTAACGATAAATGCTTGACTAAATGGTGTGGTTGAGCTCTGGTAACGCGGTCGTGTTGCTTTGGCTACATCTCAAAACACCCCAGCGACATCGCCGTGCTCGTCCGATGGCGATGTCTCATGTTTTGCTTATGTAATGAGCCCCCTCCGCCGCCACTCCTGCCGTTGCCGCCGCCGCCTCCACCGCCACTGAAACGCAATTATCATTTTGGCTGACACTAAAATGCGTTTTCTCGCCTGTGGGCACTCACGATGCTATTTAGAATTTCTCAACTTTAGGCAAGGGAGCTGAAAAAAAGAGAAAAAAAAATCTCTCTGCCTCTCTCTCTCTCTCCCATGTCGTCCTACTTTTAGGTGGCGAGGCGGAAAGGGAAGAAGGGGAAGTGCTGTGCGAGGGGGAGGAAGAGCAAGAGGAGGAGAGGATGGATGGAAGAGGAGGAGAGGGATGATAGAGCGGGAGAGAGGAGAGGTTCTGGGAGGATGCGATAATGAGGACAGTTAATTCAGAAACAGGGTGTGAGAGGCAGAGATTAGCTTGCTAGCAGGGCGATGCAGTCCACAGATTTTCTGCTCTGAATGGCTGTCAGTGAGGGGCTAAGGGGGCTGGGACGGGTCGCTGAGCCGAGAGGAGAGGAGCGACAGTTTTAATTAAAGAAGCGTTCGGGTAAATATGCGTTTCCAGGTCAGTGTATAATGTACGGGAGGCAGACAGGGAGAACTAATGGTGATAGGAACGGGATGAGTGGAGGGAAACTGTTGGCTAAAAAAGCCTGTTGTAGATTTAGGATTTGTTGCAACCGAATGAGAGTTGAATGAAAACAAAACATCATTTCCTTTGTGTGTTGTTTGTTGTTTGCTGTTGTTTTTTTTTTTTGACATATAACATTCAGTTCACTGCTGATTCCAGGTTTCCAATTTTAAAAAAAAATCTTTTTCTCCAGTCTGATCTTTATTTAACCATAAAAGAGGGCTGGGGGGGGAGTGTAAGAAGCCAAGGGTGGAAACATTCCGTGCAGTGCTTATTATTAAATCAAACCGTGTGCTCACGTAGGTGCGGCTGTGCTCACCATTCACCATTCTGTGCAGCTTTTATGATTCCGAGGGCTCCGCCTCAGAGGCACGGTTCTGCAATCTCTAATTGTTTTTTTTTTCTTTTTTTTGGACTCTCCTCAGGGTTAGGGGGCAAAGTCATGCCTTCTTGCACATTCCGCCACATCCTCCACTTCATCCCTTTATCTCTGGTTCAATCCCCATCCTCTGCTCTTCGCTGCTTATTGTCCCAGGCCTGTGCCTAAACGCAGCTCTTTCATCTTTGTTTTTATCTGTCAGATCAGTGAGGCACTAGTCCCACTCCACACAACTCTTCAAAATATAAAGTTAGAAGGTCTACCAAATCCGCAAAGATCAATAGATAGGGGTTGGCAGGCCTAGCTAATGGAATGCAGCTCCTGCCCTAGATTAGGATGTTTTCTCTTTCACTTGGCTCTCCTCAAACCACCACCAACCCATAAAAAATGCTGGTGGTGGTGGTGTGGCATTGCGGGGTAGAACAGAAGTCGCTAGTTGCTTGCTGAGACAGACAGGCAGATGGGCAGACTAACGAGCACGGAGACGGATTTAGACACCAGGAAGTGACAGTCGGGAGAAAGAGGACGTGGGTTTTGGTGCAGCGAAAAGGAGAAATGATGACAAAGACAGTCTTAATCGACAGTGTATTGCATATTAAAGGAATAGTTGCCTCCAAATGGATATTTTACTCATGTATTAGTCAGCACAGTGCCGAGGCAGGAGGCAGTAAAATTTTCTTAACCAAATCTTATGCACACCATTCAGCACAGAAGAGAAGTCGTCCACATGATGGACCGACAGACGCCATGATGGAGAAAAACAACATATTGCTTGAGTGGTGTCCATGGGATGTGGCAGTAAAAGTAATGTGGCAGTATAGTATAAGTATTGCATAGAAATTTCAAGCTACTTTTTTTCCCCATCAATTAATCAGAGTTTTTGCCAACCATGAGGATCTGTCTGCTGGACTTATTCCTGTCTGTGAAACTCTAGAAGGGTCACAAAAATTAACAGAATGTCACCACAGCCTCAGCATCAATAGGTGAAATATCATTTTTTGATGGAGTAAACCCTGTAGCTCACATTGGAACCCTCCCCACCCCGAAAAAAGGTCCCATTCAATGCAGTAAAAATAATAAATACATCATCTGTGTCCTTGAGGTACTTTGCGAAGTAGCGAAACCTCGCAAGGAGCAAACACAGTTTTCAAGCGTTTCTTTGTGCCGACGCTTGACTCACGGAAATAGATGCTCAGAAGATGAGGGAACTCTGATATCGCGCTGCCACAAAGTCTCTTTGACGCGGCACATGCAAACGCCGTCTCATCCCGAGGGTGTCAAATATGATTGTTTTGTCATGTTGCTCGGCATCTGTCATGCAGAGGCAGGAGAAAAAAAAAATTGCTCGCACGGAATGCAGCGTTGTGACAGTGAAAGGAGTTTCTGAAGACCTGGGACAAGAACATGTCGGAAGTTCCAGAAAAAAAAAAAAAAAAGTTTGGAGGAGTTGGAGGCGGGGGAGGCGGAGGGGCTACTGACGTCTTTCTTTTGAGCGAGGTTGGACTTGATGACTGTTCGGGGGGCTGATGAAGAGGAACAGGGGTGCGCCTGACTTGAACTTGAGCACGAGAGCAGCGTGCTGCTGGGAAACGGACGAGACGTGTGTCTTTCTGCGGACTGATGAGGTGTCGTGGACGGCCTGGCTGAAGAGGCCGAGTGCCAGAGAGAGAGAGAGAGAGAGAGAGAGAGAGAGGGAGAGAGAGAGAGAGAGAGAGAGAGAGAGAGAGAGAGAGAGAGAGAGAGAGAGAGAGAGAGAGAGAGAGAGAAGCTGAGGCGAGCGATGATGTAAGTGTGCGCTGCCGAGCCCGCACAGGAAGAGAGCGTGGCAGCGGAAAGTCCAAATGGGCTTTTTCTGATTACATTTTTGCTAAATGGGATTAGTGAAGAGGGTGTACGGCTGGGTGCGCTCGGCCACAGAGAGCCCAGTGGAAGGAGTGGGAAAGGCTCATAAAAGATGGATATCTCTCTTTCACCCCATCTCTCCCACTTTATCTCGCCGCTAATAGCATTTGCCGGCCCGGCTCCAACAATGAACGTACCGTTTTCTCTTCTGCCGCGTTTGCCCCAAAGTTAATATTTGCATGTTCCACGCTCCGAAAAAAAAAAAAAAAAAAAGAAAGAGCGTCGAGTATAACGAAAGAACCGTTCTGACAGGCTCCCGATTCAGCATCTTTTAGGAAAACCGGAGGCTGCTTAAAACCTAATCTGCCAAAGTTCGACCCCCCCCTCTGTTTTCTTCAAGTGCCAAACTTGGAAGTAGTCTTTTTGAACTTTGCTAGGTTAGGCAGGCACAGAGAGACTTTTTTTTTAATGACTAAGAGCTAAACATTGTCCTCTGAGTGACTCTGAAGCTTTGCTGTATTATTAATTAAAGCCAAATTAAATTTTTCAGATGAGAAAGGAATAGCATGGGACAACGTCTCAGTGAGCTTTACTTACAGAGTGGTAAAGACAGCTTCACTGTGTTGAGCAGGCTCGAAAGAAAGCAAACCCAAGGAAAGTGGAATTGCAGTACAAGCGCATGAGTACATTTCCATTGCAGGTGAGGGGTGTGCATGGCATGCTGCAACTGTTTGTGCCACATTAGAAAAATATATATTGATGCACTAAAATACTGAACAATGTTTACAAAGATATCATATTTCCATAATTATTTTGGTGCAATGAGAAAAAAGTGTTTGCATGAGTGATTAGTACTTTCAGTTTTACAAATAAACACTTTTTTCATTATGAAATGCATTTTGTTGTCCACAGATGGGTTATTCTGAAATTATTATTCTGAGTGAGATCTATGTGCAGGGCTAGTTGACCTTTGGAAAGGTTCTGAATATTTGTATAGTAAAAGCTGAGAAACAGAGCATTTATATTCTGACCATGAAAGTGTGTGTGTGTGTGTGAGAAGAGTGTTGACGTGAATCGCTGCTCGAACACCCACTAACTCTCCAACTCAAATGCAGTTTTCATCGTGAACAGCAGCTGATGTGCTGGAGACGCAGTTTTCAGCGCCGCTGACCCAAAATTCTGACATACAGACGAGTCAAAATCAAAATTCAGCGTCTTAAGTTTCTTTTCCCACTATAGCAAAGATTCCCTTTGTGGTTCCGCTGAAAAGCTTTAAACTTTGGTCAACTATGTGGAATTCTTAAATAACTCGTACCTGCAAGGGTTCCTTGTTACACGGATGAAAGGAGACCAACTGCTCACAAAAGTGTGTGTGAAGCACATTCTCAGCAGGGTGCGAAGCCACTTTGATTATCATTCCAATCAAGAAAGCTGCTCTCCACAGAAGAGGCTCACATTGTGTGACATCAAGTGATGAGGGCAGGAGACACAGCGAGTCGAGGGGGAGGGGGACCACTGAAGAATCCTACCACAAAGAGCTGCCTCTTGCCAGGTAGGATGGAGGGTTGCAATGTGTGGGTGACGGATTTCATGAAACTTTCATTATGTGTAGACAGTAGGGCACACTCATTTACCCCCAATATTAATATTTTGTTAAAATCTAAGTCTTAGCAACGGTAGAGCACAGAGTGAGTTCTGAGTTGAAGCTACAGCTGCTGCGCTGAGGTGATGAGATGTCATTTGGATAGAATTAGTCAGCACAGCTGTCGCTGCTGACTGGTGCAAATGAAACCATCATTCACACCCTCAGTGGTACAGATGGGAATGAGGTTTAAATGGTGATCAGATGAAAAATAGCTCACACTATTTATTCATACGCCAAAGGCGACCAAACGAACACTGTCATTTGTTCTGTTTCGCTTTTTTTCTGACATTAAGGCTTATGGTGGCCTAAACATTTTCAGTAGCGTTTTTCAAACTGTTATCAGTTCGGTGCATGTTTGGAGTTTGTTGCTATTGTGTCATGAAAGAAGGCGAGTGAAATTAACATCAGCGTTGAAAGTGGGGAAAGAACATTGTGTTGCCGCTGCAGAGAGGGAAAAAAAGGCCACGTTGAAGGTAAGTGCATGTGACTGCATATTCCATTTAAAATGATTTTCATCTCATTTTAGTCCCTCTAAAAGTGGCCAGTGCTGGTGAAGGGGAGAAAACCTGTGTGAAGTTTCTGACATGTTAATTTCCTGCTTCAAAGATCACATAAGAGCACTGTTTTTCAAAAGAGGATTTATCAGAAGACAAACATGTCCAACATCTCCTGGATGTTGTCAGTATAGAGACATATAATGATATTTTTAATCAGACTCACCTCAGGTAGTTAGAATTTTTTTGTTACTTGACTTTGACTCAAATGAACTTAAGCTGATAGTGAAGCGCTGCCATTAAAATGTATTAGGAAAGGAAAAAAAAATAATGTTTATTTTTTTATCTTCATCTTATCATGAGCAGGTTGTGGCTGCCCAGCGACACTTTCTCAGTCCCTCTGGGAGTTTTTAGAGTGATACAATCTTCACCAATCAGTTCCCGGTCTACTGCCTTGAGTTAGAAAGATCTGAAAAGAAGTGGTTCTTAACCTTGCACTGCAGCTGGATTGCTCAGATTTTAACTCTGAAGTCCATCATGGCAACCTCCAACAGACAGCATTCCAAAAGGAATGATGGGATGTTATGATGCAGGAATCGACTCCTCCAAGGAAGAGGAGGAAACAACTATGATTTGGTTGCTGTGACAGGAATTAGTGTTTGTGTTGCTGTTGGGGTAGTTTTATTAAAAGTGGGTGGAACCTGATCATGTCACACCATCCACAGATGTGATATGAAGCCTTGAACTGGCTGAACTGGTGATAGCAATTCTGTTTGGTATCTCTGAATGTTGTAGGCAGAATCTTTTCCCAGATTGATAAGTGGGATTCATTTAGAGGGTTTAAGGAAAGGTTACAGAGGTCTGCTAGGCATCAAGGATGTCACCCTCACTGTCTTCTTTTTTTTTTTTTTTCCCAGAAATGCTACTGAATCCTCATATTTTAGTACCATTTTTGCCCTTTTCCGTGAACACAGAGCAAAAAAATAAAAAAAATAAAATAAAGGGTGGGGGTCATCATCTTTTATAAAGGTTCTAAAAAGGCTGAGTTGGCTGAGATGTGTTCTGTTAAATCCCCCCAAGGCCTTTTTTTTTTTATTATTATTGTTTTAGGTGTAGAGCAGCCCTATCCTGCCCTCACTGGTTATGTCTGCTCCCTGGTTTGATAACGAGTTTAAAGTTGTAACGGGGGACAGATGAGACAAGCACCTGTTGCCTCCATCCAGCAGGGGAGCACTGTGAGCTACAGGAAGCGCACTGACAGCCGGGCCCACACCTTGTTAGCGCTGAAGAGAATTAGCTAAAGGTATTGCTATGAAAACTGAGTGTTCTGCAAAAGGTGATCATCCTGTTCGGTGGCTGAACTTACGGATTGTTGCACAACACTGTCAGCATTTTTAAGGAAACAGTCGTTTCTCCTTCCATCATTTTCCTGCTGGCCTGCAATCCCAACAGGTATTGACAAGCTGAACTACTAGAAAGCAGCGCAGATCGATAACTTAAAAAAAAACTTTTCGGTCACTGTTTGCGCCAGTCATCTGAGATTTATCACGGTGAAGAAGGGCCCCAGTCATAAATACCTCAGGATGGCAACAAAGCTGCAATATTCGCCCATTGGTTGTCAACGTGAATCTAAATGGCATTGATAGAAGCCTATAGTATCACAATCACCCTTGGGGTGCCATTTACATTTACAAGCGCAGGCTTGAAAGGTTACCGATTCATAACTGAATGTATCATCAGAGCCCCTCCCCCCCTCCCCCGCCTCCTTCCCGCTGACCCATCGTCCCTGAATTTCATCTATCCCAAACTATCAGTCAAAGTAATTAAAAAGACATCACGGAAATGCCACTGTGCTGTAATAAAGCTTATTAATGGCGTTCACGCTTTGCGACGGTGGGCCAGGTGTTGGTAGCCAGTGGGGAGTTTGTCGCTAAAAATAACTGTAATCACTAATTTATAGGTTCTGGAGGCTTTTCTTTTTTCTTTCAAGTTGTTGTTGCCGTCACCCTGACTCAAATTAAGGAAAATGGTGGCTATAAAAATGCATTCGCTTTTCTGATTGTAGCTGTTCTTGGGCGTAATTATGGGGTTTTGAGGAAAAGCAATGTTGTGCGCTCAGCGAGGGAGGAAATAACAGGAAGTCTAAGGCCAGTGACCCAGATTCAGGGCAACTTTTGCAGGCAGGACTTGCGCCATTGCTGGTGCATAATGTGAGTTCCAGTGATCGGAGGGGGATCGATCTGACAAAATCAATCGAGTGTCTAGAATCATGACTCCCACAAGAGACCTGGAAAACATGCTGTAGTGAGAAAGTGAGGAAGAAAGGATGAGATATGAAGAGAAAGGAAGACAAAGAATTAAGTGCTGAGGCAGAGTGAGGGAAAAGAATATGTAAAATAACCAATCAATCCACCAGTAGAGAGACAGAGTGACCCGCCTCAGTCATTATTTATGCAATGTAGAGGAGCCAGGGACTTGCGTGGGAGGGAACCAGCTGTTTGCACTGAAAGTGGAACCTTCAAGGACATTTTAAAAGGAAAAGCAGTTTAGAAACAACTGTGAGCCGTGGCTGAGGTCACCCGTTCAATAAAAACAAACTGGATGTGCTCAATGCAGTCTCTCTTGCATTGTTTGATAAGTTTTAAACTCATCAATTATCTTTCTTGTTCAGTGTATTTTTTGTGCTCAGGACGGGTTTAGCTCCAAACTCACTGCGTTGTTCAGTGCAACAGGGTTTACCAGAATGAATCAGTCAGAGCGTTTGTTTTCAAAGCTGCTCACAAAAAACATGTTTCAAAGTTGTCTCCTCAAACTCCTGAAGCTTCATCATAAAAGGGCCTGTTAGATTATTGTAAGTGGCTTCCTGTCAACCTCTGCCAGCCCCAAAAAATGTATGACTAAGCATCGTGAAAGTGGGAAATATCATCAAGTCATATGTTAGCCTTGCAGAGCAGTTTGTTCTCTAAAGTGACCATTTTTAAATCTGGCTTATCCATCTTGAGTTATTAAAATAAAGTATTTTAATAACTCTAAAAATTTCACATGAATCTCAAAACCAAGAAACCCTCACCCTGACCCACTCACACCAGGCTCGTGACTGTATTCACAAAAATAGTTTTAACAAATCTGAATAGTCCACACGAAGGTTTTAGGTTTTGCCACACCTTGACTTTTGTTCCTTTGAAAACAGACACGTAAGCCATCTCATCACATGCTTAGTAATAAGTGTCAAAAACTATGAAGTTCTTTATACCAGGAATGATGGGATTCCATGGCCATCTCTGTCATGGTTCTGACCAAAAACAGAAAAAGTTATGAGGCTTAACTTCCTTTTTACGCATTTGGGTTGTGATTACAATCTGTCACGTACAAATTCAGTCTGTAATTGTGATTTTATTCAGTCTGATGACATGTAATTCGGTCCCCAACAACAAGGATTTTCCTGACCCCAATTATGGGACTGATAAATAAAAGCCATCCCGCAGCTGGTACTGGAGGGTCCAGAGCCAGGTGACCGTCATTCTGGCTGCGACTGTGGATGGGACAAAAGCGTGGCAGGCGGCGCCAGACTGAATGATGAGGAAATAAGAGCCAGCAATGAGGTGTGGAGGGGATGCAATGAGGAGGGAGCAGCGGATAATGCAGCCCTGGTGACAGGCCAAACAGTCGCTAGAATGGACTTGACAGATCTGGAGCGCACGGATAAAAGGTTGAACAAGGAGCGGTGTGTATAGTAGTGCCGGATGAAATATAATAGAACGTGACTGGCTGGGTTAAAAATACATTTCCGGTGCACAAACAGATACAAATGGTGTTGGCAAAGGTTTCTATGTTGGACTCTCCGCATTGTGTTTCGCATGTTTCCGTTTTGTGTGTGACCATTGCTTCAGGGGCCTGTCGTGGGGCCAGTGTGCTCACACTGGTTTCCTGATAGTGACAGTGGCTTCTAGGGGTGGCACACAAACGTGCGCACACATGCACACATGCACACACACACACACACACACACACACACACACACACACACACACATGCACCTTCAGATGGCCAGAAACAAAAATAGGAGGTTTGTAAGCCAAAATCCTAATATTTAGGTTCATCTGGCTCCTCAGCTAATAATTAAGGTAAACCTGTTTTGTAAATGTCACAAAATGAAAGGTAAGATTTCAAGTTGTTGTAAATCTCTCATTACCAACCTCACTTCCATTCACTGGACTTTTATAACCTCGTAGCTTCCTTTTGGTTTGGCTGAAACTAGGAAGCAGCTAAAAGCTCAAGAAGAAAACGAAGACAAGAACAAGGCCGTCGCTGTTAAAAAGGCTAGCGTGCATGCCGCAGTGGCAGCACTTTGATCAGAAGTGTCACAGGTGTCCTATCTTGGTGGGCAATGTGTTTTTGCTTTACTCGCAACTAGTCTTTGAGTAAAACTCTGTGGCGAATTGTGGCCGGTTGTACAGCTATTGGGGCGCCCATAAGCTCAAGCTTCTGTCTTACTCACTTTGAAAAACTTAGACATCACTCTGATTCTTAAAAGATCACAGACTTGGAACTGATGCATTATATATTATCTTTCGTTTCTTATTTTATTCATCCACAAATTTGGAAACAAACTGAAACTGAACTGAACAGCCAATGTTCCACCAACCGTGACGTCAACATGAGGCAAACAGACACAGTCTGCTGTACTTGCGTGAGGACGTGGCCCATTATCGAAGGATTCAAACAGTGCCTTATGTTGATAGGAGACAGCATGAATAGTTCAGAGGCTTTTTCAGTCTCCCAGTATAGCCAGCCATATGGGCGTCACATATTGTTGGGACAAACTACCTCATCTGTTTGTTGTACGCTTCACATCTTATTTGAACGGCCATGAAAAAGGTAAATTACGTCCTCGGCTGTCAAGCTGCCATTTTCAGTGCCTGCACTTCGGCGCGATGTTATTACACAGTGAGTAAAACAAATGGTGATGCAGATGCGCACAGACAGCTTTACATCAGAGTACGATTGCTTAATCCATAGAGTGAACGTTTGGGAAACTCAATGAGATGTCCATAAGCAGCGCCTTCCCGGCAGGCCAGCGGTGAGATGTGCACTGTAAGCTTTCTGGAGTGCATTTAAAAGACCGTCCACCGTTTCCAGCACAGAGCTGACTTGAAGTGAACACGCCGGCACGCTCACCCCCGAACATCTTTGTGCTAATGACAGGTGCAAACAAAAGGCAGAGATCCTCTGCACATGTATGCAAATGTGTGGGGATGAAGGTGCATATTCTCACGGTGCTCACCTACCCCACCCTCCCAGACAGCTCCTATTAAAGCGTGTGTTATATCTGAGCTGGCAGCAATGAAGTCACAGCCCAGGGCTCATTTATTTAAAAGGAAGAATAATGAATTCTTTGTGGCATCTCATCTTCCCGTCACTATTAATTTGGGTTTTCTGCAGGTATATGTAAGGCGATCCGTGCAGCAGGGTCTCTCCTGCCGATGCTAACTTTTCAGAATTTACACATAAAAAATCTGCAGCCGCCCACCTCCCAAAAAACGCTAATTGTACATAAATTTAGCCTCCCCAAACTGTTAAAATATGAAATGCATGGTCGACCATTATCAACTCTCTAGCACCACCATTTTGTATCGCAGCCTTCTTCACCATTCTGACGGCTTTATGACTTGCTGATTGTTGTGTGACTCACATATGGCAACACCTGCAGCCTTCTTAACATGTTTCCAACTATAGCCAGGCCATACTATCCTTTTCCGAGGCGTGCACAACACAGAACCGCACACACTCCATAAGCCAATTTGTGCCACAGGCAGACGAGGAAGTAATTTAGCCTCCATTGAAAGTAGCTATAAAGAATGGCAGGGATTAACTGCGGGCCAATTACAGAGGTGGCTAAACCCAGCCTAACTGGAACAAATACATGGCAGGGCTCTGGATTCCGAGCATATATTAAGTTGACTTTCTTAGGAGGGAGGTGAATAAGGCAGGCTATGAAACAGAATAAATGAGGAGGCTGGGAATGGGGAGGAATGAAGGTAAGTCGATGCAGATCTGAGATTTCTGAAGGTTTTGAAACTGGGATATTCAGTTTTAAGCTCAAGCATCTTTGTCCCCCTGATCACTCATCGTGTTGTGCATTCACAATTGATTGGATCTCAGTACAACAAACCTTAATGAAACTGCTAATATAGCTGAATAAATCTTGCTGTTATTCCTCCACCCATCAGCTAAATACCTTTTCCTACATTGACAATTTGTCAACCTTGTATCTAATGGCTTGTGTCTAATTTGCTGCAGGCAATGCATCCCTCTATTGGTAAATTCCTCCTTGCTTTGTGAGGCCAGGCACTTTTGCCATGCAGTTATAATCTGAAGTGGATTTATTTGTCAAACTTCAAGACAAAGAAAAATCTCCTTTGCTTATCTATTTTATGTTCATAAAATGTCAAAGTTGGATTGCTGCAGAATGGATGATGGGTTTCATTGACAATCAGAACTATTGAAAAAGGAATCAAAAGAAAACATGCAGTTTTATCTTGAGCAAGCATCTACAAGAGAAATTAAATCAAAGTGGGAAAACACTCAGACATCCAACACATAACAAAATGTGGTAACAGAATAAAACTGATACAATCGCTGGTGAAAAAAAAAGACAGCAAGCTGAGCGAGACAGAAAGCTGAGCGAGACAGAAAGACGAAACAGATCCAAAGATCCCGATGTGAGGAGACTGTGTGTCAGTTAACGACTCAGGCCTTGTTTCCAGCCTGAGTTTGATGAGGAGCGAAAGTTTACATGACACCCTTGGCCCCAGATGACTCGAATCCGAGCAGAGTAACACCAACAGGGTGAGAAGGGCCGAAGAGGACGCCCTGCTGGAGGACACGCTGGGCCGTCATGTGTTACACGCCCGAGTGACATGAAGGTCAATGACAGCTCCTTGGCAGACAATGCTAATAGGAAGTGTGAGGGGTTTTTCTATCTGTCTGCTTATGTCTGTAACATCGATCACATTCCGCAGCTCAGAGACTGTCCAAGCCATTCCTGCCACTCCCAAACACAGGTAACCTCCTGATTCTGACAGTCCAGTCGACTTGTATCTGGGATGCAAGAGGTAAGGAAAATTGGCTTTCTGCATTTGACCCATCCTACATAGTAGGAGCCACAGTGTGGTGCTCAGGGAGCAGTCAGGACTTTCAGGGGCCAGGATGGATCCAAGAAGGGGCCATTTTTTTCCCACCCAAATCTTCTGTTGGTCCAGGAAACCATCAGCCTTCCAATCACAAGCTTTTTTCTGCAACCTCTAGACCACCACTGTCAGACTCGCAGACTGCATATTTTGCAGCCATAAATCCTGAGCACTTTGGATGTGTGAATAAACAACAAACAATGCATGCATGCATGCATGCAAACGTCAAATCTGCAGGCTGGCTGCAAAACAAGGGAAGGGAGAGAAACGTGAAATCAAAGTACAAATAAAAGTTTTGACATGACACTATGAAGGTTTTGAAAGCCTCCACAACATTATGACAGGGAAGGGCCAATTACAGATGTATTTTAAGATGTCTTTGGGGCAGTTTGAGGCACTTTTACAGACGCTAGCACTTAATCTAAAAAAAGAGAGCAGCACCAACATGGACACTGCTGTCCTGGAAGTCTTGCGCTCTCTCTGAGGAAGGCAAAGCCGTTGGTGTTGTTTGTAAAAATCAACCTCAGTATGAAAAAACGGTTGCTGTTTTCACAGCCTGATGTTCACATTCTGTTCGGAAAAACTTCTGACCACTCAGCAATGTCGGTATATTTTTGATTGAATTAATCAGCCGTAAAATGTGTGTAAACACCTCCGTTCATTCATACTACCCAAAAACTGCCGTCACTGATGTGCGTCGTATGCCTAAAGATGACATTTTATGGCGCACTAGAGGGCATCGGCACCAAACACCTCCTACGTGACATCACTGAAGCAACAGCTTGAATGAGCTGGAGGACATGGAGCATTTACAGTCTAATTAAAGCTTCTTTATACTTTATTAGTTGACGAGACAGTTTGAGGATTCTTCCTTCCACTGGCCAACGGGAAGCAAAGGGAGCGGACAGAATCTCTCAGCGCAGCATCGAGGAGACTGCAGACATATGCTGTTAATATCCTCATAGAGTAGACGCAGCTGCAACTCGACAGCATACATTTATGGATGGAATACACGGGAGTGTTCCTTGAGGATACCATAATGAAGTATTTAGATTCTGCAGCTGGGGCTTTTTGAGGATACGTCCTCTGAGATTTAAAATGAAAAATGAAAAGATGCCGAATCATTTAAAGACTGGCACTGGAAATAGCTCCATTTTACCAGCTAGCTAACTTTTGATTTGCTCTTGATTTGTCCCTAAATGCAGGATTTGACTTGTTTCCCCATCTGTACTAAAGTCACATGGGGGAGCGACTTTACATTACATTTTCTAGCAGAGTCGCCCGGCAGAGGAATCTGTCTTTTTGTGCTTTTCCTTCAAAGAATGAGGATGTGACTGAAATTTCATATATTGCAGAGTTTTACTTCTCAGTATTCAGCAGCACGACACGTTCAACATTCCTGGCTGAAAAATGCACCCACATAGTTTTGCTTTTTGTGGCACATTAATTGTATGTGGTGTATGTGGTGAAGGGTGCTCTTGGTGATTTCCGTTTTATGCTTGTGACAGGCGTGACATCTGTGCGACAGAGGTGTAAATGATCTCGGTACAAGCTGTGCTTCAAGTCACCTCATGTATCTAGGTTAAAATCTGGCACAGCAAATTTGTCTGTATAAATAGAGTACGCTATAGAGAACTGTACAGTCTGCAGGTGATGCTGAATTGTCGCAACCTCGCGTCAGTACATTCAAGACATAGAACCAGAGATTCAAAGACTGATTTTTAAAAAAAAAAAAAGGACGTAAAGGACTCAAATAAGTACATCCGGCTTGCGAGCGAATCAAATTAACTTGCAACAAAAGGAGCTTACAAACGCTGGAAGAGCTGTCAAATTGAACTCGTCGCCCTCCGTGATCCTCCTCCTAGACTGCATCCACTCTCCATGTTCAAGGGCCCTCCAGACTTGCGCATTAAACACTGGTGGTGCTGAACGGACTGTCTCTCTCAATCACGAGGGCCAGATGTGCCCCTAATTGTGGGAGCACGCCTGGAATCTTAATGTGTCGCCGTGAGAGCCCCTGGCCTGGGGAGATTTATGAAGTGCGCGCCTGTGCGCATGTTTGTGCGCGTACGTGACGTCCGGATGGTGACAAATGCACCGTGACGCCGCCCCTATAAATCCCTACGACGGCTCTTTCAGCTGTAATATCTCCACTGTGGGTGACATCAGAACAAAGCCAGCTTCCATTTGAGACTGTGATGATAGAGGCCAGGCAGGCTTTGAGGCTGGTAGACCACCTGTGAAGGCAGACTAGGGCAATGGGATCCCTTAACAACATCCACATAGCTGAGAGGCAGCGCCCCCAGCCATTTGACCCTGAGTGGGCTCACTGATCTGAGCCTTGTTTAAACAGCAGGAGGGGAGCACTCGGAACAGCTCCTGGGTAGCCTTCCCGTCTCTGTAACTGGCATCACAGTCAGAGCTCCGATTTCCCTCTGAGTTCAGCTGCACGGAGCGTACGCGTGTCTCTCTGTGTATAATGAGAATGTCCGGAAAGGCAGGAAGTGCCTCTCGTTTCCGCAAACCCCCCTCCGCCCCCCACTTGCCCCTCTTCCCGAGGAAAATACATCTCTGCTGCTTTGCAAGCGGACCGCTGTGCGCCATTACATCTGCTGATTAGTTAGCCAATTGCTTTTGATCAAGTAGACCCGGAGAAAAGCGGCGCCGATGTGTAATACATCAGCCTTATGACTGCCAGTGTAAACAGCTCTGGGAACGCAGCTGTAAGCGATGGCTGCTAATCCATCAAGGAAATGGCCCCGCTTGGCCCTGACTATTGCCTTTTTCTAATTATTGGGACTGCCAGCTTCGATAACGCGGCCCTGTCACACGCGTATGGATTGCGCGCCACTTGACTGAGCAAAGAGCGCGCGGGCAGCAGGTAGCGTCGGCGGAACTCGCAGGGGGGGGTTAATTTATCAAAACAGATGAGCGCGGTGTGCGCCCGCCTCTCGCGCCTCAGCGGCGGGTGCTTGCAGATCCAAGGTGCCATTTTGAACGTCGCATCAACACATGCGCTGCACCGGTAAGCAACCTGGTCGATACGGAAGGACCTGGAGCTCAGTAGAGTGGCAGGCAAGAAACTCATTTTCATTCATTTAATAATCAGGCAGGCGTGTGGGTTGAGCTAATTGCGCTGGGACTACATCCAACTTGCAGCCTTTTTCTTTTCCACTCTCTGCATGTTGGCCCAACTCTTTGCAGAGGAGAAGGAGATGGGCTCATGGCCGGTTTTAGCCTGGTAGGAAGGACCCAGCGTGCACAGTGTTAAGGTTTGACTTGGTGGACTTGTCAGTACCTGGTAATTGTGTTCTTATGCAAACAAACAAGGCAAGTGGAGCCGCCCATTTTTAACTTCACAGATAAGGTGGATCATGTCAAACCCTCATTATTTGCAAATTTCCTCACGTCCCCAGATGTATCACATCAAAGCCTCAGCGGGGTTTTTGTCAGCACTTTCCTATTTTTGGGGTCGGCATCTAAAAACGCTTTGTCTCATTATAGACAAACTGGCAACATCGCCAAGGCTTATTTGTGCCAGCTCACCCCTCCTCCCCTCCCGCCCTCCCTCGTTCTGTCCCTCGCCCCTTCTTCTGATGCATCAGCTACATACAGTATACTTAAGAGAACTTACTCAGCATAGCATAGAACCTTGCAGGATGTCAGTACGTTCACTAAGTCAGCAAGGAGCAAGAGGAAGAAAGAACATAACAAGTTTATCAAAGTACCTATCTGCAGTACATATAGCAGCAATTACTTCAATTTACAAATACTACATCTTAAAGTAGTACTATTTGCATATGTCAGCATAAAATTGAATCGAAAACATACTTTCAATGCGCTTAGTTTTAAAACATAAGGAATTGTATTTTCTGCAGTTATATTATTCTTGTTAGCATCCAGTTATATTATTCTTGTGCTAACATGTATCTGCAGTTTTAACACAACACACATAAGAAAGATGTGATTAGACTGACATTAAGATGAGATTAAGTTGAGTCATCAGAAAACACCAGTAATTCTGTTAATGTGCACCTGAAGCAAAATACTGTATATGCGCTAAACACTAAAAGTGATAGATAAACAGGTGTTCAGGTTTTGTGCAGAGGGCTTTCTCAACACTAGGTGCCGCTGAATCTCACATTCTGGGCCTTTAAAAAGACATTTAAACATCATTAAAACAGGGGAAATTTGGCTTTTCCCCACCTACAAACTAAAGCGTAAAAAAAATCTCAACACATGTATTTTGTTCATCATTTTTTGTTGTGGCAAAAAAATTACCAGCTCTGACAAAAGCATCTGTTTAGTGTCTAAGACTTACTTGCTTTCATCACAACACAAAACCAAACACAAAGAGTTCAGTTTGCAGAGGCAAACATTTGCTCTGACGATTGGGCTGTCGTGACAGATTATCCTTCATTTCCTCTCCCTTTCATCTCCCAATCTACATTCGCACAGTGTCAAATAGAAAAAGAGGAGCGACACTTAGAAGACATAAAGACCACAGCTCCAACTTGAACTGCGGAAATCCATTGTTGACTCTCGCATTGATTATCCTCAGCACACCCGGGTGAACCTGAGAAGTGCGGCACTTGGCTTCCCCAGTTGCAGCACAACATAAATAAACAATGAACATCCTCCTCCTCCTCCTAATTTGTGCCGGAATAATGTCCTGGCACCAATCCTTCAATCACTTCTCAGATGTTCCTCCCTTGTGGCTTCACTTCCCCTAAACATAGGACACGTGCGACGGAGAAGCTCAGAGAAAATCAAAAGGCAAGTGAAATGTCTTGACTCCTGAGTTTCCTTTGCTTCCTTTTGTTGGGAGTTTTTCTTTTTCCTTCTCCCATCACCTCATCTCATAAACATGTCACAAAAAAAAATGATGTTCTCCCTCTCCAGCTCTTTATTCCTGCTGCTGTGGGAATGCAAGCTAATGGATACAAAAGCCCGTGTTGTTTGGTTTGCTGGAGCTATTTGCAGTTTTGGCTGCTTTTGTATTTCCCTCTAAATGACCCAGTCCTATGAGAGAGAGAATGAGCGCCAGTTGAAATGAATCAAAGTCAACGAAGACTATTGTACTTTCTCTGTCTTTTTTGGACACCTTTTCTCTTCTGTAAAATTCAGAGGCAGAATTCTGGCATGAAACAGACAGATAGGAAGATACAGAGGGTATACTGCATTGCAGAGTGACACGGTGACTGTTTATTGCGATGTATAAAATGGCATGTGTGTGGCTGAGATAAATTAAGCCAAGCTTATTCCAGAATAAGAATTCCAGAATATAATAAATGACACCTGGTCTTTTTGTAAGTGTGTGCCAAGACCTAAGAAAGTTGTTGCTGATATGAGAAGCAAACATATTCTTTCAAACTAACAGTGTCAAATTACATGGATTATAATTTACATGGATTACATGGATTGTGAGAACCACTCGACTTAAACTGTAGGAACTTTGTTTCCACATCTGTACTTCCTTGTCATTGTCATGTTTGTTTCCAAACCCTTGAGGTGATCATCATCCAGATGCACTCTGTCTGGGCACTCTTAGGTAGTGCTTTGCGTGCTGCTGACCCGCCATGTGACTAGCGGGCGCATTCAAAATGGCTTGTGCACTCCCCATGATCTGTCTGCAAATGTTCTTAATAGTCAGTGAAGGTTCGTGCGTGACAAAGTGACAGTACAGTACAACTTCGATGTTAAAAAAGCAACCTCTGCCCTATTATTCCTCTTTTATTTTCACTCTACTCCTCCACAAATGTTGCCAGCCCTATCACTGCTCTACCTTCAGCTCAACCCATACAACACTCTAAACGGAGAGTTACACGTATACAATACAGCTGCTGTGGTAAAACAAACTATATTTGCACCTTACAGGGCTGGGACACATGAAAAATTCAGCAGTGCACATCCACAGGGTGGTACCTGCAATCTGGTTTGCACAGACCTAACAAAGACCCCGGGGCCCCATCATGCATTGTGGTTATCACAGTCTGACAACAGGATTTCATCTCTCTGGGAAAAATGAGGGAGGGGTGCAGGACAGGGCGACTCTGTTCCCGATACTCACTGAGCTAAAAACCTCTGCAGCTCATATCAGAGGGGATGGATTACTGGTGTAACTACTCCTCAACCCGTAAAGTGGGAAAAATTGAAAAGAGGAAGAGGGGTGAGCAGTTAAACACAAGGGATAAGAGGACATTTCCATTTTGTTCCAGGAGAAAAAAATCTGTCATAGCCATTTCTTTATATATATATGTATACATATGTATATGTATATGCATATATATATATATATATATATATATATATATATATATATATATATATATATATATATATATATATATATATATATATATATATATATATATATATATATATATATATATATATATATATATATATATATATATATATATATATATATATATATATATATATATATATACATATATATACAGTATATATATATGATGTAAGTAACAGACTAAAAATAAGTCAGTAGTTTGTTAATACCACAAACTGCAAATAAATCCCAGAACGATGCCAGCCAGAGACATTTATTTATGCATATTCTATTTGAAAATGAATTTGCAAATACTGTCCATATTTTTGCACAGACTTATCAAAATTCGGTTGATTAATGATGTGTGCAACAGCCCTGACCCTTTGAAGAAACATTTTTGTGCATAAGCACATGGTTGATCAGCCTAAAAACTAATTATTTTGCTTTCACAAGATAGTGAATGGCTGAATAGCATCATGGAAATGCCAGCGAACAATTCACCACTTGAACATCTGCGGCTTTTCGCTGTGACGGCAACACATTTGAGTCTAAGCCGCTTTCATAGACAGGTTTAAATGATCTAAGTCTATTAATTTGCTTGTTTTCTGATTTTTCCTAAATTAGAACTTCCAAATCCTAATTGAGGAGATGACGGCTGACCCATAATAACAATACAATGCAACAAGTATGCAGCTGAATGGTGTTGTTTGCACTTCTTTGGTCTCTTTTAATTTTGTTCTCTCCCTCGTCTGCTGTCCGTCTCACCGTCAGCCCTCGGCCTTGTTTCCTGCCTGAGCAGTGGAAATTAATTGGCAGCACACCAGCTGCTCCAGTTGCAGGGAGCAAGCTGAGAAGACTCGACCGCAAACACACCCACAAAGTGCTCGTAGTAGTGGATGAACCTCAGCCACCCAAAGGTCCTCAGTCTGAACTCCTTGTTTAGGATCCATTGTTCTTCAATATGAATGACTTTATTCTATTTTATTTCTTAAAAAAAGGTATTTAGCTTGTCTTTGGCACTATTTCTCTTTCTGGCTCTTTCGCTTTAGATTTATGCTGACGGGTCGGCAGATTCATTTTTAATGCCGTTCATTTTCAGAACAACAAAGGTGGTGAATTATGAAGTGGCTCTGGCTGGTCTGCCAACAGCGGGATTGTTGATGGACTCGCAAAGTTAGGAATGGTGATGGGGGAAGGATGAGTTCATCACCGCAGCCTTGAATACATCACCGAGGGCTTGGAAACACAGACGTGTGCCCTGCATGGATGAGCAGATGTAAACATCTCTCTTCCTCCCTCGGCCTCCAAGACATTCTTCCGCAGTCCATCTTTGCTCCTCTCAGCTCTTTTTTTCTTCCCCCCCTCCTCTGTTTTCAAGTCCATCTCTGCTCATAATTCTTTCCCTCGCTGCTCTCAAAACAAGCCTGGTTCACATTAGAGACACCTCAATCCCCCAAAGGCAGCTGACAAGTGCACTGAGATCAGAGCAAGAAAAGAAGCACTAAGCGTGTTTAGGCTTTGGGCAGACCATCATTTTAAGGTAGTGGTGGAAAATCTCCAAGGGCGGGCTTTCAGAGTTGGGCTGCAAAACTCAGCAACACCACAGTGAAAAATGTTTGGCCAATAGATAATTCATCTTTGAACAAGTGGGGCAAAGTGATGCAGGACACTCATTTGGTGGTCGATTGATATATTAAATGGCTCCACAGACTCAGCGGTTTTACAATCAATAGAAGACATAAGCTTTATTAAAACAGTACAGAAAGTCAATAGACAAACTTTGGTGAAAAGGGCAAGGATAAATAATGGATGTGGTGCTGAATCAAAGGAGGGAGGAGACTTAAGGGTCAGCCCGAGTCCAGAAGTTTCAGATAAAATGCTAACAGGAAGCTTTTGACACATCGCTGAGAACTAAGGGAGCCTGTTAAATATGAAAACAGGGTATTTGCATTTATGCGGCATATCACTATTTCGGTGATGTGCTAAGTACGAGGGTTTCTTTTGGGCAAGACAAGAACAGGCGCCACAGACGGGTTAAAGGAGCCCCATCAGTCGGTGGCTGATGGTGGCAAAGGTGGTGGGAGAAGGGAGGGTCCTCACCAAACTGCCCACTCTGCCCCGTGTGACCCTGATGCCAACAGACCTGCACAGTGCCAGACTATAGTCTGCTGGCACTCTATTGCACTGTATTCATGATGTGCAAATCTGCACATTAAAAACTTTTTAATTCATAATTTTAGTCCCTAATGTGGATGTGGCTTATTGAAGCTACTGCTAACTTTCCCCTGTAGTAGTTTATCTTATCTTGGAGCACCCGTATTGTTTGAAAATCACTTTCCTAATGTTTTCCAAAAATACTAGGTGTCTCCACACCTCACCCCCTGTGCAAAAAAAGAAAAAAAAGTACATAGTTCTTAAAATCAACCATTTATGCAGCAACAAAAGCAACAGTGACAGTCCCTCCACACCGGCGTTGGCTGCGCTCTCTGAGACCACCTCCTGCCCGGGGCAGGTAGAAATAAAGCAAGCAGGCTAAATATAAATAAAAAAGGGCAAATATCCCTGGGATGAAAAGGAAGACCGGAGAATAGGCATAATTTGGGAACATTTACAGAACATTAACTGCAGTATGTAGCGAATCACTTGGAAGCTTTTCTTGGTGAGTCATAGTCACTAAGGAAAGTGAACAGTTTCCCATTCCCAGAGAAAATAAGTGTATTTGAGATATTTCTTAAGATGGTTGGCAAACAAGGGCATCAGTGCTGGTGGCCAGTGCTGTGTGGACTTAAAGCAGTGCTGAAAAAATGAGTTGCCCGCTGTGTACGAAAGCCTGGTGAGTGAGGGAAGGCCCTGCAAGAGTGCATCCAGAGGGAGCCGGGGGGTTGGATGAGCATCAGTGACATTTGGAAAGGACCTCGCATTGGCTACTTCCTTGGGGGCCACCTCACTTAGAGACAAAGTAGACTGAGTGAATGTACTCTTCTTCCCTTCCTCCTATCACAAGATACCACTTCCCTGTCTTTTCCTGAGTGGTTTGTGCAATTCAGCCTCCTCTTTTTCGCACGCAAGCATATCTTTTTTTTTTTGACTTTGCCATGGGGGAGGAGGAAACTAAATATAAAAACAAAGACATGATGTGAAAACATTGTGGTCACAGTCCCAATCATGCTGGGGCAACTCAATCCCTCCATTTTCTATCACTGCTTCTCCTGCAATCAGGGTCACTTGACTGCTGGTGCCTTCCCCAGCTGTCTTGGGATGGAAGCGGTGTTACACTCTGGACAAGGTGCCAGCTTATCACAGGGCCATTGAGACACAAAAAAACATCCGTATTCATGTCCACAGACAGTCCAAAGACATGCACATGGCAACTAAACTGTGAGAGGGAGCAGGAGTACCAGGAATACACTCTACACAGAGGGCCCCAGGTTGGGGAATCGAACCTGCAACCTTTTTGCTGTGTGTGCACACCCAGAGCCATTGACATTACGGTTACAAGCATGTCAACAGAGCATAGAAGTAGGCCAAAATGAGACCTAGCCAATAATAGAGGGAAAGAATAGAAACGTGTAGTTTTGCCTCCCAGTTGATTACTGAAGGCCGGAGTGAAACCATACGGACCTACTCTCTCACACCCAAATAGCTTATTGATCCAGAAAGCCCTTTACTCTCACCGGACACACTGACACAGTGAGCTTCAAGCAGAGCAGAGGTACAGTTGAGAACACAAATGCAAAATGGAGGGATGGCCTTTTCTTCCTGTGGCAATTAAACTGTACAATTCCTCCTTGTAAAATCACTGTCTGCCATATACATCCACATGCATTCATCCAAAATTTTACAGTATTTTGTAGTTATATGCTCTTTATTATATTATTATAAGTCTGAGTCTCCAGAACTTGAGCCTGGTGCCGATTGCGTATTTTGGAATCTCTGGGATAAAGCTTTAATTGGTCGTGTCCCTGAGTCTTTTAGAAAGCCAGTCAACCCCAAATGACTTCAGATGAGAAAGTCTCTTTGAGCTAAATTGCCTGCTAATCAAGTTAGGCCTTAGTGGACTTCTGCAAAGTAGAAGAGTGACAACCACAAGTCCAACAACAAGAGTACAACTTGTCCAACAGAGAATAAACTTAAGCTTGGGCACAAACGAGCCACCGAGACGTTTTGACAGAATGTAATCCTGAGGGACTCTTTTATTTCTTCAGCAGCTGTAATGTTGACAAAATGATCCTCTAATGGGCCATTCCCATCCAGAAGTGACAAATAAACAAAGCAAAGTCAAGCTTGGGACGTGCTTCATCGGCAGTGAATCACCTTCCTCCAATGTGCCTTGCATTGTAAAATCAAGACAAATCAGTGACAAGCAGCAGCGGTGGCTCTGATATGCTGTTTCTAATGCCTCTCTTTGCCACCACTATGCTATGCTGTGGGCCCCTTTAGGCCTCCCCAGTTGAATGTGAGTGACTAGACATGAAATGACTCCTCACGAGAGCAGATGTCAGGGCTCCCGTGATCTTCTAACCCATCCAAAAATGCGAACCTCAAACGTAGAACGCGCTCAGACTCCAGGGTCCCGGCTCGCCGTCCCTCCACATGCGGAGACAATTAATTAGTGATGCGAAAAGGGAAGGCTTAATCGATATCCGTCAGGTTCCTGCCAGCTGCACAGAGAGACCTCGGCAAACCCACCAGGACCCGATCTCATTAATGGTGGTGGCCCGCGCTCCCCTTTGCGCGGCAGCTGCATTCATCAAAGCAAGAGCCTCCTTTCCCCCCCCTCCTCATCAATTCTTCGGCTCGTTTCATCCTCACGTCCCTCCCTGCGTGTTTGCCTCTTACCCTCCTCCACAAGATGAATGAGGGCAGGCTGGAAAAGCCACACCTATTGGAGAGAGGAAAGACAAGGGGCGAGGAGCAGTGGTGGTTGGGGTGGGGGGGGCGCCGCGGATAAGGCGATAACCAAATCACTGTGTTCTTACACGTTGAAGGGGCCTGGGGAACCGCGGATGATGCCCGTGAACCACTCGGTGGGATATTAGGGACCCGAGAGTGATGCCACTTCGCCGCTGGTTAAGTCGTAATCGGCGTGCGCCGACGCACAAACACACACGCCCCCCTCTTGAGGGGAGCGAGTGTTAGTCTGCGTGCGTGCACGTGCGCGTTTTATCGGGGCCAGGGAGTCGAGGATAAAAGCCCTGCCTCTCTCTTTGTCAGTTTTATCCGCATCACCATCTGCCTTTATCTGACGCCAGAATCTCTCGCTTCTCCCGCCGCGCTCTCGGAGCTCTGCATCCATCGCCGTCCTCTGCGCCACTCATTTTCTCCCGGGCTGCCTTCGTATGCCTGCATCAAGTTTTTTTTTTCCCAACCCATAATTAAACAGCCACCAGGTAAAACTCTTGACAGATATCCTGTGGCCATCAGAAACATTAAATGGTGACGGGGGATGGGCGGCAGGCATGGGAGAGTTGCGCTCGCTAGTCAGCAGTCAAGCGAGGAAGATCACGCCGCAGCTAATCAAGCCGCACGTGGCACATCAGGCTTCTGACTGTGGAGACGCTTGCCACAAAAAGCCCTGCGTGTCTCCGTGTGTCCCATTCTCCATCAGCCCCGGCTCCGTGCAGGGAGAGGGGTACCAGCAGAGTCAAAAGCGAGGACACTGCAATTAGCGTCTCTGCGTGGTGTATTTCAGAGCTCCGGCAAAGTGTCATTAGAAATGACTGGGCTGAATGACGTGATTGGATTCAAAACAAATTGAAAAAGCACAATTTTTAAACAAACATGTTGTCTAGACCTAAATATACCAATACATAGCTATACCTAAACATTTATAGCTAAATGTTTATAGTGATACATCAGTTGCATCCATATCCACTTTAAAAAAGTGCCATTTGGAAATGTTTCACAGTGTGCAGAAGATCTGACACGTTTGCACGACGCTGTAAAACAAAGGTTTCAATGATCGCTTTCGGCGTAATGGCGCCACTATCTCCAACATCAATTCGCTCAGCCAGTCTTCAGCTATGAAATCTTGCTCATCCACGTGCACGCATCCATGTCAGCAGGCTCCTTTTTCTGTGAGAACCCATTACAGATCAAGGGTGTGGTAGAGGTACAAGGACGAGAAGCCACCAAGGCAGGAGACCCAAAAAACAAAAACAAGAAAACTAGGAAGAAGAGGATTTTAAAAAAAAGTTTTTTTACAACCACAGAAGAAGAAAAATAAGCTACTCTGAGGGGCAGAAGGGGGCAACATGGGGTTTACTTTGCTTAGCAGCAACAGGTCTGATGGGTCTGCTTGAATGCGGCAGATCTTCCCTTCATCTACAAAGCATCGCCCCCCCACCCGCTTGCTATGAGCTCTCCCTCACCTGATGTGTTGCATCACCGCAAGCATGGAAGATTCTGTCTATTCTTTTGGACTGAAAACAGTGAAGAACTAATCAGTCCAAGCACAGCTGGCGCTTGCACAAAGACAGAAAAAATATAGCTTGGTTATTTGCTCTCCCACCCTCTGCCAGCCCAGCCCTGAGGAGACGGTTGTGCTGAAGGATGGCTCCCTGATGGCTAATCACCACCGCCTCTTATTTAATGCTATGAGTCGAGAACGGACAGCCAGTGATGGAGCTACTCCGGGAGGCCCCGCTGCGCGCTGTGCAGCGGCCCGTAACTACAGATGAGATGCTTCTTGCAGAGCAGTTAGCGCGACAACTTGCTATCTGTAAACGCTGTGCGAGCAGGATGTGCGTGAGGGCGGCGGTGAAGGCAGGCAGCTCATCTTGAAAAATACACCTTTAAACAAAATAAAGGCTGCTCAAAGTGTGACAAGTTTACAGGACCATCTGTCAGAACAGTTGAGAGTTTCACAAGGAGAGGCCGCGGTGACATTTGCTGCTACGTTTGCTCCTTCCTTCGTTAATGACGTATGGCACAGCCAACAACCTGTGTTTAGTGCTCTTTTAATTCTTTTAATGTGAAAATCAGGACAACTGCGTGAAATAATGTGGTAAAACAAGTGCTGTTACTTTAGCTCAGGTAACAGCTCAGGTAACTCTTTTTTTTTTAAGTAAGGGGGGTCAATCTGAGATGAAAAAAGAAAAATCAGAAAAAATGTCAATAGTAAAATAATGGAGCTTTGAACTTTTAATGGACAGAAGGAAAAACCTAAACTAAAAGCTGTTAAATGAAGTCAAGCTAAGTTCCAAGGTCCAACAAGGACATCTACCTTTCACAGCAGCCCCAGATGGGAGATACAGCTATCAGCCAAATTCCATATCTGTCTGTAGCTTCCATTCCCTAAATCTCACACCCCAGGCCCTGATGGTGGAAATTTCATGAAGATTGGCAAAAAAAAAAAAAAAAAAATATCCTGGCCTCCCAAAGAACTTTTTTTATTTTTTTTTATTTTTATTTTTTTTTAAATCTGTAGGGCAAAGGTTCTGTGAAAAACAAAACATCAACTTGGGTGCATCCTGTATACAAAAAATAAACTTTCCACTGAAGTGTCTGTTTAACCTGTTGTTTCTGTTTAACCAAATGCTGAAACAGAGTCTTTCTCAAGCACTGAGGGAGAGAAATCTATGACATTAGTCAGACAAGAGTGGGTTTCCTCCTCATGCTGACAGCTCATAAGCAGTTCCAGTTCTAAAACCAAAAGTGATTACAGTTCTAAAAAGTGATTAAAAGGTGTGTTCCAAACAGGCTATTTCTGTCATAAGTGCTTCATGTTTTGAGCACTAAGGCTGTCGCTGCAAACTACGTTACACCTCCCCTGTGGTGTCTGACGAACAGACAGAGGCCCCCCCGCCTCAAACATTCTTCAAGACCAGACAGGGGATCCGGCTGTTTTTGGATTACCCCTGTTTGATATTTAAAAAGCCTCGACCTGCACTTGCCCGCGCCAGCAACGTGCGCAACCATGTTCAGTGTGCCAGGATATGATTCATCCTTTTGGCATTTTCCGAACAATGAATTTCGAAGCTTTCTTGTCTGCAGAGCCGCGAAAATGTCAGCTAAATTTGGAGCTGTTTCTGGCACTGTAAATAATCTGGGAAAACAACCCATGTGAGATTATGGCGACACAGACGGCACTTTATTCCGCGTCCTCAGCTCGATGTACTTAGTGATGATGACACTTTGAGTGTGAGGTGACGCGCTGAAAGAACAGAAAATAGACTCAAAGACTTAGAGGCTTGTGCAGGTTGAAGTGTGTATTGATAGAAAAGTGATGATGCCGGGAGGAAGAGCAATGCTGTGTCAGATTAGGGTGAATTATTTCATAATAATTGAATGTGTCTTGTCTTTTAAACTGTTTACAAGAAACTTTGAAATGAGGCTAAATCGGGAGAGTCATCAGAGGTGATTCATCATCGCGTATTTCGCAAAGCAATCTCTTCTCCTCCTTTGGTCTGTTCCATTCAAGGATCATCAGAGTCAATCATCTGCCTCCAATTAACTCTCCTCTGCATCCTCTTATCTCACACCAGTTAACTTTATGTCCTTTTTCACTACATCTATAAACCTCCTCTCTGGTCTTCTCTACCTCCTGCCTGCCACTTCCAAACTCAGCATCATTGTTCACTGTCAACCCTTTGGACCAATTTTCCAAACCATCTCAGTCTGGCTTTAGTTATGGCCACTAAAGCAAAAACAATGCACATCCCATTATTCATTATTATTATATAAGTAACATCAACCAATCAAGGGAAGTAATTACATCCAAAAAGAAACATTTTCATTGAAACTGTTAATACCTACTTGCAGCTTGTGTTACACCTTTTAAATTTTACTCAAGTCAATTAGTACAAAAAATAAAAGTGAAAAAAAAAATGCTCCATTCTTTTTTTTTTGCTCAAAAAGTTAATGACGCGTAGCCTCAAGGCCACCGTCAGCCTGTGAGCGTCAAGGTGCGCCGCAGCTCTATTCGGTCCGGCAGGTCGCCATCAGCTCAGATGATGTGAGGCCGCAGCTCCCGACTCCTCAGGTCTCATTTGCCTGTACAGCGGCCCTCAAAGGGAGACGGGCATAATTAACAGAAGCCAAACACCCACCACGGGCCGAACAGAGTCATTTAGGGGAGCGACTCGGGAGGAACGGCAGCAAATGAAATGTAATTGCAATGGGAGCAGAGAAGCCGGGCTGGCGTGTCGGAGTCACTGATGTGTGTGGGAGAGGTGGAGAGAATGAGCGGGGCCAGACGTGAGGGAATGAGGGAGTAAATGAAAAACACAGCGGTTGGATGGAGAGCGTGTCGTTAGGAGCGGGCCAAACAAGGCCCGCTCACTTGGCGTGAGTGATGGGATAGAGACGAGCAAAGACGAGCTTTAACTTAAGGTGAGAATTAGGAAAAAAAAAAAAAAAAAAAAGAAATCTCCCGCAAAGCCGAGGGGAAATGTAGAAACTAAATGAAGATATCAGTTTATTTAGATTACATGAAGAAAGCAGCATTTTGCCAAAGTCGGTGTACGGACACCAGGGACTTGAGGATATGCTGGGATATACAGCCAACTGCTTCCTAAAGCAGAATCTTTAACATTTATTTTTCAACACTGGGGAATCATTGTTACACAGGATTTTCCTCAAGACAAAAAAAAGAGAAAGAAACTCGAACAAGTCTCACAAAATCTGTGTTCTAACGCTTAACCCAATGTTCTCAAGGTGCAATAAACGGCTCAGACTTCAGCTCCGAGGCCTCCATCTCGCCTACCCTCTGGCACGCGGCCTGTTCCACTCCAGCAAACTGGGTGCCGGGTTCGGCTGCTGCGTCGCCGCTTCACTCCCACTCCGCTGACGGCAGGTTACGCGGCAGCGCCCGGATCTGAGCTCTCGTTGCTCTCGCGGTCAAAGCGTTCAAGTTATCCCTCTCCTCCTGTGGTCCGCCCGCTGGGTCTTCACCCAGCGGCACTCTTTAACCTCACCCTCCTTCTCCCCCTGTCATCCCTCGCTCCCGCCGTCCCTCCAGCTTCACACAGCGCGGGATGAGCAGCGACCGCCGGGTCAACCGCGCTCCCGTCGCTTCCAGGCATGTGGCAGCCCAAAACAAATTGGGGTCGCTGCCCGGGATGTCTGAGTCGGTGCGGGCCACACGCGCACACACACACACACACACGCACCAATGCAGATGATGCAGGAAGCGGCGATAGCAGGGCCACTTAAAGACGGCGTGGAGGAGTCTCTCCCACCAGCTGCTGCTGCCGGGACACTGTTTACTCGCAGCGCGGATGTGTAATTGTGCGACTCTGGCAGCCGAGCGAGTGCGTGTGCGTGACTCACCAGGTGTGGTCCTGGATGGTAATTAACAGAAAAGCCCACATTAACATGAAAATGAGCTTCGAATGAAATATTGAGGGGTGGAAGCGGCGGGTCAACGAGACAATTACAGCCCGTCGAAATGCAGCTTTTTTACTTCTTTTTTTTTTTTTTGAAAGCCTGCTGTCCTTTAAAAATGGCATTTAAAGTCGTCCTCTGAGGTGCTTTTAATTTACCTTTGAGGGCAACGAGGCTGACAAGGCGGGTAAAAAAAAAGATAAACCGCTGTTGTCTGACTGAGTTGTTTCGTGGCCTCCTCACACTCGTGGACTCCTCACGGTGACCCCAGCAGGTTGGGCCCACTGAAATGTCTCTGTGCTAATTGTAGAAAGAGGCCTCGGCTCTGTGTGGTGACTCAGCGACACCCACTCGTTAATCAAAGACCAGAAAGAGCCAGCGTCAACCAGGCTTAGCACACACACACACACACACACACACACACACACACACACACACACACACACACACACACACACACAGTGTGAATCAATAAACAGAGATCTTCAGTTGCTGCTTGGTAAATCCTTTTAGTCATTTTCAGAGTTTATATCCCCTGTTGTTTGATCCAGCAGCGACTCAGAGTTAAGAAGACATTGGCAGATTATTCATTTCAAAATTAAAAACCTCAACAGCACTACTACACCTTCCTTTATCTCAATTATTCTTTACTTACTAATTACTGTCTACTTACTTCCTGCTTTCCTCTTTCGAGTCTCTTCTTCCTCTGACTTGGTGTCATTCTACAGTGTGCAATCCCATTAAATACATCCATCCTCACCTTCCTCAGCTAGTTATTTGAGAGTTTCCCCTTCGGTCTTATGTGATTGCCTTCGCAAAACAAACAAGCAAAGAAACAAACAGCAATCATGTCTTACTATGTGCAGCTCCAGGTAGTCGCCCAGTCCCTTGGCGCTCTCCACCCTGACCAGAACAGCTTCCTTCAGCTGCGTGCTGAAGCCCACTGCCAGCCGGTCTGCCCGAGTGCTCGGCCGGTCATTGGGTGGCCAGGTATATGTGATGAGGGCTCCTCCTCTCCCGAAGATGTATGTTGTCCCAGCTGCAAGACAGAGAAATTCATATCACTTTTAATCTGAGACATGGTGGCATTTGTAAAGAATGGAATGAATGTTTAGTCCGACCAGAAAACAACCTGACAGCAAAAGAGAGATAAACGCTGGAATCTACCTGCACCGTCTCTGTGTTTTTCTCTACAGTCTGACTGTGTGATGCCACTTGTTTTTTTATTTTCCACTGTGCGCTGGGAATTATTGAAACTATTATCAGACTTCCATTGACAACCACACAAAGAATGTGCTGTGCATTAAATGTTTTCTTGTCCGCCACGAACCTTTTCATTCTCACATTGACAAACAAGAAAATAGGACATGGACAAAAGGATGCAGAAGGTTTTCTCTTCCATCAGAGAATCTCAAACTGAAAATCAAATATGAGCAACGATCTGCATGTGAAACCAAGCAACTTTTCCCTCTGACACAACACTAAAGGGTTATGCAGCAGTGCATATCATGGAGTCATGTTGAGTTTAACGCCATTGCCGGCACTGATGTTGGCTGTCACTCTCCTTTGAAATGTTAATCTGCTGGGGCTTTTTTGAATGTGTCCTCAGTTGTGTTGCCTTCAAACTGGGGTGAAGTGACAAACATTTTTTTTTTTTTTCTTTTTGGCTGTGATGTCAGTGAACGCACCACTTCTCAACGTCAACAAAAGAAATACATTGCTTTTTCCAGTCAAAGGAAATGTGCTTCTGCGGACTGAAGAGTCTTTGTGACTCTCACACTGAACAGTAACTAAGCTGAGACTCGGGCTCGAAAAAAATCCACTTCTTTCCTCTGACCATTACATTCTTGTATTCTCGTTTGTTGGAATGTTTGCAGGGTGCACCAGCTGCTGGACAGATAATTGTATGAAATGTCACAAACACTATACAAAGATTTTCCTGGGGCACATTTTGGTAAACGGTATAAAATGTTCCCTACAATGCCTGACAAATTCACCACTGCAGTGACCAATATTTGAAAAAAAAAAAAAAAAAAAATGTTCCTTTTCAAAATAGCTCATTTCATCCCCATGTCTGTTACTGTTACTAACGCTAACACAGACATTAACATTTACGTTTATTTTTTATTTATGCTAGACATTATTTGTGCTACTTCATTCAGTAGCACATTCTCTGTGCACCAGTACCTTAAAACCACCATCGACTACTGATGACATAATGCTTTTTTAAAGGTTAGGTGCACTTTTTGAAGGGACATTTTTTTTTTCAAACCACCTCTGTGATGGCTCAGTTTTAAGAGCCAAAGTCGGCTTCAGAAGCCAACAGCAAAGTGCCACAGGTATAAATGTGAGGTATTGCTAAATTGCTGGGTGTTATCGTTTAGTGCTGTGCCATTCCACGTCAGCACAAAATCTTTATTTCCGTTTCTCAACATCATGGCCCTTGGTCATGGGCAAAGTCTTGAGAGGTCGATGGAATGTCTGGAAACTGTGAAAAAAAAGTTCAATTGAAATGTCTTCCAAGCAAATGGGATGTCTTCAAATGGTTTATTGACTGTTTCTAGGTAACTGTCCAAAAGCCAAACGATTGCACTTTCAGGCTTGCACATACAAAAAAAAAAGCTATTCATCAAAACTCTTTTTCCCCCCTTTGCTGGTCTGTCATCAGCCAAGGCATCAGAATAACACTGTCACGATTCTCTAATGATGACATAAATCAGCCAACTTCCGCATCTTAAGGAGAGACTAATTGTTGCAGCGGTGGAGAGACGTTTGCACATCCATGCATGGAAAGAGTGCAGCACAAGGCTTCTCAACCCCCACCCCCCTGTGTGCTCCGTGCTTTCTTTCATATAAAGGCAAATATACACGCAGACATAACGCGTCCCCTTGTTTTTACATGGCCTACAAATCTCTCTCCCCAGGTGAGCTCCGGTCCGAGGGGGGATGAGAAGCAGAGGCTGCGATGACTGCAGGGCCCACAGGCTTTTGAACAACGTCCGCAGCAACAGGTCGCACACACACAGACACGCACACAGACACGCACACAGACAGTCTTCATCGTACAAAAGGGAAAAGGCAGCCTGATAAAGCACGGAGAAATGTGCAGTCTCCTTGCACACACACACACACACACACACACACACACACACACACACACACACACACACACACACACACACACACACACTACCCAACACTTTCATTATCTAACAATTCGCTGGTAGCCATTTGAAATCGGCGGCAAACGCACACACACGCTCGCACGCGCCCTCACGCACACGCGCACTCCGCCCTCTCCCCCGCCTCCTCTCTCCCACTCCCTCCTTTTGGCTCTTGTCATCACTCCCTCCACTCCCTCCACTCCCTCCACCCCCCCACTCCCTCCTCCCCTCCCAGCGGAGCTAAGCCCCGCGCTCAGCTCTTGTTGTTTTCTCGAGGCTGTATTATTTTAGCGCTGACTAATTATCGCAGCATGGCAAGGAAGAGGTTTGCACGCTGGAGGAGGGAGCGGCGAGGGGAAAAGAGATGATGAAGAGAGGCAGGAGGGGAGGGGAGCAGGGGAAAGTGCAAAAGTGTGGCATGGGGGAAAGAAGGAGAAGGCTTTTCCTCCCCCTCGCTCGGGTTTATAAACGGTGCGGCACCGGAGCTTTGTGGAACTGAGAGAGTGAGGCAGCCTTGGGAGGAGGAGGAGAGGAGGGGGGGTGGAGAGAAAAAAAAAAGCGGAGAGAGCGAGATAGAGAGAGAGAGAGAGATATCTAAAATGGCCGACGCAACCGAAGAGGGAGGGAAGCCATGTTGTGATCGATGAGATTGGAGGAACGTCGGCAGGAGAGGGAGAGAATGGTTGATGGTCGTCGAGGCTGTTTGCTCTTGCGGGGGGAACGCACATTCCAAGGAGACGGGCAGAGACGCACAGGAGGGGGAGATACCTTTAGGTTGGGAAGGTTGTGTGCACGTCACCCGTGCACACAAGTGTCTGCGGGGAACGCTGCAGGGCAAACAGCAGCTTACGAGTTGATCTGAAGGAGTTTCAGGGTGAGTGCTACTCAGGCTTGAAAAACAAAAGTGGGCATTTAGTAATAAAGGGACACTGAAAACAACCAAACAACACAGACAGTAATCTCATCTTGGACATCTTTCATTTCTTTAGGTGGTGCTCATATCTGTGTGGTCACAGAAGAGAGACTATAGAGAGAGTAGAGACACAAGACATCAAATGATCCCAGAGACTGAGGAGTAACTGACTGAGAAACAGTGTTGTTGGGATTACTCCAAAAAAGTAATCCAAGTACTGATTTCTGATTACTCCTTTAAAAAGTAATCTAATTTCTTCTTGAACTACTTTGTTTCATAAGTAATCAATTACTAATTACTTTAGTTTAAAAAAAGATACAATTACAGTTGAGAAAATCTTGTTTCCTGCACATAATGTACAACGAAACCACAATATATTTTCATTTAGATGAGATGAAGTCAAAATAATGTTTGTATTTCCAGCTATCAAATGCAATTGCTGTTTTTTCTTTTGCCGCCACCATGCTTTTTTTTTTTGTGCATCGTCGCATATCAATGACGTTGCCTGCACGGCGGCAGCATCAATCTGCGACATCATTATATATATTTAGATATTTTGTGGATAATAAGACATTTTTAGCTTGCTAAATATTTCAAAAAAGTAATGGAATTGTTACTTGATAAAGCAATTTTTGCCAGAGTAATCCCATTACCCTTTTACTAAAAAGCATTTTAATTACAGTAGTGGATTACTTAGTGGTAGATTACTCGCCAACACTGTTAAGAAATAAACATTTTCTGGGCTAAATATTATATGTCCTTCTGATAGAAAAATAGCAAAACTCTCTAGGCTCTACGTAAGGAGTCACCAAAGTTACATCAAGAACGGTGTACAAGTATCAGTTTATAGCATTAAATACCTCCATCCATTGATCCAAGCTCATCCCACTCAGGCAGCACACACACTGGACAAGGTGTGATTGTGTGTCACGGCTTTGTGTTTCACCTCCGATGCTGAATCGTCCCCTTAGCTGTGCTTGAATGCGGCCCATATGACTTGACTCATTACATTACGCTTCGACCAAGCACAGAGAGGTAACAACTAATACAAAACGCCACACAAATACAGCAGCGCAAAACTCCATCTTTGTGTTGGACGCTGCAGACCTGAATTCAATATCTCAAATATAAAGAGCTTAGGTTTCAATCTGAGAACCAATTCGCCGCAGAATCCCCAGACTTTCCGAAAGCTACGCCACGAATTAGACATGACACAAGTCTCATCTCTGTAGATGTGTTTACTGGCAGCAAAGTGATTCTCATCAATTAACACCCCTCTCATGCGGAGCACCTGCCATATGCTCCGTCCGCCCCAGAGAGTTGGCGGCACGCCTGACGCCTGATGCTACTGTCACACTCGCAACTGTCACTTTCAAATTTGTCTTAATCCTCCTGTTATTCACACGTCGACACAAGTGTTGCGTACAGAGGAGCGGCGCGGCATTGAAAAACAACCCCAAACTCGGGAAGAAAACAATAGTAAACTTCTCAAGTCAACAAACACTTTTGCACTTTTCAAGTGGGTCTGAACGCTTTCGGCTGAACTGCTTTTGACTTTGCCGGCTTTGATTTGTCCGGCTGATAAGTGGCCACCTGCTGTGCACTCGTATTTGCGAGTGCGCGAGGGCGCTTGTGTAGGTGTGAGCGTGACAGTGTGTGTCTGTGCGTCTCCTCTCCTCCCTAAATGAGGAGACAAAGGAGATGCGGAGTCTCTAATGAGTAGCCTGACAGTGCGCATCCATGTGTCACTGTTTCTCCCAGCAAACACCTGCTGCTCCGCTCGATGCAAAATCCAACCCAACACCGCATGCAACACACACTAATGGCAGGATGAGATGGAGCAAAAAAAAAGAGGGGGAAAGGTGTTTATCAAAGCCAGGTAAGCATGTCTGGAGGACATTCTGCCCTGGTTGCCTTTGAGAGGGATGCAGCCACAATGATCAGAGTCAGTCTGTGCATGTTAATCCCCCATCCACACCCCATGTGTGGAATTAGTTCTCTCAAAAAGCAAAAAGCAAAGCAAATGCTTCCGGCTGTTCCCTTCAGGGGGCGTCACAGCAGATCGGTTTGCATCTTTAGGTTGGCATAGGTTTTTGTGTCGGATGACACAACCCTTGCATATATCTGGGCCTGGAAAACCTGGAAGACACTAAAGCAGCGCCCCCTTGAAGCTGGTTTATTTTGGTGTGAACTGTGACTGTCTCAGAACGGGCACTAAATCACTTCCTTTAACAGGTGAAAATGAAAAATGTCCAATCTGACTTAATTTGTGTGTCTGTGCCAGGATTTCACAGTGGTTTGGTTTGGATTGGTGAACTCTGGCCGGGTACTATCTTGTCCAGATGGGGTTGCTTTTCTTGGACCGTCAAGGACTCTACTTTTACAAAGGCTTGAATCAGATCATCCAATGTCTCAATCGCAGCTACATCAAGCTCCAGAGAATCTCTGAGTGTCGCCAAAGAGTTTCCTTTGTCTAGGAAAGACACAAGGAACACTGTAGATACTTCATTCATTAAACACAGGAGGAAAGCAATGGGAATAGTCTTGGAGACCACCATTATGAGGGTGCTTGTGTTGTTGTACTAGGACTCCTCAGTTTGAGTTAAAAAAATTAACACTTTAATGAAGCCGTGATGCAAGGCAGACAGGAAAAAAAGACATCTCAGTTGAACACAATCCAAGTTCCTTTGATGAAAATGGTGAGATAGGAGTAAATTAGTGCAGCGCTGGGAGTTGTCTGCAAAACAAAAACCTAGCGGTTATGGATTTCTCTGACCTTCTGTCCACCCGAGTGAAATCAAGCAATCTGGCCGTCTTCTTTCTGCTACATCAACTTGCCGACACTCTCAAACATTGTGCAACTCCCCCACTGAACAGAGGCTACATATTTATTACTTTTGCCCAATTAGCTGAAGTGGCATTGATCCGGCTGATCAATCATGTGCCCTGTGGCACTGGTAGTGGAGCGAATGCCAAGGGATGAATCAACACTGCCAAACACAACCACATTTATCATTATTTTTATTCAAATTACAAACAGCTTCTTTTGTCCACAGTACAGGAGGAGCGGGGATGGACTCATAAATCAAAGCCGAAATTAAATACCTATTGATTTTAATTTTCTCGCGCGCCCACTCCCTTTGTCGCTCGTCCTCTCGGCTCCGGGCTTGTGAGAAGACGTAGGCTCGAGTTTATCGCTCAAGATTCTCTCTCAGCCTCGGGGCCATTGATTAAGGGCAGTGGATTCTAGGCCACAACCCTCCGCTGAGGGAATAAACAGGCCATATTGGAGAAAGCCGATGCCACATGTTTTCCATCAAGTTCCTGCAGTCAATGTTGTGGCCGATGGACACCAGCTGCAAACCTCTGCAGAGGCTGGTGGCATGAAAACTTTGCACCAAGGCCATCCATAAAATGGAGATCCAAGGTGGAGTAAAGAGCTGGCGCTGGTAATGAAGTCAGTTCTTGAGAAGCAATAAGGCTCATGGTGATCCAGCACCGTACGCCGACGTATGTTCACATACACTTCTAATTTTAAGATCCTCACACAGCCACTCGAAGGATAACTCGATAGTACACTGATGGTTCCTCCAACCTTCATGTATTATTGCATCAGTGAAGGCTGATTCTTTGAAGCAGTTACTCACAGAGACAGAGCTATTGATTCTTTCTAAGCGAGGAGACTGAGACCGTTTCTGATGCTTTTTTTTTCTCTCTCTCGACGCAACGTAAATTTCAGAGACACTTACAAAGGGGCGCTCAGAACGGGAGAAAAGGGAGGAAAAAAGACTGACAAAAAGAGAAGACATTTGGCCAAAAGTTTCCTGGCAGCTGGTGATCTTTTTAGTTGCCTTTCCACACGCGCGCACACACACACATACACACGCACACCTTGGATGCAAATACTTCCTTTATGGCTGTCTAACAAGCTCCTTCACACCATCGGCCTTGCACTGATTGTCATTTCTCTCTGGCTGCGCAGCGCGGAAGGAGATGTTGAAATGGCATCGAGAGTCTGGCTGCATCGCCAGCGAAAATAGCAAATCAGACCTCATCTGATGTGGTTGGGTAATATTCCTCCAACTATCAGTCCTGTCAGTGCCTTTTGCAAGATAGCTTTGAAGGATGAGCAGAGGTCTCTCTGTTCCATGAAGTGAAACAACACTTGATTATGGCAATACGAGATTCCAGATAGGACACTATCTGTGGAGTATTACAGTGTGTGGCGCCACCGGAACTTGCTCCTTTTGGAAGAGTTAAAATATAAAAATACATACAATACTTAATAGTTGTCACAATCAAGACTATCTGTGTTTAAAGTAGAACTAGACGGGCTGGAATATTAATGTTTAAAAAAAAATAATTCCAAAGCATATTTTTCTCAACATAACCTTTCATCAATTTTCATTCTGGCTTTGACACGGGTAGATGCTAGCAGCCCGAGTGGCTGAATTGCAAATGGATGACATTGTGATTCACCAGGTTGAACTAATTGGACCGACCTCATGCTTGGAAAAACTGCTCGACCACTTGCACACGTTCAACATGCTGCACATATTCTGCCGATGGAACGTCTTCCTTTGAACTGCAGGTGTCAATTAACGGCGATAAGCCTGAGACACACTATCGCCAATTAAATCATCTCCAATCACTTGTCAGCCTAAGACACATGTCAGGCTTTAGGTCTGATTACACAGAGCAGTTGACGTTCTTCATTTCCCACATGTTTCCGTAGAAATCATGAGGACTATGATGTTCAGAGAGCTGTGGCCTCGCTGCAGAAGCACTCCAAATATTGAAAGAAAGAAAAAAAAAAAACTCTGAATGTTGCAAGTAAATGTATACGTCGCCGCTGAACCAGCCAATTTCTGTGGTGGGATTTGATTGAGACGTGAAAGTCAGCAGTTGGCCCAGTTCTATTCCTTGGAGAATGACTCCTCCTTGAGTCACGAGTAGAGTGGTTTGGACAAGAAACAGCGGCCTCTGACGCAGATTGAAAGTGGCGTCAGAGCTTTAAGTTGAGCTGTTTCCATTGATTTAAATTGTGCGTAATGGTTGGGAGTTGAGGGAGTGCAGCTACTGTGAGCTCCCTTTCAGTTACTCTCACGGCAATGGCGGCAACAGCGAGCTGTATCAAGCTAAGCCCGGCTACCCTTTGTCGTGAGCTTCTGGTTTCAAGAAGAGGGTAGCTGGAGTTTAGATGTTGGCTGGGTGGCAAAGACAGAAGCATCTAAAGGAGTGAAATGGTGGGAGGGCTGTGTTGAAGAACTGGGAAAAGGACGCAGTCGGAAACCTTGGTGGAAATTCACGGCCATTATGTCCTTTGTGGAACCGCATGGGAGCAATTACGATTTGAAGAAGACGCAGCGGGCCTGAAGGGAAATGTGTTTGGCACTTGATATTTTTGGGCAGGGGCTCTTTTTCTCTCCCCCTTTGGCCATGTTGGAACATGCTACAAGGGGAAATAATATCACAGTGCTATTCAGGTTTTGAGCAGCAAATACAGACAGGATTTTAGAGGGTGGATTTGATGGTTGAGTACATAGGACAACAACTCATCATCATCATCATCATCATCATCATCATCATCATCATCAGCAGCTCTCTGGACAACTGAAAAAAAATGGCTTTTTCAAGGTGCCTTATTATAGCCCACTCTTGAGTGACTCATTGAGTCAGGATGAAAACCTTTGCACAATGAATTAACCACAAAACTCCAGATCTCCAGGAGACTGTATGCTTAGCCCTCTGCAAAAACACCTGGCTTGATGATCTGTTCTAGCTTCCCCGCGTTTGGAAACTGACATAATCAAGGCAGTCACAAGCACAAAGCCAAACCTTGGCTGGAGGTGTTGTCACTAACCTGTCAATCACCTCCAATTTCACACACACACTTCCTGAAGAGCAGCGTGTGTGAAATAAGTAAAGGATGGACTTTTCTCATTTCAGAGTTCACAGCAATGGATGTTTTTCAATCTATATGATGTCAAAACGATGACAGAAGATGACAAATAGTTCATTTCAGCCATGTTGCTTTGTCTTTGACTGTCACGTCCAAGTGTGAACATCTGCATATTGAAACATACTAATGAAAAACATGTTGTTGTTTTTCTTTTAAAGCTGATCATTTATTTCTGAGATGATAACCCTTGGAATAAGCAACTCTTTATTTGTCAAATTATGGGCTGCAGAAAAACTGTGTTGATTTCAGTGACAGATTGTTGGCCACTTGAAAGAACTATTGCAAGCAACATGTTGTTGCTCTTGAGCTGAGAAAAATAATCAAAAGGCAGAGAACTAGAGATGAATTGTTTGTGTTGAGTGATTTGTTTCAATTAATTAGAAATGTCCAAAATAAATGCTTGTCACCAACCTGAAAACAGGGACCTTTTTTCTTTTTTTTGTTCAGCCACAAAGTGTCAGATTTTACACAGCCCACCATTCAACCCTGCGTCGTAAAATAACGGACACGTACAATCAGGGACAGCTGTCTGTGTGAAGCATTCCTCAGACTGTTCAGAAGTCTCTTCACAAGTCTGAGGTCGCCTTCCTAAATCTACCAGCTGACCATCTACCAATAGAATTCCAAATATCTCTTGTTGCTTCTTCTCTTTCTTTGCTTCTGGTTGGTCTGAAACATTTTCAAAAGTGTACGTCCTGGACAGGAGGTGGTGGTGGAGCTTGAGGCCTCATTCTTTTCTTGTTCTTTATAACAAAGAAGTGGCTCATTTTATTAGTATTTGCCGACTCTTTGATTGGATCGGAAGTCATCAGAAAGGATGCTAAACACAGCATTAAGAAAGGTTTATTGATCAGCCTGAAATAACCTCCACTGTCTGCCAACTTGCTCAATAGTCTGGTGAGGTTGACACACCCTGATAAGAGACAGGGCATTTTCTTAAAAAAAAAAAAAAAAGACAAAGAAGAAGAGGTGTATGGAAGGGCAATTCAACTTCTCATTATATTCAGGGCCTTTTTCGCCACACATTACTGACCACCTGTGCATTAATTAACCTCTAAACTGAAATTTCAGTTTACCTCACTTATATCACAGCACTGGTCCTGCTGTCCAGACAGGTTGTTCCACTTAAACCCAAACCAAAATACCAAACTTAACAAGGCTTAACATATCCAAAATGTAAGTTAACTGTAAACTAATACTTTTCTTTTTCCTGTGTATTTACTCATTGAAAAAAGGAAGAAAGAAAAAAAAACTGTGCAGAATATAAGAAGGACTCTTTTAACACTCTGCTGTTGTGCAGCAGTGACATTTAAGTGTACAGCTGAGCGAAATGAAGACGTGCTAATGTGGAAAGTCAAAATACCAAACAGAAAACATCCTAAAGGTCTCCACAGCGAGATCTAATCAGTGTTTTTAGCTTGTTGCTTTTGGCTGATTGAGTGCTGTACACAAGCCCAATGTTACAAGTATAAAGAGTCAGGAGTTATTCAGATGTGCACTTAGGTTGAGTGAGGCGTTCGCAAAGCAGCGTGTTGTCTAGACTGTGTGGGCTACATCTAAACAATGGATAGCAGCGATGTATTAATTAAAAAAAAAAAAAAATGTTCTCCAGCTTTGAAGGTCATATTTTGTACAGTAGGTATTTTGGTATTTTGAAAACAGAACTGAATGTTTTTCAACTGAATTTTGTTGTATCTGTCAGCGATAATGTGCTCCACTCGGGCATGAATTTAATTTTGCTTTAAAAGTCTGCTGAAACAAAATGGAACAAACAAACCTAACACAGATCTGACACTGTATTACCAGTTACTCCAAAGCATGAATAGTGTGCCCACACAGCATGGCTTGGGAGCACATGCATGAACACACACATCAGCAGCGGGAGCAGAGCCACATCTCTTCACATTAACTTCTCAAATAAGATGCCAGTCAAACGTGGACGTGGCTATTTCAGCATGACACTCGGCCTCGGCTCTCGCCGCTCTAATTATTAGCTACATCAGCAATGTTTGCATTGCATTTCACACACACGGACCCTGACTGCTAAGCCTGCAAAAAATAAATAAATACAAAAACAGATGACACATGCAGCAGTGGGCAGAGGACTTGAAAAAAAAATGTTCTAACATGGGAGGGGTGGGGGCCGCTGGTGCTTGGAGGAGCAGATATCTGGAGGAGCGGAAGGACTAAGGGGGCGTGAACACTGCACACAGACGCTGTCAGGCGCTGACATGGGCCGTATGTCAGGGGGGAAAAAAATAATAAGAGGCCTGTTCGGAATAACAACCCATTTCACGGAGCGTCATTAAGCTGTGATATCTGGAAAGGTCAAAGTGTTTTGTTGCTGCCGGATCTTTGGGAATGCTGGTGTGAGCTATCGGGGGGGCTGCAAGAGCACGAGCGTGTGCTCATGCTTATTAATGTTTAATATCCAAGGGCCCATTAGTGTTAACATCAACCTAATTACACTGAACGGGGTGCATGAGGTTTTGCAAAACACACACAAAACCGTGGGTGAGGCCAGTGGTGACCTTTTGAATGTGTGGTTTCAATCGTGAAAATCACACAAGCGGAAAGGACACAACCTATGCGGTGCTCCAGAGCCATCTATTTGGGAGATATAAAATGGATAGAGAAGGGGAGTTTGTAAAGTGTGGAGGATCAGAGAAGATTTTATTTCTTTTTATATGATTAGATAAAAATAATCAATAAAGCAAGAAAACGATTGATGAAAATATAAAAGTGATAATTCCCTGAGGGCGTTGACTAATTAACTTATAAATTCATTCATTCATTCATCTTCTATACCCGCTTATTCCAATTCAGGGTCACGGGGGTCTGCTGGAGCCTATCCCAGCTGTCTTAGGGCGAAGGCAGGGTACACCCTGGACAAGTCGCCAGTTCATCGCAGGGCTAACTTATAAATAACCTGCTTAATTTGCCACGATTAAACAAAATATTTTGTTTGAAATGATTATGCTTTTTAAATTAGTACTCTTCTTCAAATGGCATGATGGCAAGAAACCAATTGCTTTTAAATCTAAATAGGACTTTTCTACTACACATGACCAGAAACAACGCTCTTTTGTCTTTTACTGACTACATTTTGTAAATATGTATTTAGACAGAATATTTCATCCTTGCACAAAAAGTTACTGAAAATCAAAATAATCTGTCTTATTAAAGTTTGCAAGAAAATATTCAATATCTTCTCTAGCTTGTTAAAGCTGAGCATTTTCCACAAAACAAAATCCCACAAAAAAGAGGAATGTGAATGTGGTTTGGTGGAAATTTTTAGTTTCATTATATAATGAAAGATGCGAGGCTGCCAAACTGAGGTTACGGGTGAAAAATAACGATGCCGCTTCAGGTGCAACAAGGCATCTACAGGGTTAAACGCATTCCTCCTCTGCAGTAAATACAACGACTGCAGCCCAACAGGTTGGCTCACTTTCATTTCTGGCCTGTAATAGGGAAGTAATGGCCTCATAGAATCACTCTACCGGATTAAATGTGTGAACCGACACCTTCTGAGCAACAACCTCCGTCAAACAGGAAACGGACCTCTGCAGCCCAATTGACCAGAGGGCTGGCACAACATTCCAGACGGCTACTCGCTGAAACGGGGTGAGAGTGACGTGGAGCTCGAATGACTCGCAGAGCTGGCGGCGGTGTAGGGAGAGAACATGGCACACAACGGGCGCACATATAACCTAAACCAGTGGTTTTCAAAGCGGGGGCCGCCAGGGGGCGCTAAGGGAGCTGCTAAAAATCGTAGAGAAGATAAGAAAGAAAATGCTAATAAATAAATACATAAGAGAACTGAATGATATTTTAATTGTTTTTTTTTTTTAATCAAACATAATCTAATTATTTTTGAATCACTGTTATGAAATATAATCTATAATAGTATGTGATATGATTGCCTTCATTCATGGCTTTGTGTGTGTGTGTGTGTGTGTGTGTGACATCCTGGGATGCGCTATTTATTATAATGATTTGCTCCTCAAGCTAGTCTACCTAGTGCAAAATGGAAGTTTGTGGGAGAGAGACCAAATGGAACAGACAAACCCAAGGCCAGCTGTGGGAGCTGTGCAAACAAACCGAAGAATTGGCCAACTAAAGTAAGAAAATAGGATTCAGCACACTTAAAATTTGACTTTACAGCCATACAGTAAAATGGGAATGGTTATCAACATGTTAGTTGGTAGCATTCTTATTCTAAACAAATGGAACAATTATTGAAAAGCAAATAAAACCAATGAAAAACAATATAAAAGATGATGTTTCTTCACATATTTTGGAGCATTGTCTGTCGGTTTGCGCCACAAGCTGATGCTGTCTGGGGGAGGAGGGCGCAGCGTGGAAAAAGTTTGGGAACTCTTGCCCTTAACAAAACCACAGCGAGGCAAAAAGGCTGGCGGTGTTGCTCTCGTGCTGCTGGATAGAGGTTACCGGGGCCGCGGAGAGGGATGATGGAGCGAGTGATTGAAATCAACGGTGGGAGGCTGGAGGAGAAGGCGAGACGCAACGGGGATCAATGGCAAGCCTCTTCGACGCGAGGAGCCGAGATCCACTCGCCTTCTTTCCCCAGGACTATTTTCCGGAGACTCCAGGGTATCCCACATCAAAGGCGAAGGCGGATGAAGCGGGCAAGATGAAAGAACAACATGGTCTGAAGTGGATGTGTGAGGTGCATACGTGGTCGTCGTCTCTGCATGTGTGTTGGGTGGAGATGAGCCGGGAGCCACGCGCTCCGTGCCGGATCCCTGGGACCTGCGAGCAGTTTGCACCGCTGTTGACACGATGAAGGGGGAAACACAGTGCTGCATATATATGTATTTATATATCGATATGTGTGTACCGGACCGAACATCCTTGGGCAGAACCATCATAAGATCATCATGTTGTTAGAACAACAACGTGAGCGCAGTGTTTGTCTGACTCAGCCCTGATGGCTGCTAGAAAGGAGAAAAACAGCTCTGAGACACTGTGAAGAGGCTGCTGCTGCTGCAGCGACTAGATAGCAGAAAGCAATTGCGAAGAATAGAAAAAATATCCACGGGCCAAGTTTCAGGTCCCTGGATAGTCATCTTAAATGTCATCGGTGCCTCTGTTCACTGATGTTAAATCAGTGTTGAGGAGCCCGAATAAAGCCGAGACGGTCGATTGTATTCTTTTTCGTCTCTCCTCCCTTGTCTCAGCAGGCCCGCGGGGACTCCAGGATGGAACCACTGTCTGAGTGTCTGAGTGTGGGCCTGTCAGAGAGCTGATATTTCCCACATTGGCTAGCGCGGGCGGCGGCGAAGACGGAGAGACGTGGCTGAAAAGAGTTGATGAGAAAGCTGCGGAAGAATAAACGGCGCTAAATAAATGACTGTACTTTGGCGAGAGAGGCCCCCTTGAACGGAGGAGGAATCGTGCCGAACCAATAATGCGACGAGACAAAACCCAAACACGGCGGAGAAAGGGGGGGAAGAGAAAAGAAGATTTGCTCCACCGTGTCTGGAACGGCAACATTTAGCCCGCGGCGCGGCACTTAGCCGCTCGCTCTCTCTCTCGCTAACCGCCTCCCTCCTTTCTCTCTCCTTTCCGTCCCCTAATCTTTAACCCGTCCCTTTGTCCCACCGTCGCCTCCTTATTTTTCTGCAGGTTGGCAGTCAGAGGCTGAGCAGCCGCAGCCGTTACGTAACCATCCACTTGCTGGCGACCGCCGGGAGGCTGCTTGATGCATGAACAGCTAAATCGAGCAGTGCGGCGGGGAGAATGGACAGACGCTGTCAGGGCGCAAAACAAACAGACAAACAGACAAGCGAGACTGCAAGAGGACGGAACACAATCACTGAGGTTATTTGTGGCGGGGTCACGAGGAGGCACCAGGACTCTGAGGCAATCTGCAGAACTCAATGACATCAATTGATGTTGCTGCATTTTTTTTAAATTTTTTTTCTTTTAAGGCAGCCTATTGTTGTATTTTAGACTTTTAAAACAGAAGAATTAGTTACACTAATAATCTGAGACCACCTTGTTGTCTTTGTTCTGTCCCCTTCCGGACACGTTTAAGTTCCAACATAGCAGAGTTTTTAGCTCTGTTGAGGCCACGAGGAGTAGAAGACCTTTATTGATCCCACAGTGGGCAAATTTGCATAATTACAGCAGCAAACTGTGTAGTGCAAAAAGATCGAGGATTATATTAATTAAAATAAATAGGGCCATAAAAGAGTATGTGGTAAATGTGAGGGCAAAACTACCGAACCACCATCACAGACAAAGTTGTGGGTGGAATTGGGACAGTTTTAGTAAAGAAAAAAAAAAGTTTCTAATACAATTGGATGAAAATTCCAATAAAATTTCCTGATGAGGATTATTTGGCTAGAAAACCAATTATGGCAGCAAGCAGCTCTTTTTTTGGATGTGTGGTGGTTGGGGGGGACTTGTGTGTGTGTTTCTTCCATGAAAATAACTCAAGTGTCCTAATTTCAAGACTGAGGCAGCGCGCCTGTCTGAGCTGAAGACGTGAGCCAGTTGGTGCAGCTATGTTGTCCATGTTAAGGAGGTTTTTGAGAGGTTTAAATGGAGTGAGTGGGATTTCTGGCTTAATTCTGTCACAGGAAGCGACTGACACTAATTTCTTTAGGCAACTTCGATGGGAAAATTTTTCTTCACGCGAGAATAAAAGCATGCACTCCTGTTTTTCATATGAAGATGTGCTTTGAAGCTGCTTTTGTGGCTGTGCTTTGGAGCTTAAGCGGGGTAGAGAGACAACTTGGCAGTCAGTGGAATTTGAACGTGACTGAATTACATACACTGAGCTTCATATATGTATATACATATACAGGGCTTTGCAACCAGGAGCTGCATATCTTTGCGTGAGCATCCCACAAGATTAAGAGTTGCAGCCAAGTTCAAAGAGCGCCTCCGCCGTGGGTTGACGGCAGAAGGTGACCAGCAGTGTGCAAAGTCGTTACTCATTTTTCTGACCACATTAAACTACGTTAATCCTCATGTTTGTGTTTATCTTCGGTGTTTCACCCACACAAATTGTGTTGACTATTCCCAGTTTGCCTGGAGCAGTCCAACCTTCAAACCAAAACGTTCACGTTTTTCATTTTTTATTTTTTCCTTGTGCTCGCTGCCCGCGGGGGGGGCTTGAACCTGCTGAATACAAAGACACTGCATTTTCATGGCCGGGAGGAACAGTGAACAGGAAAAGGACAAAAAAAAAAAAAAAAAAAAAGGGAAATGTTTCGCCCTGAGCGGTTTCAGACCCTGTCGACAGTGTTTGGACAATGCGCAGCAGCCCTGGCGAGGCATTCTGTGCTTACAAGGCCATTAACAATTCTTAAATGTCACTATGGTGCAATTCAGCAAAGGGTGGAGAATTTATTCAGCGCTGAGAAAGGCCAAGCAGCAAACACGCACCCTCTCTAAGTGAAACAGGACAGGTTACGGGAATACGATGTAGCCAGGACAGCTGAAAAGAGAAGCCATTGTGGTGTACGCACATGCACAAAAATTCTTGTACCACGAACAACTCACAGTCGTTTCCCCCCAAAAAAATCCAACTTGATCTGCGACTGTGGCTAATTAGAGAAAGAACAGGACAAGTACAGCCACCCTGGATTTGAGTCAAGGCATCTCAGATGGTAGTCGGCCTCAGAGGTGGGGATTCACCAGGGAGTGCAATGTTGCAGCCAGTTCTCCCTTGTGAGCACACAACAAATGTTATGTGCGACTAGGAGCTATACATCAGAGGATTTTGCAAGGCAGCGAGAATGCTAAGATTTCAACTGATACCACATACCAAAATTTGCTATGAATTCGGCAGCACAGAGCTAACTTTAGAAAAAGGAATGTCACATCCTGATGAGATAGAGAGGCGACCACACCAAGTTGCTCTAAAAAAAGAAACAAAAACAAAACAAAACAAAAAAAACTGAAAGGCAAGTTGCTAACAACTGGTGCTGCGACAGAAATTAGCCTGAATGCTTCAGACAGAGCGATTTATCAGGACGAGACAACAAATGATGAATTTTTGAACCTCAAAAAAATTTGACCCGGCCAACATGCATTCACTTTTATCTTGACTGGGCTTGGCAAAAGTCTAGCGAATAGTAAAGTCCTGAGCTACTAGCTACAAGCGGCTAAAGTCCCTTCCATCAATAGCACGCGTCAAGGTCCAGCACCTGTCTGAACTAGTCACAACAAATCTAATTGGTCTAGTTGAATTTTTTAAAACATTTTATCTAATGACCTTCCCAACCCTTTTATAACTGCTGTCTATGGGCTCTTTACCAGATGGATGAATGAGATAAATTGAAATGATTGCATCAAAATACAAACTGCAGTGGAGATTTGCATGATGTGCATGATGTGTATCCTTCACGTGCCGTTGTATCTTAGATTGTGATGTACTGGAACCAAGACAGATGCAGGAAACAATGAATATTGTAGAGTCACTTGTCATGAGGCAAAGTGGCTGAATGTAAAAAGCAAGACTGAGGAGCAAGCTTGAAATTAGTGATGTATGCCCCCGGGCTCCTCAAAATAGTGCGGTTCTATCCAGAACATTTGGTTTATGACATGTGACGTTAGCTCCAACTTTTGTAATAAATGGTGTCTGTCTCTTTTTTAAAAGAGGATTTGCTCAGACACCATGGCTGAATGCCCCTCTCAGCAAGACCAAAGGATGTGCCAACATTACCCAGGGAGGAAAAAAAAGAAAAAAGAAATAATAATGTGCGGATAATTCCCAAACTGGGGCTGATTTTGTACATGGAATTCTCCGGCACTCCTTCGTCTATCCCTTCCTTTCCCCGTTTCCTTTCTCCCCTCCCCATCACTTTCAGCCGGCGGATTAAAAAAAGGGCTTCATGGATGTCAAGAAGTATTAGCTTCTCGTACACGGCTGCAAGGATACAGGGATATACCCCTCCTTGGCTTGTGCTCTCCTCCCTTCCACCCTTGATCCTCTTTCCCTCCCCTTCCAGAGATCACGGCATGGGAGTCGAGCGGGGCTCCCTACTATTCGATGGTTGGAACTGCACCGACGTTCCATCAGGCAGCAACTTATTGCGGCTACTGTGGAAATACCCATGCAGGTGGGTTTTACTCCAGTCTTCTGTATCCATGGAACAGGTATAAAGGAGCTAATGTGGATTAAAGGTCCAGTGTGTGATATTTGGCTTGATTTATGATTTTTGTATTGGTAAAAGCTCAATATACTGCCCATAAATATATTACTAAATGTGTATAATCGCAGTACAATAAAAGTAATTTGGTTCCCCCACCCTTTCAATGGTTCTCATATACACATAAGACATAATCCTTTTATAGGGAGAGTTTTCTGAATATAGCTACACCAAAGACAAGCTTCAGTGTTCTGGAGGCAATCAAAACAAACTAAATTTCACTCAACGTCATTGTGCCGAGTTTAAGGTAGGAATACTGGTGGCGTGTGATGTTCGGCTAAGAAGTTCCATATTCCGTATTTTGGGAGGCGCAGAATTCCATTTACAGTTCTATTGTGCAGTTCCTGGATTCAGCTTCACAGCCGCAGAGATGTCATGTTATAAAAAGCAAACAATGTGATATTTTTAGCTCAGGCTTTGTGTTTGCCTGATACGCTTATGGTGTAGGAGTTGTGATGCCAAAGACAAATGTAGCACGGCAAATGGATAACACACGAAGAAATTAGCGACAAATGTGTCAGCCTCTTGTTATAGGGATTGTTCCGCCAAGGAGCTGAATTTTCACACATTTGCCGCTCGCGCTCCGCGTCGACGTAAAGGAAGTTGACATTTTCTTGTCAATGTAACTGCCTGGAGTTTCACAGATGGGAAGGATTTCATCATGTAGATGTTTTCGAAAACAGAACGTGACATCTGTCATATAATATATGACACAGCAAATGTTATCGCAGTGATTTCGAAAAAGATTCAGTGCCGCCTCCTACCTTCACGTGGGTGCACAAGAGTGTGCGCACTCCTCCACGATGGTAAAACGCTCCAACTTGCTCTTCGTACTTATGTAGTGAAGCGTTTGAATTGTATCTCCTCAAGCAGCTCTCCATCTGTCTCGCTCAAGAGGCCTATACAGTTTCCAAGAGTGTGAAAGCAACTCCTGCCTACAAGGCAGCAGCGTCTCTTTTGACTACATATACTTCCCAAAAAGATTAGGGGTATTTGGATTTGGGGTGAAACTTCAGGATACAGCTAAAATGAACCCCTTGACAGGTGAACTTCAGCTGACTTTTTCTACAATTTTGAATGTACACGTCCAACTAGTTAACAAAGTTGACACTCAAGCCTATAGTGATCCATGAATAGTCCTCTTAAAATTCTGGTTCAGTGACAGTTTGTATTCAAACAGTGCTCCTCACCACCGGTTCACATTTTGACATCACGAGACCAAGATGACACCTAATAAGAGGTCATATAACTTATTGAGACAATGACATTTTTTGTTGTGGCATCCACCTCAATTGATGGCTTCCATTTAAAATAAAAAATACAATTTTTTTCTTACACTGAAATTGCCCCTTGAATATTTCACATTTTCTACAAAATTTGCCCAAAAGTCAAAAATTCCTACAATTTGCCTCGTTGTGTATATAGTGTTCATGTCTTTTTTTCCTTTTATTTTGGTAAATATCCTTAGCTGCCATCAGTTGGGCGGAGCTGCTGTCCGTGACTATCCCCACAACAGTCCCACACATTAGAACCTGGACACTGCGAGGGGCAGCACATGCGGTGAGACTTCCGTTTTTGGGGGCGGACTGTCCCTTTTGACCGCCTCCCCGCCGATGCGAGCGGGGAGCACACTCTGCAGCGCCGGGGATAATTCGGAGCGGAGCAAGAAGAATGAGCGGGTGTCAGCCGTGACAGCGGCGCGCGAGCAGGGGTGCAGATGGAGCAATGAGATGACACTTTTGCTCTCCATTTCCTCCCACAGCTGTTGCTACCAGCAGGCAAAGGCGGGGGCGGCATGGGAGGAGGAGGGGGGGGGGGGCAGATACAGGCAGACTGTAGAGGAAGGAGGGATCATGAGAGGGGGAACAGAGTGATGAAAGATTGCTAACCTGCACCTTTGCCTCCTCCCCATTACTTCCATCCCACTGCCCTTCAACCGCTGCTGCAATCGCCCCCCCCCCCACCACCACCACCCCACCTCCCCTCAATCTCTGCCCTCATTCCGCTCCCTCATCTTGCCGCCGAGGCAGGCAGGGGCCGCGCTCCGCCGCAAGGCTCGGGCCCAGGTATGTGGAAGCGGCCTCCCTGTTCCTAATGAGACACCCTCTGCGAGATTTCAAACATTCTCCGCGTCCCTCGCCTTCAGCAACGCCGCCTCAAAAGTGGTGGACAGGGAGAGGTTAGGGAGAGGGGAGGGAGGGAGGGAGGAAGGGATGAAAGAGATGGCGCGCGAGATTGACAGAGAGGCGAAGAGGAACGAAAACAGCGGCATCTATATTAAGGACAAAAACAAACGCAATGATGGGAACCTGGGAAACAACAGCATCCCGAGGCAGGAAGGTCTCCAGCCAAAAGTCAGTCATCCCCCAGTGCAAAATACAGTATGTGAGGCAGCACTCAAGAGCTCACAGTGGGTTCAGAAGTGCACAATATCACTGGAGGGCGAGACCTAATTGCGCTTGAAAAATTGATCAGTGGCTGTTAATGCAAACGTTTCAGCAGGCAGACAGCAAAGACAGACTTCAAGCGTTGCTTTTTTTCTTTTAAAGAGAACTTCTAACTGAAGGAAGAAAAAAAACCCACAAATAAAAACTGGGATGTGTGCTTTTGTTAATGCATTTTGGAGCTATCAAGCCAGACAAACGGCTTCGTGCCCTGGATGTGATTGCTTCTTTAAAGTAAGTAGAAACCGCTGATGTTCCGCCGCAAAATCGACTTATTGCAAAAGTTTGGCGCTGCTTTTCTTGGTTTGAGCGAAGCAATTTGTCTTATTCTACCTAGAACATGTGCATCTTTGTTTCTCCACTGCTTGAGGAATATTACGCACCGGATTTAATTTCACACGCATGTCAAGACGGCCGACATCTTGTCGAGACTCCTTGGGATAAAAATACTGCCATATCAATTTTGAGTGACTTTGCAATGTTTAATAAAACATAGTTTAATTACATGATATCTGCATATCATATAATACCATATCATATCATTTTTTTGAAATTTTCTTTACATGAGTGAGTGGGACGGCTTTGGTGCATAGTGCTGGCAGACAAGCAGAGGCAAGAAAAACATTGAGGAGTTTGAAGGATAAATTAATGAGGGAGGTGAGAGGAGGTGCTGTAATCGGAGGGCTGGTGTGTGTGTGTGTGTGTGTGTGTGTGTGTGTGTGTGTGTGTGTGTGTGTGCGTGCGTTCCTCTCCCTCCCTTCCTCCCTCTTCATTTGCACCTCAGTGAACAGCGAGCACATGTTAATAGTGACACTGACACACACTCCGGGCGTCACATCCGTACTTACTGATGCCTACCGTGGCATCACCATCACTCCCTAATTAATTTTTTGTTTCACTCTTTTTTATATGACCGGGTCGTGTGAAAATGTGACTGACACGTCATCTCTCTACCTCACCTGCAGCTAAATTAGTTCCACGGAAAGGCTGATCTTTGGCTACTGGGTGATGGGAGCCAGAGGGGCAGTGAAAGAACAGAGCGTGCGATTGATGCCAGGCGGAAGAACGGAAGATCAACACTATCCGACGGGCTAAACTGTGCTTTAGTCTTATTAGCTGTTATCACCGTGCTAAATGACAAAATCCCCAATCCTCCAGCGTGATAACAAATATGTTTTACAAGGCACAACAGCGCCCTGTTGTCTCCCTCGTGCCTCTCACAATACACCTTCCCCGGCACTATTTTAGATCACGCGCTCCTCCCTGGCACCTTTATAACCAACGCATGTGCCCGCGTGCTGCGGTACAGGTGGGCGCGCAGAGGCAGGGGTGCGAAAGTAGAAAGTGGTAAGGCAGGGATGGAGGGGGGAGCAGTGGCCCGCAGTTTTCCGCTGACCTACTTCTGATTTGGCAGGATGGAGAGGGAGGGGGAGGATGGGGTGGGTTGTCTTTAATAAATGCTTGGTGGCGCTCGCTGTCAACTATGAGGGTCGTTGCCAGGAGTCTTTCTGTGGCTCCTGTCATGTGACATTCCACGGCCGCTGTAACAACCGACATGGAAACTGAGGTTGTAATCTTGAAGAAGGCACATTTTCAACAGACGAGTCACCAGAACTCATTTTCTTGTGATCAACATATTCATTTTTAATGCCTTTTCATGAGAGGTACTGTATATAGTAAAGGTCACACATCAGGCGGAAAATCACCTCATCAATTTTTAAAACGTCAAGTCAGTGTCTGCAGCAGGTGGACAACCTCCCCAGAAACGAGTCTTTCACGGCTTCTGCTTGCTCCACTTTTAAGAAGTTGTATGCTTTACTGTAGTTCTGGAACAGCCCTTTGTGATGTCACAATAGTCACTAATGGTTGTGCCCCCAAAGTTTTCCTCTCCTTCCAAACATGAGGGAGCTACTATTAAGTTGTTTTTGCAGGAAGCTGTAAAAAGGAGGGTGTTCTGTTATTTTTTGTTTATGATAATTGTGCAAAGTTGCTTCACGAGAGTCGGGCGTGAAAAATAGTTGTAAATGGGAATATACCATGGGGTCTTTAAAAGCGATACCTGTCTTTCTGTTTTGTTGTGCTTCAAAGTTGCACACCTGCTGCGACGACATGATGTTTTCATGTGAAATCGTGCGAGCAGGAAGCACGCTAGCAGTTTCTTCTCAAGCTGCTGCGGCATAAAACGTATCTCCATCTCCTAAATCACATTTAGCGAGCACACCAGTGGCTTCTGAAAAGGAAAAAGTCAAAAGAAAAAAAAAAGAGAGAATGTTTTTGCCGTGAGCTTTGTGCACTAGAAACCCGAGTGGAAGAGAGGAGAAGAGGGACAGGCTTTAACAACAAACAGGAAACAAACAGAGGGTGAATCAGAGGGTGACACGCTCAGTGGGACTGCGGACACAATGAGGGAGCGCTCATGACACAAAATGTCAAACAGCGTGAATCATGAGTCTGGATTTACAAGCGCTGCCAGCGCAAACTGGGATGTAAATCGCCGTTACGGCTTGCGTACGTGGCGGCTGTGAATAATTACGCGTCGAGTCCTTTCCCTTTTGTCCCGGGTTTGTTTCACACGCCCTCCTACCCCATCCACACCAATTTCCACCGCTGCCAATGCCACTTGACTCGTCACCAGCTGCCCCGCTAATCAACTGCCGAACATTAGCATCCATTTCCTCTCAGGCACGAGGTGAGTCGGCGGTGAAGGACTGGCAGAAATTGGCCCTAATAACAAGTCAGCGACGCGTCCGTCAGGACGGAGGAGAGCGAAGCAGCGCGAGAGGGACGGTGGAGGGACTGTAAGGGTGGTGGTGCTAAAATAAATAAATAAATGAAGGGAAAAGCTGCTGACCTTTAAAAAATGGGGACGCTTGTCGTGTGAAAACAGAGGCTGATGCAAGCGGACGCTGATGGAGTGGAGAGATTGTGTTTAGAAGCTACCGCCCAGCCAGATGATGGCACTCAATATCTGGGCACGTAATGGCCGTGTCTGACTAAATATTATGAAGGTCAGTGCGATGAATCATGTCGACGTGTTAAATCGCTTTATGCAGGTCAAAAGCTGGCCCACTGACCCGGGCCTTAAAAAAAGAGAATTTAAGCTTTCAAAGGTGCCATATTATCATTGAGAGACGTTGCTAATGTTTTGCCACGACGTCCAGTGTCTCTGCCTGGAATAGAACACAGGGACGGCCGTGGTTTACTTTTAAATCTCCTTCAAGAGGTTTTGTGCTCAAATGCACTTCTCAAGAATCAGTCTTTGGGATGTTTCAAAGGGGCATGGATAGTTCACTAGTCAGGAGGTAGAGCGGGTTGTCCAATGGCCGGAAGGTTGGCGGTTCAAATCCCACTCCATCCTAGTCCGTTGTGTCCTTGGGCAAGACACTGAACCCTCAATTGCTCCCAATGGGGCTGGCAGCGCCTTGCATGGCAGCAGCCACTCATTGGTGTGTGAATGGGTGAATGAGGGGCCACTGTGAAGCGCTTTGGGGAACCCTTAAATTTATGACACACTGCAGGAACTACTCTTTAGTCTCCAAGTGCAATCTCTTTCAGTCCAGTCATCGACAAAGACTGTGCACAACACAAGAAGTTGTCTTGTTAAAATATGATGCAGATGCAGCCACAACCTTTGAGGCACACACAAAAAAGATTGTGTGCAAACATTTGAGTCTGAATAAATTTCAGGGGCCTCTATAGAAAAACTATTTCCTCAACTGTGAATCTAAGAAAAGCTGGCGATAAAGTAAAATGCATTTAAAAAAGTTAAACAATGTCGCTAACTTACAAGAGACATTTTTTTTGTGATCGTCCTAAAATCAACTCAACAGTTCATTAGCTCCTCTGGCACATTTCCTCTGGCACTTTTCAATCTCCTCTTTCATTAAAGCGCAGCCATCTTCCACTTATCCAGGAGGACAGCGCAGTGGCAGCGGCGGCCATTTTGTGCCCGTCTTTCATTCCCCTCAAGACTGCCGGGTGAGTCAGGAGTGGGCCGGGCCGCCAGCCAGGACAGCGCTTTGGCAGGAGGACACGCGCAGGCCAGCGCATGACAAAAGAGTGTCTCATGCACGCGGCGGAGCCGAGGCGGGGACCTGCCCGACTCATCTGCTGGAGTGAGGGCGGCACCAGCCACTTTGATCGGGGAGGACGCACCTAAGCAGCGAGGCGCACGTGCAACGACACCCTGCGCCTGCTGAGGGGAGTCGGGACTCATTTCGAGTTCGAGGCGTCTGGCAGGGGTTTGAGAGGAAGAAGTTGGAAGGAAGAGGAGCAAGAGGAGGAAGAGGGAGTCGAGGAACGGACAGGATGGTGATTCGGGGGGTGGGAAGAGTTGCTCACTTCCTGATTGAGGAGCAACGACAACCAGAAGCCAGAAGGACTTGATAGAGATAAAACGCAGCGAGAGTCGCTGAAGTTTCAATTTGCAGCCCCCCCCCCTCAACACACACAACTCTGAGGGCTATTACCATTTCATGTTTGAGGAATATCCCTCAATGGAGGCCGCGTCTCCATCCGAACATATACAATATGCATACAGAGCAGAGGCCCCTGTTCTCACTGCAACAATAAATCATCCCCTGCTGACTGTTTTATGCACGGCGAAGCAGCCGCTCTGACGACACTTCATTTCATGCCAATTGTTCTGAGATTCCTTTCTTTTTTTTTTCCTTTTTTTTTATTCCATCCCACCAGCCGACACCCTCAGTCCCCTTCGTTCCCTTTCCGTTTCGACAATGGAAGACTCCTGCGTGCGACTGCTGATTAAAAAAAAAATAAAATAAAAAAAGAGCCTGCCCCCGACGCCAGGCGAGAGACGTGGGTTGGGAGGGGTGGAATTAATGCTGTCGAATGGCTCCCTGTGTTGTTCCTGTGCGCGAGTTAATTTTTAATCTGGCCCCAAAAAAGGGAAATTAATTTAAAAAAAAAAAAAAAAAAAAAAAAAAGAAACTCAGTCTGCACTGACCTACATGGAAGCTCAAAGCTGCTGTTCTGTTCACCTGAGATACGGCACCGGCTGAGTGCAAAGACGGGAGGCCAAAATGTCACGCGGTGGAGGGAGGGTGGATGTGTGACGACAACAACCACACAATAAAAACCGTCAACATTAGTTGTGAGAAAATTGCCGCTGCTTGCTGGAGCACCAAGTAAGCAGTCCTCCATTTCAGCACCTGTCACTCTGAGCGCGGCCCGCCGACAACTGACGACGTCCCGACTGAACAACACGTGCGTCAAGAGAAAATCGGAACATCATCGGCGTACGTTTAAATCTCCGCCTCCGCCGCACAAAGACTTCCTTCCTCTGTGTTGGCCGGACGCGGCGCTATTCTGGACGCCAACGTTTTTTTTTCCCGCCGCTCGTAAATCTTCCCCGCCGCCGGCCGACGGCGAGCAGACAGCGATCCGTTACCCGCCGTAAGTGCTGCCGCTCGACCCCGGGGTTGCGGCCGCACGCTCCGTCGCTTCTCATGGCCCGCCCGGCCCCCCTAGAGACTCCGTGTTTTTTTTTTAACATTTCTTGTTTTTTTTCAGAATCAAACATTCGTTGCGCAGGGCGGAGTCGGACTGTAGCCGTCGCCGCCATTTCAAACGTCTCATCTGCCGCATTATTCCCGCTTTCGCGCCTCACTCTCAGACGAGCGGCGGCTCCGCGTTTTGATGGAAGTCGTTTGTTCTTGTCGAGGGAGATGAAAAAGGAGCCGTTGTCTGTTTCTCTGCCGTTGTCGTGTGACGGGGAACAATGGAATTAAGGTTATTCATGAGTTGCGTGCAAACACGGCACATTTTCCCCCCTCGTCGATGAGGCGAAAACGGAAATTGATTCTTGTGTAAACACAAATTCTGCCGCGTGCGAGCACGCCGTCTGACGAGCTTCGTCACAAATCTCCCTACTTAGGAGGTACCAGCAGGTAGGAACATATGTCCCAGCCTTATATTCCATAAACTATATCACACTGGCAAGATGTAAGTTTAAAGTAGCCATGAACGACTTGGCCAGGAACCGGCAGGAGAGCAGACTTTGATGTCAAAGCACATCTTTAAAGGTTCTTTGGGGGAGAGCTTCGCTGCTCTGGCAGCATCCACTCGCATGTGTGAGTCTGAACATTTCTGCCACAAGTCTACACAATTGTTCACATTGGAAACAAAACACGCATTAGAGTTACATCCCTGTTGCAGATGTCGGGAGGCAGTGTCGGAAAAATAAAGTGGGGGGATCGGCTGCGACACAAAAGCAAACAGGGGGATGATGGTTGCAAGTCAGATGGAAGCAAAGCTCAGCAGAAGGAAATGCATTCAATTCACTAAGAGGATTTTATTACCTTTGAACGCAAACATTACTTCCTTATGCTTTCAATGTCCAAGAGCCACTTTTAATTACTGTATCTCTGCCACGACCCAACAAGGCCCAGAGGCATTGTGGGGACATTTCCTGATGCATACCGAGCGAGGTTTGACAATAAAGCAGTTGGGAAAATGTAAATCTAGAGTCTGCTAGTACAATATATACAGATGTGTGTTTATATGGAAATTCCGACGACGGGACAACAGAGGCAAAAGATTCAGTCTAAAGTCATTGGATGAAGGGCTCATTTCGTGCTGTTTAAGAGCAGTTTAGCATTTTTTTTTTTTTAATTAATCCATGATTGTGCATTAAGAACTTTTTTTTCTGATTTTAGTGGGTAATTAAGGCAAATCCATGGTGTCTCCAGGGGCAACGGGGGAGATTAGAACTGCTAAAATGGCTTATTCGTACTTAAAAATCTGTCGTGCAGCTTTTGTTGTTTTCTCTCTGCCTTCTTTCTTTTCCCCTCAATTCTATTTGTCTCTCCAAACTGCTTTAGCCCCATCTTGGGTATTTAGAGCCCAGACAACCATCCCATGCAAAGCTGATAAACTCCCTAATCTGAGACTTGCTAACTGAGGTCACAGTGGTCAGAGCATAAAACACTGAGGATGCACCATCAAGTTAAATACCTGTAATCCCACCAGATTATTATTATTATTATTATTATTATTATTATTATTATTATTATTATTATTATTATTATTATTATCATTGTTATTATTATTCCAGTTGCTGCTGAATATTTACTTTGCAGACCGTTGACAGGGAAGAGGGAGGAACAAATTTTTGAAATGCACTTGGGTATGAGTGGATGAGGGAAAACAAACAACAAACAAGCAAACAAAGAAAAGGAGAACTGAGCCAGGAGGAAAAATCCAGGCAAGGCAACTTCTTGAAAACATGGAGGCACATTAGCACAGCAGCATGTACGATGAGAACAATGCCCCCCTGGGACACACTGAGGGTGGGGAAAAAAAAAAAATCAAGATTTTAGGAGAGTACAATTTATTGATGTCACATTAAAGGATTCTGGGGTAATAAAGTCCTTGAAGGAAAAGTAAAGCATCTGGGGTGGCCCACAGGCTCCATCATCTAAGCCCGTCCTATCTAATTAATCAAAGGTTTCATCGTAGGGACCGCCCTCAAGGTAACTTCATTAAAAACACATTTTTTTCTGCAGGCTGTGTTAAGTCTTTTACCTCTGGAAAAAAAAAGGGGAAAAAATAACTTCGGAGTTAGCCTCTGGCCCTTCAGAGGCATAAAGTGAAAAAGCCAACTGCTAATTTAGAGCTATTCAAGGGTAAGCGGATTGCAAAGAGTGAGGCTCGGGGGCTTAGTGCAGATTGCAGGCCAGTGTGTTTAATGCAAGAGTGATAGCGGGGTCATTTAAAGCACCACTGACACCAGCGGCTCTGCTCCCTCGCAGCCCCAGACCCTCGCCGCTCACATGTCGTCTTAGCGGCTACTGTATTTTTTCCCTCCCCCATGCGTTTGTTGATCTTGATTGGACAGAGATGCAAATCTAAGGAAAAACAAAAAAACAAAAAAACAGTCCCCAAGGAAAGGCAACTTTGCTGGAACACTAAAAATTCAAACACAAAGAGAGAAGCTTCCTTTTTACAGTAGTCTGATAGTCCGTCGGGATCGGAACACAAAACACTAACATTTTAATCACCTTTATATAATGTATTTATATAAACCATCGCCCGATTTATCATTCCAAAAAAATATCCTTCTAGCAAACAGCTTCTAGCCGACATATTTTTAGCTCCCTTGAAGGGACATTAACAAGGAGGCCATGAGACAATCTGAGTTATTAGCGTCCTCCATGAGGTCACATTGGCACACATGGAAATTTAGCATCCTGTGCTTTCAGAGATCATCTCAATCTTCCGGAATACGCGTGTGAACTTTTAAAGTCCTATTTTTCCAACATGGGGTCCTACACATTTTGATGAATGAGAGCCAAATTAGGGAGTCAGTGCATGATAACCTCAAACTTCTTTTTGTTTTTTGTTTTTTTTGTTTTTTTTATCATTTTCATCAGGGGTGCAGCCAGCAATCTTGGGCTCTACAACTGAAAATCACTTTGGGTTTATTTCAAATATATATAGCACCCTGTATTAATAACGGTATCCTCTGTGGCCCCCCATGACTGCTGGGCCCATAGAATCACAGAGTTGTCCCTCTCCTAACAGCACCCCAGTCGATTGCACACCATTATTGTTTGGGTAATTATTCTGACTCACTGAAATGTGCTTATAGCAAATGTTTTGCTGGGAAAATATAAGCCCCTGTGTGATTTGCTAGCAGTTGCTATGCAACAAGTACATTTCTGCACATTGTCATCTCTAACCTGGCAGACCATCCTCGGGAGGTGCACTTTGACAGTTTGATGCAGTAGCTGTACTGCGTGTCTCAAAGTTCCATGATGACAAAAACTCAGCAAGTGTTCATAGTTTTGGGGCCGATTCCAATTCCTCCCTTAACTCCTCAATCTCAAGCCTCGCCCTTAACCCTCAATCTTTGGCTCTCAATCTTGGCCATCAAAATTAAGTGTAAGGGCTATCTTGTGACTTAGAAATGGGACACCCCTTAAGTGCAGTTACGTCTTCAGACTGTGGGGGGCGGCCTTACGCCAAAGCTACGTCCAGTCTGTCAAGAAAACGACGACGACAAAGAAGAAGGAGACTGAAAAAGATGACGACGAAAAAGAAGAAGTCGCTACACAACGAGGTATACAAGTAACGTGAAGCCGGGACCGCCGGTCCGGCTGACAAACATCGTAAAGTAAAAAAAAATAAATGTTACACAACAACGATGTCAATAATCCATAAAAAAGTCTTAAACTTCGACAATAAAATGGTTTCCTAATATTTATATCTTTATTAACTAAGAAAATACTTCCATTTGTAGCTCGCTTTTTTCATCGCCATCTTTTTCGAAGATGTCTTGGCGAAAATACACAATGCCTTCTGGGTAGCCCTTCCTCCCAAGGGTGGTGCCGGAGAATCTCAATATTGAGGGCGATAAAGCCCTTAAACTTGTCCCTCAACTTGACGTTCTGAGAATCGGGACAGCACTTGCTCTTCGCGGGAGCGCGCATTTTTGAGATTGAGGGTTGAGATTGAGGGTTGAGATTGAGGGTTAAGGGAGGAATTGGAATTCACCCTTACAAAGTTCTGCACTAAGCAGATTATGTTGGTCAGGCAGGACATATTTTGAATGCAAAGCATTTTTAAAACCTAGCAAAAACTAGCAAAGTCCAACCACATACACACACATAAGTAAGACTCTCTTGGGTGTTGTGACGCTTAAAAGGTTAAGCAGTTTTTAAAATGTTCGCACATAAATAAGCCATTATCTTGGTCGAGAGTTAACAATTTGGCCAGATCACCGTTTCTCTTATTCATGTTTTCGTCTTTGTGTCATTCACTTATGCTGATCCCTGGCGCCCATCCTCCAAGTTGTCTTTTCATGGCTTTGGATTTTAAAATGTCAAAGCATGAGTCGGTGTGCTGCCTGGTTAAAGTGCAGCTACAAGTGGCCTATTAGCATTTTTACACAATACTCCATGTCAGATTCAGTGCTAGGATGCACGTGAGTTCCTTCGATATGGGTTCTGGCCGCCGCGACTCCCACGTTCACGTATCCTGTTATTGTCGAGAATGAGCAGACAGCACCTCCTCAAGAAAGTGCATAAATGATTCCAATTACAGAGAGCACTCTGCCTGACCTCATGAATTTAAACAGGCTCATGTATTCCAAATACAGCCGTTTGACAAGATCAAATGTGAAAATTAAATTGGAGCACGTGGGCGGCGGCCACGCGGCTGTGCCGGTGCCGGCGCCACCGCACTCACGTTTTCGGAAGGTGTGAGCGGAGCGGGGCCTGCAGTGACAACCGTCCCATTTAGGGCAAAGCGGGGGGAGTGTAAAGAGACAAAAAAGATGGTTCTCATTATTGTGGAAAAAGGACAAAAGGAGACGCGGCGAAATAATGAAAAGACAGAGGGGTGGAATAAAGCCGGGAAAGAATGATGAGCAATTTGCCTTTGTGCTGGTGAGAAAGACAAGGGTTGAGGCAGAATGCACATGGAAATGAAGGAGACCAGACAACCAGACAACATGAAGCCAGCGATGGGGGGGGGAGCATCACACTCCGGAGCAGTGCGCTGCGAGCTCTAATGAGCGAGCCAATGACACACAGTAAAACAGGATCAAACGAGCCGAGCCAAACTCCATCTTCCCTCTAACTGCTCCCTTATTAATACGGGACCGTCGACATAAGTGAGGAGCTGCCATCACCACCCTGCCCTCTTCTTAAAGCACACGCTAAGGTGGGGTTTTTTTCCCCTTCACCTAAAAAGCTGGAAAAGCCCTCTATATAATTGCCACATGCATTAATATTGCAGGGTCCCGTGAATATTATATTGCGACGCATGGAGGGATAAATGGAAAATAAGCCAGTGTTGAATCCGCTAGATTATTAAAATTTGATGCCACAGCGGGCTCTCTTAAAAGTTCCAGTCGATATTTTCCATTTGAACTAAATATGTAATGAAAGCCAAGAAGCAAAGTCTCCGCATCAGCGAGTTTTTTTTTTTTTTTTTTTTTTTAAAGCTTTTGAAATTACCAAGTTGACGACCAATAGCATGACTGTACCACTGTTGTTGAGATTAGTTTTTTCCTCGCCGTGCTCAGGTGCGATAACCACTGTCTGCGTCATTATAAAGGTACCCGTTTGAAGTCAGGCTGCAACAAGTGCCTCACTCAGGAGTCCTTGAAGGCTGCTCTGCATCTCTTTTGTGTGCCATGAGGAAAATTCCTCGCTAAAAAGCAAATTAACCAAAGAACACAATCTGATGATCAAGTGCTGCAAAGGGGAATTCTGTCACTTACCTTTTGTGGGTTGTTTTCAAGGTGTCATCAGGAGTAGGAGGAGGGCGCGGGGAGAGCATGGTAGAGAGAGAGGGGGGAGAAAAAAAAAACTTTAGTTTAAATGCACCTCACAAGATTGAACATTCATCACTTGCTGATGAATTCGTCACTCATTTATCATACTTAGCCGCCGCCGCTTCTCTTTAGAGGATGTAATAAATGTCGTCCTTTACACAAAGTCATTCATCCAGGACAAGCGAGAAATCCCAGGCAAAGATCAAGAGCCGCACGCAGAATCCATAAGGCGGAGGAACGGCCTCGGGACATTCGCGTTAAAAAAACGGCACAAATTCTTGCGAATAAAATCAGCAGTAATTCAGTGCAGCAAAACATGCAATTTCTGCTCCAAAGGCGGAGAAAAAAAAATCCCAAACAAACACTGATGCATGTTGACTTTTGTAGCTTGCATTTTCTCAACAAATAAATCACATTTGGCACCATTTTCTGCGGCAAACACAGCAAACAGGCTTTTTTCCACTTGTTGGCGTTGAAAATTCAAATTTCCAGGCGTCAGGGTCTGCCGACCCAGTTTGGCAGTGGCAGAGCAGGACACACAGTCAGATGGGGGTTTTCCATGCCTGGCTGTTTTGACTGGATTGAAACATACAGAAAGCGAGTGGCGAGGGGAACGCATCAGCACACTGTGACGGCAGGGTGACATCCTAGGAATAAAAACTGGTTCGAGTGTTTTCCTGTTCTGGCTCAGGGTTGTTAGCTCTCGCGAGGATAAATTAGACCTCAGACACAACACCGAGTTTGTATACAGACATACGGGGGAAAACAAGGCTTCTGAAGTGTCCCCCATTAGGCAGTGGAGTAAATGACCTGTTAGTGTTTAGCACAAAGGCGTCCTTTGCTTGATGCTGCCATCTGGAAGAGGAGGGATCGGCAATTTCCAGGCGAGGGGCGTGACAAAAGGCCAGTTTGCAACAGCGTCTAAAAGGCTTTTCGATTCTGCTGAGGTTTTTTTTTTTTTTTATTATTATTTTCATCACCTCTAACAATCTAGGCCAGCCACGGATGGCACTGTGGAAAATAGATGAGGGAGAGGGGGAAGGGATGTATAGGGGCTGGTGGTGTGAAAAGTGTGTATCTGTGCATGTGTGTTTGCGGCTGCTGTTTGCTTCCTCGTCAAAATGGCATTTGGAGCGAGACAGCTTTGCAAAAAGATTTTTTTTTTTTTTTTACATGTGGCTGAGGCCATACATTAATGTCTATTAGCAGCTGGCCTTAATAAAAAAAAAAAAAAGACAAAATCCTACATCAACCGCTATCAGCAGCAACTGCTTTGTTGAGCATGTAGGCTAGCATTCAAAGTAGCCCAGCCCCTGCTGCCAGACGACCCCCTGCTCAGAGTGGGTTTAGGTGTGAGAAGCAGACAGGATGAGAGTGGAGCTGAGAGAATAAAGCGATATAGCTTTTTTTTTTTTTTTTGCAGTCACATGGCGACATACAAAATCCATCTGGAAGGCAGGACGCTGGAGCAGCGACTGAGCAGAGGCAGAGGAATCATTGTATCGCACGAGCTTAGAGTGATGGAGCTATTTATAGAAGAATAAATGAAAATAAACAGAAGGATAACAAATTACAACCTGTATTGGAAGTAACAACGGGAGTCCAATCTGCTGACTTAACATCCTGTGGAGCTGGTGCAGCCTTAAGGGGGCCAGTCTCATTGTGTTTTCACTGAACCAAGTGGTCATTAGTAAGTTGTCGTTTTAACTGCGCGACTCCACCTGGACTCCATGGCAACTTGTTTTGTCCTCTGATTTATGTGCTTCAGTCTATCTTGGCCGGAACACACTCGCAAAAGAAAGTGTTCATCCCAAAGTGGCTTTTGGCTTCAGACCAAAGGGACCCTCCGACAAAGCTCATACTGTTGAATGGTCGGAGAGATGAAACTTCCAATACAGCAAACGCACACACTAACTTGTATTACAGTGTTGCAGACTAAAGGAACAGGTAAATCAAGGCTTATGTTAAACAGATTTAAGGAAACTGTTACTTCTCACAGGCATTATTTGACTCTGCTCATGGCAACCACGATTGACGGATGAAAGGGCATTTTTTGGGGGGGTTGGCTTCAAACCAACAGTCTTTGTTGTTGTTGGTTTCTGGGCTGGATCGAAATCAGCACGGTGACAGTTGCGACGGCACATCTGCTGCCCTTCATCTGCGTTTCGTAGCGTCGCAAGAATGTGATGTCAAGTGCAACAGAGCTATTGTGAGAGGAAAGAGTGGCAGCAATGGCACGTCTATTCTCGGGGTCACAATGAACACACACACACACACACACACACACACACACACACACACACACACACAATCCTGCCCCACCTTTTTTATCCGCCTACATTAATAGACCTCAGGCTCTGTACCACCAGTTCCCTACGACTCCCAGTAAAATGCAATATGACGATATTTCCAGAATGCCTCTTTCTCCATTTCCTTGGCTGCCGTTCCTCCAGCACTTCTCCCCCCTCTGCACTATCCGTCTTATCGGATAGCAAACAAACCGCCTGGTTCCCCGTGCTCTGATTAGTAACACACCCCCGTGAAGACAGGAAGATGGAAAATGGAAAGGAGGGAGCAGAAAATCAGCGAAAAAAACCAAACACAGACGTAATGCCAACTTCAGTGTGAATAAAAAGCGTGCAAGCTTCTGCTTGGAAGCACGGAGGTGATGCACATTTGTTCAAAACCAAACAAATGCGCGAGCAACGAAGAACCAAAAATACCATCGTCTTGTCGAGTCTTAAGTGAACACTCTATAACACATTTCCCTCCAGTGACACCCCCTTGCCTTAATTTGCCACCCTGTTGAAATAAAGCCACTTCATGCCAGCAGAAGTCCTTGATTCCCTGCCAGCACCCAAAGGCTGCAAAACCACAGCGAAGCACCACCCAAACAAAGTGGCACCGCCGAGATGGCGGCCCCCGTCCGTCTGTGTCACGCCAGCAGGAAATATGAGGCCACAGGGATTCTGGGATTGCTGCAGAACCACTACCATTCACTGGCAGAGCAGGAGGGGGCGAGGTGGATGGTAGTTTGCAGAGACACACATCTAATCTACAAGGAGAGGTGTGCACGACCGTGAGAGCAGCGGTGTCGTATGGTTTCAAGACAGAGGCAGTGAGGAACCAAAAGGGAGACAGAACTGGAGGCAGCAGAGATTAAAATACTGAGATTCTCCAGGATGGAGAGCATCAGAGTCCATCAGAGGGACAGAACATGTTAGATGTTTTGGGGATAAAGCCAGAGAGGCCAGAGTGACATGGTTTGGACTTATTCAGAGGTGGGATAGTGACTCTATCAATATGATAGAAGGATGCAAAGGTTGGAAGAGGCAGGCAGGAAGTCCAGAACATAGAGTTAGTTGGTGTGAGAGAAGAGGATGCAGAGCATAGGACTGGACAGAGGGAAATCACTGGCTGCGGCCATCAAGAACTGAATCAAGAAGTGTTGGACCAATGATGGTGGAGGAATGAATCGCTCATGTTATTGTAGTTGAGTGTACTTTAGGGAGAGCATCAACAATTTATTTCTGGAAGGATTTTTAAGAGACAATCTTAAACAATACTTCTCCCCTTAAAAAAAGAAACTGACTCTGGATGATGTGCATTACGAAGTAACTGTCTGTTAGTTGAGCATAAAAAAATGAATAAAGCTGGTGATTAAATAACAGCCTTTATAGGAGGTTTCAAACAGACAGTAAACAACTTCCTCTGGTCATTCTCAGCGCGATAAAATGGCAAACCAGCCTCAGATTGTATCAGACTTGCCGACTGTGAGTCAACTCTTCATCAGATGTGATGCCAGGACACTTCATAGCACAAACTAATCAAGTGAAGAAGAAAAGCAGCATCTCATGTAACTGCTTGTGATGGAAATATTCAGCGTTTTAAGGAAAAACTTTCTCCCGTCCCTTTTTTGGCAACATCTTGTGGGTGTTTCTGATGCCTTGGGGCAACAATTAAACATTGTTTATCAGCCTAAATCTCAGAAAGGTGTGCACGCGCACACACACACACACACACACACACACACTTCTTCTCTCCCATAGCTACAGAGGTCTTCAGGCCTGCCTCAGGTCACAGATATGTTGCTAATGACCAGGTGGAAACTCTGCTGGATCCCGTGGCCCCCTTGACACTCTTGGCTTAGTTCACTTTACAGCACACTGCTGGCATTTTACATGCCTTCCTGACATGCTCTACTCCCAGCCCGGCTCCGCTCTACCAGCACCATCTCCCGGCTGCGCTCACGTCTTCATCTGTTTCGCCCACCGCTGCGCCCCCCCCGCTCCTCCGCCCGACGCCTGCACATTAAATGTCAGCGAGACGCCTTCTGGGGAGGCAATGCCGTTTTCATGCCGGGCACAGAATAACCATAAAACAATTAAAATGCGGCAGTAAAAGGGTGCACTCTGCTCCCTCGGGGGACTCTAAATGCAATTAAGTGCTAGAATGATAATAGCAAACACAGAGGTAATTTTTACGCCGTCACTGGGTTTTGTATAGCCGCGGCTGTGCGGCGATCGGCCTGCGGTGAGGTTCTCTGCACGCGCTTCAAGCTGCTGGAGTACAAAGGAAGGAGAGGGGCATGAAACCAACATCGACACTGGTTCTTCCCTGGCCTTGATGTTGATTCTGTCCCCAACCTTACCTCTCTATTGGCCAGGAAAGAAAATATACAAAAGTGCTCGATGAAATAGTAATGGGCCTCACACCCCTGTAAGAGCTGAGAGTGCGAAGGCCTTTGCTGCTGCACGTGTGTGTGTGTGTGCGTACGAAGGGGAGAGCGTGAGAGTTTGTCTTTCTCAGAGGTGGTGTGTGTGTGTGTGTGTGTGTGTGTGTGTGTGTGTGTGTGTGTTCTTTGAGGTGAGAAAATAAATTATTTACAGACTAAAACCCCTGACAATGCCACCACTGTGCAGGCGAGAGCCACTGCCTTGGGCAAGCAACCCCACTCTTCCTTTTAACTCTTTGTGTCCCGTTATACAAACACCAAGACCGACAGCCGCTGTAATACATTCGTTCATTTGATGCCTTTATATTCTGTGACAAAACTGAAAAGGCCTATTTCCACTTGCATATTCTAATGTTACTGTGTTTTGTTCTTCAGCAGTACTTCAGATGTGAGAACGGGAAATGTTTATGTATGTTTTGATGTATGTTTTCCCTCCGTACGCTCTTGTGTGGGTAGGCCGCGTTATTTTGGGTCAGTCGATATTTAAAGATTGGTTGTACTTTCTCTTCCTTTGTATATGAAATATTTCCATAAAAATTCAAATCCTGTATGTTCTATCTTAAAATGATATGCGCCTTGAAACAGTGTGTTTGGATACAAACTGTGGCTACAGCAGGAAGAGCAGATCTAAGTTCTTTCATCTGTTATAGTAAATGCGTGGGATTTTTTTTTTTATCTGACCAAATAAGTTTGCACATATTTAATAATGTCAAATTGTATTTATACAATGAAGTATAAATTTCAATCTATTCAAGGCTGATTATAGAACATTCCTATCATTAGCTCATTAGTCGGCTGACAATCATGCCTTCCTGCATGCCAACATGTTGTTTATTGACTGGCAGCAGTGAAGGTGGGGGGTTGGCGACGGGTGAGTCGGGGTGGAGGGCTACTGAAAGAAGATAAAACAGAAATAGCAAAATAAGCACTGAAGTGCCTAAATTTTCATCACAGCCGCCGTCCGACTCTTTCCCCTTTCCAGTGACAAATTTGGCACAGGGAGTCCGGGCATTGAAGGAGGAGAGAGTCAAAATTTGCGACAAAATGGGAAGGCGGCGAAAAAAGGAGACCAAGCGAGTCTCACCGTGTCTCTTCCAGGTCTTTGATGTGCCGGGAGACGGTGGTGACGGGGACAGAAGAGGGAACTGTGAGGAAGAGAAGGACGGCACTGTGGGCTAGGTATGTGTTCGAGGAGTTGAGGTGGTTTCATTTCTTGCCAGCGTGGGGCCGCTCTCCCAGCAAATTGGCTCTGGCGATGGAAAGTGGGTGAGGTGAGCGAGAGGAGCAGGGAAGCTGAGTGGAGGGACATTTCCCAGGGCTCTTTACACTGTCGCACCCCCTTCCTCCCCGAGTTTCCTTCAGCGTCTCCAGCTTTTATTTCAAGCTATAGTGCCTTAGCTATAGTAACATCAGACCCACTTCAGTGCAGGTAGAAAATAACAAATCTTCGCAATGCGTTTCCCTTCAAACATTTTAGACTCAAGCTGAGCCTTTAGGATTTGCTGTCACAGCAAGACATCAAATCAGCTGGTGGGGAAGTTTTGCCGCTGCCACAGTCCATCAGAATGATTCAAGGCTTGTGTCTACTTCTGGACTTCTTCAGGGCAATGAAAAAGCTTTGGCTTGGTAAAAGTACTATGTTAACACTTAACCTTAAAGACAAGATCCTACTAGTAAAGGCTTATCTCACATCATCGGGCATTTTTTATTCCTTTGTGGCTTTACACACACAAAAAAAGTTTAGCTTCCTTCAAAAGCTTAAAGTGTGTTGGAACTTCCGCATGTTTATAAAATGACAATATCTATTTACCATTAGGCAATTTGGGACGGTGGAAAAACACTAGCCTGAGAGAGGTGTTGGTGTCCTCTGGAACATCTCATGGGTCAAGCAAAATAAGTACATGGTGAACTTTTCCAGTTTTTTGGGAGTCTTTTCACTGACTAGAGAAGTCAGTGATAAAAGCATACACTGTAGACATTAACAGTCAAGATGTCCTGGAGCACCAAATATCTTCACAAAACCCTTAAAGTGTGCACATTTCGGTTGGAAACCAACAGGATAAAATACTGCCTCTCTATCCAAACCACTTTTTAAACATCAAAAGGTCGAGAAATGGTATGTTAGGGAAATTACCAAATAGGTTTGCAAATGAAGATAAAGTAGCAAGCGTGGGAAAGGGCTGTCAAATAAGGTGGCTCACGTTGCTCCAGTAATCATAGGGCATCATGGGAAGCAGAGGCAAAGGTGCAAAGCAGTGAGATGGAAGTCCTTGATTTCAGCACCATGGACAGCTCCCCTGGGCCACCGCAGCTTGTTCACACTCGGCCAGTCACAGGTCTGGACTGGAATAAACAACAGCCAGGAAAGGCAGGCCCTGTTGCTTGTCTGGCATAGCAGTGACATGCCACCACAGAGTGCAAAAGGTCCCGGGAAACATGACATGGCTTTTCCATTACGGGGAATGTGCCAACAGCTAATCCCCCGTCCCTTTCAGGGAGAGTTGTACTCAAAGCAGGTGGCGTGGATCCACTTGGCAGGTTATTTATTTACGTTGCGGTACAGAACTTTGTTGAAAGCGTACTGTCAGTAATCAGGTGTGCATTACAGATTCTGGCTAAACACCCTTGCCAAAGTGTTGATCAACACAATTTCTATGTGATTGCATTCCCACTGAGTGATCTTATGTAACATGTTTGTCTTCTCGATTTTGGTAAGTAGTTTGACGTCCATTGCAGCAACTTCACTCGCTGTCATTACTAGCAATTGAAGGTAAAACAGACACATTTTAACAACTGTGCTCAAGCACATACACACAGCTTTGTGTAACACACCTTTCATGATTCCCCTGAAAGACCATCTCAACTTATTTGATACCTGATGTGTTCCCATCTGGGGAGGTTTCAACGTTCAAAATTTGAGAAATAAAGGAAACAGGCTTCCAGATTCATACACTTAAAAGCTGAATGGCTTAATCTGCAGGTCGTCTTTGTCCCACAAAAAAATAAATCAACAAAACAATGATTCAGCAAAACCTGGTCGCAATGTATGAACCTTTAACAATATGCCAAACGGAGGGAACAACTGTTCTTTCGCAGTCCACTTTTTAAACAGAAGGCTGTAGGCACTGCAGCACAGATGAAAAGTTACTTTGAAAACGGCATTTGGGTAGGTGACAAGAAGAAAATGAGGTCACGGTCCATGTTCCATTTTGTAAGCCCATCAGATGCAACCTGTGTGTTATGAATTCTAAAAGCCATGTGGCTGCGTGACATTGTGATTGCCCACTTTTCTGTTTATTTTGGTGCCCGTTTGTCCCCTGGATCTCTTGCCCATGTACCCACCAGCTGTTTCTCACTCTCTTATTTTGTCACTGAGTGTCTCGTTCACTCTTTCTGGCCATCTGTTGGCTATTCTGCCCCTCCTCGCCGCCATCCGCACCCCTGCCAGTTTTAAAGTAAACATTTGTGTGTACTTTAGCACACTCGCTCATGCTGTGTGTTTTATTAATTATGGGACTGACAGAATGTGACAAGATCTGCAGCTTGTTTTTTTTTCATTTTAATTTAATTTTATGCTGTTTTTTTTTTTTTTTTTTTTTTTGTCTAGCACTGGTGTCTGCCCACCTCCTCGGAGAGCCGGACGAAAACCTGTCAGTGCCAACTGCCAAGGCATGACAAGCTAATTAATAGTGTTTCACTACAATGCGGCCAACTCTTTCAAGGAGCCGGATGGAGGGGGAGGAACTGGAGAACAGCATATCATACGGAGCAGGCGAAGATTAGGAGGCTGGGATGGGCAGAAAAATATCGACAGGCTCAGCGGGAGCCAGGCAAAACAAAAATACTCAGGCAAACCAGACAACTGGTCCACTCTGACACAAATTGACGGATGCAAGTGATGCAGATAGAAGTGTTCTAACCCGCGAAACAAACAAGCTCCAACCAGTCTTGGAGTTTCACTCCTACGGGTGATTCAAGTGGACATGCAGAGCGGAGAGGTGCCTAAAGATGAGGGGTAGCTGCGGACGCCATCAATCCGCTGGGCTGGCATCCTCAGAAAAATTTAGAGCTTCACATGTGGACCGAGCACGCTGCTGTGCTCCATCCATCTCTTTTGATAAAGCGTTTTCGGGTGATGTATAGCGGTTGGATATGCACACACTGAGGGGCTGGGAAGATCAATGATGCTAAAGGGCCGTCGTCAACCTCTATGATAGATCGTTGACGCCGCTCACAACGCTGGCTGCCACGCCAAAAAGTAATTTAGCAGAGGGATCGAGGCCAGAAATGTGTCTGCTGGAAGCTATGTGGCTAAATGTCATCCAGGTTGAAAAGGCTAAACACCCAAAGAAACAGAGGATTGTCTTAATACAGAAATAAAAACTGACATATGGCCATGGTTTCTCACCGTCAGAGGCTTCAGACGCTTTTGGGATGAAAAGCGGCTTTTTATTTTGTCTGAAAGTCCCACAAGGTGAGTCAAAGAGCGAACAGAAACCTGATATAGGACCATATTATGGTAATATTCCTGCTTTCCCAGCACTGACTAGAAGGATGATTTACTCACTTCCTATAACTCTGCACTTTAAACTGATTTGATTTCCGACTGTGTTCTCTCATAATGGCAAATAAAACGAGTGATGGATCTCTCTCCGGGTGGATATTTTCTGACAATTTCCCATTTTATCCACTTGAAAGAGCACAAAGCAATGTTACACATCAAAGATATCTGGTTTCCCTGGTGATCCACAGGAAAGACGAAGAAGAAAAACACTGGGGATGGTGAAAAGTTTTAAAAGAATGATAGGATGCAATTGCCAATTCTGGAATTGCAGTACACACACACACACACACACACACACACACACACACACACACACACACACACACACACACACACACACACACACACACACACACAGACACACACACAGACACACACACACACACACACACACTATAGTAGAGGCAAACAAGGAGTAAATAAACGAATGATTACATGAGTTTGCAGTGAAAACAAAGACAGTTCAATTCAGTATGTAATCTTCTCTCCAAATGTCACAGTGTCATTATCATGCAGCATCAATCCCAGGCAAGGATGATACTTGTGAATTCCTAATCAGGATGGATGTGATGCTTTCTTGGCCGCCACTGCCTTGGCCCCTCCCGGCATCACAGGCTGTTGTCAGTTTGCTCACGGCCACAGATGGCCACAAGGTGCTGGAATCTCCTTCAGAAACATGTAGCGATTACAACCACAAATCCTTGGCTCTGCACACACCTGGATGTGTGGGTCTGTGTGTGTGTGTATGTGATGCTACTACAGTCATGTCATCTGGAGAATAGAATTAATACGGCATAGTTTAGAGGGATCAACTTGGTTAAAGGCTAACATATTCGCTAATGTACATTTAGCTACATATGTACAGATAGCGGTGTTGATGGGAGAGGTGCTGGCCAAAGAACTGCAGATTGAACGACATAAGGAGGGAGTTAATCATACCAAATTAAAGCTTTAGCCGCATGACTGCGCGCAACTAGGCAACGCATTCATGCTTTGCACCAGGCACAAGGTGATTGATCTTGAAAGCCTGTGATGTTTGGTCATCAAGTGACTGCCCTTTCAGTTCAGAAGACTATATTTAAGGGCTCCTCTTCCACACTGATGTAGCTGCCGCTACAGTGCCGGCTCTTTCTTTAAAGTGCAGAAAATCAGAAGTTAATCCTATTTCTTCCCTCAATCACTGTGATCTGGTCTATTCAGTGTCATTAGTGACATTCCCCCCGTTTCCTTCAGTGGCTTTTAACGTTTCAGCGACTTTATTTCTTCCCCTTGCTTTGTCTGTTGAGCGGTGCATTAGTGTCACAGTTGCTACCTTATTAACGCGTCAAGGCAACATGAGAGCAAGTTCGCTAGAACAAGTCAGTGCTTCCCATCTTTAACTTCCATTCCTTGGCTTAAGTGAAGCTGTCACCAGGCAATAGCATCTTTAGCCACCTGTTTACAGCCTCGGGCAAAAACATTTGGTTTTACCTTCCCATTGAAACAACTTTTTCAAACCTCAAACATGTTTGGAACAGGGAAAAAACAAGGTCTTGGTCTCAACTGATGATGAACCATCACCTGGCAACACTGGGGATACGTACTAGAGCCCTTTTGTGACATCACATGGGGCTGATTTCGAGCTATGTTTTCTAAGCAGACAAAAGAAACATACGAAGGATGTTTCTGTTTTCTGATTGCTTCACTGTCATGTTAACGACAGATTTTTCCACAAAAGAAGTGAAGAGAATATACAGTAAGAACTTGTTTACATGTTCACACCATAGAGCTCATAATCGATAGCCTTCCTGCAAGAAATGCCTCTCACTACAGCGTTTTGCAGAAGTGTTGTACGGCTGCAAAACACTGCTTATTTCCAGAGACTAAAAGATTGAGGTTAAAAGTGGAAAACATTTTTTTTTGGCCTTCAAAGAAATGCAGTGTTGTTATATTTTGTAGCAGCGAAGTAAACCCACAGGGAAAAGGAAGGAATGTGGATTGCTGCATCTGCTTTGCATCAAAGGCCAAGGCACGGGGATTCTCATTATGGCATCTCTTCCACTCCATCACTTTCATCCCAAGGCCGTCAACCTTCCACACACAGATAACGGAGGCAGCCCAAATATCCTTTTAAAAAGAAAAAAAATACTTAAAAATCCAACAATCAAAGCGGCAAAGTGGCTCTGAAGAGTCAGAAGATCCTCTCAAATAATTAAGGAGCGGGGCAAGTGTGGCAGATAATGAGTTTCTAGCATCACTAGCGACACAGTATTCCCCCGTCTTATCACCTGCTGCTGTCACTCACTAATGAAGTTGCTATTTCTAATTACTGCTCCCAATTAGGAATCATTATTAGAGCTGGGCCTGTATTCTGGTTGCATGTTTGGCTGGGAATAGAGCTCAAAAGCACACAACAGTCACACCATAGCGTCAGCTGACAGGATGAGCACTGTCACGATGCCGTCACCGTTAACGTCAACAACTCTTGATACTGGGAGACAACAAACCCTTGTCAGTTACTGTTTATGTTGCAGTGGGAGACGTGGCATCCTTTTGAACAACCATGATGCTGGAATTTCTGTGGATCCTAGTCCTTTTCAGAAGGCAATCCATTCAGCGGACGTCACATGGCTATATAGCCACGGGTTCCTAAAAGCTCACACCCCATTATCCATCATTTCTTTATTATTATGTAACATGGTGTTGTGTTTAATGCCTGTATGCTGTCGTGTTGGAGTAAAGTGGGTATTTGTGCTGAGTACCTAGCATGTGTGATCATTACTGTCGGCAATAAGCCGGCTGTCTGCTCTGATGCTGCGCCTGATCCATCTCTCTGCTACACTGTGGCGCTCCGGAGTCTCTCCGGTGGCACGGCGCACACGCCAACACGCGGGGCACGCCAATTGACAGGGTGAAGGGAGCTGCAGCATTTCATTGTGTGCATCAGTCATGATTGATGCTTTTTGTTGAAACACAACAGTGCAGGTGAGCAGTTAAGTCAAAGAGTGATGTTCCAATCAAATGTATTACATTTGTTCATGCTTTTCAGCAGTTAGTTACACATTAGAATAGTTTATAGAACTCAATATCCACTAAACATATGGGTATCAAGTCTGCCAATGAGCTCCTTTTCAATGAGAAAAGTCACCTTTTATCCCACTGTTAAGTTATTCATGAAAACAGATGACTGTAGTTTCCAGTGGAGCCCAGGATGAACAATGATCCAGGACCCAGATGCTCTGAGTGATGGCAACATTCAAAAAGATGCACCTCTTCTGTTGGGACAGTCACTATGTCACATGTGCTAGTTTTATTATTCAGCGAACGCAACCTAAATTAATTGAATGTAAAAAAGCAAAACCAAGCAAAACAAAGCAAAGCTTCTGAGAAAGACAGAAAACCCCGAATGGTTTAATGCAGCAGCGTTCTAACTGAAAATAAAGTGTGAATAGAGAGTTGCTGCTGTGTCATTAAGCCCAAACTGCAGCCGGGCGTCCACTGAGGGGCTAATCCAATAAAGCGGATGCAGTGCCTGTTGTGTATAAAGTAATTGTCTTCAGCCTAAGGAAGTCAAAACCTAATTGATTGGAGAGAGTAAAACAACAACACTTGATTTTTTTTTTTAAAGGCTGAACCTAATGAAGCGCATTACAAACAAAACAAAACAAAACAAAAAAACATTGGGTTCATCTTGAGTTTTAGATGCATGTCCCATCCATTCTACTCATCTTTACTGCCTGTTGGTTTTTCGCGCTCTAGCGTGACCCAGGAGAACTCCTCACCACCCGTGACAAACAAAAGGATGAGAGCGAGAAGGAGAGAAGAAAAAGGCAAATGCACTCCACGAAAAGAGATCCTGTGGCAATTCAGAAAAAGAGACTCCTGCTCAAATCAGTGCCCTGTGTTTCTCCTTCATCTAAAGTGGGTGCACATTACTGCATATTTTTTTCTTTAACACGTCTTCATGGCTGAAGACAAGAGAAAAAAAAATCTCCAAGATAAAGTGGAGGGAGATGTAGGAGCGGCAACGGTGTGGGTCAGTGCGCCGCTGTCTCTCCGAGGGTTAACACTCCCTGATATCTGTGGCCCTTTGTTTTAAAGACAAGGAAGATGGAGAGAGAGGCGAGGGGCAGACTGGGCGGCGTGTCTGCAGTGATGCATGAGTGGCTATTTCTGCTTCCAGTGCCTCCATTTCCCCCTGAAGGACGCGGTGGAGGATGTGCAAGGAGAAGAGTGCTCAGCAGAGAAACAAGGAGGGAGAGCTCAATCAGTGAGAGAAACCACAGCCAGCCACTGAAGCTGCTGCTGGGATTCCAAAAGAAGAACTTTTCACTGACAAGTAAACATTAATCCACATCATTTTGCTGACTGATTACCAGCCTTGACATCTCCTTGTGTCTGTCATTTAACTCTGCAGAAATGATCACGTCCATCATTGGTCCTTTATTTTCAGAAAAGAGAGCAGCAAAATAGTTCTGGAGGTGACTGAACCTCCTGCCAAGCATGTGGAAGGTCCAAAAAAAAGCATCAGTTTAAACATGGCGCTAAAAAAGATGCTGTTTAGTAGGCTGTCAACAGAGGGCTAAATATTCCAAATTCTGTAGAATTGAAAGAGTTTTTGGATAACTAATCATGCCATCGCTGGAGTCAGAACTTTTAAGTTAAATAGGTGAATCCCTGAAGATAACTGAAAAAGGGGGCAATCGTAAAAAAATGAGACCAAAGTCGTGTCAGCATCTCTGGGGAGAGCAAAGAACAAAGAATTCTACCGGTTTAGAGAGGACAGAGCTATTATATTGTCCTGTTCAGATGGAATAAATGGTTTCCCTTTTTCACTCCTGGTTTCATGCCTGCGTGTTTCTGAGACGTCGCACTATGTGCGTGAGTCAGAATCAGTTCATGTTTCCCATTGACGTAAACACTCTTTCTCTCGTACAGACTAATTTGTATGGGAATCCCGCACAGAACTTTCTACTTTTGGTTGGTGGTCTGCTCTAAAATATTAACAAAACGACCGCCTCGAGGCACCTTCACACTTCACTACTTTAACAGCAGAACTGACTTTGAGAACTCTTACAACACTTTTCAAAGCAAAGATTTACAAGAGCAGGCATTGCGTCCATGCATGCAGAAAAACAACAACCCACCCACACAGCTATTGGGCATTACAGAGAAAATACTTTAACAAAAAAACAGGTAGATAAGAGAACTAATGCAGTGAAATTCAGTTATTTGGTTATTCTAGATCCATTTTGCTGGGATTTGTCTTGGAGAAATAAGCTTGTGCCACCAAGGACGACCGCCCCGCTAATTCCACCAAGGGAGCCGGGGGCCCACCTGGCATGTAGCTATGCCTACTGACAACAACAGGATGACCTCAGCCAAATCGAACCGCTGCTCCATCTCCGCTTGCATTTCACGCTCTGACAGACAGAGGAAGTCTTTGCTCTGGGGAGCCGCAATGTCCTTGTGATCAGAGGAGAGATGGTCTTTGGAGAAAAAATAAGGAGACACAAGGACAAGTATCTGCTCCTCATTAGCACATGCACCACAAACCCTGTAGTGCACTTACTGAAATTCTTACGGCCCAACCGGGCAAGTTCCCAAATTAATTACAGGACATTTTCGGATTTCAGAAATGTGCACGACGCCTTCAATCCTGGCTCCGCTCGTCAGTGCTTGCTAATTTTCCGTTCATGATCCCGCTGAATTTTGGGGCCTCAGCAAAAGCCTGTGTGGATGACTGACTTTCCTTCAGCACATGGTATCGTTGGCTTCACCTCAAATCCAATAATCATTTATACCTGGGATGGCATCAGTCAGTGGGAGCTAATAACCCGGTCAATATTGGTGATGAGTGTAGCCAGCACTGGGCAGCTGTGTTGGCCAGGAAAAAATCGATGCGCGCCAAGTACTTCGAATTGGTGTCCATCGAGCCTAAAGGAGGGAAGGTCTGCTGTCCACAGCTCGAAGGGTCTAACAATCACAGCGGACTCAGACTTGCAATCAGGTCTGAAGGGGGGTTCTTTATTTTTTATTTTTTTTTTTGAGTTGCTTCTGGGAGGGTCAGTGGATGCACTTGTGCTAATGAGCCAAATCATGGTACTTCTTTGAAATTTTATTGTGTTCACATCCGTTGAGAAACACCCATCCTGCCTCAGCGCTTTATTGATTTGCCATCTCTTTGTTCAGCATGCTACACTATTACAGCACCTCGTTCAGGTTCATATTGTCTTTTAAGAGAATCTTGTAGCGTTGGGATCTAAAAAAACAAAAAACAAAAAAAATCACCTTAATAACCCCAAATAAATCTGGAGCTTAAGCAGTTCAGCTAAAACAAAACAAAATAACAAAGTTAGTAAGGCATTTGGAAACCCTCTAAACAAGACTTAAATTAAGGAAATACAATAATATGTTTACATTGGTATTAGTTATTTGATGAGTGGTTCCACATCTTGTAGCTTTGAACAGATTACTATGAACCCATCATCAATGGTAAATGCAAAAATGAATGAATCTAATTTTGGCACAATAGAACTAACAGCTACTAAGCTCTATTGGTAATGAGTGGGCACGTTGTGTGTGCTTCAGAGAACACAAATGCGGGAACATTGCATGGTCGTCATGCGGTCTGATTTTAGAAGTGTGCGTGTGTGATCTCCTAGCATTAGCATAGGAGAGCCTCACAGCAGTCTGTTCCCAGGTGAAGACCCGTTTCAAAGGTCAAAAAACCCAAAGGAGCCCTGCTTTTGGTAGAACTAAGAACTATATCACGCATTCTACATTTTGATTTCAATTGCAAAGTGACGTTATTAAAAAAAAGAAAAGCTTGTTTCTCCTGAAGAAAAAAAGAAAAAGAAAAACATCTGAACGCCCTCAGACTACAGTGTTAAGAACTTTCTTTGACATTTTATCAATCCTGCATTGCAGTTCTTCCAGACCCAATGCATACCATTTGAAGGAACATCCTGAAGTAAAATTGAACAATAAATACATATGTACTTGTAATTTTATAATATTATTCAAAACTGCTGTGTTTTACTTTTATTAGCACCACCAAGCACCTACGGCATTTACGGTGAACTTGGATCAGCTGGTTTAAGGAAGGCGTGAGATCTAGTGGGTCATCAGGAAGTCGGCACTGGCATTAACATCACCTAAAATATACTTCCTTGCTACTAGATGCTATTAAATCTTACACACAGGACCTTTAAAACATATTGCCAATTCTGCTCCTACACTGCCAGACACCCTGCCAAGCGCATCTAAAGCTGCCTCCCCATGTGACCACTTTAAATCCCTAAAGATTATGCTATTGCTTTCTGAAATAATAAGCATATTGTGGAGTGACTGTGTGGTGTGGTGTGGTGTGGTTGCTTTATTTGCAAGTTGAGACTGAAAACCAACAACGTCCAAAAGAGAAGTAACTCCACAGATGCGCTGCCAAGGGCAGAAGAGGGCATTCGTAAATAATTCACGATAAGCCTCCCAAGTTGAGTGAGTGGCAGGAGTTGAAGGGAAAAACTTTGGCCACAACTCTGTTGCACTTCCCTAAATAATTGATGGGCCTCAATCAGCGGCTGGCATGGTCCCAGGTCAGCCCTGTACGCAATAATGATACACGGTAAATAAGAAAAGATGTGAGATGAAAGAGAGAGACACGGCCAGGCAGCACCAGAACAGGGTGGTAATGTGGAGTGTCGGGTCAAGCGGAGAATCAGCGGGAGATCATCCTCAAAGCTCAGTTCCATGTGCATTCACACGGAATTCCAGCTGCATTTCATGTACACGCTGCTGCCAAGAAAAGCACTCTTACAAGTGTGCGCTTCGTCTCCGGTGTTCCACCATTTCTGATTTGTTAATCAATTCCTGTGTAATGGGACACTTCCTAGTTTATGGAAGGCGTGGAGGCAAAGTATGGCCAAAGGGTAGAACCCCTTTCAAAAGGCACCTGATAAAACCCCCTTAGGTCCAGACTGGTTGTACCTCTTATTTCTCACTTATGAATATGTTTTCATTTGCAGGTAATATGAAAGTCAATGCTTATTCTTACCTGCAGCACAAACTGCATAAATCCATTCATGTTCCCTGCTCCTCTTGTCTGTGAGCTTTATCATTAGAAAGCAGTACCTGTGTAATAATGTATATTCGATTCCAAGCTGCTGCCTTGCTGCCTCATTGCCTCCTGGAAGCCCAAAGCACGAATTGCATTTGCCATGCATTTCCTTCCTGCTCTTGAATTTCACTGCTCACCTATTGATTGTTCTACGCTATTCTCAGCTCGCCTTCCATACCGCCTGGCGCTGTGACGGCCAGACAAAACCTGCAAGCTAGAAAGCATAGGAGCTCAACTCATGATAGAACATGATGACAAAGATTGCGAACAAGGCAATTGGCAGATGTAGTCATTTAGGCCCGCCAAATAACTATGTAACCATTGAGGTGACCTGTTCTTACATTCTACAGATTTTCAGATCTTTATCTTTCATCCGGTACTCCAGCTGGATTAATAACCCCCTCTGCCAAAAATCCATACATCTCTAGCAAGAAGAACATGCATCCCTCTGTCTACAGCTTCCTGCTAAAATTGATGTTTTGTTCTATCGTCTGCGTTTGTGGCAGGGGGCATAGAGAAAGCTAGCCACAAGGGAGAACTGACATTGGTCACTAATCTGGGAGTAGCAGTGCCCAGTTTGTGGCATCACAAAAGGGTGATTTCAAGAACAGCATGGTTTAGTACACAATTTTTCAAAAAGTGTTGCAAGTTGTAGAAGTCAGTAGAGTGAGTCAGACATTCAGTTAGACAGTACTGTCTTTGGATCGACCATGTAACTCTATATTTTTAATCAAATGCGCTTCTTTGGATGTCTGCAAGTGTAAGTGGCAAAATAAAATAAAATAAACAAAATAAAATGCATGAAACAAATTACACTGATAATTCATTAAAGAAAGAAGCACTCCTGCCAATATAGTTAGTTTTGCAAGAAAAAAAAGAAAAAATGTGCGTTCCCGGCCTAATCAAGCAGCTGGCTGAGACAGATGTACGAGGGTGGCTCAATCTTGGGTCGAATTGTTTGGCGACAAAGATCCAATTTTCCCTCTGAATCCCCAAAGATGGTTCTCAGTTAAAAGGAATCAAGCGAGGCTGAATGCAAATGACATGAAATGAGCTCTCCGTGTTGGCACAATTAAGTTAAACCATTAGATACCAATAATGCAGTTCGACACATCACAGTGTGTTTTCATACTGGAATTACACAACCTGACTCTTCCTCCTCCACTTTTTTATTGAATAAAGAAAAAAATGAAAAGCTTCTACTGGGCGACTGACTGCAGACAGAATGACAGTGCACACAATGGCTTATGTGCCCAATTACCTTCATTCGTAGGCAATTTTGCCTAAGGCAGGCAGCTATTAGCAAGCCATCACCTTCTGCTGGCGAGACCATTTCCAAATAAAGTTCCTCCCACAGAGGAGGGTCGGAATAAAGAGCAGTGACCTCTAACACTTTCAATTATGGAATCATAATCCAGGAAGGTGGGCAGCCCTGTCTTAGTCCTAATTATGGGTCGCTTTTATGTATGAGGCAAACTTGAAGAGGGAGCAGCAGCTCTGTGGGAAATCGAGGCCTCTCGCTAGGCCTGTCACTCAGCTAGAATTGCTTAATAGCTCCTGACTTCTGGCCTTAAACAGATTTGGTCCATCTTCTCCCTGCCCAACACGCTTTAGGCTTCCTTGGGAGAAATCAACCCAGACACATTTGACTTGTCATCGTGACTGATCTTTTCATAAACAAATCTGTTGCTGACAAGCTCTCCAAAAAGGATCTCCTATCCAAGAGACGAAAAGCGTTAAGAGATAAACTTTGATTCGAGGAAAAAGGGGATTTTCATAAACAGAGCTGTTGCTGACAAGCTCTCCAAAAAAAGCAATATCCTCTTCAGCGAAAAACCAAGAGATAAACTTTGATTAAGCTTTCAGAGGACATCGCAATAACAGAGTGAGCTGCAGGTGTCATCACTAAGGTGTACTGGACGAAATATACTGGAATAAAATGCTGCCAGATCAAAAAAAAAAAAAAAAAAAAACAGCTGCTGAGAATTTGACAAATACTGTATCTCTTGTTACTGATGGCATGAGTCAATGCTGTGCGCTACAACCCTATAATTACAACACAGCAGCGTCAATCTGAGTTGTCAATAAAGCAACCATACAACAAAATATGTGCGAACCTGGGAGAAAACAGAGACAACATTTTTTAAATTATTTTTTCAGTGAACGATGACAACCAACTCTTACAAGAGCTTTCTTCGATGATTAGCTTTGATATATTGTGTGCTGCCTACAACAACAGTAAGGATGCACTTTCATTGCATAATTTGAAAGAACCACTAATCTGTGTTTTACTGATATACATGTGGATAGACTGGCTCATACGAATTTGCAACTTAGCCTCTGTATTAGGTGCACCAGTACCATGTACTTAATGAGTGAGAAGAAAGTACACAAATACGAATCTCAGTATTTCAACAGATTGTGAAATACTCTGACCAGCTTGGACAGTTTATGTACTTTAAATTCTTAACATACATATAATTCTCTACATTTAATGCATGCATCAATGTTTTGCCCAATCAAGATTTTAATGATGCCTTGTGACAAATGGAAGAAAGTAGAAAAAATCATATGGCATTTTAACCTTAGCTCTAAAACCTTTTTGCACATGTTCAAGTACAGCAGCGGAACACAGCAAATGATGTTGTAAATAAGCTTGTAGGTTACAGTTATGATGTGCATATCACATAGCACATCTGCTGGGGAAGGATATCAGAATAAAGTGAAGGGAAAAAAGAGGGTGAACCTGTGTGAAGCCCTGTATTAGACTGTGAGAGATTGACAGACTATCAACACTGGAATCCGCTGGGGAGCTGCCCTAATACACCTAACGGCAAACTAATGGAAACCATCTGACAGGCAAACCAGGGCTGATTCCATGTATCAAGAGAGGGCGGAAAAGGTGAGCGCTGACAAAATGTCAGCTTCAATCAAACATGAGTGACAGCCGTCGGTCTTCCGCTGCCAGCGCCTTTAACAAACTTTAATAAAGTGGCAAACAGAGGGGAGCCATATCACTGCGCTCACCGCTGGCCGGGGAACAGATGTAGCAGGGCATTTTTTATTTTTTTTTTGTCTGTGTTGTTGTTTTTAATTATCGTGCTTCATTCCCATCCTCCACTTTGCTACAGGGCAACTCCACGGAAGGCGCTGAATAATCTGTGAAGTGGCACTTGGCAGTCTGCAACCAAATACTTGACGGTAGCCACTTAAAGCTCCGCTGCAGATGAAAACAGCAAACCTTGAAGGGACAATCCACTTCAAAATTAAAGCACTGTGTGGTCAGAAGGACTTCTCTGCACTCTCTTCATGAGTAAGAACCGCAATGCAACTGGTTTGATGGATATTATACTGAAGAGACCGTGCACGCCATCGAAACAAAACAAATATAGTGTTTCCACCAAATACAGCAGAGAGGGAAAAGACCATGCATGACATCTACCCAATTAAATCTAATTTAAATCATACGAACGTTGAGCGGAACATACCCAAGTGGCCGCTGCTGCATAATAACTAGGATATGTTCACAACAAATTTCCATCTCGCAGCCTCAGTGTCCTCCCCGCCTGCTCAGTCCCAAGTGTGGCAGATAAGCATGGAGTAAATTATTGCACTATTATTAATTCAACAGAGGAGATTCTATTAGTCGCGAGCGGTGGCGGGAACAGCTTGTTTATCAAACAACACGCTGAGCTCCAATTAGTCTGAATACTCCATCCCACCAACATACACAAAAGGTACCAAGCTACAGGCGGAGGTCCTCCCTCTTTCCACCGAGTCACCCATCCCCCGGCAAAACGTGGCAGGTCTGAGTAAAGCTTACATAGCACCGGCCATAAAGGGATTCACTTTCTTGCACGCGATGGGATAAAAAGCTGATTAATACAGCGGCGGGATGGAATTGCAGCACTTTTTTTTTTTTTTTTTTGACACTGAGACTTTTTCATTGGTGAATTGAAAAGTGGGGGACTGCACCGGGCCATTGTAAAGGTCATGTCAAGAGACAGAGAAGCTAAGACAGGTGGAATATTCCAGCGCTCACTTTTCCCACACTGCAGTCCCGAACACACATTTACATCCACACGCACGGAGTTGCCCTAATCTGGCAGTAATCTTTTACTCTAATTCCAGGCGAGATCATGGGAACCATCGGCCCGCAGAGACGAGCACATGCCCGGAACACTCTGGCATTCCTCCCAACAAGGCAGACAGGTGACGGGGACACGCTCCTGTGCCTTCATGCAAATGGCTTTTTGGCTTTGTCAACATACCTTGTGGAACACATTGCCTCAGGTTAGATGCATATGCAATGAGGTGTGAGAATGATGCCCTATATGCATTTTAAACAGGCCCACCGACACCGCGGTGCATGCTGTGCATGCTGTGAGTGTTGCCGTGCGAGCACAGCACAGCCGTACACAGCCTGACAGACATTGTCTACTATTTCATTATCAGATAAGGCTTCTAGGTTTGTGTCACTCTTTTACCCGAAAGTTACCCACAGATGCATGGTAAAACAAGACAGAAATGTCAAATGTGTGGAAGGGAATTGTCTGGATCTCTATAAACTGACTGTAATAATAATAAAACAAATGTGACAAACATGGAAAAATGACAACTAACTTACTACTAAGTTGTTACATGGATAAAGGAAGAGAGTTTAGAACAACAGCTAATGAACCAGGCTGACTGGTAGGCGATACGCCACTAAATGTTGCCTTTAAGGTCATAGTTTTCACAATTTACATCCTGATTGTCAAATATTACTTGTGGCTCAGAGGCACAGATAATGAGTTTGCCAGCCTTCGTTCTTGATGTTGTTGTTAAGAGGGGATGGATGGTGTCTTTGCAACTGTGCCAAAATTTGAAGCTAACAACATCAATATGAAAAATCAAAGGGACACTTTCGTGTGGAAATCCTCTCGACCAATCAGGAATTCAGGGAAAAAAAAAAAAGACTTTTGCTGTGCAATGCATTATTTGCATGGAGATAACAAACAGAAGCAGGTGTGTAGCAGCTCATCCGTCTAAATAACTCAGAGCTTGTTTTTCAGTCACTTGACTGACGACATAGTCAAGGGAGAAACTTTAGCATCAGAACGCTAACTTGTGTCTACAACACCATTGTTTTAATATGTGTTACACTCCAGAGAGGTACTCAGTCAAGAGACTGGAGTTCGTATAATTTAAAAAGATTCATTCGTTTGCTGTGCTAAAACGGAACTTGAGAAGCTTCCTGCCACTCTAAAAGGTTTTATTGCATTGGACCGCCAAAGACAGTGGGTACAAGAGTCAATTAACTATATGTAGCCTTGAGTATCTGATAACAACATCTAATAGACAGACTTCCGGGACTCTTTCTAGGACAACAGTGTACTGTGAACACACACACACACACACACACACACACACACACACACACACACATATGGATGGATTGAGCAAGAGAATAGATACCAAGTGGAGAGAAGCCTATGAAAAGCCTATAAATGACCATGACAAAGGCTGTCGGGGCCACTCCACCTTTGGGCTTTGGCATCAGTCATGGCAAATCAAGCTTAAGCTGCCATCCTTTAAAAATAGTGGCGCCTGAAGGACTGTGAAAAAGGTGCACCTCACACTTGAGTCAACACACACACACAAGCACGAGCGCGTGCGTAACAAGGTTCAGGTTTGTTACAAGCCTACAACAAATGAATCCACATGCATTTATCATCTCTGTTTTTGCTTTTGCTTTGCTTTTGTAAAAGAGTTTTGAGTGGTAAAAAAAAAAGTCAAACCAAAGGGTTTTATTCTGTCTTGTTAGAATCCCAGTGAAGTGCAGATGTTGCAGTCGGGAGAGTGAGAGAGAAAGAGACAAGACAGGGTGCAGAAAGCAAGAACTCAGAAGCAGAAGAATGGGGGAACTCAGCTGGAAAGCAAATGCTAACTGCCAGCAGAGGATGGTGCCAAGCCTTGGCCCGGTGCAGCCGCGCATGGATTTATAGGTTGCTTTACCTTTTGGCTCTTTGTTGCTGCAAAAGCTGTTCAGTTTTACTCTGAGCCTTCCCTCCCTATCTGCTTTTCTTAATTCCTCCCTTTCATTAGATCTGAAATCTCAATCTGTTTTTTCCCTGACAAATATTGCTGTCTTTTATCATTCCTATCCAATCGTTTTGAACCCACAGTGGTGGGGTGGTGTAGCCCATGGCCCATTCATTGAAATGAAAGTGCACAAACTGCTGATTGCACAAGTGACTGGAAAGAAAGGATACAATAAAATCTATTATCATTTTAATGAATAACATTTTTCTTTGTGCCTGGATGGGCTGCCGTGGTTTGACTAGAAAGCTCAAAGCTAGTGCGGAAACTTGTGAATAAGGGCTGGAGGAAGTTAGTATTTGTCTAATACAGAAGGTGGTTAGCAAGACAGAGGACACTGTGTTTTACGTTGATATTATTGTCATAGTTGTCTTTGAAGCAGGCTCAGGGACTGTGACCGGACTGTTGGAAGCTCCCCTCTATTTATTGACTTTGGGGGCACTGGAGCCTCAGGCAGGCAGCGATGCAGCAACTATCCTTGGCTGAGTAAGTATTTTAGCAAAGGGTTAAAAAAAAACAAAAAACACTTTCTTTGCTGTCTAACATTTGACATGACGTTAAACGATTTATGCAGAGTCTGTGCAACACAATCACCCACTAAGATAAATACGACTCACAAGAGTGCATTTGGACATTTAACATCCCTGTAAAAAAATCACAGCTTAATATCTAAAGCTGTTAAACTCTCCCCTGCAAACGCTCAACACGTTCACAGTGATAACTACAATTCATTGTAAAATTTAATTTATCAATCTTAAAGGCCCAGAATGTAATCATAAAAGTATTACTCTCTTACCAGTAGTTACCCTCAGTTTTGTGATGTCCCACTTGATCTCACATCTTTCTCAGATCAGCCTTAATGTCAGAGTGAAGTCCTTAAAGGACCAGATCTATATAGTGAACTTTAGTATATAGTGTACAGTACAAGGGGACCAGCTCTTTGTGTAAATCTGAATGCTCAATTTTAGCACATACAAAAGCAGCCGTTATTTATTTGGAGTTAACTTGTCTCACACAAAAAAACAACAAAAAAAAACAACAACATATGTGTATTGTGTATTCCATTTTGTGCCACTAGATGCTTTGAATGTTACAAACTGGGCTTTAAAAGACAAAGCACCACATCCTCCAAGAAGTGGGGCCAGATTAGCAAATTTGCTTTCAAATGTCAGCGCAGAAGGCATTAATTGGTATCGATCAACAGCCTGATCAGCGCCCTGCAGACAGACTTTATTCACTTAGCGTGAAGTGGCAATTAAAGCGTAATGATATCGGCAGGAAGAGAATTTGGTCCTGTCATGGAGACACCTACAGAGTGATTGAGCGTGGATGAGCAGCATTTGAAGTGGAGGCACTAGTGCAGCCTGACAAGTAATGTCACAGGAGATGCTGTCTCAGACCGTCACAACACTGATGTCAGAGAACAGTGAGGACAGCTACATCTCTGACAAATACAGCACAGAGATTATATCGAGGCGTTTGTCGCTCTCTGCTTTCTCATTCCAGGCTCACTCTTCTCCTCCTCCATTTAACTGTTAGTGGCTGAGGAGGAACATGAAAAAAAAGAGAGAGATAAACGGTGTTGCTGGGCTGAGAAAACGTATGTATATATATATATATATATATATATATACGTATATATATCTATATATCTATATATATCTATATATATATATATATATATATTTTTTTTTCAATTCACAATAACGTGTCAGCACATACCATCCAGTTACCGCTCTTGATGTCAACACTCACAGCCAGGGCCTGGTTCCACCCGCTGAAACCGCCTAACACAACTGCCTAGTTTTTGTCCCGATTCTCCTAACAAAGCATCAGGTTTACAAAGAAGCAATTGTATCGAGCTAGGAAAGTTTCAGAGGAAACCAGCAACAGACACGCACACCACAAGTCTGTGTGCTGAACCCACCACCCCCACTTCCTTCCAATCTTTTGTAGGGGGAAACAAATTCATGTTCATACATCCTCTGAAATTAAGGGCAGCTGCACCTGCACGACGTATAGATTCCTTCATTTATTACTGCATTTCTTGCTTTGTCACACCTGCGTGAGCATGCAGACCTTTACATGTGCAGGGAGAAGAATAACAGACTGTAAATTGGCTGCATCGGTTTAGACTAATAACTTCTCCGACGGTCCATCAGGACGGGGCTCAAACTTTATCACAAACAAATGAAGAGGAATATCATGGGCAAACTCCATTGTAATGCAGGTTATTGGTCTGCTGCGCATTCTGGCAAATCCAATATTTGAGTAATACGGCCTGGACGTGCATCACAGGCATTATGAAGCTCCGTGTTATATTACAGATGCTGTGCTGTTGTCCATGTGGTGCAGAACAACAGAGTTGCATGAATGGCCCTTGTGTTAAATGGGTCCTGAAATAATTATGCTGTGTATGTTTTTTAATGAGCAATGTGCTGCTTGGAACAGCATATCAGTAAAACTGAGATCAAAACATTTTCTTCAGGCGGACTGGAATATGTGAACGCAAAATCACATCGAATCAGATGAAAAGCTAATTGTGTCTGAAGCTTCGGCTTGTCTCTGTCCAACAAAGCCATTCGAGTGTGAGAATATTTTTTGTCACGTTGTCTTTGTCTGGCAGAGACGTTGTCGGCGTAAACAGATTTGGAATGGTGTGAAAAATAGCAAACGGCGGGGAAACAATAACAAGCAGATGCGTACCATGGTGTTGACAGGAGAAAACGGGAGGGGCTCAGTGGATCGTGAAAGGAATGTACGGCTGCAGCTAATTATGACCTTCCTCAAAATGTGCGTGTGTGTGTCTGTGTGTGCGTGGGCATGACGTGTGCTTCCTCCTGCAGTAGACCAGCTCTCTGGGATGCATATCCGCCATGTGTGACCTGTAAAAACAGCTTGTGGCGCGTCATCAAAACAACACCTGACTGTGAGCGCAGCCGCGGCTTAGGCGCTACGCCGACATGCAACATTAGCTAGCGCAACAAAAGACACATTTTTTGCCTCCGAACGGCAGCACACTGCACCAGAGTGAGATTAAGACTCAATGTGTTTCCTTAATGTTTTCCCAAGAAACGCTGCTGAATTGCTCTCCCTTTATCTCTGTCTCTCACTGGTTAAAGGGGAAGAGCTACATGGAGTTGCAAATGCACTACTTGGGTTTTTAAGAACATTAATTATATTATTTTTGTGATGCTGACAAACTCATAATTGGAAAACTACAGAGTTCTACTTATTCATTTATTTAGTTTTTGGTATTTTTAGAAGAACAGAAAGTTCGAGAGGAAACATCTGCCTGAGGGCAATGAATAAACCATAAATTTAAATAAAAAAAAAAAAAAGTATGAAGTGAAAAGTATAGCATGTGCTCATCTCTGACATATTACTGAATCTGTTGGTACAAACATACATTTTTCACCTTTCTGTCTTCCACAGAATCCAACCCTCATCGCTAACAATGGGCTTTGTGTGTTCCTGTGCGCATCGTCAACGGCGAACAGTTGATGTGTGTGTCACCGCGTCCCGCAAAGCAGGGCAGCCTCTTGAAAAATAATCCTTCACACGAGACATAAATACCCACTCATCCGTCCTCGAACTGCCCTCTGGTTATAATAGATACACTCTCCAAGAAAGAGACACTTGCAACGGGCTCTAATTGGACACATGAAAGGGACTCGTGGTGCCTTCACACGCCGCCCCATCGGTTTCCACGATGCCACCTGCAGTGGCTCGCTGTGATTGATCGCATGAACGCTGAGCGAGGGAGTCGAGCATTAGAATTTGCGCCTGATTAGATTTCGCGGACCCCCAACTCTTGACAGTGACCTGCAGTTAAACACAAAGCTATCAAAGCGAAGGGGAAGGAAGAGAAAAAGGCCACGGAGAAGAAAGGGCCGATTTCCAAGGAGGCAAATAAGGAAGACGATCAAGATGTGTTTTCATCAACTGGTGGGAGCAGAAAAAGCAAAGTGGTCTCAGCATTGAACATGTAAGCCAAGTGGATGTAACAAACCAGGAAATAGCCAGTGATGACTGCGCAGCATACTACAATTTGTAATTGATGCTCTTCAGGTGATGATTTGCCGTGATATTAATATTATTTGAGAACCAAGACAGAAAACAAAAATGATATGCTGCCAGGTGTCATGTAAGTTCAGTGTTATATATGTCACAACTCATCTGGCAAATGTGTCTCCTAATTTAAGAAATCACCAAGAAACCTCCAACCATCACCAACTAGAAGATGAGCCAATACGATTCATTAATTTTCACACGTCTGAGCACCTTGATCCAGGGCTAATTAGCAGGGTGGGCTTTGGGTGACGAGGCGTGAGGCTACACGGGACGTAAGAAAATAAAATGGTACAAAATGGCAATGCGGCGTGATAAGATATTCAGCTACTTATGTGATTATTTATTAATCTGTTTGCTTCCGTGTTTATTTCATTTAGAGGGAAGCCAAACTGGGGAGTCAGACAGAGATAAGGCTGCAGTAGGTGTTATTGATAATTTAAATGTTTTTCCTTGGAGGCAGTTAAAAACAACTTCTCAGGCGGCAAAAATATTTTGGTCATTTCCATACGGGCAAAAAAAAAAAAGAACGATGATAAGCAGAAGTTGAATTTGCAGCAATTATGCCGGGAGCAGAGTTACCCCGCAGTGTCTCCGCATTGGGTTTGTTTTAGATTGGAGTGAAAACACACTGGAGGAAATGGAAAAAGGAAACAGAAATGCAAAAAAAAACCAACAAAACACAGTAGCTGCACAAGACTGCAAGTCTTCCACTCAAACACCTCAAGTACACCTCAATAATGACATATGCATAAAGAAAGACAACATTATAGGAGCCACATCTGAAGCTCAAGGTAGATTCCACACAAACTTTGGGATCAATTCACAGGAAACATATGTTGCCATACCAACTGTCTGCATGCAAGCCAGGTTCTTTAAAACACAAGCCAAAACTGCTTGAGTTTTGATCACTAGTTTTTCTTCCTCCTTTGCCAACTTCGGTCCCTGCTAAAAACAGCTTGACGGGCAGGCTTTGAAAGCATCTGAATGAACTACCAAATGGATAAACTCTTCATCAAGGTTAACATATTAAGGTGCCACATATCCCCTGTACATTGAATTAAAACCATTGCCTTTACTTTATTTGGCAGAAAAAGTTAAATCAAATTAATAAGCTGCCTTTAAAAACATGCCTGAGTGGTTTGTGTGATCAACGCTGGAATCCAATGAGAACATTGGAATTTATAAAAACCCTTTAATGTCTGCGATGCATGTTTTATAATGACATAATGTATGTGACAATAATTTAAAATATAGTTATTATTGTCACTGGAAATGCACAGTTAATATGCATTTGTGAGTTTTGCATTTAGCTGTGTGACAAAAGAAAAAAAAATATTATAAAGGCGGCAATGAAAAAACAGGAACAAAGTACAGTGGAGATGGAGCGAATAAAAAAACAAACAAACAGACAAAGGCATTGCTGCTCTGCGATGCATTCCATCCTCATCACAGTTCATTTGGATCATGGCTGGAAAACTATGCCAGTCTGAAGCCGCAGCTCGTGAGGTTGGATATCTTGTGCAAGAAATACAGATACAGCAGACGTGAGAAGGGTGTGTAACTCAACCCTGGGGGAAGGTGGCTTCAGAATACCACTGACAACAAGGCCTTGACCCCCGGCCTGCAGTGGGGTTTGGGTTAATGAGGGACTTGACTATGACTGCTAGGGCTGGGGGAGATTGGAAACAATGAGCTAAATAAAGTCCTAAGTGTGAGCCAGTGTGGCAGACAATCAGAATACGTGCTGACATCTGAAGTTCTTAATATATCTTCTTTAATATCGTTCCACTTATAATTGAGTCTCTGCTATTCAGAGAGGCAGACTGAGGTTGTGGAAGGGGTACCGTAGGTTTGTTACAGCTGTTACAGATGTGTTTGCAAAATTACGATCCGACTGCGCAATTCTCAAGGAACACAGTGAGTCTTGTTTGTTTGGTTCTGCAATGGACTGTTGTGTTTACATGCGTCAGACTGCACTGAGCCAGATGGACAACACCCTCGCGTTATGTGTTGCAGCAGTCAATACATATGTGAAAAAAACACATAAATATATGTTGAGTCGGTTTTATATATCGACTCAGTTTCTGAAAACAAAGAAAACCTATAGGAATACATTCTGAACATTAAGAACAACCAGTTGAATAAATAAAGATGATCAAGAAGTGACTTGGAATTGAGTGATTTTTTTCAGATCATTATCTGCTTTTTTGACAAAATGGTAATAACAACTTAACAGCAACTTGACATAAAGGGTTTGTGAATTGTTGGCTATTTGAGGCTCATTTGCAGACAGCTGAATAAGGATTCTGCTGCTAAGTGCCTGGAAACATACACGATTGCTTTCATGCTGCTGGACTGTAAACGCAAGCGGTTGATTTTGTACTGAAAAGGTACTCCAAGGCTTTTCTAATCTCCTTCCATTTCAGCTCCCCGAACATAGAGCAGGCAAGTGAAGAGAGCAGAGGGAGGCACAGACACTGGCAAGCGTGTGTTGCGGAGGGAATGTGGCCATATTTATTTATATCGTCAGCCCAGTGGTCTCAATATTTAGCCAGGAATCTGCTTCAAAAGAGGATGACAAAAGCGCGGATGCCCTACCGCAGGCTCATTCACTCACGCCTCATTAAAAAGAGAATAACCTGTACAAAACATACTGAGGGCGATAGAGGAAAACTGATTGAGAATGCTGTGGGCACTTTCTCATAAGTCGACTTTGTCGTCAAGCAGCCAGTGCCTTCAATTTTTCCCTGCCTATGTGAGTCATCACCAAAACGATCTTTAATATAAATAATAAATAGAGTAATGAGCCTCTGTGATCTCGGCTTTTGTCGAGTGCAACATTGTTGCTGAATCGTATTCATTCCTCAATATAAAATCCAGTAGTAATTATGTGTTTTTTATTTGTTTATTTTGTATAGGCAGGGAAGTTTGTTTATTTTTAAGGCACAATTCTTCTTTCGCTTGCTAGAGTGTCTACAAAACCCTTCAGTTCTGGATATGGATTGATTGATTGCAGAATGACTGATTTTTATGCAAGGCTGTAAACAAAGGGCTAAATGTGGATCTAGACTTATTTGTGGTCATCTCACAAGGCTGTTTCAAAGACGTTTATAAAAATAAGCAAAATATGGGACTTTTAAAATGTAAACTGAGGAAACTGGACAACCTTAATCCTACTTTGCTTATGACAGAAGAGCCTCCCAGCATTCAGGAACTGCACTGCATAAGGCGTCAAGAAAACAGAAAATGTCCTTCATGACCTGAGGCATGCTGAAAGATAACATTACCCAACCTTGATGTTAAGCTGCTTCAAATTATCTGCGTTGTGTGAGACCCCAATGTTGTGAAAAATCTAAATGAATCATAAATGATGATGGCACATTAATAATAGCAGAGGCCATCAAAGAGCATGCAAGCTGCTTTCCTGAAATGCTGTAGCCTTGTGTCTGCCATGCACTAGGTGATCATTACAGTTTTTCCACTGCACCTTCCATATTCCTCTCTCCTCGTCCCACTAGACCCCTGCGACGCCTCCACTTCTGTCTTTTCCTCGGATAATCACCGCCTGCCTTTCAGTCCTCTCTTTCTCTAGCTGGTGTTCCTTTCTTTACAGGCCCCTTGGAATCCATACATTTACATGTCATCTCCCCCATGGAGCCTGGATCGTGTTAAGCACAGCTTGGAAATTAATGGCCCCAGAGCAATGCAGCGATCCCATCAAAGTCACGAGCTGGCTCTGGCTGAGAACAGGGATCGAGGATTAACAGGCGTGTGAAAGTCAGATGAAAATGGGCGCGTGTGCACAGCCTGCGATGTTTGCAGCGGCAACATTATAAAACATCTGCAATTTATTTATTTTTTTCAAATCCTAAAATCTCGAATAGATCATCCATTCCATTCATTCTACAGATAATTTATTCTATTTTGGGCAAAGCAAACATTAAGCCAGAGACATTCGAGGTAAGACGTTGCGTGATCCAACTCGGCAAAGGGACTCAAGGTGGAGCAGAAGTAATAGAAAAGCACAGGGAAAAAAGAGAAGCGAGTGCAGGGGTAGTTAAAAAAAGAACGCAGGAAGACGCAGAGGCTATACTTGGACTCTGTTGGGCCACACCGAGTAAACATGAAGCAGAGTTATGGATAGACATGTAATGAAATAAACATAACGCATGAAATATGCAAGTCCAATGCGAGTTGCAGAGACGTGTGAAACATGTCCGTTGGACTATAGAGAGCACTTTGCATTAAGCCAAGGCGGTGGTTTCTTTTGTGTGTGCCTCCACCTTCATGCAAGCTCCTAAAGACCACCACTGATTTGCCCAACTGTGTCAGAAATAACCGCATAGCGGACGGCCAGATGCCACGGCCTGAGGATCAAACCCAAAAACACTCACTCTCAGGTGAAACCTGCCAAAAAAAAAATCATCTCAAATCTTTTATTAATAATGTAATTCTGTTATCTGCGTCCCTGTTCACATATGCCAATACACTGTTCAATCAATCAGCCAGTCATGCCACAAAATGCCATGATACTAGTCAGACACGACAACACTTTGTTTCAGTATCATTCCAATTATTAAATAAAAGCAAAAAAAAAAAAAAAAAACAACAAGAACGCTGACCAATCAGAAGCACTCAGCCAGTGTTGACTGCTGGTTATGTTGTCCACCAACGTAATCAGCAGCATGATGGCGGTTGAATTGTATGGCAAAGAAGAATAGCAAATAGCTATAAATAGTTGGATAGATAGTTGATACTACTACCACTAGATACTACTATGGTTTCTTGTCTACTACATTTAAAACCTGAAAAAGGCAGGTGGGTTTTTTCCCTTTTCTTTTTTTTTAAACTGGCACACTCCCACTGCAAACATCTGAAAGATCCCATGCTGTGAATATCGGCACAATGTCAGAGGGGCATCGGTTTCCTGCTGTTAAGAGGATTGGGTGGCTAAAGACTAGTGACTTTGAAGGCTACAAGCACTCTGATGAGGGCCTTCGGAGAATGAGAAAAAAAAAGCTGCGAGGTTCAAGAGAGCCTGACCTGGACTTCCTAATCATGCTATCATCTTAAGCCTCCAACATGGCAGTGGAGCGCCAACTGGCGGTGTGCTGGGTAACACGCTGTCAGCCGTTCAGACCTTCGTCCATAATTCGCCCATCATTTTGTACAAAGAGCCATGGAGTGACTCCCAGCTTGTTTTCATCTTTTCAGATTTGAAAACTGCTGCAGACGAAACTCTCTTTGTCCATCAGACCAGAATGGAATAGTCGAGACGAGTGCTTCACTTTTAGGCATTACACCTTTTCCTGGGCTGGTATCATTTTTCTCATGAATACCACCATGGCAGTAGGGTAAGAACTTAAGTGAAAAGAAATAAATTAGAAGGTCAAGAGAATAATCATTATCAAATTTATACACTTTGGTTAAATGTGCACTGGTTGGAATATTACATGCTCAGATAGGTGCAATTATGATTTTTCAGGAAATAAGTAACTAAAGCAAACACTAATTTTAAAAGCTGCGAAACCAATTTTTAGATCTTTATTTTTATTTGATACTCAGCTGCATCAATATAGCATCCTGGATGGATTAGTTAGTTAGTTAATCACCTCAAAAGATAAAAGCAAGTCATGCAATAAATACTGAAACCTTAGTTAGACCTGTACATTTGAAGGTTTGGAGAAGGTCAAATTAGGTTCATATGTAAAGGTAATGTGCATTTTAGGTGCATTATGAAATCTTATCCAAAAGCTGACATTCCCAAACTTATTTCTTTTTTTTTTCTTTTGAGAAAAGCACAATAACCAATACACTAACCATCTGATTTCAAATTAGTGATCAGTATTAGTGGTCTTTGAATAAATTCCTCTGCATGGGCCGTTAAGTGTATTATACTGAACTCCATCATATTGTACTCAAAATCAAAAAGAGGTATAAGAGTATTGGAAGTTTTGAATCTGAAGACACTTCTTAAAAATGTGAAAAGAAGTATAGTATTTCTACTCTCTGCAGTGCTCAATGACAGTAACATTGTGTGTTTTTGCATGATGTACGATCTCTAAAATCTGCTCAATGTTAAGTTGTTGTTTTTTTTTTTAACTGAACCAGAGCGTTTTTTTTCTTTCTTTTTTTAGGTTTTTCAAACAGCTGTGCAAGTCTCAAAATGTAAACTTTTACAGACTTCCATTTGTCTGTTTCTAAAAAAGCTGGAGGAAGAAAGAAATAATAGCAGCATGCCTTCCTGACTGTCTCGGCTACTCTCACTGTGTAGCATCAAGACGCTCCCGTCCTTCTCTTCAGCCGTCACCAATCTCTGCCTCGCCCAGCGTGTTCCTACAGATGGGTGCTTAGTGAAGCCAAGCATTGCAGGCATAAAAGAGACAGGTACAGATCCACTCCCTCGGGAGCACTGAACCATGCCTTCACGCTATGCGCTGCTGAACTTACATCTCTTTCAGTGCAAAGTCACTGAAAGCCCCGTGCGTAGACACAAGGACTTGCATTGTGGCCGAGTGCAGGGAGGGCATATCTTTAATCAATTTGCAAGCCTTTGCCTTATTTTTAGACCATCTTTTCGTTTTTGAAAAAAATAAGCTTGTGGAGTGAAAACATTTTTGCTGGTTTGGCTGCAATTGATCAGTGGTGCGCCATGAAATCTGACTACTATAAGAGCAATGTCTGTAGTAATGTAAAAGCATTAGAGAATGACATGAAAATCTGCGCCTCTGTAAATAACAAGGAAAGTTGTTGTTTTTGTTCCCGACGACCCCTGGGGCATTGTGTGTCTAAACATATCCAAGAACACAAGCCATTCACACACATCCATATTCACAATGCTGCAAGGATAACACATTACTGTAGAAACCTTGCAGTCCAAAGTGTATTGCTGCAGTTTAACAAAAGGCATCTAGCGTAGATTCCTGTAGCATGGCTCTGCTCTGCCCATCTACCTACGTCAACCTTGCTGCAGTCAAGGGCCCAGCCATCGATCAGCCTTGACGTTACTTCCTTCACTGTCTGCTTGCTAGCTCGGGCCTATAAAGCATTCGAGACATCATTGCGCATTAGACAATAAAGATGTGCTCCGGGGAAAAATCCATTAGCTCTGATAGAGTAAGGTAGCATGAATTGAAATGTCTGAGGTCCTGACGGAGCTGATCCATCTTGGTTTTTGGCCTGACGCGCAACAGCCTTGTGCGCTTTCCGCGAGCGAACACATGTTGCAATGAGGACTCACATGCCGCCGAGCAAGAACAGACACCTGGGTTTCATTAGCGTGATAAGGGAGGAAGTCGTCAGGAGCATTTTTCACTCTGTTCCGTGTCTGCAGCAATTTTTGCCACAGACTCGCTGGTGGTGTTGGATTGAGTCAGAGGTAATGAATTAATTCCAGCCGCGCATTTGGACAGGAGGCATTACATGGTTGCTAAGAAAATAGGGAAGAAGTCTGCTGTGATTTTTGCCACCAGGTGCTGAAAACTGACGCAGCTGGGCCACTGAAAATTAATGGGAAACACTCCCGTTTCCCTGCAGCACTGCATTTATCAGTCATTTTCCTAATAACTAGTCATCACTAAGGTCTATTTGCTGAACTATTTGTGTTGGCAAAAGCAACTGCGAGATCGCGTCAATCAAAGAACCCTAATCGTTAAATACCAACAGTGCAATGATCTTCAGCAGTTGGCTTTGTGTCCTGTTACACTTGTGATATAATTGAATATAACAGCACTCCTTCAGTGTCCCTTCTGTTTGCCTCCGTTTGCTCTCTAACAGGGAGAAGAATTGGAAGGACTGTCAAGCTAACACCTGAGCACCGATGTATTTCTATCTTAGAGTTGTCAAAGCCCTGCAATAAATTTTGCACTTTTTTTTTTGCTTTTGCAGAGGGTTGTTGCCAAACAACAATAGTCCTGAGACGTTGCTGAGTGACCTTCGGTTTTGTGAAGCATTTCATTATTGTTGGGACATCCAACTGACCATGCAATCTCTGGGCCAGCAACACTCTGACATTTAACCAATTCTAATGGGAACAGTTTAGAAATATCAGAGGTTACTAACGCTGCTTACTGTACAGGCATGCGGCAGTTGTTTATGTGACTTGGCTGCCCCGAACTTAAGTAAATAAAATTGGTATTCAAGATTCTCTGACCCAACTAGAATTGGTTAACCTCAGGGGCACTGCCCTGTGGTTACTTGTTTTCCTTTTTCCAGTCAACCATTTGGCACATTTCAACATTTTTTGTCTGTCAGTTGCGCTGTTACGATGCCAGCTTTTCCTCTGTGGTTCCCTTCTTCTTCCTCTCCGCTACTCTCAGTCAGTGAGGCCAGGAGCTCAAGCTGATGAGTAGCTCTCTCACGAAGCGAGAGGCCTTCTCCAGGGAAGGGTCATATTCGGCAGAAGGAAAACATGTTCTCTCAATTATATATTTTTAATTTTATTGTTCTCCTTTACTTATTATATTATTCATGATACTTAATGTTAGAAAAAGACATTCTCGGTGGGAAAACCGTGGCTTTAGGGATGTTTATAATGGGTAAAATAAAGGTTTCTCATCAGGGACCTTGAATGAATCCTCTGCAGTTACACACTTCTAAATATAATACACATATTTAATAGCATTTATGAATGCCAATTGTGTAAATTCAAGAGTTTCCCTGAATGAAACTGCATACTTCGCGCTTATTATTTGCTTCTCATAGGGTTGGGCTCTCCAGCTTCTCAGACAGAGACTATTGTCACGGTCAGTACCTCTCAGTCCCTTGTGTGCATTTCTCAAGAGTTTATAGCCTTACGCTTACAATCCCCCGACACAGTTTCAATTTATCGGCATTTTATAAATACAATGAAAAGAACTCCTGCGGGTGCTTTTATTTAGGCATGCCTAATCAATCCTGACATGACTTGGAAATGAGTCATGGACTAGTAGGCATGATGTCTCCATCAAGACGGGGGACCCAAAGATGTTATACCACTTCTTAGATGCTTTTTCATCATACATCCACAAAGATATTTTGTTTTACCATTTTTAAACGTTTTTTATGGTATATCCCCCCACATATTTCAATATAAGTGACAAAACAGTTAGTCAATAGACTTACAGAGTATGTATGCATTTTTGCATAGAAACTTCTTTCTGATATTACAGTACAGAATGACACTCTGAAAAAGTTGTGTAAGAAAAACAAATACTGTGTTTATCATAATTTCTCAAGGCTGTAACTTCTCCCCCAGTTCATTAACTAAACACGGATGCATCCTCACAGATTAAACACTGTCAGTCCATGAGGGACCACCTCACTTTCACTCCAATGATCACCACGGCTGCACCCCCAAAACGTTGACCTTATGGTCCGCCATTCCATCTGAAATGTCCCTTTCCATCACACCCTCATATGTCTCCTACAGCACTGTTCATCAATCTCTGTGGGCCTTGTGCCTGTCAGTGCAGACCCGCCATCCTTCTAGGTTTAGGTCATGGGGGAAATCCCTGGAAGCTGCCTAACCAACCCCTGGATGTACTGGCCCTAAAATTCTTCCAGTTACCCATTGCAAAAAGTAGTTGATTTTAATTGGTGCTATTCACAGGACCAAAAGGTGAAAATGTTACTGCATCAGGTGTGCAGTACATCTTTGCATGTGGAACCTTTTTGTTGGGGGGAGGGAAATAAAAACAAATGTAGAGACTTAATGTAATCTAAAAAAGATTGTGATGTTACACCATTTAAAGATGCAGCTGTTGACATAGACATACATTGACATAGATATAAATAACTTATGTCATACTCCCTTGATGAGAGGTGAGAGTCAATGCTAGCTAGGGATTTTGTTGAAATATTTAACATTATAAAGTTTTTATAAGGGCTTTTTTTTTTTTCAACATGTCTTCTGTATTCTATTTTTGACAACTGTTAATGCGCTCCAATAAATACTAGCAATTGGTTGGTAAAGGCGAAAAATAATTTCTAAAATGTAATTGAGTTCCTTCTTACTCAAGAAACAAATTCATATTTTGAGAATGATTTAAGTATTATAAGGTTTGAAAGTAATAGCAACATGACGTATTATGCTATGCCTGTGCTGTGGCTGTATTAATCTGGCTTCAATGCAAACGCTAGTCAGTGTTGAGCTGACACACTCTCTCAAGTCACGTACTCAAAAAGCGGCGCCGCAAGTGCTCGCTGTTTTGTGTTTGTGCTGCTCTTTAAACACAGGTGCACACCTGCTGTGTGCACTGTTTGCTGACAAGAACAGACACAGATGCATAATTCTGCTGTGCTCTGAACGTGTGTGTGTGTGTGTGTGTGTGTGTGTGTATTTGTTTGTTTAGTAAATGTACAAATAGCCTGGCTCAGTGACTGTATAATTCGGAGTGCAGGATGCCCATGGGTGCAGCCCTGTGTCCTTGCTCAGTTACTCACCAGGAAAAGAGGGATATACAGCCATGATCCAGTGGCAGCTTGGAAACAAATTGAGCTAAAAGGTCAATCATCCCCCTCGCCCTGACGAACTTTAATTAAAAAATCAGTTGAAAATGCCAGGGAACCAGAGGCTCGGGAAATATCACAGGAAAAAGGTTTTTTTCCTTTTGTGGCTCCAGGCTAATTGGCTTCCATTGAATAGAGCAATAGGAGTAATTAGCCAATGCGCCCATGTTTAATATAATCGTAGGAATGCCCCTTGGAATTTATCCTGCTCTTCAGGTGAGAATTGTATAAAATATATCAGCTTTGGTGCCTGCTACACTGATCTTTTCTGTCAGATCTTAAATCACCCGTCAAGTCAAATCAGATTAATGAAAACAAATTGACTCAATAAGGAAGTGTGTTTGTGTACGAGTGCTTCTCGTGTCTGAGGGTGCAGTGTAAAGTGCCTGGACTCCATGCTGACAGCCTCCCTCGCCGTGGAAACTTTTGGAGACAAAATCATAAACACCACGCCTGCCAGAGAAGGAAATCTTTGGGTTATGCTGACACACAGCCATTAGTGGGATTGGCAACGCACTCTGATGCTCGAGTTATTCCCTTCAAGCCTCCCTGATCTGATTCCTTCCCCTTCCATCCTCTTTATCCATCTATCCCTCTGTCAACCCGCATCTCCAGAAAAAGCAGAGGGAAACGAATCGCTTTTATTTGCTTTGGAGCTCCGTAACAATGCCACCTAATGAGTCTAGGGCTGGACTAATGGGGGTGAGGGGTGAGGCAGGGGGAGAGAAAACAAAAGTGTTGGAATCGCATTAGCTATAACGAGTGGGCTGTGAAATTCTGCGGACGCAGGAGAGAGAAACAGCCCGGATGAAAGAGGGGCAGCGCGGTAAAAGGATAAATGAGGAGAGGGCTGCTAAAGAGGAGAGGAGAAGATAAGGAGAGGAGGAATCTGAGCATATCGAGGGACAAGGAACGCGGCGCTGGTGCTGGGTGGCAGAGCGGAGGAATGAAAAATGAGAGCGGGGGATGCCGAGGTCTGATCCCATGCCGCTGTGCTTCATGAATTCAGAATACATAGAAAAAGAAAGACAAGTCTGCAGAAAAAATATGTTGGGGTGACACATGACGTGGAACCAAATATGAAGGTCAGCACAAAACGAGGTAGGTTGTTGAGATACAGACATTTCAGCAATGTCACTGCAAAAGCCAGTATTTTTATTTTTACTAAAGCAAAATTGTTAAGTTGATGATCAAATATGTCACAACTTTGTTATGATAAGTTATAGTTTTTGCGAGGCCAAGGACAGGCAAGATATGCATTTGAAACTTCTGAGTATAACCAAGTTCAAAACATCCACAGTTGTTGGCATACACTTTACAAGCACTCTGAACCAATGTAAAGACATGGTTCTGTGGAGAGGCTGGCTTCTTTCGGACATTCTCTGCTTAATGAGTCAGCCAGTAAATAGAGTCGAACAATAAACAATATGCTGGAGAAGTGAAGTTTCCATCAGCATTTGTCAGGTGCAAATGCATTTTACGCTGGTGTGCACGTCAGATGTTACACTTGATGGTGGACAACAGTCATACAATCAAACCTTTAATGGAAGGGAGTGCATTTGAAGACAAAACACAAGGCTAATTGTGCCTTTGACGAAAACCGTGCAAAATGAAAAGTGACTGACAGAGTCTTGCAATCCTGGCAAACAAGCAGTGCCACTGCCACGTTGCTTTGACGGGATTAAGGAGGAACTAACTAACGCCACTGGATAATTACTTTACAAAGCTGTTGCTTATCCATTAAAATGGATATAGTTGTTTATGGAGTCGCACATTAATGCAGCCCAGAGGCTTGCTCTGTGGGTTTTAAACAAGGCCTGCGTGAGCTCGGCTTCTCTTCAGCGTGCGTCCACAGTTAGTGCCCTATACTCTACCGGGGACTGCCCCGGGGGAGCCAATTAAGAAAGTCCGCTGTGTCGGTGACAGCTGCACCAACGGCGGCCCTCCCCCCTCCAAAAGCCCGCACAGCTTCACATCATTGATGAGGAAATACTGTAGAAGTATAGAACCGGGACGGAGGATCAATGATGAGGGCAGTCAACCTGGATTTTTGTCAAGGGAGCGCTATACGTGGAAGCAGAAGCCTTTATGGCTGCTTATAGTGCCAGGTGTGTCTCAATGAGGGCAAGGAACAACACCGGAGACGCTGCACAGTCAACAAAAACAATAGTGTGACTATTTTCGTCACAAAGAAGTTAGGCCTTGCACACACGCATTCACGCTTGTGAGTAGTAGATGCTATATTTCTCCATCTCATAGTCATGATTTGGAATCACAAATTTCTGTGTTTTTGTTCAATTTAGTTTAGGAGCCTGAGAATATTTAGGTGTGTTTTTCATTTGGAAGTAAACCAATATGTATTATGCATACATGTATGCAGATATGTGCATTAACGTCCTAAAAGATTTACCAAAATGTTATTTTAATTATTATCTATTTCCTAAAATTATGTTTGGGTTTGTTCAGCTTTCAGTGAAAAAGTGCTTTGAAAAGAAAGAGTCCTTGACTCTTTGTAGTTCATTGCTTGGGGTTTGAGTTTTTGCTTAAAGGCATCAGACACTATGAAGATTTCTGCTGAAATTAAACTGTTGAATCATTAATCAATGTACAGTATGTGTTAGCATAGCTAAGAATCCCAGTGTGTGGACACTATTCAGAGAAACCAGTTGTTGGTCATTTACGAGGCGCACCAAACACCTCACAGGTCACTAGGGTATATGGGCTGTAACCATAATATGACAACAACTGTGTGACAAACTCTTAAACTGGTTTGGTCTCTTTGGACAGAAACAGTGAACTGCTGTCAGATGGGCTTGGTATGGTCACTCTTTCAAACTCAGATTCAGACCAAGACATTCATCTTGAGTCACAGTCTAATTGTAGAATATACACTAATCACCACATCTCTGTCTATTTCGATTCTATTTGATTCGACTTTATTCCGTCAGATGCAATTATCAGATATTTATGTCCATCTTCACCCTCACAAGTTGCTCAGACTGGCTTTTCCCTGGAAAGCCCTGACTGTGTGCTACTGGCTTTAGACTGTCACATTTGCAGGCACCTGTGGGGTGGCTGTGTGATGAAAACCCCCCTGTGTCATCTAACAGGGGCGAGCCATGTCAACAAATGTTCAAAACATTCGCCGCTGGAATTCCACCAAATGCTGTTACAGTATCCACACCCCTCTTTCGCAAGCGTCCTAACATATTGAAATATTTTCAGTTTAGATTAGTGCTTACCCAAAGTAAAAACAAGTGCATCTTCTATATAGTGGCACATTGAAAAATATTTTTCAACATTTAATTATACTGGAGTGATCACCAATAATATACTTCACGTGAAAGCAGCATATTAAATTCCCATTCATTCAAAGTCACTGGAACATTATCTGTAATTACATTAACATGCATCATGTGTAACATCATTAATGGTGCAGCCATTTAAGATGGGACTGATGTCAGCTGACTCTTAGTGAAACACTTAACGGCTTAGAAGGATTGAAGGTTCAAAAACCACAATTCCACTCAACCACGCACCAGATCACACTTGGCTTGTTTGACAGACTCACACATCATCTATATTTGGCCACACAGAGAAATATCGGGAGTACTGTGACTCTTGGTGTGCCACCACTTGACTAAGTGGCTTTTCTGTCAAGTAAGACTTCCTTGAAATGATTCTCAAATCTGAGGAAGTGATTATTAGCGTTCTCTTGTCACTCTTGCATCAAGGTATCAGTTCTCCTCGAGCCTGCCTAGCTTAATTTGAAAATAACGTAAAAACAAGGGGGGGATAAAAGTGGAGATTCTTCTGCCAATCAAACCACTGCTTCAGCTTGTGCAAAGTCACCTTTGCACAAGCCTGAATGTCGGCTCTTCTGCCGCCCACGCACACGTACTCACGCATCTGCATTATACATAATGGCACTCCTACTCCATGCGGCATGAGGAACCTCCTGCCAGTTTCCACTCATCGGAAGGTATTTAGATGACGCCGAGCGAAGCACGTTTCGAAATGCAAACTATGAGATACCCTGTGCAAGACTCTCTAATGAGCTTGGCAGTATATTTCAGTTGACAAATTGTACTAACGTGCAAACCAGCAGTACTGCACACAAGCCCACATGATGGAAGTGCTTGAGTTTCTTCACCACACAGAATCTTTCAACAATGCAAACATTTTAAAACGATAAAAGGCTTCCATGCAAAATATATAACACACTATGCATTCACTGCTCTGTTAATTGGTAAAAAAATAAATATTTGTGAAGATGAACTGCCCAGTCCAGGCTGGGCTGCTTTATCCTTAAGTCCATTTCACCACCCACTGGTCAGCCTCATGCTACGTTCCCTTTCACCTGTCAAGGCTTGACAAGGTCCTGACAGGCTCCCCCTGAAGGGACCTTCTGTCATATCTGACATTCGCTACCAATAAACAGCCTCCATGCCAAGCGGAAAAGCTTGTATGAGTGATTAAGAAGATGAGTATCACTCAAGCCACTTAGAGCCACAAAGAGCATCCGGTCGCAGAGCTGGCCGGCCAAATAAGTGGCAAAGGTGAAGGATGAAGGATCCCACGGTCACGGCTGGCAGGTAATTAGAGAAGGGAGCTTGAAGCAGTGTTCTCTCTGCTAGGTAATTAAACACATGGTGGATGCATGTTTGTAGGGTAATCAACCAAAGTGACATGTTGCCAGTGCACAATTTGGGGACACAACATATCCATTGCTCCAATTTTTGTCAGTTTTTGCAAGCGGCTTCACAGTCATATTTGCTGTCAGTGTTTATTATTTCAGTCAGGCAGCGGCGTGGGAGAGGTGCAAAACAGAAAGAAAAATGCACAATTATATTTGAATATTTGGAAATTATTGAAAAAACCTGCATATGTTTTGCATTAAAGGTAAAGCTTCTGGTTTTGGTCCTTTTTAATATAAAAAAAACAACAACCTGCCTCTGAGAATTTTATATGGACAGTAGCGAGACTTTAGGCTTTAGATTTGTCTTCAATCCCGACAACTTGCATATCATGTTTTGATCAAATGAATACCAAATGTTGGTTATTTTTGAATCATTGTCCCTGTACTGGGACTTTGGGATGGTCCGCCCCAAATATCCCTAAAAATAAACATCCTTGAAAGACAGACTTTGGGAATGGTTATGGGGAATAATTATTGGGGGTATGGTTCACCAAAACAACTGAAGAATTAAAAAGAGCCTCCAGAAGAATTCATCATTCTGTCCTCTCCTTCCTTGCACCTACCAAAAAACCAACTCTCATCTATCAAACTAGCTGCACCTGTGGCCTCTTGGAAACAGTAATGGCTGCTCACGATTTCCAAGTATAACTGCTTTTCTGCTAAGCTGGGTGAAATTCAGGAAACACCTCTCATGTATATATATAGCAACTTCTTGGACAACCAATAGCTACTTGTCTTAGTAGGGAATCGGCAACACTGTGGACCCGGCATCACCCCATTGAAACGTGACTGATGAGAGCGGGCCAGAGAGTGGGAACTTATGAAAGCACACCAATCTTTTCTTTACTGCCTTCTTGTTCTCTGCCCATATACTAAACATTAATCAACGGGGGAAGGAATTGTTTTCTTTCTACAGTATGGCACAAAAAATAAAACTTCATCTGCGTCTGGAGCAGAGAGAGGGGGTAATGTTGCGTGACATTCTCTTCATATCGCTGAGCTAGAGGTCACCTCCCGGCACTGAGGGGAAGAAAAAAAATCACGCTCATTCTACATCCCTCACCTCGCCCATTTTGTCTGCATTCATCAATCCTTCCACCTCTATCTGGTCCTGTCCTTCCACGACACGCAATAAGAGTGTGCATGTCATGCATTTTGATAGCTTTGATGATAAATCTGATCGACTCGAAATGGACGGTACTTTGATTATGACATGGACAAATTAACATCACGTTCCATCAGTACCCCTTGGAACAACATTAGTCTACAGTATGTGTGGGCTTTAAAGTGAATCCGGACAAACAAACATTGAGGTTTGTCATCATTCTGTATGGTTTATGATGCTGTTGTTTTGACCCTATTCTTATTTTCTGTATTTAACAGTATATGTAGAAAAAACAACCTATTGTCAGAACATTGCACACGACGTGATTGGTAAACAATATGTTGGCATTGACAAGTGTCTCAAAAATGCCATTTGTGGAGGTGCACTTGACTGTTAACAATATTATGCTTGTTGAGTCAATCACAAAATTTGTTCCAATAAAAGAAGACTGAAAAACTGGAATGACAAACCAGCATGTATTTGTTTCTTTTTGTTTTTTTTCAGACAGCCACTATCTTGACAGAGATAGCTCTATACCTGCTAGGGAGAGCTTCAGGACACATGATACAACATTTTGATAAGAAAATTTCAGGCAGCCTAAATTAATTTAGAGAGACAGATTTAGTACAAACTCTTCCATACGTGGGAGAGATTGAGAACTCCAGTGTCAGTGACTTGGCTGAGGGGCTGTTTCCTCCTCCAGCATAAACAAACAGGCAGATGAGATGTCACGTTTTTCTCCTGTTAAATCTTTAAGGGAGACATTCTACACATGGCTCACCAAGTTTAAAAACAGAGCAGCCGGGGAAGGACTATCCACTTTCAAAGTTTCTGCAAGACTGAGCCTCTCAACTCGCCCACATGCTTTGCTATTGGCGGTCAATGATTCGCCTAATTCGGATGTTTTAGTTGGAATGTGGAGTATGAGGAGGAGTTGGACAAGGTGTAGCTTATCAAGAATGGGTAACCGAATGATTTGGCTTGCATACATGTGGTAACTTCAGCTCATTGCCCCTATCTATGCAGTTTTGGAGCAATTTTGACTTATCGCCTTCACTTAAATCCCACTGAGAAGATATTGACTCATGCCAAAGTCTCCTTCCCATGAAGAAAGAGGACTCACCACGGCCAGAACCCTGCACGACTATCCGATCTACCGTAAGATACCGAGTGACACGTACAATAGCTTTCTGATTTGAAGTGCGCTTGGTGCGAACGCAACTGGTGGAGAGTGATGGTAAAGCGTGCATACATCAAGGGCTGGTGCTGCTTGAAAAGTGAAGCCCGCTGTGGATTTGGTTGGCTGTAAATGGGATGCTCACCTGCGAACATTGCTTGAAAGCCTATTTCCACAGTTAAATGAGTGATGGGGCTGAGGATAAGATGGCAGGGACGCAGGCTAGAGTGGAAGAGAGTGAAAAGTAGTGGGGGGCTGCCTATCTTTGGTTCTGCTCCAGTAGTGCCTTGGTTCATCTCTGTAGCCACCCCAAAGGCCCTAGGCAGGAGATTTAAGTGTGTCAGGGCTCTCCGTGTGCAGGAAGATGAGTTAGAGCTTCAAACACACACCATACCGAGACTATCACTCTGTACTTCTCCCTCTCACTGGCCCCCCGCGCCTACCCTGCTGTGCAAGACCACCCCAGCCCTCCCTTACTCTATTAATCTCTACACTTTCCAACATTCCTCCTCGTTTCCTCCAGATATCTACCCTTCCTTTCTGAGATATGGATGCTGCATGCTGGAGTGACTTGTGGGCACATTAGGGATAGTGGCGGGGGGAGGGGGGGTGAGTGTGATGGATGCCTCGTCTGTCACGCATCACAGCCTTGACACAGATGTGTCAGACGTTGATGCTGAAATCTGTGAAGTTTAGTTGAACTCGGCAAAGTTTCCTTCTTGCCAGCAGAACGTGCGAGGGTGTGCTAACGGTACGGTCTTGTGTGTTTCTGCTGATTGGGTACATGGCTCGTGCAGCAGACATGTTATTTTAAATACTTGAGATGCAAGTCTTAGCTGTAACAGTTTTTTTTTTTTTTTTACTCTCAAAGTCATACCTATTCATCCACAAGTAGAAATAATTAATCTACAAAATTAACGACTGTAGAAAAAATAAATAAATAAATAAATTATTATGGTTGTCAAAGAACCATAGCCAAATGCACTGCCCTGTTCCATGTGTTACTGTCTCCATCAAAGCAGACAGAGTAAACAAGAAGTGACAAGAAAACCCCTGTTGATGGCCTTCCTGCTGTGAGTGCTTTCTGGCCAAGGAAATTACATTTAAATATTTAGAGGCAGTGCATCCATCAAAAGAATTCTCTCTTACTTTTTACTCCCCCTACCAAACAATGACATAAAAGATGGAGTCAAGTGAGACACCAGCTGAGCAGAGTTAGATGTGCAGATAAATGTTTAATAGACCATACGGTGTTCACAATAGGTGGGAAGAAAAGAGAAAATAATTATCTTTTTATGTGTCACTAATTAGTTAGGTACCATTGCTGGGAGAAACTACAGCAATGGGGCCTTGAAGGTATTGCATGATAGACGTTGCAAAAATAAACAAAAAAAAAAAATGCAGCTGCAACTCCAGTTTATAAAAAACCCAGCTTTTTACTTTTTTTTCTTGAATGTATGTTGTTGTACTTGACGGCATTGTTATCACTTACAGTCACCTACTGTATTTGCAAAGCTTGAGAGCTTGTTTTCCTCTACCTCCCAAAAGTCTTTGGGGCAACACAGAATGGCAGAGGTGGCACTTCTTCAAAGCGGTCCTGATGTATAATACAAGCCACTTTGTTTATTAATGGTGAGAACTCCTGGTGGAGGCTCAAATCCTTGGCGCAAGCACCCAAGTTGCGCCGCTCTAATATCCGATGCCTAAATAATTAAAAGGGGGCTTACATCACTGCACCCTCTGAAGATGTGGCCCTGTCGTCTCTGCTGTCTACAAAGTCAAGGCGTTGCCCACACAGCCGCACACCCCCATTGATGTGCATGCAGGGCTTTTAAGTGCCGTGCCGGCAAAGGTGGGTGTGAACAAGAAACCTTCCTGACAGACGCCGTTGAGGCTCCATGCTATCTACCCCGAACTGAATGTCGACTTCCAACACTTTCAAACAGCTGGAAGACAAAGAGACACCGGCTTATTGTTCAAAGCCAACAGGAGCATGTTAACTGCGCCTGCTGCAACGGCTGGAGGTAGCATTTTAGCTTTGACGGACACAGGAATGGTTGCAAAATATATTTCATTGGAACTGGCAATTTCTATTGGGAACTAAGCAAACTGATAACATCAACTAGGATGAAAGTTTAGACACTTATGGGCAACTAAAAATGATTGAAAATATGAAAATATGAATGACAGCTTTTGCTGTTTGACTGGGAAATGGTTTCTCATGTACTGGGAGCCATCATTTGAAGCTGAAGGGGAAGCAAATTCAAGGCCAAGTGATATTTCCTCTCCTCTCCTCACTCGCCACCTCTTTTTAATAGAAATGCAATGAATGGCTGCATTGGGTGGAAGTTGTTCATCAGGTCCCCGTGGCGTCGTATGACAACCTATTTTGTGTCTACGACCAAACGTACAAGTGCAAGGACAGGGAAAATCAATTTTACTTGCAAGGCCTGGGAAATGTGCTGTTTGGCTGGCAAGGTGCAAAGTGGAGGGCTGCAGGGGTGATTGATAGAAAGGCGTATCCAAAATGTATTGGTGGCTTCAGACTATTTTTTTTTCCAAAGTGTTTTCTAGCCTTGTCACAGAAGCCACTGAAATGGAAAGCAGAATTCCAAAATGATCTTAACAATAGAAAACAAAAGAAAACACTACAATCACTCCTGCAAAAAAATCCAGATGCTCTCTCTTCTCTGAGACAAAAGCATATTTATACTATATTGAGGTTTGTAAATTATTTACTTTTACTTTGAAAAAAAAATACAAATACTTACAATAGAAAATAATTTTGATATTTTTGTATCTTCTTATCTTCTTTGACAAATTGCATTTACTATATATTTACTATATGTATGTATATATTTATATATATATATATATATAGTTTTATTGTTTTTAAGTGGCGCCTTCTACCTGTTTGGCAGCGTTTTTGGCTTTTATGTCACCTCTGACATCGACGCCAGTCCTCAGGTATTAAAAGAAAAGGAGGGGGTGTGGCAGAAGGACAGAAAAAGTCAAAGCAGCAGGCTTATCTTAACTGGCCAGAACACCTGAAGCGTCTTTCAGTTCCCCATCACGATGCGCGTGCCGATGCATGTGGCTGTTTGCCTTGGACTTAGTGTAGAAGGGGAATAATGAATAATAATGGTCTTCTCTGAAAGAGAAGGGTTGTGACTTGACTCTCAAAGGAAAGTGCTCAGCAGCTCTGCCCCTAAAAATTACTCCACACACACAAACACACATGCACACATGCACACACACACGCAAACGTTGCACCTGACCTCCTCCTGCAGCTGAGAGATAAAGTGATGATTATCGGACGTAGCGGACTGCTATTAGCTCAGTAACCACTGTCACGGGTCTCTGGTGGAAGAAAAGACAGCATGTGAGAAGAGAGGGCCACACACGAGGGGGTCTGCGGTGCGCGGGGGGCCGGGGGGGGGGTTGTTCAGCAAACATGGTGCCTGACTCGTGAAATCAGGGGGCTAGTGGTTGTAAGCAGCAGCCGATCTCATCTGTATGCATATGCGGTAAAGTCAAGCAAACAGCAACGCAGAGAGGCACACAGACAGTGGCTGTCCTCCCGAAGGAAGCTAACCAGTGAATGGAGAAATGACGGCTACAAAGAGGAGGAATTATAAAGTGGGGATAAAGGCAACGGTGGTGTGCGGAGAGATAGACAGACAGCACAACTAAGAGAACAATGGAGAGAAAATTGAGTTCTTCACAAACAGCCCTGACGGTGAAATTAATTTGTATGGCAATCATATAGTCAAAAGGTAAAGAAATCAATGCCGGAGGCGGCAACCAGGTATATATAATTTAAATTGAACATGCTGTATTCGTCCAGTTACTTTAATGGCAGTGTGTAGTGGTTCAGAGGAAGAGGAGGGAGAGCTGGTGCATCAACAGCGACCCTGTAGTTGACATGGACACACTGTGCAAGTCAAGAGCATGAAGGTTATTTCACGGTGCAAATTAATGTGCACAAACACTTTTGCCATCATCAAATGACTGTTACTGATTTTATTTCGCTCTGTTTATAACAGGGTTTACTGAAATTTCACAGACATTGGTTTCTCGCAGGTTTTTGCTAAATTCAATGCATGTTCCTCAACACGAGAAATTGTCTTGTCATCTCGTGATTTGGCGATTCCTGCAACTCTCAGCTCCATCAGAAACTGATAATTTATCATCATATCATAAATTCCTTATATTTGACAATTCAACCGTTTATCATAGATAGTTATGTTTTGTGTCAGAGAAGCTCTGTAGATTGTTTCAATTATCATTGATTAAAAATGTATGAGTGAATGAATGAATGAATGAATGGTAGTGACTCATGTGTACTGCAAATATTTATTTAATTTTCTATTTCAAATATATATATATATATTTATTTTATTTTTTTTGTAGTTTTCAAGTACAAATATTAAATCATTTGACTCATTTAAACAATCAAAGTCAAACATTTTTTTCACCCTTGCCATTGTGTCTTCAGTTCCTTTTTCCTCTTCCATTTCCCAGGTGGCCAATTATAATGGCGGGGAGTGTGAAGAGTGATGAATCTTATAACATCGCTGTTCACCATTGTGGGTGCAGTTTCAACCTTGGGTGCCTTTTCTATCACATGCACTTAAACTTTTGAAAACAGTAGCCTACATACAAGCGCTCCAGTAAGTCTGAGTGCACCAGGCCCACCTCTTAAACCCCTGAAGCAGATACATTTTGTCCATTTCCAAGGACAAAGTGATCAGCCCAGGGGTAAAATCTCTTGGAAGCTCTCCATCTAAAACATCAAGGATTGCCTGAATTGAAATTAGCTTTTAATCCCTTTAGTCCTATGCAGTGGAGTGTTCAGGTATGGATTACCTCGCATGGCAAACATTACCTTCTCAGTCCCTGGTTCCGAGTATTGAAATTCTGCCTTTTGTGGATGTGCAACTCCAGATGTGTTAGCAGATAAGCCATGATTGAAGCCAGGCACACCAAAAAAACCTTGGGTTCCACTGGTGCGAAAGAGTGATGATCACACATATAAACAAACCCAGAGTGACGGTATCTGGGTTTATATATATATATATATATATATATATATATATATATATATAGATATATATCTATAGATATGTATATATATATATAGATATATATATATATATATATATATATATATATATATATATATATATATATATATATATATATATATATATATATATATATATATATATATATATATATATATATATATATACATATTTGGATTGATGAAGGCTATTCACACCTCACTGAAGCTGCAAAGAGCCGCAGCTCTTGGGTGCTTATGCATGAGCTCATGGTTTCCCAGCAGGATCAGGGAGACCTTAAATATTAGTTCTTTGAAGCACGACCTGCGACCATGGACGATAAGTTAACAGCCGATGTGAGACGGGCTGAGGCTGAGTGAAACCTCACAGTTCAGCGGTCAAGACCCTGCAATTAGATGTAATCAAAGTAGCATGGGAGAGACCGTGCTGTTTCTGAATAGACTGTAATGAGGTGCTTTACATGTGGAATGAAAGCAGTGATTGGTTGCTCCCTCGGATTTGTAGAAGCATTTCCTGACATTCACACACATTCATCCATCACAGTAGACCATGGGGATCTTCAATATGAGGCAAATGAAGGGACCAACGCTACACATTTTTATCATACAATCTAAATAGTAACACAAGTTATTCACAACTTAAAACTGGTGGAAGAGAAGTGCGAACAAAGTGTGTGCCATTGAACAACAATGCATTAAAGTGGTTTGGCTTACATGTGACTAGCCAAGCCCAGTTTTGATGATTACATTGTGTTCCTGCCATTGGATATTGAGGTGTGCAAGTGCCTCCTCCTTTGTCCAATGAGTGTAATCAGGAGTACTGTATGTACCCGTAGACTGGAGTGGGCCAACAAAAGGTGCAAAATTGCTCACGCTGGGTACCGTGTTTATGGACAGCAGCAGTAACAGGCACAGGTCTAAAATCTCCCAGGACTGGTATTCTAAGCGGTTCTAATGAACAACTGTTATGTTTGCGCATCATATTCACACAATGACCACTTGTGCGGGGTGACCTGTTAAATACACATTTCATTGTTTTTCCGTTTTACAGATTATGATATTCTTTCTTACAATCTGATGCCACTAAATCTAACACAGTGGTCATTTCATTGATTACAACACTTAACTATATGGTGGGCATATAACACACCTGCATGTGTTTAGCCAAAGGCTGCAGTCGTGGGGACATCAGCTTCAAAGCTGCAATGTGATGACAGTGACACCCAGTTGATGACTATATGCCGGAAGGGCTCAGAAGTGGATTGGATGTCACTGAGTGGATATTAGTGACGGTAATATGCTGAGCCATTAAGTTGATAACACAAGGAGCTGGTATTTCAGTCAAGGACTTGATATTTCAGTCAGCAACAGGGAGTGTTTATTATGGCAATTGCAAGTGACAAGAGCCGCTTTCTAATATGAATTCTGTGTGTGAGACCAAAAGAACAATGCAAACCAAAGGCGAAGCAGCATATCCACACAATGCAGGCATACACTAGTAACTGCTACAGCACATTATCGGGTGCAGGCGAAAGCAACCAATCAACCAAATACCTTCTTTGAGCTTAGAAAACTCTACAGCTCACCAAGTTATGCACAGACTGTTCAATCAGCATATGAGAGAAAACAAAAAGCACTGACAGGTGGATCCTGTGTGGGCTTCGTTTGTCAGGTCTCAGTTTAGTTTACTATATAAAAAGTAAAGTCTCTTAGTTTTGTAATTCCGTCAAATCATTATTATTTATTCATTTATTTATTTTTACAGACCAATGTCTTCTGGCTGGCATGAGTCCAGAGAAAGCTGGGGGATATTTCAATGTTAATTGTGTCATTTTAAAAAGCTTAACAACTTGAGAGGTGAGAGACAATTATCAAAGCTAAATAGAAGAGAAGATAGAAACAAGTTAAAATGACTGAGGATAAAGAGTGTGTTTGTGTCTTATTTTGTAACAATAAAATAAAATAAAATTTAAGACTTTGACAAGGTTTACTTGTTTATCCTGTTGCTTGTTCCTGCTGTTTTTTTTTTTTTTTTAAGAATTACTAGGTCTAATAAAAATCAAAACAGTTACAACACAGAAAACACAAATCAAGTCACTTTCTCTGCTATAGAGCAGTAAAGCTCATCAAGTCATCAGTAATCCGACAAAGAGCATACCTATATATCTTCACCACAGCACCGTACACTTTGACAATGAAAAATGGGTCACATATAGCCACAAGCTAGGAGAAGAACATAGAAAGCCATAAATCCTGTGCTGAACTAAACACAAGGGATGTGGATGTGTGCTGACCATATCCTCACCACAGGAAACCTTAATAGGATATGTAAAGCTATACTGTCCATTTATGACACAGATTACAGGTATGTTGAGGGACAGAGGGTAGAAAAAAAGATGGAGAGTGACAGACGAGCAAATAAGCAGAGACAACGCGAGCCTGCTGTGCAAACAGTATGTGGATGCAAATGGAGCAGCTCAACCATATGCTAGGTAATCAATAAATGCTATTAGCGTCTCCTGTCAGGGTAATGTATATGCAGAGTATCGAAAAGCGTACGAGAGACATAAATACAGGGGGAAACGAGCCGGGTTAAAAAAGCAGTGGAAAATAATCGGGTAGGGAAACATCAAAGGAATCATCAATGTGAAACTCTGCCTTGTCCCTGACAGCTTAGGCTGAGAACAGCGCAGCAACTGATGCACCGCGGCGCGCTGAGCCGAAGACATAAACCGTAGAAAGTAGGGCAAAATAAAGAATGTTCACAGAATTATCAGCAGGTTTTTTTTTTTTTTTTTTTTCCCGAGTACACAATGTACTGTGACGCACCACATGTGAGATTTAGCATTTCAATACGCAGTAAAACCCCCTTTCTCTCCTGGCTGCCGTCATGCGTCAACAATTTCTACGGGCAGTGATTACATGAATTTAAATTGGCCACAGTTCGATACATCAGTAGACCCAAGATGGCTGCTGAGCTTTGAAAGGCATGTGGCAAGACCCAGCTGGCTGAGGGTGGGCATGCAAAGAGCCCAGGAGGGAACAGCTTCTTGAAACATCAGCCGCCAATTCGCCAACATGAATCAAGATGCCGGCCCGTGGGGAGCTGAGGCAGGGAGGTTTGTTGCCCTGCCCTGGCTCCACTCCGTCTTTCCAAAGATGACAGAGATCAATAGATGGATGGACCAATCTCCGGGGCTTATGTACTCAACTTAGAACTCATTGCAACCATTAATCAAACCCTTGAAGAAAATTAACTTTCATTGACCTGTTAAGACTCTGCCATTCCTCTGCGTTAAACCTCCCAATGTGCTTTTGTCTCCCTCAGCAAACCTACTAGTTAATGGTTAACCAGTGAGGCGCAGTGGGATATCAAAGAATGGTGTCTTACCATGGCCCCCACGTGTAAGGAAGGGCATCCGGTTGATGGCAATGGGCACAGTACCATGCTTGTTGTGGAAATGGTGGACGTGGTGGGTGGTGCTGAGGGAGGAGGAGACTCTGGCAGCCACAGCTGGGCAGGGAAAGACCAGCAGTGCCAGAGAGAGCACCAGCCGGAAGAGGAAGGCTGGACTGGCCCAAACCGCAGGCGACGCTGCCGCAGGTTTAGACACCGATACAAGCCCTCCATCCACCTCGACTTCCACCTCCTGCTCCATGGGGGTGGGGCCTGAAATGAGCAACAGGCCCCTCCCCCTCAAATGAGAAAAACAGGAAGAGAGCATCTCAAATGAATCCAGGACCCATGGTCCCCAGCTATCCAGCCAGGAGAGGAAAAAGTGGAGGGAAAAGAATGGATTTAAAAAATAAGCCAATGGAGAAAAAAAGAAGATCCTTGTTTAAAAATCCCCAAAAATAAAATGGAAAGGGAAAAAAAAATAATGTGGAAAAAATATTTAAAAAAAAAATCCTTCTTGAAAGAGAGACCCCAAAAATCCTCTGACAGTCAAGTGTTGATATCCAAAAGCTTCTCACTGGATCCCTGAGAGACAAAACAACTCCTGCTGCTCCTTATTAACAAACAACAATAGAAACTAACCGCCTGCCCCCTTTGAACAGACAACTTCTTTTGCACAAAAGTCAATAGGAGCTTCACAATCACGGCTTAGCCGCAAAGATTTAGTAAACACGAGACTCCATCTTAGGTCCTTGAAAAAATATCGTGCACAAGCTCTTTGAGTTAATTGTTCGGCAGGGCTTTCCTTCGTCTTGGGAGACGTTCAAAGGTTTTCTCCACCCATAATGCCTGCCTCTTTTCCAATGAAAAAGACTCCAAACATACCTTTAGAGCCTTTTTTTCTGGAGATGACTCAATGGACCAAGAAAAGATGGGACAACATGTAAATATAAGAGTGCAAAAGGGAGAGGTTTGGCAAGGAGAGCAAATGTAAAGGTATGGAGAAAAGAGGGCACGGAAATCCTGTTTTAGAGCTTTGAAACCCAGATGGAGACCCAAACCTGTTCAGTCTGCTGCTGGTAGCAGCAAAAACAAGGAGAAAAAAAAATAGAATCCAGGAATGGCAAGAAGAAAAAAATCAAGGCTTGTTTAGAAGGAGGACAAAGCGGTCGGTTATTTCCAAGCACACAGATGCTTAAATCCCTTGTGTCTCCTCGGAGAAAATAAATCAATATGGGTCAGGGAGTGAGATGCAGCACCAACGAAACACCGAAAAGGGACTGAACCATAACCAAAGCGACCGAGCAGCGTCTCAAAGGCTGATATCCAGTCCAACAGTCCTCAGACTTCTAACCAAGCGCCGTCCTACTTGTGCTTGCTCTTCGCCCGCTGAGAATATACGAGTCCGTCTTCTGCTCCCTTAAACACAGAGCCGGACAGCAGGAGGCAGACGAGGAGCAGTCGCCGGTCCTCTCTGCGGGACTCCGACACAGGGTGCTGCTTTTGGCTTGCCGGGAGACTCTGACAATGGTGCTGCCTCTACTGCCGCCGCTGCATCTGCTGTGAAATTCATGCTAATTGAATCAAAAGCTGCAGCAACGAGCGCATCCTTCCTGCCCGCGCAGTTCTCTCCCGTCTCGCTCTCTCGCTCTCTCTCTCTCCCTCTCTTCTTTTTTTTTCTCCCTTCCTCCGATCAAGTCAGCCAACCGCCCCAGCGGCTCACGAGCGCAGCTCTGTTCTGGGCAGGGACGAAGAAGCGAGAGTCTGAGGCAGAAATAGAGCCGAAAGGGAAAGGTGGACACACTCGGATCCTTTAAATGCACTGACTGTGCCTGCGAGTGTTTGTGTGTCTGGCTTGAGCAGAGAGAGAGAGAGAGAGAGAGAGAGAGAGAGAGAGAGAGAGCGAGAGCGAGAGAGAGAAAGGAAAGAGAGAGAGAGAGAGAGAGAGAGAGAGAGAGAGAGCGAGCGAGAGAGAGAGAGAGGAGGAGAGAAGAGTGGGAGGGGACTGAAGAGAGAATTGAAGGTGGAGAGCTGGAGTGATGAGAGGTGCACACGCATGTCGATTGGTAGCACACTCGTGTTTTTTTTTGCAAATGGATCAGTGCCAACAGGAAATTACAGCAGAGGATGTGAAGAAATGACACGATTACACATCTCAACAAGTCACACAAGATGCTAATGCATCCGATAAATGACAAGGAGCCAAATCCCAGAGACATGAGAGGAGGCGGGTTCAAGTGCAAGTGAAAAGATCAATCCACTGATTATGGATCTATGCAGTAGGGATGGAATTTGATGAGCGAGGGCAGATCCAAATGACGAGTCTTCTGAGTCACTCGGTCCTAAAGTCTTGAAACACATTTATCTCTGAAGGCTTTTTTTTTTTTTTAAAACACCTACGAAAGATAAACTGTACGATTAGGTTGGCCTGTGGGGTTGTGTTGGTTCAAGAATTACTGAGGCAGAAGAATAGACAGACAATTAACAAGAAAGCTCGCCCATCCATTGGTTGATCAAGGGCAGCTTGTTACGTGCCGGTTGAGGCAAGATCTTCTTGAATCCATTCCCTGCATTTGGTTCCCCCGAGGAGGGTCGAGACCTACATTATTTAGCAGACTCCTTTGATCAACTTTGAGTTCTTCACATACAACAAACAAACTGGACTTTTGCCAAATGAGCAGCTCACTTACTGTGAGGGTTATGAGTCATTGACCACACTGGTTCACTCAACTCTGTTAAATCAGAAAATGTGGGTCTTTCTCTCGGCTTTGAAGGAAGTTCTGGAGCTGTAGGTTCCAGCTCACCTGAGCAATCTGTGACCCTAGCCCTGCTACTTCCACTGTTGATACCCATTGTTGATACAGGCACATTTTATATTGTGCGGCAGTGTTTCTGCCTCGTGGAATTGGGTTGTGGTTGCAAGCACAGTGGATTGGATATGTTGTCAAAAGGTAAACAACAGAATTGTCATGGCTATTTGTACCATGTCCTTAATTCCCTCCACGTCCAATTCATGCCTCATCATGCATTACTCCCACACGATTTGACCTTTTTCTATATTGAGGAGGTGGAGGTACATTTTCTGGACAAGACAAAAAAAAGAAGAATAGCGGCATGCTAGGACGCAGACAGCTGAGAAAAATAAGGAATCACCATAAAAAGAGCTGTGGGAGTGAGGCGTACACAAAATAATGAGGAGCAAAGAAGCACAGAGCAGTTGTTTATTGGACTGCGAAAAGGAGAAAAAGGTATCGGATAGGAATGGAGGGAAAGAGATAAAAAGAGAGAAGCGGAGGGCAATTGTGCATCAGATAAATCGGGGCTGATAGAGATCTCCGCTGGGACAGAGGCTCAGTGCTGCAGACAAGAAGCAAGAAAAATGGCCCAAAAAGGGAAAAAGCCAGGGCAGGTATCCTGCACCGGCAGAGAGAAAAAAGAGTTGGGGCCACCTCCTCGCATTTGCCGCAGAAATACACACACACACACACTCACACACACACGCACACGCACAAAGCACATCTGCCAGGTAGAAACATCCCAGGGGAGACAAGGGATGCTGCGCTTGCGGCTGTCAGGGTGAGGGAGATGTGATGCCCAGGGTGACCGGGACACGTGTCCTGATCTCGCACAAAGATTAAACTACTGAACTTGAAGGAAGGATTACAGAACGCTCAACATCCTCTGCGCCTGCAACTTTCACTCCTATGTCCTTGCTTTCGGGTGCGTGGCAAAAGCCCTTTGCGAACGGGAGTAGGGTAGCGAGAGAGAGAGAGAGAGAGAGAGAGGACGCACAAAAGCCACGCTGATATTTAAAGAGCTTGTGAAAACTGTCTGCAGAGTAATTGAAGCTGAACAGATCATTTTCTAATTAACTGTTGAACTTCACATTTGTGCAGCATGGACAGATGGTAGAAAAATCACTCTGAGCTGTAAATATCAGAATGGCACCCAGTGCGGTGTGCAGGCACCCGAGCCGTTGGTGACGACAGGCTGTCAATAGGCTTCGCCTCAGGTGAAATATAATCCTGCGATTGATCTCTGTCGAGTTGATATTCTCATACATCTGATCTTTGCACATTTATTTAATCGCTTTTAAGAAGATGCCGTGCAGTAGTGGATCTCCGTATTTCGCCATTTTAATCTCCCAGTGCAGTGGCCCTAGCGCACCGAATGCTTTGGCAAGATTAATTTCCAGCCCTCTATTCAAGCACACTTCAAAATATTGTACTGGTGGCGCTGTTATTACGTCAAAACCCAGCGTGTGTCTTTCTGTGTGCTTGTTCTGTTTGTCCTGAGACAGACATATTTAGATTTTTCTCCACAATTTAGAGAGAATTTTGTGCACTGATGCTAATTAGTCACAGACACATTCATGAGGAAAATGTTTTAAAGCGTGGGTGGCCTCCTTCCTGTTTCTTTTTTCATTTATTTCTCTTTTTTTGTTGACAGCCATTTGTGCTATTTGGTCCAGTGGAATCTTGCCATTCTTTAAATAACTAAATAATCCATGTCATGAAAATGACTGCACATAATTTTCATACTCAGTTATCTTATGTGCATTGTTCATTCAGAAGCATCATGTTTTTAAATGTATAATCAATGGATTTTGAGACAGATATAAGATAATCATGTAGAATAAGTCGTTATATATCCTCTAAAACTCTCTCATACAGTGAATGCTGTACTACATCAATGGATGAAGACCATGATCAATGAATTCAAGGATAAGCAATATAGAGAAGCGAAGCCATGCATGCACATTGTGTGTCGTGTGTTGCTTCCGGCTAGTTTTGCTTCAGTGTCAACCAATCCGTGTTGGTCAGTTCAGCATCTTTTTTAAGGCTAAAGTAACAGCGTGGAGCTAATTACTGAGTTAGCTATGTATGCTATAAGTGTTCGTTGTTCAGTTCATCCATTCATTGTCTCCATTTCGAGGCGTATGTAGATAGTACACTGCATCTGTGAACACCCCAGAATGTGAATGGACATATGTGATGCTCTGTTTTCAAACCTCAGACCATTGTCATTTGAGACAGGCCTGTCGTCTCATTTTCTCTTGGCGCATCACATAATTCTAAATAAAATGAATATATTTTGACATTTAACATTGACATTTAACAATAATAAGTCTTGATTTTTTTAATGCTGAAATGAAGAACACATTATTTAGAAAACATGGGAAAATTACATTTGCACGTTTAAAAGTGTACCCTCTCTTTAACATCATGGTTGATTATGAGCCACTTACTAAGTGTATAAATGTTTCCTTTAGAGCGCAGCGTGTGGCCTGGGACCTAATTATAGTGAACACAGAGGGCTGCCAGCACCTGTGGCTCTGCTTCCCTCAGGCATGGGAATAACAAGGAATAGGGAGCACACAGGTATCACATAGGTGAGTGCTCAGTTCACATGTGCACGCACACTAATTACAGCAGGCACCCTCAAAATGTCATTGGTTCGTCCGCTGCAGTATGATGAAACTTCTGTGTCCCAGAGGTGAAAAGCATGACGCTAAGTAACACCCCCAAAATAAATAAATAAATAAATTACACACTCTGAAATCCCTCTGGGGATGTGAGGTCATAGATGGAGGAAGTGGGATTAGTTCACTGACAGACGTGGGATCAAAGCTGCTCGTCTGCAGTCTAATCCTGGGAAAAACCTTCTTACCGTTATACACCTAATTAATTAGACCCCACCACTCGATGTTAAGATGACTGAAATACACTGTGAGAGTGTTTTCCTTTCCAAAGCAAGCTATCACAAGGAGGCTGAGTTTACCTTCATATATCTACCCATTAATAGGGGGCCTACATCCAATCACACGACACCCAAAGAGCAAGCAGAAAGAAAGGATTGTTGTTGTTTTTTTGTTGTTGTTGCTGTTTTGTTTTTTTTTCCCCCTCCTGCTGGGTGAGGTCAGGAAACTAGGACAAGCTGAATCTCTGTGCTCATGCGGTGGGGAAAGGCAAAACACAAAAAGCAAGTCATCAATTTTTAACTCATCTCCTGTTTGTGCTATTCAGTAGCTTTCCCCTGCACTGAGCCCCCGATGTTAGCTGCTTATGTAAGTGCACTGCTAGGAAACTTCCTTTAGACTCAGACCCGATGTTGGACACTTATATAAGAACAGTGCTTGATAGCGCAAACAGGAAAGTGAGCCTCTGCCCTTTTAGCCTCCTACAACAGGTGCTTTAGCTTCTTTTTTTTTTTTTTTTCTAAGTTGTTTTGTCAATCACCCTTATTTAACATTTTAACTGCCCCCCATAAGGTTACTCATCACGTGTTCTAGAGTTTTTGAAACGGTCCGTATGTTCATGATCACCCTCAAGTACCAAGTGAAATTCAACAATATTATAACGTTTGTTGATTGTAGTCATGCCACCCCGGCTGTTGATAGAGTGCTGACTAGCCTGGTTTTGAGCAATGATTGTCTGCACATCACACTGTAGACACTTCTTGTCTGACTTTTTTGAAGCTGAAATAAATCAGCTTATTTCACATCATCAGCAACGTCTAATACAAAACACTGAGCCTTACTGGCTAAACAGGGGTATAATAAATGTGAAGTGACCCTCACTGTTCTGTAGGTAATTTCAAGTGACACAGTAAGTACATGCATCAACATGACCACACAGGCCGCCTGGCCAGCCAACAAAGACAAAAGGATAGCATGTGAACTCATTTTCCAATCTAGATACCAGGGTGCCACTAGTTTTGTATATGACAATATTTGTTTGTCCGGAAGCCTAATCTTGTGAATATCATATTACCTATTCAGCTTTGTATTGTTTACACTTATGGAACCCAGTGATGTTGGATCGAATTGCTCAAGGGCAAGGCAAGGGCCTTGGGATTTAAAAACAATTCTAGAAATAAAGTCTTCTTGCATAAACAATTACTATATATTGTGTATATCTCGATTTCCAACGACATAGGTGACATACACGGTCGTTGGTCGCAATCAGTCAACACAGTTAACAATGGAAGTGGTATATGGTTCCGATGGGAGCGCCGTTTACTTTAAGAATTGTTGCAAACTTTGCCAGGTGATATTTTGAGCCAATCCTGCCTCCTGGTTTATTTCTGCACCTCCTCGTACAGCCCTGTGTAAATGCACAAGTCCCATGCCTACAATTTTGATGCAATGACTTGCTGGTTTTGAGAGGACATGCCGCGTGAAATTCCTGCCCCTCCCTGTTTAGACTGGGCCCAGGGTTGTAAGGATGAGGAATCTGGTCATCCCACTCGTCCCATACAGTGTGGACTTCAGCCCACCTGTCCCTAAGACTAGTGTTCAAGATGAATTAAAAATAAGTATGGGCAGGTTTTAAATAATAACACTTTCATCTCTGGGCAGCCTTATCTCAGAGATGCAATCTGCAGTCTTACATTAAATCCTCAGATGGTGCACTACGGCCCTGAACTGTGCATGGCAAGCAGTCTCTGTGCAGCTTGTAATATGCCTCACAATGTTTATATTCCTCCCTGAATATGCAGCTCTTGGAGAGGTTTGGTAATTAAAATCTACTGGTTCTCCACCACTGCAGCATTAATTATCTTAACGGTAGGAGAAGCCAGTGAATGAAGGGGCACAGGATGGAGGCAAAAAAAAACATATTAAGCCATCTACACGGGACTCATGAGTGCATTAAGGCGCAGTGGTATTGACAAAGGAAGCCACTAATAGCAATGTGGCTTTGGGAGCTTTGAAAACTAAGATTATCGAGTGGAATTAATGGATATGCATGGTGAACAGTGATAGTAGGGATACATGAAGTAAGAGGGGTAATGACAGAGGTTTCATTCACAGGCATCCATGGTAGAAAATATTTTTTTTTAAAAAGTTGAAAAAGACCAATTAAGAAAGGGAGGAAGGCTGCGTGGCAAAAAAACACAAACACACACAAAAAAAAAACTAAGGTGTGTGTGTGTGTGTGTGTGCGTGTGATCACAGGAATCCTTTCGGAGGTATAGAGAGGGAAGATGGACGAGGGTGGGGGCGGGCCGAATGAGCGAGCCGGTTGCACACATCTTAATCATGTGGAATGATATATCCTCAAGGGGAGAGAGGAAAAGACAGCGAGGAGATCAGGAGGAAAGTATAAATCACTTTGCCCATCAACATAAAAGCCATTTTCTCCAGGAGATTCCATTAAGAGTCATGCGCTGAACGACATTGTCTGCCAATCTTGTGTCAGCGCTCCCTGTCCTAGTTAATTGGGAGTTTGGTAATTACAAAGATCTGATATCTATCAGTAGGTTGGGATGATGAATATTTAAACAACCCAGGTATGGTTTTGTCCCCCAGGGTGCTATAACAGTGTCTCATCAGCTGAATCAGCTCTCCCCCCCACACATGCACAGTCAAAATAATTTACCATCTTGACTGAAGGGGAACAGATGAAACTTGGTTCACCTCGGGGTAGCGCCTCAGTCAATTTTCAACATGAGCACCACAACTGTCTTTTCTTTATTTAATCAAATTATACTGTGCTTAACTTGCAAAACAAAACTAAACAAACAAATGAAATAAAAAAGAAGCATCAACCAATCTGGACACGTACAATTTGAGTCAAGGAGAAATATTATTGTGTTGTGCACTTTTTGTAAAGCGGGCAAAAACACACTCCTTGGTCTGGCTTTTCCTTATACCATATTGTCTCGGCCTGACGCAGGCTGGTTTCTCTCTCCATTGTCTTATACCATCATGACAATTGGTGGTTAACTTGATGGGGCAAAGAGTGGAAATGTCAAATTGACATTTTGGCAGATCTCCCTGGTGCCACACACAAAACAGGGACATATAAAATTGTCAAGAAAAGATAGGAGTCTTTAGTGTCATGCGAGGACATCAACACAATAAAGGCACAATATTATGTTGTCTATTGTGGATGGTGATCGTTCAAGGCTTGTTGGCAGGCAGCACATATCAAAGCAGTATGTTTCAGATGTTGTCGTTTTGCTCTCACTGGAAATTAGCTGTCAAATTGAGCTGAAACTACATATTTTAGGGCCACATCAGTTTACAGCTGTTGTGCTTATGTGTCTCAGTGAACTAAGCCAAAAGTAAAACAGTTTCTTGTTTCGAGGGAGAAAAAAAAAAAAAATCTGTCAATTTTGTCACCATTTCAGGTCCTGTTGATATCACTGGAACCATTTATCATAAATTATTAGATGGCTCATATCTGCATCAACTCCGTATACATAATCAACTCTGCCTTTCCTAATCATTAATGCAAAGCCACGTTGTTCTTTGCGTGTGCAGAATATGCGGCTTCCTTTTGAGACCCAACACCACTTCGTACATGCAAAGCGCAAGAGCTGCCGGGTTGGCTGGCAACAGTTTCCTGCCGCTTTCTCTCACCTTTGCCTTCTATTGCCTTCTTGGTGCCCCATGCCCCCCTCTAGCAATCCATCCATCCATTGCTGCAGCCGAGCTCTCTGTGGTGAGTCAGCTGTCACTGTCTGTCCCTCCAGCTGTGGACCCAGCTGCCTGAGCCAGATGGGCCCATCTCCACCTCATCCACCCTGAGCCACGGTGTCTATAAGGGGGCATCAGAACCTGAGGCGACTGCAGACTGGCCCTGAAGCGTGGAAATCTCACTGAGCCAAAACAATATGCCGAGGGAGGTGGAACAAAAAAAAAAATGTTTACAGTGCAACTCTCACGCGGCACGACTCAGAGCGATAATGTCGCGTTCATCGTTCTAGAAGGTAAGTATGTCTTCTCAACGTGATTAAGATTTGATTCGCAACAGCTTCGCGGCGTGACGTCTTGTAGGTTTGCTGGGTCCTGAGGACTGTGTTTTTCTATGTGCCATTGTGAGGGTAATAATCGGGGTACATGCTCAAAGGTTGGTGAGGAGGGGGAGCGCCTGCTAAAGCTATTCCAGAATAATACTGGCTCGCCGTAATCTCCTGCACACAGGGAGAAATTTTGACAAGGATTTAAGGGTTTTTAATACAATTTCTATACGCTGTGAGGGCCCGACAATAGCACTGGGGGAGAGCAGGGGGGCAGAGAGTGGTGCAAGCGGGAAAGTTAGGAAAGTGAATAGGGCAGGAGCCAGAGAAAGGAAGAATCATCATTTTTTTTTCCTCCCGGGGAGCCAGATTGTAGAGCTCTAGGGTATGAGGCGCCCCAGTGTTCAAAATAGCTGCTGAATCACAGCTAATTTGTCTAAAGCCTTCGCGTCGAGGAGCCGCAGTTAGCGCGCGGCTACGTGTGTGCGTTAAAGGAGCACAGGGAGAGAGATATCACCAGAGAGACAGGCACGGCGCACTGTACGACGGCTTATTTAATAGGAAAAAAAAATAATTTGTGATGCTCCGCTGGAGCCTGCGTTGGATAGACAGAGGTGCCTATCGATTAAAACTTGCGATACGGAGCGCCTAGTTCTGGCTGTTATCGGCCAGATTAACGCACAATAACAATGAGAAATCTGCAGGATGATGACAGGGGGGGGAATAATTCTACGGTGCTTATCCACAAGTAAGAGATACATTGCTTGAGCTGTAATTTTGTCGGGGACTGATAACATCCTCCGCGGCGTGCAACCACACTCGCACTGTATGTGGCGAGATACGGTGGGTAGCAAGGCAGACAAAGCCGCAAGGCGTGCTGCCCCGTATTTACTAAATATTTGCAGGTGCACTCAAGCATGTTCATGAGCGGCTGCAGCAATCTGTGTGCAAATATATTTTCACACATGGGTTTCAGGTTTGGAGACCGGGCAGTCGTCTGTAAGCGCTCTCAGAGGAGCGTATCTGACAGCCAGTGCCAAATCTAAGACCAGAAACCAATCACAGCTCTGAGAACACGCTTTATTTTTTCGTCGCCTGCTCGATGACTCAGTGTTGGCCGCCAGGCAAAATTAACATACCGGCTTTGCTGGGTCGCCTTCTGTTTATCCGACTGTGCGATGATGCTGATGGCTGACTGGCACAGTGAGAAGAAGATGTGTGTAAATGTCAAATTTTTTGAACATGATCACACCTGATTCAAGCCTGGGCCAACTCAAAATGGAAATGAAGTCAGGTGAAGATTTGTAAGTACGTTTCCATTAACCTTTAAACCCCACAAACTGAAACAGCAAATCTTTTAGTGAACCTTGGGGAAATGTTTTAAGTTTTGAGGAAAAAAATATTACAATGTACACAAAAGTAGACAAATAAAAATGAACTGACAGTGATGGAAAAGGAATACTGCTCCTTTTCCATCCAAGGATCCAAAACTGCTCTGGAGCACATTGACAAACCAGAAAATGTTCACATAGTTGCATGACAGCACAAGGTATGTGTGGAAAATATTTTGATTATGAAAGTTATGGCAAATATTCTGCATAGAGCCCTCAGACAGCGGCAGCAACCAGAGACAATAAACCTCTGAGTGAGGGTTTATCACGTTACGTGCAGGTGTTGCTATGCCGAAAAGCCTGGCAAAGTTTAGATGTTTTGCTTTGTGTTTTGGAATGACAAACATGCCTGACATGTCCTGACATGACATCATTAGTAAAAACCCTTTTATTGTACTGGATTTTCAACATTTTCAAAGCTGTAAAACAAATTTATCAATATAATTAAAACACTTGTGTGGGGACAAAAAATATACAAAGTGAAACAAAAGACAGCAGGCAACCCTGATGGAAGGTTGAGTTTATCATTGTCCAGAACTGATTGCATGTATCTCTTTTTTTTTTTTTTTTGTTTAATTCTTTAAATTGGATTTAGATGGGTGCTGGATAACAGTTTTTAATACGATTCAAATTAAGTTTTTTCTTAGTTTTTGAGCTAAAAAAAGTAAAAAAAAGTAAAACCAGAAGATGGTCAGAAATAATCAGTAAAGCAGCCAAGACGGCTGTTCTAATTAGGCGACTACACTTGGATATGATTAAAGCCTTGGATCAAGGACATTTTTTTTTTTTTTTTTTTTTTTTAAGGGTAATGCTGCATGAAGCAGCGTTACCTTGCAAGTTAGTGCGCATATCCATCTATTCCATACGATGAGGTATTTCAAAATGTTTTGAAAGTTTGCTCACTTTTGCAGGTGCTTGGAAAAGCAAATACCGTCCTGTTTAAGCACAGAGGAAATAGTATCCTTCCTGACTGCTCAGCTTCCCACCACTGAGAGTCCTCTCACTGCAATGACCATGTCTTGTACAGATATTCATACCTGTCAGTCTAACACTCATCTCCATACCACACCAAGAGCAGCACGCAGATTAGACACGTTTTCTTTTGAAAAGGGGGGAGAGAGAGAGAGAGAGAGAGAGAGAGAGAGAGAGAGAGAGAGAGAGAGAGAGAGAGAGAGAGAGAGAGAGAACTCCTTTCCTGAAGGAGGCAGTTTGGTCATAATCCCCTTTTCAGATGTTTGCTTCTTCTCGTGTCATCTCTTATCTTAAAGGGAGAAAAAAACCTTTGAAATAAACACTTTCCCCCCAATTTACCCCCCAAAAATGTTTACCGCCCAGTTCTCTGTGTGCACTTATCTCCGGGGAGTCCAACTTTGAATAAAACACACACTGGATATATCCTTTTAGGGTGTTTTTTGGGTGAATTTGTCACCAACACTGAGGCTGATTCGCTGTGTGAGAGCACGCTTGGCATGGCCGTGTGTGTGCATAAAGAGGGTCGAGCCGTGGCTGCAGTGTCTCACTGACTGAAATCAGGATTTCAGAGTTAATGGACAGGGTGACTGCTGCCTCCTCCAAGTGTCAGCCTTCGTTACACGGTCTGCACGCAGCCGTTGCTGCCGCTGCTGCTGCCGCTGCCACTGCGGCTGGGTGGTTTAAAGGCAAGTGGAATATGAAGGAACACTAATTTTTATGGATTGGTTTTCAGCACTTTGAAGTCGAGACTTTCTTTTTTTACCGCTTCACTCGTTAATGAGCTTAGTTTTAATTAAGTTGACTGATTGACTGTGTTTCCACAGTTTCTTCAGTGGTGAAAATAGTGGTGATTGTCCTCTTGTGTGAGATGTCTCCATTATCTGTGTGTGTGTGTGTGTGTGTGGGTGTATGTGTGTGTGCTAAAAAGAGCTTGTTTACTGCGCACACTTTCAGAAAAGCGTTGCAACTTCATCTATAAAGCCGGCTCCTGACTGCGCTCAGACGGCAGAATTGTTGATACCCTCAGACAACAAAGATCCTGGACTCGGGCTGCAACAAAGGCAAGGAATCTTCAATTGCTACCAACCTCGACTAGATTTCTCCAAAGCCATTATTTTGAGTCAAGAGTTTAGAATAAAGGAGACAAGAAATCACTGTGTATGCTTTGTAGTAGGCGCCGACCTAGTACGTACACGGGAGAGGTGAGTGGAGTAGGCGGTCGTTAATGTGGACTGAGATAGCATGCTGTTCACACGTCCGTGAGGAATGCTATGCTATGCTATGCGAAGCGTCGAAACCACCTCCCCGAGGTGGTTTGAGTAATCGGATGACAATACGGATTTGGATTGTTTCCACTTGGTTACTTCGTGTGATTTTTGCCGAATACGAAAAACGCTTGAAATGGCCAAGTGCAAACAGGGCCTTTGAGTCATGTGTTAGCAGAATAAAACAGATCAAGCAAATTCTGTTTCTGCGTGTTGAGGGCCTGGTTGCGTGCTCCCCGCCACCACCTTCGGGTTGGAGTTGAATCAAGGCTCCTGGTTCTGCGCCACAGTGCTTGGCATTGGTCAAACAAAACACCGTGATGTTTTAAAGTGCGTCAGATTGATCCTCGGTGTGAGAACACCATGTGACTCACATCCCCGAGTAGCATTTCACGACGCCTCTGTCGTGCGACACGTAGGGGGAGGCGGAAATGAAAGAACGGTGGAGGAAACATTTCCACACCGCCCTATTGTTTCATTGTCTGCCCTTTGACAGCCTCCGCAGCTCAGCAGAGGACGTGGAGCGCGATGCTACTATCGAGCGGCTACTTGCAGTCTCATTAGGGATGAAGCTGATGGAGACATCGGGTTCCAGAGCTTATCTGTTGTCTTGCAGCATGGCAAGGTTGCGGGGTTAACCTGTCGGGGTTATCAATAGGCAGATGGGCAGGCCCGCCGTGAATGTGTGAACATGACTTTCCATAACGATATCGACTGCTGTTGGCAATTGAGATGGTGAAAAAAAAAAGTGCCAAGCTGCAGATTTGATGGCTGGATACTTTGATTAGATCCCTTTAATTAACTGGGATGATTATCAAACAATAACAAACTAAGTTGAAGGGTAAACACATGCGAGAGCGATCCCCTTTTCATCTGAATCTTAAAAAAATTCTTCCACTCGCCGATGTCCACCCACCCAGCCGTGTGCACAAGGCGAAAACAAGCAGAGAGCCGCTGCGCAAGGTGACACGGCCGACATCATAATTAGCCATTAACCAGTGCTGTCAGTCTTCAGGCATAATGAACCGGAGGAGCTGTATCAGTGGTTATTAAATTAAGAACCTCCAAGCCACAGAGCAGAAAGAGAGCAACTGCGAAGCCAAACACACACACACAACGCCGCGGCAGCGCAAACATGAAGCTGCTCTGCTGCGCGGTGACACCTCCGCCACGCCGCTGATTTGGTCAACTGTTAGTCAACTGTTTGCTCTGCATGCAACAGCCGGACGTTGGTGTTGCACACTCATCGTACGTTCGCCGTCAATTGGAGACAGTTGTTCGGCTGTCACTATCCTCGGAGCAGAATTACGAGACCAACTCGCAACTGGGTTGTCGTAGATTAATCAAGGTTGCAAGGACTCCGTCTTCAATGTCCACTGTGTTGTGTTTTACAGGAATACATTAGCATAACTTGAAAGTACATTTTCAAATTACTAACAGTAAACAACAATTTTTCATTAGCATTGATATGTCTGTGAAGGTTCTCAACTCAAGCAGAAGAAATTAGTTGGGGCAAGTGGACTTGTTCTTCAGATCTTGAAGACGTTCAGGCTCTCATCTGAAAAGCTTCGTCACAAGTGACAAAAGCCTTCTTCACTTGAAGAAACCTTTCGGATGAGAGGCGACATGTCTTCAAGATAGTGAGAATAATACAAATTCTAAGTATGTGTATTGCATAGGAGGAGGTTGACTTCAAGGAGGTGACTATATTGCACCACTATGTATTGAGGGAAAGTCTGAATAAATTTAAATAAAATAAATATTTTTTTTAAAATTCACGACTGATCACGACAGAAAGATGTGAGATCAAGTACGACCTAAATTTAAAAGTAAATTATCTAAATTATCTTTTAATATTCAGTAGCATTGTGTCACATTCACTGTTTTAATCAATCTTTGTAATTTCGTCATTTCCATGATTCTGTTTGTATTTTAATTGCTGTTTTTATACGTTTAAGCACTGTGGTTGAGCTGTCGCTTTGTTGTAAAGGCCACATTACACTGTATCACTAAGCAACCGGAGTAATTCTGTGAATTTTTTATGAAATTTCAGATCCCCGACCAGCTGAGTCAACAGTTCTCACAAATGCTCCCGGGCACTGACAAAGACGCTTCACTCGGTAGCTGACCAACACATGGACCTCAGAGCACCTTGTGTCGTGAGTGACTCCTACACTTGGTCAAAATCAGGATCTTCTGAGGACAGATTGAACAGCGTCTTAAAAAATCCTTGCCGCTGCAGCACAGCAACCATCCTTCATATCCACTTACATGCTCTGTGCCTGACACAGCATTACTTATTCATACGGACACAGGCCAAGTAAACATCACATGTATGCACTCAATAATTTACATAGAGAAAGAGGGCTGTGTGGGCACTTTCTAGGTGCAATCCATTTTTAAAGATCCAGTTCGTTGAAGGCACCCGTGTGCCCTCTCAGATGTCACATACGGTATGGTGGCTTTAGTGATTCCTCCTAAATTTGCTGACACCAGGAAACACCTGAGGGTCCTTTCATTTTGCCAAGGCGAGGATGTCAGATTTAGCAATTTTGGCACTGGATTTATTCCAAATGTTTAGAATTCGTTTTATAGACATACATTGGCGACATTTTTTTTATCTTTTTTTTTAGCTAACCATTAATTGTGAAGGAAAATCTGGGCTGAGAGATACAGAACAGTCACACTGGTCCCAACATGACACACAGAGACACTCTGTCTAGCTATCAGAGAACTGTCAAATCTCATTCAAATAGTTGTTCCTCAACCTTGTTTGTCTTTATTTTTATTTCATTACGTGTGGATTTAACCGCCAGTGTATTAGATTTAGTAGCTTCTTATTGTCAAGAACGTTTGCCGTTTGTTTTTTAAGCTCTGTTTTCTGACCACCCACATGATCTCATATCTTCCTCATAGCGGCTAAGGTCAAGGTCTGAATGGTCTGGCTCCACCCAACCTTATGGAACTTTTACAAACTCAAACTCACACTCACTCACTGACGCCTGGAGGAACTTTCCACGCTATCCTCGCTCCCAAATTGTGGAGTTATGTTAATTAAATGGATTGGATCATAAATATCAGATGAACCATCTCCTTGCTTGTAAGTAAAAGTACAGTGTAAAAGTCTGTCTCGGAAGGGGCAGTAGAAAAATACTGTCATTATCTTAACATTCCCAGTCTTATCATTTGTGAGTCGACAAAAAGCAGAGGCACAATCTTGCAGGTTTTGACACATATAATGAAATGCTTTAATTACACCCTGACTTCACAATCTCTGTGCATTCAAAACACAGCAGCATTTTACATTTTTTCCTCCATGTTGAAGCCACAACGAGACATGGGGACCAGTTGCTTTCAGTTCCCACCCATCAAGTCCAATAGCTAGTGGCCATAATACTGCTACAAACCACACACTGTGCTTATCAAATGCCAAGATGACACATTTAATTAAAGACCCTTTACTCTCTGTTTAAGCTCTGCCCTGCGTCTGGTCTTGCTGGCGTATGGTTCACAGGATATCTCAGCGACAGGGTCTGATAAAGTCATTAAGCTTCCACACTAATAATAGGGAAGGGGCAGGGGTGTCCTTTTGTTAGCCAATAGATAGGCCCAACTGGTAGCATGTAACATGAGAGGTTTATGGAAATGAGAGGGGAACTTGTAATGAAGGATCACTAATCTAGGATGATTGGAACTACGGGGCGTGCAGCAATATGAAAAAAATAAAAAAGCGCACAGGATTAATGGCACACAAAACGACTGAGTTGAAATTTAATCAGTGAGAGGACGTAGATCTGTGGCTCTGTGGGATTTGCTTGTGAGCAGACTCTGACCTAAGATTACATTTATGAGTCAGTGACAACAACGGTGACAAGCGCTGCCGCGCGGTGGCAGTTCTCCACGGCGCTCTCTCACGCTGAGCTATCCTGATGGTACCCAGAAGGAAGAGCTCCAGGGGTGCAAGCAAACCTTCAACGGCCAAAGTTACTTTGCTGTAAGAGCCTAATACATTTGTAATCAGACAGAGTTTTGATACACAAAGGGTTGAAAGGGAAGCGCACACCCAAATACTACAGGCTGACACTTGCCGGCTGATATTTCTCTCCCTATTAAGATGCATTCACTTTGCTTTCTATTGTGCTTTTCTTGGCCCTTCTTGGAAATGAGTATTGTTCGTACTTTTAAATAATTAAATTTGCAACAGCGAGCCACATAATCCATTTCTCCTCCTTGTGTCTCTTTTAAAGCGGCGCCTCTGCTCCCTGTGGGCAAATTTTCTCCTCTGTCCCCGTCCTGTCAGTTGAAAATGATTTGATTTTTGTCAAAGGCAACTTTGTAACTTTGATCCGATCCCCACTTGTATGAACTGCTGTAAACTTACCACGAGCAACTCCGCCCCTTGCTGTTCCATGAAGAGCCATTAATTACTCCAACCCACTTGCCGTCATTTGTCGGTTAAGTGGTCACACTCATTTCTAATTAAGGCCTCTCTTGTTCAGCTGCAGTAGACCTTCTACGTCTGGGTTCGTCATGCAATACAAGGACTATGACTATTTTTTTCCAACACAAAGTCTGGCTTTTATGGACTTTTCCTCCATTTGACTGTTTTAAAACAAAGAACAAGTGGGGGAGTCTGGCTTTAATCAGAACAGCAACAACAACATGTAGATCATAATGTTTTTTGTTTCGTCAACAGTGCTATAAATATTGTACATCGGCATGTGGACACAGATTTGGCCTCATCGGTGTATACAGAAAGGCCTGGTAAGGAAAGAGCATTTTTAATAGAGAAAATACCACATATTGCTTTTTCATTTTCTTTCAAACAGCACTTGAACCAGTGAGGCCGCTCTAGAATAATTTGTCCACAGTTTCACTGGGTTACAGTAGGTTGCGTAGAAAACAGACAATTCAATAGGCTGGACTGCACAACATGTGGCATCCTTTATCATTTTGCCATCAAAATGTGCTTTTGTGCAGGGGAGACATTGCATGGCACACAGTGCTAAGTGAATAATTTCACTGTCAGCTGAATTAACTCAAGGGGAAACTTGATGCACAAGATACATCTGTTTACCTTGACAGACACTTATTTTCAACCAGAGAGTTTAAGAATACATTTTAACATTGTAAGGAAGTAAAGCTTGCACCTGCGCACACACATGCAACAAAATGGAGTATATATATTTGTTGTTTCTTTGTTCATTTGAACATGGCTTTGCCTTAGTTACCTTTGCAACATTTGTTTCAGTCAATCCTGACTAAATGCTGAACAAACTGAAATGCACACACGCTGGCACGCAGCCACACACGCCATGAAATAAATGTCCTTGCTGGAGTCGGCAGCTGTCTGTGGAGCTGCTGAGGCCTGCTTACTCATTCATTATGCACTTGCAGACCTTGTTAGCATTCAAAGCAAACATTACTGTTTAGACTGGGGTGGAGGTGGAGGTGGTGGGGGGTCGGAGTGGGGTGTTGGTGGTGGCGGGGGGGGCATAGGCGAAATGGTCCACTTAACCTAGTGCAAGGACACTGGCTGCAACAGTGACACAGTGCATTTGCAGTTTACAAAAACAATAAGGCAGCCGTTGCATTAAATGTCTGCTTTCTTCAGATTTGGCCTTCTGAAGCACATTCCTCTCAAATTCAAACACGCAGCATGTTTACATGCACACTCATATTGCACTATGTCTGTTGATGAGACTTTTCTGGGTATGTCCATCTCATAGAAGCAACAAATTCTGTTTGGATATTTATCTTTTTATTTATTTATTTTTTGGACCCTCACACAAACATTTTAAGTTATATGGTCCTGCCAGGTTCCAAATTGAGGTTTACAGCATTAGTGCAACTTCAGTGGCACTGGAGTGTGTACTGTCTCATCCTGGGGAAACAGTTCCGTCCATCATCCCACATCATGGTTTAAAAACCTTCTGAGGAAAATAAAAAACCCTCCCAGAACCACTTTATCCCACCAGAGCCTGCTGCAAACCCAAATCTGAAAGAGTTCTGGTGACAGCAGTTCAGGAGGTAGAGCTGGTCGTCCTGTCAGCAGAAGGGTTGGCAGTGTGAATCCTGCTCCATCCTACTCTCTGTCTTTGTGTCGTTGGGCAAAAGACAGGCATTGCCTGGTATGGAGGTGAGCGAATGCTCGGCTGAGGGGTCGTTTTGCACAGATTGGCCCATGTAGTTTCCCACCAACATTATGAATGTGGTGTGAATGAATAATAAATGGTTTCATTGCGAGCGCTTTGGGTGCCTTGAAAAGCGCATTATAAATCGAAGCCATTATTAATATGATTATGGAGTGTGCCAAGGGAAGCATTAAGAACTCTTCTTCTGACCAATAACACCCAGAAAAAATCTTAAAACAAACTTTTGGAAGGAACAAAAAAAAGTTGCAACAAGCAAAGCATGGAAGGAACTTGACTGCAAGATTCAGCCATTCACCCTGTATCACCATTTCAGGGATCTGAATATGCACACAGCTGCATACAGGGAGATATCATCGAGTAATACTTATTTTCTTAAGGCATGAAAACAGCTTAATCGGAACTGATTGCTAAGCGGAATATCAGCGCGTGCGAGCAAATGCAGCCAGAGCCCGGCAGACAGGAGATATGGGATACGTGAGGACGCGGTGATGCAGTGGGAGCAAAACAACAGAGAGGGACTGAAGCAGAATGAGCGAGACGTGGCCGTCCCAGTCCAAGCTGGCATCCCGTTACCGTGTTGGCACAGCATCTACAGGCTGATGGCCATTTAGCAATAAGTAGCGGGCAGGTGGAGGCCCATCGCTTTGCAACACACACACACACACACACACACACACACACACACACTTCCCTCTGTCTCCTACCTCCTCCCCTGCTTCCCCTGGCCGCCCACTCCTTTGCGAGTCTCTCCGCAGGGCCGTGCAAAAAGCCAGATGGCTTTCACAGTCGTGTCAGCCGTCTGTGTTTGTATGTCCGCGGCCCCGCTCCCTCCCTGACAACTAGCCACTGGCCCAACAGAGCTGCGGGGCTTCTCACGATCTGGGGGGACGACACGCCGCAACGTGCCAGGCGCTTTATGCACGCCAGAGTGCTCCCTCGCAAACAAACATAATACTGAGACACGCGCGCGCACACACACACACACACACACACACACACACACACACACACACACACACACACACACACACACACACGTCTGCTCTCATCACAGCACGTCTAACTTTAAAGAGTAGCCTGGAGTGATGTTCGATAGTTTCTGTTTCGAGGGAGTGTGGTGAGAGAGGAGGCGTTGGCCGCGCAACGTCGAAATGCCCTGGATTTCCTTTATGTAAAGCGCTTGTTTAAAAATGCTGGCCAGCACTCGGCAGGTAAATGAAACAAAATGTCTGGCCCTCGGTGGGCTGTCCGCGAGCGGGAAACTGTGAATGCGACGCACTGACGCGATCCATTTTTTAAAAAGGTCATTCACTTGTGTGCCCTCAAGTGTCCTTTATGATTGGACTGTTTTCAAATCTAATCTGTGATTTGAGAGCATAAAAAGAGCCCTTTCCCTCTCCGCACGACTTTCTGCCACCCCGCAGCAACGGGTGCCCACTGCATTCTCCATTAATTAGCGGTCTATACGAAGCCCATTCTAATTCTGTTTAATTTGATTTCAGTATCAGGTGCTATAATCTGGAAATGACCCGGGGTATACCTGTGTTGAATACTTGATCAAGGGGAGCCAAACTTATTCCCTTCATGTCTGGCAAGCCTCAGCAAAGAACAGAAAAAAAAAAAATCACACACTAGCAGCTTTGCACGTGGCAGAGGGTAGATTGATGAATACTGTTCCCGCCTCCTCCCAAAAAAATGTAATAAACGCTATTACTGAAGATGATTACCGGTTTAGTGTGTAGGGCAAACTTTACTTTACCTGTGCCCCACCAATTGACACCGATTCCTGGTGGCTGTTTATTTAATGCATCCAAAAGATTATCGATTCAGCAGGGGAACAGCTGAAGGTCACAGCAGCAGTGCATTACAGCAGGACACACGGACTCTGGACTGAACAGCTAAACCAAGCTACTCGCAAAATCTTAAAGAAGCATATCGGTGCGTGCGATCAAACATCAGGGATGTGTTCACACATACAAGAAAAGATCAGGATGGTGAAAGGCAGCAACATATATGTCATGAACACAGGACGGAAACACAACTGCTGCTCAGTCGTCTGCTGGATCGCCTCCACTTCATGTTTTGATAAACTTTGACATTATCTTTGAAACCGTCTTTAGTGCAGTGTGTGTGTGTGTGTCTGTTTCTTGTTACAACTCATTAAAGCGGCATTTTCACAAGGTACATGATGCAATCGTAACACCCCCCATGGTAAACTTGAGAAATGTTCAGGGAAATGATAAAATGTGAAATAATAAACACAGCTTGCAATCAGCTATAAAATGTAATAAAATATACAAATGTCAGTTTTTATTCATTTAAATGCCACAACTGTAGCTATAATTATGTGGACCAAAGTGTTTGTTCCTAAACACAATAAACTGTCACTTCAGCTTTAATACTTTTGCAAGGAGCCACTTCTCTCACTTAATGTAGAAATGAGAGTCGATGGAAAAACTCCCCCCTTGCCTCCAGTGTATTTCGCACGCTCACTTCTTCCTTTCCTTGGCACGCCGGCTCTGTGACCATTAGCGCAACTCCCACATCAGTCGAAAGAACTAATTCCCCTTCTGTGTGGCTGGAGCTGCAAGGCAGCCAGGCGCTTCGCCCTGTTTTGCACCGAACGAGCGTCGTCGCCAAAACGACTCTTTTCACACTCGTCCGGGCCACATCCTCACTCACCTCGCCACTATCAAGCGCCTCACTCGTGCAGACCGTGCTCTCGCCACTTTTCCTCCCCGTGTCACCCATTGCGACTGGTAATCCATTGTGTGCCGAAGATTTGGTGGGAGGCACACACACTGAGGCAGGGGATTTCCAGCCGTGTGTGAGAACAGCTTCTCCCTTTAACATCGGAGGACATGTAATGGGTGTGTAGTCTGGGTTCAGATATTGAAGGGCAAATACTCCAACAATCACTCATGACTTGTGGGTGCACCGGCACACCGTGCAGACTCCGGTCAGCCATGATTTGATTTATCCGTAAAAGTGAAATTAAGACGAGGTGACTTTCATGACTGCATTTTTTTTTTTTTTTCATTTTCTCTTCTAGCTACTCGCTTTAAAGTTATGCCATTTGTCTCCCGTTATGGTATAAATAGCCAAAGAGCGGACAGGGCGGTCACTCAGCAACACTAATGGCAAGTCATTTGAGCCGGCATTTCAATCAGTAATTATGGAGGATTTGTCTGTGATATCAATCAGACGTTTTGGTCAGGACCTGCGTGTTCCCATCATCACACTATATCAATCAAACTCAGCTTAACAGAGACTGGGCATTCATCAAAGGATCATGGGACTGGTCAAAGCACAAACGCAGAGCGGGTAAATGTATACACAAAACTGAAGATTTCTCAGTCAGAAATGCTTTAAGACAAACACACGCACGCACGAACACACACACGCACACGTATATTAGATAGATAGATATATAGATAAACATTAAAACAAACATTACAACATTAAATCTGTTGCTCCAGAGAAGCTGCAGATTTTCAGTTGAAGTGAGGCTTAATTTGTCACAGCTGTGGCTGTTGTCACCAACCTCTTCTGCATACAGCTAATAATATTTAAGTTTGATTGTTTCTTTATGGATTCAATATTGGAAGGCTTCAGTCTGATACTACTTCACTACAGTCAGCGTGCTGCTGTGGCTGCCAGTCAGTCTCCCAATAGTCAGACAACAACATGATCACAGCAAACTGTTGGTACTGTAACACAATAAGAACCATTATTAATTCATGCATAGTTAGCGCCTCTCTCTGCCACACTAACCTGCAGGGCTCTGATGTTTTACCGGCGGGATTTGGTGTGAGGAAGAGATGAGAGCCGACACCTGTGGGCCAGAGCGATATGCAAAGTCCCAGTGATGGTCTGTATCAGTACCCATGGAAAGCTGCTTGTGCAAACAAAATTTCATCTTTAAAGATATTTTAAAGTCGGAAATTACTGCAATTTGTTTTTCGAATGAGTTGTTAAAGATTTGCATCCGTAGTAGGAGCCAATAGTCCCAGGGCTACAAACGCAGTTGTCGAGCCAAGAGACTGAATCATAGTTGATTTTATTTTCTTTCCCCTCATTTTCCCAGTGTTTGGTGAACCAGTGGATCACGCGTAAACACATCGCTTTTATGTCGAAAGAGAAATCCGGAGAGTTGTTTAGGGAAACGAGCCGGCATAAGATGGAGCCAGACAGGCTGGAAGCACCAATCCCCTGCGGTCAACTTCACCCTGAACACCTACAGACGCACGCATGGCGTTCATGCTGGAACTCTGCAGAGAGGAGACAGAAAGTTTGGCCCTGGGGACATGAGAGTCAGAGCGGTGGGTCCACTCCGGGTCTCCCACCACCCCCGTCCTCCTCATCCTCCTCATCATCCTCCTCCTCCACCTCCTCTCCATCTCTGGCACCACAGGCAGAGGAAGACCTTTCCCCAGCTCGCTCGAGCACTGGCTGCCTGTGTGGGTGAACGCCGTATCTTGGCTCCTATATTTATGTTGACTCTTACGTGTCATAAAAAAAAGAATAAAAACTAAACGTAAAGCTATTGTTTGGAGACGGTCGCGCGCTGAGCCCATCCCCAATCGATGTGGATGCACTTGCTCTGACGTGACGCCGTGAGTTAAGAGAAGGTTAGTCTTGGACCTGTGTGAAATCAATGACTCTTTTTCTTCGCCGCTCGGACCCACGATACGTTATTGACTCCGCCCCTGATTGGCTGCGGGTAAACAGTTTGTGTTTGCGCGCCGCAAATGTTTCCCCAACAACCTCTCCTATTTGAATTTGTCAGCCGCCCGTGACAGACGCGAATGTGCAAAAATCCAGCGCGTCCTGACGAATGTTCTCTCAATATCGCCGGCAGACTGCAAGGGTGTGTAGCGCGTCCACGCACGCACACACTTGCATTGTTTTGCCAGTCAAGTCAGATCTGTGCATCGCAGCACTTCTTGCATCTTTGCATGATATTCATCATATCAAGGCAGGGCTCACAGATCAATCAGAGGGGCCAAATGTAGTATATATCTACTGTATTTATTCATGAAATGACTGTCTAGATGTCATGCGTGATGTAGTGGCTGAATGCTAAGTAGAGCCAAGCTGTCAAGGCATAGAACATTTATCCATGTTGTTAGCAAGTGACAGGCTATAAGCAAACAGTATCACTGCTGCTTCAGATGTTTTCCTGTTTAGAAAAGGCCTCTTGTTATGCCAAAATTAGCTCTCCGTTGTTTAACAGTAAGTTGTCGCTCAATTTATAGCAACAGCTTTTCCTGAAACGAGAAAAGTCTGATTATTCTGATTACTGATTTTGTTTGATCCATTTTCCAGCATGTCTTAAAAAATGGTATTTTGGACATGTGCTTTTTCCCTCCTGATGATTTTTTTTTTATTTTGATGAAAAGTTGTCATCAAATAAGTTTTACATATTTTTTTTAATGGTTATGATAGTGAACTTTTGATATACAATGACTGACCATTTTGATTCCATACAAAATTTTACCTAGTCTTAAAGAAGGTGACCAGAGGATGCTGCCGTCTAATGTACATGCTGTAAAGTTGAGAATGCAGCAAAAGTCACATTTTATGAGTCCCATTTGCATTATGAGCCCCTATTTCACACCGTGCCCTTTTAACACATGATGAGTATTAATGCGGCACTGAGTCCCAGTCCAGGTCAGCCAGGTCACTAGGTATAAGAGGGACCAATAACAAGATGAATGATATCATTCTCTCCATGTTTTTATTTTTTCTCTTCCCCTGAAGAGCCCGTCTATGTCGACCCTATAATGGGGAATCAATTGGAATGTAATTAAGGACATGGATGTCCTTCAGGAAACCACTCTTGGAATCACTCCTCGTTTTAATTTCCTATCAAGTCTGGGTCAAAAGTTATCTAAAGCGAAGTGCAAGACTGATTAAACATGGCTACCTGCAAGTAATCACTTTGTTCATTTTTCTTTTCCCCCACTGCCGCCTTGAACTCTGGCAGTGCTCAGACTGGGCTGTGTGCACCAGAGGAGTTTTTGATGACACAAGGCTGATTTAAGCAGATAAGTGGGGAGACAAAGGAAGGACTACGGGAGACTTTTTTCAAATTAATGTTTCCTCTCAGCCCTAATATTATCTTTGTCGTACTCGAGAATGCCCCCTCTCCATGCCAGCATCACCCACCTTCTCATCACTTCACTGCTTTTCCACTTGTCTCCACTTTACTAACTTTTCTCTCTCTATCTGGTCACCTCCCTTAACGGCGACTTTTTTGAATCGGCTCAATCATTATCACTGCAAATTATACTGAACTGAGCAGAGAATTTCAAAGATGGAAGGATCTAACATCTGCACTAACTGGACACTTTGTAAGTCCAACTCAACAGTACTGGATACCTAATATAATGGCCTGTATGTGTGTGTGTGTGTGTGTGTGTCATTGCTCAAGGTTAAAGGTATAGTGTGCACCTTGTCCTTGGCTGTAACCAGTGTCTATCTGAGTTGCAGTTGCCTTTCTCTGGTCTCCAACCAGTCAACCAATGACCGTTCTCTTTTGACCCTTGACATCAACAAGGCATATTCCTCCACACAACTGCTGCTCACTGGATATTTCCTATTTTTCTGGACCATTCTTTGTAAAACCCGGTGTTCAGATTCTGTCATGCTCAGACCAGCTCCATTGTCATCAACGGTCATGCCACATTAAAAATCACTGAAACACTCTTTCTCCCTAATGCTCACTTTGAACGTCAGTGAGTCGTCTTCACCACGTCTCTGCTGAAATATATTTAGTTGCTTCCATGGACTTAAGGATAAAGGTAATTCTGAGGTGATGGGCGAGGGAGAGGGCGTCATTAGCATCCTCAGAAAGCTGGAGGCCTGCAAGGATTCCTTGAGGGCGTGAAAGGTTTGTAAGTTGTTCGCTGCCATTCAGCAACAGCGGAAAACATCCCTTGAGCTGCACCTTTTGACCTTTGCAAATTAATTTTTGTTCATTTTTATTTTCTTCCCCTCATTGCCACTTTGTACATTTGGAGCCTTAATCTTCTTGCTTGTCAAAGCAAGAAGATTAATAAAAATAAGCATCCCACTTTTTTGGGTTACAGATACTCCATTCAAATCTAAGAGCAATTTCTGCAGCATTTTCTTCCCTTTGATTTCAATAAGTAAAGCAATAAAAACCACGCATATCTATCAGGTTCTTTCTTCCATAAGCTGTTTTATGACTGCAAACACTGGTGCAGCAGTACAAAAAAAACAAAAAAAACACGTCTCGGAATGTGGACGGAGGCAAACACAACCTCAGCCTGCAGGCACCAGGAAGCACAATCTGTTCTTCCCCTGTCGATTTGTCCAACAGACAGAAAAAAATAAATAAAATTTGCCATTATCGTCAATGATCCTGCTGTCATCAAAAAGATGCTCTAAAGAACAAAGGCAACACTGAGACAGCAGGGATTTAAATGGTTTCCTAAATTGATGGTTTATAGGTAGTTCTCCCTCACCATGTATACATAATTAGAGCAAGGAAGGCAAACAGAAAGAAAAAAAAAATGAAACTTCAACTAAAGTTTCCAATGTTTGAACGCATTTTTGACTATGTTGTTTAGAAATATAAAATACCTCCAGAATTCATTTCTGTCAATGGCAACATTGTCAGGCAAACCTGAGAACATGAGACAACATTCAAGAAAGAGTATTAAATCTGGCAAATGCTGCCGACGCCCACTCTGCTTTACAAGCTGAATATGTTAACTGGCAAACAAGAAAAGCTTCGGAACTATTTCACTGCACGCTGTGCATGTGTGTGCGCGCTACTTGATGTACCATAGCATCAATGTTTCTACACTTTTTGCACGGAAATAAAAGACAGTACCCAAAATGTAAATTATTCAGAGGCGGAAATGTGGTGTAAGCACAGCGCACAAGCAAACAGTTTCCTGCAGCACGGTCTCCTATGGAAGAAGCCAACTGGGGATTGCAAAACAAAGCAGAGCAAATTCATGCTTTAGATTTATGACAGGAAGAGACGGAGAGTGTGGAAAAAAAACTGGGATAAATTGGAGGTTTGAGCGAGGGGATGAAAGCGATGCAGTGTGAGGCGGAGGGGAGGAGAGAGAGAGAGAGAACGCGACTGTCACCTGGACTATTTTTCTCCCTTCCCTCTTCCCCGTGATCAAATAAATAACTGAAGGAGAAGAGAATGGAGAGGATGAGGGAATTGAGTGAGAACACGCATGGCCGAGCATGAAATCACACATGCGCAGCCCAGAGCTGTCTGACATGAGAGTCGGGCAATTCAGCGCCGCGCTTGACATCATACCTCAGACCGCTAACCGTCGCCATCGCCGCCACCGTGACCGGCGAGCGTCGGCGTTAGACAATGGCGTCGAGGTGAGGAGCAAGGCCGCGGAGGACACGGTGATACCTCACGCAGTGGCGCCAGTGACACAGTCAGGGACTGTTTGGGTGACTGGGCCAGAGGCGGAGCCGGGATGGGTTCACACAGAGACTGGGGGTGAACTCAGATTATAATTCCAAGTCAAATTAAAAAAAAAAAAAAAAAAAAAGTGCCTGAGTTAAAATACTGAATACAATTCAGAACAAAAATCATTTCACACCTTTTGAGAGTGGACGTTGTGTTTCATATAGCAACCAAGTGTGACTGAAGGAATGTGTGCATATAAAGCAGGCAATGGGAGATCTCTCCACCAGCCCACACAACATGAATATTTGCAACATCCATCCAAGTCAAAGAACTTCATGTGAAGCTGTCAGCCTTAAAGTACCCCATACAGTGCTCGTCCTTGGCAGAAGGACTGATGTCAGGATACGGCTTGGTTTTTAGTATGAAATGATCTACTGTCTCTTGATTGATTCATTGTTTGGTGCATGTTCAGCCACTATTTTGAATAAAAGCATCACTTAGATCACACTGAATTAGGTCACATATACATCTGCATGTGCCATCAGCTGTGTATCCATAGCTTGCATGAGTCTGTGCTCACATGCAGTTGAAAAATATATATATTATTATATATATATATACATATTTATATATTATATCTATATAGATTCATACAATTTCTCCAGTACTCGAACAGCTGAAGTCCAGCACTGTTTTTTAACTGGAGTTGTCTTTTGTTTAGATTTGTCTTTGGTTGTTGTTTTTTGTTGTTTTCTGTTTTGTTGTTTTCTGGTTTTGTTGTTTTCTGTTTTCTGTTATCTAATCGTATATACTTAATTTAGTTCATAAGCTTGTATATTTATTTAAGTTGGGGGTAGGTACACATAAATTTTTACTTCTTCCTACCCCTTTTCGAGCATGGCTAATATTATTTTGATGTATATTTCACTGTTGTTTGATTACTTATCCTATTTTTTTATTTATATGTTTTTTTTTTATTTCGTATGTTTTGGGTTTTGTATCCCTGTTATTTTTACTTTTCATGTTCGAAATAAATAAATAAATAAAATAAAATAAAATAAAATCAAAAAATCCTATTTGATACACAGAAGCCAATAAACATGTTCCAAACAAACAAACAAGTAAATCAACACCAAAGTGATGGGTGATTGCCAAATCATTATTTGAAATTTTGTGAGAAAGTGTGTGAGAGAGAAAGATCAATGAGAAGCTAAAACACAAGACAAAAAACAATTTAAAGAACAATGCAGCTACTGCTACTGCAAAGACGTCCCATTGTTAGACACTGTAATTCCTCACAGTAATATTAAATATAATATGGTCTGTCTTGCTGCTGGTTCCATGACAGGGTTAAAGTCACGTTGTGTCTTGGTTCCATGCAGTGACTTCCTGAAGTTGTTTGTAAACTGTATCATGCACTGTTTGACTGGTGAGAAGTCCCTTTTTTACAACATCCAACTGATGTCCAAAATGAAATTCAAGTTCTTATATTTTAATTTATAGAATAATTCAAGTATTGCATATTTATTTGCATACACATTAAAAAGAAGAACTTTGAAAACTTCTTCAATTTCAATTTATAGCCTAAAAAAAAAACGTTTTTAAAAATCTCTCATTAAAAATTATTTTCTTATATCGTCCACATATATCGTACATATATACTGTCACTCAACTGATGTTTTCAATATGTAATTGTTTCAATGAGTGCCCTAAACAAGGGTAATGCCACATGATGAAGGCCCATACAGATCTCGGGTAGATTACATCTCTCCTCTCGCTACCTGTACTCCACTGTAAAGGTTTGATTTGCACCTGTCTGGCACAGCGCACATAAAAAAGGGATGAATGCTGAGACAACTTCAAGATCCAAAGGCATCCGTCAGAAAAACCTTGACAGCTGATGCATCGGTGCTACACGCCAGAAGTAATTGACATTCCTTCAAAGTGACGTTACTGAGCGCCGGTGTCATGTGTCTGACAAATTTGCGTTCCTCTTTCTTCCTCGTCCGCTCGCTTCCCTGCCGCTGTCAGGGCGTCGGAGCCCGAGAAAGACTTGCACTTTCATGTCTGTTTCTTTTCTCGCAAGCTTCACTCCACAACTGTTTTCCTGGTCTCCTTCACATCTCTATTTTATCATGGCCAGTCTTTTAGCTCTATCAGCCTCAATTACCACCACCTTCCCTCATCCAGACACAATTTGCCTCCTCTTTGTAGAGCCGCCTCTCCCTGCCCGTCTTCTGCTCTCTGACATCCTTTCACCAGCCAAGGTCTGAGGCCAAACTGTTCCTGTCTGATTTCAGGTGTATCAAATGTTCTCACAGCAACATGGTTACATAGGTCTCGGCATTGTGTGTGTGTGTGTGTGTGTGTGTGTGTAAGTGCACTAAGAGACAGAGCGGAGTGGAAGAACCCTACGAGCCAAAGACATGTATTTTACGTATTTTTCCTTCAGCTGTGAACATCATGTGCAAAGGCTGAGGCTGAAGCCAAACCAGAGGACGTTTCACACAGAGAGCAGAGGTGAACAGTTTCAATACCTTCCTGCTGCAAAACCCAATTCCCAGCGTTCCCTACAAGCACTTAGTACCAAATCCTTGCTGCGCTCGGAAAGGAGTGCAACACAATACACACCACAACAACAAAAACAACAACAATAATAATAAAAAATATTATTTTGTGATTGTGACTTCCCTGTGTATGCCATTTCAATTAATTAAAAGTAATAGCAAATTACATTTTTAATAAGACATAACAAGCCTTGTCAGGTCCTTGGTAAGGGACCTGACAAGGTCTTATCCTTGCACATATTTCATCTATTTTTCTCCATTTTTCACTTCCTCCTGTGGGTCCCAGCACAGACTGGAGACTAGCTCAATGCTAACATGCTCGTGGCTCCTTTTCATTATTGATAGGGGCTAATGGAGGTTCGAGCAGTAAACATTACTCGAGCCACAAAAAAGTGAAGCTGAGAACAAGATGACTGTTTTCCTCCCCCTCTTCTCCAGATAGCCTTGCTTCACCCCCTCCCCTCTCTTGGCTTTCCCCTACGTCTGTCTCTGTTGCTGACACAGGGCTTTAACCGAGTTTCAATGAGGAGGATCTCTCCGGCTGCTGCGTGAGTAATGGGACACTGAAAGTGTCAGGAATAAATAAAGGGGAAGACCGGAACGGCCCTTCCCACTCCAAATCACTCCGCCAACCTCACCTGCTCTCCCTCTCCCCTCATTGCAATTCAAATGCTGGCGGTGGCTGGGGAGTCACAATATTCATCTGGAATTCTAATAAGACATTCTGGAAAAATAGATCACTCTCAGGCACAATCGCTCTTCCTACGTCTATTTGCCATTTGGAAAGATTAAAGTTTTTATTTACTCTTCATATAAGTTCCTCGACTCCCGTGATCTTATTAGCAACTCCGAACCCAGGCTACTATCGCAATGGAGTTCAGCTGCTTTCCATCCATTTCCGACATTAGAAGAGGGGAAAAAAAAAAAACAACAAAAAAAATTCTGACTAAGCAGATACTTTCTGTGCATGAATTATTCAGTGCCAAGGAGAATGCTCTGATTCGGAGTCATAATGGGAGGCCCCTGAAATGGCGCGCCATCCTGAAACCCCTCATCTATATTTCAGACCTTGGCAGAGCCTCTGTCATGCAAGACGGAGAAAGCCTTGCTGAGGAGAACCTGCAGCCGTGGGAAATGAACCAGCGCTGGGTGTAGGCTGACCGTTTCCTGGCTTTGAAGGAAGCTGAGCTTTGACGCTCTTCACTTCTTTACTTACATAAACAATATGTCAGCCCAACAAACACGATACGACAGTGAAACTGTTGTAAAAAAAAGAAAAAAGAAAAAAGTGTTCATCTACTTTTAGTGGTGGATAGAGTGGCACTTCACCGAGACTTGGCCAAGGGGGAACTTCTCCAACTACATGCAAACTATGACACATCCCACTGCCTCCCAGAACATAAATGTGATATTAGGACGAGGAGGAAATAGAAGTCATGACATATTTTCATCTATTTTAAGACAGAAAATGGTTGTATTTCAAAGTGTTCAGATGTAGCCGTGCACCATGCGGCCTCCAGCTTGCATTACCACTCTTAGATTGATACATTGCAGTGCCTTTGGATGGATAACTACTACATTTTTTTTTCTTTTCGCCAACACTCCAACACTTTCGTTTTGCCTGAACCTATTAAACTGGCCCTGTTAGCGTTTTCCCCCTTTTCTTTCATTGCGACCAAAGACAAGGTATTCAGTCACAGAGCAGCCCAGGCTCTGATGAGGACTCGCCAGCTCAGAGAACACAGTGTTGTCTCCGTCTAACAGCCCTGTCCTCCGGTGTAGACACCCTGACTCGGGTAATTGCTGTCTGGATTCACCCAACTCAGCAGATTCCTTGGAGTCATAATGAGGAGGAAAAAAAAGGAGAAAAGAAAAAAGTGTTTTTTTTTGTTTTTTTTCTGTGTGTGTGTGCGTGCGTGCATGTTTGTGTGAAAGTGTGATGGCTCCACCATTGGTGTAAGATGACAGGAATAAAAAAAAAAGCATGGAAACTAATCATATGATTCTTTGGAAACTGCACTCGTGTCATTACATCATTAACTTCCAGAGGCCATGGCTGGTTAGCCAATACAACAGTAAATTGTCTGATTTCTGTCAAACAGATTTTTAGCCTTGCACAGATTTTAACTGAGATTTAAAAGCATGATCCCCGAATCCCCTGTGATGCAAAGGGGATTGTATGATATCAAGCCATCTGCAGTGGACTCAATACTGGTTTGGTTTCAGTTGAGTGTAAGAGTATAAAAGTGAAGTTTGAATGTAAGACAGGTATTTTTTTTTTTTTTTTTTCTGTAAACCAGTTCCCGTGTTAAACCAGAGAGACCAGAGACAGATGGAAACCTTACTTTTAATGTATGACATCTCTATTCAGAAGTCTCTGTAAAGAGCAGAGTATAAATTATCTCCTTGGCATTATATTTGGCCCAAACTGTAAAATCTTGCTTGTCTGCTTCAGTGGAGTACTGCGGCAAAATTGCTTCATGACACAAAAAACAAATTAATGCAATTTACCAAGGAGAATACTGGCTAGTTCGTGGATTCTAACTTCAGCTAGCAATTTACGGCATTAGTAGATGACATGAGGTGACTATCATTGCATTATAGAGTTACATTTTTGAGTGTGCAAACACACTTGACACACTTGTGTGCTCAAATATAAAATACTCAGTATTGACGTATGTTCATTCAATCACCCGTTTACACACCGGACCTGCTTTGTAATCCATCCTCTGTTTCCTGTCGGGACACGCCGTGTGAGCACGGTCATTTCTGTGTATCCATTAGGCCAAAGTTTTATAGGGGCTTGGTTAATGGGGTCTGATTAATGGTGAGGATTCAGCTCAAAGGCATTAGTTCCCTGTCGGACAGCACTGAGCAATGGAGAGAGCAAAATGAAGGGGGAGCACAAGGAGGGATGCTGAGGGTGAGGTCGGGATAGTGTAGCCAGAAGGCAAAGGTGGGGGAAAAGAATCTGAGGTGATTAAAGAGGAAGAAGAATCCCTGAGCTGCTAGGAAAAGTCACATTCGCCATTGCCTAAATCACCAGCTATCAAATTATCTCCAAAGTAGCAGCCAGAGTCCTAAGGCCCTGCAATACTAATCCCCCCGATGGACATAGTCATGATATTGACTGGAACATTTTTCTTTTTCTTTTTTTTTTTAATTTAATGTAAGCCTCAATAAAACAGTGATTTGGCTTTTGAAAGGCTTTTATAGTCCAACCTCTCCCAGGCGCCATCCCCAAACTAAACAAAATCATCAGACACTTACTAGAGACTTTACTAAGGTTTGCATGTGAAAAAGCACGGAACCTTATAGCATGTGCAAACTCATGATGAAGCTGATCTACTATGCGGGCGCACTGAGGGTTGCGTATATGCATGTGCAGAGTGTTTCCAATGGAACATGCAAAGTATTGATTGAGGGAGAAGATATTTAAAAATAGGTTTATTTAGCGCAGTGGCAGATTGTGTCTTCATTTAGTGTGTTTGACAGGCAAATATTAACTGGCACAGCTGAGTGCAACATTGGCCACATGAGCTTGATGCAATCCATTCTGTGTCTTTTTCGGGATCTTGGTAATCTAGGCCCAAAATAACCTATTTGCATCTTCTCTGACCAATATTTTGAGAATTCTGTCCAGAATGGCCGTCAATTCACATTCATTGAGGTAAACACGCTAAAATGACTGTGTGTATTATTTGGCTCAAATTGACAGACGCAGAAGCAACCAGTTGGTAGTTCAGCTTTGTCAAGTGCATTTTTACACACATAATCTTAGTGAATCAGAGGAGCGGTTGGAGGAAAGCAACAGTTTAAAAAGCCAGTGATGGTAAAAAAAAAAAAAAAGGTATGCGCTCTCTTTGTGGATTGACACGGATTGGTTTTGATGGGAGTGCCCCCAGGCCTGGCAGATGTCGCTCCAGTGTGTGCAGATGCCCTCATTAGATCTACTTGATTCTCTGTTTTTTTATTTTTTTTAGGGTTTTCTTTGACGTTGCTAAACACTTCCCTGTTATGGCATCCAGCAGTTAATGAGCTCAGCAGAAAAGGTTCATCGCTTCAAACTGTGCTCCGCCCAGGGCACAATGAGCTGTCCCGCCGTGTTACAAGACCATTCATTGAGCACACAAAAGCCATTAGAGTGATTTAACACCATCAAAGGGCCAAGAGAGTGTGATTAAGAAACACACAAACTATGAGGCGAAGCACAGGGGGTAAATTAGAAGTGGGCTGATACAGTGTATGGCTTTCAAAGACAATTCATCAGATAGAATACAGCAAAGGGCATTGTATCTCATGAAATCTTTAAATTAAGCTGGAGGACGCTCACTGGTTGTGCACCGCTTACTGAGCTCCCTCAGCTTTTCATCATTCTTCCCTGCGTGCTGTATGCAAAGACCTCACTCCCCATTCACAAGGTGATTACGGCATCCAAGTGTCGCCGGCGTTAGGTTACCCAAACTAGTGGGGGTGGCAAGGTCTGGAAAATTATAAAAAGGAAAAAGGCTGTTCTCCTCAGGCCGTCTGCACATGTAAAACACAAAGGGAGCAGTGGGTGGCACTTTATCGAGTTTCCGCTCTCATGGGACAAGAGCTGTGTTGGCACTGATTGAGGGGCCGTTACTGAGAAAACTCTCAAGTTCTCCCCACACATCACGTAATTATTACTCCTCATACAGAGAAAGTGACCACAATCCACCTGCGCAGGAAGAGAAGTTCTAATCATGTCGTCTCATAAGTTGCTATAGAAAGTTCTCCAAGTTTTCTTTGTTTTTCTTCGGGAATGCTGCAATGTGAAAAGAAATTGGAAAAGAAAAAATCAAGGAAAGCTGCTCAGTTGGGGATTGATGGGAATGTGGAAGGTCTAAAATAAAAGCAACCTTAGCTATAAAGTCACAACACTGTAAGTATGTTTTATTGCAGATTCTAAAAATAAATAAATAATAACAAATAAAAATTGTACAGGCAAAACTGACAGACAGCCAATTGGTTCCTCCAGCTCAGCGACAGCGGACATTTCTGGGGGTCAACCACTTGACTTTTTGGTTCCATAACCCTCAGGCTCTCAGGTATGGCACATTGCGAGAGGCCTTGCGCATGCAGTTCAACAGTCTGGCTCCATTTAATAGCAGAAAGCTTTTTTGCCTTTGCCATCGGAAGGTCATGACAGTATGAATACCTGACCAAAAACACTGAATCCACATTTTGTGCAGAGTTTGGCTGTAAACATCTATGGTCTGGCACAACTACATTTGTCTTCCTCCCATTTCTCCTTTCAGCATTTTGGAGCTCTGCCTAGGAGCCTTGAGATCCAGCAATGCAAAAGTAAAATTTTCAACTGGTTTTAAAATTTTGATCAGGTGTATGTGTGTGGAATATGAAATATAGTGGTCTCCCACTATGTTGCCATGAGTTCCGACACTGGCCCCAGTGTCTCTACTGGATTAATTAGCACGCCCTTTGCCACCCTGGTGAACTGTGCTCCTGACATTTGTACCAAGCGACAGCTTCGCTTGTCGCTTTCTCTGACCTTTCTCCATTCCAGGAGCTTTAGTCTCAGCACTGGTCCATCTCTCCTTCTCACCAGTGTTTCTTCAGGCTAATTACCATACCAGGCTGCACTGAATGCCAAAAACTGCGGAAGTGGCCTGCCATCAGATCTCAGGCTGATAGCCAGGGTCTAATTGCAAGCTATCTGGCTCCATTGTTATTATTAAACATTGTCTTCAAAACGCTCCCTGTATGTCGCTCAACTTTTTTTTTTTTTTAACATACATATATATATATATGTATCAAGAAATACATTGATTGTGATTAGTCATCTTGTACTGTACTATCATGTACATTCACATTTGCTGTGAAGGGTCTGCACTTTAATATGCATGAATAATTAAAAAAATAAATCTGCCTTAATCACTTATTTTTGCTGGATTGGAGGATTCATACAGAGTGTTGTGATGTGCAATAACACTTGGCGGCCATTATTGCATTCAACAGTAGAAGCGAGAAAGGGAATCAGGGGAGCGATTAATTATACAATCAAAACACCTTGATTGCATAAACTGTCTGCATTTCATTGATTATCAGATTCCCCCTTAATTACCATAATCACAGCAACAAAACATGGCAGTCAATTGAATACCACTCGCATGGAGCAAGATAACACAAGTGTTATGTCAAGTTGATGTATCTATCTGTCCATCTAACACGCAATCAGACATGAGGTTTGTTGTGTTTATATACAAGCAATGATTAGAGAATAAAAGCTAGGAACATCGCAGCGTTTCAGATTCTTTTTCAAAGGCTTCCATATTTTCATCAAAAAGTTTATGAAAACTACCATGCATTTACATTCAAATTCACAACACCTTTTGCTACATCTAAATGTATGTCCAAACTCCTTTAGGTCTCTCAACAGCCTTGCCATGGCAGCCGGCATAAGTATAATAATGGTTCCACATAATCGCCACACAATTATCTCCATGGGTTACAGATTGCAGAGGAGAGCAAGAACACATTAAAGAGAATCACATTAAAACAGTTGTAGCTCACGGTTAGCGGAATGAGAGCGCCAAGCTTCAAACAAATTCATTATTTAGTCGTAAATGCATGTGTGAGGGGTTGTGGGGGGTTGCGCAGTAGGGGACAGGATCCATTGGAAAGCAGATATGTTGCTGGAGGAGCATGAGAAGACAGACAGAGCAATTACACAGTATGATGCTAAGGATACAGGGCTTACGGCTTGCACCCAACACAGGCTGAGCAGATTTTTCTTCTTTATTAAGTTACGCTTGGGTCAAAAACAAGGAAGGAAGACCAGGGGGTAAAAGAGCCACCATTGGTAAAGCAAGTCTGTGTCCCATCTTGCGCTGTTCCTGTTATGCAACAAATCAGAAGTATAACTGTTTTTTCTTTTTTTAAGTTGCAACAATTTTCTATTTCTCGCTTCTTTTCAACGGATAATACAATTTTTGGACTGCAGTTATCCCTAAAAGACAAGAACAATGGCATGGAGAAAAAAAAAAAACTTTTTGTTCATTTATTACCATTTCCCTCTCTGTTTGATATGTTTTGGAACCTCCTCTGCTTGGACGAGAGAAATGGGGCCAGACAGGAAAAAAAAAAAAGACCAGCTGATCTCGTGTGGTTACACCACCACATACCAAGTTCTGCCAGTAAGCCTGCTCGAATAAAGAAGGGTTAGCAGCCCAGGGGCTTAGGGTCCCATTTGGAGAGAGTCACTGATCTTGGCTTTTAGTCTGGCCAGCTCAGTCTACGTCTAGCCTGAGTGAAAAGGGATAATCATGAAGCTTGGATCTCCAATACTCCTAAGACCCTTTGAACGATTCAGCCTGTGCCCAGGCGAAAAAAGGAAGAAAAAAAAAAGGAAAAAAAGTGTGAGAGAGAGAGACTAATCCAGCATGGTGTCCAACGGAAAAAGCACAAAAAAAGGAATGTTTGCAAATGAGTAATGGAGTCATTAAATGAAGACGCAGGACAGAAGGAGATGGAGGTGCGCCCGCGCAAGTGTAACACAGGCCTTGTAATTTGTATACTTGCCTATCAGTGACAAGGGAACAAGGGGAAGGTTGGAGCCCATGAGCCTATTCGACTGTGACAGCCCACTGAATGCCTAATGGAGTTCTCAGGCGCCGGCACACAATTGTTACCTCAAAGTGCTTTACAGTAAGCAAAATGCAAATATGTGAATAATCTGCCCCAGGATATTTTTCAGTGTGGATTAGGGCTGGGGCAGCAGTGACGGCCTGAGCAGAGTTTTTCTCCTGCAGCGCAGAGCAGAGTTGGCCATCGGTGCTATTCCTCAAGCCTTGGAAGCACAAAACTTGGCATCGCCACTACAGTATAATTACTCAATACTGTTATTGTTTTGCTTCTGCTGTTATTTTTCTCTTCTTAATGATTAAAGCTAGAGCACTGGTAGAGGGAAACACAAATGTAACATCTAAAAATTGACTGAATTGCAAAGTCAATGTCATGACATTACTTTATGGAAAGTTAGCAACACACAATTTATGCCTTGCGGACAATCTTGCAGCATTTAGCAGATAACAGGTTACAATGAAGCATCTGTTTTAGCAGGCAGTGGTGGGAGAATGTGAACAATGGGCTAAATACGAATATTTTTTTCAGGAATCTGTCAATGTTTAGTTTTTTCTTAGAATTAATCATTTTCAATTAACAGAAATTTGAAATAATAAGGGTTTGTTAGATTCCTACAAATCAGTAGACTGAAGTATGAAGATATGCAATTTCAACTTGGGCAAGAAAAAAGAAGAGAAAGTTCATGGAAAAAGTGACAATGCCCAGATAGAATAACTGTGTGCATCTTGTCAGAGCTCAGATGATACTAGCCTTAAACTGGACAGCATCTTATCTGCAGCTCTTGCCTATGCAATCCGATGCATGCAGCGAAAGCAGAAAAGGTTACTAAAAGCAATTCGCTGTCACGGCCATTCAGCTGCAGTGGGCTCCAAGTCTGCAGTGTACATCCCTCTGCTTCTCTCCTCAGCTTGTATTCGAACAGAGGTGCAGTGTGTGAGGGGGGGAGGGGGGTGCGGTTGACAGTCAGGCTGGCCTCTGTGTTTACCAACACTTTGCCATAGAATAGCTGTCACTCCCCGACTCCACACTCCCAGACTTTTGCTGGCTTCAGCGTTTTAGGAAGCCAGTGTAGTGTGTCATTTAGGATTGTGCTTCTGCGCGCGGACACAAGAGACATTTGGATTGTCTGACAACTGTGTGGCAGGTTGAACAGTCTGTGCCAAGTTGCTTCGAGAACGGAAGCTGTACAGTTGTGCCAAGTCTGATGATGAGATAAACCGCAGCAAATTGAATAAGGCCTAGAAGAGAAACTAAATAAACGAAAAAGCAAATAAATAGCAACAGTTTTTGACTTCAACCTGTCAAATGTTGGGACTTTAAATATTTGCAGGACCAATTTTACTGTTGATGCTAAAATTTGTGAAGCCAAAACTTTAACTCCATTAGTCTGAAGCAACATAATATATGATTTTAAACAGACAAACCAATCTAACAGGCAATTTATGGATGAGGCATTTTGAATCTTTCGGTGTATGTGTACAAATATTCAAGATAAAACAACTCAGTATTCAGTTTTATTTATATTTTATAGTGTTGCTAGACATTTGTTGTCAGGTATGTATTGCATTACTGTGAGAACGCAGACATGTTTCTTTCGGTATCAGATCGGTAACTCAACTCTACTTTCCATTACACAGATTACTCAGTTGCAAGTGGAAAAGGCCCTTTAATTTACTGTAGGTAAGAGTGGTGAAAAAAAGGCAGTTTGTCTCAATGTGTGCGATGAAATGCTAATGTCTTCATGGTGTGACCCGCCTTCAACCAAAAGACTGCAAGAATATGCTCCAGCAAACCACTGCAACCTTGAGTGCTAGCATTTGAACATATAAAAAACTACTATTAACATTGGAAGAAGACCAGAAAAAATATTCTAGCATGGTGGACGAGGCTGCATGGTAACTTTACCAGTTGGCGAGAAATGGTATTAGTTTGTGGATTTCTATGTGAAACGCACTCCTCAATGTAGCTCAGTGCAAATGACTTATACTGCAGAGTTGTATTTCACTAGTAGGTACAACCATACAGTTGTAAGGGTAATCAGTCATCCTGGCAGCAGGATTTACCAGAGATTGAGGACTCATGTTATCTGGAATTAGCCTTGAGCAGATGGCACTGAAGTCGCAGAACATTTTGGATGGATGAAGCTGGATAGGGAGTGCACGACTTTAAAGAAACTGCTTGTTGGAAAAAAAAAAAACAGTCAGAATTGCATTCGGTTACTCTCACTTTATAAAGAGGACAGCAAAAACAAAGTGGAAACAATTACATTTTCTCACATCCACTCAGCAGATTGGCTCTGTTTTATCTGAAAAGAAAAGCTAATTCAACTATGAGGGCGCCGTGATGTGCACGTCATACGCCTAGAGTACTTAGGAAGCATCTGTCCTGTCGTGACTCAGCATCTTTGTTGGAACACGCGACCATTTTCCAGAATCCTCAGACAACGCTAAGCAAGCAACCTGTCTCGATATTGTCGCCTCGTCTTTCTCAAAGTGTGATTAATATGATTTACCTTGCGTGCCTCACAACTCATCGACTCACTTGCTAATTGATGTAGGCGAGCTGCCAGCTGCAAATTTATGGCATGGGCAAAACTCTTTGCCTCAGGAGGAAGGCAGTGAAAAATAAATAAATAAATAAATAAATAAATAAATAAATAAATAAAGTAGAATCAGTCCAGAAAATAATTAACATGTCTGTCCTCCCACATTTGGACAACATTTAACGCTCAAGACTTCAAGCACTGAAGAAAATAACAAAATGGGGGTCAAATACGGAATGTTAAACACTCCACCCACATACTTGAATTCTTAATAAAGTTGAACAATTGTGACTCATGTGAGTTGGCGTAGCACATTGTAATTTCATTGAACACGGATATTTCATTTTAATTGCCTAGACAAGTGTCAAGAAAAGTGATTGCACAATTGCAGATGATCCATTAAACCCTTCGCAGCTAATCAATATTTAACCGGATCGACTTTAGAGATCCTTGTTTTGCAAAAGTAAGGAAAATATATATTTTACATTGAAAGTCAAGGGAATTATTTTAGGAAAAACAGCAACTTTTAAGAACTTTAAAAATATGATCCTGACTTGCTTTCATTCAAAGCCAGAAACAGGAGGTTTCTGATCCTGCAGTGGAACAATAACAGATAAAAAAAAAAAAAAGAGAGAGAGGAAGATATGCATTCTAAAACAATGTTGTCCAAGTACCGGTAGTTCTGTCATTTTTGGAAATAAATGCAATAAATTAATTATTCTTAAACCAAAACCAAAAAAAACAATGTCATTGGGCCTCTGACCAATAATATGTATCCAAATGAATTCAACTAATTATAATACATCATGTCAAGCTGTTCCTGGTGTTTTGAATTCGGCAGATTGGCATGGATGAGGCAACAGACAGATGGAAGGACAGAGAAAACAACACAATGTCCCTGGCCTTGGCCGTCCATAAGGCAAAACGCAAATAGACATAATAAATATAATAAGCGATAAAAGGGTCAAATTATATCAGCCAACTCACTGATCATTTCCATTAATAGTCTACATCAACACAAACGCTGCATTCACAACTGAGTTTTACACATTGAGATAGTATTTTTTTTGGCATTTTTCTCACACAATCTCACCATGATATGAGTTTTAATCATTGCTTGTATATTACGCTATCTAAAACAATGTGTTTACTGTGCTTTGAAAGCCTGTCTTCAAATGGCTTTATAGTTGGGCATAAAACCCGCTCACCACTCAGACACTGTGCCCCTGATTAGACTAAAGGGTTTGAGGCAACTTTGTTATGTCTTGATAAGTGAACCTTTATTTTTATTGTTAAGCAATAACTTCTGTGGGGGGATACAATAACACTGTACACACATCATCATCATAAGATGATGATATCTTCTGAGGCATTTATTCTATTATTTTTTTTATTTTTCTTAACTGCAAAGGCAAAGCTAGCTAGCCAGTAAGATCAGAGGAGAAAACCACCCATGGTGATTCATATGCCATAATGGGAATCATTCTTGCTTGTTGCAATGTTTTTTCCTGAGATGAGATGGTTAATGGTGAATACATGCATGCAATAGACAGAAAGATTTTTAGTGCGTTGGTTGTTATTTCCTCCGGAATAATATCCTGTTCAGTCATTTTGCATTTCACCGTTTCCTGCAGACACAAATCTAAGCACTTATGTGGGTGAGAGAGTAAAAAAAAAATGCAGAGCTGTGCTGTGGTGGGAATTTAGAAGAAATAAAAATAGAAGCATATTGTGGTTTTGATAGAGCATTCAAAACAAGTTTGTCTCCTGCTTCAAGTGTGCGCAGAGGCAGCGAACGCCACACTGATTAACCCACGGAGCCCCCGATGTATTTGCAGCGTACTGACTGATTGGTGCTTCAGCGCGAGACGCGGAGCATCGACGGAAATACTTCCTGTGTGGCTCCTGACGCTCTCAGAGCTTACAGACCTCAAGTCAAGCGCCACAGTCGGCAGCTGAGTCTGAACTCTAAATGGGCGTTCCGCAACTCGTCCCATTTTTCAACTGAGTGCAGGCGCACGTCCCCTCGGCTGTGCTCCCGGGAGAATTCATTCCAATACACTTCAACTTCTCTGTCAAATTTCTGCCATTTATTCCCGTCAACCCCCCAAAATATCTATTACACCAAGAGATGCACATCTTGTATTGTCTGTGAGACCCGCATATAAAGTGTATATGCTACAAAGAGAAATAGAGACAAAAAAAATATACATACATATATATATATACATATGACGAGAAATAGTGAGAAAAAATAATTTTGACCGGTACAGTCGTAAAATTTATGTCACGCTCCTATGATGTCATTCACCTCATTTAAATATTGAAAAGAAGGTAACATTCTTTTGCGACTCGTGTAATACCCTTACGCACAATTTACTCCACAGTTTTGCTAACCAGTAAACTCAAACTGTGCCATTGTAGTAAATCATTTAATTTTTACAAAGGCCTTTAAATTAAAAGATTTTTATTTCGATCAAGTCTATCACTAAATTTATCCACTACCCTCCTTTTGCGCATAGAATTGAATTGCGTGCTTGCTAGCATGTCATCAAATTGGGCTCTTGGAAGAAACTTCTGACACTGACGCAACATATTTCTTCTGAGCGAAGCCACCGATGCATCAAGAGAGACAATAGCCAATTAGTATTGTAATGATTGGTTGGACGGTGTTCTCTTGTGTTCTGTTCTGCCCTGTGTTTAATTGATGGTCATGGTGTTGATGAACATTGTTCAGTGAAGGCAACACACCTGGGATTGGCGGAGGTCAGGTGTGGGTGTGTGAGAGTGCAGAAGAAAGAGTGCTGAGACACGCAAAGAAACTCGGAAAGGGATGCTACATTATGCTCAATGACATCAAGTGGTCAGGGGTGTGAATTGCAACCTTTCGAAATGACCGACGGCCTTCAAATTTTTCCGTCACATTAAAAAAAAAACGTTAATGCGACCTCTGACATGTTGTGTATATCTATCTATCTATCTATCTATCTATCTATCTATCTATCTATCTATCTATCTGCCTAAACACCCAATGGCAATGATGTGTCTTTCAGATGCACATAATAAAAATGCAACAGGAGAGTGCAAGTGGAAGACAAAAACAGTGACTAGAGCTTCCGCTGCACCCATCCCCCTCCTCTTAATGCTGACAAATGGAGCCGGTCTGCCAGCAGTGTACCAGAGAGATGCTGAGGCACCGGCGAGTCATCCATCTGCTGTATTCCCTCGGCACTGCCTTCACAGTGGCAGAGGTCAGACGCTCCCTGGCTCAACTGTTACTAGAAACCATGAATTCCTGACACATGCAGACGACGCTCAGTTTGTCTCAAGAGGTCCCCCCTGGCCCCCCACCCGCCAAACCTCCTCCTCCCATCGTCTTTACTCGCCCCAATCTTTTTTTTTTCTCCGTATGTTGGTTCGGGTGGCCGTCAACATATGGCACACTGCACGCCGCTACCGCACGGCTATCTCTTGCTGTCACATCAAAAGCAGCCCATTCCTCCTGCTACATTCAAAGGCGTAGGACTGTGTTGGCCTATCCTGCTGAGATGTGGGCGAACGGAGGCTGAACTGGACACACTATCGTCAATTTAATAAAGTCAAAGACTATAGTTGATTGTTTTTTTGCCAGAATTTTTTTTTTTTCCACTTGTTTCATTACACGCCAGTTAGAGGTGAAAAGTTAACTACAGTTTCTACCTGTGTAACCCTGGAGTGGTTGGGACTGGGAAAACATATTTTTGCGAGTTAATAAATGCACTGAGCCATGCGCTCTGCAATAGCGGTGATTTATAAGAGAATTGCGTGCAGCAAATAGCTAATTCAATACATTTTAGTTTATTATGTTTCTGCACGCCCCAAGACATGTGGGCACGGCATAAATTGAATTTCCATTTGCCATGTTTCTTACTTAAACGCATAAAGAGCAAAAACAAAAAGCTGTTTTAATAAAAGCATTTTCCAAAGAATATAGTTCTCTAATGAAGGCAAACTGCCCAAACACAATGCATGTCTTTCTAAAGCATATTTACACAACGTTTAAACACACTTTTGAGATCCTTAGATCAAGAGACTTGAAGACACTATTCTTGTGGGTCCTGGTGTCCAAATGGGTGTTGTTTTATACAAGAAGGAATTAGAGTTGCATTCACTTTTAAATGCAAAAAAAGTTTTCTCCCCATTTTGCATCACTCCTTAAATTTTTCGTCTTAACCTAATAAAGATTCTCTTGATGTCTCTGTCACATGCACGTGCGTGCGCACACACACACTGAAGTCACTGAGCCAGCTGTTCCTGAGTGACAGAATAATCAGTGATTAAAGACTTTGGAGATACTACCCACAGGAGGATAGATAACAAAGAACACTACACACACGCTTGATCAAAACACGAGTTACAGAAGCTGTGTGTGTGTGTGTGTGTGTGTGTGTGTAAAATAAGTCTGCTACCAGCAGAACAGCCAGCATCCTCCCTTGGAATGAGAGTATCTATGTGGCACTACTCTTCACAGTCTAACATGTTTTATTGATGGCTGATAATTTAGGACCAGCGTCTTCTGGCTAATCATTCCTCCTCAAATTTCATTAGGAAGGACAAGGTGCTCTGTAGCCTGATTCCATCTAAATATTGAGGAAATATATTTGTTCTGCCCAAAAACGATTAAAACAAAGAAAGAAATCAAGTATATTTATCTAAGTTGACGGTGTAGGTAAAGCGTGATATTTTAGCCAGTAAATGTCAGGATGAGAAACATACCATTACATGAGTGAAAATAAAAGCAGAACAGAACAGTAGCCAATATAATAAACTGTACAGGCTGTAAGCTGATAGGAGGGTTTGGATTAGTATATTTATATTAGATGGAGGAGACAAACATTATGGTCTCCTTGTTGTTCATTGTTATCAGTTCTACCAGCCAAGTCTCCATCTGTGCAAAACAAGGTCAGCTTGCTCGGTGCTCACTATGTTCCAACAATGGCATTCTTCAAACAGGGAGAATGAAAACTTAGTCAATGACAAGCATGTATCACTGACAGGTGAATTTATGACCAGTCTGTTCCTAGCCCGTCGCCTATTGGACATGACTTCTTCATGTCATATAAAGCACAAGGCGTTCTGTGAAAGCCAGCCAAGGGCAATCTGGACTTCAGGTACTAAAGGCCAAACAGCGCTCATTTTGCAAATCAGTGAGGACAAAAGAAAGACTTCCAGCAAAGCATAAGGAAGCTAAACATGTTTGAGATGCGTGAGGGAATATAAGGTCTGTCCGACTACACTCACACCCATTTCACTTGCTTTGAATATCAAAGGCAGTAATGGCTAGAAAATGCAAAACATCTTCCTGTAAGTGGTGCACAGCCCATTTGCTTTTTGCTTCTTTTTTTTAATGCATACAAAACGCATGGAGACTTGTTTATTCACTGAAGGAATGATCTGCAATAATTGGTGGCAGACCGTAACATCCCTACATTCAAAGCACCTTCAGGCACTCGCCGCTCTCATCAGCTGGCAGAGCATGCAACATATGACAATTTCCTCTCAATTAGCAAAGTTATTTCCATTGTCTGAGGGCAAGGCAGTGATGTATGGGAAGCTTGCATCACACAGGGAACATGTTTTGAGGAAAGGGAATTGTTGCACGCCAGCTTTTTCCTCGTCACTGAGGCTGCAACCTCTTCTGCGGGGACCTTTGAAACCCCTGAGAATGTTTTTGTTTTTCTTTCTGGCAACCAGTAAACATGTTTTGCGGCATCTTGTGGTGGCATATATTAGGGGGTAAACGCACGGACACACACATACAAAAAACTATCCCCCAGTCCCCAAGTTAATATATTGTTGCGGCCGTACCATTCTTCTCCAATAGGACACCGAGAAACAATGCATGCCTGAAAATAAATGAGCCCTCTGCTGGGGTATATAGAGCTGGGGAATTTGGACATTACCTGTACAGGCAAAACGGAAGGCATGTCAGGTTTTAAGCCCTGATAAAATCAAAGATATTGAATCGACTGGGTTAACTATTAGCCAGTCGTCCTGTGTTCATAATTTATGGCGAATGTCACAGTGTCAAGGGGATCATGTCTACACTTGTGATAATAACCAAAGGCCCATAGTGCTCAGAGCGACCACTTTCCATCAAGTGTCACCTCCATCTCATCCTTCAGCCATCAGCATGACGCACCGTGACCAAATGAGAGAACCTGATAAGTAATGGGCAATTAGCATCTCTCGCCCTGTGGGTGTGTTGGCCACGGCTGGCTGAGGGACACAGGGTGCGGGAGAAAAGGTGGTGACGTCCGAGGGAGCCGACACACTCGGGTGTATTTCGGCACATGTGACAAATAAAGTCTCATTCCAAATAGAGACAGAAGGTGGGAATGGTCGCCATTCCCAGATATTACAAGTGCGAGGCTGAACATGTGACCAAACTAAGCACAGTTGGAGAGGATATTTTAATAAAAACTAAATTGGCTGGAATCAAACGCAATGAATTCTACTTCTGTCTAAATCGCTTCCCCCTAAATCAATACTCTTGCCACTTTGTGTCTTTAAAATGCAAGGTGTAGTCTTATTATGAGTAATTTACAGTCTAAGGTAGTAATTCTGCCCAGTGCTCTCGCGAGTACATTTAACTCCCTGTATGTTCAAATCCAATGGAATAAATGGAACGTGAAGAGTGCCTTCCCTTTGTAAACTTCAGCTTATCGGCCTGCCCTGCTGAAGCCTCCCCATTTTGTTTATCTCCCGTCCTAGTAATGGGACAGAGTAATTCCTCATTTGTAACAATATCAAAAAGCAATTACAGGCCTGTGACTAAAAGCCACTGAACAATGTCCACCATCAATCATCCGAGGGGAAAAAGGCAGAGCGAGCGCGGACATTTCAACCTGCTCATTTCCTCTGCCTCTTGCTCTTTTATTTGTGCTCAGCTGAACCTGAAGGCCTGAAAATCCTCTTCTGGATAGTTGAGGCAGACTAGCTGTAATTTACCATTTTAAAATATCAATGCCTAAAAGCTTTTTTGTAGAAAATTGTTATCTACACCTGCGTGCCGTTGCTTTTTGGAGCAGGAACAGCAGTCGTGTGCGTGACTCTACCACCGTCCTTATACATGTGGCCATGGGATTTCCCAGCAAGTGGCATAGCTGGAGGTGTCATTTCCAATTTGCTATCGACCTTTCTTTCAACCTACGGTGGTCCAACAGAAACAGCTTTTCTGGAAGAGCTTCGTATTAATCTCCATGTGAAAGATTGATCGTTGCCACCTCGGGCATGTATCGACACCTGCAAAACACACTACTTTACTCAAACACATCAGTTTACCCTTACAGTGCGCACATATCATTAGCTTCTCATCAACGAAAGCACATAGCGCACGCCCTCAGCGCTCGTGCCGCAGAAGTCACCTTCCACAACAGGTAGCGATTCAGCACCACACGCTATGACTTTGAAGCAGCGTTGACCAGAGGCTATTCTCCATCGATCTTTAAGGCACTGTACCGTGCAGGAAGCACCCGGTATCTCCCTGTGCTTCCCTCATGTATGTCTTTGACATTTTCTCTGCCCAAGGCTTGTATTGACAGCCTCCTCCCGTCCCCCGGTCCCTCACCGCCCCTTCTTTTCCCCTCCACCTGCAAAGTCTTTAGCCTTGACCTCATCTTCCCCTCTCTCCTAGAACCATATATACATGATTAGGAGCAGAGGGTGTCCACAGTTGCTTGGTAATTGTATTTGGGTCCTGTGGGGGTGTGTTTATTTGTCATGTCGACAGAGACGACACTCACACAGTCCCTTTAAAACTACACACAGGGAGGACACATGACTGGTTTGACCGTTGCATCCTTGTACGTGCATAAACAACTGAGAAAGCTGCAATGTGCATGTCACGTCACAGTGCACAGGATATTTTGTTTCTGAGCAGTTTAGAGTGCAAAAAAGAAAACGCTGGGTGAAGGAGCACGCCAAAACAGGTTCAATCATGAGATTTCGGGACGCATGGTGGTGCTGCGACACATGCAAATTTGATGAAAAGGCCTTGATAAACTCACAAGAGTCATGGGCACGAACAGAGCAACCTGCCATCGCAGTCGGTGGTCCTTTGCTGCACAAATACATGACTGAAGACACGTTGCAAAAGGATGAGCCATGACTTTTCACATTTTCAGGCCGTGCCGCGCAATACGGCTGGAAATAAGGTTGCATTATCAAAAGATTTCACTTTTCAAAGCCACCTGTTTTGCAGTTTCCAGGGTCCTGGTTCAACACAACAAAAATGTGGCATTTGATGCGAGGACTTGTGCCTTTCAATGGTGACGAAGAGCAAGAAATTACAGTCAGAATGTGGGCCAGAGAAAGCTGGAGAAAAAAACAACTGTGAGGTTTGGGTGGGTTTAGAATTGAAAAAAAATAAAATAAAATAAAAAAATAAATAAAAAAAGACTGAGATCAGAGGTGAAGTTGTTTTGGGATTTAACATAGGAGAAGCAACGCTGCACCGGGTTGAAGAGTGCGTGTGTGGCAGAGCTTCATGGCACCACTGGTGGTCAAAACATGCACGCTCCAAATGAAACCATGTGAACTGTGTTGCACTCAGTGCTGTGAACCTTGCTCTCCTATTGACCCAGGGCACTGATGAGTTGCTGGGGTACTATGAGTTTGTGGGCTGCATTCTAAAGCCTATGCTTTTGAAATCCATCTGCTGTTCCTTTTCTTTTGCTCCTCTAATGTTTTGCTAATTAATACATAAAGAATTTTACAGTAGTAGCCATGCAAATTTTGAAATTTCTCAAATTTTTATAACAACAGCTATTAATATTTCTTGTTGTAGTATATATTTTTTATGTTCTAGCTATCTATTCATCTGTCTACAGTATCTAGAGCTCTTCAACTGCCACTTGCTGTGGCAGATGTCGGAGTTCATTCAGTCAATGTTGAAATCAACTCAAATGTGTTTTCACTGTGACACAGTATGATTCTGTTAATTTGTGAATGCCATAATGAAAGCTTGCCTCAAGTGTGCCATTTGCAGTAATTTTGAAAATGTTATGCTTAACGTCCACCCACTATGTTTAAAGACGTGCAATTAAATATTTCACAGACTAAGATTTAATTGGAAATTAGTGCACTTTATTAGACCCCTCAATTGATTTAAAAAAAAAAAAAAAAAAAAATCTGCTTTTTCAATCTCTTACCAAAATATAATTGATGAATTGCCATGCTTTATGTACTTGGTTACAAACTGCTCGCCCTGTGGATTGATTATTGTCAGCAAATATCCCTGCATGGAAAGAAAGAGTGCCGAGGTGTCTAAAAGCAAATTGATAGAGCTATGAGAAAATACAAAGACTTATGTGACAATTTTCAGATCCACATAATATGGACACATATAGTAACCTGCAAAGTTAAAAAATAAAAATAAATAAAAAAGATCCAACCGGTTGAAGTGGGATACATGTTGATCAAATCAGATTGTGAAAAAGTGAGCGAGTGTCCTCTGACATTTTCTTACTTGTGTAGCGCAACAGCACACAAGCAGTTACTTTATTATACATAGCAGCAGCTCTTTAGGGTTCTCATACACAAGATCTCAATAGATTTTTTTTCCCCTTATGCTGCAGTCTGTAGCTACCATAGTAAGCCATTGTGCTGAATACCTTTCCATCTATAAAATTCCAGAATGAACGGAATTTATGTTGAACCACCACTTCGAAGGTGGAGGGCTACTTGTTACGTGTCTACATTACATGTGGGCTTTTTGTCATTTCGATAACAGCTATGCGTGTTTGCAAATGAGCACATGCATCTGCAGTGCACGATGCATGCCAATATCTCAGCACATTTGCATGTCTGCCAGATAAGGCACGGAAATATATGCATCTTAATGCATTTGCATGTCTCCATCAAAATGAGACAGATAACTTTGCATTAAATGAGCAGTATTTTCCAGCATTTGGAGAAGCTCATTATGCCTGCACCACATCCTTTCTCTATCTCACTTTGGCCTGGGAAGAGCAGCGCTCCCAGGGCATTCCTCCACAATCCTATCACAGGATCTGTGCAATCAATATGCATAGCTACTTTTTTATAATTATGCAATTCATCCTCCCCACATTCTGTCTCCATCCCAATACCCCCCCCTCTCTCTCTCTCTCTCTCTCTCACACACACACACACACACACACACACACACACACACACACACACACACTTTTTTCTTTCTACTTCTGCAGTCATTTGCTATCCAGCAGGTTTTTTTTTTTTAATTTATTTATTTATTTATTTTAATAATTATCCCCACAGTGACTTAAAACACACAAACAGGATGCATACACAAACGGCCGCTTCAACAGTCTCATTTAGACCTTTTTTTCTCAACGTATTGCTTGTTTGCAGGCTGGTCTTTGGTATCCTGCTGCCACTAAACTGCCTCTAAGGTCAGCTGTGATACACAAACTGAGCTCCCTCAGAACCACTGTGGTCATGTGGCGTTGGAGAATTCTGATGACAGGATTAAGGTATAATAATGCTGAAAAGTTCTTGTAATGACCGTGTGTATTTTTTTTGTCTTTGAAAACTCAAGAGTCATGATTCCTTGTGGCTATTAAGTTATTTACTGATTTGTCACCGTCAAACGTAAGCTAGCTGCAAAAAGGAGATCAGGCACCATCTCACTATTGCGCAACAGCCACATGCAATTGATCTGGGATTCAGTGAAGCTTGTGTACGCATATGGTTTTCCACACACTCTGCGACTCAAAGGACTTAAAAACACAATTCTCTTTGTTGAGTCATCATAAGCAATATGAGTAAAATTATTCATGTTAATCACTACTATGCCAACATTTCAGGTCTCATTTTGAACTCAGCAGCAAATCAAACTCAAGATCAAATTCCTTCGATTTGATTATTCAAAACTATATATTTTTTAGTTCAACATATGTTGTGCTGTGACGTTGCTAGGTGACAGGTGCGACAAATGCGTAGCTTAATTTGAAAATACATACTAAACCAACCACAGCGCCTCAAGAGGATGCAGCGACATTTGTCCTGAGAAAACGGTTTGTTATCCTCAGTAAAACATTACATCGCAAAACCAAACTGATGCTTTTTCTTCTTCTTTGATTCTGGCAGTCTGGACACATTCAAGGTGCATTGTTGCCCTCTACTGTTGAAACTGCTGCTCCAACAGTGATGTTTAAATAGGTTTTGAACATAATGAGTCCTGACTTTAACAGGTAGTCTCAGGTGAGTCCCACAAAAATGATCTTAATCCCCAATAAAATGCATCTTTTCGACACAACGCAGTGTTCAACATCTCATGTGGTTATAATTATCATTCTGTCAAACATTACATTGTAACATCACTGTATTCATTGTCCTTTACCTGCCTTTTACAATTATTTTTTAAGCAAGATGGATGCCCAAAACCAGGAAGTGATGAAACAACACATCCTTGAGGTTATGTCATCAAGAGGCTTGGCCAACAGTACAGATCCTCCTTTTGGAACAAATCAGTCTTAGGTGTTGGTCTGCCCCAATGTTATAAGGTTTTCCACAGAGTATTTTCTTGAAAAGGAATGTACTGCAGAGACATTGGTGGAGGCCAAAAATGATCCAGTTTGAAAGACCAGTAGCCACCACTGCTTCACCTGCAGTTTCAATCTCTCTCACCCCTTCCCCTGTGTCAATCCTCAAAACTGTATCACCTTTGCGATACAATTCCAGGCCCTTTTTTCATCTTTCTCTTTACAAAACACTGTTTATAAAATAACCCTGATCCTGTGAGAAGAATGGGACAGATATTAAGTGGGAAACAGGAAAAAATGACATTACTATCCTAACAATTTGAGGCCACTTAATCCTACAAAGTGGGTTTTAAGTCATGCATCCATATCGTTCATCCATATATTACATCTGTCTATGCTTTACAAGTAATCCATTATAGGACCACCTGAATTCACTACTAATCCAGCAGCTATTTATTTTCATTTAATTTCAGCCGTTAGAAAAGGCAGCCTACAACACAAGCTTATTATAACGCAAATAAGGACACATTAAAGCTGTCTGCCCGAGCCCCATGAACTTAAAAATCTCAGAACAAAGAAATAACCTCATCAGCCATGCACCTCCCACTTATGCCGACTCCTTTGTCAGCTGTCGTCACCATACGCTACACCCTTGCCTGCCTCCCGGTGTTCACAGTTTCAGCGCAGTGATGAATCACCGCCATATGGGTGGAGGAGGGTCGAGCGAGGAGGGGAGAGAGCAGGGAGACACACAGTACAAGGGGAGGTATAGCCATAAGAGTAGCGGGGTATTAAAGATGCAGCTTTGTGTGGTTACACCGTTTTTTTATTGAAGTTGAAAATGACCTCACACACGGCCTCGCCCACTGATTAAAGCGCACACCCCGGGAGTAAAAGAGCCACTTTCATCCTCTTTATGAAATGCAGATATCTGCACCTCATAGTCTTGTTCTCATCAATTATGAATGTGAAATCACCCAGAGAGTCCCTTTATCTTTACAGTTCATAACCGGTAGCGGCATGTCATCGATGTTTCCCGAGTGACCACCTGCGCCAGGGCCTTCCTGGTCTGCAGGAACTCTTTCTGATGCAGCCCACTGCAGCATTGCTCAGTCCAAAAGGTTGCCCCACACGCTGTGTTGATAAGAAATGCCAGCTCTTTGTGCAGGCTTAGCCATCCCATGCATGTGGTCTGACGGGAGACAATTAGCCTGCTTTTTTTATGTCGGACACAAATGTATCTTTCAATGCCCAAGAACAGTTGCTTCCCTCCCCCTGGCCTTCAGGTTCGGAATTAGTCCAGTTTAAGGATGTGCCGCATGGACACACTTGCTTTATCAGTATCATCTGTTGAAATGCACTGCATTTTAGTGTGTATTTGCAGTGTTAATAATACGACAATGGAGCCGACTTTTCAAGTCCTTTGATATTTTGGAAACATCATCAAGGATGATCACATTGACAATTTCTTTTTGAACAACTACTGTGTACAGCGACGCATCATTCGATTTCAACAACAGGGTCTGTGGTCTCGGACACAATTCATGCACGCCCAGGCACTGTTGGCCACGCCCAGGAACCTGGTACTGTGTCAACCACAGTGCTTGTACTGAGAGATTATGTACAACAGAACTGTGAGAGTCCAGAGCCACTGCGACTGAGTAGCGGCCACTCTGGGCAAACCTGACCTAATGTGTCTAAAGCTAAAAAAAAAAGGAAAAAGGAACACAAGTTAAGATTCACAAGCAAGTTTGCATCATCACTAGTATGTGGTCATACCACCTGCTCAGTCTAGACTATGTGTGTGAAGGAACAGAGAACAACATGGATAATAGGTGGAGGAAGACAGTGTGTACAAGTGCGACAAAGGGAGAGTAATTGATGGGAAGGGGCGAGGTGAAGTGTAGCAGTGGGGTGTGTGTATGTGTGTGTGGCTTTTATCTTGAAGCAGAATATCTGAGGAGCGGTGACTCAACTGTGAGTCGAAAAACTGCTTCAATATTTTATCACTGCAGCTAGGTCAGGCATCAAAAGTTGGGAATTTTCTCTCTCTCTCTCTCTCTCTCTCTCTCTTTGCAGTCCTCGCGGCCGCAAATGCCACCAATGATTAGTGTGCGTGTGCGGCGGCAGACACTGAGACTATATATAGAGCGACAGTTTTCCTGTTTCCCGCACCTTTTGCATCCCCTCTCAGCCGCTACGCTGCGTATGAGGAGTGATGTAAAAAGAACGGGCACAGGCTTCACACAGTAAACCAACACTGCATTCAGACAATATCCGGAGCACTGTGGATTAAATAGGTTAAAAATGATTGATGAAAGATGTACCTCGAGCTTTTAGCTCCAAAATGACCAGATTTACTTTGGTAGTTAGAGTTCCTTGGCTCTGCTGTGTGTTTGCACAGCGATGTCTGAGCCCTCAGGGGAGACTCGCAGGCCTGCACTTCTTTTTTCACGTCCTTGTTTCCTCACCTCTCATCTTCTGCCTCATTTTTCCATGTACTAGTTTCAGAGCAAAGTCTTTTTAAACTACATGTCCCCCCTGCTCACAGCTTTAATTAGAAACCACAGAATGTCCACATGGAACTCTTGTTCCTATTCTATATGTTCAGCGAAGGGTTGATCAATATCTGCACTGCACCGGTTGCCATAAAAAAAATGGGGGCCTGCAAAAATGCATTTAGCAAAGTCCAGTTTTGTTTTTTTTTGTTTTGTTTTTTTTTTACCAGAATCCACTGAGCAAACACCACCAGAAGGACAGTTCACTACTGTGAAACTTTACAACACAATAAGATGACTTTATTGTAATGAGTCTAATGGGATATGTTTTGATGACCAGCTGAAAATGACACAATCAAATTTAACTGACTATAAGATTGAGACAGTTCAGCTGCCATTTTTCTAATTCTGGAAAATCAGTAAATTCTGATTCATGTGGCAGAAAATATCATGGTGCAAGACACTAGTCTTTGTTTTTGAATATAGCAGAATAGGATGAAAAGACAAGATTCATTTCATCCAAGCAAAAGGCTTCAGGTTTCATGCACCGTTCCTGACAGCGCAAGTGATGTCGTGCAGCATCTGTATTCAATCCAGTGGGACATAAACGGTTTCATGTGACCCTCTAGCCTTTCTCCAGCAGCACGTTGCTGACTGCAGCTAGCCGTGCAAATTGGGGGGAGCGAGCACGGTGACCCCCATGTGCTCATAACTTCTGTAATATACAATGCACAAGTCCACTGACTTCCTGCTTCCACTCTGTGGGACTGTACAGCTTATAATGGGAAAAGCTGATGGGAAAATATGATCAAATGAGGAGACTGATTGAAATGAAGAATGGAAGTGGCAACGGCATTTTCTGCAAGCAGACTGAGGAAAATCTGAGGTGCTGTGAGTGCGGCTTCGGAGTGGGACACAGCCAGAAACAGAGGGACATAGAAAGAGGCTATTGATCAAGCCAAGCTGCTCTGTCTGTCGATACGGGCCTCTCTCACGGGAGTGGAATGACACAAAATAGGGAAGGCAACATTTATTAGGCTGTGCCTGCGTGCGAAGGGAACGTTCGGGACATGGGCTTGTGTGTATGTTTGCACATGAGAGGGTAGTCACACTGATGGGCTTTTAGATCGAAATGCACCCTGCGCCTGTGTGCCGACTACTCATGCATGCTGTGTCTGTGTATAGACTCAAAGATAGCGCAATTCTGAAGTCGGTATAACCTGATCCGTTTGAAAGTCCACAGCTAAATAAACAAAAGAATTAACTTGGGCCAGCACAAAACCTGTTTTTATAATGCAAAACCGCCACTTTTTGATTGTCTAGCCAAATGAATATGGGGTGGGGGGAAATCCACTGCAGGAAAGAAAAAAAAGTGTTAATGCAAAGGGAAAAGTTTTAATGACATTAGTCGATTATTCCTTGGTGAAATTTTAATTTCAAAGGGGGATAAAGAGAAACGGTTAAGAGAGGGAGACAAAGAACGTGCAATTGTCGAAGAGTAGAGAGGTGACAACTGGAATGAGGACAGCTAAATTTAACCGTATGAACCGTGGGGAGTGGTGTCGTGTGTGGGTTGGGGGAGAGGGTAAAGAGGGGCGTAATAGAAGGTGACACAGGAAAAAAAAAATCATTACTCCCCTTTCTTTTATGGAATTTCAATGAAATTCAAACAGGCCTCCGGCTAAATCCAGAAATGCATGGGTTTCTCCTCTAGGTCACAGCATGGTTATTCCTAAGCTTATCCATTTATGGAATATGAAGGTTAAGGGCAAACTCAGTCACTTGGGGAAGGGCGAAGGGGGTTGGCTACCTCCAGCTTTAGTTTCCCTCATACAATACAGAACGGGGCGTGAACGTACTTGATAAGTACCGTGTACATCTGTAAAAATATTTATACTTGCTAAGCACTTCTGGATGGATGCAAACTGCATTCCGTTGCTCAGTACTTGTGACATGTGCAATGACAATAAAGTTGAATTCTAATCTATTCTATTTCTATAAGTGCCTTACAAATGACCACTTTGCCTATTTTTCGGACTCAACAAAAGAAAAGGGCAATCTCACAACTCATCGTGGTCACCAGAAGACTGTGCATTCTCTGTACTCTTTTGGTTCAACTGTAAAAAGTCTATTGTCAGTGACTCAAGACCAAACATGACTACAGCTACTGTGCTCCCGCTCTACGGCCCAATCGTCAACATAACCTGATCAGCAAGTCATGACCGCAGGCACTTTACACAAGTATAATGTGAAAAAAAGGCTCATCAGCTCGAGGGTGCTGACAGACAGAATACAAATTGTTGTTGACAGAATACAGATTCATGTGTGAGCTCCCAGGGAGGTTTGTGTAGGACCAATAATGCTAATGAGGCAGAAAAATAATCAGTCCCTTTTTGGTAAAACCTTGAATAAGAAGGTGCTGGTTTGAAGATAGATAGATAGATGGATAGATGGTAGATAGATAAATAGATAGATAGCACTTGCATGTCCAATAGACTAGAGGTAAGCTCCCTTAAACACTATCATTTTGATCACTAACGGCAGCTCCCCTGCTGTGCGGTTGCAATCAGACAAGCCTTTTATTTATTTTTTTTTATTCAGACAAGCCTATCAGCAATCAGCGTTCCAATGGCATTTTCAGACGCTCTCATTTAGCACAGTCACACTGGGGGGAAAAAAGCACTGAGGATAAGGCAATATGCTGGTGGCTCTATTCCTCTGTCTATATTGGCGGACCAAAAAATAAAAAATAAATAAAAGTCATAAATCCATCGAAGTGTCACACAGACTGTTGGGACGACATAAATGGCCTTGTTTCCCCGACAAAAACTGCCAATGAAATAAACATTTGGCCTGGTTCTGATAGAAGTAGTGCTGCTCAAATATCTGGTCAGAATGGGCAGAGGAGCACACAGTGTGCAGCCAGCTTAAGTAAACACAATAAATTAGTGCAACAAAGCACAACACACAAGGACAAATGTCACCAAAATAAACAATCTCACAACCTGCTGCTGTAAGCAGAATTTCTGTCTCTTTTTACCTTTTTTGGAGCCTTTTTTGGCTCTTAGCAATCTCTCTGGCTGTGTGTGTGTACACATTGGAGCTGCGGCTTCATATAATAATTCAGCCATTCTTCCCCTAATTTTCCCTCCACTACGGCTTTCAATAAGCTCTTTCAGCTGGAATGTTTTGTCAGGCCCGCCTCTGGTCAAACTGAGCACGCCAAACTGACTGGGCGGCCTAAGCTACTCTATTTACAAAGAGCATCCTCGCCATGAATAATAAAGGAAGTGCCAAGTACAGGGGTTGGCGCCAGGGGAGTGGGGAAGAGGCTCTGGCTTCCCTCTAGCCGGTCAGGCAAGACAACACAATCGGAAAAGAAAACAAGACAGATACATTAGCTGCAAGTGATCTGTCAAGCTGAGACAATGCAGTGCAGGAGATACAGCTGTCACATGATTCATGGAGACAGAGCCGATCCTCCAGCTGCATCACCCCAGGCATCACAAAAATGTTTGAGATTGTTCTTGATGAATGCCAGGAAACACAATTTATTGGAAGACATCTATTAGTGATACTGCAGAGAAACAGTTGTGCATCGTAAAGATAACAGAATTCAAAGGGGGTGAGGACGTCATCGCTGGGAGTTATTATGGGACTTTCTTTGCACTTATCAAGGATAGCCGTCTACTTTGTTATGCCCTAGACCCTGGTCCCGATCGATCCCTGGCTCCCTTCAGGTGCACTGCGTATCAGACTTGTTTGTGAGAGAGTGAAAGTGTTTGACAGTCACAAACACAAACGTGGACGACTCCGCAGATGTCCTAAGGCATGATCGATGACTGAAGCAAAAGCTTAAAAGGAGCAGAGGTAGGGCAGAATTTAAGGAATGTTTTCATTGCTTGAAAGGAAGGGCAAACTTCTAGAAATCTTTGAAATGTGTTTGTTGTCGCATCAGATTGAAAGTCAATAATTAAATAATGTCTGTGTGTGCATGCGCTCGTTCACGTGGGCACAGCCATTTCTTTGTCAAGTTCTATTAACTTTGTAGACGTGGATATTTGGGAGTAGTTGGTGCATTTTTCAAGATTCCCAAAATGTCAAACAACAAACAAATATGATTCAGATTCAGAGAACGGTATAAGCAAACATGAAACACAATTGGCAGTTGTTGCAAACTAGTTTATGTATTCCAACTCTGTGAAAGACAGTTCTTTGAAAATGGAGCCACTCCCCCTAATCAACTGCCAATTGAGCGAGTGATAACGTTGAGTCACTGTAAACACATTCCGGTAAAGCGTCTACTTCATATTCAAATATGTACATTGGGGGAAAATTCATCTCTGCGGGTAAAATTATACGTATAACTTTGATAAAAAATAAAAAGCTCACTAAAATGTATATTGCTGCTTCTGCACTTAAACAGATACATAAAATAAAACCCCACACGAATGGTTAAGAGTAAGCAAAAGAAACCTCTTCATCATGGGGTGAGGGTGTGGATGTGAGCCGGGGAACGCTCCTTGGTGTATAATAATACTTTAGGGAAGGGGATTGAGGTATATTCCTGATTTATCACCCTCTTTGGCCGCTATCATTTATCACCCCACCGGCCAGCGGATTCCGGTCTGTTTCAAAATGGCAACGGTGTTTCCACTTGGGGAATTCCATTACTGGTCTGGGAACAGGGGACGGTGAGGAAGGTTCGCTCAATAGTACAACTGCTGGTGTTTTGGAGGAATTTGTCCTATATTGCGCTGACTGAGAGATGTTATCTCTCTCAGAATAGAGGTGTGCACAACATTTATATGTAGCTTAGACATTTACTTCTTACAGTCATATATATGTGAAGTGATGGACATATATATATTTTTTTCTACATGGGGGCACATCCTCACCTATTGGATAAAGACAATTACATTAGCAACTCACTCTGACAATGGAACCTTATTCATGCAGGGCTTTTGAAATGGTGCAGGTCTCTTCTTGCACTGCAAACAGTTTTTGATGAGCTGCAGAACATTTGTGACTCTTTGAGACTCACTGCTATGCATCATATGGTCTCTCCATTTGTTGCCAAGTGAAGTTAACAGATTTTCTAGACCTTTTTTTTTTAATTTATTTATCACTGGCTGGAACAAAAAGTGAGATAAAGTCACCATTCCATTTTTGCTTTATTATAATATTCTGATTAAGTATTTTCCATGTGGATTAAAATCAATACTATTCCGCCGCATATAGCAAGCTCATTTTTCTCCAACTCCTAAACGAAATTAAGGTCTTTTTTTTAAATACTTTATTAAATGTTGACATCCAAGCTATTCTAGAGGAGCTGAGTTTTTGGTTGTAGGCAATAACCACAAACAGGCAGGCAATGTCCCTGAACTGCTGTAAAACTTCATTTTTAAAATTCATTGTTTTCCTGTTCAAACTGCTAACACTAAAACTACTCATCTAATATGGGTCAATGCCGCATGGTAATTTTGTACAAAAGATTATTTTTTTAAACATCCAATCAGAATATGCCGTGTAAATGGCCTGCAATAGATGGTGACAATTGTTATCTCACGAAAAACAGTATCATTTCCATGAACACCATGTAAGAAGTTTCTTTACAACCCATGTAACTAACATGCAATCCACTTCCAATGTGTGTACAACAGCGGGGCTTATGCAAAAACTAAACACCACTCGTTTACTAATTTAGCTGCAAATCTCCAACTTGTTCTCATCAAATCAGATTTTTGTTGTGGATCTGTTAAGCAGCATGTTAGCGTGTTATCGCGACATTCATTTGGAAGTGAAATAGGCATGGCATGGTGTGTGTGTGTGTGTGTGTGTGTGTGTGTGTGTGTATCTGAGTGAGCTCGCTGCCATTTCTTTGTCAAGCTCTATTAACTTAACACAAAGCCTCCCAAGTCTTACTTTATGGGGCAAGACAAGAAACCGCTGTGGGCTGAGAGCTGCAGACTGATTGACTGTGTGCTCCTTGAAAACAAAAGTTTTTGCGTGTCGTCGATGTGAGGCACGCTTAAAACTACAATCCATTCCCGGTTTTAACTGTGTGAGACACCGGACAAAGCCCAAGGTATTTCACAAAAAAAGGAAAGTTAGTGAACATTTTGCTCCCCTGCCTTTAAGACTTGAAAATTGAAAGTCTGGCTTGACTACACTTGAAAGAGCGCAATTAATTTTACAACACAGTTGTAATGTTAAAATTTCTCATGCTTTAAACGCTTAAGCCCTGTTACCAGCAACAGTGGGAATCCGTCGGCCTGCAGGGAGCAGCGGCGGATGGGGGCTGGGGATAAAGGGCACGGAGGTACAGGAGCGGAGGAAGAAGAAGAAGAAGAAGAAGACAGGATGGAGAGGGAAGGCAAGGTGAAGAGGAGGCTGTCAGCTCAACTTATCGACAGCTCAGCCCCCACAGGGATAAATACAAGGAAGCTATGTTTGTGTGTGTGTGTGCGCGCGTGCGTGCGCACGCGTGTTTGTATGTGTGGATGTGCGCGTGCCCGTGTGTCAGTCCTGATGATCTACCATGTCAACTTGAGTAAAGGTCTCTCTACGTGCTGATGCCCTCAGGAAACATTGACATTCTCAGCACTTTCTTGTCTCAACGCATGTGTGCACAAGTGTGTGTACGTGCGCGTGTGTGCATCTGTGTGTGTGTGTGTGTGTGTGTGTGTGTGTTTTTACTGAGTGGTAGTGGGGAGAAGGAGAACATTAGGCTGTCTTAGCAGTGTTTCCTCCCACCAGATCCTGTGCGGATGGTACTTTCTGGTATTTAATGAATTCTGGGAGTACATCATCCCTAAAGCGGGGGTTATTATTTCAGGTGGTCAGCACAACTGATGGTAAATATGACTTATATGACTTCTGTGCGTTTTGCACCCATCATTTAAGGCATCCTCAAAAGAAAAGCCTCTTCTCAAATCTCACTCTCAGAGACTCAAAGGCCGAATATGTCTCTTTTAATAGCAATACAAAGAACAGATAATGCGCGTGTACATTTTAGTACACTAAAAATAATCTCCAACAATAGGAAGCTTTATTTAAATCAGAGCAAGAACCTTTGTATGACGAGAGACTGAAGATCTGCTCGGGGTTTGATGACGCAAAAGTTACGTTGTCAAGTGTGACGGGGGACAAATTTGTTGATCTATGTTTTCTTACTCACAAAATGTTGTCAACCTAAATCATCCTGACTATTTGCATACTATTTATCACGCTTGTGTTGTAGTAACTGGTCATTGGGAGTCAAACTCAAAGGAATGTGGATGACACAAGGCAGCACCGCCATAGCGATCACATTTGACTGCTGGTCAGAGACATTCCCACAAATGATGGAAATGGATAATAAATAGGGGGTTGAAAAGCCTTTTAGCGCCTGCATGTGACCACCATTAGTGACACGGCAACACTGCGGTAGGACTCAAAAGGCTTCTCACACACACATGCACACAATTGACACGGGCAAGCGCATCCCTCCCCATTGTTCCCGTCAATCCGGTGGTATGTGTGTGTTGAATATGACAGTAAATTTGCACCAGAGGCTTCAGTCGGGCTCATAATGATGAAACAAGTCAGATGAGCGACACTTCTATTTACCATGGACAAACAAGCAAAAAAAGATGTCCAAGGCAGAGGGAAAAGTGTGCACGGGAGCCCACAGGAGAAGTAATTGCTTCGCCCATCTTTCAACCCCTCCTCATAGTTTGGCTACGTCCCCCATGTAAACACAAACGCAAATATTCCTCTTATCTCTGTTGTTCTCAATTCACGAAAAGACTTTTGATAATGTTTGCGAGTGGCTGAAGTGGTCTCAAAGCAATTACAAAGCGCCATTAATTGTGTTTTACTACTCCAATTATTTTGGTGTAAAGCTCATCTAATCTTTAATTAAAACTTAAAAAAGAGAGAGAAAAGGAGAGAGAGAGAGAAAGAGAGAGAGAGAGGAGAGAAAGAGAGAGAGAGAAAAGGGGAGAGAGAGAGAAAGAGAGAGAGAGAGAAAGAGAGAGAGAGAAAAGGAGAGAAAGAGAGAGAGAGAGAAGGAGAGAAAGAGAGAGAGAGAGAAAGGGGAGAGAGAGAGAGAGAAAGAGAGAGAGAAAAGGAGATAAAGAGAGAGAGAGAAAAGGAGAGAGAGAGAGAGAGAGAAAGAGAAAAGGAGAGAAAGAGAGAGAGAAAGAGAAAGAGGAGAGAAAGAGAGAGAGAGAAAGGAGAGAGAGAGAGAGAAAAGAGAGAGAGAGAAAAGGAGAGAAAGAGAGAGAGAGAGAAAAGGAGAGAGAGAGATTCTGCAGTGCTATCAAACGGCGAGAGACCAAAGGAAGATTTCTCCTGGTGCTTTTACCCACAGGAATCAGAAGGTTTGTGGATTACCTGCCAAAGCCACTGGCCTCAAAACACAAACAGACACTATGGGGGTAAAAAAAGAGATTGAACAAAAATAAAATGAAAAAAACAACAAAACAAACAACAAAATGCCCATAAAAAAAAACCCTAGGAGCAGACGGTTTTGAAGACTGAAAGAGTGGGTGGGCTCGGAGTTAAAGTGTTATTGCAGCTACGATACCTGTGCCTTGGTTTCCCACAAACTTTTCTCATATAATGGGCCAGAATTAAAGTGCCTGTCCTTCCCACTCGCTGGCGTTGATGGAGTCTACGCTGTCATCTCTGACATACTGTACAAGACTGTTCTTGAGTTTCATTGGGGGATTAAACGGGAGCCTAGAAGTGTAAAACCAAACCTTGAAAGCAGCAAAGCTCTTCTACTGAGCTCTTCTAGAGACCAAATAGGTTTTAGCACTGTGCCTAAATTCCCTCTGCATGCCGCAACACCATTCCATCCCCGGCACACACTCGGGTCCTTCCAATATTTCGCAACCATCCACCAATTCTTTGGCCATGCTTTCACTCGCAGCACAAGGCAAAAGGGAAGATAGCTGCGAGTCCCACTTTCTCTCCGTCTAATTTCTGGAACAGCCGACGACTGTGAGGGAGTGCAGGTTCTCTCTATGTGTGTGTGTGTGTGCGCGCGCGCACTCGTGTGAGTGTGCGCGCGAGTAAGCCAAGTAATTATTTAGGATTCACACTGTTTTTCTGGCCTAATGAGGTGGCACTTAATTGCAAGGCCTGGACAGCAGTTCTTTCTAGGCACGCTTGGAAACAGTCACGAGAGGAAGTGGGATAGGCAGAGGAGGTGGGTGGAGAGAATAACAACCGTCAACACAGATAGAGAGTGGGGTGACATACGATGTGGACAGAACAGTCGCAGATTTCTTCACAGTTTATCTGATTTTGTCTTGTTTTGTTTGCGATCTTACTTGCATGCACTGCTTGGACTGAGTGACTGAAGCATGCGACTGACACTCAGAGTACTGCTCTCCGTCCTGAGCTACTCTGTGCTGATCACGGCATCTATGTTGAAAGCCTCTATGGCCGACATTATCATTTAGCAGGCTTGGAACTGATACTAAGCAGGAACTAAGCTCACTTCAAACACAGTAACACTGCATAAAACAAACCGCTTTGCCTGGGAGATCACTATCTTCACTTTTTTAATTTATTTATTTTTTCCCCCTGACTTTTGTCTCCATCTGAAGTGGTGCACAAAGCTAACAATCACCCACCAAGTCGCTTTGGAAGATGAGAGCGAATGGATTCCGGTAATAAGGTTCAATCCAGTTTGTCAAAGAGCAACAGAGGCATGATCAATGGCTGTTGAAACATATTAGGCCTATCTAGAATTAAGTGCTTGCTGGCGAAAACACAGGTTTTTCTGTTATTATTATTATTAAAAAATTTTTTGAGATTCACTGACAGCCCATCAGAGGGAGAGAGTCAGAGAGAGCGACCATAAATCTTCTCTGAGGGAGAGTTTTCAGCAGTCGATATCAATTGTGCTGCTCATAATGCAACATGAGTTTACTATTAGATTTTGCACACATGTTGGCTCTCAGGGCACCGAGCTGAGGCTTGCGGGGGTGGGCATTCTGCGGATGCAAGCGTGGAAACCTAGCGAGGACGGCTTGGTGCTTTAACTTTTGCGGGATCAGCAGTGGAGAAGGGGAAGAGAGATGAGGGACCGACCGGGGAGAGGCGGCAGACTGAAATCAGCAGTGCTGCAAACGCTCTGGCACTCTGCGCTCAATTAGTATGCCTGACAGCACTTTGCACCGGCAGCTGGATTCATTGTATGTGTGCACGTGTTGTGCCAACGCCCCGAGAATGCGGTTAAACAAAGAATTGAACACAGGCAGCTGCCCCCTCCCACTCCTCCACCCCCGACTCCTTTTTTTTTTTTTTTTTTCCTCCCGGCTCCCGCCTCACTCTCCCTTCTCCACCTTGTTTTCTCTTGGCCGCTATCTCGCCGGCGTAAACAGGGAATGAGCGAGCGGCAGAGAGACAAAGCCCTCATACAGCACGCACTTACACAGCATCTCTGTCTGAGTTGGTTCCAGATGAATAAGGCAGAATACCAAGTGGCCCACTTATACGCTACGCGGAGACAAATAGACCAGTCAATCACCACGGGCTGCTGCTGAATAACAAACGCTCTCTGCTGTTTGTGCGCTCAAGACAGCATTTAGTTTTTTGTTTTTTTATTTTTTTCTTGCCTTGTGCCTCATCTGTGTGGTCAATGTGTGTAGGGGGGTACTAAAACAAAAAGAAAGCAATGTTTTTTTCAGTGGTGTCACATCAGATGTTTTTTGACCCTGAATGAAGAGAATATATATATATATATATATATAAACGTGTGATTAACGGCCGGTTCACACCGGAGGCGGAAGCGCGACGAATAGCCTCGGAACGGAGCCCGCTTCCTTCAAGCGCCATTGTTAACCAATGGCGTCATTCACGCCGAAATACATTTTAAAATAAAATATTGTGACTGACTATGCGATCATGGCTTGAAAATACCTCAAGGTTTGAGGTTTTTTATTTATTTATTTTGGAGAGTATCTGGACAGTATAAGTATGTAATCGTTTCGGAATGTTCCAAAGAAAATAAAAATAGAATATTTATTTACCTGTGGCTGTTTAAATTGCTGAGGTTAGGTGCATATAGAAAGCTAAGCGTGAGCAAAAGCATAGTCAATGAGTTGAGCTGTACTGGATGGCAAACACGCCATTAACAGCCAAACGTTGCAAACACAGAAATGTTGCAAAACCACAACCAAAAATGTGAACAGAAAACAGATGTAACAGGGAAAAATGCTCCAATCACAGAAACAAATTCACTAAGCAAAACCAAATTCTGCCTGGCCTCTCGGGGGACTGGAAGATGAAAAGTCTCTAGCATGCTAACATTAGCAATGTGAATCGGTTGCTCTTCTCTTGTTTCTAAAAAAGGAGTTTTAAAAAAGACAAAAAAAGGAAAATTTACCTTTTATTTATAACGGAAACAATTCTGAGATTTGGCCAGTTGGAACACAAGTGAATGAGTAAAAATTAAATTTAAAAAAAGAAAAAAGGTTGAAAGATGAGAGAGCAAGGAACATGAGCAAGAAAGCTTTAAATTATGCCTGAGAGACAGTAAACACTACATGACACTGGTGTGTTGATTTTCAGGCCCAACATTATTTTTATGTAAGTGGATTTTATAATTGGAGAAGCCTCCCTTTTGGTACTACAGAAAGGCTTTAAACACTGCAATTAGAAAACTAAACTTGTGAGACTAAAAGTCCAGTCCAATTAATCCAGAACAAATACTGCTGTTTATTAAGGAGCTGCTTTAGGCCAACTGACTCATCCCTCCTTTCATTAACACAAGGCTGCAATTTAACAGCCCGCAATCTAGTTCACGTTAAAGGACCTACAACGCAAGGCTATCAATGAAAACGGCCTAAACACACACAAAAGTCACCATTTTTTCTGTATTGAACAGCACTCGTTGACTTCCCTTCTCATGTCTTGAAAGAGTGCCACTATGACGCCTCAGTGTGTCTGACAAGGTACAGGGTGAAAGCAACTTTGGACCAGCTGAATGTTGCTACACCAATCCTACCAATTCTACAGGGACATTAGCTATGAAACCAGCCTGCAAAAGTCTTTGAATCCAAAGTCAAGGCTCTATCACACGAGCTTATATGGCACTGCAAGCCTGGGGATAGTGATGCATGACGCCTCCAAAGGGTTTTACCTGCAACAATACTGCAAGGGAAACAACACACCTCCTCAATGGCATTCCTTCCCACTGGAATGCCATTGGGAAGGAGTTAATAATAGTTAATAATAGGCATTTAAGATGGACTGCCTGTCTTTAAGCTGGAGTAGATGGTAAGACAGAGATATTTTTTAGGTTTGTTTTTTGAAATGTTGAAGCCTGCAATAAATCTAAGCTGCCCGGACCAGTTGGCGAACAGATCTGAAGTCTTTAAACCTCCGTCGCGTGAACCGCACCCATTACAGCATGGCTGACCAATGGACGATTATTGCAATTCTCAGAAGATGAAAATCAAACGTGGCATGAAACGAGTGTAAACCGAGCCTGCCGTAATAGGTAAAAAGACGCGTGTCTGATGTAAATGGAGAAAGTGTTGAAACAACCAATTAAAATAGCTGCTTAGAGTAAATTAGCCATTTCTCATTTCGACTGCAAGGAAAACTCACAACTGTCTAAACTTGTTGGGTGGAAAAAACAATATTATGCATACTACCACTGAGAGTCTGATGGCTGTAATGGCCATATACACTTGGCAGCCAGCCCCTTAAGCTACTCACTAGATTATCACCGTCCACACAAACACACACACACACATACTGCTCTTCTCTAGCACCACACGTAAACCCACATGCATTCTGTACACATCCACCGTGGAAAGCCGTCCACAGACTGAAGCTATTATGACAGAATAATTATGCAAATGTCCTCGACCACGCACTCCGCCTGTGATCGGCCTCCTTCCTGTCGCACAGCTCCATTCAAATCAATTCCAAGCAGCGATAACAAAGGTATTTACAGGACCCCCCCCCAACTCCCCTGGGGGTGCGGGACCAGCGTGTCACCAGGCAGAGGTGAGCGTGCGTCCACCTTCTCACACTGCGTCTGGCCCGAGTGAAAAATGAAGTGTGGGACGTCTCTGTGCTCCTTTGTGATTCATTTCCGTGGTCCTATTTTTGTTCCTTCTTTTGATGACACACACAAACACGCGGACAAACACACACACACACACACACACACACACACACATGGGCACCTTTTGAAAAGCTACAAAGAGATGCAATGCACCTAGTCACCCGCCGCAGTCTCACTTCTGTTTGCTGTATGTTGCAAACTCATGTACAGACATGAGACACACGCTAGTTCACATTATTGCACATGAAAAAGAAATGCATTATGTTATAATCAAACAGTGGGAGCATGGGTGGGGTATTGTAACCCTTGAAGAAAAAGAACAGTCGGCCTGAGCGAAAACAAAAAAAAAATGTTACAAGTTCCTACCTTGGATTCCGAGAATCAGTGATGGCTCAAGAAAGTTTTTGAGAAGACTCAGACTTGATTGATGATTATGAAGGGCCAGAGGAAGCTCAAGGTCACACCCGCAGTGAAGAAAACAACAAGGGGAGTAAATGAGAGGAAGGTAACCCGATGCAGAATGCAAATCGGGCTCTCAAGAGCGAGAAGCAAGTTTTGCTTGTCAAGATTCCGAGGTGGGAGAAACTTAGACGAAAGTGCAAGTCTGGAGGAGAGCGGCTGCTTTGAGGAGGAGGGGGAAAAAAACATGAAGCAACAGAGAACAGCTTTTGCAGTGCATGCACATATGTAAAGAGGCTGCCATACTCCAGCAAGACACATCTGAAAACCGTCCAAATGAGCCGGTGTGGCCAATTATTCATTCCAACTGTTTTGTAGTCCAATGCTCACATATGTCTTAACAGAAGTTTGTTGGCTTTTGTGTTTGCGTCCTAAAAATGGTCGTGCGCAAATATTCATAGATTCAAAGTTGGTCGTTGTCGTCCTATAGTATGACAGCACCTCCATCTGAATACACGGCACACGATGCAAAGCGGAGGGGGCCACGCAACAGCAGCTGGCACACCGATTGTTCTCCAGGAACATAATTAAATGCTGCTGTTTGATGATGAGTGCTCGTGCTGCCTGTTGAGGTCCTCCCCTTCCGCTCCGCGCTCTCTCGCCACACGCACATCACCCGGCTCTTTTGTTAAAACACCTCACACCAGCAGGTTTCTACCTATCATCTCTGAGAGCTGGGCTGCTGCCGGGCCGCTCTTCCCACAGGCAGAGCCCTCTTCCTCCTCCTCCTCCTCCTCCTCTTCCTCTTCCTCCCCCTCAAGGACCGAGGGATCCCTCTGCTTATCTTAGGCCGGCTGTCTACTGGGACTACGGAGTTGTTCCATTGCCCTCTCCCCATCAAAGGAGCGCCATGCTAATCGCCCTCCCACTGTCGTGCTTTCTAATCATCTGTCTTGCTAACATGGCATAACATGTGCAGCACTGATAAACTCTACCGCAAAAAAGGAACATGAGGCGGTTCATCTTTTAAATATTCTCCACCATTAAACAAGTAAAAAGTGTTAATTCAACCAAGCGGACTATCATGTCACTCTGCCCTGCTAACGGCCAGTGCTACGAGCTAACTGGTCTTGGGTTTTAAAGTCACAAACACTGGAGGGTAGACACCAAGCTTCTACATGGTGGAACCGTCTGATTACATGTATTATATTTAGGCTACACTTGTTTACTTTATCACAACAACTCACAAAGGCCTCATGAGTATCTTGGATAGCATACATGCTAATGGTAAATGCAAAATCTGTAGCATGTAAAGACAGATTTTCAACCAATAACAAGCAGCACACTTGATGAATCTTCCCTCTCAGTTTTTCTCCAAGCCTTCCTTTCCTTTCCTCAGCTTACTCTCTGCCAGACACCCAGCAGGTAACTGCATGGCAGTGACACGGAACGTAAATCACCATATCCTCTCACAGCATGCATGAGAAGTGCCTTGGGAGCCAATGTCTCAGTGGCTCGGGAGCCAGTGTCTCAGTGACTCACTGAGTTTTACAATCGGAAGTGTTACTGTGAGTGGTGCAAGAGGCAAGAAAACTGAAGGATATGTTAATACAGGGTGCAGGGGTGCGCGGTGCCCCTGCTAATGTAGAGCTATACGCTTGTCGACTCAGGGTTCCATTGAGGAACTTGACTTGTGTTTGCAAGGCGGCATGTTGGTCGGTCAAAATCATCAGCATAGGCAGCAGCCATAACACCGTAACTGTGGGTAAAAACCCTGGGTGCATTCCGAATTGCATACTCCTTTGGCAAACACTAAATGTTTTGACTGTGCCGGTCTAGAGTGGTGCACAGCAAAGCAGTGAAGTGTTTGCACACAAAGTAAAATGAATAAATGAAAACAACAAATAGATAAGAGTGCGCGACAACACTACAATCTCAAAAGCCCTCATATTGATGTTCCTCCGCTAGCTAAAAATAGGGTGCATTGGCTAGCTATCATGCGGCGAAGCCGAGGCTGCTTAATTTGGGCTATTTTTTTCACGTATCAATGTTACGCTGTGTGTTTGGTTCAATTGCGATGGACTGTTGTTTAAAGTCTTGAGCATTCTTCTCCAGTAATAAAAGTGGTTCACAGTTTACTTGGCTATAGTTTGAAAGTAAATACGTTATCATGAAGAGAAAAGAAAAAAAAAGTAGTGCACAATCTGCTTGTGCAGTACCCTGCTGGGATGAATGCAGCACACAGTATGTCTACTGTATCGAAGCACGCCGGCAGAAGTATGCAATTTGGAACAAACCTCCAGCGAGCAGCTTCCTGCCTGGCTAGACACACCTGGACCTACGGCGCCTCCGTCAGCCACGCACACACTCCAACCACACACAGCAGGCTAAATAGGAAGGCCACTTACGATCGTTGCAGAATGAACCACCATAGGACGTCATGGTGCAGTCGCAGGTGAAGCCCTCCCACTGCTGGAGACACACCCCCTGATGGTAGCATGACTCCTCCGTACAGGTGGTACTGGGTCCTGTGGGCGCCACCACAAAGAAAGATCATATTTGTTAGCATATTTTGATTGATCATTCATTCATTCGTTCTTTTTGTTTGGCTGACCCAACCAAAATTCTCTGTTTAGCTCTGTTTAATTTAAAAACTATTTTGCTCACAACCCCATTAACCCTCCACAAAATGAAGATATCCAGCTCACCACGGAGATGAAGAGGGCTTATGTGAGGTGTAGAAGTGTGCAGATATCAAATCTGGTCGGTGCGGTAAATGCACAGTTAAAAAGTCAAATTCGTCATGCGCGGGGTCTTTAACAGCGTGGCACGACAGCTCAGTCTGAGTAGACAGGTTCACAATTTTCTGGTTGCAAATTTTATTTGGGTGCCTCTATTGAAAAAGCACTTTATTGCATATCGTATGGACATCGTTTGTAGGGTTAGTTTTTCAACACTTTGGATTTTAACTGTTCAAATTAAACATTCATTGCTAATATGTTTTTGCCAGAAACATTTTACTGTTCAACAGTGATCCACTTGATTTGTGTCGTCCTGCAGAGCTGAAGAGCCACGGAGGACAGGCAGGGAGGAGCAGAAAGAATGATTACAGCAATCAACGTATGTACACATTTTGCTGCTTTTGTGTTTGCTGGCTCTCCGCTGTTGTTCCGCTCCTGCTGTCATGGATGACCGAAGACATTAAATTTTCAATTAGAAACTCTGCTCTTGTCATTTCTCAGTGGGCCTCGAGCTGCTAATTAGGCTGGGTAATGTAAAAGGCTTCTTTGAGAGTACACGTTCATACTTTAGATTAAACATGCCCACAAATCATTAGACGCCGACATGTGAACAGACATGATGCAAAAACGATTATCTCTGGATCGGTTTTTGTTCCCTCTGTGATACTAGAAGATGTGATGGATGAAAACCAATTTGCTGTCGTTGCTGCAAGACTTGATGTGTTCTTTAGAGCACACGTGCAAAAAAAATAGAATAAAACATAAAATGAAAATCAGAAGGGTGGCATTCAAGCTTAAAATGCAGATCAGGTCACAAGGCGAGAGAACTATTCCAAAAATAAATAAGCGTGGTGAGTGTCGTGTTGGTGGTGGGGATGGATTCTCATTAAAATCTCAATTAAACACCAACATTTCCAAAGACCCACGGTTCAACGGCAGACTAATTTGTTTCCTCGTAGATAAACAGACATCTCACTGTGCCATTTACAAATGGTCCAATTAAAAGAAAGCCCCCCCCCAAAAAACCCACAGAAAATAAATAATGAAATATAATAGTAAATCACCGATGTGTGAGAGGTTTCTACTTTACGCTTCAAAAAGTCAGCTTAAATTCAATTTGATTTTTTTTTTTTTTTTTATCCGCTAGTTCTGTTAGTATTTCCTAACCAGGCTAATTGCCCAATTAATTGCTGACTAATAACAGTATCTATTGAGGAGGAAATTAAGCAGATTGTCATAATAGCCTCACCGTACAATAGCACTTCAAGTGGCCTTTAGCGGTCAGCCAAATGCTCTTTGCCTCGTTGCCAAAGGGAAATTTACTAAGGTGCTTTGAAACAAGTTGCACCGGCAGCTCTCAACATCAGGTAAAACGTTAAACAATGCAGAGAGTCGATGAGCCAACATGAACACGAGCTGCGATGAGCCCGAGGTAAAAGCATCTTAGTCGCTGCTGTCACCTGTGTCACCAAGTAACAGCTGGGTGATAAATGAAACATCTGCCTCCTTGTTAACGATAGACTAGAGTGTCACGGCGCAGATCGACTTCTGTTCCTTAATTAAAAATTAAAGATTAATTAAGTGGTGTTCCTTGGAAACATTTTAAAGGTCCCACATTCTGCGAAATTCACTTTGCCAAAGTTTTAGAATGATTAAACTGGTTAGGTTATTAAATGACTACTCCTTACTTGATTTTTACAGCTAATTTAATAAACCCCACAAGCCAAATAGTATCCCTTGGTGATGTCACCAAGGGCACATCAAGGCCAGTTGTTTGTTCCACTCAGACTTGCCTTCTTTTGGTACAAACACAGGGCCAAAAAAATTTTACTGAGATCTAGCACTTCTTCTTCTTCTTCTTCTTCTTCTGTTTTCAAAGATGATCAATAAGAAGTAAAAATGGGTTTAATATAGGAGCTTTGAAAACCAAGTGGAGCACATCGAGTGAAATTGTTGTTGACTCCCCAATAAATGTCTGCACTGTAACGTTTGCAAGAAATAATGGCAGAATCTTTTTTCTTCTTTGCTTATTTTTTCCTCGCTTTTTTGGTCGTTTATTCTTGCTACCCCCTTTTTTGAACTCTGCTGAATCAGCAACAGTTTTTATGCAGCTGAAATTCGATCCTCCCCGTGTGCTTATGCCGCCCCCCAACACACACATACACCCCACGCCCCCTCTAAGTTGGTTTGATCTGCTGAGTCAGTAGAGAGCTGCAAGAACAAGCTCAGTGTGTTGCCCTTTGTTTGGCCCTTTGCTCTGGGGAGACGTGACCAGCAGCCACCTCTGACCACACGTTTCCCTGGTCCACAAGCTTACAATGACCCTTAGAAGAGACGGGGTCAGGGCTTTGGCAGTGGTCCATGGCCAGAACAACACAATACATCACAAAAGTGTCACCCCTCTTTTCTTGTTGGATAAGTTATTACAAGTTATTCCGTTTAGTTTCAAGTTAGTCATAATCTGAACTCATACATGCACATTAATAAAATCAATTGGAAGTTGGAAATTATCTGAGCTGATGTCATCGTCAACATTTAGGACTGTGTGATAATATTGTGTTTGAAGTCATTTCTAAAAGCTGTTTGTGCAACATAAAGTGCGTCCAGAATGTATTCTCAGCACTTCACTTCACTTCACCCCATAATGGCAATGGTGTTTTCTGAGATTTTGAGATTTGTGCAAATTTATTAAAGCTGCAACTTTCACAGCCTTTGCCATCAAGCTCAAAATTGAGCTCAGGTGCATCCAGTTTAAACTGAATCATCCTTGAGGTGCTTCTGTGGCTTAATTGGTGCCCACCTGTGTTAAATTCAGTTGATTGGACATGCAAGTCCTTCAGGTGCCTTTTGGCAAAAAAAAAATTTAATCTATTTTGGAATTTGGCTGTAACAGAACAAAAAAAAAAAAATGCTCACTGATCACTTGTGGCATATCATATCAATTGACATTAACATCCAATTCTGCTGCCTGCAGGTGTCAAAACTTGTAACTAATGTCATTTTGAACTGTGTTTGGAGCAAAGTAATTGCAGTGTAATAAAGCACTTGGCAGGGTGTGGGTTACATATATTTATTTATTTATATAAACCCTGGATCCGCGCTGCATCGCGTCAGCCAGCGCGCCCTCGAGGGAAATCAAGTCAGTGACCTCAGACACTCCGCACGCCATTGGGACGTGGTGGCGGAGGAGAAAGGCTTGTGAGCTGCGCTAGGAGGAAATGCTGCGGTCAAATAATCCACTGTTATTCTGAGGATTAACTACCAAACACAGGGAGTCTGCAGCTCCAGATGCAGAGGCGCGGTGCTGCAGAGCTGCTGCTGCTGCTGCTGCTGCTGCTACAAACAACGACGACGACGGCGGCTTCGGCATGGCTCACGCTAAAAGCCGGTGAAGATCAGGGTGCTCGCCAGTATCAGCTCCAATGACAATTGCATCAGAGGTGAAGATGCCTCCCTCATGGCGGATTTAGGCGGCATGGGGCGAGGGGAGTATAAGCAGACAGAGGCTTAGAATGTAAACACTGCCCAGAGCTGTGAGAATTTGGGTGGGGTTGCTTGTGTTTATCAGAAAAAGGCAGCTACACACAAATAACCAATTTGCCATGCTGGTGTGTCTGCTCTGCACAAGGAGAAAAAAAAACAACCCCTCTCTCTCGCAGTCTCTCTTGCGAGGAGGAGAACACACATTCGAAAAGAGAACGCTACAATTTCTTTTCATCCTCAATTGACACACTCAAATTACAGCTGAGTAGACAGTGACCCCATTCTTCAGCTATTTTGTCCATAATTGTCTGAAAATAGTCACAGATTCTTTGATGGAGATATTGCTGCAGAGTACTTTAGACACACAGGATTTCCATTGCTAATGAATAATAACAGACAAACTGACAATCAATACTTTTTGATTCCCTCTGCCCATTCTACAAAAATAATCATCATTTTTCTATTTTTTCCACCCCTACATCAGACCAGGGCGTCAGTGTGCGGGTTTGACTGCAATATGCTGCAAAACAACTGTGCGTTCCCTTCTGTTGTGACAGAGCAGCACTGTATTTGAATATGAAAGGTAAACATTGCAAAGTGGAAGTGAAAGTGTGCGGCAGACTGATCTCCATCACTCACCGTCGCAGCCTCGTTCCACCTGACCCACCCTGTGGAGGGCATCTGCAATCAGGTCGGGGAGTCTCCCATTCAGGTCCACGGAGGCCAGGCAGCCTTGGTACCCGTCCCGGGATGCAATGAGTTTGGGCAGATTGCTGTACATGTTCTTGATCACGCCACCGATGTACAGCTCTCCTGCACAGAGGAGAACACACATTCATTCATACCTTCACAAAAGTGGCAAAACAAAAACAAACAAAATTAAATGAAAAAAGTTTCTGCATGACGGGTGATCTCTCATGTTGTTTTTGGATTGCTTTTGAGTGTGGTATGGTGGCAATTTGATTTGCTGGAAGTAATACCACACAAATCAACAGTCCGAGAGATAAACCTCCAGGCAGCAGTCTATTTCCTTCTGTTTCCATTTTCAGTATGATATGTTTTAGTTCACCACAGTGATTGGTGGATTAAATGCAAGTTTATTGAAATTAAAAAAAAAAAAATGCTTAAGGAAATAAGGACATCATAAGTAAGTTATTGGATGGATTAGACTGGGGAAGATGAAGATTGCAGATGTGTGCACAGGATCAGCACCATGGACAGTGCCAAAGAATTGCTTTCTACAATTGTCAGTTGACAGTTGCTTATATTCAGAAGCTGGATGAGGGTTGTAGAGTCTACCTTGGAATCAGGAGGTCGAGCATTGCTTGACCTGCAGAGTGTATTTATTTGTTTACTTCTCTACCGTACTGCCGTCCCCCAGATGTGACTATGAGCAAACACAATGACTCTTGAACAGGTTGTAAATGACATGTTCAAGGTACGTGTCTGAAGGCTTGATTTGAAAACCACTATCACATTCTGATGTCATTTTCCTTTTCTATTCTTTTTAAGACTGAAACGTAAATGGATTTGTTTCTAAACCATTTGGAATGGATACGACCCAGGTGCAGCGATTCACGAGCCTATCGTCTATCTACCTTGTTGAACATGGAGTTGATCTTCACTTCACTCAGAGAAGTGCAACCACAAACAAGGAATTACATGTACATACATACAGATTTTATTTCGCCACAGTATTGATTCAACTCTTGGCTTATTGTAATCACTTTTGTGTTTTTCCATTTCTTTTTGAAGTTGCGGGCTGAATGGCATAAAAACAAACCCAAAACACAATATAACGATATGAAGCCTTGGAGTGCGATTTGTTGCTGAAATACTACAGGTGGTTCAAGGTACACACTGCAGAATCAAAGATTTAAATGTGGAGGCATGATTGTTCGGCAGTGGCTCCTCCGAGACAATCCAGACAAAAATGCCTGTCACTGCAGAGGCGCTGCAAGCACACCTTGGTCTTTACATTATTCAAAGAAGACGCCTGCAGTTGACGCCGTATCGTGCCGAAGAACTGGAATTGACATTTGAAAGATTTACTCGGTGTGCCTGTCAATACGCACAGCTCTTGTGGGAGAGGGGAAAAAAAATAATAAATCCAGATGTAGTTTCTCACCAGGAAAAACAAGAATGTGCATCCTCAGCCAGATCATAAATAGGAGTTTCAGGATGTCTTCCCGCTCAAGCACAATTATGGGCTCTTCACATTATCACACAAAAGGAAAAGGTCTATCCACTTTAAATGCCAATTATTTTCCTCTTGCACTCTCTCTTTTATGAGGCGGTTCATTGTAATTTTTTTGTGGTGTGAGGGGTACGCAGCAAGTCAGATGATGGAAAAAACAAAACAAAAAGGCCCCTTTGAAGTGAGTGCATATGAATAAACACCAGTTCAAAATGCTTTGAGCAATCTTCATCATCAGACCTTCTACTTTATTCTTCATCTCTAAGTTGGCGTGAAGATGAACATTGAGCGAAACGTTTCAGAGCGGAGGGAGAGTCTGCTGCAACGGCCGTCCGAGGAAACCCAGTGCAGATCTCAGAAAGAGTATTTTCCACGGCTGAAAATCCAGAACTTTCAACATTAGCCCTCTGAGGAGGCAATGAGCCACGGGGTCAATTATTTGTGGTCTTTGCGTAATGGAACGAGTCGATGATGTTTGCCAACTTCTCTCTTGAATTAATGACTACTTGACACTTCATATTTCCTAGCCCCGGCCCTCTGGTATTATAATCAATACAACAAATTCATTAGCTGTCCGGCTGACTGATGTACTCAAGCCTCAGACGTGGGAACAATTTAGCAAATATGAAATTATCGGTGCAGAGTTAATCTCAGCAGAGCAAACAGTTCATTACGTGCAAAAGTCGCCAGCGTCGTTTGAAGCCTCGCTCGCTGACTGTACGACTGGAGGAGGCGAGAAGAAACAGAGGTCTGCAGCATACTGTATGTACAGTACCGGAATTAGTTATGCAAACTGCGCTGTTCTTTCAGGGGACTTAAGATGTTGAAAAAATGAATAAACATGCAGCGTGAACACACACGCCCACAGAACGCATCTCTCATTGTACTCGGAACTGTACAGTTGAATATATTCATTCAAATTCTGTTTTTTTTTTTGTTTTTTTTTGTTTTTTACTTAAATTTTCACACGGGCTATGTTCTACAGCACTTTTTGCACAGTGCATTGATTTGAAGGAGGAACGACGAGTGTGGAGATACTGGTCGCTCACAACTAGTAGTGGGCTAACAGCTGTGACATCACACGCCGTTAACCAGTCGACCAGCTGAGGTCCCCGTCTAGCACTGCATGTGCTTCGTGCGTGCCGTCTTGTGTCATAGTGACACAGCGACTGAGTCACGAATCACAGATTTGAATTGTGCGCAGCCTGGCATGTCCTTCAGCAGCGGCAGTGATAACAGCAACCACTGGGAGGGTTACTGTTTTTGGCGGACACAACGTGTGTCTCAACATAAGAAATAATGCCCACTTTTATGTTCCTGTTCCATCCATGGTCAACACTAATGCATTCTTAAAAGCCAGGTATAATTCCGGCTGCTGTTTGTGATGATGCCGGTGTTTGTTTTGCGGCTTTAAAGGTCCCGTATTATACCCATTTTCAGATCCTTGTTTTCATTCGAGTGGAGGAGCCTCATATGATTCCTCGACTAAAAAACAACCAAAAAAAAACAACCAAAAAAAAAAATAAAAACACAGAACAGAAAACATCACATTTAGCCAGTGTTTAGAGACAAAGCTGGTGCTCTGTTGTACCTCGTGCATGTGTCTCTGGTGGCAAAAACGAACACCTGACTGAGATTTTTGTCACAAAGCTGGGAAGGTATCAGTGCCTTTGATGACATTTCAGTGAGCTGATTTCCTGAAAAGTGTGTTTTAGCACACTCAATGTAAAAAGTAAAGGGTTCCATTTGTTTCATTTCACTTCTGAAAATGGATGGCGAGTCAATGTTAGAAAACACAGGAAATGCAACATTTGGACAATATGTGTCAGCCCCTTTTTTGTTTTAAATGAATGTTATTTTTTGGTTAGTTTTTTTAAAAAGTGGTTCTCGTATGATGTTTTAACAAAACCATCGCCCATCCGCTACGACCTGAGCTGGTAAAGAGTGGGCCGACGGAGACGATGCGTAACCTCTTTCATCCTAGCCAGCGAAACTGTCCTGTGGCTCAGCGGTAATGAATGCTTGTGTTGCTCAAGAGCTCAGAACAATTGAGAAGACCACACCAATTACCGGCCCTCAGACATCGCCAGAGACCACCACCGCCTTCCTACCGTTACCGTAATGACCTCTCAGGGGCCACAGGAAGGTGCTGGGCTGCTATGAGGTGGGTCCTCCTAGACCCTCCAATAGCATGACCAATTTAAGATTAATACTGCATAATTGTTTTGCTTTTTTTTTTTTAATGGCTTTTAAAGTGAAACATGGCTCTTGACACGGGCCTTTCATTTGTTTTATGGGGTATGGAAAGCTCATATATCCAGTTATGCTGAGCTGTGAATCTGATCTATGAGTCATCTGAGGGATGGTGGAGGACTTCTGAGACCATGATGGCTATTCATACCAGAGCACTGACATAGAGCAGAGGGGAAATAATGCATAAATAAATGATGTGTGTGCGCATGTGAGTCATTCTCTTGAAAATGTCATTTTTTTCCCCCCCTCCTGTCTGAGTTGTTGGTTCAGCCCCTTATTGTGAGTTGTGTCATCATCCGGATAGGACCAGATGGAAGAAATTGCCTCTGCCACAGCAGAGACCCCTACAGTCTAATTAAAGTATTGCAGCTATGTTTGAGTCCTCTCAAAGAGGGATAGTTTTGAGGTGTGCGACCCGTGACAGTCATCTGAACATCTAAGTAGCACAGTTCCACAATGAATAGGCTTCGGGAGACTTCCGCTCTGTTTATAACATGTTCATAAAAAAATGGTCTATTTCTGTCAACAAAGTTACTTTTTTGGAAAACACTCATTTCTCACTCGATACATCTCACCATGAGGTGAACATTGTCCTTGATTTAATTGGTTCCCCAGTGAAGAAAGGCATCGCAGTTGCTCTGCGTATCCAGCCATACCGTGACATCTATTATTTATATTTGTCACCCCTCCCCCCCTCCCAAAAAATCCAGAACAAAACAAATCAAGTTTGATAATGAGAACGCGCTTTGAATGCACAATGAATGGTGTCATCACTAAACAACAGCCATCTGCCTCTCGCCAATTCCCTGGAGAGCACAAAGACAACCATTAAGTTTCATTAAATGCTCTATTAAGAATCCCTGCCTCCCTCTCGGGCCTTCACTCCCTCCACCGTGGCTGGTGCTGCCTTCACTCTCATACCCGCTCTAATTGACAACGATTGAATGATTGCTGATGAGACACACTAACACACGCAGAAAGAAAGACACACACACACACCCACAGATGCTGTGGGCCTCGAAATTGAATGGTTTGTGTATGTGTGTGTATGTGTGTTGGCTGAGAAAATGGCAGCCGGTGGGAAGACGCGGCGGTGGATTGTTTGTTTGTTAATTACGGAGGCGCACCGATTGGGCGTCGATGCAACAACAAGGCGACTGGTGCGAAGGATGGGCGTCAACGCTGCGCGCACGTTAATTACTGATGCGACGGCGCACGTTCTGCAATTGCGGGGAGCGTCGCTCGTCTGTTTATTTCCAATTGCAAAACAAACGACGTAAAATCGAGGAGGACGTGAGGGGACGGGGACCGCGGTGCAGACTGCTCGCCGTTGTTGTAGCAAGTGCGCGGTGGCCGTGCGACCCAGTGATGCACACGGCGATTAGTCACCGGGATAACTGCCCACTGTAACTTACAAAGTTGAACTGTAAAAAAAATTGTCCAGGAAAAGCAAATATTTTTGTAATGTGCTGCTACATGAGCGCAGCTTTCAGACAAGATTACATTCATCATGGCCGCCAATGTATTTGCAGAAATGCAGAGTTTTTGTCAAAGCCAATCGGGAGTAATGTGGAAACATGTTGTCCACGGACATAAAAATAAAAAAGCCTTTGGTGGCCCCTGGTGAAACGGTTACCATCGGAACATTCTAGCAATTCAATTATCTTTTTAGCAGCAGACGTTGCCCACAACTCAGAGTAGGTCTGTCTACCTCATCTTTCTACAGCTTTCCAGAGCAGTTTGGAGGAGTAGATTCTCGCAGCCTTGTCTTTTTTTTTTCCCTTATATCTGCGAATGAAGATGATTTGTTAAGGAAATGTTAAAGGAGAAAAAAGGAGCGGCTGAAAGCGCTGTCTATTGGAGGCTGCATAGCGAGGCGGACGGGTGGCATTTCAGTGTGACAATCTGAGTGATTTGTTTGCCACGCGAGGCTAAAAAAACAACACTAAAAGCAAACACAAAATCGCAGCAATGCTTCTTTGTAAATACACCAGAGGTGCACTGGAAGTCCTTGGGATGGATGTGAATGTCCTGGGTGGCGACAGATACAGGCATCATTACACGCCTCCCTGCCTCCATTCCCTTTCTTCGAGATGCCACTCTGTATTCACCTCTTTTTTTGCACTTTTTTTTTTTTTTTTTTGCTTTGCCCTGGCTGTGCATCCTCCATCGCACTGCCCACCACTTCTTCTCCCAGTACCCAGTCACTGTCCTTTACTCTCCACTATCCCCTGTATTTGTTGTAATCTCGCTGCCCTTTCATTTCCCACAGCGCTCCGGCTGTCTCCTCGCCGCCAATTTCTTGAAGTTCCCATTTCTCTCCTCAATGCCGGGCGCGGACAGCGGGTCAGGTGTTTGGGCCTGTTCCACCCATCAAGATTAAGACTAACTGTTAAAAGAGGCACAAATGTGTGCATGCTGCACTTTTAATTCGCTGATGCCTTTCAGGTGATACTCGCTGAAAACAGCCCAGGCTTATCGTGGGCTTACAGAATTTCAATTTCAGATATCAAATCTATCTCACTTTGACCCCAGCAGGGAGGGGGGGGCATGCGGGGAATCAGACAATGGACCCAAATCCGGCAGTGAAAGCCTCTGCCTATCATTAAAGTTACTCTATTATAAACAGACTATGAACCGATGTAAAATTTTACTTCTAGTTGCTGAGCACACGTTTGTCGACTGTTAAATGCCAGATTGATTTTCTGTTAAAATTATTAGAATTTAATAATAAAACAACAGAAACCAGAGGTCAATCAGAACAACATACTAACATCTAATCACCAGAAAGCAGAGTGCACAGTGACAGTGGTCTATGATGACTACGATGACCTGGACGACTGAGAAACTTCACTGACACTGCAGGCAATGATAACACAAACTCTGTTTTATAATTTCCCCACTTGATCTGACTTATTTTGTCAGACAGGGCAGATCCACATCAACTCCACAAGTGGACCCTCTTTTTATATGAAATAATAATGATTTCTGTCAACAAGTATTTGCTAATGGAAGCCAGTCCAGTGGACCTGTGGAGTGAAGTGTGGGTTGGTTTTCAGCCAATTAAACTCCAGGGATTTCTAACTGTAATGAAATAAGGTCAGTGTCTCGCCACTCTTTCTCTTTGATACAGACTTAAAGCTAAATTTGCTTCAGCTACTCTTTGGTGTCACTGTGAAAAGGAGATAAGAGCCCGTGAGGAATCAATTTAAAAGGCAGAGATCAGTGCCACTTATAGCCTTTTTGCTGGAATATAATCCAAATCAATTTGTTTTTCTTACTCCAGAATTGGATAATTATGCCATTTTTCCACCCCTCACCTCACTGTCATCAGCACTTCTGTTTTGTTGTCTGTCTCTACCAAATGCTCTCATTTTAGTTCACTTCTACCCACAGTTCCTGAGGACACAAACACTTTTATTGGCCCAGCAGCTTGAAGAGGTTATAAATATTTCATCAGAGGGTAGAGTGTTCAGTTGCCAACATCTTTTCTGTAATTTTTTTTGGCAGGGATAATTTCGTATTGTCTTTGTGAGAATGAAGCTCATTCACTTTTTGTTCCTCGTTACACATATGAGTTGCTTCCTGGTGATCAACTGAATCACACAATGAAATGTATGAAAATGATTAAACAATACCCCAATTACTGATGTGCACTTAATTCCCCAGCAGAGCATTTGTCATGACGACGAATGGTTGCATTGAGGCTCCACATTGTTTTTTTTGTGTGTTTTTTTAATTGATCACCGTTGAATGAACCAATTTGCAATCACTTTTTGTTGTTGTGATGATTCAATTATGGTAATGATTCATTCACTATATAAATTGTCAATTAATTTTGATGCAGTGGTGATTCGATTAAATGACAATTTATCATGTGTATTTTCATTTACATTAAACCTGGGGGTTAGGGTAATTTAAACCAGAGGAGGGACTGGGATTTAGGATTTAAACATATCTATTAGATTCGATTCAATTAAATTAGACTTGATTAGATTTGATTTGATTTGATTAGATTACTTTACTGATCCTTTCAGAGAGCATCCTCAGGGAAAATAAAAATTCATTTTTTAAAAATATCATTACTTATTAAAATTATTTCTTTAAAAAAAGTGTCAACATATTGCGTCAAGAAATGTGTTCGTCCACACAAAACCATTGAAACTGCTGTAGCATCCCACTCCAGTAAGAAGCGCTGGACATAAAACCCTTAAAATAAAGAATTAAAATAACGATAAAGTGGAAAAAATAAAATTAAGAATTAATGCAACACTGTAAACCACCATTGTTGCCATTGCATTCAGGTTAAGGGGCAGGCTGCAGTGTCATTGTTTCGGAAAAGAAAATGTGCGTTTGGTGTGAGGGTTTTTGGTTTATTTGTTTTAATAAGACATGTCAAAAAAGGCTATTTGGATAACCTTTCCAGCAGTTGTATTCAGTGAAATACAACAGGTCTCCACTTGCCCCACTACAAACAGTTCTCTCAGACACACTGCCAAAGTCCACAAAAAAACGTACACTCACTGGCAACTTTATTAGGCACACCTCACTAGTACCAGCGTGTGCGTGTGTGTGTGTGTGTGTGTGTGTATCATATTAAATTATCTCCCCCACGTCTACAAGCCCAAAATGCATTGAACTGCTGCCATGTGATTGGCTGATTAGCCGTTGGTGACAATGAGATGAGCGTGAGTCATTGAGAATTCATATCATGATTGTATTGTATCATGATTGGCCACCTTTTTGAGCAGACTGCGCTGATACTCATCAAATGAACTGGACCTTGAGGTCAACTAGATCTGGAGGGGGAGCTTGTTACTGCTGGCCAGGTTTGATTTGACAATCCATTGTTGTCCGTGGATTAAACCGAAGGATAATTGTGGTGTTCGCCGGCAGCATCGCCAACTGCACTGATGCTGCAGATTACTGGGAAACAAATCATGCAAATGCATCATTTCAACATCTGCTTCAATTCTGCTCTCACTGTCTTAACCCCTCCAAAGCTGCTGCTGAGGAGGCTGAGACATTTATGCTATCTGACGTTGGGCGCTAATCCAGTTATGGTGCATGCGATTTGTTTGGTTATTATTATGCAAATGCGCTCGGTTGCTGGCAGATCTTTATTTGTGTGCCGTCCTCCTCTCTGCCGTTCACAGCCCAGCACCAGGTGTAAACTGTGCTGCTGTCAAAGCAGGAATTGAATCAGGTGTGGGTGTTCTGAATGTGTGCAGATACGTGTTTTGCAGTCTCACATTGTACAGCGTTTTTTTTTTTTTGTAACATTTTGTTTTATTGTTTTTCTTTTCACATCAAATTGAATCTTCGATGAAATCCCTATGTCTTGGTTTAGTTGAGTGTTTCTTGTGGCTGTTCTCATTTCTGACTGGTATGCTGTTATGTAAAGGTATATGTCAATCTCTACATATTGTATACTTCATACATGGACATATACCAGTCATAAAATGTCACATCACCGTTAATCATCTGATTCAATTTAGGAAAGTTGCACATTTTTCAGGAGAATTGTCTTAAGAAAAAGAAGCTACAGTCGCAAAAAAGGCAAAGCAGAAGCATTTTTCCGCCAGAAATTGAAAAAAAAAAAAAGACAAAAGATATCCCTCTTTCCTTTGTTTGATTATGATTTTGCTCATGAATAAAGCATTGGGGAGGGGAAGGAAAAGATGTCATGCTAGCAGAAAAGCAGCGTCTAAGTGAAGTGGAAAAAAATAAAAGAATAAAAGCATACATGGCCCCACAGTATGATGGCTCAGACTTCAAAGAATTAAACAAGCTCCCAGCACATCCTTCTTCAAGCTATTATATCTCTGTCATGAAAGACTGATAAAACTGCCAAAAACACAGAACAATTAAAATAAGCTGTTAGAAATACTGTGGGAAAAAAACATCCAATTAAAAGTGATTCTTTTCAAAACACAGATCTCCGAGTGTCGGTACCTTGTGGCCATTAGATAAGCCACTGATTGTATTTCTTATTCTCTTATTCCTCATTTTCTTTTTGTCATGTGCAGGTTTAGCCTTTGAAGCAAAACCTGTTGAAAAGATGATATGGCCACGGATATTTCGGAGTATAAGTCTGTGTTCAGTGCTGTGTGTGTGTCAGAACTTCCCCAGCCATTCCCATGTTGGCCAAAGTAGGAAGACAACTATTCATAGCTTCTCTGCAAGACTATGGATTTCATTTTTGTCAAGCTCTAATCAGAGGTAAGGGAGCGAAAGAAGAAGACAATTTTTAATCTGGCCTGACAGGGGCAGAACATTGTCTTATTGGAATGAAATGTCCTCTTGATGCACTATGATAATAATAATTTGATAATATAGCATGTGATATATGTGTATACGTGTGTTATGACATAATGACCAAACTATAAAACTCACTTGACCACGAAGTGATGCTAAGTGAACTACTAACATTAATACAGGTCTCTAGTTTGTCAGTTGACTGTTCAGAAATTCAGTGTGAATGCACCCTATTTTCTTAGCTGGACTACAATCACTAGGTGGGTATCAGAAACAGGGAACCACATGGTGGAAACAGAACTCACTGAGTGGTGTTGTCTCTAATGTAGATCTGGTACCAGTACCTTTTCTAATGTCAGAAAGGGGCTTTGAGTTCCAGAATTGTGTGTTTTGCCCCTTTTGTCTGTAAAGCCCAGCAAGCCGAAACTGTCAAGTTGGAGATGCTCATCACTATGAGGAAACCCTGCCTCCTATGGGTGTGTTTTGCAAAATAGTGGACCTTTAAAACTTTCATTTTCATTCTAATAATGTCGAGCTTTAATGTGAGCTCCCTTGGATCATCACATCTGTAAAGCCGTTTTCTTCAAACTAATCATTGCACAGCTGTCAGCATCCTTGCAAGTGACAAAATATTTTTCGCAATAGCATATTCCTGGATGCTGACGATTGGCGCTGCACCTGGATTGCCCGGGGCGCAAAGTTGTTATTGGTACTGAAGCACAATTAACAACCCGTTTGGTTGAGTTTGTCAGACGCCGAAAACAGATGCAAGCAAACGGGCCCATCCGGATTTTCACCGCTGGCAAGACTGCTGCTTGTTAAAATGTGTATACCTGTTGTCGGTCTCTCCTCCTCCTCTCGCTGGCTCTTGCCAGACTGCAGCTCCGCATTGTGTTTCAATTTGTTCTGCTTTTGTTGAAAAATGGAACACTTTCAATGTCATCTCCTCGCAATCCTGCACAAGCATGGCTCATTAGCAGGCATCTTCAAAAGGGAGGATCGAGCGCTGTGTGAATATTGTATGCCAAATGGCTGCTGCATAATTTAAACCTGGGGAACTTTTCTTTAGATTAATTCTACTGTTGTGTCATGTACAGCTTATCGTTAGTGTTATCATGTAGCTAGAGCATGTTTTTAGCACGGCAAGCGTCTATTCTAAGATTGTAAGCGTTCCAAAAACATGCACAAATGACTCTTTGGTTTACGGGACTAACATGGTTTATTCATTGCTCTAGTTTCAACATCAGTCACTGAATTTAACATGAATACTTATTTTGGAGATTGCAAAACGTGGAGTTCAGTTTGCGAGTTGAGCTTAGCATACGCAGTTGTTATAGCAAAAAGTAAGGCAGTGACTAATAGCGTGCACCGTTGGATGATATGAGAAAAACAAAAAGAGGAAACATTGTAATTGGCTTTGGTTAGAAAACATCCACTAATGACTGTAACTGCCCTTGCAGTCTGAATTAGTAATCCATATCTTGCTGTTAAATTCAATGAGATACGGGGCTGGATTAGCATAAACAAATGGGGATTACTCGCCCCTCTCCACCATAACTGGTTTTGTTGTTGAGTGTTCACAAATGTAGAGACATCAAGGAAACACATGTCTTGATGCAGGGTGCTAGCTGACAGTCCTAAACTTTCTCTTTTAATTACACTCGGACTTGAAAATAGTGATAGTTACAGCTGAGGTTAGACATCATTTATTGTGTAAAAGCACACAAAAAACATTAAGCATGTTTTGTTATTTTGTAAAATGCATTTGTGTAATAACATGAATTTGCCAATCGCTGAAGAATTACATCATGGCAAGTCCTTGTGGCGAAATCTTGGAGAAAGGTAAAAAAAAAATTAAAAAAAAATAGCAAGATCTTTGCAACTCGAGCAGGCGACATGCTGTTCAGCACTTTCGGTCGAGGATTAGTGAAGACACACCTGTCAACGCTCTCGATTTATGTGTTATGTGGGTGTCTCCCAATTTTTTAACCATTTCTCCTGCCCTGCTCTTGATTTTTAATTTTACCACTATCCAAATTACTGTTTCATGTTGTGGTATAAGTGTGTAATTCCAGACGCATATTTAGCTACAGATGTACATATCTAGATATTGAAATTAATGGTAATTGCATTAGGTTTCTGTGTATAGTTGTTGTATACATGTGCATATATTTATCTATTTAGATAGTGTGGTGCTGACATTGGACAGGAAACTACAACTCGCGCGAGCTTGGTTGTAATTTGATAGATGGTTGACTCCCCAAATGTCAAAATCATAATGTAATATTGGTACGAATGCATCAGGTGGCATTGTTTTACTTAAATCTGGGCTATCGTTGAGCTGAAAATATCTTATTGGCTTTACCTGGAATAATACAAAACAAAGTCTTGAATTGGTGTTAGTAGTGGTTAATGTCACTAAATGTGATGTTGACCTTGAGAGGGTTCTGGATGTTTTTGAGCAGCTGCAGGCAGAAGATAAATGGTAGTCTGGTAGTATAGTCTAATAAAGATTCAGAAAACAGCTTTAAGCCTGACTAATATGTGTATTATTTCTGGACAGAATGTGTTTTTTTATATTCAACAATATTAACAATAGAGTTCAGCTTGCCCAAAAACATGGCTTGCACAGCGCACACTTAAGGCTCATTTTCTTTGTATAGTTGTAATTAACTATATAGGGTATAGGGTTAAATGCAGGAAGGTTGTTGTGAGTTGACCATTTTAACCGCGACCCCTGAAAATTTCCCTCTCCCACAGTGATGACAGCCATACGAACCCCGTTTAATGTAGTCAGTGATAATTATCTTTTTACAAGTGCAAATTAGTAGACCTCAGAACGTAATACTATATACTATATAATGTATAATAATAATGTAATAGTGCAAGTGAGAAGCATCATAGAAGTTTTAACACAAGTGGTAAAATAGTTCATACTAAAACTATAATAATATGAAACGCAAATAAATAATAGACTGTAATGGATGAGTGGGTGATACATGCAAGTGGAGGCTGATACTAGTCGCCAAATAAAACAAAAACAAGTTGAAATGATCACGCAGTTTGACAACTGTGCAAAATAAAATAAAAGACACAGTAAGCTCAAACTGCAGAAATAGCATGTGTGATCATTTATATGTTGATCCAGCTGGTGAAGCTATCTGCCATGCCTTCATCTGGAATGATTCGTTGAAAGTGTCTCTGCCTGACAATCACTGTATTTTGTTGGTTGTCAACAACAGGGATGACAGAGGCACAATCCCAGAGCCCCGCATGTTCGATATGTCTTCTGGGACACACATTCGAGACACTAAACTACATCCACTCACTGCTGCTCTCCCCAGGGAGGGGCGGCTGTGTGTGTTTCTCCCTCAGCACACTTCACTTTACAAAGAGAAATGCAATGATTTTGTTTTTTTCCCCTGTTCAAAAACAAAGAGATGGAGCGCAGAATTAAGAATTTTCTCCAGTTTCTCTAGGCAATTACACTGATAAACCTTGGGAAATCCAGCTTTTGTGTTTGTTTTGTTTCTAAACGCAGGCATAAATGGTGTTAAACGGAGTCTAGAGGATGTAAAAAACAAAACTCCTTTGTTGTTTTTCTTCTGCATTTGATTTGCCAGGCTTCGCGTGTGACAGAGGAACAGTCACACAAGCATACGCACCCTGACATGCGAGAATAATTCCAGTTTTTCTTGAGGCATTGGGTGCCACAAGAAAGGCATCATAATGGCCTGCTGGTAAAAAAAAAAAAAAAAAAAAAAAAAAACTAAACACTATTTTTTTTCTGTTTATTTTAAATGAGTGTTAGCAATTGTAAACGGCATTATTCCCTGTATGAAAAAGTGCAACGTTCGGCGTCACCCTTCAGCACCTGCAGGCGCTTGGCTAGCTGTCTCATTTTTCTTGTGCAATTTTTTTTTTTTTTTTTTTTTTTTACGGTGACAAAAATAGAGCCTTGGTTGCAGCTGGACTTGCTGACATCCACATCCGCTACATGTCGAGGCACGAATCACAAAAGGCTGCTAATGCGTGATGTTGGGGCTAATACAGGTTCTATAAAGGGAAAATGTTTTGCTGCATTTTAATGTGGCATGCTGGGAAATTTCCCCCTCCTGTGAATTGCGCTGGCTTGTCAATCCTAGTTACATGGTTGTGTTTGACAAAATGTGTGCTTAGGGTTCTAAGCTTAAATGTTTTTACTGTGGTATTTTTGTCAGTTTACTTAGTTAAACAGGGGCCGACTGGGGCTCAGGAGGCAGAGCGGGACGTCTAATGATCCTGCTGTTGTGTCCTTGAGCAAGAAACACCTAAATTGCCTTGTATGAAAAGCCCCAATTCCACTGCCCAAAAAACGTGGGTTTTTTTGCAGTGAATGCAAAGTGAATGTTTGGTGGTGGGCAGTCTGCCCTGAGGGCAGCTGTGGCTACGCACAGTTCACCACCACCAGTGAGAATGAATGACGGTTTCAATGCGAAACGCTTTGAGTGCCTTGAAAAGCACTATATAATAATCCAATATATTATTACAGTTTTAAAAAGTCTTAAATCGCAATCAAATGAGAAGTATGGCTACCCATGTTAAAATTCAGGCACTGCATTGACATGTACTGTGTACACGAACAGAAGTATTTCAGATACACATTTCTCTACATATGTATTTTCTCTATCAATATAAATGTAGAGTTAAGGTGCCACAAAATCAATAGGCATTGAATTAAACTCCTTATTTTCCAATGTAAGGTCAAACACCCTTTTGTACCCAACATGTTGATAAGAGAATCAGCAAGAGAACCATCCACTCGGTGTGTAGTGAGTGTGACACTCAGCGAGGGGAACGGTCACAGTGGAGGTGCGGCACAAGGTCTGAATGCCTAATCAAACAGGGGAATTGAGGGAAGGTGCTTTCTCTCCCCACAGAGTCATCTGACGCAAGATTTACAACCACCACTCCTCTCCTGGGCACGGGGTTGCCTTAGCCGACATCCTATCCTGAAAGGCCTCTTTCAAATCAAGTGGAAGAGCGCTGGAAATATTCGGAGAGCTCGTAAACACAACAATAGCTCTGTGACTCCAGTGATTCAGTGGAAGGCCGGAAAAAGTAGGTGGTTTCTGTCCCTTCTGTGTGTCAAATGATCTTGCAGGCTGTCTGCAGCAGGTGATAGGGAGCATACACGTATCGACTTGCTGACACCTTCTGTGTAACTTCACACTCACTTAAAAAGAAAAGAAAAAAAACCTCACGGACAAAGTCTGTCACCGACGCCTGTAACTAGATCGTTGATTGACAGCTGTTTTCCTCATGGCCCGGACAGCAATCAATCAAAAAATGATTACTGACATCATTTGCTTCACTTAACAGTTGGAGATGACCTGAGCGGGTATACGGCAAACTGTGCTGGGACACACGGGAATCTAGCCTAATCCATCCATCACTGACAACGGCTAATACATGCCCATCACGCTGCAGCCCATTGTAAAACCGGGAAGTGGGAACTCATTAAGTCAGGTAATTACTGAATATTCTATTGACTTTGGCGTCTTGCTGATTGAGCAAACAAACATATGTGACATTGCAATTTGCCGCGCATATGCTGCAGCTAACTTGGATTCAAATGAAGTGAGACCTGGCGAGTAATTGCACGTCTTTCTGTGTCCAACTGCTTTTGGGGGTTTGAGCCTGTTAAAATCCAATCCGTTGTCGGAGACCACGGGCCAGACCCACAAAGCAGTTGCACCCTTTTCTCAGTAGAAAAACCCCTGCAAATGGAACAAGTTAAAATGCGCCATAAGAATGTGATGAGGAGCAGGTAGCGTCACGGCTGCACCAGGCTCATTTGTGTACATTGGGATCGCTCTTTCACATACATTTCACACAAGATGACACCCACTTTGATTCAAATATGCCTCATTCCACATACATATATACTGCATATGGTCGCGCTAGACTTTTTCGGCACACTGGTAAAGTCGTAACATTTCCGTCATGCTCCTATGAGGTCACTAAATAAATAATAAATAATAAATAATAAAGACTAAAGTAATTTTTAGCAATGGTGGTTATACAAGAAACTTCCGCAATACTTGTTAATGAAAGCGAGTTTGTTTCAATCAGGCCTTTCACTGAGGATATTTTCAAAGATTTTTTATTTTTATTTTTTTTAACATTGTTATGATATTAAACAACCACATAACCCAAAGTGTTACTGCTACACAACACAACATTCTGTATCGGAAAAGGGACGTTGCAATATATTCATTGCCACCAAGTGCTCAGGGGGGTGAATTGCCACCTGACTGACAGCCTTCAGGATTTTTCCATCGGCGTTAAAAAAAATGACGGAAAATATCTGGTTAACGTAACCTCTGACACATGTATATATATATATATATATATAAAAGTAGATGTGATGCAACTAAAACAGATGTGTACGTTCTCACTAGTCCAGGTCTTCTGCTTCTTATTTGTTCGTTTGTTATTTTTGTTCTTTGAAGATGTTTTGCTATTGATCTAAAAGGCTTCTTCTGTTTCGCTCCAGAGATGCTTCCCTCTCCTCTGTTTAAATGGAGCACCGGCTTCTTCTGTGTTTACGCTGTCACTTTGCTGCTGAGCAGGTAGCCACTCCCAAACCCCCTGAATGACACACTAGACGCCTTGGCCTCCGAAGTCTAAAGCTTACAATTGTGTGAGCTTCCAGTCCCACTCTCTCGGAACACCGGCTCCCTATTCACATTTCAGTGCCTTGTAAACATGGCTATTATCGTCAAATGATACACAATAGCAGGGTATTACGAAGCCAGAGAGCCAAAGGTGTCTCCATCAAAACACAGCCATCTCATTGTGGTGGGAAGTCAAGAGTACCCGGTGTGACTGTACTTTGAAGCCGGACGGGGAGACTTCTTTGAAAAAAGCAACTCGGGAGGGGGACGGGGGGTGCAGAAAGATAAAAAGTCATAAAGTGTTATTGTTTCTGGTATGATTGTTTCTTCCCAGCATGATTGTTGGATGGGATGTTGGACTCAGCTTATATTGGGATACCGATTAGTAAAGGATATTGCTGTGTTATTGCCCTGTCTCTCTCAACTCAACATCTGCAGGCGGGAGAAAGGAAATAAATAACAGGTGGGTGTCATCTCTCAAGGTAAAGTATGCTGAGTAAATATGCTGCTTTTTCATTTCACCAACTGTCTACTTGTGTTTCATAAACACCGGAAGGCTTTTTCTCCCCTTCTTTTTATCCTGGCATACTGCATGTCTGTGCATGTATCAGGGGAGTGTATAGATAGATCGATAGATCGATAGATAGATAGATAGATGTTTCAGTTGCACCATTTGGAACTCGTTCTTTCAGGCTGTATTCATGCCAGTACTATGAATTATATTCCCAAAGCCACTGCGATCCAAAAAGAGAGTTTCATTAAGAGAAATTTGGGTTGGCATATGTTCCAGGTCACCTTCTGAACACATCACAAAGGCAGACAAAGTGCGTCACTGGCACATTTCTTCCCCGCCTGTTACCTTTGAGGTCCAGGTTGCGGGCTCCATTGGAGTGCTGAGTAACGGTGCGTGAGTCGATCTTGAGCGTGTGCACGTTGTTGGCATCCCGGGACACCACCACATTGTGCCACTGGTTGTCATTGAGTGGCTTGTCTGAGTTCCCCTTCATCAGCGACGGCCCGTTGCCCAGATCGAAGACGTAGTGGACGAACCTGAGGGGAAAAACAAGTGAAAGCAGACGCATTCACATTAAAATGGAGCCTGATGGAGGCAAGTCTAAACAAACACCTCCTGTGTGTAATTGCCCACAATATATGGCACTTTAGCCAATTCAAAAAAGGCAGATGTCAAAATAAAAAGCTGCAATAGCAACACTTTTTCTTGTTTATATACATTAATATAGTTTTATGCCCATACATTCATCAGTCTGACTGCATGATGTAGTAGGTACCATAAGAACTTCTACTGCATTGGCTAACATGCCTCATACATTGCTGCTCTCGCATACAGTCCAAGCAGAAAACCTGACTTTTGGCTCAAATTTATGGAAAATGTAGGTTATTGTATTATATCATAAATGGCATTCAGTAGAAGCATACGGTGCTCATTTCTTCACCTCAAACTATTTGTTGAAACAAAAGCTAACAACAGTGGTTTCTACCACAAAAACAAAAAATGTCAACCAATAACTCGTCATGTGACCTGTCTTGCCTTGTTCTCATGATGTCAAAATGTGAACAGCATGATGAAGAGCACTGTCATGGATTCGTGAATCAGACTGATCGGGTTAATCACCTCGTTCGAGAACAATATGTTATGCAATATCTACTGAAACACTAAATAGTTGGAAAGGTGCATTCAAAAGTTTTGAGAAAATGAAATTAAGTTCATCAGTCAAGGTTAGATTGCATTTTAGGTGCAGTCTGAAATTTCATCCCAGCTGTAATAATATTATTTGTATTATCCCCGTAGCAATTTTAATTGTGAGCGGTTTGTATGGATCGTGTAGAATTTTAAAAGATGGGTGAAACCCGGCGAATGTTTTGGCCTTTTAGAGGGGAGTTGAGAATTGATTTCCACATGAAATTGTGTTTTACCATATACATACATATTACATATTTTTATCACTAAACACTAAGAAGTTCAAAATAGTGTGAGAAGACTCAAATTGCCAAAGAGGATTTAAGACAAAAAGCTAAAATTATTTTGATCAACTGTCTCCCTTTTGCTCACTACCATGATAGATGTTTCCGGGGGAAAAGAACATATTGTACATTATGCATTTAAAAACCAAGTTCATGTGTATTTGCTCATTTCATTGGGTTTAGTTTATTTTATTGGTGGTTTGAAATGTAAATATATACACCTGTTGTGTGTTTGTTTGTTTGTTTCCTTTTTTGTGGAAAAGCCCCTGATCGCTTGACAGCAGATGAGGTGGCAGAGATGCTGCTTTCACAGCACGTGGCTGCCTTTTGTCTTTTGGGTTAAGGCTATTCTGGCTTCCTCTTTCAAGGTATGCCTTTCCCCCCCTTTGTTTTGCTCATTTTTCCCCGCCCTACCTCGGTCTCAATTCCTTTATGTTGCCTCTTGTCTTTGTGCAGCAGAGACGGCTCAGGCTTTTGTGCTGAATATAGTGCACAACAGCAGAGGAGATGGGCATTCATAAGCAAATGCCTCTTTTGATACCATAATTATGAGAACAGCTTTTTCAGGTAAAGCAGTTCACAATTTGAACCGGCTTATGATTTGTGTGAGCTTCATCAGGCTGTTAGAGAAAAACGGTCCTCAGGATTACAACATGTAATAATTAGCTGGATATTATATTGTATGTGTAAATAGGACAAATTCCTTAAAAACACCAATGATATGATTTATTTCTAGAAAGTATGATGCTTTTGAGAGAAACATTGAGTATCCATAGAATGATAAACATAACCTATGTTCTAGTGCAATTCCCTGAGGTGTGCTTACCTTTATTCTGCAAGTTTATAGTGCAATACAAAAGTAAGTTTTTAAGTGTTATCATTGAAAAGTCTGACAATTATTTGTTTTCATTTGTCACTGAAGTCCTCAGAAGCGGCAAGTAAACCCTTTACTTCTTTTCCTTGTTCCTCTCAGAGAGTAAATAACAAGCCACGCAGAAATTGCAGAAATCTGCCCCTTCTGCTGTCACATAGGGTACTAATGCCCATAGCTAGTCGTTAGCTCCGCCCTCAGAGACTTCCTTGGACTTGCCTTTGTTGTCTGCCCTTCCAAACATGAGGAGGGTCCAGCAGGCTGCCAAAAAGTGGGATTTTGCTGGAGACTGTAAAAACAAGGCTACATATGCTGTTTTGTTTTTTTTTTTATGTTTTTTTCTGGAGCTCTGCAGAGATTGTTGGCTGATTAATTGTGTGAGGCTGCTTTACTTGTGTTTAGGATGCAAAACAAATGGGGCCAAAAATAGCTACTCTTTTTTCTGCTCTGACTTCTATGCTCCTGCCATCAGTCCACCAACAGCACACAAGACTCACCCCTTCACCAGCTCCACAACAATGAAGTCGCTCCCGTCGCCGGAGTTGAAGAGGATCAGGCCATCAGATGTGGTGGTTTTGAACTGGAAGAAGAGGTGCATGGAGGCGTACGCCTGCAGCGTGGCTAAGGCGAGGTAGCTGCCTTTCGTTCGAAACGTCACCGGGTCGGCGATGATGTGGCGCATGCCAAAGCGGGCGTTCAACTCGCAGTAGGAGATGTCTCCGTTCTTGCACTGGTCGAGGTAGGGCAGGCCGTTGAAGAAGAGGCCCTGGAGGTGCCCTATGAAGTTGGAGGGCACCACGGAGATGAAGCGCCGCTCGGTCATGATGCCCGTCTCGATGTTGTGGAGCTCCAGACGTGTGTGGGCACCAGTCATCTGGCCTGTCATTTTGAGAAAATAAAAAAATGAGAAATTGAACTTCAGCAAAGCAAAAATATTTGCTCGGGTTCTTTCATCACTATTGTTCTTACCATTTCTGATGTTGGACAGTGTCAAATTTGAAAATTATCAGTATAAACTTAAAGCTTAATTTTATTAATTCAAGTCCTTGAATGTACCAAGGTCTAAATGTATTTAGTCATTTATTTATTAGCACACATTTTAGAACTTTGCCATTTGTTACATTGCTTTAACTGTTTTCCCAGGAGGTCCTAGTTGTTTGACACAGCAGTGTACAAGATGTGTCTCTGGCCAGTGGGGTGATTTTACTTTCTGAACTGCTGTGAAGAAAATTAAACATGTGTATTACTGCCGACAATCTCCTCTTATTACTCTCCGTGTTGCAGCTTAGACTGGGTTTACCAGAACACGCTGGTGATTAAAATGCCTCTCACGCTGAGGCCCGACCACACCTGCGCTCCCTCTATTTCCCGTCCTGCAAAGCAGCCCGAGAAGCAGTCAGACACTCACAGCGTCATCCTCTGTTTTCTCTGAGCCCAGCGTGCCTCTCACTCTTATCTTGATCCAGGTCACGCATTTATCTCTCGCATCGCTTCCTGACCTTTCATCTTTCTAATCCTATTTTCTGTCAAAGAACTACGCATCTGTTCATTTCACACTACTCCGCTTTGGGCCTGATTATCAAGGAGTTGGTTATGAAAGGTCCCATATTCCAGCCATATTTTAGATCATTATTTTTTTCAGCCTGATCTCCAGTGGCGCATTGACAGGATAGACATGCAAATGACTGTTGCACAACATGGAACTTTTCCTTGGCTACACGGGGGTCTGGTGGTCAGCACTGCTGCTTCACAGCAAGAAGGTTGTGGGTTTGATCCCCAGGCCTGGGGCCCTTCTGTGTGTAGTTTGCATGTTCTCCCTGTGTATGTAGGTGGGTTCTCTCCAGGTACTCCAACTTCCTCCCACAGTCCAAAAATATCAAATAATTAAAGCTGCAAGCAGCGTTGCAGGGACTGAGCCCACGTGACCGCCCCTCTCCGACACCTGCTGATGCAACTCTAGTTTTTAATTTTGACAAACAGGAAGTGAGTTATTTCCACTTGTTTGAACACTTGTAAAAATCAACATTTGGGGACTACTGGGTCTTTCCTCGCGGCTTATGAAAACACAGTGGTTCGGACTGCTTAAAAAAGACATTTTCAGCATCCCCAGGACATCAGCACGCCAATGATTTTTTTTTTTTCTTTCTGTTTTTGAAACAAATATAAGATAGTAAGATTTTACCTCAACCCTCAGTTCAGGAGAAGTGCTGATAGAAAATGATGGATGGATGGATGGATGGAGCCTTGATGATCTCATTTCCCTGACCAAAAGGGTGCTTGTTTTGCCGAGTTACCACACTCCCTACTTTTTTTTTTTGAAAAATAGCCTCACAACACGACACCTCCGTGTGTGACTCAGAATCGCAATAATGAATCGTTAGTCATCTTAGATTTGGAGAGAATTGTGACGATTTGGAGAGGAAGAGCAAAACAAAACAGGCAAGTGACAACAACAAAAATAAGAAAAACGCAAGCAGACTTCCAGTGGGAGGGCGCATTTTTCTTTGGCACAAAGGCTCGTCATGGACTCGTGACTGCACCAGCGCCGTCTCTCGCTCGTTCGCTCGCCCGCAGTAAAAACCGCTTTGATACTGAACACGTCTCACCTTCCACTGTGACGTTATCCACAGACAGCTGCAGGCTCTTGCCTCTCCGCACCACCTTCACAGTGTGCCACTCGTTGTCGTTCAGCTTCTGCCCCGCAAACAGTGTCTCTGGTCCTTTGCCTGTTGTGGGAGGGGGATGGAGAGGGAAATCAGAATCATAAATGGCACAGTGGGATCGCTGCGTGCACGACTTGTGCGCACCCACTCAAACAAACGCGCGCACACAGTTCACGCAGAGCGAGCGACAGTGCTGGAGGAGAAAACCTGCTTGTGCGAGGAACACGTTCACCGTATCGAACGTGCCGGTGTACCAGCAAAATGAAAACGACCAAATATTCAGCCTGACAGACTGTAAAATTGAATGTCTTCTCCGGCGCTCGCAGTGCTACTGCGGGATGTCATCAAAAGACACTGGGACAAATAAGTCGTTACCAGCTGAGGGAGCAGATTGGAGCAGGCAGCCGGCGACGGCTGGAGATGCTGGGTTACAAACATTATGTGAAGTCATGTTCTGCCTTCCCAGAGCATGTCATGTCCCAGTTTAACGCGTAAAGGGCTCTCTTCCAGAACGAGAGCCAGAGGTTAAACTTCTGATCCTCTGGACTGCTCGCCTCCCTAATTGCCTCTTCTGCTCGTCTACTTCCCACCACATTCTCCTCAGCTCACCCTCCTTTCGCTCGCGAACCTCCGTCACCGATGACTAAGTGACGCCAACAGCACATAGGGTCGCTCCAACACAGCTACATTTACATAGGCCTCGCAATCGGCCGCCGCCAGCAACAAGGACTTGTGACGTCAACGTTGGATGGCCTACCGTCGGCGTGATGGGAAAGGCAGCAGGAGAAAATTTGGATTGGATTTCGATTCAGACAGTCAAGAACGCCTCTTTCAACGCGCGCCGGCAAGTTGACGTGAATCACGGATAATGTCGAGGTGTTAGCTGCCGATTGGCTTTATCGACGTATTGAAAATACGCAAGGAGCAAAGAGTGGTGTTTGACACACACCACACACACACACTCGCTGGAAACAACGGCTTGCCTGCAATGAGTAGGCACTGTCATAATAAGATGGCAAAGACAATCAATAATATGAGAAGAGAATGATTTTGTGAGCAATGCAGTAAGCACTGGGGCCTTTTTGGAGGAAGTGTTTTTTTGAAAAAAAACAGGGTCCCTGAGGGAAACTAGTTCGATCCATTAAGGAACCGTCACCCTCTGTACTCCCAACACGTAGGCCGCTTTTGACTGAAGCAAGAAAAAAAAAAAAAAAATGCAACAAATAATTCTGGCATTCTTACCCTGTTAACACTGAGTTTTCCCTCTTTTCCATTCTTTCTTTCTTTTTTTGTTGGTTTGAATACCAACAGGTGCTCACCAACTAGGTGCACGGCATACTGGATCCTGGCCAAATATGATTGTCCCCTCCTCAGCTGAGTGTGGAATTATTTAGTCCAGAGGAAGGAATGGTTCCATGAACTGATGGCGCTGCCTGCCAGGAATACAAACATGGCCCATGGAGAATAGTTTTCCATTTGCTCCTGTTATTTTTGTGTATTTTTTTTTTCAGACAATATCGTATTTTCCACAGGCATTTTGTCTTCAGCCACATGAAATTGGAAAGAAAGACTTTGATCACACCATGGGTGTTGTAAATATAAAGGAAAATGCTTCTAAATTACAGCAAATGGTGCAGAGAGTGGATGAAAGCCGCCATTGGAAAAGTTAAATCTCACACGGCAAAGTGCACTGAGACAGGAAGCTGATCGGGTGGGAGACACAAAATGAGCAGCGGGAACTGGGAATCAGAGCAATGACGGCAGTCTGAAGTTAAGTTTGACGCAGAAATGAATTATAAAGGCGAGTCTTTTGAATTGTGGTCATATTTATTTTCAATGGGCTGAAAATAAACTTTATATGGATATACTATTACACTCGTTAATATAGTGAGCTCAGCGATTTATGTTATATGTTAGTTAAACGCATATGTTACATATTCTGCATGCGCCCTGAGAAAGATGAAAGTTTTAGGACTATTGGAATAATCTTTAAGAGATTTAATATCTTAAGCTGCTATATTCTATATGGTTCGCCCAAAGAGAGACACTCGGGTTAATGTGGTAAAGTTGTTTCATGCACTTGGCACCTGGAAGTGACATTAGCCCATCAAGGCTGTTTTCAACCACATTTTCGCTGGAATAAAAAAGCCGTCTTCCAAAGCCTATAGGTCAGCTTAATGACAGCAAGTTGCATGCTGAGGCAGGTTGAAATAATTGATGTGGTTGGTGGGGGGGGGGCGGCTGGACCGAGTCAAATTATTGATAACTGCAGGACGGGTTGTCAAAAAGTCGCGCAGCAACAGTCTCGGCTCTTGCGTGGACCTACTTGCACAACATGCGCGTTTGGACACAGTTTTAAGGTAGAAAACTGCAGTGTGCAGCTGCACAGAAGGGGGATACAGTCTCTGGGATACAATGAAACTCACTTGTGGATCTTTACAATTCTGCCCCGGCAACAGTGCGCGAGTGAAAGCCCAGTGTTAACTGTGCTAACTGTTGAGGGTTAAATGAGCTGCTAAGCTTTTAATGCAGCCACTACAATAGAGGAGTGCTCATTGTAGATAAACAAGCGGGGGCAGCCGGCTCATTAATAACCGAGCCGCCTATTATTAAAATGCAATTAATTCTGATCCTTCCACTTGTGCCCTCTCACTTTGTCTTGGAGATCAGCAGGGCAGGGCAGAGCCGTGATCACAGACACAGAGCTTCCTCTCCCTTCTTCACTTCTAATCCCATAAGTATCTTTTTTACTCCAGTCCACTCCTGGCCCATATCCCCCCCCCCCCCCGTTCCACCTTTCAAAGACGTACCAGGCGGAAGCTCAAGAGGTGGCGGGCACTTATGTTTTTGTTTTTTTTTCCTTCTTTCTGGAGTGAGTCAAGCCAGGATCGCTTTCAACGGCTGTGTCAGCACACCACAAATGAGAGGTGTGATGTTTCCGGTCTGTTGCATAATTACCAGCAGTCATCCATCATTGGACAATGTGTACTCTCTGTAAACAACCTTGATTAATGCAATTGGATCAATGGAACACAAGCCGCGAGCTCGTGGCTGCCTGTCGTTGCCATCATTCTCCATTTCAGTCTGTGTGAGGCGGCCGTGGCAGCGAGTGCTTCAGACTAGACGGAGAATAATTATTTTTGAAACAGCAGCCAAAACTTTAGAGCGGAAGAGAGAAGCAGTGAGCACGCCACCAAGGAGACAAAACGTCCCATTCAAATTGTTGGGTTTTTTTCTCCCGCTTCTTTTTTTTTCAGTCGTGTGCTCACGGCCCTTGTAGAAGACCAGCATGTTGGGCCGTGTTTTATTTCGGTGGCTCTTACACTGTGCAGGCCGGAGCATTAAGCAGTCCAGCTCACGCCCACGGTGTCACTGCAAATCCCGGCGTGATGCTGGCCGCACAACAAACCCAGCGGGGCTTTTTTGGACATGCTTGTTAAAGCAAAGAGTCCAGTGAATTATAACACTGACTCTGAAGCAGAGAGAGCTCCAGCAGGGACAAAGAGAAACAATCACTGCCAGCTATTGCAATGTTCGCAACAACCGCGCCGGACAATAAAGGGGTCACAGGCGGCCCTAACTATAGATTTCAATGGAACCCGCTCTGCGTCATCCACCACAAAGGGAGACCAATCTCTGCAAAAGTTTTGCTACTGGGGGCCGCACAAGCGACTGCGGTAAGGGTGCTGTGAGCGTGTCGGGCTTGTGGGGTCTTTCTGCAGAACGTGTCAACAAGTCGGAAGGTCAAACGCTCCTAAGAGTGACACAGAGTCGGGATGCATCAAGCCAGCAGCACACACACAGCAAATCCTTTTGGCTTTCGTGTGCCAACTGATAGGCACAAGCCTTGCACCCGGGCTTGGGGAACGGCACGAGAAAGACACTCAAGGAGCGCCCCCTTCAGGTTGCATGTTCAGTGTTTACCTGGCTGGGTATCGAACTGAGGACCCCGAGTCTCTAGGCCACTGTCACACCTCCAGTTCTGTGGGAAAGTGAGCAGTTGCAGCTGCAATCACCTTGCAAGCATTTCATCTGCTTCTGAACTTGTTCTGTGGGCTTTCTCTACCACATATGGAAATACATTCAAAGGCTTCGGGAAGCATTCCACCTGCCGTGCCAGCTTTAAGAACAGGAGTAGATAAACGAACCGGTACGATGTAGAAAATGATGGCCGAAAGAAAACTATGGCCTGGTTCTACCACTTTGCTTTATCTTTCCTCAGTTCTGACTCAAAAATGAGTGTGTGTGTGTGTGTGTGTGTGTGTGTGTGTGTGTGCGCACGCGCGCGTTTGCGTGCTTGTGCGCAAGAGCTGTTTGACATCCTTGACAGTAGATGCTGTTTTACAACAGAATCATAATATTTTATGAGGTCTGACTGGAGCTGCCACCCTCAAGTGGCTGATACTGTAAACTCCAACTCCCTGCAACAGAGACATAATTATGTACAGCTAGTGCTTGAGGCTTTCGAGGTCACAAATTTCAGATGTGCCACACGCACACACACACACACGCACACTCATGCATCGGTCTTGCACACTTTGAAGCACCCGTGAGAGAAAATATAACAGCTTGCTTGAGCCCAATTAAAATAGACTCGGGGACGAGTGGATGGTCATTCTTAGCTCAGCAGCCCCACTGTGAGGGTGTATTCAGCGACACCATAAACACTGGGCGCCAGAAGGATGCAGGAGTTGCAAGAGATGAAGGGCCGAACATGTCAGGATTAGAGTGTGGAGCAGGTAGCCGAGGTATAATTCTCATGCAGAGGAGCAGAGTCGGATACAAACAATCTGCAGTGACTAAACGCTGACCAGGGGGAATTGTACTGCCAGGCTTCTTTGTGGATTCATGCAGAACAGACAGAGTGGGGATAGAGAGAGAGAGAGAGAGAGAGAGAGAGAGAGAGAGAGAGAGAGAGAGAGAGAGAGAGAGAGGACGCTTCAGTATAAAAAGTGCTTTGCAAGACAGACAGGTGCTGTAATCAAAGTGAGGATATGTGCATGTGCAGTTGAGTGTACAATGTACTTTTGTTAATGATTAGCATTTCACCACCAGGTGACGGACCTCAGGCTACTCCCTGCTGCGAACCCATCTGGGAAGGTGCATCACAATGCAGGAACAGCAAGTGCAAGGTGCGCACTCGCACTGAGGTGTGCATGTGAAAAGTAATAACACAGGTGCAGGTGCGGCAGCTAATAATATGCTTAGATATACACTGCTGCCTTTTGTTACCAGACCAAAATTATATCTGAAGCACCCAGCAGGTTTCTTATTGCTAATTTAAAGGGTGAATATGAACTAGCGCGCTGCAACGCAAAATAATAGCCTATAGGAACATTCATTTTTTATTATATCATTGTAGAGACCAAATAAGCACAACGCTTGTTTAGGTAGCAACAATTCCTATTAGCATAAACGTACACATGGGCCCTGCAGTCACAAGTTTACATGCTAACTGTTGCCCGGCTAATTTGGAGTTCGGTCAACAATCAGCAAAATGGTGCAGGCTCTTGTTTTTCGTTCTCTTTCTACCACCTTTCACACACTCCTGCTTTTGCGTAAGGCGTCCATTAATGTGTGTGTGTGTGTGTGTGTGTGTGTGTGTGAGAGAGAAACATAGGAATCTCAAGGAGCGACACGCTTCCATTCTACCTTGAGGAAAAGAGCAACACGCTGTGCGCCGTAGATGCGTCTCCCCACCCGCGTAAACACGCATCCCCTTCTCTCCCGCTGTGCAAACAGACCAGTGCTCCTAATTGGACCACTGGGTGCCTAAAAGAGTCTGCTTGTGTGTGTGTGTGCCTGTGTGTGTATAGGTGTGTCGGTGTGTGCGGCGCATGTGCGAGAAAACGTGAGGTTGGGCCGAAGGATAAAAAGAGAAACGTGGTGTCAGCAATGGCAGGTTTCCCAACCGAGGGAGACCGGCACAGGAGCGCCGCAGGATATGTTAATGAAGCGTGCCTGTTTGTGTGTTTGGAAGCCAATATTTTTTCACTCGCGACCTGAAAACCTGATATTGTGGTTTCGCTTTGCTTGACTGTGGATGTGTGACACGTGTAGCCGCATGTTGAAGTTCACATGTCAACAACATGTCCCGTTTCTCCTCAGCCATCTGCGCTGCTGGCACGGCTACACTACCGCACGTGTCGATAATCAAGAGAATGGCCGAACCCTGGCCCTGCTCTGCGCGCACACACACACACACACACACACACACACACACACACACACACACACACACACACACACACACACACACACACACACACACACACACACACACACACGTCTTCCAGCCTCGACCCCTCAGGGCTTTTGCCCTCAAATGATTCAGCCACACCAAAAGCTACCACTTGAGGGCAAACAGACCAGCCTCAAACGAGCCTCAAACGACTGATTACCACCCAAAAGTGGCCGACTTGATGAAACATCATCCTGATTCCTCATTCATTTATTTATTTTCTATCACTACCTCTCCTGCACTCAGTGGGGTGCCTGAAGCCTATCCCAGCTACTTCTGGGTGAAGGTGGGGCTACACCCTGGATAAAAGTTGCAGGCAGTTTATCGCAGGGCCTCACATAGACGTACACATGTTTTTGGACTGTGGGAGGAAGCCGTCGTACCATGAGGAAAACTATAAATTAATGTTCTCGGCCATTGTCGATGGATGTTGTGTAAACATGCTTTAAATACTTAGCAAATAGAAGAAAAGAGCATATCATTTTAAAGCTTAGGTGTGTAATATTTGGATATTTTGAGAAGAAACAGCGACTTCAAGTGGTAACACTTTAGGTTGCAGCGCTCACCCTCTCATTCTCCCTCTCCAGAGCTTGCCAGTAAACTACGGTGGCCTGCGCACACAAACTTGAATACCTCGTCCACCTTCTTCTTCGTTGGTTAATTTGAGGACACGAGCATTCGCCCTAAATACAAAACACACTTCCAGGGGGGCTGGATTGTCCACACAAGCTTCCTTTGAAATATGACCGTGCGAGTTGGCAGCTAACTGGGAGCAAGACCCTTGATAGATGTATATTCTTATATGTAAATCAGATCCATTCCATGGGTAGGAAAGACAAATTACTTTTAGTGTACTGCAAGTATACACTTTTATTAATGGATTAATCTGAAATATATTATGCTTTTACCAATATAAAAATCAGGCCAAATTTTACACACTGGACCTTTAAGTGATCTGTCAAAATACCAACACCAGTATGTATTTATTGTTGAAATTTCACAGCTATACACTGAATGAAAACTTTATTTATTAATTTATTTATTTAACTACGCTGCTAGAAGTTAAGTACTAAATTGGAAATTGATGCTGTTTAACTAATTGGAGCATTCACAGGGCTTGTTTTTAACTGCTCTGCCAAGGTAACACACATGACCAGATCTGCTCTCATATGAAATGCAAACCCGGTCACATCCGCTCATTCTCAGACAGGCACACACACACACCAGCGGCGATGCCTTCAGGGCCAAAACAGCATTCAATATGTTGCCCGGGGACACCTCAACATGCTGGATGAGGGTTTTCGGCTCCAGTCATTCATCAGTGAGAGGCTGCAATTGCAGCTAAGCCGCAACTGGCCTTCAGTCAGAACCGCGGATTTTTTCATCCATCCACAGAAAAAAAAATACTGAGATGTTAATGAGAATTTCTTTGAAAGTTAAAGACGTCAATCTAGTTACCGTCTTTGGAACAACATGCCCTAAAACTTTACTCTGCACATTAAATGCTTACACAACAGCCTTTATGCCACGGCAAAGTCTATACCAATATCCAATACGTCATGGAATGACATGATTCATTCAGCAGCTCTGAAGACATGCAATTTATTGCTGTTGAATGTGCCAAAAACATAAAGAAAACGACAGTAAACACAACCACTCTATCATACTCTTGTTTACAGTCTGGACCATTTCAGGACTCTAGCTTGTTTATGAATGTTGTTTGGGTGCCATGCCTTGCCACGCCATAGGTCCGTCGTCCCCCTTTTTCATTGCGCTCGTCTCCGACGAGTTCACTCCAGTGCCAAGCCGGCCTCAAGCAGACGGAGCGGTTCAGCCTGGCGTCGCACCAGCTGCCACAGCGGCGTGTCAAACAGGCGGTCGCAGGCCTGACTGTGCCAAGCGCGACCATACTGTAGAGCCATATGGGAATAGTGTGCACAGTACAAGATGACACTGGATCAGCGGGGAGTGCACGCCACGGTTTTTGACGAGGGAGAGGTTCAGAAAACGGAATAACAATTACTGCCGACCAGACCGTGGAATGTGTTAGGGCTTTTCCAGGGACGCGTGCTGCAGGCGCTGTCCCAAATCCTCCGACCATGGCCGCCCCGGGTCACCACAGCCGCAGCTGCAGACATGCACCGTGCACCCGGACACACTTCACAATCACCTCCGTCCATCGGAGAGCAATAAAGACGCACGCACACACAAACACACACACGCTTGCTTGCCCTCTCGGCTGTCCTCTGCAGATGATGATGATGGCCTGTGTTTGGGAGGTTAATGGCTATTTGCTCCTTGCAACCTTCACACTTGATTACTCGGGTCGCCCGGTGTCTCGACGGCGTGGCCACAACTCCAGGACACCACAGCCCTCCGTGTTCCACACACACTAATAAGATGCAATAGAATCCTGGGACGCATTCTAAATGCATGTGATTGGATCGGACTAATGTCTAAAGGCAATAAGACTGATTACCTATATGCGTTTTCTCTAATGTGTGTGTGTGTGTGCATGCGTGTAAACACATATATGTATACACTTAATATATTCCTGTTGAATATGTTCCAAATTAAGCAATATTTTAATTTAAATGTTTAGGATTTTTGAGAAGACAACCATGTGTCTTTGCTGAAATATTACTGGCGCTACTGTTGTGAAAAATTCCTGTCAACAGCATAAGGACGGTAATGTGAGTTGTCTGAACAATGTGCAGTTGACATTGACAAGGAAACAATGGTGACTTTTTGCTTTTATTGGCGCAGCCAACTGAACTGAGTGACCTGAAATCATACTTGAACACATCCATCCATCTTCTACACCCGCTTCCTCTTGCAGTTAGGGTCGCAGGGATTCGGAGTCTGTCCCAGCTGTCATAGGGTGACGGCAGGGTTACACCCTGGACAAGTTGGCAGTTCATCACCAGGCCACAGTGAAAGACAAACAAAGACAAAGAACCATTCACAGTCACATTCACACCTACAGACACTTTAGAGTTCCCAATCTGCCTCACATGTCTCAAACACCACACAGAAAGGCCCCCAGGTCACAACATCGAACCCAGGACCTTCTTGCTGTGTGGTGGCAGTGAGTGCTGGGAGGCTAATTATTCAATGTCAACAGGCCTTGAAATACTAAAGTTAATGGACACTGAGAAACGGTTCTGATTATCTCTGAAACTGTCAACTGAATAAAACTTGTTAGTGTTTCTTCCTAATAGCACAGTGTCGCACAAACAAAATCAACTCAGCAGGTTTAAAAGCAGCCCATCAAGGAGTCGCATCCTCTTGTTTGCAGCAAGATTGTTTCTATATGACTCACATAGCAATGGAAACCCTGCTAATAAATCTATGGATTACTTACTAGTGGTAGCTAAACATTCAATTGTCACTGAATTCTGCTGTACTGTATAATTTCCAGCTGCCTTTAAACTTAAAAGATGACAATGCAGTTTTAAATTGAATTGCCGTCTTTCATACTCATGATGCCAAACAAGTACAAAATGTGGAGGACTGGACCATCAAAAGGTTTTCATGGTCAACCAATCACACAGCACTGCAGTATCACAGTTCTAAGCTACAACTGAATTTGAGAAGTTATCCATCAATGCATCAAACATAAAAAACTAAACCCTTTTTAATCATTCGGCTTTACTGAATGTCATCTGGGTCAAAAAGAAATAAAACTTCATATTTCATCTTTTTTATTGTCCTGATGTCTTTTAAAATGGTGACGTTGATAAAATATTGTTCATTAATTAATTTATTCAAGTGGAGGAAAAGAAGAATTTGTGATGAACCTGAAATGTTTTGTTTTTTATTTTCATTTCCTGTTGTTTCAATTAGGTCGGCCTGCTGATATGCACTGTAATAAAATCAAACAAGTTATGCATTTCTGTTTGCTTGTTTTGTTCTGTCTGTGTCTACTATTGTTGTGGGGTGAAGTGTGCAAACAACCTCAAAGGCAGAGTGCATTTTGAAAGGTCGAGTGCTCAGTACACGCATTCACAAGTACAAATAGATAAGTGGCAAACAAAACTGAATCATGAAAGTAAAGCTAAAAATGACCATGGCACCAGGAGGTCATCAGGATGTATTCATCTCTGGCAGCTAAATTCAGCTCACACTTACAGATCTGACATGCCTGCACCTGCCAGTGTGATTAACTTCTTGTTCTTAAATGTTTTTGAATAGCTTCAAGCTTTTTCTCTTTTTTAATAAAAGAAAGTCTTAATTGACTTCCAGTTCTCAACTGTAGCATAAAAAAAAAAAACAACTATTTCCCACAATCCAAAAACCCGAGCCGTTCCTTACATAGGTGGCTAAAATTGAATTTTAAGAGGCAGGATATGCAAATAATGGCTTATTCAGACACCCAGGGGGGGCTTTTTATGATTCATGACTAGTAACTGTGTTAACTGCCTTCATTGACTTTCAGATTCGGAAGTGTCTTGTTTAAAAAAAATGAGCCCTGGAACGGCTAAATTGGAGAGTCTGTTTTAGCGTCGACACATGGGCCAACGCTTTATATTCCACACTACAACCTCTTCTCTTAATGTTTTTCTTTTTTTTTCCTTTCTGCTCAGTAACTCTTTAGGCAGACTTAGTGCATAAATTACCAAGTGCTTAAAATATACGCTACATAAAAGCAGACATGACTTTGCGCTTTTTAATGAGTGTGGTGGTGATTGTTTTGAAAGAATTGCCCTGTGACAGGGAAAAAAAGTATTTTCGTGCATTTAAAGGCGGAGAGCAGCAAGTTATATAATGCTATAGAGCTTAATGCGCTTTATATGGGAAGAGACAGGATTTACTTTGCTCTTCATAGTTTTCCAGATAAGGCCTCCTTTGACGATAACGCAATTTGGCTCCTATCTGAGGATATCATATTTTCTATCTCAACGGAGCGCAGGCCTATCACTGCAGATCTAATGAAAGGCTCTGCATGTGTGTGTGCGTGCGCGCTGGCGTGCTTGCGTGCGTGCGCTTCCGAGCACGAATTGTGCACACTCATGGCATCCTAACGGCAGCTGTCTGCTAACAGCAAAGACGTCTTGATGTAAATGAGAAATGTGGGCAGATCACGCTGATAAAAATGCGCAGAGACATTTGCATCAGTGACATCCTCTGCCGACAGATCTTTTCAGCTTCCCTCCACTGTGGTCCCCCCCCCCCCCCACTCCCACTCCCACTCCCTAACCTATATTCTGCTCCTTCGATCTATTGTACGGCACCCCACCACCACCCCTAAAAAGGTTGGCCCAGGGTTTGCACCCTGTGATCTATTTGGCGCGTTGTATCTCAGGCTGCGTTCTTTGAAGGGAAGTTGTGAAGGCATGTATTTAAATGGGTGAGCTGGAAAAGGATGGAAAAGATGGTGCTGTGCGTGTGTGTGTGTGTGTGTGCGTTAGAGGGAGGTGTCATTCGAGGAAACTTTTGCAGTCTGACATAACAGCCAAAAATGCCCTCCTGCGGGCAAAACACGGCGTGGCGCAGCATCACAAGCAGAGTTCACAAAAAATAAAGCAAAGGGAAAAGATGGTGGGTGGGCATAGCTTGTGCACGGGCGAGGGGGTCAGCGGCGGCGGAGATACAGAGGGGCGCAAAGGGATTACGGATTACGACTCCCGGCTGAGATTATTTATGCCTGCCACTCTGACCCACAGCACGCCAATTACAGAGATAAGGCACGCTGCTCCTGTGTGAGGACGCAGAGAGCTTTTTTTTTGTTTTTTTTTTCCTTCACAACGCGACAAAACAGGTGCCCCGCCCTCCAGCACGTACACAAACACCGCGGGGCTGAGCCGCTTCGGCATCCAAGACAGGCTAAACGGTGATTACGGCTTCTGGGATTGCAGACCTGCCACCGCAGAAAGATGTGGAGAGGGCGGCGGATTGATTTGGAGAGGCAGGAAATGAATCGGAGATTTTCGCTCTTTCCGGAACATTACAGCGCTCTTCTTCTCTTTCAACCTCCATCGACAACCCCCTGTTTTATTCTGCCTTCTGCTTCTACATATTCTACATACTCTACATATTTGACACATTTGTATTTTCATAAGGTGCTCATAAGGTTTGTTGTTGCTTGTGTTCAGGACTACATTTCCCAGCATGTTAAGATCAGTAAAGCCTGCACAGTGATTCTCTATTTAAGCTGTTTAATGTGGGAAACCACTGAAAGGATGCACACCGACAACCGTGTGTTGCTTTTCATCTAAACAATGCAAAGTTATTCTTCTGGCTATTAATTGGCTCACAAGACAAAGCTTTTAATGAAATTCCATTAAAATAAGGGAGCATTAACAAATATATTCACTCTCAGATTTCACATTACAGTTAGAGAATGACTAATAGCTAAAACAAAATGCATCTCAGTTAATTTCTAGTTGTTGTTTAAGTATGCCAAGGTTGATACTGTGTCCATTAGCCCATCTAAAACATGAAGGAGTTTGAAATGAAGCAGCACTGCTCATCAATTTGTTGCATCATAAACTTAAACTAGTCGAGTCTTCATAAGATATGCCAGTTAACAGTTTGAAATAACTCCTAGTTTGTGGCATCATCTATTGTCACTATTATTAATACAAATAAACTTATTTATCTTTAATTGAATTCAGTGCATTAACACAGGCAAGGTGAGAACAGTTAAACGTAGCTTATTTTTAAAAAGCACATCCCCACGTTTCACATTCCAGCCCATTCATAGCCACAAACATGCTTTAGTGATGCAGTATCTTCAAGTTCACACAGTGTGTCAAGCACGCCCTTATTGCCTTGTCTCTATTTATTTATTTATTCCCACTGGAAGGAAACAAAATATGGTCTCTCAAAAATTAAAGGGGAGAGGGATGCAGGAGCTGAGTATGTTTTATCTTAACATATATGAGTGTGACCACACACCTTTAATCAACAACTGCCGTGCAGCTTTTCTCACCGTAGATAACTGAATTATAAATAAACTTGTTTCCAGCTGGAGAATGTGCAATTATTTTCTGTTGCCCGTCGCTGAACTAGATGATTGCTATTAAAGTGGGAGGCTGCACAGATCTCAGGCATTATGTTAATATTACACTCCCCTTTCTTGCTCATTGCATCACATTTAGCCTGGAGTTTTGGATGATAAAATGAACATTCAGTAATAAAAAAAAAAAAAGAGGCTACTCTCCAGTGGAGCATTAAATTGGCTTTAAAAATCAAATCCCAATCCAAGCATGTCCAAAATAAATTTTGTCTCACTTTGACTCACGCTCAAACTTCGCAAATGCAGAATATTGTGCATGCAAGGGCAGACTCCTCACACCTACTGTGAATCCATCTCTGCCGCGCGTTTCGCCGGGATCGGATGTGATGACTCACAATTTAGGTGAGCGATTGAAAACTCATTCACATTCAATATTTGTGATTTACTGCGGGAGCCGTCTGCTTAGAGAGCAGTGTCACGGATAAGGCCCTGATTCAAAATAAATTAGACTAATCAGCGATCCATCCACGAGAAAATGACCGTGACACCTGCCACCTGCAATCTCCCAACACACCACGTCTCAGTTACAGTGGTGGTGCAGGTGCATATTGGTGTGGTGGGTGTGACATTGTTTAAGACTTTGGAAGGTGGCTGCCTCTGTCACAGATGTATGCAGATGTACGAGTGTACCGGAGACGAAGACTGCAGGCGAAATCCTGGTTTTATGTGAGCGCCCATAAATTTCTGTCAGCGTATGAACTGGGTCCATTTAAATGGATGTTTCTTTCAGAGTGATGACTCTAAAAATGACAAAGGTAATCCAAGAGTAATTATCTTTGGGCAGCAGCGTCGACCTGAAGCTAAATATGACACTAAAGTGACCTTGAAATGACTTCAAAGATGGATTTCATACAGGTAATCCATGCAATAAGAAAATCATTTGTTTTACCACAACTGTGCTGGGAATGGACTTTTCATTTTGTGACTCGACATGTTTAATAAGCCACTTTGAGGTCAATGAGCAGATGGAATGTCAACCTCCACCTTAACGACAAGCTTAAATGAGGTTCACCTCTCTTAAAAGTCACTCCACGGAAGTATAAGAAGCAACAAAGGCACAACAAGCACTGCTATCAAATGAAAATCAATACATTTCTGTGCTTGTTAGGAAGGGATGGATTTTTCTATCTGGGTTTGTACACTGCATCAGTGTGCAAAACATTTTTTAAGTGATGCACCCCAAAAGCAAAAGCTTAAACATCCTGTAGCAAAGGGGTATTTGTTCAAATATGTGGGTAATGACTGTGATTGATTATTTCTCTTCAAAGTTTAATGTTGATTTAATACTTAACATTATTTTAACAATATACCAAACTGGTTTATTAATACCAAGTAAAGTCAAGTCACATGTTTACACGACAGTACAGACACTCACCAAACGCTTTATCAATGCACCTTGCTGGTACCGTGAGCCCTGACATTAACGAGGCTTTTTAATCCACATAACTGCTGCTCACTGGAGATTTTCTATTTTTTGGGGTCCATTCTCTGGAAACACTAGAGATGGTTGCGCCAGAGTGGAAATCCAATCTCATTCTGATGGTCATGTGAACATCAGGAAGTCGCCTTCATCACATGTCTAAATGCTTTGAGCTATACTGCCTTGTGCTTGGCTTATTAGCTATTTCTTTTATTTACAATTAAACATTTTTCCTAATAAAATGACAAGTGGTGAGTGTATGAATTATAGGTGGACTTTGAATTAAGTACTTTATATCGTTCTAAACAAAAAGCTGTAGAGGACAGACACTCCTGAACAGTACAGTTGCTTTGTGTTCGAGCATTTGGTAAGATCAGGTAGTAAAAGAAATTAGCAAAATGATTTTTTTTTCAATAGGTTTTGCTCGATTGTGGAAAAAAAAAATCTGCTTTGTTCAGTGTTTTTTAGCCATTTAATAATTGTAGCCTGTTTGATTTGACTGTGGTTGTTTCAATTTAGCCCTTAGCCAAGGGTCTTGTAAAGATCAAATGAGTCCTCAGCTACAAAGCAAGCCGAGCTAATGCCAACAGTTTCTTTCTCTACCTACCAGTTTTAGCACTTTTGGATGTGTCCAAAGTTGAGTGAGTTGAGTGGATCTTTATGTTCGATGACTCCGTTCTTAAAAAAACTAAAATCATGTTTTTAACGTGTAAATAAAAAAAATAAACATAATGTCGCCTCAAGAGGGTTTTCCAGGAGTGCTCCTCCCTCAGCCAGGATAAAAGCAAGGGCTGTCTTAGGATCCACTCTAAAAATGTATGACAAACTAAACATGCAGACCAAATTCTTTGATGACCCTTGAGAGACACTGCCAAAAGGTGTGTGTGTGTGTGTGTGTGTGTCTCCTTGTGTTAGCTGTATATATCATAGCTGGCTACCTCAAATGAATGAGGATGGCCTGTTATGTGGTAATGCCTCACTGGTAGTCATTTTTTATGGAAGTATAAACTATATACAATTCCACCATGGACCACAAATTTGTACTTCCCTACACATCAAAACTGTAACTACATTTAAATGTCCAGTGTCGTTGCTCTGTCTGCCTCATCAGACAAAAAAATAAAACTTGAGAAGATAAAAGGATAAATATATTTTATATTTGTAAAGATAGTTTAGTTTTTCACCTGACAGAGGCTGCTGAATAGCACATAAACTAATTCACATTTTTCATTTTGAACTGATGAAGCAGTTGATCTAGTTTTATGTAATACGCTATTGTCCAAAATAATGAGCAGAATGAGTCATCAGTTTCTTTTCCCCACTTCAAACATTGTTCACACTTTCAACTCGGTTTTACATTTATGCCACATGTTTTTTTTTCAGTCATTATTCTCACCTTTTACATCAATAATTAGTTGCATAACGTCGGCATACCGACTACGATCAGTGCAGTTCAAATCAAACAATGAATTTTGTGAATGAACTCAATCAATAAGGCATCATAAAGCAGGTTCGTGATAAGATGGAAAAAACTTGATTTCACATTCATGACAGATTGCCGTTCTGACCTAATTCAGCGATGGACACGGGGGTATACGTGTTCAGGGCTGAGTACTTGCAGGTGGACAGGCCAAGGGGTACGACATTAGCAGACGGTCCCCTCATGGCCCACATGCTGCCCATATGCCATGCCAAATCTCATTCCGTCCAGCGCTACGAGAAGGTGCGGCTGGCGGCTGAAAGGCTAGTAGCCTTGCAGCGTGCGTCGTCAAAGCCCCGTGACCTCAGCCCGTCTGCAGCTGAGGGCTACATTGGGGAAAAAAGGAGTGTCAGCACATACTGCAATAAAAACCCAGGGTTGCATGTTTAGGTTTCTTACATGGTACGTAGCACTCTGTAGGCCAGCGCTGAAGAGATCAAGAGTCAGTGAAAGCTGACAGATGCCATCGTGGGAACAACCTTTAGAGTGTGAAGGAGAAATGCATGCTGGTGCTATTCCTGCCTCCTATGCAGGTGCTGTGCTAATAATCTTGACTCTCCATTGCTGACTTTTTATTTTTTTAAACAAATTTAATATTAGTTAATTCAATGTGATATTATATTTGTTTATTATTATTATTATTATTATTATTATTATTATTATTACTTATTATTATTATTATTATTATTTTGTGTCTTCATTAAGTCTCACCGTCAGTACTCAAATGTTATGTATATTCAAAAGTGGAATTTTTTTGTTTGAGAATTGTATTTGTTCTCACCCATCATTTACAATTTTCTTTGCTGTTAATTAATATTCCCTTGCAAGTCTTTTGCTTTGCAGGGATTTTGCTGTAAGCTACTACCACTTCTTGACAGATACGCCACAAAAACAGAGAACGCTTTCAGTGCTTTAATAACTGTCTGAGCAGTCCCTACTTACTGTCTTTAATTAAAAAGGTACTTATACTATAAAAAAAGAAGAAGACAAAAAGAGAACTGCAAGGCAGCATGCAGGCGTGAAAACATATCTGAAAATGTAATCAAAACACAGCCAGACAAAAAAGTGTGGGGAATTATTTACCAATCATCATCACATACAACTACTACTGCAACGACTAATAATAATAATAATAATAATGATAATTTAGTGACTAAAAAAAGAAAGAAAAAAACTCTGTTTTGCCACGAGTCTGAATATCTTTGAACGAAATCGCTGTGACGTGATGAGAAGCAACGCGTCAACAACTGAGAGCGGGAGAGCAGCCACCGTCTCTCTCTGTCTCCACCCTACTGCAGGGGAAACCTCCGAACGCCACTGCTACTCTCCGTGCCTAGGTTGACATCTAGTGGTTGAAAGCAGGTAAAGCCCGCTGACGAGAGCAGCCGTCTCCCCGGAGGAGAGGAGAGGTTCGAGGAACAATCCAATACAATCTACGCGAGTCTTCAGAGGCAGTTGCCACTCCTGGTGAATCAATTTGACTAAGTGCCAGCACGATAAATTTACTTTGCATATAAATACAGAAATAACATTGCCATGCATGTACACGCACACACACACACACACACACACACACACACACACACACACACACACACACACGCGCACGAGCAAATTAACACACAACATGAGGTTTTCTCCACCAGTCACTGTTGCTGGCAACACTTACCTGGAGGCTGCTTGTTCACTTCTTAATGACCATGACAAAAAAAAAAAGAAATAAGCAAATAGATGTAACATTTTGTCATGGCTTTGCAAGGATTACCTCGCTGCAAAACCAGACGCGCACCAGAGGGTGCTGTGTCTCAATCAACAAGCAATTTGCTTCCTTTCTTTGGGGGTTGGAGAGCTACAGTTTGCCCCCCCTCAACAAGCAGCACCTGTGTGTACAGCCAGGTGGAGCTGAGACTCAACACCACATTGTGAGAGGGTGGGGTGGGGGGCCAATATATATATATATATATTTCATACAGGAAAGGGCCCAAGTTGCCCTTTTCCAAATCCCATTAGTGGAAGCTGACAAGAAAATGAATAGAATGGGTAATAAGCAATTGGGAGGAATGCAATGGAATCATTTTACAGTGGTGTGCGTCACGCAAGTGAGGAGGATTTAGAAATGAAAAATCTAGATGATTATGCCGCTGAAAGATTAATTAAATCCACATGAGAAAAAAATGGGGGAACCAAAGTGACTGGAGTTGTGGTAAAAAAAAGACATTATGAATCATGAATTGGAAGAGGGGAAAGAAGGAGGCTTAAATATTCAGTGAAGAAACTCAAAGTGAGGAACGGCAGCAGGAGAAGGGTAGTGAGGTTGAAAGAAAATTCAACAGATGCCATTTAAAAAAAGGTCTCACTCATGAGGTTGGAAGAGAGCAGAGAAAAAAGTTTGCTGCACAGGATGAGGTAGACAGGAACATTTTAGTCAGAAATAATGGATAGGACCACTTACTCAGACTACAGTCTATCCTGATACAATCTGGCGAGAGAGAAAGTGAGATGGTGAGATCAAATTAAAAAAAGGGAGACAAGTGAAAGAGAGAGAGAGGAGAGAGAGAAAGGTGGAAAGAAAGACATTTTTTACATCCTTCAAAGTACATTCTGCAGACAACCAAGCATCGCTCTGAGGCCACCATCCGGGGACAGGCTCTGAGTCAGGATCACCCTTTACCTCCATCAGTCACATTATCCATCCACCCCTCCCTCCAGACAGTAACCCCAAAGCGCAGCAGAAGGCAAGGCAGGAGACAAGGCGTGGGTTTAATCTAACAGTGCCACAACATGCTTAAAAAGCAAATAAATGTGGTGACAGGCGCTAAATTGAAGTTGAAAAATCAGTGTTCTTGGCATAATTTGTTGCAAGATGCCTTTTTAGATGTACATCTTCTGACATTTACCCCTTGTTTAACAGTAATCCAGTTTAAAGTAGAAAAGGTGGCGTGGAATAGTTTGAGAATTCTGAAAGTTTCGTTGAACGAGTCAGATTCGCTCGCACCATTCCAAGCGGCGAACACGACCGAGGCGATTAATTAGCCTGACAGCAGGCCACCGTGTTCGCACAGCGCAACTTCAGAGCCTCGCACCTTCAAGTTTCACCGTCTCCTGGGGACTTAGGGCTGGATTTCCCTTCTGCTGCACTCCGGGAAGGAAAACCCCGACAGTGTAAATGACAAGAAAGGGTGATCTGCACACCCCAACCACTGCATGCCCGCCGCACACAAGCCGCAAGGAGCAGGACCCTGCTGTGTGCTGTTCCTCATGAATGGTTGCAACTCAGAGACGGCCGCGTGGCTCGCCGTCGCACGAGCTGTGCTGTCAGGGCGGTGACTGGACGGCCGCAGCGCAGCACTTCGCTCGCTTAACGTTAGCAGGCTGAGGAAACCGTTCATCATCCAAAACTGAGCTGAGCTTTGATTTTTCTTGATAAAACATGGAATTATTCCATTGCCATCCTGATACGCAGGGTGGCTTGAAAACTGCAAAGGTACGGGCCGCAGTGGTTGGGTTGTGGTCTCGAGCTGTCAACCGCTACAGAATAGTGGAAACAAACAGTCAGGGACCAGCGTCGCTCACTCGAGGGGTAAAAACGGTGATAAATGTTTTAAATGATCTAAAATAAATATTTATTAAAAAAAAAAATAGAAAGGAGACACGTTTTTTTTTTTCTCAATCAGGGTTGTCACAGTTATCTCCTATTAATAAATATCATTACGGTTAAATCTGCCCAATTACAGACTTTCCTAGAGATTAATTAGCTGGATTATAATTAACACGGTTTAACTGATATTGCGGATTCCCAGCTGATTGTGGGTTAATTAATTTTCTTGCTGCCGCTGTGGATTCTTGAGTATGACTCAAACGTCAGTCAGATGTTCAAATGAACGTTGCCTATGGATTCGGCACAGGAATGTATTGGCAGGTGGTCACCGACAGGTCAAGCGCTGACCCGGTGCACAGTGCGTATAAATGAGCAACAGACTTAGACCGGCAGAGCTCGGAGCCGGTCCCTCTGACTGTTTGATCCGTGGGCCGCAGACATACAGGCCATTGAAGGGATAAAAAGTTCCATCTTGTCAGCCTCGGCCAGGTGGGAGGTTTAAAAGTAAGGTAGAGAGAGGAAGGGGAAAATAAAAAAAAAGAGAGCTTGTTGCTGTGTTTAATTGCTCCACTGGCTGCTTGTGTGCGTCTATGGTGGCTTAAAGCCCCAAGCACCCACAGCCCGCCTCAGTCACACCCTCTCTGGTTCACTGCTGCGGCTCTGTTCCTTCAAGGGCTGAGCCAGGGCAGACTTTAAGAATGCCGAGCAGGGTTATAGCCATCTTCCCCTGAGCGCTAATATTCATGGCAATGAAATTTTAATAAGTCAAAAGGTCTGCTTTCCTACAGACACTTATTGCAGTGCATTTGCCCGGCTATAAAATCGTCCATCTCGCAAACCCTACACTAAAATGTATCTGTCAGCTCCCTGGTAAGACGGCCTTTAAGACCTCTTTACACCCTCATCTCCTTTGAACTCATATGTAATTGCTCACGGTGAGGAATCCTATATCCTCTTAGCTCTGCTGTTGGGCAGGGGAACTTCATAAATAAGGGAACAGAGCAGAACCGTGAGGACAGGGTGCACAGGAGCAAAGCCGCCTCGAAGCTTTAGGAGGCAAGTTAGTGGGTTCAGGCGCTGTATCAGGGCAGAGGAGCTGTTAAAGATGGAGCTTTTAAACAGGAGGAGGCACCATGACTTTACTGAGAAGAAAAAAAAAAAGAGAGAGAAAAGGGATGAATGCAGAAGGGATGCGTTGAGGCCAGGGGTCCAAAGAAATATAGGGCAGAGATGACTGCAGGGTAGCCCCCTGCAGAGTGTGAAACCACCGTATACACAGGGCAAATATACATTTATCCCCTAATCCTATATTACTGCAGCAGGCATGGGGAAGATTAGCTTCTGTATTTGTACCTCACTTCTCCAAGATACCGAGCCTTGGCCCGTTTTTATTTATTTATTTTTGGCTATCAAACCAATGGCGTCAGTGCGTTTGATTGTAAAGAGTAGGCCAAAATATGGTCTACCATCACATTTTTGAGGGACAAATTCAGAAACATTTTCCCCTAGAAAAATGTCAAACCATCCCTCTAAGGTCAGCATTACATAGGACTAAAACAGCAAAGATGATGAGACAGGGGACGTTAATAAAAGGTTAGCAGGGACATCCACAGTGAATCTTAGCAGCTCACCCAGGTTCACTGTGAGCTTGATGCGGCCGCCGTCCAGCTCCAGTCGCAGAGTGTCTGCTGACTCTTTGGAGGTGGTGGCCATGAGCAGGCCGTAGGCCCGCTGAGACATGAAGCGCAGTGACACATCCTCGGCCTCTGTGTGCATGGTGAATGGCATGATGATCTTGAGGTACATGCTGCCGTCGTAACTCAGCACCGTCGCCTCTGCACAGGGGAGGAGACACAAGATTACAGTCTGTTTGCAGACATGCACAGCAAAATCAAAGCAGGAAAAGAATATCAAACATAAGATGTAAAACTGGGATAAACCCGGAAGTTTCAGTCAGGCAAACGTATCTCTTCTGCTCCGTTGGAAGGTTTTAAAATGCACAGGAAATTGGGGTGGGGGCAGCAACAACATGCCGCTTGTGCGAGATTTAATGCATGATGGTGATGGGCCTTTGCAAGTAAATCAACAGAAAATGATGCCACTACAGTTTCATTGTGTTTTATCGTACTGATCTCAGCATGGAATTTGCAGTTTTGTCATTGCCTGTTTAATATATATATATATATATATATATATATATATATATATATATATATATATATATATTTTTTTTTTTTTTTTTTTTTTTTTAAGACAATTCACGTTTCAAAGCACGCCTACAACTTCCGTCATCTGATCACATTTCTGCCACCTGCAGCACATCACAAGGGATAAAGCAAACAAATCAACTCCAATACCAAACTTGACACTGAGGTTGAGGGAAATGTCAACCGCACCGGTGGAGCTAACTACTGAGACATTTTCATTTGTGCCGAGGACAACAGCAGCAGTGGCTCTTCTGGCTGTTCTATAAATAGGACCCCGTGTGAAATTAAGGTATCCTTCACGCTGTTCTTATCGTGCGGCAAGGGGTTGACACACGTCACCATGGCTTTCCGTGAGTCACTGAAGCTAGAAGACATAAGAATGTGTTCAAAACACTGCTTAAAGGCACACATAAATCATCTGCATGGGAACATGCAGTCACGCTACCAAGGCAGTATTATATTTAGGTTGATATGTTGTGCACAACAAGGCCCCACACTCATCATCTAATTAAACCAAACTGACTTACGTGGTACAGAGTTATGTACGTTGTAGTATCAATACTTTTTCCTTTCCACCTCAAGATAAAAGAACAACTTAAACATACAGAGTATATGAGGCATTTACAGGGGTATTGCCCTTGTAAATGTCTCATATACCCACGATTCTGGACACAGGTGCGCTGAGAAACAAAGACATAATAAAAATAAAAAACACTAGATGGCAGCATAGCACCACCGAAAGCACTTATATGGGCGCCAAAAGGTGAAACTGTTAAGATATCAACCTTCAGAATGGACACGTCTCATTTTTTTAATCCGCACTGTCCCCACTCGGATCCAGTCTCTTCTTCCCTCATTACGTTTCCAAGTCCCTCACAACCCCCCGGCGTCATTGGCTGGCTCACTCACTCGCTCCCATGGACGTGGAAGGACGACGCGCCTGCACTGCAGCTAATTGGGATGAATGTGACGTCGGTTATGTGGCGCTATTTGTCGAGCCCACCTCCCGTGGCCGTGGCGTACATGTCACGTGGGTTGCCGTGACTGGCACAGATGGCGGCGGCAGGCCTGGGTGCTCCGCCGCGCTCGCTGCTGTCAAGCCTCACAGCCCCCAAATCCATACACCTTCCCGCCCTCCCATCCAGCGAGCCCTCGTTTCCGCCCAGCCTACCGTGTTATTTTTTTATTTATTTTTTTCGCACATATGTCCCTGCAGAGCTCTGCCGTACAGCAGCTGTTTGGCTGTGTCGAAGGTAAAAATAAAAATAAAAAAAGCAGAACAATGGAACAAAACTATTTTCTCCCTACTTATTTTCTTGCTCATTCCTATCTTTTCATTGTGTCAGGTCCTTTTGATATTACTTATCTTCCTGATACAAGGCTATGTTAGCTATATGCTAGTGCGACTCAAGTGTTGGTTATCACCAAAGGTGGCAAACATATTCACTCTCTGTGTAAAAGTATGGATGCTTGTGTAAAAAAAAAAAAAAAAAAGTATTTTGATGAAAGTAAAAGTACTAATTCAACTTTGTTGCTCAAATAAAAGGAAGTAAGGACAGTCTGATGTTTAACCAAAAATGCAACACAAGTTCGCTGCTCTCTTTTCAGTTGCAGCACAGCTAAACTGTAATAAGTAATAGTTATGATCAGTGATCCATTAATGGACATTTACACTTTTAATAACAATAACCAATGCTATTTCTGCATTTGTATTTGTCTCTGTACTGAAACCGTACTGAACAGTCCTAAAACCTGAGGTACTCTAAAATGTTAACCACTTTTATATTGAACTACAAAACAGAATAGTAAAAATTGCTCAATTTTAGGCAAGAAGTAACAAGCATGTTTGTCCAGTGTAACAGGTAAAAAGTACAGATATTTGTGTACAAAGCTAAGGAGTAATGGTTCAAAAAAATGTCAGAAAAAGTACACATGCCAGAAGAATCTACTTTACTACAGTAACACAGTATTGTTGTGCTTTGCTACTACCCACGTCTTGTTTCTACTGATAATCAGTTGTAATCAATATTATTTTAAATCTTTACAACCCGGTATCAATAAAGTTTATTTGATAAGATTAGCAGAGAATGCATTTTCACAGTTAAAATGGTTCTCTAGTCAAACAAGTCTCAACATCTCCAGACAGCCCTGGTAGTCATTGGTTGACAACCACTGCAGCTAAAGTAGATATTATTGACACAATAACTAGTGTAATCCAATTCGAGGTGACGGTTGTTTGCCTCAGTAAGTGCCCCTGCGATAAACTGGCAACTTGTCAATGATGAAAAACTGCTTTCGCCCGAAAAACAGTGGGTGTGGGAGTAGTGGTTTAAGAAAATGGATGGATTGATAAAAGTTACAAGAAAGAGAATTTATTTAAAAACTTAAAGAGTTTGCATCTGAAAAAATAACATTTTGAGAAAATATTATTTATATATAAAACTTATAAAGTCTATGTTTTGTTTTGTTTTTGTACAACATATGGATGTAAAGCTGTCTGACCGACCCTTACCTATCTCGCAGTTGGTCCCAAGGTAGCCGGTGCCGGTACAGTCGCATATGTAGCGGTTCCAGCCCTCCTTGCACAATCCTCCGTTGCCACAGGGGGTGCTGCTACACCGTTTTTGCAGCTCCCGTGTGCAGAAGCTGCTCACGCCAAAGGCGCTCTGGATCTCGGCCAGGCGCCGGACATCGCGGCTCTTGCCGTCGATGAAGAGGTCACGCACACAACCTACGTAGCCATAGTTGAGCAGAGCAGTCCAAACCTCTGGCGGCAGGATGAGCTCAGACTTGGACTCGGGCAAGCCGCCAAGAAACATGTCGCTGTCCAGGTCCAGGATTTCACTGCCCTCGGGAGAGTTGAAGGGCATGCTGCGGCTGTTGACTGAGATTGATCCTAAAACACATAAACGCGAACAAAATGTTGAGTATTACAAATTGAAAATGCTAACTCCCCCCAAGCTGGACATGTTGCAGACCTAATAAATTGCTCCAACAACAGCGAGAGTGTGTGTCTGTGGATGCATCTTTTATTCAGTGAGTCACTTTTTTCTGATGACTCGAAGACACAATGCAAATGAGAGAAGAAGCGTGGTGTCTGGGTAGGTTGAGTGAGTGGGTGTGAGGTCAAGTGACTGAATGAGTGACTGGGCAAATGAGTAAATTGTGGGTAGTGGGGAGCACTAAGTGGATAATTTAGGGATATAGGAGACAGACAGAGGAGCGCACCGGAGACAAGGCAAACAGACCACTGTGGAATGTGTGCGCATGTGTGTAATGTGTCTGTAATAAGCTAAATGGAGGAGAAGGGAAGCATAATGCAGCAGGGAGTGTGGGGTGGGTGGGGGGGGACAAAGGACCCTCTCGCTTTCTGTGATTAACGACTCCATCTTAATTTTCTATTAAAAGCCAATTACTGAAGAGTAAGGAGCGGCGCTGAGATCACACACACTCATTCAGGCACATGCATACACGCGCGCACACACACACAGGCGGGCAGGCACACACGCTCCTCCTTGTTCTAAGACACTATTAGGAGGAGACATAGAGTCCAAGGTGGATCTCATCCGACAGACCTTTCATCAGACGCCACACTCGTACACACAGATACCCCTGATTGCGCTTGTTCATTGGCGGAGTCACCACTAACAGGTGTGAGAAACACACTTGCATTAGTAACTGTCTCTGAATTTGGTAGCAAATAGTAATGAAGTTAATTAATGGAAATATGTGTTTCATTTGTTAGCTTTTAATTGGCATGATTGTAGCTAATCCTTTCATGTTAGATTAGAAGCAGAGAACGATAGTGAGCGCTGAGTTTGGGTGTGCATCTGTGCCTCTGTTATGAGTCTCCAATCTCCAGTCATTGAACCCCAAAAGATGGAAAAAGTCCAGCCTTTCAAAAAAAAACGTATGCTAAAACACTGTCATCTAGGAATCAGCCCTTCACAATGTCACAAAGGTCAGCAGTACCTCACCAATACCTTACCGAGGTTAATGACCACACCCTCAGCCATTAAAACCCTCTCATTTCCATCCAAGTAGATCAAGGGTTTTCGCAGGTGGACAAATCAGAGTTTTGGGTCAGAGGATCTACCTACCTACCTACCTATTGGCAGGTTATAAGAAATAGTTTTGACAGTGGAGTCATGAGTGTGGAAAGTTTGAAAATGTGCTTAATGACAGATTTCAGATTTCAATTCTTTTAAGATGCAACTTTAAAACAGAGCAAAACATTTTTTTTTTTAAATCACGGATGTATTCCAAGACATGGCCTTTATTTCTGTCTGTCTATCTCTCTCAGTGACTGTGTCTGTGTCTCCCTTTTCTTCCTTAAGTTTGAAGACAGTGGTATTTTTAGTCGATTTAGGTTAAAAAAAAAAAATTAAAAGTGGAAGAATTGCTACAATAACAAAAGACTGCCTGACACATTGCCAAAGGCAACATTACATCACACCGTGTCGTGTTTCCTTTCTAAAAATAATTCAGCTTTCCAAAACTCTGCCAGGTGTGAAGAAATGCTGGCTTCAGATGTGCTACAGAACAGAACCCCAAAAAACAAGAACAGAAAAATTGATGTCAGGTAACAGATGACCATGGGTTTGTTGCGAAAAAACAAACAAAAAATTAACTCTCACCTTTCCTTCCTTCCCTCTGGAAATCCACATGGCACCAATCCCCGTCATTGACCTTCTTGTTGCTGGCCTTCAGCTTTGTTTTCCCGGAGCCCATGTCAATCAGCAGGTACAAATACCCGTCCAGCAGCTCCATGGCGAAGTAATCAGTCTTCAGCTCCCTACCGGGCTTCTGCTCTTTGGGGCCCTGAGGTCGGCCGTGGCTGAACAGCAGGAGTCCGCTGGGCTCCGTGGTGCGGAAGTCAAAGGAGATGGAGCCTGTCTTCTTTGTGTTCCACTTGGGCAGAGAGATGTAGGACTCAGGGGTCTCGAAGGTGATGGGATCCAGCGCTGCCACATCCTCGCAACGGAACACGAGGTCGCCGTTCAGGGTTATTTTGGGGTCCCGCTCGATGGCCAGCCGGGAAAGCTCGAGCTTGAAGTCGTTGTTCTTGTACACCACCTGGATGGGAGCAGTCATAAAGTCACCATGGCAAGACACACTCAAGTTAAAATTTTAAGGCTCCGTTTTAAACCCATTTTCACATCTATTTTAATCTCAGACTTCTGCGCCACATTCTAACGCCATGAAATAACAAAAAGGAAAATCTCAGCCTTGCATCAATTATTCCAAAAATTATATTTCCACAAAAAATATCCTATTTAGCTCTTTGTTTACAGCCTGGCATGGAAGTGCTCAGCTTGTTGCATGGTCCTCAGGTTTGGAAGGAAAGCAAAATAAGGCGGTTGCAACCTGTCTGAGAGGACAGAAACAATAGCTGGCAGTTTTGCCATTCACACAAGAGGTAACTGAGCGAGGTATTTTTGCCCTTTCTGACATCACATAGGGTATCTTTTCAGAATTGTTTGCCATACACTTTCTGAAAAATGGCACAGGTTTGTGTTTAAGGATGTCACATAAAAGGCTAGAGACACAATATAATTATCAGAAATTATTAGAAAGGATAAACAACTTTTTTTTTTGTAGGTAGACCGTCGACAACAAAGTGAGCACAGCTGCAAACATTCTGTCTAGGATAGAGAAAGCCTGCAGATGTGTGCTAATTGCCCAAATTAATTTCAAGTGTCAGTTATGGCGGCTGGTGGGAAATGTTGTCAGCGCTGGGAAATGATGAATCGGAAATCACGAATGAAAGACTTGCTCTTGAACACCGACATGAGACGGAAAGTGATACAACATGCTGCTCTCGCTACTTTTCCACACCTCTGAGCGCGACTAACAAGAGATTCAGCTCAGAGGAGCGCTTGGTTTACTGATCTTCACTGACTTCACTGATCTCAGTGAGTGGTTGGGGTTTGTGTGGGTACTCGGGAAACCAAGCTTTGATCGTGGCTGCAAAAAGAAAAAAAAAATCTAGCTCTCAGTCAAATCCATTAGTTGTAGAAAGTGTTGATTTTTTTTTATTTATTTTTTTGAAGAAACGTCAGTAATTCTGCACAATAAAATAAAAGCACCATATGGCTTCAGGGAATTTATACACTCACAGGTAGAAGCTGATACTGCCTGGAGCCTTAAAATAAATGCCTCTCAAACAACTCTTGTTAACTTGTGTGTGTGTGCGTGTGCGCGTGTGCGTGTGTGTGTGTGTTAAATTCAAACAGCAATTCAAACTAGCTTCTAGTGTCAGTTTTTCCTTTATTTGCAATACAAAGGGTATTTTGAGAGGCTGTTGTCCTCCAGGTGATAGTGTGAAGCAGCAGTGTGTGTGTGTGTGTGTGTGTTTTCCTCCGGATTGCAGTGCTCTTAATGCATTGTCACACACTGATTGTCCAGTAACATAAAAGGAAAAATGACTATGGTGTTTTTGTCTTTGCTTTCTGCTGTTTCATGTGAGGTTAATGACATTGTGAAGGTCTTAAGTTTTTTTCAGAACGATCCCTTTGTAGAGGAAGAAATAGTTTTAAGCTTTAAAAGTGGAACGTCTCACAAGTCAAGTCAAACACAATCATCTTATTCCTCAAAATCTCCTTTACCGCACGTCTCAAAACATGAACCCAATGCTCTTTTAAACAGAATGAATCCTCCATATTTATTTGTATTTGCATCTACTGCTTTTCTAATCTGCCTGTTTTCACAATTTAGAGGCTTTGCTGCATTGCTTTCTAATTTCACCAGACTGCTGCTGTCATTGTATTTATCACAGTGTCTCTCTCATATGCCTTCCAATTTTTTTCCTCACACACACACACACACACAAACAAAAAACAAATAAATTCTCTAACTACCCCCTCTCTGTCAAACAGCACACCTCCGCAAATGCACAAAGAACACACATCATAGGTTTCCCTCTGTCTAAAGCCTCCCACTGTTATATCCCAGCTCTGGCCATGCTGCCACATGTACTGCACACCTCCTAATGTCATTATTAGGAAAGATTAGCCCTGGTAATTAGTTACAATAACGCAAAAACTGGCAGCTAATAAGGTGTGATCTTGCCTGGCTTAAGGGGCGATGAGAAGAAAGAGGTATAGGTGAAAGAGAAAACCAGCTGTGGGAAGAGGAATCGTTATGTCTTCATTTATTCTTAGAATTGATGTGTTGGCCCGCATGGCTTTGTCTTTATACTGCCATTTAGCTTCAAAACAAACTGTCCCAGAAAACAAGCAAGTGGAAGAGACAAACTGAATAAACAAGCACACGATTTTAGCGAATAAATAAAATGAGGCTTTTGTCTTCTTTGTGAATAATGTATTTTCAAACCAATAGTGTTCACAGTTAAATGGTGGTGTGGCCTTTGTTTTAGCTCAAGCTCAAATCCACTTGTTATTTAGAGTGTCTGAAGTCCACAAGGGGAAGTCGTGAAACTGCTGTGACCAGTCATCAGGCGTGCAACAAGCTACCCTCACACTATGGCCCCCCCTGGCAAAAATGCTACAATCACAAAAAGGAAGAGGTTTGCCGGGGGCGACACGAAGGCAGGAAGACAGGAAGAAAGGAGAAAATAAGGTGAGGTGACAGATGAAAAATGAAAAAAATGAAGGATGGGAAGTTTTCAGAGCACAGCATGATAGCAATCAGTTGTCTGGGCCACGCTGGGTCAACTCATAAAGGTTAGATCATCCTATTTCTTTAGACCGACGGTACTCAACCTTAGACATTTGCCATATTCCTGCTTTGATGGGGGTAGGGCAAGTCACAGCAGTCCATCTAACAAGTCAGATTGCTCTCTCAAGACACCCACACGGCTTTTGTCCAGTAATACTAATAAGTTAATAAAAACTGGAGATTGTGTCGCTGTCACTCCTCTTAATCTGAAGATGAACTCTTGCCTTCTCAACACAGTGGTGCCGCTAGTAAAGGCAGAGGATGGACGTTGTGCTGGCTTAACCTTGGTTTCCTTCACGGACTGAGGATATGTGGTATAGCAATGAGGGATTTTCCCACAAATGAGTCACGATCATAATGTGTTGTTTCAAGAGTATTTGCTATGTTTTGATACATATATCATTGCATTTGAAATCTAAGCAAATACTGTCTGCTGGCAAGTGTATTTATTTATTCAACATTCTGTGGTAGAAATCCAGAATGTACGATTTCAGAGAGCGAGTTAATAAGTAATGTCAATATTCCAAGCAACTTTTATCCATCCATTAAAGTATCACCACTTATTCTGTAATCAGAGTTGCAAGAATGCTTAAGACTACTTTTTGTGTTATTTGTTCATACATTTGCAGTCCATTTTTTCTTCATACATAACATAAAGAACGTTTTTAAAAATGGTATCTTTTATCCTGACCAAATGAAACAGATTCACACAATGAAAGTGCAAAAGAAAACATGATGAACTTTACTGAGCTGGCAGGAATGCCGAATCCTATCCTAGCTGTCTTTAGGAGGGAAGGTAGATGAAACCATGATGAGTTGCATTGATGAATTTCATAGGGTCACAGAGCCGTCAACACACATGAGGAATATTTAGAGTTGCCAGTTGTCTTAACGTGCGTTTCTTTTTTATAAATTGGAGCCTTTATAGGTATTAACATACTGTAAGTCACTTTTAGCTGGTGATGTGCCCTCAGCGGCAGGCGCCACTTTACTTTGATTGCTGTTCAGATAAAGAACTAAAATCTGACCTTTTACTCAAAGGGTAAAAGTCAGCTCTGCTATCAAGAAATTCTCAAATGAAATGTTGACTTAAGGTTGGGTGGAGTGCAAGTGTGGCCATGGACTGCAGAAGATTTTATCGCACGCAAAGGTGAGACGGGAGACGGCTGCAAGACGGAGAGATAGGGCGTCAATATGAAGTTGGCTGGGGTGGAGGGCGAGTGAGGGAGTGAGGGCGAAGGAGGAAGACGAGCGCATTCATCCAGTGCATGGAATCAGTCGAAGAAATCAATTTTTAATTTGGCCGTAAGGGTGGCAAAGCTGGTGTGCCAACAGCGCTACCGGGGAGTTAATTACACAAAACTGCCCCCGAGAAAAGGGGGATGATGAGAGGCATGGAGCGGAGTGCTGAGGGGGGGAGACAGGGTGGGAGGGGGTGTGAAACGGGCGATAGCAAGGTCACTGTCTGGGGGCGGGTGGAGGGTGGGGGGCAGGCGGCAAGGTTGTGGTGGAGAGACAGATGGTGACGTGCTGAAGAGAGGAATCTGTGGAAATCAAACCGGGGTGGGGTAGCGAGGAGCTGAGACACTCGATTTCACACCTCGCCACTCTGACCGGGAGCGCAGAAAATACACACATGCATCGCACACTCCATGATCGTAGTGTGTGAGAGGCTTCGAAACACACACGTACTCTCTCTCTCTCTCTCTCACACACACACACACACACACACACACACACACACACACACACACACACGCTTGAGCACAACCACTAACTAGGTGGGGGGGGCTCTGATACCTCTTTTTCAGCCGTCTTCTGCCGCACTCCTCCTTTGGATTGCGACCGCCTGGAGGCTGCTGGTTAAGCGTATCAAAGGCGTTTGACCATGGTGGCGGCATGAAAGCTCAGCCCCAGGAACATAACGCCGCTGTTAATCCGAGCTGCACCACTGAAGTAGCACAGGATGAAACATCCTCCCGTCTTCAACCTCCACCACTTACTCCCGTTTTCATTTCTAGCAACTACTACGCTACCAGGCGCTCTCAGCTGGACTCATTGGCATGGTTTTACCCTTTCGCCTCAGTTTAGCTGATCCAGTCATTATGGAGCCTGGCTGCTGCCAGTGCTGAGTCTGTAAGACCGACACACCGAGGAATACAACCAGTAATCTGCAGAGTCTCGCAGGCTCATGTCTGGATCCTACACTTGTTCTTTCTGACCGGTGGAGAGTAAACAGAGCCAGAGGTCTCGCCCTGATGATTGAATGTATTGATTAAAGGCCCCGTGTTGTACTCCTTTTGAGATCTCTAGTTTGTACAGTTCCCAGTGGAGATGCCTTACACAATTAATGATCCCCAAAACCCAATAAAAGTCCATAAAGCGGCAGATTTAGCCTTCTGTTTTAACCAGGAAGCAAAACAGCTTTTAGAAAAAAACGCCTGTAGCTTAGCTGGACCTTCGAAGGGACAAGACAAAACAGTTGCTTGAATGTCAAAGACAGCAGCAACACACTTGTTGCCACCATCCAGTATCAGTGCCACTTGTGACAGCACAAAGGGCTGATATCCAGAACTGGATGTTTTGGCACACACTTTTTGAAAAGAGGAACAAACAGGTGACACACTGGATAGACTTTACCCATTTCTGGGAAGTTCTTCACAGCCCTGAGATATGCATTATTAATACAAAGCCTCATCAGTGGGGACTTAGTAACATCATCATCTTCTTTTTTTTCCCTTTCAAAAATGTAAGAAGAATCATATATAAGTTGCTGCCAGCTAAGCGCGAACTTTAGACTGTGTTACGGTCAGGACAAGTCCCCAGTTTCTTGCAGGGCCACATATAAAGACAACCATTCACACTCACATTCCTCTCTGGCCAAATTAGTTCCCAATTCATCTCACGCGCATGTTTTTGGACTGTGGGAGGAAGCCAGAGTACCCGGAGAGTAGCGGGTGGGTCAGAGGGTATAAATGATGTAAAACAAAAATAGTCCTGTGAATCAGAATCAGCCATTATTTGGGTCATTGTGTAGAAAAGGAAGGGCTTTTAAATTGTTGACAAAACTCAAAGCGACATCACCCAGTGTCCAGAACGTGTACACTTACTAAAGCTGGAATCAGCAGTGCAGTGTGAAGAATCTGCACCTCCTGTGAGCCCCGCACAGACAAAACGAGGAGCTGCCTCATGCTGTCAGCAAACCGTCTGCTATGATTTAAGGAAAACAACTTTTTTTTTAAGGTTCTGTGATTCCATATTGCGAGCCATGTCTGGAGGTACTGACCCAAAGCAATGCTGCAAAATGAAAAGGGCAGCCCTTGGTGGAAGGTCAAACATGAAATGCCAGTGTTGGATGTTTGCTGCAACAACACGTCTCTCCTGGATTTATTTAGAGCTTTCCACATTCGTTCCCAACCAGGTCTCGTCGTGAGCTCAAAGCTTTCAATTTTGCAGCCATGTTTTTTTTGTTTTTTGTTTTTTTTTTGTCTGCACTGCACAGTCCCATTACACATCTATTTTCTTTTCTCGTATTTGTTTGAGGGATAGGTGCCTCAAAGCACATACTCCTTTGTCATATCCCCCTCTGTTTGTTATTGCAGCTCCAACCATTGTTGCTTTCTCTGTTGCTCCTAAGCCCTCCCTTCTGCTGTGCCCTGAAAGTCGACTGTAAATTCAGCCTTGTCTTGATGAGAGAGAGGATAGTTAAACGCCTTAGGAAGTTTAAGACCCACTAGGGATCCCTGCGATAGCAACCCAAATAATGAAAATGTAATTCTGCAGGCATAATTAAGTTAGAGATAGGGTGATTACTGTGAGATCCATTAAAAGTGATGGCAAAAGTAATTACTTATTCAATCAGCATGGTTTTATGAGGAAATGTGACGGCACCATGTTGCGTCGCCTCTATACAAGTCATAACATTTACAAGGGCGTAATACTTTAAGCTGTGACTGGTGCACTTGACAACTTGTTCAGTTGTAAATCTAGGCACTCGTAGGGGGGGAAAATCTTTTTCTCAAAAGTTGTAGAAACTAAGTTATTAGAACCATGCTCTTCATATCCATTGTAGACCTTGTGCGCTGTGCAGTGTGTACATGAGTATGTTTTGGAAATGCACTGTAATTTTCTTGCAAGCCAGATGGTATGAACAATGGCAGTAGTTTCTGCATGTTGTGTGCAGGTTAGATGGTGTGAAAAAAAACACACATATATATAGACCTTTGATTACAGGAACTCTGTTTGAACAGATGTACAATTTACTCAGTGATAATTAGCACAACCCTCGCATAAAGTCAAAATGACAAAGAAACTCACACTGTCATTTCTTTTTTTTGGGGGGGGGTCACGGGGTCGTAATACACAGTTCGGTACTGATTAAATTCCATGTAAATACAGGTCAGTAGTAGTGATATAAATGTGTTTGCTGCAGTACAATAGCTCGAGACTGCACTCTACTGTCTCCCTGCCTTGATCTGTGACTGCATCTGTCATAAGGGAACACGTGTTTCTCTGGCACATAAACGGTGAGAGTGAGGAGAGGCAGCTCTTTACAACACTGAGTCATGTGATGGCACAATTTCACATCTTGCACAGCTCTATAAACTGTGCAAGATGTGAAAGGAGTGGCACTGGCACAAACGTGTCTATTATTTGATTAAACATTGGCAAGTTAAATTAGCAACTACTCAAAAATAAAGAGGACATTCAACTAAAGTTTCCATCCCATTTAAAACTAACATCAGCACCGATGTTGGCATCAATATCATATATGAATATTATACATTTTAGATTTGTCCAGCCATCCAAACCATCATATAGTACAAATGTATTTCAGCAATACATTTCAAAGCATTCACTGATCCCCCATGCAAACAAAGTACTAATTAGCTTTACATGATGTAGAATATGTTGAAAATAATAATGACCACTCACGTCTTTAAGGCAGCCCATGAAGTTGTTGCTGACTGGTGAGCCGGGCAGGTCTGCCGTGTTTGGGCTCCCCCCAATGTAGAAGAAGTCATCGGAGCCCAGCATGGTGTAGTCTTCTTGAGTATAGCCAGTGGTGGTAAGTATACCATCCACTGAGATGGTCACCTAGTGCAGGCGAGGCCCGACAGAGACGGATGAGGATAGAGAGTGGAGGATAGATTTAAGAGAGAGGGGGTAAATTTGAAGAACGAGGAGGAGAGACAGGGAAGGAAATAGATTAAACGCCAGTAGGTGAGGCTGTGCCCTGCGTGGTGTCGTTTGGTTGGTTGCTTTTGGCGCCATTCAGAGTGAGGGCTATCACTCTAGAGTGCAGTTGCTATAATAATAATAATAATAATAATAATAATAATAATAATAATAATAATTAATTATTTGATAGGCTAAGCTAGCCATAGACTAGGCTTTCCTTTATTTAACATACTTAATTCCCAATTCCAAGACATTCATGGAAGAAAAGAAGCTTCTTTTATATTCAACACAATTGTGCTTAATATTCAAAAAATGTGGTTTTAGGTTTGTTCGTCTTGTCGGTTTCAAACTTGTACGCCAAACGAGGTTACTCGCCTCCTTTACTGTCTCGTAATGCTATAGACATTTACTTCCACAAGTTCAAAACGAGCCATTTTGCCACCTCAAAAGTCATTACAGCTAACAATCATGCCGTATGTTCATGCTTTTAATTGGAAGCGCAGTCGATAAGCATGGCTGAATTGGCTTTTTGCGCGGCTACCTTTTTCTTTTTTTTTACGCAGGCTGCCAGTGAAATAATGCTCGTTTATTCAGAAGCAATCTCAGCATAAGTGACCGATTTACTGTTCAATTATCCTAACAAAGCCCAGGTGAAAGTAAAACGCTCATGTCTCCTCCAACAGCTGCTGTTCTGAGTAGATGTTGCACGGTTTCGGCACAGCGCCGCAGGGAGCCGAGTCCACGGCCATATGTTTGTCATTACCTTTCCAGACAATCAAGAGAAGCGAGCGATCTCCACCTAAATTCCCAAGGTCTAACTTCACATCCCAACTCAGTATAATGACATGCTGCATATGGCAGTACTTGCACATTGACTCCAAAGCTGCCCACATGTTAAGGGATGTTTTTAATGAAATAATCTAGAAATGTAAGAAAAGAAAGAAAGAAAAAGCACACTGGAAAAACTGGGCCTCAAAACTGTCTCGAGAGGTACAGATGAAAAGAAACCTGCACAGAAACTGCACTCAAGAGATCAGGCGCCCCACAGCTGAGCGTTTACCTTTTTCTTCTTTACACCTTTTTTTTTTTTGCCGTACTTCCCTTTGTAAAAGGGCAACCCATTTTTATGTCTGCTGTTGCAACGTGGTGGGATAGAATGGTCATATTTTTGGCTGAAAGGATCTGAAGCTGCAACTGCTGTTTGGTTGAAGGGATTTAGCAGCAGCAGGACATTTTTTATTTTTTTTTTCCTGAGCGACGACGCAGAACTTCCACGTAGCTGAGAGAGACAGAGGGGGGCCAGAAGTCGCACAACATACGCCACTTTCAAATGGTAACTGTAAGCTGCAGCCTGAGCGAAGTACCCATGAGGTTATTCCACTTCAAGATCAGTGCATTGCTTTAGGAGCTTAATGGTAGAAACTGTATGTTACTGCTGGAAGATGTGGCAATGTATTGGCAGGGGATGTGACAGTTTTTTAGGGGGCAAACTGGGGTTTGGGGGCTCAGATTAAACATGAGTTTAGATAAATGAAGGATATGAAAGCTCAATGGGAACATTAACAACTAGCTGCCAGACACCTACAAAGTTCACAGGTTGTGACATAAATGTATTCCAAGAATGACAAAGACAATGAAATGCACAGTGAAAAAAGTGCATTTAAAACAATAAATCATATCAATATATTTTAGCTTCCTTGGAGGAGTCTGCAATGCATCTTTGTCCACACTCGGTAAGATTACACACACTTGCATCAGTAGCTGGACGGGCCACAGTGGTTAATATTAAAGGCTGACAGAGGAAATAGTGGGACATTCTTGGCAGCAAGCTGCAAAGTTACGAAGGCAGTTTAAAGGATTGCCAAAAAAGGCTAAGCCCTCAGTATAGAAAGGAAAAACATTATTCTATCTTCATCTCCCTATTAAACAAGAACCAACTTGAACTTGAAACCACCACCAAGACAAAAAAAAACACTAAAAATAGGACGTTCATAAAAGCAAAATGCCGGTAAAACTGAACTTTTTTCAGGTTGTAACACAAAGCCAAATGTTTGCTTCAGTTGGCTCCTGCAAACTTATTCAATTTACCCAGCTGCAGTTGCATATTCATCCAACACACACACACACACACACACACACACACACACAATCACAATAGCTAAACCTTATCTTTGATAGCTCCCAGAACATATTTGTGCAACAACAGAAGAATGTAGGCAAAATGCCATAACAGGTACAACTACTACTGCTACTAGTAGTACTACTAAAAATAATACCTATTTTGCTCAAACAATATTCAATAAATACCGGCCTTGCAATAGTTTGCAGTCGAGGCACTTCACCTGTGCCCTACGCTCAGCATGAACAGCTTGTCGCTCGCTCATTGAACAAATCTGACTTAATGACTTTGGGGCCGATAGCAACTCAATGCCCTCGCTGAGCGTCTCCATGTCAGCGATCAAACAAGGATCTGACCAAGTTTCCAACTGCGTATGTGGGGATGACAGTGACCACACTTATCATACACAGAATGAAATAGAATACAATATATATTTAAAGCAATCTGATACTTTGCACAAAAACTATACATTCATGGGGACTTGAAATTCATTTGCATGAACTTGAAAATACTTTGAAAATGTATCTCTAATGTAATTTAACAGGTCCAAAGACAACTTGACTGAGAATTCTAAAGTGTGAAATGAGGCACTATCGAGGGCTTATGAAACAAGTCTTGAAGTTCACAATTGTCCTAAAAAAATACATTCCGTAATTTGAAGTTTAATCATTGAAATAAATCTATAAAATGACCAAAAAGAAAGCTGAGTGGAGGCCCATCACTCACATTCATATTCTCATGAGGGTCCTAGTGGTTCTAGCTTGATTTCCTTGAGCCAACTGTTTTATTTATTTATTTATTTTTATATTCTCTGCGAGTATGCAGTTTCTTTGTCAGCTCTCCTGACAGATACAGCACAGTCTGTCTCACCAGAGGAGGAGGGGCTTACCTTGAACACATTTCACTTACCCTTGCCGCCAACGCGTTTGATCTCAGAGATCTTTCCAAGAGACAATCAATGTGCTATATTTTAGAGTTAATACATCACAGTTTGAAAGCTTGCAATAAAAGACACAAGCGGTGCCCGGGTGCTCAGGCATGAAAGGGGAGGATGTTTCAGGAAGGCAATGTGGAAAAAGGAAAGGGTCCTATTTAGAGGTGGACTTTGATAGATGACTGGCAGCTTGTCATTGAGCATTTAAGGGGCCTTGTGTATTGTAGAAGTTCCAGCAGTAAATATGGAATCAGTGATTTGTTGACCCAAACCCCTGGATCCTGTGGCTTCTCGGCCAGGTCCAAGACAGAAAAGCTAATGAACTGAGGAGCCTCGGGAGGGGTGAGTAGGGTTTTTGGCAACAGTTGCCAAGATGCAGTTGGGGAGGTTGGAAGGGGGAGTAATTTGATTTGTGCCAAGAATATTTCAAAAAGTTGGGAAAGGGGGGTGAACAAAATTGGTTAGTATTTTTGTCAGTAAGGGGAAGTCAGACACAAAAATGGTTGTTAGTACAGTTACAACAAAGGTTTGATTCAAACAGTAGATTAGTAAAGTTTTAGTAAATTTAGTCGCAGGTGGTATATGTGAGGATTCTTTAAAAGTCCTCTGCAATTTGATTGCTCAAACCAGGTCCAGATTTGAACCAATGTGTTATCATGTGACCAGGGTTTGTTTTGGTTAAAAGGAAACAACATGAACTCATCCAAGCCAACAGGGGATGGAAAGGGGGAGGGGACACAGACAAGCCATGCGCTCGAATGGGATGATAGCAAGGGCGGGGGGATGGGGGGGGTGGTCATTTCATTAGACAAAACACTGCTATTAAACAAAGAGACGGAAAAGAACATCTGGCAAGATGCAGCAAATGGGAAGGTATTGGAAAAGTAATGGCAGGGCACCACATCACCACACAAATGGGAGAAAAAGAGGGAAGACTTTCAATGTGTGTGTGTTTTTTTTAATATGGAAGCAACAGAAGAAAGTTGTCATGGTAGGTGTACTGAGGGATGACTTGCTGATGTGAAGCTGCAGCCAAGAGAAGCATGCAAAAAGGGTACAGGACCACTGAATAACTGTAGAAGGTATGGGGGGGGCAGGGTAAGGTCAATGTTTTCAATCACATATGAAATTTATGGAAATGAGAGGGATTTTTAAAGAATGGGAAAAATTAAGGGGAGGACATCCCCATCTTGGTGAAGAGAAAACTTTCTCCCGGTGATTGCGTGTAATATCCCACCGCCTTGGCCGAGATGTGTACTTGAGCTCAGTCATCATCCTTTGGAGAAATTTGCCACATTTTCCCACCCTGATGTTCGAGTTTGAAATTGTTCCATCACTTTTATCTGAATCCTGATCAGATATGAGCTATTTGCACACTTGCCTCAGCTTTTTCAAAACTCATACATTTTGATATTGGGAAGATTTATTTCGTGGGCCATCAATCGTCTATTCAACAAGAAAATGAAAAGTGTCCTCCCGCATTACTTTTTCCACTGTTTGTGTCAGCAAGATATGATGTGAGGTCATTATTAATTTTAGTTAGTTCATTTTAAAATTAAACCAAGATAAGTAATTTGCGGGGGGAAAAAGAAAAATAAATAAATAAAAGAAAACAACAGAAATAACGTGTGGGTCAATGTTATATGGCCATATTATCTGAATTTGGATAACAGATATATGTATGTATATATTTTCAATAAAATATATACATATACATATATGCAGAATGTATCTTCCAGAATACATTTAAAATAAATAAAATTGGGAATAAGGTTCATTATTTTCATGCAAGGTGTGAGGCCAGTAAATAATAAGAAATATAAGTTGGTGTTAGTGTTAATGAGGGGTTAATCGCACACAAGTCAGTTTTCCCAGGCAGGGAGATTTCAAGTCTGGGCCAGTGAGCATACAGCTATAGTTAAAAGTCCAGTGAAAGCTTCATTACTTTACAATAAATGCAGTGATCGGAGGATGTACATGTTTGTTAGGTTCACAGTGTCTCCATGTCAAGATGACAGTTCCAAGTGATATGTGTTCTTGGATAAAATATACCCCATATCCCACTTTCCTCCCAGCCACACTAACTCAGAGAGGGGAAATGCCATCAACCCTTCTGAGGACATCATTCTCATTCATCGAGCTCGAATAGTAGAGCAAGGCTGAATACTCACTCATTCATTTTTTTTTAAATATTGCAAAAATAGTCTGTTATTGATTTGTCAATATTGAGATGGAGATAATATCTTACCATGGGGTTTTGATACATTTAGGAGTGTTTCCCCCCCAAAAAATAAAAGAAACAAACAAACAAAAAAAACATTAGTGTCAAATTTGTGGAAAAAAATGTTCCTGGGATTTTTCATAAAGCAGTTTTTTATGTTTTATTATCTCTTTTTTCCATAATGGGCTTTCATTATTACTTTAAATTCAATTGCTGCACCCAAGTTCAAAGGGACAACAACCACATTAAAGCACTTTAGTAAGTGAGTGAATGTGCGAGTGCGAGAGAGACCGTGTTCAGGTGCAGGTCCGGGAACAGCTCCATCTCCATCATAAATCAAGCTGAGGCCACTAATGGGATCAAACCCTCATTTGAGGCCTATTTTACAGTGAAGGCTTTGGCCACTAAATCAGGAGCTGTAAATACTCTTCATGACTCCATAAAACGCAGGATGGCAAGCCCAGATAGCAGGTCGCTCCATTACACCCTGAACAGGTCCAACTGGGGCAACATAGTCTACATGCTGGCATCTTTTTAATGCTCTTTAACTGCCAGAGATTCTGCCCATTTTTACTATCTTTCACTGGAATTTTAATCACACTTTTTTTTTTTTCCTGCCTGGGAACTCTGCTTCATACGCCACCTTCAAGAGTTTCATAAAAAAAAAAAATAAAAAAGAAAAAAAGAAAACAAAGTTTTTTTTTTTTTTGAAAACTCAAATGACAAAACGTATTGCATTGTGATTCTTTATTTCTTCATACGGAGAAGATGTTAAAGTAAAATGGGACACAACAAATTACTAAACCAATGGGGTCAGAAATCAAACTGCAAAAATTTCAAAATCTAAATTTCTGTAACTTTTTTGAGACCTCTTTGGATGACGACGCAAAATATTGTCAGGATAGAGGGGACTGGATGGCAATAAAAAAATAATAAAAACATATATATAGAGAGAGAGGGCTGAAAGAAAACAAAAAGAGTGGTGGAATTCTTCGGCTACCTTGGAATTGATGGCGGATACTTTCAGTAAAGCAAACAAAATAGAAAGAGGTAACGGAAAATCCAGGGCAAACCAAAGTATAAGACAATTAGAATGATATCTACCATATAATGCAGTTTGTTTACCATAGCGTGTCCAATGCCTGCGTGCTTCAGGAGAAAACAGGGGAAGGAGAAAGAAAAAAAATAATAATGACAAACCTTAAACTCAAAAATATACCTGAGCCCCCAAAAAGGTTCGAAAGAAATTTAAAATAATATAAAAAAAACAGCTTCTTCTTTAAACAGCAAAATAAACAAACAAAAAAATGCAATCCGAAAATATCTTTTTCTATTTTTCCATAGAAAAGAATCCAAATAAAGAAATAAAGAAAGCAACTGTATACAGTTTTAAAGGGCTACATTAAAATAAGCTTAACAAAAGGTAACGGTTAAAGGATAACAATACATTTGTTAGTATGTAAGTCGCAAAGTTAGGTAGAAAAAACAACAAATGGTTCACATTCCGTGATGACACAGTGTTAGTCGTAGAAATTATAAGAAACAAAAGTAAGGGAAAGGAAAATTCACCAATGAAATTGGAAGAATTTGGAAAGCTTGCTGTTAGTAAAAAAGATACAAGAGTTAGCAAATCAATTTCCACAGAGGAGGTTTGAATAGTTTGATGGGGGTTTGTTTGGAGCGGATAGGGGGAGGAGGAAGAGGAGGAGGAGGGAGCGCAGTCGAGGTGTTCTCTGAAAGAAGCTAATCTGGGTTTGACTGCTGGTTGGGACTAGCCTGATAGGTATGGCGGCCTGTCTTTAGGGCTGGTTGGAGCCAAGAAGCACGAGTGACGAGTGCTCATTAAGGGACTTGTGAACACCTAGTGATGAGAAGGTACACACAGATAAACCCTCATGGTAGCACCACTGTACCCCCGCCTCCCCATTGCCTGCATCGAGCACCGTTATGATGAATTTATTTGTTCTTTAAGAAAAGAAAAAAAATATGATATATTCACTGTGCTCCTCTAATAAAGACAATTTTGTTCAACACCACAGGATCCTAGAAGAGAGAAGAAATGTGTCAATTCAGACATTCAAGCATTTTTTCAAAGTGCTGGAACTTCCTGTTGAGAAAAAAATGAAAATCATTACATGGAAAAATATTGGCTGCAAAGCCCATGGTGCAACCCTCCTCTGTTACCTGTGCATAAAAATCAGTTATTGAAGATGGCTCCCATTAAATTGAAAAAAAAAAAAAAAGTTTCATTTTTTTATGCATTTTTTTAATGCATTTATTTTATGGAAGTGGTATAGGAGCATGAGAACATGTTTCTTGTTGAGGGTGCAAATTTCAAACTGCTTTTAAATTGGTTTGTGCATAATAAACTGCAAATTGGGACACACCTGGACTTTTTTTTTTTTGACATGAAGCTTAAACAAATGAAAGCACGCAACAGATGGTTTGTCTACAGATGGCTGAAACCTTGTGACAGACCCGTCGGTAGGTGTGCTTCTGTGAGGAAGCGAATCCTGCGCGTTGGTTGTTGCAGACTGTGTGGGAGTCTAAAGTGGCTTCTGTAAACAAAGTCCTCCCTTTGGAGCTCACTGGCCATTTCGAAGCCATCAGCACACCCACTCTGGGTCGAAGGTCATGATATATTGCTGACACCAGTCACCTATTCTTCTTAATCCATTATCACAGTAAGTAAGATGCAGTGGTGGGTGTAAAATTCTATACACCCACATTAAAAATGAACTGCATCCTGTGTCTCAGAGTGAATAAACCCAGGTAACACAAAGAGCAGATAAATAAAATAATGCTCCAGCAGCTGGAAAATGAAAGTGATTATTTTAAACAATGCACCCTTACAAAGGCGACAATGGCTGTTGGTTATTTGGAACAGACTCATCTGCTGTAACAGCAGAGGAAAAGAAATTAAGAGGTTGCTTGAATCCAACATTTTTAGTTATCTGAGTTTTTTTTATTTTATTATTATTTTAATCCCTTCTGGGTATTTCATGTCTGGATGATCAGTTCACTGACAGAACAGCCTCGGGATGGATATAAAAAGGAAAAAAAATCCTTCATTAACAACTGATGATCCTTGGAATGACATGAAAAAATGATGACAGCCAGTAAAAGGATGGGCGGGAGAGATTACATTTGGTTTTCAGGCACAGAGTCTCCACATAATCTTGCATGAATGGCTAGTCATGAGTTGGGCTGTATAGCTGTGAGAGCGAATATAAATATGTGTAGAAACTGGAAGGCAAGATTTTTCTGTGCAAGACTGATATGAAATTTTCTCCTTAAATTCCTGCTTCGTTTTACTTCCTTTATGAAATCAGGGGACGTAGTAAGGACTTAATTTGTGTCTATTCTTTTCTGTCATTGTCAACAATATCATTTTTGCAGGAAAAAAATCTGAAGTGTGGTGGGACATTGCAGTCAACTCTAAAGACTTTAGATGCTGTCACAATGCAATACAGTACTGCAAACATCAACCCCTCTATGACAAGTGTGAATGTGTGATTGTGGGGTAAAAACTCCTTTGGAAATAAGCTCCATCCTAAAAGGGGAATCCAGAGTGCAAGAGCATAAAAATAGACCGGAAGACTTATTTCCATCCCCCTGGTTTCAGTGACTTTTTGCAAATCCCCTTCCTCGTGTACTTGTTTTAACTTTGCCTCAAACCAAACACGCCCGGAGCCCCTGCTGCGCCAGCCCAAACGCCCCCGCTGTAATTGACCCATGTGGGAAAATGTAGGCTGTGGATGTCGATGTTTGCAGATGGAAGATAAAACTCAGTCATGTAAACAACCACAGGGCCTGACAAGCAGCGTTTGTATCTGTCTGCTGGGCTGCCATGGTCCTGGGGAATCATTACACGTTACATTCTGGGAGGCGGGTTGGTAGAAAAAAAGAGCTAATGCAGTAAGCTTGCAGATTTCATGTCAAGGATTAGAGAAAGTACGACATTTAAGCTTGTGCCAGACCAAATAATATGGAGCACAACATGGAAAAATTGCTAAATCCTTGGATATTTTTTTTTACAAATGGTAAAAAAGCCAACACAAAGAGTTGGTAAACTGAATACAACATTTGGGATATTGAGGGAACTTCCAATTAAGTTAAGGGGTTGGTCATGTTACCAGAATCCATGTTGTCTGTACAACAGTCAACGTCACAACGGGAGAAACTGCGATGAGGTGCAATTCAAAACAAAACTCTTGCCTGATCCAGCTGAGTGCATAGCAAAAGCATATTGTTCACTGGTAAAAGACTTCAATTCGGTTTTTGATGTTGTTCTATTTTCAATGAAAATGCAATCTTTTTTTCACAACATTATGCTTTACAACTTTAAGTAGCTGTTCTTCTTTCTTCTGTGTTTTTTTCAGTCTTCCTTTTGTCACAAATTCACCATAAAGGCAGAATTCATTGAATAGCAAGACTGAATGGTAATGTTTTGTTTGGAAGCCCGGCAAGATAGATGAGTTGTATTTCCAAATTGAAAATTGAATGATTCGTGCTCTTATATACTTGTTGCAATTAAGCTAAAATCACTTCTAGGCACTCAATGATAAGCTGAATATATAAGGACAGAGTTGTGAGAATGATCAGTGACACAAATCAGTTCCTGATCATCAATCAAACCAAGGGGCTTGATTTTCCCCAGTAACTTCCAGCTTTAGTCTTTAAAGATAAAATATGATGCTGACTGTCTGGAAGGAGATGATGTAATTTGTCACCAGATGAAACTTTCATGTTCTGAATAGATTAGTAGAGAGATGTATGACAGTTGTAAATATGCTTCGCAATATTAAAGTTTTTCCATGACCCTGAGTGCAGCAGAACCTGGAATTGGAAATGACAGACGATCTTTTCTTCCTGTGGCAATTAAACTATATAATTCCTCATTGTAAAATCACTGTCTGCCATATACATCCACATGCATACATCCAAAAATTTTACACTATCTTATAGTCATATGCTCTTTATTTTAATTTTATTTTAACTGTTAAAATCTGCACTTGGCACTATGCCAATTTTTTCTGTCAGCTACTTAATTTTCTATTGTTTTATTATTTTTATTTTTACTTAGTTAGTTGCATGCTTCTATATTTTATGTACATTTGTTAAGTTGACTGGAACCCTTTTACGAAAAGAATTTCCTTCGGGATAAATAAAAGTATTTCTGATTCTGATTCTGATTCTGAATGATTATTAAACTTTTATACAGTGTAGTAACAAGACTTTGTGTACAGCAGGTGAGGCTAAGAGTCCACGGATGATTGTGTCGCACAGAGGGAAGGCCAGGTTTCAGCCTACACAGCTTTTACAGGACGATTCAATCCCATGTCCATCGCAGTTTACTGCAGTTCAGACACGTCCGTCCTCCTCCAGACTGGACAGGAGCGGGAAAAGGCGGATGGAGCTCGAGGTGCTTAATAAATGTCACTGCAATTATGAGAGAGAAAAATCCAATAAACATTGTGTGATGTCTTGTTTATGGACCACAGGTGTCAGAACACCAAGGGTGGTGAGAGAAAGCAGATGGGCTGCGGCAACAGTTGCCGTGGACTTAAGTTTGAAAGATTTTAAAGTGTTGAGAGTGCAGTTCGTAAGGGGTTTCCAATAAACCACGAAAAAAGGTGACTATGTGCATCTAACTGTCCAGTGCACCAAACCACATGGTAACGTGGAACTGACACCATTTAGAATTTTTTCGAGATAGAGTTTGCCCTGTGCATGTTTGGCCATGACACAGTGATTAAATGAAGTAGCTGTCCTTTGTTAAAGGCACATTATATCCATTTTCAGATCATTATTTTTTCATCATGCACTCCAGTGGAGCATGTTCATAGGATTAATTATGAATAAATAAACATAACACCAGCAAATAGATCTCCAGTGAGAGTTCCTAACAACCTGTGAGAGCCATCAGTACCGCCTGTGACCTCACTAAGGGATGCATCGTTTGTTGAATTGTCTGAGTGCAAGTAAACATTTTCTGAAAGAAAGATGGACTTTTCATTCTCTCATTTCAGGGGAGTTCATTGACAAGCCAGAGACATATTAATGTTGGAAAGTGCTTGGAGTGCAGATCTGTGAAGATTGGATCAAAAAAGGACTTAGAATTTTGAGGAAAGAAACATTGTAAAGGAAACCAAAATTTCAAAATGGACAATAGAAAACAAATCAATCAGCTTAGCCAGTCACGTCATAGTAGTTAATGGTAATGTGGAGGGTTAAAGATTGGAACACATTGTCTAATAAGGGATCTTAGCATAACAGACAGACAGACAGACAGACAGATAGATAGATAGATAGATAGATAGATAGATAGATAGATAGATACCCTTTGGTTGCACTGCAGCTGCACAGGGGCAGAGAAGCAGGTTCTACAGTGGTATGAACTGCATAAACAACTGCCAAATGCAACTTCCCCGCCCCTTTGGACTTCTACAGCAGCTGATGCAGAGAAAAGGCAACCTGCATCAGGTGGTCTGGTCAAAACGCACACAGCGTGCACCCCTCTGGCTTCAGGCAAGAGGATGGTCAACATGCTGACAAGCTGTCAAACATTTTTTATTTCCTCTAGTCATGACAGACAGGTTTCTTTCTTTTTTTTTTCTTTCTTTTTTTTCCAGAAAGGTCCACTGAGTAGTCTGGTCTTCATAACGACGTAGTGTTAAATCCATTACATTCATGCATATCATACTTTGAAATGTATTGAATATATAGATTTTTACGTGCATACCTTTAAGACAGGTTTCTTTTGATGATCTGGGACATGAAAAGGAATCAGTGAAGACGTAAGCAGCAGCTGAGAACATGTTGAGGCGCTTCAACTTTTACCTGCGTGCTAATTTACCAAGGCTTTGCGTGCAGCTATTTTGTGATCTTTATATTCAGAGCCCTCCCCAGCTCTGTCTCACATGCATTTTATTATCCGTTTCCATCCGTGAATGTGCTAATGCTGCGTTTGTTATCTGATTATAGGTTTCTGAAGCACCGGGATGAATAAACATGAAAGTGCCTGAGCAGGTAGTGGTAAATGAAGATGATGCGTGATTGAGTGTAGGAATGCAGGCAGATATGCTAATATGGCGGAAATGGGATGCAAATGAGGCGTTTTCCTTCCCTCAGATGCACAGCCAGACACTCTCAGCACGGGCATTAAACAGCCAGGGCTGTGCTTTTTTTTGCAAGAGGTGTGTGCAGTTCAGTTAATTTACAGGGAGAAGTTGTGTTTCAGGTGCTGACCTCTGATTCACGTCAGGGGAAAAGCAACGGGAGGACGTCATGATAATTAGAGGAGTAATAGACAAGGCATCCTGGGTTCACATCTCCAGTCTTGCACAAACACTCAGCTCTATGACCTGTTTGCTTGAAGTGCAACAGCTGGCAGTTGGGAATATTTATAATGTCATTGACAATACACCGAAAAAGGATCACAGCAGTTTTAGTGCGCCATCATATGAACAGCATCGTACCAATCCACTACTCACTCGAGCCCTGAATAGAATTTCCTGCTGCTACTGTGTGTGTGCCTTGCCGCACGAATCCGCTGAGCACTGGGTGGCATCCTTAATTTGGCCACAAGGGGATCAGTCAGTCGTGAGGTAAGCACACCATGCTTGCCTTTTTCGGAGGCATGGTTGTAATTCTCAGGGTGCTTGAAAGGAGGGCATCAACCACATTTCTAAAATAAATAAATAAATAAATAAATACATAAAAATAACGAGTCACCGTGAACAAAATAAGCATTTTTTTTTTTTTTTTATTAGTGTTGTTTCTTTTTTAAAGTTGGTTGTGCACATGACCCGGGTAAAAGTGTTGATCCAAGCTAGAACTTAGAAGCTGTTTTCTGCCACCATCAATCCATAGACTAAAAATATGGAGGAGGAGAAGAAAAAATGGCCTTGTGGGGGTGGAAGGGGCTTAAATGGCATCCACGCAGAAAGTGGTGGTATGTAGAACAAAGTATGTGGAGACGTGTGAAGGGCTTAAGAACTACCTTCACTCTCTGTGGTTTTTGTGGTTGGTCGTACCTGACAGCAGGTAGTATTAGCAGGGCACTCAATGTTTCAATTATTGACTAGAACCTTTACTTCAGAAACCCTATGGAGATCATTACTTCACGAAACGGTAACAGAAAATATGAAAAGGATTAATTCATCCAGTGAGGACAATTTGCTACCCAACAGTACGTTGGACTAGACCGTTGCTAAGTGACAAGCTGGTGGGAAGAATGGCCGACAGAGAGGCAGAGGAAAAATGGAGGGAAGGAGGAGTGGCAGCCAAACTGAGTGGAATTCCACATTTAGTGGTGGCGGGTTGGAAAGAAGGGGAGGGAGAGGAAGGAGATTCATTTCAGCCATTCGCACCTCTCTTTGGCAAAAGGTTGAAAAAAAGTCAACATGTGACGGACTCAAAGGTGGAAAGAAGGACAAGGAGTGCAAAAGCGAACACCCTGCCAGTCAGGGACTGAGAGGAGGAGGGACTGACAGTCTTATTCTGTCCTCTCACATGGGATGAATACCATTCTGTAGCAACATTCCCTTTTATTTATAATTCCCACCCCAAAAAAAGGATGATTAGCAACATGGATTACAGCACATCAGCTGCCGCATGCTGAAGAATGCTTTAAATCCCAACAGTAAATATGGAAATGCCTCCTTTCATGAGGCATTACGTGTTCAGAAGATCACATGCCACGCCGAAGATCGTACAGTGCTAATAAATCGTCAGTGAATCTCCCTGATGAATTTCTCGCAGCATGACGGCAACTCAGCCTTGACAGCATCAGCCTTTCCCTTTTCAAATCACAGCTTTTCATTCTGGGGTGGAAAGTCACTCCTCTCGGTTTTATGTCACTCGGCTGTGCTTGTGCGTCTGCAGAACCTCCCAACAGTGGATGGGATGTTGCGTCCAGGCGCAGCGTGAGAGCAGAGCAGCGCCTTCAATGTTAGCGACACTCAGCTAGCTGGCAGCAGCTCGTGCTATGTAACTGCATGAGACGTGTTGAGATTGGAGAGCGTCGTGGATTCGATGGTGTGTGTGCGTGTGAGAGAGAGTGTTCAACTGAAATACTAGACTTGCCTTATAGGGTTGTATCTGTGGTTGTGTGGCTGTAAAGTCTTTGCGTGTTTTATGATCCACTGTCAGCTGTGAGGGGGCTTCCTGCGCTTCAGCTGCGCTGTGGATTTATAATCATTCTTCTCAGTCATCTAAACTTCAATGTGACATCCTATATTGTACATGTTTGTTATATAGTTTTCTTGATATTTCAATATGCCAACATGATTGGCTTCTTTGATAAAACTAAGTTTGTTTATTGTTCCCAGGGGATTTTACATGGATACTTTAAGGACCCTACACTTACCACCCTCAATATTTTAACCTCTGTCTATCTATCTATCTATCTATCTATCTATCGTCAGTCTAGGGATAGTGAAACAAATAACCCACAGTCCTGCAGCTCTATGCAGCTTCACAGATAAATGAAATCTGCCCTTTAAAAAAATGCTGCAGCATTTCAAAAGTCCCAGGGTCTTTCTTGAAATACAGTCGGGACATTCGCCAAACTTCTTTGACAGGGAGAAATGTAGAGTCTTTTGGTTGTAAAGTTGCTTTGGGGAAATTCAACAAAAGACAGCTTTTTGTTCCTCGTGTTTGTAGTCGAGGATAAAACATCTCTCTCCGCGCACTCCACCCATCCTCAGATATTCCTTTAGTCTCAGGCAACAGCGCTGCACTTCATTTAGCTCTCTGTGTTGTGGAGCGCTCACTCTCTCTTTCTGCTCCCTGTGAACACGCAGACGCACATATAAGCGCACACTCCCTCCCTCCTGACAGTGGCTCTCATATTTCCTTTGACTGCCTACGCTGCCCTGTGGGACGCAAGTGCCTGTTAAGCTCACCGTTAGGTCACTGTGATGTCACTGCCACTGCACATCAAGGCAAGTCAGTCCTGCTAAAACGCCGCCGTGATGGGGATTACTCTCTGTGATTCCCAATGGGTTGGAAGTCATCATCCCACGTGTGTATGCATTCCATCCAAGCGTGGCCAAAACAACAATGACCTAACGCAAAGGCGATGACGTGTTTTAAGGGTTCCGACAAGTCCAACTGCTACAACTCTGGTGAAGTGATGTCAAATGTGCTCATCGTAAACAAAGCCCACGTAAACAAACGTGAGAAATGTTGCTCGGCTCAGCACCAGGTGCTTTTCCACGACATGATCTTTATTCTCCTACTTTCAGCAACAGGCCATTAAGAGTAAATATCTTCAATAAAGTTCATGACGATCCTTGGCCATCTTGTTCGGTTCGCACTGGATGAGGAATAAAACTCGACTGCAGTTGCGGCTGTTTCAGTGCGCAGGTTGAAAACATGATGTTCTGGCAATTCTAGAAGCCAGTAGAGAAAACTGATAAATCCTCCGACTTCTTTCAGAACCTGTGGTTTGTACTTGCTCTCCTGCCTGTGCGCAGCTCACGCAGCCTGATTGATTGACTTTAATTCACTGTTAAAGCACTAATGGGTTTTGAGTGCAATAACAGTGGCGCCAGTGGTTTTGGTGTCTCTTCTCGGTATTCAGAGTGAAATTATAGTTGATTTTTCCAGTTGTCAATGCTAAAAATACTCGAAAACGAGACTGGATTTTTATTTTTTTATTTTTTTTTATTTTTTTCTTGTCTGCAGGGTATTGGTGTAAGCTCGGACACATTGAGAAAGATCACTGAATCAATACATATTGAACATACGACAGTGTTCAAAAAGAACATGTTGCTTTATTTAGTTGCTTTTTGCCTTGCATTGGCAGAATTGTCTTGCATGTCCATTGACTGCAGGCAATTTCACAGTTAATATTTGAGCTATTTTCACTATGTGCTATGCTTTGGCGCAGTGTGCTGGATATGTATATGTATATATTCCCAAGACACTCTATGTTTGGGTGAGAGTTTCCATCATTGCCTTTGCCCCAGTGTGTTAAGAGAGAGAGTGTGTAATCCCAGAGGAAAAGGATGACTGGAAACAGAAGTCTACAAGATGGACAAGATGGTAGATCATGTCAGGGAGAGCAAAAGGGGAGGGGCGGTGATCCCACAGTGCTTCTGAAGTGTTCGACGTGCGCGTGCGTGTGTGTGTGTGTGTGTGTGTGTGTGTGAAATCAAAAAAGGTGAAAGCAAGTGTCCTTGCCTGTCTATCAAATATAAACCACGAGGATTAGCCGAAGCCTTCGAACGCAAGCAGCTTTCCACACATTGACCATGCAGTGCCAGCAGACGCCACCAAGGGGAGCTCTGAATCTGTAGTGACTTGTCAGCACATGCACTTCTTCTTCCCACTCCTCCCCTTTCTTAGCGTTCCCTTGGCAGCGCGTCCGTATTACCTCACCTAATTCTGTCTGCTTCATTTTATCCCGCACAAAGCTGACAAATTCATACGTTTTGTGGAGGGAGACTGCAAAAACACCCATTTACAGACAGAGATAGAGTGTGACTCTGACTCATGAATGCAAGCAGACTTCACCTATTTTGGGGCGTAGTGATGCACGGCACTACAGGGGTCATTACGTACAAAAAAAAATAAAAAATGACGAGGATTGGGAAGGCTGAGAGACTTCTTCTGGGGCTGCGTGTTTTCCCAGGATTTTTAAGATTTCATTTCAACTCTTAATTGAACAGACACAGAATTTTTTTATTTTGTTATGTCCTGTTTTTCCAATATTAAAGATCCAGTGTTGTGCATTTTCTGATGTCACGAAGAGCACCGATACCTCTCTGGGTTTGTGATAACACTCCCAGCTTCCGAGACCACATGTGGCTGCCTTGTGCTTGTTCCCTTCCAAACATTTCATTGGTACAACAAAAGATTGGTTTTGCCAGGGATCTTATCAATTTTGCAGGAAGCTGTTAACAGAGGGCTAAATACACTATATTTAGTTTAGTTTATTATTATATATTTAGTTAAATGCTTTTTGATTTTTAAACTAATCATTCAAGGCTGTTCCACCAGCATCCAAAGGGAAAAAAATAAATAAATCACTTCCATAAAAATATTTTAAAAATATGGGACCTTTGACATACAATAAATATTTTAAATATACACTCTCAGTTTACATTTTTTTTAATCCCAAATATAAATATACACCTTGTTCCAGCCATCGATCCATCCAAATTATTATTTGGCACATTAACTCACAAGTGTGTATGTTTTATTTATCAAATTATAATTTATTAATCCTCACAACAATTCAATGAGACTTGTGTGCATTCAGTGCAATGAGAGGCACTGCAGAAACGCATGCAAGTTCTGTGGTGCCCAAAGCGAGCAAAGGCACATCGATCAGGGGGGTATCAATCTGGCAATAAACACGGGTCAGAGGTGGTCAACGGCATCAATACATCTCCACTTGCGCCTCTCGGTGGGGGAGGGGAGAAGTTAGTCTGGCGTAAATCTACAGAGCTCTTTAACACGTTGGCTGCCTGTTCAGTCAATTCTAGCTGTCCTTTGGGGAATCCAGCTGTTGTGTGATGACATGCTGGTTGGTTTTGGGTCATGTCACAGACGAAAGTGAATTTTAAAGCAAAGAGGAAATATCAAAGGAGTCATTTCAGAAGGGAAACTTATGCACTGTTAATACGTATTTTGTAGCTTTCTAGGTGTCACAAGTGTTTAACCTGAATCAATACTATTCTTGGGCTATTTCCAAGACACTGTTACTAAAAGAAAAGTTGGATTTCTTTTTTTTTTTTTTTTGTTTTGCCACAAACTTCTGAGGTCGTTCTTCTTGCAGGTCTGGACAAAATCACTTGATGTACCATCTTTGAGCTAATGCATTCCCATTGCTTTTTTTGCATTCAGGAGCACTTACAGGACCCATTATTAGGTCTGACAAGCCATTCGTTCCAATTACAATTACCACGAAAATGTTAAGAAGTAAGCAGAGCCACTGTAAGTGAAATTGATTGTATCTCATTGGTGTCTGCAGCTACCAACTGAAGACCCAGACACGACCAGCAAGTCAGTACTCAGTGTCTGCCTGCACTTAGTGCTTTGCTGTTTGCCTATATATGTAAAATGTGGGGGTGTGGGGTGGGGGTGAGGGGGGGGTGTTACAAAACAAGTTGGTATGTAAAAAGCCACCACCCCACATTTGTGTAATTAAATATCTCTGGTTAAAGGCTTCTAACGATTGGTTGGTTGATTTACTTTAAATGAGATTAAGTGCATTGTCACCTTTGTTAAATCAGGGTGCATCACACATTTGTAGAGCAGAAACCCCTCTTCACCTATTCAGAAAAATATGGTAAATGAGCAAACACCCCATCCCTCAACTGCAGCGTGTGGTCCGACGCCAACCTGTAAATAAGTGGATATTTAGTTCTCATGAAAAAAAAACAAAACAGAAAATGGAAATCGAGGTAAAATCCCAGCCTCCCTGTTCAACAGCAACCTAGAAAAAATAAAATAAAATCTTAGATTTAGCAACAGTGTGAACAACAGAAGAGAAGAGAAACAAGACAGAACAGAGGCTTTCTGTTCAAAGAGGCCAGAGCAGCGGAAGTGCTGTGTCTGTTGAACTGGGGCACCGCATGGACAGTGTCGGCCGTGGACCGCTCCGGAGTGCTTACCTGCCGCAGGTTGCGAGTGACGCGCACGTCATGCCAGGCATTGTCGTTGAACTTGCCGTTGACGGGCTCCACCAGAGCCTCGAACGCCCCCGAGCCCAGGTTGATGACCAGCCACACGGCTCCGCTCTTCAGCGAGAGGTTGACGTAGTCAGCCGACTTGCCGGTGTGAAGCATCAGGCCGTTCCGTTGCAGCGTGCGGAAGGAGAGGGTGATCTCGTCCGTGCTGCTCTGGATGGGCGTCAGCGACAGGTCGTAGCAGAAGAACTCGTTGCCCTTGAAGGTGGCTACCGACTCTTCCTTCCCTGAGAAACACATGAAAAATAACGCTGAGTTAACAAAGTGGATAAACAAAAACAAACTAACAGACAACTTTTTGGAAAGTTGAAGAGCTGTTAAGTCCTTGCACCAAGCTGACTGGAGCCATGTCAAATGATTAATTACCCCCAAAAAAAAAAAAAAAAAATCCATAAAAACCAGCATGTTTAGCCCTCTGTTTGCGGCTCCATGCTTAAACCAATGCTGATTTCCCATCCATTCGGAAAAGGGTGACAATATGGCAACAGCAAGGCAGTCTGGGTATGAAAGAGACACATATGGCAAGGAGCCCTTTGTGACACCATAAACCAAACCTCTTGTGATGAAATATGCCTCTCTGTGAACTTTATATAAGTCAACTTAAATGCCAGACAGCAGATAAAGCACTAACAGCAGTTCCACCCTAGACTAAACTTGAAATTTGAAGTTAAAACCTACAGTCAACCAATGCAGGAATCGCTTGCTTTTAGGGGGGCATAACCAAGAAGCTGTGTAATTTATTTCTGCAGTTCACGGTGGCTTGAACGTATGCAGCGAACGCGATTCAAAGATGGACGCCTCAAAGCTCCCGTTCACAAAACACGAGTTGTGCAACACATTCACGTTCTTAATGTCAAGGCATTTTTTAAAAATACCTTAGAGTTGACACATTAAAATTGCATGTGGCAGCCTGGTGGAAAGTAAAAAAATAATTTCTCTCCGAACAAAGCAGGCTGGCAACAAGTATGCTTTGAATTCAGGGAGCAACAGTGAGCTGGACGAGGCACAATGTCGAGGCCAGACAAAGTAGATCAGAGGTGCGTTTCAAAAGAGGCCAAACGGAGGCGTTGACAACTGTTTTTTTTTTATGTCCCTGTCAGTCCATCTGCAGCACACGGCCTCCTTCCACCGCAGGGGACCTCTCTCACACGTGGGCAAATCTAAAACGGGCAGCGCGCACAATGGACACATGTCGAACCGCTGGCCAACGGCAGCTGGGGACGACACAGTGTGTATTTGGCAAACACCTGCCGTTGTCGCAACAGGAAGAAAAACTGCAGCGGCGCTCACGACAGCAACGGTGACACAAGCCAGAGCGTGCACGCTCAAGTCAAACAGCAGGGGGACGAGTATTCATCGAGTTAAAGTCGGGCTGTTAAGCAGAGTGCCTGCATTGAGAAATAAACCACTTGTAAAGTCAATTTTGAGTTTGGTAACAGTATTGACAGTATTTAAGACTGATGTGTGGAAGCCCTTTGGACTTTTCCATCAAGAAAGGAATAAATGTGGCAGATGATTGACTAATGATGACTAAAATGCACAACCACTGCAGGACGGCGTTGTTCAGGGCTGTGTGCTACATACATCCTCTCATGCAGCATACTTCTACAAACAGTTAAATCAAAACCTTGTCTAATGACGATGAAAAAACACTACACAATACTTTATTTATGGAAAAAAAACAGCATTTTTTGCAACTACAGTATGAATGTGAACAGAATAGATCAGTGTAATCAGATCAGTGTTTTTTTTAAGTGGGCCAGTAACACCCTCCATAGCCAGCTGCTTAATTCCTGGTCAAGGCTGACGTCTGGAGCTGAAAGGCCTTCCAAGGACAGGTTCGGATCGGTTGTGCACGAATGATTAAAATGTTTACCTAAATGCCTCAAAGTCAGACTGGGATTGTACTATTGGGACTGTACTATTCAAGTTCAGTCTTTGTTTATTAAATAAATTGTGTCCTCTTTTATGCGGTTTTGCTTTTATCAAATACTGCACCGTGGACGTGTTACCAGGTGCATCCAGGTATCCAACGTCAATGCAAATCAACAGAGTTTTGAACCGTAAATTATGATCTCAAGTGGCATGGGACATCCAGTTTTCATTGTTCTCACCTCACCCCTCAGTCTCCTGGGACGCAAAGTCCCAGAATTGACCTCGGGTAACGAGATTTGAGGGGCTAAAACGGTGAGGGGAGGTGGCCGGGTTCAAACCGCCGGGCCACCCTGATAGGATGGATCATCAAATGCAGTTTATCCTGAAGTCCCATTACAGAAAAATCGCCGAAAGACATCTCTGTGTTTCCCACGGGAGACAAGCTGGAGTCGGTCAGGGGGGGCTGGCCCAGCGGCAGACAGATTGAAAGACGAATCTCTCGAGTGAGCGAGTTTGCCACAGAAGCAATTTGAGGTGGGGAGGAAATTGTGGCGATGGATAATAGTGTGTCATTTTTATAGCGTGCGCTTTGTTCTGAGATATGACAATGCACGGTTCAACACGCACGAGCCTATATAAGAGGAAATTGATTACTCCACTCAATTAACACCAGGCTGCACTGTGGACAGCTTATGGGAAAGAAAAAAAAAGGAGCCATTAAAGGAGGCAGCGAGAGTCTTGTGCTGAGTGACACGTTCAGTGTCACACGTCGAAAACATTAAAGACTGTGATTGATCTCACTTTGAGGCAAACACAGCCAGATAATATAGGTGCATGCACTAACATGAAATAAAACATTTTGCCTCGAAGGAGGAAAGGGGAGGGGAAGAAACAAGCGACAAATGGCTTCCAGATAGAGGCAGCTACTTAAAAGCACATTTTGGCTGAAATAGAAATTTAGTGCAATTGCGACCGAAGTGTGAATCGCTGTGGCAGAGAACGCATCAAAGACGGGAGACAGATAAAGAGATGGACGGGGGGGTTAAAATGACACCGAGGACAAAGAAAAAGAAAAAATCCCCCAAGAGCAGCAGCTCCTGGCGGTGCTCGCGCCGCTGATGTAAGAAGAACAAAAGCATACCAAATGGACCGCAGCAACCATTTTCAATTATGTATTAAGTTGGACCCGCTCCCAAAGCATGGGCTGTTAGCGGTAAGCAACAAACAGCTTGTGATTGTTTCCACGAGCTCGCGGAGATGGAGTGGGGAGTGAGGCGTGCAGTGCTGAGAGGCCAGCCCGCAAAACAAAGCAAACAAACCCTCAAACAAACTAACAGACAAACTTTCCTCTGTCTCGTGAGCACAAGGCTGAGAGGAGAAGATATAGCTGGAGAATCACGGGGCGGAGGACTCGGGGTGGGAGTGGCTGAGAGTCACCATCAGGTCTGACAGCGTGGCCACTATGGCACTAAGCCCTGATGTATTCATTGAAACAATACATAACTGAATATTGCTTGCCACATAGCAGAGAATGTTTTCACAATTCCTTTGGATTCCTTATGATGTAAGCGTTCAGGCAAGGAAGCAAATTAATGCGGTTTCTTACGAACTTGCTGTTGCCCTCTTACTTCGACTAAACACCCCATGTTATCACTGTGGAAGCTTAACAAACAATTGAAAATGAGACCCTGGTCTGCTGGAGCCTTTTCCAGCTGTAATGGGGGTAAAGGCAGGGTACACAGCAGATAAATTAAATGTATTATATTAAATAAAATGAATTAGAATATTAAAAACAATAATTATGTTTTATTTAAAACACCATTTTTTTGGTCCAGAACATTTCTAGGCCTTCTCTGAAGGTGTAGAAAGTCGTCAAGGTGCAAATGTGGAGTCTTCCTGCTTCAAAACGGACCAGAAGCTCAGGATGGCGCAGACTGTAAAACCCACAGTGAAACCAATCTCTAGGCTTTTCAGCAGGTATTTGCAAACCAATGGGTGACGTCACGACCATTCTGTCCAGCATTATATGCAGTCAAAGGCTGAGGCGATAGCGGCTCAGCTCTTGTGACAAAATCATTGGTGATTGTTTCTATTTGATCTGGCTTCTAGCTTCCTTGGAAACCACAGAGGAACAATCATACAACAATCATAAAACAATCATAAAACAATCATAATGCCTCCTGTCGCTCCCTCCCTGAGCAAACTCGAGCTCCATTGATGTGCTTGTCTCTACACATCAGCTTCCAGTCTTATAAGTGTCGTGCCTCTCCGTGTCACCCCCGCTCAGAAGCAGTGTTGTGATCGCAAACTTGGTGACTGCGCCAGCTCGTCTTTCTCTTATTCCCCTTAAAGCCCAGGAGCCGACACCGTCGCCATAGGTAAGACTAGACATGGCGGCAACAAAGGTTTAAGTGCTGTCAAGGTTTCAATTAACCTCACGCGGGGCCCAGACTGCATTACAGGGACAAATCATTTGAGATTTGGCCACCCGCGATACCACCGTTTATATTAATTAAAGGCTGAATTTATCTCGTACTGGAGTCCGTTACGTTCAGTGGACAGACCTTTTTTGCGGGTCAAAAAAAGATATTTCCGCCATCTGAGGAGAGCGATGGAGCCAACAATTGCCTCATGAGTGAGCAGATGTAATAAAGTATGGCACTGTGTGTCAGCTTCCTCGGTTCCAGTCCCCTGTTTCTCCTGCGCGCATCACACACAAGTGCTCTATGGCTTCAGAGAAATAAGCGTTGCAAGCACGAAAAAAAAAGAAGGGAATTTCTGTTTGTCTGAGCCCAAGGCTTTACAAAATCTTGAAAAACAGCTACTTAACGTACTAGTTACAATCTGTTCTGTTTCTACAAAACAAAAACCTTTGAAATTTACTTGATGGCTATAAGAGCTGATCTTTTCTTCTTTTTGTATCCTGGGTGCCAGTGGAGCACAGTGACATCATTTATCAACAACAATTACAGTTTATTACAGTTCTTCACATAGGCCTGAATTTCAGAACTCACACACACACACACACACACACACACACACACACACACACACACACACACACACACACACACACACACACACACACACACACACACACACACACTGAAAAGCAGAGGAAGAAAAACCGGTAACAGAATTACTTGTGAGGGATCCGTGGGTCTGGTTCTGTGCTAATGTAAAGCAAATAATTTGAAGGAACAGAAAAAAAACACAGTTTAATTTGGTTTCCATCAGGTGGCTGTGGTAGCTCAACCACTTTTATCAGAGGATGTTGTTTTTGCAACCAGCCATGTGACCACATCTTATGGGGGAACTGGAGAAATACAATAAAAACCAATCAATCATGTGAGCTCTGCTCTTCACACCGTCTTCGGTCAATACTTTCTGTCACCTGATTTGCATACTTAAACTTTATTGCATTGTCACACCCACCTCAAGTCAGCATAGTGATTGGAACACTTCCGATCGACTTTTTTAATTTAATTTCTGTTCTGTTTTCCCCACGTGACACACCAAATTGCTCATAAAAACACGGAATAGGAAACCAAACAATGCACAGGCCAGAGACATTCTGTCCAAAAACATCCAATTATGGGATTTTCAGCTCTGTAATAAACATTACACACATTTTACCGATACACCTTTACAGTGCTACATAACAGCAACAATCAACTTCTGCTTCTGTTCTTACAACTAAAGAAAAACAACAAAACTAGAAGCTTACAGTTCTCTGAAGGAAACGTGCCATGAGAAGCCCCATAAAACCCATGTTTGTCAATGCTTCCCCCAAAAGTGCTATTTAAGGCTCGTCTTTGGCGGATATTACAGCAATAAAAGCATACTGCTGCATGTGTTATTACATTGGATCCAACCCAGTCTGCGAGAGCGAAAAAGAGAGCAGGTTTAATAAGATGAGCTGCATGAATAGCTCCTTCCAAAGTTGTGTGGCACATTAGTCAACGCATAATGAACCTTAATATACTGCTTTTTGGCCGATTGGATTAAATATTGGGAGTAATTAGGTGGTTTTAGGGGAATTAGTAAGAGCGACTGGAATGGAAGCAAATGTGCGCATGTGGAAATCCTCATAATCTAGATGACTACATCACCTCACTGTTCCCAGTGCTCAGATGCACGCGTTTCAACACACCCACAGCGTAGACAGTCACCCTCTGTTAGCTCTCGACGAGTGTCATCCCCCCCACAGAGAGAACATCCGAAAGCTTTGCGAAAGCGATTCAGCAGTGAGATGAGAGTGAGCGACGGGGAATGAACGGTGCATGCAAACACTTTGAAGCTGCTTCACGAATCAAATCGGCTTGCTGGGTTTGCAGACGGCAGCTTGAGTCCTATGATGGGTCTGAGGCGAATGGCAAAGGTCTAAAAGGCCATGAGCCAGCCAACACCTGGGTAAAAGCTTATATTAGGTGTCAAAGACAGACGTGTCGACAGTGGTAATGACAGGTAAAGGACTTAAAGGAGTTGTAGTGCATTTCATAAGGCTCGGGTGACAGACACAATTGGCCGTTGCTTGTTTTCTTTTTAGAAACTTGCACAACTTTTATAAATATAACTCATGTCTGACAGTTCAGCACCATGGACAGCAATTCACGAGCCATTTTATTGTTGCAGTTGTTCTGCTGTGCTTCATTGGCCACATACTGCCCATACAATAAAAATAATAATTTTCAAAAAGATGAATAATCATCAATTAAATAACAATCAGCACCGTGACTGTTACTGGAGTGTCACCAGTTTCAGAAGGTTGGGGCTTTGTGACGCTCAAACTTGGCTTCCTCCACTTGGTCTCAATTTAATAAGCGCCCCCTCTAATGCTAAATGTTAAAACAAAGAAACATAGGACAAGCTAAATTAATAAATCCAGAAAGAAAGGTGCAATGCAGTACTGAAGACAATCTTGAAAAGTGGGCCAAGCTGAGGGAGAACAGAGCGGTCATGAGGAGTGCGGCAAGACTGCAGCAGGATGATGGATTGATTTTTCGGATCACTGTGCCCCCTCCCCTTTCTGTAGGTGTCACTCTTCATGGATTTTCTCATAGAACTTCTTTGTCTCGCTCATATATAAATCTAAAGTGTCAGCTGTCCTTAACAAAAACATATGTGCTACCGTGGGCTGCGGAACAAAAGCTGACAATTTACTCTGCTGGAAAAGCACAGCTGTCTCGCTCTACGTGCAACCAGCCATCCTGAGCTTGGCAACAAAACCATGGATCTGTGCCATGTATTAAAGAGAAGAACCTATGCGTAGTCCCACAAAATTGCAACTCCAAAATATTACTGCATACATTGTTAAACTCGTGTGTCGATGACATTGTGATATGCAGTGAGAGTGCGGGTTGGGCGGAATAGCAAGTGAGTTGGAGGTTTGCCCCAGTAAGGACAGGTTTTTGAAGTTAGTTGCAGCCAGAAAGACTGTATGTGTGTGAATGGGAGGGAGTCAAGTGGAATGGCGAGGATACAGGGAGGAGAGATAAAGAAGGTGGACAATTTTTAAAGCTCAGGGTCAACAGTCCAGTGCAACAGAGAGTGTGGAAAAGAGGTGAAGAAGCGCGTGCAAGCAGGTAGGAATGGGTGGAGAAAAGTATCAGCTGTGATGTGCGATAAAAGAGTATCAGCAAGAGTGAAAGGACAGGTGGACAAAACCGTGGCGAGAGCAGCGATGCTGTTTGGTTTAAAGACAGAGGCAGTGAGGAAAAGACGGGAGGCAGAACTGGAGGCAGCAGAGATTAAAATACCGAGCTTCTCTTTGGAAGAGATCAGGACGGAGAGGATCAGGAATGAGTCCATCAGAGGGACAGAATATGTTAGATGTTTTGCAGATAAAGCTAGAGAGGCAAGACTAAGAATTTTTTTAAGTGTGTAGCAAGAATGGCAGTGAGAACTTTGAAAGAAGGATGCTGAGGTTGGAAGAGCTTGGCAGAGGGGCAAGTGAAAGAACAAAGAGATGACGTTAGTTGTGTGAACTAGAGCTTGGTAATTCAGTTCAAAGTGGGAGTTTTATCACAACATACTGGCACTGCAAATAATTTCAAGATTACATTTTTAACCCAGACCTCGTCTCAGCAGTGGCATTTTTTTTTTTCAAGCACAGCAGACACGGCCTATGAAGGGCAGACATGCACTCATGACACACACTCCAAATGAATGCCAATGTCAGAAAGAATTACGCTGGGTATAACCGATATACCCTCAACCCTAAATTTAGGGTGATATCGTTAGCATGTCCAATTAATTTATATACACAGTGGTTGCATTGTTTTTTTTTAAATTATCGCTCAACAAGTCACTTACTTGCTCAGCGGATGTTTGTTGCTTCCAAGATGGGGATGAGAGGAGCGGGAGCACAAAGCCTCTTTTTTCAGGTTTACATGTTTGCTGAGCTCAGCTGCGCTCTCCAACGGTAAAAATCATATATTGGCACTTCAGCACTTTGTCACTGTCAGCACTTTGACAAAGACAGTGCTTTCCAGGCGCTTGTGACTAATGTGTGACTTTTGTACTAACTTTGTACCAATGCTGACAGAACAACATAATCTGCATAATCCAACTAGTGATTCACACATTTATTTCTGCACCAATAACTCCACAAAAATGTATAAAACATGTTAAAGATCATTTTTACTGTAATTAATTGTGATTACTTAGAGCCAAATTATTGTGATTAGCTTGATGAAATTTTCATTGATTGACAGCAACACACACAAATAGTATATATATATCGTTTATAAAGAATAGCATTTATAAATATCCTAATCTCAATCATCTCTATTTCTATATGTATGTTTCTAATGAAAACATGAGTAGTGATGAGACAGATTATGACCCTGAATGTATAACTAGTTTTAGAGCATCCAGTTGGATTTCTTCCAACGCATTTGTGTTTGTCTCCAGACCTGGTCTGGCATGTGATACACATGACTGAGCTGCACTTGTAATTTGTGAATGTGATTATGGATTTCTGTCCTCAGCCTCTTGTAGAGCTATTGACACCAGGCTGAAATAGAGGAACATTGTTCCAACCTCTTCTCCTCTCTCTTTTCTCCTCACAGCCGTTGATTACTGTATGGATCGAACCATGGACCGATTGCAAAACCCATAATGAAGGAGCTACGATGTCAGCCCACTCCATTTGCTGCGGGCCAAAGTTCTTTGTTGCACTAGTCATTTCTCCCCCACTTAAGGTTTTTGTTGTGCCGTGGTGGATGTGCAATCATGTGTTTGCCGGTGTTTATTCTCCCACACTCCCCGTATTCAAGTCACGCCTCAAAACCTACCTCTTCACCCAAGCCCACACCACCAGCAGTATATTCCATACCTAACCCCCCCCCCCGTTTGTTGTCCCACTCTATGATGGAGACTGTTTCCCTTTTGTTACCATTGTGTTCACCTGTTATGTATGTCCTGTTATGTATGTTTTGCTCCTCTCCCCCCCTTCTTATGTAAGCGTCTTTGGGTTTTGAAAAGCACTATACAAATCCAAGTTATTAATATTATTATTATTATTATTATGCTCAGAGGGATGCTGCTAGATGGACAGAACTTCAATACGAAATGAGTTGAAAGAGAAGAAATGCTATGTAAAGCAACACTTTCTTAACTTTCTTGGATTTTATTTAGCACTTACAAAAAATATGAACAACCACAACCTCCCTCCAACAACCGTTTGCCCTACCGAGGAGCACCCTCTTGCAGAGACAGACATATGCGTTGGCAGTTTAACCTTAGATAAGCGGTTGGGGACATTGAATGAAACCAGCTACAGAACAAAACAATAGACAAGGCAGGGTCTACATTCGCCTGTCATGAGGTCTTTTCAAGGCTTAAAGCATATTCACCTGCAGTTACTCACACAGAAGCCAACAAAGGCAACTCATTGACGCACCAGCGTTTGTTTTCACACAGAGTGCAATCCATGATCATATCAGCACCAGCATCTATTGACATATAAAAATGCACTCACTGTATATAAAAATGGATGGCGGAATCATGATGTCACCCATGGGTTTGTAAATACCCGTTCTGAAGCCTGGAGATTGGTTATAATGTCAGCGACATCTTGACTTCCTGAATTGTTTTATAACCAGAATATTCTATATTTGCTTGTGTGAGTGGTACCAGGGCTGAGGTGCTGCTGGTAAACTGACGATACTTTGGTACTAAACTCTACCTAAAAAAAAAAAAAAATTCACCCAAAATTAGACTAAATCTAACACAATTCAGACAAAAGTCTTTGTAACGATTGTAATGACAAATAATTTAAACTAACCTTCATTATCTGTTTGCATAAAATAAAATCAAACCCAACGTGGGACTTCTGTCTTTGCTGGCGGAGTGTCAGCTGCAGGCAGCAGCTCGCTGTCTCAGTCCGCACCCGTTTCTCTGTTTTCACTCGACAGTATTTTATGGTTTACTGCTCCTTTTCCTCTGCATTGCTTTTAAATTCTCCCACGGCGGCAGGTCGCTCACCTACATTAGTCAGAAGTTTGAATGTGGAAAAAAATGACCACTCGACTGATCATTGCAAGAATGGTATAATTGTATAATTCGTTTGTTATCCCTGTTTTGGTCAACAATCAGCTTATTAAGAGCATTTTAACCTAAACTAAGATAGATTAATGTTGCTTTAAGTGATTTCTCTATCTTTTTTTGGGTTTTCTTGCTTTGGAATGATTCAAGCAGATTATCAGTTCATTTTGAAACTTTGACAGCTTATAGTTCTGAGAAAGTAATACAAGAAGAAGATGGCAGTTAAGAAAGCATTACTTCTGACAGAAATGTGATTGATGGGACATGGGCATTTGCCTCAATACATCAACAAGCTTAATGTAGATATAAAATATATTGATATACTGCACTGCATGACTTAAGGAGTTCATGTTGCCGTCATTTAAACCACCCACTTGACGTTACTTTAAAGAAAAAAAAAATGTCCACAGGGTGTTCGTAGAATTAATTTTAACCCCTGACTAAGTGCAAAATCAAAGGGCATGCATTTAAAGAGCCTGTGGCATAAAGACACTTGATTAGATTCCGTTCTCTCCTCCACCTTTATATGTAGCTTCAGGTCACATTTAAAGAGTGCACGGCTCGTTTTAATTTAATCCCCTATGCCGGTGCTTTGATTGGCAGTATTTGAAGGTTGCTGGAGGGCCGTTCAGGTAGTGCAAAAAAAAAAAAAATAATAATAATAAAAACTTAAATTTAATAATAAAAGGATGCAAACTGTCCCATGGAGCAGAATCCAGCCTGATTTGCATATCAAGGAGACTGAAGCTCTACGGTGGGTGACATGTCCCTAGTGTGACCATGTCTGGAGTCAGGCCGTGTCAGCATGGTGCGTTCAAGGACACGAGGACTTGATCTATGTAAGTCTCACTGGCTGCCATCTCCAAGAGTTTCCTTATAGCAGCTTAGAGCTGTTTTTTTATTTTTTTTCCTAACACTTGGAAATTTCCTATGAATTACAGTAGGATGAAAAAAAGAGAAAAAAATAACAACTCTGTTAACCTTGAACAGCAGCTGGGTCACTTGTTTGTACTTTAACTTTAAAATCTGACACATTTCTGTTGCCAACTACCAATAGAAAATCTTTACAGTTTGTCAGAGCGTAAACGTGGATTCTACAAGCAGCTCGGATTTACCGGTACATTAGCAGATATTGGGATGTGACACTGTGAGTGATCAACTATAGCAGGAGAGTATGGATGCTGCAATTGTGGCAGTTCAATCAGACATTGTCACAATAGTAGAAAGTAGAAAAAAAAATGTCAAGGAAGGGTTCTCTTGGTGGACAAACACTTTGGTTTCACTCTGGACTTGCTTTAGTTGAACACAAGAACAGAGTGGTTTCGCCGCAGAGAGGTGATACCCATTGAAGGAAACCAGCCAGAGTCACGTGGTGTCCCAAGCAAAAGGAAATCCTACTGCTGTGGTTTGAACGGGGAAGAGGCAAAGGAGGTTTGTAAGAACACCTTCCACACTTTGCCTCCCCTTTCCAAATACTTTCTCTGAATGGATACATGAGACAAATTGCTGACAACTTCCTGTGGGAAAGCACGACCGAGAGAATACATTTCCACCATCTCAGTTTTTCACTTTCCTCCTCTTTCTTGCTAGCAACACTTTTTTTCTTGCCAGCCCTCCTGCGATCATGTGGAATGTGATGGATTCATGGCACATGCAGGATCCAAAGAAAGAACGAAGAAAACTGACACTAATAACAGGCTTATGTTCTCCTCAATGGCAGCCTATTTAGCTAATTAGGAGCTGACAGAAAGTCAGGGAAAGTGCATAATTAGTCAAACTGGTGCGCAGAACATGGAAGAGGAACGCTATTCTTATCTCAGGGTGGATGTAAGTCCATGGGTAATCCATTAAGTCTACATTTTTATTGCATTGCTTTCGCCCATGATCCTAATCTGTAAATGTTTGTGGTTTTGTTCTTTGGGTATGCGGGTTCTTTACACCCTAATTTCACAAGCAAATTGTCATTTTTGTGAAGATATTGGATGGCATGCTGGCACCAGCTGAGGTTGGAGTCAAACCACACATTCAACTTTATTGATATAGCACATTTCAGAAATGACCAAGGTTGTCCAAAGCACTACAGAAGCTAAACATTCTAAGCAGCAACTTCAATTAAAATACCAGAGAGTGCATGCATGTCTTCAGCAGGAGCTTGAAAGTTTAAAGGCCGAGCAGGTCGGCTATTCCACTGACTGGGTGCAGCCACGGAAAAAGCCAAAGTCACGTTTGTTTTTGGCTCTGGCTCTGGGATCGTCTGATTGGCTGACCTTAGCGCTAACACTGGAGCATGTTGTGGTTCGAACCTTTTCTGCAAATGTGACCTCTCCTCACTTTACAAAATGAGGTCAAGAAACCTACAGTAGAGCCGGACCAGGACCGCTGTTTGTGCAGTGCTCTCTTGATTTTTAATGAAAAACACAGAGAAATTGATTTTTTTTTTCTCATTATGACTCCACTGAGCACTGAGTGGGATAGGCTCATTAACTATACTGAACTGCTGTGAAAACAAACAAATCATATTTGCAGACAGACACTTTTCGCAAGCAGTTAAAAGTGCAACTGGTTTGAAAACACAGTGCCAAATATGCAACTGAAGACAACAGACTTACTGCGTGAAAAGGATGACAAAAGATTTGATGAAAGCACACATCTGCACAACTTAATCCACATGACTGTCAATACCACAGAGAGCGACAGACTCTGACAATGTGCTGTTCATTTGGAATGGTGCCCCTCTATGCGGATGGCTTCTTTTAATGTTATGAGGCTCCTTGGCAGATTGCCCGGACCATTATTATTTGTACTGCTGCAGTTAACATGTCCATGTTGTCGCTGAAAGTTGAGTTCAACGGGAGACTACTGTGTGTGTATCTGCGTCTGTGTCTTTTATAAATCACATTAGAGTGAACAAGTGCCATGGCACCGACAGCTTGTTCTTGGGAGGCAACAACATCACCCTAAACAAAAAGTATGGTTTCAATTTCTCCAGGGAAATGATCTGTATACACCAAGCGCTTAACACAATCACCCTCTTTTCAGGAATTAGATTTTTTTTTTTTGAGATGTTGCCAAAAAGCATTAGTATACTACGATAAGAATATCAGTCAAATAAGTGGCATTTATAAAGTCGTTGTGATACAATGGAGTGCAGAATTGTTCCCCTCTCTCAAGGAAAGCAAAACCAATCCCATGAACATGAAAGATATCCAGAAATTAAAGGTCTAGTGCAAAAGATTTAGTTGCATCTAACAGTGTGGTCCACGTGGATGCCAATTTCTTGTGATGGTATCTTGACAAATTTGCATCCGCCATAATAACCACATTCTTACCATGCACTTTAGCAATAATGTAGATTAGAGAACCACCCGGGAAAAAGGGGATGGGGTGGGGAAGAGTTTTAAAAAGAAACGACACAGAGGCTGGAGGTGGTTCAGCTCCAGAGTGGAAATAAAAAATATTTGTTTTTCAAAGAATCCTGGGGAAGCCGAACCTCTCGCAGCTACAGCACACAGGCTGATTTCCAAATTCGAAAAACGTATTTTACAGGCTTGTGTACTTCATTTAATTTACAGGTTTAAATGTCATGTTGCAACATCTTGAAATAAAAAAAGAATAAGAAGAAGACAGCTTGTAGCTTAATTTTGTGTTGTGTGGGTGGAGGAGAAAAATGCTTGCTATGGACCACTCTAGTTGGGGGAAAAAAAAAAAAAAAAAAAATTATGTATATATATATGTATATATATATGTATATATATATATATATATATATATATATGTATATATATATATATATATATATATATATATATATATATATATATATATATATATATATATATATGGAGTCTTTTTAATATACGCAGTGATATCATGGTGTATATCCAAATACACCATGATATTACCTGGCTCCTTTCAAGGCCAGGTCAGTGGAGAAGCGTGCATTTGCCATCTGCATGACACTGAAGCTTTTTTTGCTTTACACTGCGAGGCCACACAAATGTGTGAATGCCGTGACACAGACACTGCAAAGCTCTTTCATCTCAGCCTGCAGTGACGCTCACTGTTGTCAGCCGTGCCGCGGCAGTTGCTCTGAAATGTTTCCAGCCCACTGAGATTTCTCCTGACCATCACGATTAACATTTTGCCTCCGGCTACACTCAGACTCAGATTTAGGGGGACGACCTCATCCTACCCCACAAGCTGCCTGGCTTCTCATGAAAGTAAACACCATCAAACACGGACACAATGAACAGCAGAATTCCCAAATCTATTTGCTTTCAATGCTTGTCACCTTCATTATGCAACACTAATTTCATGTGTCTGGACCAACTGTGCTGACCCCAGTGTGGTGGGTCTTTCAGTTCCTGTAAACCAGCAAATGATACATAAAAAAAGAAAAAAAAATGAATAAATTGAATGGTGCAGTTACTCTCTGGATCTGCAACATGCTTATTAACAAAGACAACTAATCAACCAATCACATGGTAGTGACATGGAGTTGACGGAGAACGGCCCCAAAGAGAACGAAACATGCCATGAGCAGCAGCTGTGTGGCGGCAAATGTCTTGTTAATGTCAGGGGTCAGAGGTCAGAATGGGTGAAACTGGTTGGAGAACATAACAAGGCAACATTATCAGAATATCATCTCTGGCTACACAACATCTGCAACCTTAAAGCAGCACTTCAGCAGCGAGATAACCCTGAGCTATTTTGCAGGAGACTGCAAACACAGGGTTAAATATGCAGCTTTTCATATCGATCTGATCGAGGCTTCTCCACTGGAGTCCAGGATGAATGATAAATATGTATACTATGGGAACTTTAAGAACATAACATTATTCCCCTAATGAAATGTCTGTTGGCAGGTGATTTACTCAAGCCGATAAACATCAACTTTTTTTTTTCTTTGTTTTTATAGAGGGCCACGTACACTTTTCTCTGAGATGAGTCTCACATCGTTTAGTGGAAGATTATTAAACAGCATTAGTCATTTGTCATTTATTCCACCCACTAAAAAACTGCCGTGACAGTTTCGGTGATTTCCTTTTTTCTGTTTATGACATGCTCAAGTGGCATGTTACCATTCACTGTTGCTTGGTATTTTGTTTGATGTGTTTTATGACGAATTAACAAGACATTATAACTTCCTAACTGCTGGGAGACTGTGATTTATAATGTCTGCAGAAAGAAACCTCACCCGTCAAACATGCTCAACTCTGTCTCTCCCCCTTTTTTGAGTCGTTTTTGGGTTTCCTTTGTCTGATATGCAGTAAAGTTTGGAAGAGTGAAGCCATGAAGGTGTTTATTGTCCACTTTGGTAGCTTTTACACAAAGTGCTCCAATCTCACAAACTAGCAATTTTATTCGCCAAATTCACTGCTTTGTTCCTGCTTTTGCTGCACCTTATCAGTATTTACTCCTTAGTCCAACACCGCCACTGCTCCCCCAAGCTTTACCCGCCATGTGCGACTTTTTGCTGTTATAGTCTCACTCGCTCACACACCGAGCCTCTTGCTAAGCCCCGGTGTCATATCAGCCTTGTGCTGCTAAGCAGACTGTTCAGCCAATTGTGAAATTGAAATGCAGCCCTGGTTATTAGACAAACAACCCCCTCGCCTGTACTGCTAGTTCACTGTCAATAGCCACCGTAGCCTCGGCTAACAGCGCAACTCATTTGTTGATTAAGAGGAGCTGCACTCACTCAGTTTTTGGGTGTGTGTGAGTGTGTGCGCGCTGCTGTGCGGCCAGCCGCTGATGCCAGTTCATGGCTGCCCGCGTGTCTGTGCGTGGCTGAACTTTGGTGCCACGTGAGTGTGACATATTAAACCCCTGCAGCGGTACAAATGAAAACATGACTTCTGGTTAAACATTCCATTTGAATCCATTAACCCGCCGAGATGTACAAACATGAGATGACTAGTATATAATGTGCAGCATACATTTGCATACATGTACAGTAGAGGAAAAAGAACAGTGGTTAAAAAAAAAAACGAACAATAGTGAGATAGTGTTTTTCCTTGACCCACAAACATTTAATTTAGTGGACTATTCTGTTTCTTTGCTTTTTTTGAGCAGTTACTAAGACCTTGTGCTAACATCGCTGTGCAAAGTCCACCTGTTCACACACTCACAGGCCACTTTCTTAAGTAGCTCTTTCTAGTACAGGGTCACAATGAAGTCCAGTGAGTGCATATAAACGACACACTGCTTCAAGGTTGGATGCATTATGCATTCACTGATGCCATTTGAGTTATTTAAGATATGGCCTTCTCCAACCAGTACTCCCATTCTCCTCTCTCCTGCTCTTGTTTTGGACCAGTCTCTGGCTGTGTGTCGATCAGCAGTTTGTGAAATACTCCGACCAGCCCGTCTGGCACCAGCAACCACGTTCAAAGTCACTTAAATCCTCTTTTATCCTCACGCCCAGTTTGAATTTCAATAAGTCGTCTTCACCACATGCCTTAATTGAGTTACTGCCACATGACTGGCCGATTAAGTAATTGAGCATTAGAACTTAAAAAAAAAAAAAAAAAACTGACTAGTGTGAACATGCATTAAAGTCACTTTGCAGCCTTGGGTGCTAATAGGCACGTTTTGGATGTGACTAAGACACCACGGGATGTGACAGGAACGGCGGTAATAAATAGCTGAGGAGGCAGTCAGGGTGGTCACTCTACATCTTGTGTGTCCTTCCTCTCTCGTCCTCCTCCCACCACTCCCCAGTGTGCATCCTTCTCTTTTCATCAAAACCACACACACACACACACACACACACACACACACACACACACACACACACACACACACACACACACACACACACACACACACTCTTTGCTCAAGCAAGTTCATTTAACACTAGGACCTGTTTCTCCCTGGCTGTGGCTCAGTATTGACAACTTGACCCCAGTGAAATCAGACATGCGCACACGTGGGGACATGAGCGCTCGCTCGCAAAAGTCAGTCCTTGAGTGAGTGTGTGTGTGAGTGAGTGAGTGTGTGCGTGCGTGAGTGCGTGAGTGCGTTTTGTTGTGGGCGCGCCGCCGTGTGGGCGCCTGTGCATAAGCCCCATGGGCATTCAGAGCGATTCTAGAGAGCAAACAGCAGACTTCTTCCCGCCCGAGCTCACTTTGCATTGACAAGCACGCCGCGCATCCTGCCTTTACCCTTAATATGATGGCAGCCTCATAACAACTTTGTCAGATGTACGGGAAGTGACTCCGCCGTGACTCCTGCGTCAGTGTCACTACTCTTTAGGCTGGAGACATCTGAAGTGCTCCCGAGGGCTCGGCAGGCTAACCTTGAATGAGGAAGTGGAGAGGTACGTTCAACACTGCAGGGCGCTGTGTGTGTGTGTGTGTGTGTGTGTTGTGTGTGACAACTCCAACCATTGTTTACTGTGTAGAAGCTGCCACACAGTCCACTGCTGTTAGTACGTGTCTTCAATATTTTAATTTGTGTGTGTGTGTATATATCACATACACACATAAATGCATATATACAGCACCTATGTGTTATTAAACACTATGAAAAATAATCTGTTACTCATGTTTTCTGACAATAATCTCCAGCGACTCGGTCAACCGACCGGAGAAATCAGAAAATTCCGTCCTTTACTTTACTCCATTTTTCCCAATGGATAATGATACCTCTGCCAGGTGAGTCCCGCCGCGCCCCCGCCCCCCCCAACCCCTTAATGGTGCTTATTTTTGTCTTCTTCAATAACACACAAAAACGCACAAACACCAAACGTTATTTTTAACAGGAAATGTAAAATAAATGCATTTAGCTGGATGCTGTAAAACAGAGGGCTAAATCTGCTGTTATCTGGATGTCTGGATTTTTGGTCAATGGACCAAAGGCCGCTCAACCAGACTCTACATGAAAAATTAAGAATAGAATTTTTAAGCATTGCTGAGATAAACACAAGTATCATGGTTTCATAGTTTTTAAATATAGCTCTGCTATGTTTATGGTTTTCAGAAGAGATAATCGATGCAATCTTTTGCAACATGCTATTTCATTAGTTGTAATGACGCTTTAACTGCAGTCACAAATAATAGTTTGCAGAGAGGAAACCATTAAAAGAAAGGCTTGATTCAGGAGTTGAAATTGTATAAAGCAAGAGAAATATGCGTTAGTGAAAATGAGAAGCCTTTTTTTTCTGTTCCCACTTAAACTAAAGCCTCAGCAGCACAGACAAGACGTTTCCACCAACTGCTGCCATTCCTCCCCTGCCATGTATCATCTTTCGCACCCCCTCAGCTCACCTCCTGCATCTCCTGTCATTCACATTTCATTAATATTTCAGTACCAAGGATCCCTTTTCACCGTTATCTCATTGTGGCTGTATTCTCTGTTCAGTTGGCTTTCACAGAAAACAGAGAAAGAAAAATTCAAGGAGCCTTGGTACCAATTATTAAAGAGTTATTTAGATTAGCAGTGATTGGCCCTCTTGTTGCAACTGTGTGCCAGCAGAGGGTCTCTCACCGCTTTGATTGCATAAGATTTTTCTTTACTCAGTTCAGCTTTGCTTTCGTCACCGTGAAGTAAATGTTAAAGTCAATAAAACGTGTTTCTGTCAAACACTTTTCACAGAATAAAATAATGTTATAATAATAATAAAAATAATAATAATAATAACAATGATAATAATACCCGTCTTCCAAACTACTTCAATAAGTATATTTCACAGCAGTGCACTGATTGCAACATGGGTAGTGTTGTAGTGTTGTCTAAAGCTGCGTACAGATGATCCTCATCAGTAATCCTGGCAGTGATCACCAATAATACTAATACAGCAAAAAACAATTTACTTCATGTAAATTGAACACACACTACAGCACATGATGTTGGACTAAAACCTGCCACAACAAATTTTAACATGTTAGCTCGCTAACTAGCCAGCAAGGAGATACTAGCATTAGTAAGCACATTAGCACCATTACGCTACTTCTTCAACACCACCAACATGGTGTCAGAGCACGAGTCCATTGTTCCATTTGGATGGCTTGGGTCCGAAAATCAAACACTGCATTCTCATGTTATGTTATGTCACTTCATGTAAACTTGCTTTGTGCAAGGGTTCAGTACAGAAGTTTGAAATTGATCCTAAATATTGAATGGAATGGAATGCCCCAGTTTTAACTCTACAAATACACAGAAGGATGCCATTGTCTTCCGGCAGCAATGCACAGTCCAGAGGCCGTTGTAAATAATGGAGCACGTACCACTTTCTGGGCCTAAATAAAGATAACATAGCATGCAACTTATATGAGCCATGAATTAGAATGCGCTGAAATGTTGCATGGAAAGAACTCTTATGTGCCATGACGCCCCTCCCTCTTTCCCTCCCTCTCTCCCTCCCCCGACTCCCCCAATCCCATCCCGCCTATTCAACCGTTTCTGCATCCGTTTCTTCAGCCCCTGTCCCCCTCCTCCTCCTCCTCCTCCTCCTCCTCATCTTTCCAACATTCACTACGAACCGACACGGTGATTATTTCGTCACTCGTTGTGGAGCGCCATTTCCCTTCCGACGCACCATACACACTCAGAAAAATAAATAAATAAAAAATATAACATATATATATATATATATATATATATATATATATATATATATATATATTTTATATTCTGTTCTGAGCCACTCTGCGCTGGTTCCCCCTTTGCATCCGTGCATCCCGGCGAATGCAGCGCTGACATCCCTCCTCCCGTCCCTCTCCCTGCTGTCAAAGCCCATTCTCTCCCTCCTCCACCAGCTGCGCTGAGCAGAGGCCCACTGTGCCAAGTGCCATTTGATTAGCCTCTCTCTGGCAGCAGCAGTAATTGTGCGGACATTTCCTCTCTTCCGCCGCCACATTTCTCTTCTCCCTTTATCAGCTGCGCGCTGGAGAGACGATCATCATCCACAACATCGCCATCCATCCCGCGCCACATCCCCCGTCCGCATTCTCTCCGGCATCCCCATCTGCGCTGGTGAAAAGCACCCTGTGCGGTTGCGTGCCCGATGTATGTACGTACAAACACTTCTCTCTGTTAGCACGGACTGTCCGTAGAATGCATGTTGCTTCCATCAGCCTACTTTTCCAAGAGGAACATTCTTGTGCGACTGCGTCGGTCTCGTGTGCCATTATCCGTTAAGTTCCTCTGATACGACAGAGTGAAAAATTCAACCCGAGCATACACAACGAGATACGCTGCGAGATTTCAAAGGCAATAAGGCGGCCAGAGAAGAAGCAGAGTTGAGGGATAAAAGAGAAGCTGTTGGATGCGGAGTCAGGGGATGATGGAGTGAGCGGGCAGCGGAGACATTGATTGGGAAGGTGTACAAACAAACACTTCACCCACACAATGTACGGAAGCTTTGGGTGTATGAATAGATCCCCGGGGTAAATTTGCATGTCAGAGCAGCAGCGCATAAAAAGCCCACATAGAGTAAACAGAAATTATTGGAGCAACAGAGTAGAAAACAAGTACTGTAACAACATAAAGATGAAATGGAAAGTGTGCCATGTGAACCGTGTGGATGCATCCAAGAATGCAAATAAGAGGGAAGTGTGCCAAATGAATGTAATTATAAGTTGTGAAAACATGTTCCAGTGTGCTAGAAGTTAGCTGGAGTGTATAGCGGCAAGAATAATAAACTGTCAACCTGTTCAAGATGAAAAAAAGAAAGGCTCACTTCTCTCCTGGCACCTGACAGACTGCAAGGTAGAACAAGTTCCAGTGTCTTTATGCTGCCTCCTCCTCCCCATACACACAACTACCTTCAAGACTGCTGGCAACTCCACCTACACTACTGATGTATACAAACAATTCATTATTTTTCATTATAGAGTGAAACATTTGAAACTTCTGTGTGCAACTCCTCAACTCAACTCAAAACTTTTAACGGTGATGTTTTGCCCAAGGCGCGACCTGCTTCCTGTCTGAGAAACACCCACTTGAGACGCCAAATGCCACGCTGCAGTGACACAGGCACATGGAATAGCTCCAAAGTCTGTACATTACATCAGCGTATGTGTCAAGTTCACTGGGTGAAAGGTGTAGGACAAGTCTTTTTATATTGGGATGCACTCAGCACTCAATTGAAAATATCTTTAGTTGTTGGGTGGAGCCACTTGCTCCAAGAGACTTTTTGTGTTTGTCCTGGTACACATGTGGCACAATTGTCATGTATTAGAATCTATTTCATTTTACTTTTTGTTATCTTTAATTGTTATAACTCCAAAATCTGTTAAGTTTTTGTGGCCTTAATAATACATTATATGTAGAAATGACCAATTATGAGACCACAACACTAAATGTCAAGACAATGACAAGTTTCATGTTAAGACTCATAAATGTAGGCTATAAAATGAGGGCTGCTGGTTTAGGAGTTAAAATTTTGAACCGGAGAGTCATTACATTTCCAACTTTGTCTAAAGTGTGTGAACAATGGCAATGCATTTATCATTAGCTGATCAAACTGCATATTTAACCTTGTATTAATCTCAGTATGTGGGCCTTGTTTTGCCAAACAGCTAAACATTCACACTCTGCATATATTTGTTTCTACAGTGAATCAATTTCAAGTTCAGGGGGAAAAAGAACTTGTGCATCTGTGTTGCCTGGCTGTTGTCAGATCCACCTTATTGCCCCCCCTCAATATATATATATTAAAAAAGAGAACAAGAGGTGTCAATCATGACTACTGGACCGCCGTGTGAGACTCAGTGGTCTTGACGTGAGTGACTGGAAGGGGAGCTTCATGAGCCAGCGATGAGCTCCAGGAAATGTTAGTAAGCACCTTCCCTGTTAGTCATCAATCTCTTGCTTTTGGGCTGCACAATCATGTACATACAAACCAACACAGAGCGCACAATGTCACCTCTGCTCTGGAAAAAAAACTTCCACTTTTCCACCTCTATGTTTAAAAGGGCATTTTTATTAAGAAGAAAAAAAAAGAAAAAAGAAAAAAAGAAACGCAATCAGCAATTTGCATTAAGGGATTCATTTCCATTAAATGCTGGATATTTTGTTCCGTTGCTGCTTGGAACACAAACATTCCAATCACCAAAATTTCACCAGTTTCAGACGCAAACATCTATGAAACTATGAATTGTGAAGGAAAACCAAAACAAAGCTGTGACTTGCTTTTAAAATGCTATTTAAACATGTTAAATATTGTACACCGAGTAATGAAATCCATGTCATTAGGAATTAATATTGAAAGTACAAACAATGATAAGGAATGACAGAACTTTTTCATGGCTGTCTGTCAAAATGATGGACATGAAGCCAGTGTGACGCACATCCCTGCTTTATTCATCTGACAGACAATCTGGTTTGTCGACAATGATAAGTGTCGACAGGAGGCTTCATGTTTCACTCTGCTATCAAAATTTGTGACTGGAAAAAAGTGATGTAGGCCAACTATGCCAAACTGCTTAGAAATAACGCTCAATAACAAAAAAATAGTAGCATAAGTTCACAACAGAGGAGTAAATTAAATACAGCTTTGTGTATTTAAGTACAGCTGTGTGTTGCAAAAGGTAACTATTGTTTTTTTTTCCCACTGAACACAAAGGAAAAGAAATGCCTTTTCCATTCATCAGGAGAGTTTATTTTCTAATTGAAGGTCGGACAGAAATTCAATTATCGACTTAAACTATTGTCCGTTTGCCAAGTACCATTCACCCAGCACACCAATCGTTGCAGTCAGGTGTCCAGATGTCTGGCTGGCAGCACATGCCTAGTTTGCTACCATGCGTCCAACCAGGTGTGACCGTGCTTGCAAATAGCCAACAAAAATCACTGCTTGGTTGTCACCAAACCGTCCCTACCTCTAGCCAAGTTCTTAACAAAGAAACATCACCGCAACAACTGTATAACTCATTTCTACAATCTTGATTATGCATGTCATGCAAATGTTTTCAACTGAGGGAAGACAGATTATCCACTTCTATTTAAAATGTATCTCTTTGATTCCATTACACCTAGTGCTACATAGCCTTTTTTGTGAATTTCCAACAACTAATTCATATTTATAACAGAGGTTGGACCATGCTAGTCATGGACTGTTTTATGAATTTCATTTAAAGGGCACCTATGATGCTTTTCCACTTTTCTGCGCTTTAAAAACTGTTACGATGTTGAACCCTATCGTCAAACGATCGAAAATCGTCAAATAATGAGGTTCATGCGTTTGGACGTGAGCCCTGCAAATTGTTGGGCATGGTTCTAAACGCTCAGTTCACGGAGATTTTTTCAACACTGGGAACGCAATGACGTGATTGCGTTCCAGAGCTCCTTCATGGCCTCATGGCCAAGCTCAGACACACTCTCGGACTGGTTCCGCCCTCCCCCGCTCTGCCCCGGAAGTGATGTCACAATGCGCTGCTCCAAGAAAATGTTTTTTCGGTGTCTGGGAAATTAAAAAAAAATAAAATAAAAAATACAGAGCGACTACCGAAGCACCAAGAACCACAACCGTCGGAGTGGAACAAACAGAGAAAATGTTGGAGGTTTGTTCAGCCTAATGCGGATGCGATGGAACACCGGTCCAGTCGGCAACGGGAGTGAGATGGGCTCGACTTGGCCGGTGGACGACGAGAGAATAGTCAGCCACGGCAATATTTGAAAACATGTATGAGGACTGTGAGTGTATTGAGACCTCAAGCAACATTAGTTTTAAGTATACTTGCAACGTACAACCGCTGAATCGTGTTGATGAACTGTTACCCACCACCGCTAACTCCATGCTCTGCTTGTTATGTGTGTTGTGCTCGCTGGCAGCGAAACTGAAGAGGCAGCGATTTTGACTCACAAGTTTCGCTCCTTATAGCGATTTTCACGCTGCCAGCATCTTAACATGGGTTGTATAGAGCACTTCCTGCTTTGTGTGGACTTAAGTTGTGCAGATATTCTTGTCTAATAATAAACGACTCTATGACTGAAGTGATTGTTTCAGCGTACATATTTGCTCTGCTAGGACAGTGTTTTGATACAAGTCAACAGTATGAAACCAAATCATTCTAAGCCCTATTAAAATGTCTCGCAAAAATACAAAACAAAAACACGGTCAGTACACAAAGTAAAATATATTTCCGGGGACACGGAAGGCACAAAAAACGTCCAGGGACCTTCGGTCCGCCTTGGGTCGGTACGAAGCTGGATTAGCCGGTAAACAGCTGCTAAAGGGTGAAGCCTTCACGACGGTAAGTGTTTAAATTGTGCCGGTTTCGTAAAGTTTGCCGTTTACTCTTCACTCCCGCACTGGTAAACTGAGGAAGTGAGGCTCAGCAGCGACAAAGAGTGTGACCAATCACAGCGGAGTGGGCTGGGCGGGAGGCGTACACGGAGGAGGCCGGGGGTCGAGTGAAGTAAAACAGACCGTTTTCGCGGGATCAGGAAAAACGAGGAAACGAGCAGCGAGATACACAGATCTACAAAGTTTTCAGTGCGGGGAATCGTGTGTTGCTACTCTGGAGGGGCCAGAAATCAAAGTAAAAAAAAACCAAAGTTTATTTTGGCAGAACTCCACTGTCAAAATGAGGTTTTGGAAAGAGTTTTAAATGAAATACAAGAACATAAACTCATTTGAAAGTGTTGATCAGGTGGACCCTACACACATATCTGGCAGCCAGAAGGGGTGACAAGGTTTTAGAGCAAAGAGAGAGAGATTCTGGATTTGTTGAATAAATCCTGCCGTCAACCAGGTTGGGGTCACAAGTCTGTTAGCGCAGGAACTGATTCTGAGCTACATTTATTTATGAAACCGGCTAGAGTTACTCCTTTTCTCAGGTTTGACTTTTTGTAACTCACGGAGTGAGACAGAAAACCTAGAGTTTCCCTCATTTCATGGTTAACAGACTTGGGCTTTCCATTCACCCACTTTGTGAAATAGGCCCCGGGCCATCAACTGGTTCCACTTAAGGACACCACTTCCATCCATGGTGACTCTCCAAGCTTTTTCTTCTTCTCAGGAAACATCAAAAACAGAAATCACTCAGTCTGGCTTGGTGTGAGAGTTCAGTGTCTAAATGTGAAATCGATAGCTATTGTAACAATCTTTTCTCCTCATCTACAAGAAGAACGGAGGACAAAAAGCAAGGAAGAGCAGTTGTGCATCACTGGGGAGTGCTTGTGGTCATGAGCGGAATAGAAAGGGGACCGCCGAGGGCGAGGTAGGATTGTAAAAAGGACTCAGGTCTTGCTTGTTTAATCTTCTCACTTGTACATGTTCACAAAATAGGAAAATGACATCCAGAAAAGCACCAGAAAAGCCGGCTTTCCTTTTCGAAATTCCAACCTACAGTGTCCTCTGCCGTGATCACTCAAGCAATTGTTCAGAAACGGTTCATGAATAAATGTTATATATCTCACACTCCTCACTATGTAGTGCTGCATGCGATGGGGAAAAAAAAAGCAATGTTGACCAACTCTGCCCATTTGCCCAGAAATATTGCTGAATAAGAAAAGAACAGTAGATGAAGTTTACAACAGGAGTGAGTTAAAATATTTCACACTCCTCACTCTGTAGTCTTGCATGGGGCTGATTTAGTTGTATAATATTAAGTCACTTCTGGCTTTTCAATTCTCAAAAACCTCAATGCCAATTTGAACAATATCAAAATAAAGCACTTTCACTAACGGATTAATTTCTGTTAAAGTTGCAATTCAACAATTTATTTTTTTTCTTGGTGAAGTTTGGAAAAGAAAAATATAACATTTATATCAGAAATGTAAAGGGACTTCTAGAGGTCTCAGAAAAACATGAAGGACAAAAAAATACCTGCAAGGGTCTGTGTTGCGTTGCGTGTGGGTCGGTCTTTTTTATTTGGAAGGCAGCAGACTTGCGCTTACTCATGAAGCAGAACTGAACCAGACATACTGACATGGCCATGGAAAATACAAACTAGACAACAACCGGACTCTGACAAAGGGAGACAAGGACTATTTATAGAAGAGGGCAGGGGACCACAGGTGAGAACAATCAGGGGCAGGACTGACAACGAGACACAGGTGAAACTCATTAGGGTGGAGGGACACATAACTCCAACCAGGTGGGGCTAATCACAGATAGGAAGCAAAGCTCGCAACATGAACAACTGGAAAAGAAACTTCAAAATAAAACAGGAAATGCATGCGCGCGCGCGCACACACACACACACACACACACACACACACACACACACACACACACACACACACACACACACACACACACCAAACCCTTACGTCACCGAAGATAAACTTTCAAGGCATGATCAAAAAAGGACACAATCAGCAGAAAGTAATGATAATTAGATCATGACATAATAGGTTGACCAAACAAATGCAAATGCACACATTTACATTCCCCCCCGAGCCGTTACAAATCAGTGAGGAGGTTTCCCATCAAATCGAACTCTGCTATATCCCTCTTAAATATTTATGGGCCGGCGCCGATGATCCACCATGCCTGCTTTACTATTTGTCAGCGGAACCAATTTATTCTGCGGAAGGCTGCCCTATTGGTACATTTAGAAAATTACAGGGAGACTCGTCATCATTGCTTATTGTGCTCTTTACACATCAATTGCCACTCCAAATTGAGTAAACAGAAATCTTCAGCGCACGGCGCGGCGAGCGGGCCGGTGTTTGGTAGCAGTCGGACAGGTATCTATTTACTGTGATTGTGGGAGGGGAGAAAATGTCGACTTCTGAATGGAGTTTGCCGCTGTGCTTTGAATGCGGGCAAAGTGTGAGGCGTGCGCGCACTGCAAAGCCAGCGACGGCCGTGGCCTCGCGGAAAAAAAAAAAAAGTAGAAAAGGAAAAAGCAGAGAGAGGAAGAACACCTGATGCAGTTCACAGAGTTGCTTTTTCTGAGGTGAGTGCTTTCACATCGACTCTTTGTGGGGCTGATGATAAGCGCAGCCCCCATGTATTGCAGAGCAAGTGGCAGAACACTTGAATTTCCTGGATACAAGAGCGGCGAAAAAAAAAAGCTTTGTTTCGTCACCGGGCGGTTGTCTGCTTGACTCCTGTTTCCTCATCACCTGCGCCGCCGCGATGCAGAATAAACGGCACCGCAACGATGGCGCACCCTCAGGAAGGAGAAGACGAGCGCGTCCGCAAGAAAAATGCAACGGAATGTCTGAGCATGTGCACAGAATTGTGTCTTTTGAAGAGGCCAGTAGATTAAATTACTTTCGGGACGGACGCGGTGGGGGGGAGTCGGGTGGGGAGGAAGGGGGATATTGAGAAAATGATTAAAAAATAAATGGAAAAATGATTTCCCATTCTGGCTCCTGTCACAATGGAGGGAGAAGGCAATGGGGCGACTGCATGGTTATTTGTCTGGCTGAGGCCAAAGCGTGCCTGTTGTAGCTGCTCATTATAAGACATTACCAATTTATCCTCCGCTATCTCACCCGTCCACCGCCGGCTGGGGACTCCTGGGCCAGATTACCTAAATGCAATAATCCTAATCTCTATTCGCAGTTAATTATGTCCACAGGAAAACAATCCCGCCATGGCATGTGCCCTTTCTACACACACACTTGGTCCTCGTGTGATACCCAGCAACTGACCTTGAAGCATGAAGCAGCTGAGCTATGTGAAGGTTGTAAGCAAGAGGGTGAAAAGGTGTTTTGTAGTTTTATTTATTCCCCCCATCCACCCCGCCCCCTGCAACTTTAATATATATTTTATGGGAATGGATTCTTCTCCAGCCAACAAGAGCTACAGCAGTGTTATTATAGCTTGAAGCAACTATGATATTATGATCAGAAAAAATACTTGCTTCACTTGCTAGCATGGTAAGCTAGGTAGATGCTTTTTTTTTTTGGTCTTAACCAAAAAAAACATAAATAAAAACAAGTTAAGAAAATAATTTTTCTATAGGTATGCGAGAGGCTAAAAGGTGTTTGGAAAAACCTTCTGTCCATCACATAGTAGTGCAGTTGAAGCGGAGCCAGCTCAACTCAGGAGCAGCATTAGCTACACATCGACGTGGTTCAATGCACCACTGTGTTTACCAGAACTCTTGCCGAAGTCAATTGTGAATGAAGGAAAACAGAAGTTTCATTGTCAGCCTTACTTATATGTACTCATTATGTTGTTTGTGACTCATCAAACATGCTTCCTAATGGAGGTTGGCACAGTGGAGGTATAAATTCCCGGGCTGAGCAATGTAATGTTACGCATTAACACTTTACATCCAACACGTTTACTAGAAGCCCTGTGAAGCTTCTAATGGCATCGCAACCAATATCATTAACCCTGAATCAAATAGCCAACACCAGCTCAGAGATCACCCCTGCTGCCCTGTCCTTGTACTGGGCCATGTACTTGTCGCCTTACTCTTGGTAGTCCATCTTTAGTTTATTCTAATCTGTGGCAGGACCTTGGCGGGAGAGAGAGAGAGAGGAGGGGTGAGAGGGAGGGGGTGAGAGAGAGAGTGTGTGTGTCTGAGGCCATCAATTAGAACTCTGCTGGCTGTCCATGAATTGCCACGTCCCCAACCACACCTCGCCAACCGCCACATAATTACATTTCAAAGACGTAGCCGGTGTTGACCTTAGAGAGGGTTTGACGCCGTAAATAACCACCAAAGACAATCTCCACACTCGGGTCCAAGAGACCTCTGAAAGCTGCTCGGTGTTCAGGCAGCAGGTAGACAGCAGCTCTCCATTCTCCTCTGTGTTCATGCAAAATTTAAAACATTTGTGCATGATTTAAATAAAATCCAAGCACTTTCTCTCTCTCTCTCTCTCTCTCTCTCTATCTCTCTCTCTCTATGTCTCTCTCTCTCTCTCTGTGTATCTCTCTCTCTCACACACACGCTTTTTTTAAATATACATTTTTTACAGTTTTCAAGATTACTTCTGGTCTTTCACAATGCAAGATTTAAGTGGTGTGTTAGGCTTTAATGAATCCATGGATTTAATACAACCAGTAAAATTCAAATGATTATAATGTCTTCAAAATGCCTTATTGATGAACTTACACTCTGACTGGATGCAGTCAAGATCAGGTGGACTATAATCTTCCCTTTGAAAAGATTGTAACAGTATTAATATGAATAAATGAAGGGTTTACTTTAATCAGCCGTGTCATTAATGGTGGTCTGTGGTTCCCAATGAAACCATCAATCAAGTGGTTTACAGCCATATTTAACGGCTGCTGTGAGCCTTTCCACATGCAAGCAAAACCTCAGTTTAGAACAGAAAAGTATGTACGTCAAATATCCAAGCGAGACCGGTTAGGCGGAGTCTTTCTGAAATAACTGCAACTCAGAGCAGGCAAAGAAATTAGCAGGTGAATGTTCTTAAAGTGGCCATCTGTTCGGCTCCTAGAAGGCTGTCGGTCAGCAGCTGTGCGTCGCGGCTGAGACGGAGCGAATGGCGAGATGCAGAGGGAAGCTTTGTTTATGTCCTGGCGCTCTGGTCTCTCTAGCCGCCCCTATCTGTTTGCCATCCATCAGTATCTGACAACCGTGACAGGTTAGAGAGAGATAGCACCTCAATACCGCTGGGATAGGACACAATGATGCTACCACAGACGTGTGTGTGTTGCTGCGAGTGTGTGTGCACAAGCTTTTTTTTTTTTTTTTTTTCATTTCTCCACTGGGACAGTAAAAAGTACAAAAACATATAAATACATTTATTTTTTTTATTTTCTTGTTCACAAAACCATAATATGCTGGAGGCACAGTGAGGCAGAACACACCGTGTACTAGATTTCTAACATTGCAAAGCAGGCAGATTGTTCAGATTCCAATTCTGAAATCTCCTTCATCCATCCAAGAGCATTTTCATTTAGCCTTGACACTCCAGTTGATACTGCGCCAAGTAACAGCCACAACAACAACAACAACAACAACAACAACAACAAAAACAACAACAACGACATTGGAGTAGACCAGGAATAAGATATCACAAATGAATAACCAACGCTAAATGCATTATAATGGTATGGATGTTTATATACGTAGCTGCAATTTAATCAGAACTGGATGATATCACTCTGGCCACTTTATTAGGTCTTAAATAAAAATAAATAAATATTTTAAAATTAATTATTAGGTTAAATGTAAATTTGTTTCTTCATCCAATCACAGGAAATGACTAATCAACCAGTCACATGAGAGCAACCCAATGCATTTAGGTATGTAAGATGCTCACTTTGGAACACCGTCATCATCACCAACTGTGGCTCAGTTGGTAGAGCGGGCGGGCGAATTGATGATTGAAGGTTTGGTGGTTCAAATCCCTGCTCCAACTGTCCACATGTTTGAAGTGTCCTTGGGCAAGACACTGAACCCTAAATTGTTCCCTTTGGGGCTGGCAGCGCCTTGCATGGCAGCAGCCACCCATTGGTGTATGAGTGTGTGAGTGAATGGGCGAATGAGAGGCCATTGGAAAGTGCTTTGGGATACTGTGAAGGTGCTGGAAAGTGCTATATATAAGTGCAGTCCATTTACCACCACCATCATCATCATCATCATCATCATCATCATCATCATCATCGTCGGCGTCTCATAAGACCTCTAAGCTTGAGGCAGTGTGTATATATAAATATGACTTAATTAGGCACCCGTGTCTAGCAAAGTGTACCTAATATGGTAACTGTATTTTCCCCCAAAAACTACTCGGCTTTCCTTACAGGGCATTTCTTTCTGCCTAACTCACGCCTGGCTTTGGCAGGAGGTCTGTGGCTGATGCCACTCATCAACAAATCTAAAGCCTTTAAAATATTGGTAATTACTGTCATGTTATTTTAAGTGATTTCTCTTTTATCGCTGAATGTCCTGGTTTGTAGCATTTTCGATTTAAGTGAAAAGTGTTTCATAAATGAATAATTATTATATTTACGGTACTCATGGTCCAGACAGACAGAGGAAATGATTGGGGTTCCAGGCTGCAACATTCCTCCAACCTGCTGATCCCTTGTGGCTAACTCTGGAGAGCCACAGACATGTTTGACTTTATTGCTTGTTGAAGAAATCTGACTAAATCTGACTACTAAGGTATGGCTATTTTTTTAGATTGGAAAATACAATAGTAATACACATTAAACACAAGAGTGGTGGTGGAAGAAGGAAGGGGAAAGAGGGAGGAGAAAAGATAGATACATCACTATACCTCTAATATGGTTAGTTTTTTTCTTTTTCTTTTTAAAGTCTGACATTTTAATTTCAACATGTTGCACAAATTTGGCAAGCAAGCAGAAAATGTTCTTAGGAAAAATAAAGCCATTGTAAGATTTGCAGCAAGTGAGCAGAGTGAGGGAAGCCCTCAGTGAATGAATGAAACAGAGCAACAGCAGGCTGAGCTGGCAATGCTGCACAGGTGAGAAGCAACTCCAGCCTGAGCAGATGTTTCAGGAAATGGGGCGTGTGTACGCAAAAATGTGTTTTTGGCGTGAGGTTATGAACGTCACACCACCAGTGAGATGTTGAGAACGCCTCCTTGTATAGTCATGTTTTGCCGGCCACCTTCATTAAACACATGCTTGTGATACGAAAGATGAAACGGGGAAAAAAAGACACGAACGCGACATCAAGATGCGGTTGCCAGATTCATCAACCCAGGAAACAAACATGTTGCCCGGGCTCTATAAGCTTTTCCGACAGGGCATCCGGAAAGCCCAATCACGGCTAATAAAGGCAGCTAATGAACTCCTCTAATTATGCAGATGCTAATCATGAAACACAATCTTGTAATTTGACTCACTTGATTTATGGATGACAGCCCAACCACTGACACCAACACCCACCCCTCTGTGTGCCATTGCACTACCACAGTGCAATGTTTTTCACAACAACCATCTTTAACCATTAGGAATATGTCCATGACATGACGTGGAGCTGCAGATAGACTAACTGCTGCACACTAGGCTTGGGTACATTATTAGTGCATATCATGATATTTGCCATCTCGCGCAATTATTTTCACAATATCGATCACAAAACATTTGCCACAGCATCCTCAGACTTTTATTTTGAAAGGAAATTGCTGGCAAGACAGCGGCAAGCTTTGATTATACACGCAACGTTTCAATACACAGACATGGAGGATTTTGTCACAAAGAAGAATGCAAGGTTGCAAATCTGGCCGCATTTTGGACTTCAAACCGGCGGGGAAATGGCGAGACAAAAATTGTAAATAATCATCAAAATATCAAAAAGGCAGTGCGAGGTGGAATGAATGCACTGCTGCTGTGACTCGTTATCTCAGCAAAGGAGGATGCCACTTTAAACGGTGGGAAAAGGCTAATTCAAGGAAATGATTCAAACATAGGCTCGCCAGTACGAGCTGCCTAGTCGGAACTACCTTATCAAGGAGGCCATGGCCAACATGTAGAACAAAGTTACACAGGTGGGAGGATCAGTGGTGCAAGGATCCTCTCGCTAACAATGTACTGTATATGTGATCTAGTGTTGACATCAAGCGAGTCAATATTCTCCTTCAACATGCTGCTGGTAACTACTGAAAAAGCACACAGGACTTGTTGCTTGTGTACAATGCTTTTATTTGTCTCTTTTGTTAAATAATGTAATATGCAAGGATGTTCCACTGGAGCCTGGGCAGAAAGCTGAAAATGGTTATACTATGGGCCTAACCAGGATAATCACAATCACACTCTTTTTTTGGCTTATGGTCTTTTTGGTGGCTGTGTGTGACTGGTCTGTCAAGCGATCAGTGATCATGTGATCAGAGGTCATTCAAACATTTTCAGGATTTCAGGATATAGCTTTGTTTTCATGTCTGTTGGTTTGTTTTAAGGGGATAAGGCCATATGTTACCAGTAATTCAACACTGCCCCAATGATGTGTATTTTTCTATTTCAAACGTTAGGAACAAGAAAAGGCATCTTATATTGTAGTGGCAGTGCCTAAGAAGTGCCAGAAGGAATAGATGACAAAAAAAAATTAAATAGGAGGGCAAGAAGTCAAACTTGTAACAGATGGCAGCCTCAGACAATAAAGTCAGGTTTCTTAATGTTTTTTTTTTTTTTTTTTTTAAGTTTTCTTCTTTGGTAACACATTTCCACTTCAGAGGAATAAAGAACATAAGCAGGTGAGAGACTGCAATTAGAAAAGTAAAAATAAAAACACTTTCTCGCCACACAAAGCCATTCTCATAACAAAGTGTGAATATGACTGTCATGCAGTCAATATCAAGCATGTCCTTGGCCACACAGTGATGGAAAATCTGTGTCAGCGCCTCCATTGTGTTTTGATGTTGTTCTATTGATATTAAGGAGGCACTGAGAACAGAACTAAAAGACAGAATAAAGCATCAATTAGTGTCTTTATGACTCTGCCACTGTGCTTTCGCTGTGGATGAAGACGCTACTGTGTGTCACATTATGAAGTGGTGATTAAAAAGGCTTTTCAAATTGATAATTTAATGACCGAATCGGGGTACAATAGGTAATGCATCTCATAAGAAATCTATTATTTATGAGGCTTCTGGGGATGAACAAAACAATAAAAAACATTTTTATGTTATAGCCGATATGTGGCTTTGAGTAACTTGACAGAGGGCGTGTCTGCGTCAGCTCCATATTGGAGGAATTAATTGGTGTCATTAGACGAAACACAGTGCTTTACACCAGGAAAAAAAGCTGTTGAAAGTTAAAATAAGTATTTATAATAAGTATTTTGCTTTCACACGTGTTGCAAAGATCTACAATAAAAATTATTTTATCTCATGCAGACCAGTTTGCCTTAGATCCTCAACTACTTGAACAGGGAGGGGTACAGGTTAAAAGGAACAATAAAAAACGAAAAAGCAAACTTTGATAATAATTTCCAGAAAAACATCCTCGCTAAAAATGTGTATTTCAAACATCTGCATTATGCAAAGACACTATTTTGGAAACCAGGTACAAAAATCAATACAAAGCTGGAAAGAAAGAACAACAAATTGCTTTGTGCCATGGATTAAACCGCTTTTCAATGTGCAACGCACTGGCACCTACTTAGAGGCAGGCCTTGGAGGCAAGCCCAACATACAGCAAAACTCAGGAGTGCTGATGCCAGGCATTTGGACAGACATCCCATCGCCATGGAGACGGGGTCTTGACAGAAAGGCGGCAGACTACATCCCAGAACAATGTAGCAGAGTGAAACATGGAGGGGAAAAAAATAATACCTGCAGGGATTGGCATGGTTCTGAACCTTTAGGTACATATGAAAAAGGGTCACTGCTGCTCATTAGCACACAACCATCTGTATGACCTACAAGACAAGTATTATGTCCTCAGAGCTGGAGTCAGCCAAAGCTTGGCAGACAAACTTTTACTGAACTTCCAATTAGCTTCTGGCCTGGATTCTTTTAATTAATACAAATACTCCAGCACCAGCACCACATCAACTCTGCTCATTTCCAAACATCAGCATGCAATTATGTGCTTATCCACGCAGATCAACACGTGGTACAGGAACACATGGAATGTTTGTTTGTTTTCGTAGTTGATTTTTTTTTTTTTTGCGTCTTTACATATGCCAGGTGGGATGCTGTAAAATAAGGATGCAAAAAGCATGTTGTTTACAGCTCAATGACTGAATATCATTTACATCACATGGCTCAGTGCCACGGGCCATGGAATTATCAGTGACTGCAAAAAAAAAGAAAGAAAAATGATAAAAAAAAAAAAAAAAGTTCAGCACCATCGACAGCACCAAGGTGGGCTTATTTCAAAGAAAATGTCCAATATTAGTAATGCCTCATGCATTTTTTAAATCAATGCCACACAAAACAATTCATTTTCTCGCTAAGAAAAAAACCAAAAAATATCTGCACTAAAAAATATCAGCACTGTAAATTTCCAGAAAACGGCCTCTTTTGTGCTTGGGATACCACCCCTATGTACAGCTTAAAGTTGATTCTTTGCTGGACTTTACAGATGTTTTGAAGGCGAAAACGGTCGCCACGGGTCGGAAGGTGGACCAACATCTGGCTGGGGCTGTTTACAGGTGACACTGTTAGCTCACCCTCTCAGCAAGCAAGAGCAGAAGAAGGGATTTCTGTCTTTACTAGTGGCACACATTTAGCAATGAACCACTTCTTTTCAGGGGCACATTTTTCAAAATATGACATTGTTTAATAACTCCTCAAACTACACCAGTGGGTACAATTTTCCTTGAGATGGAAGATTTTTTGAAATCTGTTTTTCTTTTCCTTTTTGATGTCAATGTTGTCAAAAATTATTTTTCAATGAATACATGTGTGCCTGTTTTGGGTGCTGAAGCACATTTTGTGTCTTGTGTTGACTGCTTATCGATTGCAGCACTTTGTCTTGATAAGTATAGCAGAAACAACGACTTTAAAATAATATCCGTGGGGGGATAAACTCATTCACACATTCACTCTGCTGTGTTGATGAGGGTCAAAAGAACCACACTAAAGCATCAAGGCTGGTAACTGTACGATTCCCATTGCTGCTGCACTGCAAACATGAAGAAAAGAGCGTCTGCTGACTGCCATTAAGTTTGGGGTAAACAGTATTTATGCACTCAAAGACAGCCGAGAACTACAGAGACAGACAGAGCAGTGATTGCTCTTCACGTCTACATCTTCAACAAAGAAGAATCAGAATGTTTAAAAAAAACAAGCAGTTTTCCCCTCACCGAAAAACGCAGAATATTGTCTAAAACTGACAACACAATGAAGTATCGATTTCTAATCGTCAGCACCAGCACAATCACACTTACACTGTAAATTACTTTCATCACTATGCATAACACTGTTCAAGCGTAATCTGCATATTTCTAATTGCCATCCTACTGATCTCCATGGCAACAAAGGCTCAGAGCACCACATCAGTGTTTCCTCACCAACCACTGGTACAGCAGTACTTTTCTAGTTGTTTTTTGTTTTTGTTTTTTTTGTTTTTTTAAATGAGCCTCTACTTCCTCTAATGTCCTCCATTAAGTCTGAAGCAGGAATTTAAATCAAGTAATATCATCAACACTCTTTTAAGAATTACTGGTGTCTACCACGTCTGGTGGAAAAGGGAGAAAGGTTAAAATAACAATATTATTATTATTATTATTATTATTATTATTATTATTATTATAGTCAAGGCTACTTTTCTTGACGTTTGTGTTTTGCACAAAATAAACACCATTTTAGGTTAACGGGTCCAAGGGGCATATTTTTTAGGCAGGATAAATGCGAAAGACTGCTTGAGCACAGAAAGAAAGGCTTTGATTTCTTTGTGTGGGCAGCTCTCCATGTTGATCGTGCTCTTGAAATGTTTCCACAATACAACATGGTTTTAGAAATGCACGCAATTGTAGCTTTGTTGAACAAAAGAAAAGAAGCAAAACAAAACCACCCCACCAATAAAAAACAAAACAAAACTTTGTAATTTCACCAAAGTGCCGAAAACCAAAATGCCGCCTTTGGTCAAAATTGGCACATTCCGACTTATTAACAGGGTTCGCAACAGATTGTTTCGACAGATAGAGTGGGGTTTTGTGCTGCGCTTGTTTTGATCTCCACCGTCTTGCGTAGTTCGCCATCCTTCCCGTGGTTTCATGTTGGCGAACCCTCTGATATATACACGCCCGCCTCTCCGTCCATTCACCAGCCCTCTGACATCACGGAGGCATCTGAGCACTACACGGATGCTAACAAGCTCCCCCTGCGGGAGCGAGTGTTGATTAGGCCAGGTAGTCGATAAAAACCACAGCCTGGGCTCCGGCGTGCCACACGTGCTTAGGTGTCTTTTATCACTCTCTCCCCAGCCTTCAGCTTCGCCAGCAGTCAATAGCTGGAAGAGACTAATCCATAACTGCGGCGGCAGCAGCAGCAGCAGCAGCAGCCGCGTGGTGTCTAAAGTGTGCTTGCATGATTAAGAGTCAACAGTCAGACGGCGTTCGCGCCAACATCTGCAGCGCCGAGAGCGCCACTCAATACCGTAAAAAGGCCGGTCATAAAGGAAACAGATAAACAGGTTTCAGCCTGCACACGCTGGCAAGACAAACATGCATTCATACAGGCGCGTGCGTGAAAATACACACACACACACACACACACACACACACTGCAATACACATTGCCACGTCAAGCACGCACGCAGCTCATTTGAGAGAAAGACTCTTGAACAAGAATTTCATACATCCACACAATGAGCGCAACATAATAATAATAATAATAATAATAATAATAATAATAATAATAATGATGATGATGTCTGAAAAAGAACCAGAACCACACTGGACCACTGTCATAAGCATTGGCAGCAGTCATGACAGACTTTAAAGGTCCACAATAGTATGTAAGAGTGAAAAAAGAACAACACCATTTCATTAGACACAAACATAGCGTTTAATCTAAATCAAATAATGACAAAAAAGGTTTCATTCTAGTAATAAGCAATTATATTATGACATTTAAAGTTGAACAAGTTGGAAGGATGTGACCGGGTTCTGCCAACGTATCTGCACAGCACTGCTGCTGTAAGAACGATGTGAACTCAAGTCGGGCATCAGAAGAAATATAAAATCAATATGAACATTGTTTGCGCTATGCTTTTAGATGCTGCCTAATCTCACACGCTGGCCCTTTAATTGATTTTGCGTCAATCTCTGCATTAAAGCAGCACTAGAGGGGTACAAATTAAATGTGATGCCCTGTTAAACATTCATGTATTGGTGTTGAAATTCCCTTCTGTCAGTCGCTGCTTGGAATGTTTTGACGCCTAACCTTTTGAGGGAACAGGGAAAAGCTTTCATGTCGGTGGTATTTAAAAACAATCTTGGTAGTCAATAAACAGCCAGGGTGTAGTTTCACTACTTGGTCCGACAAAATGTCAATTAAATGACAATGATGCATTGAAAAACAAAGTGCAAAAACAAGGAACACAACTGACCTGTAAGTACAAAATCCTTGCCCTGAATTAAAAAAAAGAAAAACCTCCCAGATGGATGAACAACAATGAACAACAGCACCTTTCCCTGCACCTAAAAGTGGTGTGGCGGAACATCCCTCCACACTGGAGGGTGTAATAGAGTTTTCTGGGTGATGCACAGGGGCCCCTGGCTGTGATCACTGTGCCCTTTTGTGTGAGTGTGAGTCCGGCATGCGCGCCGCATGTTTCCGCGTCCGTGCGGCTGTGTAAAGCGCCGCCGCCTGCCCGCTTGATGGATGTCCCTCTTTGTAGCACAGGTTAGAAGGCATCCTTGATGGGATAGGCCAACTGTTCATCACTCCCCGCCCACCACCCCCGCCGCCTCGGCCGCCTCACCCTGCGCCGCTACCCTCTGCACCTCCATCCATTCTCCCTCCTCCGTTCCCAGCCCAGCATGACGAATGGGCCTACACAAGAAATGCGCTCGCCGATATCTGGCCATTTTTCCTGCGCCGCAACCATTTCTTCTTCACCCCTTCATCTGATTGCTTCTTTTTCTCCCCCTGCTGCCTTTCATTTTTTTTTCTTTCTTTTCTTTCGCCATCCTCGACCATCCATCTGGAATGGAACCTTGGTGGTTAATGAATCCCCAATGTTGTTTTTTTTTTTTTTTTCATTTAGTTCCAGTCCCGCCGTGACAAGTTAGGAACATCTTTGCTGAACTAAGCTAGATTACTTGTCTTTGCTTTGTTGCTAACCCAACGGCGGCTTAGAGAGGTTCTTTATTGTTTCAGCTCAACTGAGCTTTACCCTTATTGACACGTTTAAGTCCAGTTTAAACTCCTCTACTGCCTCTTTTTGTGATGAGGTGGCGGTTGCCTGCTTTCCCCCTTTAGTTTGAGGCCATTTGTGAAAAGACCACAAACTGCAAGTTGCTGTGGTGAGAACGCACAATTTACTGTAGCTCAGGTGAAGCAAATATATACAGATATATGAGTGGACCTCCAAACATCCATTGTTCTTGTGTTTGGTACCAGCCATGTCACTGCACATTATCTCAAAACATACAAGGCAACGTTGTTGCCTAAACAGCCATGGCTTGAGCTCAGTGTTCAATATGTGGCAGATTACAAATGGTTCCATTTCAGATTGTTGCTCATTTACACGTAAGCCACCACACCACACCTCAAACAAGTGCAACAACTCCTCCAGAATGTTTCTTGGTGGCATCACCGTTTTCCAGTGCAATGCACCAAAGTGCACGTGGAAGCAGGGATGCGGAAAGTCTGCCAGTGCTGAATATCATATAAAGTTTGACAAGAATCCATCCAAACGGAGTCGTGGTAGCTTGAGTGCGTCTTGATTATCTAAGCACACTCCCCTCTGAACAACATTAATCTGTGTTTACCCGCAGCTGCCAGGCAGGATGCCCTGGGATTTATGCACACGCTCGCTCCCCTCACTTCAGGGTAACTGCTCCTTCCACCGCTACTCATCCACTTATCTAAGCAGTGAGATGTTAAGCGAAATCCATTAGTGTTTAGCGTCCCACCTAGCCATTTCCAATGACGCTTGATGCCGATTTTCTTTTCGGAGAGGAAATAAATAAACTTAAAAAATGGAATAAAATAGATTCCGTGCATCCAAATTACCGCGAGCCGAACAGCTTCAGGTTGAAGATGGGGCTGTCAGCGGGTTCCTTAATGGGGCCGTCTAAGTAAACGGGGTAATTCATCATCACTTTTCCTGGCAAGTCGCTGCAGAGATAAATTCTCTGCTGGGTTAGGTGGGGGGGGGGTGTTGCCCTGTCCTTGATGATTAATTTGAATAAACACAGCAACATCAACATTACTGTTGATTGCTGATTAACTCGACAACTATTACGTTCCCTAACGGGGATCCACCCTCCCCAAAACCTCAGCTTTTGCTATATTCATCAGTTCCTCCTGGCTCCTCGGCATTATCAGCATCCTCTTGTCTTGCAACAATCCGGGGAGATTGTTCTTAACAGTGTTTTGGATTGGGGCGACACAAAGATAGGTTTCAACAGAAGTTCAGACAAAAAAATAAACTCCACAAATTGTCATACTTCCTCAGCTGGCAGCTAATGGAAAACATTACATTGGAAAGTTTTGTTAAACTACATTTAATTAAGTTTGAGGAACTTAAAAAAAATACAGCACAGTATATCCAGATCAGAAAGAACTGGCCAATAACAGTTCTTTAGCTTATCAGCTTATCGTTAAGGATTTGTACAAAACTTTTGTGATACTTTCAAAATGTTCATAAACATCTGTACGATAACTGATGTATTTTCCATTGGGTAATTGCATGCATCAAAAACACATTTTCTCCTCTTTTTAATAATTAATTTCTGGAAGGACCACAAGTGTCCAACATGTTCATGTTCTAAATCTCTGGCAGGTTTATTTCCAGTGCAGCATGCGCACTGAATGGTCACTGTTATCCTAGTTGCCAAAATTTGAAATATTTTTTTTTCAAACTCTAAGAATCAAAACATTTTCCATTATTTTTTTCTGAACTGATGTTTTCCCATTTAGCAGACTCTGTTGGCAGTTTCCACACAGTGTTCGATGAGCGTGTCAAACACTAATGGTTGCACTTGGTGCCCATTACTTTAATTTTAAATGGCCAAGACTGAATTCTTATTTTTCTGCCATTTATATTTAAATGTAGCCCATAACAACATGCAATTACCTTGACCCTGCACCCCTTGTCTTCCTTCACCCTATAGCTCTCAGCTGCGGCCCTATTAATAGCAAGACAAGTGTGGAAGGCTTTTTAAATCAAACGCTTGGCTCCCCTGCTTACCATTAAGCTGCCATGTCTGAGCTATAGCTGATCACCAAGCACGAACATGATCTCTTCCCAACATTAAGCCTCCACGGGTTCCTAATCACCGAGGTGAGCCCAACCTGCAACAGGCCGAGTGTTCCCGTGCATACAAATAGCTGTGGCACTCCCTGCACATCAGGTAAACAAGTGGCTCTGGCCACCGCTTCAGATGGACAACATTTATTAGGGTTTCAGGCTAAGACCGGTGGCTGTGGAGGCCTGAGGTGTTATCAAATGATGGTGATTATTGCATACAGCGACTCATATACCTTGCAGGTGGCAGGTGATGACAGCAAAATAAACAAACAAATGAGCAAATTGTTACATGATCCGTGCTTGTGAATGTGTCAATGCACAAACAGCTGACCATTTCCTAAGTTGCTGGTCCCCATGTGCTCAAACAGGCAATAAACAGGCCTGTGGCCTGTTATTCTGGTATTTCCAGGACAATTTCAGGCAAGCGGTGGTCAAGATGTGCCCTAATGAGCACACGGGGCTGACATGAGGGCCACCAAGGAAGCCTGGGGAACATAACGGTGGTACAACAACAATGGAAAGCTCAGGCTTAATGTTTGCACGATTTCTGCTTCTGTAAACAGCGAGGAAAAAAAACAAAAAACAAAACAAATCAACCTGAAAACCCATTTGAAAAAGGCACGTGCGCTCAGAAAGAAACTATTCTAACTACAGACATACTTGTTCTGATTTGCAGCAATTTGCATTCTATTGCTTGTAAGTCATTAAATTCTCCATCGTGCATGCATGTTTACATACATAGAACCTCTATACAGGTAAATTAGTCTGGGATAGCAGTTCCTCGGTTGGTCTTTATAAGACACAATGTATGTGATTTGAATGTTGGCACTGACTATTCTGATGTAATTAAATGACCTGCTTTGCACTGCTGGTGCCGCCTTATGTATTTTTTTTATTTTTTTTACCCCCTCATGGCAAAAGTTATAGAGTTCAAAGACATCATGCACAAAGAATTACTCAAGGTGGGAATTGCTTTCCTGAGCAGAACCTTACTTCTTTTCCAGTGTAGACAACAAAGCCAGTTAACTGTTTTGGCGTCATTCGATCTCCAATGTAGCGCGCTCCGATGAGGTCACATCACTGTGCAGAAGGGTGGCCACACGGTTTTGAAAAGAAACGTACATATTCCTTTTCATTCTTGAAACTAGGACTGCTTGAAAAAAGAATCCCCTTTTATTCTGTAAATAATTGCTGGGATGGAACCCCAGCACTCGTGAAGAGGAAAATATCATTAAGTTCAACTTGAGAATAGTAATTTTAATTTTTCATACCCTATGAATAAATAAACAAATGACTAAAACCAAGCAGTGAAAAAAGCTCCCTGCTCGATCAAAACAAATTGCGGTTTGGGGCACAACATCGTCCCCCACCGCTTTTTGCTCCATAAGGATATAATGAATGCCAAGGGCCAATAGTTTACCAAGAAATACATTGTCAATTTCAGTCCTGCAAGCTCTCCAAAACACAGGGGATAAATTTAGCAATGGAGAACGCTCTAATCAAATCAGGCACGGAGACAGAGAGAGACTCCCAGCATGTACTATTCAAGATACTCTTTATTTCATGAGTTGCGCTGGGCGAGATAAGTGGGTGAGCGTGGCCGAAGGCATCGTGGAAATCTGAAGATGTAAGGAAGTTGTCAGCGCTGCATCCCCAGCCCTCACATCAAAAACCAGTTCCCCCGTCCGTGTTGCATGGCAAAGTTATATTATCAATGTGCCGTCAACCTCACACACGCTGATGCACAATGACAGCTGTGGCGAAATCCTCATATACCCTGTATTGGGCATATCTGTGTCATACACCGCAGACAGCCTCTCCGTGTTCTTCCACTGCACTCTGAAAAAGAGGAGAAGCCAAACTCCTGACAACACTCCCTGCTGCAGGCTGCACCAAGATAGCTGCATTCACTTACAGTGGAGAAAACTAACTTGACTGAAGCATTTGCAGGTTTAAATTTTTACAATGACTCTACCCAAAGCGGCTTCGTTTTAGCAAAGTGGGGCATTTAACACCCTTCCGCGAAAAGGCTGGTGAGGCGTGTGGGGCGTGAGACATGCCAAAGCACAATGTAAATGTTTTTTTTTCTATGTTTCCCCTCCCTTCAGATCATTTATTTAGTTTGGTAAATTCTCCCCTAAGCCCCCTGAGTGCTGCAGGATTTCATAAAGTTGCCTAAATCTGAAAAAATAAAAATAAAAAACAATTTGCCCAAACTTCTCATACTCTCCAATGATTCAGCAACTTCTAAAACCATACATGATGCAAGATGTAAACCATACATGATGCAAGGTGTTTTCGTATCGCTCACTGAAATTATTGGATAATTCAAGCAAGACCCTGCAGCTGTATGTGCAAACATAAATGCCAACCTTGATCTGAGCTTCGAAGGTCCCAGATTACGCAAAAACAATACTTACTAATGTTTTTTAACAATCATATATTATCATATTATGTTACTTCTTGCTCCACTTCCCCAAAAACGTATAGTGGTAGAAAATCAGCCATGTGATGCCATATTTTTCTGCTCCCTTCAGGTGCAACAAAACACGAAGTATCAGGCAAAGGTTGAAAAGGAGTGGGGGTTCATTTATTGATTTTACAGTATAGGCTGAATTCTGTTTGTTTGTTTGTTTGTTTGTTTGTTTGTTTGTTTGTGCAATTAATTTTTGATGGGTGGCTGCTGTGCCAGGGTTAAGGAGGAAAAGTAAAGATTTGAAATTATGTACAATGAGGGACCTTGCAAAAAAAAAAAAAAAAAGGCAAGCTTCAAATCATAAATCTTAAATTGAATTACACATCTCTCTGGAGTGGAAGCCCTATTCAATATTTATCCAAAGTGTTGCAGTTTCAAGGCATCACTCAAAACACGGAATACATTTAAGAAACAGTTGATACCGTTTATGGCAGCATAAACCTTGTCTCGGGTTTATCAGTTTTTAAATGCTGGGGGTGAAAAGCTTTCGTGGTTTTGTTCTCGTGTTTCGGAGAAAAACTGCAACCTCAAAGCGGAAAATTTGTGCCAGATTCTTGGGAGAAGCAACACATGTACACACAATAGAAATATTTCCATTATCAGAGGTCAACTTAAACAGCATCACTAAAGGAAAGCGTGGTCCCCATACCAAACACTAAGCATTTAGTTAAATGGTAAAAAAAAAAAAATGGTTCTACATATAATTTGGGATAAAAACAAAGCTGCACTGACACTGATGCAAACTAGGACAATGTGAGGTGTGGAAAAATAAAAGAGAAAAAAGGTCCCTGATTAAGTGTGTGTGTATTCATGCTGACCCATTCTCATTCAAACAAAGAGGGCCAACAACCGTTTATCACTCTTGCCCCGGCCAAATGTGTGTCAGCTGTTCAGATCTTGCCACCTGCCGCGGTCACATGCAGTGTGTAGTGGTGGACGACAGCCAAATACTGAGGCTTCAGTCCCCACTGGGTTTCACCTGGCTGCTCTATCTGAGCCACAGCCAGACATCCCATCAGACCTCTGTCCTCCGTTCTGACCTCCAAACTGCTTCAATTAGATACTCCTTTAATTTGCACCTGATAGTTCTTCTAGTTAACTGATTCAAGTTGGAGTTGTAAATTTGATCGGCTTACAGCCCAGAGTCAGCTTGTTGAGTTTATTCTATTTAGGGGTTCCTATAATGAAGAAATGACCTGTTCAGCTTTTTTTCAGTCTTTTTGCATTACTGACTTGCCAACTAACACACCAAGTTGATAAAATGACAACTTGGGCATTCCCAGATGGACTGGTTTTTCCGTGTTACTGCGCTGAACGGAGCTGTTTGGATTCTGCTTGACTTTCTACGTAAGAAGTAAAGCTAATTATCCTAGCGACACCTCTACAGACTTATTTTTAATTCTGACGTCTCTGTTTCTGTCTTTCGGTGTGCAAACTATTATGTTGCATTGCTGTTGCATATGCTGGTATGGGGCAGGTCAGTAGAATACTCACTTGGGCCTAAATGTTTTTCATGTCATAAATAATATTGTGATGATTAAAAAATAAATTCCAAGACCTTTTTAGCCCTCTTTTTAGTCTGCACCAATGCACAAAAAGTGTCCATTATATTTTGCAAAAAAAAAGAGACTTCATTGGCCAAAGAGCATTTTTCACTCTTCACAGTAGTCTAAACAGAGGGCTTGAAAATACATTTTACAAAGCATAACGATATGCACCATCTTAAATAAAAAACCCACTTCCCAAGTGATCACCAAGGATGGAATCAAGCTGTGTAGCCTTGTTATTCACCACCAAGCAATCAGTGAAATAAATAGAGCTTGTGCGCTTCTATTTTCAAGCTGTGTCTCAATCAGAAATTCAACAGCCGCACAGCTATTCCTGGAAAAGAAAACATGGAGGGTACAATAGGCAAGAAAATAAAACAAAACAGCAACCCGCTCAGAGACAAACAAAACCCACCCAGAGCTGGACGGTTCATGGGGAGGATGCCGACGCCGTCCCTCGCCATCTACCGCACAGGAACACACAATTGGAAAGTCTGCTCTGGCAGCAATCACTGGCCAAGTGTTTCGAATCACAACGCCATTGTTTGGCCAAAACCACAATCAGAGCTGTATTGTCAGCAGCCCAGTTGAAGAAATAAAAAGGCATGTGACTCACTTACACAATTATAAAGCCTTCTGGGCAGTTCACTGCAGTGTTTGGAACGCTGCACCAAGAACCAACAGCTTTTCAATGGACATCAATGATGGAATTCCATCTGAGGTGGCCTTGCCCAGAATAACTTTTGTTCTTTTTGGGCTTTCGGGAGTTGAACTGGGAACTGGGATGTGTGAACAGTTGGTGAACAACTCTGAGTTGGTGAACATTCTTTGACCTTTGTGAGTAAGAAGGCAGAGAAAAAAAAGGGGTTTTGGGGGTTGAATTGGAATTTTATTTTAATACACACGCACACACACTCGCACACTCCGGCGCTCTCTGAAGCCAAGACAAGATTAATGCCTTAACTGCATTCTGCAAGGCCGAGTGTGACAATTAAAGGATTCAAAATTTAAACCTGTATTTCATAGTTACAGTAGAGTTGTTGGAAAAGACGAGAGGAAGAGAACAAAACCGAAGTCGCGTTATACAATACTTAATCCCGTCCTTTTGTTCTCTCTCTTTGATTTGTCAAGTGCTCTTGTGAAATACAACATTGGAAGATATTTGTATTGTGCGCTTTGATATTGCTGTCAAAGTCTCATAAATAAAGTAAAAGAAAACCAAAGGTAAACCTGTCATTGTTCTTTATTTCCTGTGAGAATTGTGCAGATTAGCGGCAGCAGCCGTTACTTTGCCGCTCATTATTCCCGTTCTTAGCCGCCGTGCTTTTGATGTTCCCTCCTCTTTACGCCTTGCATTTCTACATGCTTCCCCCTCCAGCTGAAATATAGGCTGATGAGGAAAACATCCCATTTTCTAAATTGTACTTCTTATCACCTCTTTAAAATAGGCCAAAACCCTACTGAATTTCCATTTTTAACTTGTGAGCGAGGAGACATTCGGGCAAGTGGCTCTGTCATCTCTCTGGAGGATGACATGCTGATGGTCCCAATCAATGTGGAGCTTCTGATTCTGCATCTATCTCCCTGGTCACACTGATTGCAAGCTGCTTACAATGGTGATTAAACAGAATGCAAAGCAGTGGTAAAACCAAAGGGCAGACTCGTGTGTTCTTTTCAACTGCATGAAATATGGCGCACAGCTTATAGCCAGTGATTTTGAAGGTTTATTCAAAGTATGCAGGGAAATTATAATAAATAATGATAATGATGGGGATGACCATGATTGGTCAATGGTTTAGTGCTTTAAAAGATGAGTTGATACGTTGCCTTACAGCTTTAAAGAGAAATGACAAACAGATTGGCATTACGCTTTGGTCTTTAATCCAACTGATTTTTTTTTGTTTTTTTTAAACAACATAAAAACAAGCAGTGCCATCGACTCTAGGGGATCCTGCTGTCTGCCAGCCACAACAACTGTCCAATCCAGGCCAGTGTTGCCTAATGAGGTTCAGTCGTGATGCTAACTGACAGTAATGGAATCTACTGGGCCTCGTCATTTTTATTTTCCTTTTGTCAGAAAAACAAATTAGATGAAGCCCTACATATAACTTTAATCACAGTGCACTGTTGAGAACCTAACCTCATTTTCCGCAGAACAAGATAGATCATAATAAATTTATTGTGACAACATCATCATCAAAGTCTTTTTTGACGTAAATAGGCCGTTCCCACTTCAGAAAAGAATGACATGGTGAGGATAATTGCGGTACAAATTACCTGATTGTGTCCATATATGCACATTACTGCACATGATTTGCCTCGCTATACATTTACAGCATATTAGGGGTGTCACAGAAAATTTAGCTCGTCTGAAGAAAAAACTACAAACTAGTGGTGTCATGGCAGCTATAGTATAGTGTGTTTTTCTTCTGTATCTTTTTTTCAACTTCATGTAAGATCTTTTTTTTTTAACATAGTCACATCCCTCTGCATAGCCATTGACTAAAAAAGAGTCACTGTGACCCACCAGCTTAACAGTGGACTGTGATTGCAACAGTAAAAAAAAACAACAACAGATGCGTTCAAAAGAATATTAGTAAAGAAAAAAATAGAGTGCTTGATGTTCAGCATCAGTCTGTAACATAATCAAATAAAGGGGAGCAACCCCTATTAGCTTATTGGGCAAATGGGGTTGACAGGTGGGTATATTTCAGTTAGCCTACCACTGAAGTAATGGTTCTGTTAAGAACATCTCGACCACCACAGCTGCCACTTCCTAACAGAGTGCTGCTAAAGATATATGTGCCGACCAGCCTCTTGTTTGCCCCCCCGTTCCCTGCAAACTTTAAATAAACCAAACAAGTGTGACAGACGATTTCATGCTAATGAGGCTAATTTTGCGATGGAAACAGGTACTACAGGTAACTCTAACAAAATGCAATACAAGGTCAAGTGTCATAGAAGTAAGTTTTGTACCTCTCTAAAATCCATATGCTGAGGCGTTTTAGTGCAATGTCATACAGGCCAAGCGCAAGAGTTGTTTTCTGATTTTACACTAACACGGGAACATGAAATATTCACTGTGCACTTCCTGCTCGAGAAGGCATTGCATTGAGAATGTCAACACAAAATTGCATTCTCTACGTTTACTAATGGGTACATTTGTCTCAATAGCACAAACTAACGGAAAGGACGTCCATTAATATAATCGGTGCAATGAAAATCAAGTTACAAAGCTGCGAGCAAAAGAGCAAAGCTGCAAAAATCCACTTAATAATCCAGATCATACACCATACTTCAGAGAACAGCACATAGAATCACACATCGCTGACCCCACAATTACAATGATAAAGCTGTTGTGCAAGTGGTATGGAAGGTCATCTGCTCTTTGGCTCATTAAAGTGTGTTACACCGTAAAGGCTGTTTGTCACAGAGGTCCCTGTGAATCAGCCCAGTCCTTGGTCACACCTTTAGGCATTCATCAAAGGTTCCTCATGGGAGGGATGGTGTCCTTGGAACTGAATTTATTCTGAAGGGCACAATGCACAGGTCAACTGCTGCAGCCATCTCCATGCACTGTGCACTTTAGAGGAAATAGGTGAACTGTAACAGCAAAAAGATGGGCTTCACGTTGTCACATGTATTTTATGACATGACTGGAATTTAAGTTTTATGATGTTCAGTCCAAGTGAGAATAAAAACAACACGACCCCTGGGGACGACACAAGACCACCGTCTCATATGAGGACATTACATGTTTCAACTGCATACTATGCTATTCATCCCTCAGATTTTTGTTCTGTTAGATTTCACTCATTCTGACTTTGTTGTAGAACACAAAAAAGAAAACAGGGTTAAATGCATCATCAAGTAAGAGCTGAACATGTTAATCTCAATCATGCATGTATTGTTTGATGGGGCGTATTCAACGTGAAAGGGCCTTCACAAAGACTAGGTTTTCTCATGCAGTTTGTATTACACTCAACAGCTGGCAGCTGTACAAATTCAGAGCACAAAATCCAAAACTTTGATGTGACTGGGAGAGCAACTGTCACCAACAAAGGCTTGACAACACCATAATCAAATCAAACAAGTAGGCTGCAGGAAGTGGACAGCATATATAAAGATATACGAGCAAATCTAATGGGAAGAAGACACAAACACCTGTCAGCTCCTTGCGTGACATCCGGGACCGTTTTAAATTTCATTCAGTGGGGTGGCGGGGCCAGAGCAGAATGGAGCTATATCATTGTCAGTAGCTGTCAACACTTTAATAACGGAGAGCTCCGCTGCCGTGCTGGCATTCAGAGAGACAGGAATGCAGATTACTTCCATTGTTTTTTTCTCCTGTTTCTTCTCTGCTGTTTATTTTCCGGCATGGTGCTGATGTTTCTTCTAATGCCATCATCTGCAAACTTCAATCATAGTTGAGTCGACATCATGGAGAACAAAAGCTGTGATACTAAGAATATTGGATCTATCTATCTATCTATCTATCTATCTATCTATCTACATATATCTATCTATCTATCCTTCGCCTGTAATTCTTGCGTGTCTCTTCGTTTACGTCTCCAACAACCTACCTTTCCTTTTTTCCCCCACTCATCCGATCTGTTAGGCTGCTCATGTCTCTCAAGTCGCCATAATCTCACAACATCAGCAATGTAATTCCTCTCATCATGAGTGGAAGGCATTGCAATCAGAGTTCTAAAACCTTGCTCCAGGCAAGGGGTTGTCTTTTTTTCCGTAGTCAAGGCCAGAATTCGCACACATTTTTTTAATTTGCTCACACCTCACCACCAACACCGCCGCCACTCCCTAACGGAGAGCTGCTACAGATGAATATGCCGTTAGAATGACTTTTTGGAGGGAAGCATAGATTATGTCTTCTCCAGTGCGCAAAGCCCTGCAACCTTCACACCTCAGGGAGAAGTTATTTATTATTTCTTGCCCTTTAAAATCATGCAGTTGAGGACTGCAGTTAAGTAAGGCACATAGCCACTAAATGCGTGCATGTTTTTAATTGAGCTGTCATGTCTATTTTTTCTGTTTTTTTTTAAGCCCTCCATATGGCTGGTTCCCCCATGTGACAAATGGTAAATAAAGCCTCCTGTTTATATATATATATATATGGTGGATGTGCGATTATTTGTCTTGTTCTCCACACTCTGGAGCTAATTAGCAGATGTGTGAAAGTTCATCCCGGTGGAAAGCCAGAAATAATAGGAGCGGCCCTCGGAGAAAACTGTGCGCTGCGGCATGCGTGGGAATTTCCGTCGCTGCTGTCTGAGTGTTACACGGGGATACCCATTATATTGCAGCATACACATATAATCCTCATGACAGCAGTTCACAAGATCTGCCTGAACGTATCTAAGTATAAACAAAATTTCATCCACAAGAAACAGTGCCAAAAATATATATTTAGTAAAGTTTGGCCGGCAAAAATGAACAATGCCATTTTATATGGTGTCCCTGAAGTGCCAAACATAATAGCAAATTCATAGTTGTTGCTGACTGGACAAAGGCACCGAAGCTGTATGAGCTAATATGTTGCTCATTGGTGCTTACTCTTGTTGGAAATGTAATGTTCATGTTGTTGTGTCTCATAATTTACCATTGAGTTGTTTGGATTTGCTGTTGTGTTTTGTGATTGGAAGCTACTGGTATATAAAGTTTATTATAAGATACCCCCAGGACGGAAAATTAATTGGTATGTATATTTTTTTTCTTTTTACATCCTCAACATTGCATTGCTTAAGCTACTTTTTTTTTTTTTTTTCATTTTTCAATTCAACATTAGCTGTTTTGTCTATTTTTTGATAAAGGCATCCGAAAATAGGGGGAAAGAACAGAGGATTTGTGCTTCAGGACCAATGCAGAAGACTTGTATACCCTTTTGTTCAAGTCCAAACTGTGAATATGTGCTGCTAGCTCATCAGGCTGGTACAATTCTATATATTTAATGCAGCTACGGTTCAATAAGCATTGCGTACATTTATTTTAGTTCACCAGCAACCTGCAGTATAAAGGGGATACATGCACGTCTGGCTCTTCTGGAGATCAATTATAATAATGAACAGAAATTGACATTATGTCCTAAAATGCAATTTAGTGTTCGACTGCAGCATTGTAATTAACCGTGCAAATAACTTTGCTTTACTAATCACTTCAGCAGCGTTAAGACCTTCAGTTACTGGATAAGTTATTTTTTTTCTTCTATTAAATAACACGATGGTGAAATAATTAATCAGCAAGCATCCTGTGTAGCTGAAGGTTTGAAAGCACCGCAGAGTTGAGAGAAAACCAACAAGAGATAAGTCACAGGCAGCTGAGTGATTTCAAACAGTTTGATCTTTTTTTTTTTTTTTTAAAAAGAGAGAAGAAAATAAGACAGAAGACAAAGCTTGTCGTCCGTGCCAGCCGCCACGCCCACAGTTTACGCTGAAGGAGTAGCGAGAGTGTTGCTGGAGGAAATGCAGTGCTTTGAACGGGTGCAGCAAAACACATTTCAGCCCCCTAAATCAATATCACTTTCTTGCCCAGACTGAGGTTATCTTTTCCAAATGGTGGGAAAGTTTCATTTCCCTCACGTTAAGGAAAAAAAAAATAGAAGTCTGCACTTCTGCTGCTGTGAACGGTGCCATGATTTGGCTTTTTTAACGGTCTCTCCTCGGTTTTACTTTCAAGCCTATGAGATGATGCTTCAAATTCATTTCTAAAGATGGCGTTTACTATTCTCATCTCACTGATGCAAAAAATGCATCTGCCCGTGCTCCTCTTAACCAGTGTTGTTGGGATTACTCCATATAAGTAATGCAACTACTGATTACTCCTTAATAAAGTAATCTAATTACTTATTTAACGACCTTGTTTCATAAGTAATCAATTACTAATTCAAAATATTGGCTCTGTCCTCTTAACATGAATGAATGTTTGCTCTCTGAACACAAACTGCACATTTCACAGAACCAACTCATGCACAGCACTGGTGCCTTTTCCACAGCCCACATTGTTAAAATGAGAGTTTGTCAATCATCCATCCAATCAATTTGTCAATATCATTGACAAACCTAAACTAAATGAATTAAATGTAATAGGGTGTGACCTGGTGTAAAGGTTCAATAGTACCAGTTGTGTAGTGTAGCTAGCTATACATAAGCAGATATCTAGAGGGGAAAAAAAATAATCTTCTAGTATGCATTACTTCATGTTTCAGTGGTTCAGTGATGAGGAGGTTGTATAAAAAAGAATAAAACAGAAGGAAGCAACATGGCCCAGCAGAGGAGATGCTGCGCGGCACAGCTGAACCTCCTGAATAAACAGCTGGGAGAGCAGAGTGTAAGTCTAAAAGTTGAATAAGTGTTGATGGAAGACAGGATTGGTGTCATGAATAAACCTTTTTGATGAATCTTGGATTTTGTTGTGACAACGGCTTTTGTAGCTAAGTGTCAGCAGCAGCAGCTGTGAATAGTCTGTCAAAATTTAATTGTAATAGAGTTCTCTGGAGGGGTAAAAGGGGATTTCTTCTAATTATGCCAATTTGTCATACTCAGTAGTGGGGCAAGAATATCTGGATTTCTTTCTTTTGCTCTCTCTCTCGCTCCCTCTTTTTCACCAAAAAGCTGGTACGGGGACGGTGTGCGCATTGCGCCACTTGGAGACAGAGTGGATTGACTAGTTCTTGGTCTCGTCACATACGCAGCAAAGCATCTTCCACTCGCTCGTTTTCCCTCACACACTCTTGTAGTATTTAAATGCTTAAATAGAAGTCATCACCTCAGCCGGAATAAAAGAAAAGAAACGACGGAGCTCTCTCACCAAGCTCGACTGGTCTCAGGACAAGACACAGTTCCCCGACCACAATATTGTATAACCACTTTATATGTCTGACAACTTACAGATGTTTATTTCCTCTTTGGGATTTAAAAAAAGCTTCGGAAGGGATGTAACATTTGCATTTAAAGTTTTATTTTTTTTATATTTTTCCCACAAACTTACTGGCCATGGAGTTCACAATAAGATGGTTAGTGAGGTGTATATAAACACCAATTAAAAGTCCCAGCCCAATATCCCTGAGTAAATTTATGCACTGTGTTCAGGGCAATGGAGGGAATATTACAGACAGTATATTTGAGTTTATATCAATTTCTTGCCTCCTTCTAGAAGTCAGTCCATCATGTGAGTAATGCAGAATAGGTCCTACTCCCTACAGGTGAAAAAACCCCAGAGTCGGAAACTGTATGGACGCGCAGCAAACATTCATCCTGTGTGAGAGACTAGGTCACAGGGTCAGCTGGTTTACTGCTACGCAATAAAGCAGCTGAGCAGCTCCACGGCAGCCCCTGGTAGACTAACAAGGCTCTTGGCCCTGATGGCTGTGGTGTTTCCCCGATGGGTTCAGATGATGACGTCGACCTACAGATTCTTTAAAATACTGGGTCCTTTCATTCAAGCTGGGGAAGAAAGCAGGGCTAAACACTCACCGCCCACTTCCTAACCACTCTCTCCGGAGGCGTAATGTGTCCAGAGATGATATTATGGTACTTTAGCGGTTTCCAATCTACGTTCTCCAACCAGTCTGTCCATTCTGACCTCTGACCCCTGACATCTACAGGCTTTTTCCTCTTTTTTTATCAACCGCTCTCTTTGTAAACCCTAGAGATGGTTGTCTCTGTCAAAAATCCTCAGTCCAGCCCGTCTAGCGCCAACAACCATGTAACATTCAAAGTCACTGAAGTTCTGTTCCTTCCCCACTCACTCTGAACTCTGATCAGTCCAATGCAGTTTGCTTTGTGCGTAAAAGCAACTGAACAGGTGTAGCTAATAAAGTGGCCAGCGAGTGTACACTAAGCAAAGATTCGCACTGCTGAATGAATGCAAAAATAAAAAAGGAGACAAAAAACATGTTGATTGATTGTTGACCCTGTTTTTAACTAAGCAAGATAACAATGTGGACATTTTTTTATATCAAAGTTCTCCTGCCTGATCTCTGCTGAGTAACTCTGAAAGATTACGGCAAGATTGCAATGCATGTCGGGATATTCCAGAGGGGGCAGAACACATAGTCCATCTTTGTGAAGTCAATATCCCACATTGCACTGGCGCATCTATACATCTTAGTTAGAAGTGGATGACATATCAATTCTTTTTTTTAATGCGAGAAGAAATTTTTATCACCAACAGACAAAAGAAGAAGATGAATTTTTTTGATGGAGGACAGCGAACCATCCAAGAGCTTTTTCGCTGTTTCTGCTGAACGTGTCCCAACGTGTCATGATTTAACCTGCGCCCCTTGTGTGAGTGTGTGTATGTTGGTTCATGGCCGGACAGGTTGATGCATGGAACTCATCCCCTGTATTGGTTTTGCTATCGATCAGGGTGGCTGTGGGAAGAACAAGGCAGTCGTCGTCTACAGCCACCGTCAACACCACTGAGTAAAGCACAGTGCAGATTGCATCACTATTATGATTATAATTATTATTATTATTATTATTAATAGTAGTAGTGGTAGTAGTAGGAGGAGGAGTCGCAATATATTTATTTATTTTTGAACTGAGATGAATAAATAAATATCTTAAATAACTTGACAGGAAGCCAACAAAATATATTAAATCAATAATCTGTGATATTGTTTTTCTTGCAGCATAATATTATGTATAAATAAGCAAATAATGGGGTTAAGTTTAGTTTTTTTTTCTTGAAAACAAAGTTTGCGATGACAATGGAGGGAGTCTCATGGTAACTTGGTGACATTAATCACAGTCATTTCACTTATCTGACACCTTACACTGTTTTTATCTAAATGCTGCACCCAGTGCAAATCATCTGTCTTGTTTGCGGCACAGTTATAATCCTTCCATCAGGGAAGCGTATGTGTCTCCAGCGCAAGCCTGCCGTGTTCCTTCTCCAAGCGACATAAATAATCTCTCGTATCCGACTGAACGAGAGGGGGAAAGAAAATGACACAATCACAATTTTACATTAGCACAAGTCAGATCAGATCGCGGCGGCGGGAAATATGTAATCTGAGACCAGTCTGAAGCCAGAGGAGATAACAAAGTAAAAGTGAAAGTGTTTTTGCAAGGTGTTTAATATGCCACGAGCTCACTGTCTGTCATAATGATGTATGAACAAGGCGCCTTACTGTTTTAGGCTTCGAGGAATGCTCACACACACACACACACACACACACACACACACACACATCACACACACGGTCATAGTAGTTCTCAGTCCATGTGCATTGATTTGTGTTTTGTTTGTTTTGGTTTTATTGAGCAAAAGGCTGCATTCCGACGCTGTTGAAATACTCAAAAAATATCAAAAGTTGCTAAATGTGTTCCAGGAAGTGTTGTAAATATTTATATTTTAAACAGGCCTGCGAGGTTTCCTGAGGCGTCATCAATATTAACTCAGAAGCACCGGAATTTGGTGTTGCTGCAGCTCAGAGGTGAGCTCAAGATGCGTTGACATCCTGCACCATCCTTGCACATGCAGGTGACGATCAGCCAGAGCTGTGTGTCTGAAGAGTTTAACCACGTCGAGATGTGAATTCAACACACTGTTCTGCGCAGGTCATTTAGTTCACGTATATTTAGATGATATAAACTAATGTATAGAATACTGGACTGTATCAATAACCCTGTATGCATATATGAGAAAAGAAATCATATCAACACTGTGACAACACGACATAAATATATCAACACATTGTAATTACAGAGCACACCGCTTCATAAAAAAACATGATTAAATGTTATTCAACTTAAATGTTCGAGATAAACTCATTTCCATTAATGTATTTGTTTTTTTAATATAGCTGAACGCAAACTTTAAAAACTATCTACAAACAATCCACATTACTTTTACAAATATTTTTTATAAAATGTAATCTCTGTCTCGTCAATGGACTTTACAGAAACAAGAATGTCTGCCCTCTACTTCTTTTGCCTGCTTCTGCTTTCCACCATAGTGCTAAAACACACAGTTCTGTAAATCACTTGTCTGTGATGTAAAACAAATCAGGTTTCAGGTGCCTGCATTGAGACCACCTCGTTTTTGTCTAACGCGATCTGAACATGTGTAAGGTGCAACGAAGCTTTAATACTGGCAGGCTGTGGTAAACACCGGGCTAAACATGCTGCTTTGTGGAGGTCTGTCAAGGTTTTTTGGTTTGTTTATGTATTTATTTATTTATTTATTCATTTTATTTTTATTTTTTTTTTTTTGGGGGGGTCACTGAACTCTTGGCTGAAACATTCAGGTCTGAAAAAGTGCTGCGTCCTTTGAAACAAATCAAGCAGTCAGAATGTGAATTTTCGTCCCATAGGTTTCAAAGCTGTTGCTCGCAAGCGTGAAAAAATGAATTGAGGTAACCAAGGATGGAGAAAAATACGTAGTTCAATAAATGTATTAAGAGCGGCTGTGCATTTTATGGTGTGTGCTAATATATGCCAGTGGCGGAGCATTATTCAGTAGCAGCTGTTGGCAATAAGCTGTAGCTGTTAAGGAACGCCGCCTCTGAGCTGCAGAGCTACAGGGGACAGAGGCTCCTCTCCGACCTGGCCGACCCTTCCCTGTATGATATTATGAGCACACTACTCTACCTTTTATACCCACTCACACACTAGCTTCCTCTCCAACCTGCGGCGGACCCGAATCAAGCTAACTGAGCTTCAATGAGCCCGCTAGCCTGGCTGCCACGTAATGACGCTCGGCCTCGTGCAGGATGGCCGCATTTTATGTGACTTCCTTACACTTAGAAGAGAGAGAGAGAGAGAGAGCGAGAAAAAGTGAGAGGATTTTCCGTGTGGTTAAGCCAAGATTAAGGACGAATGGCGTGTGTTTCCTCTGTACACAGTCTCCCCTGCCTCCCGGAAGCGTCTTGCCAGTGCATGAGCGTGCCGCTTGAGAACACAAACAAATCCCACACAGCGAGCTCGCCTTTGTGACACGCTTTGTTCTCCATGAACTCCTCATCTCTGCCCCCCCCTCCCTTAGATTTCTCTCTACCCTCCTTTACACTTCTCTTTATCCTGCTATCCCAAGACACACACGTTTTTTATCGCACCTCGGCTTCGTTTTGAAGAACTTGTGTATAAGCACAACCTCTGATACAACATGAACGTCTTCATTTCTCCAAACGCACCCCCCCAAGTCATGCTGCAGCTAGTGACACATGCATTTATTTGAATATGGTTAAAAAAAAAAAAAAAAGGGGGGGGGGGGGGGGTGGATGAGGGAGTTTGCTGTGCTGTGATACAAGACGGAAAAGAATTCAGTCCCCTTTTTCACAAGTGTACAAAATCAAACCTGAGTGTTGGAGGGTCTGCGCAACTTCTCTTTGATTTGAGTATTAGAGCTATGGACTGCTCGTCGCTGTCTCGACAATTACTCTGAGTCTAATGGAAGTAGACGCTGTTAATCTTCACACGCTGGAACCAATGTAGATCTAATGAGACCGGCTATATCCTACTGCGAGCGCGCAAGTCTCGTGGCGCCTTGATGAAAATGCTAAACACCAAAAGGAAAAAAATATACACACATCCCTTAATACCACTATTTAATCCGTTTCAGTTCAGGAAGAGACACTGCAGTTAAACTTATCTATATGATAAAACAGCTTTGCTGGTGGCAAAATAAGAAAAGACAGAATTTGTCTTGAAGTCAGCAGCGTAGTGATGCTGTCAGTGTCAGCCTCAAAAGCATTTCCCAAGTCGGGGCCGACTGTCATTCGTGTCAACCGTGTTTATTTTTTCTCTTCTATTGCCCACCAAGGTCACATAGTATATACATACAAGTCTCTGTAAGACTTGTTTGAAGGCCTTTGAAAGAACAAATTCTGACGTACTTTTTTCTTCTTTTTTTTCTGTTTGAACAATAACTTTCTGACTCACATACCCACCCATCCACTTTGCCAACATGACACAGGCATTGTTTTCAATCACCAGAAAGTTTGACTGCTGCCATAATGAGACGAGATGCTGCAATAAAGGCAGTTTCAACCAGAAGTGGACAACGTTGTCATATCAAAGGAATGACAAAGAACCGCACCGACGGCTTCTGGCAGTCAGACATGTTTTTCACTTTAATACAAACTGGCTTTTGCCAAGAGTTTGGAACATTGGAAAACCACTGTAAATCAGTGTATTGTGTACATCACTTAGGAACACTTGTTTGAGGTGTTTAAGGGGCGATATAAATAAAATGTACTACTATTAGTATTATTCATCAAATAATTGTTTTGTATCTCTGTGAAATTTTTATCCAGCAGTTTTTCAACAGAGACACGGGTATATTTTCTGACATGTCTGTCGGGCAGTTTTTTTTGCAATGGATCAGCCTATTCTAGCCTATTCGTCCGGGATTATTTCAAAAGAACGAGTGGTGTTTAAACGTGAACAACGTGAATATAATCCGACAAAATATTGCAAATGTGACATGCACATTAATACCAGAGCAAAGAGCGGTTGAGCAGGAGGCATGAGGCCAGTGTGCTCTGTTAATCTGACTCCAAACAAGGGCTTTAAATTATCATTGCATACCCGCGGTGAGACGATTGTTTGGGAATCCATAAATCTGCGTGTGCGCGCCACTCCCCTGTCAGCTGGCCCTCTCTCCGCGTGTACACCACTGTTCTGTTAAAAGACAGTGGAGCGTAAAATGGCACAAATGGTGCCTTAAATGGAGCAAATGGGGAGCTGTTTAATTGTAGTGAGTTAAACTGGATCCCTGTGGTAGGAGATAAGAGCTGGACACGTTAAGTAGCAATTATCTCAGGTAGCTATCTCATTACCACCCTCCTCGTGTATGTAAATGTGGCCACAGGCTCTGTTGTTGGGCTGCGCTGCAATGAATTTGTTGGACTCTTTCCGGGGTTTCACTGTTTATCACCAAATGGAGGCTGGCTTAAATTCTGAATGTGTGTTCGGAGATTTTTTTTTTTTTTACTTTATCATTTATATTATTTTATTTCCACGTTTGTGACTGGACGTGAGGTGAGTTCTAAACATCAGGTTGGTGCAATTAAACAAAACGTTTTTTCAGGGATCAAGGTGGAATATATGGAAATTAATGGGGCCTTTTAGAGAAGGGCCTGCGCATGAAATACCTAAATAAAAACCCTTTTATAAAAAATGAAAGCAAATCGTGTGACTTGATCGAATGTTAGACATAATAATGCATTTAGTTGCATATATTATATATTATTTATTAACATTATTTAATAATAATTTTAAAAAACATCAAAATGTGCAGCTCAACAGACAGCATGAATCCTTCATTTCCTTTTAAAATTTGTGAAAGCGTGGTTCACTGAGCATTGAGGTTGACGTGTGGCGAGAAGCCTCAGCTTCAAGAGGCTTCTGCCAGCTCTGACTGGCCCGAGGTTTGGCATTCAAGCCAGGGAGATGGGATGGGAGGGGAGATAGGTGCTAATCATCTGAGCTGGGGCTGGGAACAAGGCACGAGGGTGACAGAGGCAGAAGGGCGCATGTACTCAGTCACGTCTGTGTGTCTGCCAGTGCCCTTTTTCCTGGAGTTGGAAGGAAATCCAGCAGTGGCAGAAAAATCTGTCCTTGTGGTCCACTTGCAGGCCTGGGTGTCTGAGAGACATTTCCTCTGACCCCTCGCGGAAAAATACATTTCTGCTAATTGACTGTCCAATAGCGCAGCTTATCTAAAGGAAGGTGTGGCGTCCCTTCTTATGTACAACTGAAAAACAAAAACAAAACAGCTTTGAACAAAACCTTGGTGCACTCGTTCATAATGGAGGGAAGGGTGTGCACACTTAAACAATAAGGCGTGGCAACATTTTGTCTGACTTCATTGAAATGCATAAATAATTAAAATAAGTGGAGAATTGTGACCTTGCAACAACAAACTGGAAGCATGAACAAAATAATGCACAAGCTGCTCTCTGATTGGCACCTTTTGTTTTTCTGGCGGGCGCACAGAGGTGTTGAGAATGTGCACATCCAGTGAAGCAAAAACGGCAGAATTCTTATGAACTGGCAGACCGACACGCACACAGCTCTCGTGGCAAAAACCAGAACAGAATTTTCCCCGTGGTCCTAATGAAGATGAAAGTCATTTTGCACCGGCCTCGCAGATTAAATTTTAATTAGTTGTATTTCTTTAATTATTATTATCTGTTTTTCTCCCCCCAACCCCTTCCTTCCATCTCTTTGGAGAATAGGTATATTGGGCGGATGATGGATCTGGTGCCGTTGAATGAATATTTGCTCCTGCACCCTGGAGCTAAACGTGTCCCTGACCAAATCGCCAACCCCAGTCGTCTAGTCAGTCTGCGACAGGCCAGACAATATGACACATCAGTTTTCAGACGTGATCAGAGCTGGCGGACAGCGTCTTTTTAGCCGCGCACTATAGTTAGCTTGACACGCACAACTATTATGTTTAAGAATCAGATGGCGCGCTTGAAATGTCACGACACATTTTCAAACAGAAGCGAATGGCAACAAAAAAAAAAGCCTTTTTCCGTTGAGACTGAAAGGACAGCCGGACTTTTTCTTATGGTCTTCATTACCCGAACACAGTCTTCAATGACACAAATCGCTGCTCGCAATGCAAAGCAGGTAGCGTGGCAGGACAAAAGCTAATTATTGGGAGGCAAGCGATAACACTGACATCACAAAAGCACAAGTTTGGCAAAGCAAAGTGCTGCCAGTGGGACTTTTTAAAGACCCCACTCATCTGGTTTTCCGAAGTGTTTGCATGAGGTGTTGATACGCCCCATTAGCCCGTCCGTCTCAGCTCCCGTCTCCCATTGCATGTCGTCTCCCAACCCCCACCCATTTCAAATGATGAGCTGATGGGAAGCCGACACACTTGTCACTTGTCAGCACATTTACAGATAAAGACGACGTCCGCGTGTTGAAAATTACATCTATGGTCCACAGCACTTGAAGGGGAGCACCAAACAACATATAGGGGATATAAGGGAGTGGAATTAATCTACGCTTTGCATTTTCTTTTTCATTAGCTTGCATGAATAAAATAAAAAAAAATTGCTCTGAGTGGTGATTGCTTTGTGTGGATATAATAATAACAGTGAGGAAGTGCATTGTAAAAAAATAAATAAATAACAAAATACAAGCAAATGATCTATTCAAACAGGCAGATTATAAGGTGATGGTGCGACCATTCAGACCTACTGGTGGCATAGGGCCAGAAAATGGTATAAATAAACTTCAATACAACATCATAAACACAGCAGCACCGGAATCATTAAATCCAAAGTGCTTCATCTAAATCACTGCGTGTAATCCACAACATTAGTCATACCCACACTTCAAGAGGTTCACAAAGGAAGTAATCATTAAACTCCAGATCCTTAAAGCAGAATTGCACTGTGATTCATTGCTATGCAAAAAAAGAAGGAAGAAAAACACAAATGTTCACAGGCTTTCAAACAAGTCAATCAATTGCAAAAAAACAAAAAGAAAACAACCCACACATCTATTACCACTGTGTGATACACTTGACGTGACTTGAACATAGAAACCCATAGTTTAGTCTCTTTCATTGCCCATTTGTCACGTGAACGTACAGCTAGCACAAAATGCCAACTTCTTGTCATGCACGTGATCAACCGGGAAAGTCGAGAACAACAAGAGCGGATGACTGATGGTGGTGATAGCACTTTGCAGCTCTTCAAAAGTAAAGTTCCACCCCACTCCCCACTAAACTGTCAGTTGCTGCCGTCGTCGTGGCAGCAGGGTGACTGCATGAAACAGATTATGCGTGAGAGGCGGGAGGTACAAAAAGCGGATTACTCACCGAGTTGAGAGGAGTCACCTACAGGCCAAGAAGAGGAGAGACAAAGAGAGAAATTGGATCAGTTCAGTGAGCAAAGCTAAATGTCACTTAAGTACATGTGCCTATCAAATATAGGCAAAGATCACGACACAATATAAAAGGTGCACTTGGAGAGTGAAGAAAAGAAAAACCTGACAGCAATTAGCATTACACGGTGTGTCTTCCGGAGTGCTACCTCTCACAAAGAGCTCGGTGCTGAGCCACTTATTGAAATGAGGGAGGCTGCTCACAGCTAACAGGGATGCTTTCAAGGAAAACTCTCAGGAAAAAGACTGAGAAATTTCCTCTGCAACCCTTTGTTTCTTTGCAGATCAAAATGTGCTTCAGTGTGTTTCAGAAGAACCTGAATCCATCGTCCTAAACATCTGATACATCGGTTTAAGTTTTTGTACCATCTTTGGTACGCAGTGCAATGGAAATGACACAGATATCTAACTCTAACCCTTCCCCTGCACTTTGGGTCATGGGGAGGCTTGATCAGGGCACAACCATGACATGAACAGCAATTTATTGCAGGGCCGACACAGAGAGACAAACAAAACAGCAGACAATTTAGAATTGCCAATTAGTCGAATGTTGGTGTCTTTGGACGAAGCACCAAAGAACCTGGCGAGAACCCACACAGACACAGGGCAAACTTCAAACAGAAAGGTTCTCAGTGGGAATCCAAAGTAAGACCTTCTTGGTATTAGGTGGCAGTGCTAATCACTGCACTGCTGTGTCGCAGCACAGTCGACCAGGCAGAGGAAAACCATGTAAATCTAACCATCTGCTCAATAAAAGGACAGGCGGAAGCTGATTCATACCACTGCTTTTGGATCCTCTCCCAAGCCCAATATATGATAAAAAATACATGTTTTAATTAAGATGAATAATTTTCATCTCACACATTGATCCATGCCACTGGGTCAGATTTCATATTAATTGTGGTGAGGCTGCTGCTGCTGCTTCACCAGTTGGCAGGTGTTAACTAATGCAGCCAGCATATAGTGGATTTTAAAAATCAATTCAACGTGGCTGTAAATGCAATTAGGTTTTTTTTTTTCTCTCTTAAAGGAAAGCTAAGCAAATGGTCGCTTTTGCATACGCTGCAAAAATCAAAGTTGAGTGTTCTTGTTAGCGACTTGTTGAACTAAAGACAAGAGCATAATTTCAAGGCACTCAGATTCTGCTCTTTTATCAGAAAAATAATGAGCTGCTGAATGTACAAAGAAAAAGAAAAAAAAAAGCCCACTTTTTTGCAAAAGACCTCCCTTTTGGTCCGTCTTTGCCAGCTGTAAACAAGGTGTCACCGTAAGAAGGAAGATGACTACCATTTATCCGAGGTGAAAATAAGCCCATCAACACTGCAGCAGGAGCGAACATCCTGGCCAGAGCAGTCAGAGCCAGGGGCAGTGTGCCCTGCCAGACTGGCCTCGCTCTTAATCCTCAGGCCAGGCACAAGAACTCAGCAGCAGATGAAGGAAGTAGCGGAGAAGGTAACCAGAGGATTCAGTGCAATCGATAGGCCTCAGTTTAAAGGCTTTTACACATTCAATGCTGGCTGGGGAGTATTTTCACACAAAATGCACATATCAAGCTGCAGTTAAAAGATCTGTGTTTAGTTTTTGAATCAAGGTGTGTTTTTGGGAAACTGCTATACATATCGACAAATCACCATGGGTGTGCGGACGACAACAACACACAAAACTACTGCATCCTCGAGAACAACGGATGACCTGCGTCCTACGAAGCCAAGCGTTGTTTCGCAAACTTTTGAAAATAGCAATGTCAGACGAACAACAACAATGTGCATGTTCAATTATAGCTAATCATCTGGGCTTGTGATGTCGTATCTGGCAAACTAGCGACATTTATTCCTCTAAGTTGTCACATGTTAGCGTTCCTGAGTGCCCCAAACTGCACCAGCAGATTCTAAAATGGACTCAGAAACCAGGCAGTCTCACCCCGTCCCACTGTTTCCCCTCGAGTGAGGAGTTTTGATCTGAACATTTCACATTTGAGCATTCTGCATTTTTGTGTGACCTATATGTCACATCTGGTAAGGCAAAGCCAGGGTTCACGGTCAAGGCCTGATGACTCATTCTCAGTTTCAATATCTGAGTTTTTTTTATTTGTTTAATAATTTGTTTAAACGGTCCAATTAAATCTACTTTAAAAATTAGTTAACCAACTGTTTTTAGACACAGAGAAAATATCATCTTTGTTTTAACCACGTAGAGTAAAATCCAGCGTAAAAGGTATTTTCTTTGTTCACGTCCCTGGACAAATGTGTCCCATGGTTCTTTGTTTTGACTATAAGCAACACTCAAGAGGAAAGCCAGGAAGTACGTCAGCAGGACGTGTTGACGGGCAAAACTGGCAAATAAAGATTTTGATTGGTTAAAAAAATATTTTTCTTTCTACTGTTTGGGTGGCTACAGTGATCCTCCCTGGAGAAGAAAGACAGAGTGTACAACTTTCAATACCATGGGATGTACTGCCACAGCAAGACACACCAACAATTATAGCCGTCATGAGGTCTTTTTGCTGTTGGACGCAAAGCTGTGGAGTCCTTGTTTAATTAATGATTCTGTATCACTGCAAGGACCCCGAGGCACAGCCCAACAGGTTAGCAACAGTTTCTGTGCCTTACACTATGGTTCTTATTCTCCTATATTATTAAATTCATTTTCAACTACTTAATTAATTGTGTTTTTTATGTGGTATTTCATATACATGTTTGGCTCTGTTGCTCCCTGGTCATACATTTAGTGTGAACATATGGAAGCTGATGAGTCCCACCTGTGTGATACAAATGATTCATTTGAACTGCCTTTTGTCTGAAAATGTGCTATACAAATAATCTTGCCATGCCTTGTATAATGAGATCAAATCTACGGACCGAATGCGGCTGTGTTGGTTTTTGTAAACTTAGCTTCTTTTCCCTCAATATCGCCATTTGAAAACATAGTAATACATTTTTTAATCATGTTTTGCCAGTGAACATGGATGTAATGTCATGACACCACAAAAGAACACTTGATGCCACCAAAGATTAAAAAATAAAATAAAAAAAAAGCCCCCAAAGCTGCAGATTTAATGAAGCTCTTCAGCAGTGTCATAGTGTGTGAATACCTACTGGTGAGTGGGAAGATGTTACCCAAATACCATGCATAACAATGATCCAAAACTCATGCTAGGCTGACTTTTAAATGGGTACGTTTGCAGCAGGAATAACAACCCTCCTTGAACAAGTGAGGAGATAAATGAAAATAAATTCCTCAGCGTTTGCTCCTATTCTGCTTCGTTATCTCTTCTTCTGCCGTCACTCTTCAGCAGTCCCTGACAATTGCTTGTACCATGCTCTTTGGGGCTTTTCCCAGGTCTGGCCCACACCACACTCAACAATTGTCTGATAAGAAAATGTCATTTTTTTATAAGGAATAAATGCTAAACAAATGTGCAGCATGTGCTACAGCTCACCTGAGTTGCTTTGAATGAAACACTGTACAATGAAAAAAAAAAAAACTCAAGTTATGCCAAAGATACGTGTTTGTACGTGGACTTTGAGAGCATTTACGTTGCATAGGAGCAATTACAATCTGTTAATGAGAAGATGAGTTTGACATGGAAACTCAGCAGAACCACATGCCTTAGAAAGATTGAAATGGATTTATAGTGAGAAGCAGTTGCCTCCACATTTAACATGTTTAACTTATAAGTAGTCACCAATCAAATCTTGCTCATGGTCTAACTTCACATTGTCTTTTTCTACTTGTTGTTAGTCTGAACCCACCCTCCCCCCACCCCTTTGGACAAAGGTGGTAGTAATGTGTAATGTTAAAATGGTCAATTTAGGGCATAAGCCCTCATATAACTAAGGTGTTACAACGTGACAGTCGATAACCTCAGCAAGCTATCCGAGTAGAGGCTGACACTGATGAGATTTTTGGTTTGCAGTTGTCTTATTTAATAGGTCTAAGGTAACCAATGAGTGTCCAGTGATGATAATTTATGTTCTGTCAACTGACATTCCAAACTTCATGTGATGATCTAATTTTAGAATAAAAAGTGAGTGTTTTGCTCTCTTTCTGTACATAAAACCCCACATAAATAAATAAATTGTTCTCGTATATTCTGCTCTAAAGCAAAACTGAAATTAGATTAAATCAACAATCAAGTAAAATTTATGAGGTTAAGCACATGTTTTCCCAGTTGTTCTTATATTGAAATCAATCATCATTGTTTGTTTTTTTGCTGTTGACTATTTAAGTAAATTGAGTGATAACAAAAGTATCAAAGTGAGTGACGGCAGCGTTTTACTAACCTAAAGTCATTTCATTAATTTGTTTGTTTAACTATGTTCGCAATATAAATGTTTTGTCTTCAAAAGCATGTATATATTTTCTCCCAATCGATGGCTTTCACCATCTCCACTAAAAATCTTAACTGGCGTGGTGTAAAAATTGATTATATGCCCTTCTACATCCAGTCCATACTTTATCTTTCAATGCATATGCTGCATCTTTAAGAGGCAGGAAAAAGCTGTGTTGCCAGGTAACAGTGGCACAGGAACTGTTACTTGACAGTGATTTTAAAACAAACAAACAAAAAAACTCCTGGTCTGGTACGCAGCCAGCGTGTGTGGATGTCCCTCCCTGGAGAAAATAAGACTGATGGTTGGAATGATCACCATCAATGTGCTCTTTGATTGCTGGGGTGAACCAGTAATTATGGAGCGAAAGGACAAAAATATATATTTTGGTCAAAATTGTGAATATCTGTTGTTAATGCCTCATGTGGAGAAAATGGGCAGGGCTGTTTTATATAATAAAAGTCAATTCACACAATTTCCCAATGCTATGTCTGCTGTTGTGGTAGATTGTTGTTATTTTAAACGGCTTATCACGCAACACTTCCTGTGCAGCCAGGTGACCTTGAAGGTGCCCGGCTGTGATATGACGTCGTGCCTCTAAGTTGATGTGTAGCGGCTTGAGAGCGACATTTGAACACACACACACACACACAGCTCCGCTTCCCCTGTTTGCACATCTCTTTTTAGGACCCTAGTCCCTGCTCTAATCCTCTGGACTGGATGCTGAGGCTGCAGCCTGGTAATTCACCAAATCCCCTTCTGCTCCCCTCAGTCTATACCTCTTCTGTGGTTCAAGTGCTCCTTCACAACGCAAATGCTTGGGTACAGTCAAACATCGATATATATGAAATACTAAAACAGAAAACTGAACGTGGCATAATTAACTGGGAAATCGATTTTCTTTACTCGCACAGTAAAAATTGCTTTTGAGTTTTTTTTAGCTTGCGAAATGTCAGTCGGTATAGTCAAGTTCTGCTTCCCCCGCCTCCCTTCCTTTTTTCCCCCTGTAATGAGCCTCTCTTTATGTCTCAAAGCTGTCAGTGCAGAAGAAAAAACATCCACATTTGATCACTGATGTCATTAAACAAGCATCCCCCCCCCCCCGCTCAACAAAAGCTGAAGTGCTCCCCATTTTGACATTAAAAAGCTCCCACAAGAACAATGTGTAATTTCAATCTGCCATTTAGGCTGTTGAAGCACGTCTGTCAAGAGCAAAATGTGGAGGCTAAACACTAAATACAACTTCAATTGTTTTTCCTTGAGGGAGAATGGAGATTATATCCAAGAGTTACTAAAAAACAAAAACAAAACCCCGATATGATTCTGATTGTTGCTGTCTGCACATTTAAGGCATGATCAAATATTATAGACTGAGAGTGACAGTAAAAAATTACACAATGAACAGTCTATTTCCACACTTAAGGAAACACTAAATTATAATTCATGGGGAACTATTGTCATTCAGCATATGTGCCAGTACATGAACAAATAAGACATGTCAGGCACTGTCAAGAGTTTTTATAGTCATGACTGATGTTTTCATTTTCATTGTTCTTCACCCAATATAAGGACCCATATTATGCAAAATTATCTTTGACAATAAAATAGTACCAATTATATGCTTCTTATTGATGTTGCTTGCCACAGTTTTCAGAAACACACTTGTGGAGATCAGCCTCACCTGGTGTAAATAAAGTACAATGCCATGCAGGCAGACATAGGTTGGTGCAGGAAGAATAGTTTAAAAAGAAATAAAGGCTGTAACAGTGGGGGAAATAACATTAAGGGCTCTTACTGCTCAGGGATCTTAAACAGCAGCAACAGCACGTCAGTTTGCCTGGCTGTTTCCCAGGATGGTGAAAAACATTTTGGAGCGGCTTGCTGTGAAGGTCCACTCTGTTTCTCTGAGATTAAAGTGCATGTTCTGTTAGATGTGACTGGATTAACGCCTTAATGCCCCGCCGAGTTAATGGCTTGTGTGCGTAACTCCTGCCTGATTAAATGATTCACTTGATATTAATATAAGTTGATTAATTAACCAATTAATTGGATGGGTCAGAGTGTTTCTGTAAGGCTGACTAACCAATGATGCTCATGCTGGTTTGCTTCGGAGGGAGGCCGATGGGAAATTCATTGACTAAAGACTAGGGCTGTCGAAGTTAACGTTAGCACCCACTCCTTTTAACGGCACTATTTATTTATTTATTTATTTTAACGCGTGATTAACGCCTGGTTCACACCGGAAGCGGAAGCCCCGCGAAGTTCGCGCGCAAGCCGCGGCCATCCTGTTCAGGCCGGGTTTACAACGGCCGCGGAACGCCGAGAATATCCGTGGACCGGATCCCGCTTCCTCTCTGCGCCCTTGTCAACCAATGGCGTCGTTTACGCCAAACTCGAGGCGGCGCGCACCTTCGTGGCCGGCTAGCGCCGCGCTGCGATCGTTTCGGCGTCTGGTCTATTTTGTGCGTTAGCAGCGAGCCACGAGCAATCCGCGTCAAGCTGGACAGGAAGTCACTCAAAGAAACACGAGAGAACCCGGTTAATTTTCAGAATAAAACACCGCGATTGACAAACGCGATCATGGCTTTATAATACTTCAAGGTTTGAGGGATTTTTTTTGGAGAGTATCGAGACAGTATATGTATGTAATCGTTTTGGAATGTTCCAATGAAAATATAAATACAATATTTCCACAAAGAAATTATTATTGTCCCTTCCAATTTTTCCTAGAGTATAAGAAACACAATAAATATCTTGTTAAGTTACATGTACAGCAGGGTAAAAAATTTGCAATTAATTTTTGATTAATTGTGAGTTAACCCAGAACACTATGCGATTAATCACAATTAAAAATCGACTGACACCCCTAATACAAACAATAAATGCATTTAACATGTGATTATTATTTTTTTTTAAATGTGTTTATTTTAACTCATTTATTTTAACTAATTAATTCCTCTATGTTATACTTTCTGTATCTGGCCAAAATAAACAGTGATTAAGGGATGTCAATAAACTGAAAACATATTCAAACATATTGAACAAAGAATGTGTTCACAACATGTATTGTTGTTTGTTTAGGGTACAATAAGCAAGTGCTTAAAACACTTTGTGTGTGCAGGTCGTCTCACAACACAATCGTGAATAAAGGCGATGGGAACAGGCAAATGGAACAAGGAGACAACATGACCAGACAAATTGTTGATTCAAAACAGACAAATGTTTTGAGAACGCACCACGGTGGTTATGCAAAAGAATGGGTTACGCTTTTCCCCTGCCACTTATTCACTGAACGGCGGTGAGACTGTTTCTAGACTGACTTTCATTTTCAAAGCAATCTTTGTCTTTATCATTTTAGATTAAAAAAAAGAGCTCTGCACACATGTAAATTTTAAAAAGTGGCAAAGCTCAATCATTTTTTTTTTTATCAATCAACTTTTATTTGTACAGCGCTAAATCACATCCAAAGACGTCTCAAAGCGCTTTGTACAATCTCAATCTTCGTGTTGTTCTCAGCACCGTCCTTGAAAACACTTCATTGTTGTTCCTGCTCTCGCTCTGTTTTTATGACAGGATTTGCAGAGTTTTCTGCTTCCTTGTGCATGTTTACAGAACATTTGTCCACTCGCGCTTGGTTGGGATGCCACTGTTATGCAGCATGGGCTGGGCTTTCTCTGACAGTGCATTAACAGGGGAACCAGAAATCAAACAGAAGGCAGTGTGGCAGGATGCAGTTAAATAAATAAATCTTAAAAAATAAATAAATAAATAAAGTAAAGTGAAGCAGAAGCTCAATGTGGACAACCATTGCAAAACAAAAAAATAATAATAATAAAAAAAAAGAAAAAGGAGTACATGAAAGAAAAAGCGCAGCCTCTGCACTGTTTCTGCTCCAAATTTCCTCAGGGGGGCATTGTTGTAAAAAATCTTGCAAAGAGAAACCTTAAGAAGAGTGCAGTTGAAACAATCCCTGCTACACACGTAATCAGGCTTGTTTCATGTGTCAGTAGTCAGCTTTCACTAAAAAGAGACTAGCTTTGTTTCATTCTGAGGGATCTCTTCAGAAAGTCAGGCTGGAATGCCTGTTATCTTTGCAGTTTAGAGCGGCAAAGAAGAAAAGTTGCTATCCACAGCTATTCACAGTGCACACACTATACGGAAGAGAAAAAAATAGATTTTTTCAAGCTTCCAATTTGAGAATGAAGTTGAAATTTCGATATTAAAGTCGATATTTTGTGAATAAAGTTGACATAAAAAAGACAAAATTCCATGAATAAAATCTAAATTTTACAATTAATGTCAACATGAAGTAAGTCAAAATAAAGACAAAAGGCTAGTTGAGTAACTGGTGTCACATTGTTTCCTTTGAGTCCAGTTTTATCTTTCTCACTATCACTATACAGCACTATACAGGCACTACCCGAAAAATTAGAATATCAAGTAAAAGTTGTTTTATTTTGGCAATTTAACATAAAAGATGAAACCAACAAATTTTATTGAGCCATTACACACAAATTGACATATCTCAAGCAGTTCCTTGTTGTAACTTTGCTGATTAAGATTTTCAGCTTATTAAAATCACAAACCCACAAACTCGGAAAATTATTAGAAAATTTGAGGGTTTTTTTTAAGCTGCAAGACCTCATCAGCAAAATCCAAAGAAATAAAAACTTGAAATATAATGATTTGCATATTATTCATTTATATAATATGTCAAATTCACCTTTTAAGTTGAATTGCAGAAATACAACAACCTTTTCAGGATATTATAATTTTCTGGGTAGTACCTGTACAGTGCACTCTGATGTTTTGGACAACAAGGACAAAGTCAGTCCTTGTTTTTCATCTACTTCTATCATCTGTCTTATTTTTCTCCTGCCAGGTAAGACGATAACTCGGTGACTTAGTTATGTGGTTGATGAGAGACACAGATGTATTTGGAACAATTCTTCTGCTTCCCACAACATCTTGCAAAATCACATAGAATGAAATGGGGATGAGAGCTGAGCTTATTCCTCACGCCTCATTGCCTCGCATCTATGCTACAGTGAACACAAAACCCCCCACTGCACTGTGAATCAAGTACAATAGGCGAGGGGCAGAATGAAGGTAAAGAACTTTGTTTCAATTATGCCGCAGCAACTTCTCCTTTAGAAATAATAGAAATAATAAAGAACACATGCATTGAAAAAAGTTGCATTTGTTCATCGGCTGCGTGATGTGAAAAGGCATCACCTATTACTGAGGAGGCTTTGCCGTCTGACTGATTCAACAGTTCACCTTCATGCAACGAGCGCAAAACACTCGGAATGAAAGCACTTCAGACAGCAGGCGGTGGCTTTTCATCTCAACAAACGGAAATCATCCTGCCGCACAAAGCCTCAGTGATACATTTAAGCGTTGCACGACACAGATCATCTGCCTAATTACGCCCAGTTGAGGATAAACATAGCTGGCTTTCATTAGGGACACCGAGGAAGTCATGAAGAGGACAAGTTCTTCTTTGTGGATTTTTTCCAAACTGAATTTAGATATGAATAGAAACAAATAAAAAGAAGGAATGCAACATGCTGAGCTGTTTCACTCCTGACTCAAAGTGGTTTGCTTTCGCTATTGGAGATTCAGAGGAAATTTGTATAACATACTATGCTTTATGCATGTTCAGTAAAAATGAATATATATATGAATGTCAACATTTATGCAAACATTTCAAATAGGTCTTTCCATGTACTGCAGCACCAATTACTTTATTTGATCTGCAGATGCTTATGGGCTGCCAGTTGATGTTGATTTCTTTTTTTATTTTATTAAGAGCATAATTAATATAGAAGAAATACAGCAGTTACTCTCTTAGCAGATGTGTCAGATTTCCTCGGTATGGACGCTTCGCCAACTAATCTTAAATGAATGGCTGCCTCCTGTGTTTGAATTATTAGATTTAAATGATTTAAGGTCAATTCATTCTGCCCTCAATGCTGCCGCCCAGCAGTTCACAAACCCAAGGTCAGTTATGGACATTCATTTGTCGTTAAAGGTACATGTAGTGCCCTGTGAGTCATTGGGACGATAACTCCAACCTCTAGTAAATCTAATTACTTAAATCACATTCATGGGGGCGATTAGAGGAGATGTGCGGGAAGCAAAGGAAGGAGGGGTGTTAAAATCGAACAGTTCAGATCAGAGCCAAAGTCACTATGTTTGCAAATAGCTTGACCAAACCAAATTATTGGCTTAGTTTGACTATAATCTGACTTCTAAAGTGAGTTCTGACAAATTTGGATTGTCCATTGCTCAACTAGCACATGCTTGAAGAATTGAGTGATTTCTGCATGTATACTTATGGGATCCTCATGTACAAAGATCCCACATAAGGGTAGCCAAATTGCGAGTGCACGCTTCTCGATTGTGTGTATGGTTGGTTGACATGTTGCTAGTGATCTGCTAAGATTGCATTTTTTTTATGAAGTCTTAAATTGAGCCACTTATACACTCAAAATTAACTCCTGTCTTCTATCATTAAAACTGTTGGCTGTTGATGGCTGATTAATCTTTATGCTCACACACAACTGTTTTATTGTAATGTTTTGTGTTAGAGATACAAAAATATGTGAAACACACATAAAGACGAATAAAAGCTATGACAAATGCGGTGTGGTGTGGTGTGGTGTGGTGTGGTGTGGTGTGGGGGTTGAGAGGGCCATGTTCGGGGCTGCTGGTTTGACTCAGTCGGCCTCGGCGCCTCTGTTCTGCTTTAAATCCCCACATATCTTAAAAATGTTCTCCCAAATCCCCTTATTCAATTATAGGAGCCTCTAATACATGTGTCAACATGTTTCATTAGTCCGCCGTCTTCTCCCACCAAAGAGATTAACTCGCCTCCTTTTTTATTTACTGAATGCGCAAACATCATCTTCCCCAGGACGGGGAAAAAGAGAAAAAGCGTGTGATTATTTTTTGTTCATTACATTCCATTCTAGCCAGCCAGCCATAGCTTCTTTTTCTCCCCTCCTGAAAAGACTATTTAATATGCGGCCTGAAATTTACTTATTCAGCTTTCAATTTCGCTGCAGTCTACATTTGAATTTCTTCGAGGACATGGGAGGAGGGAGGGTGGTGCACGAGCGTGGTTTGGACCGGGCTCTCTAAACCTCGTTGCCGGAGATGCTTTCATCACGGTGTGTGCATTCATGAGCGTTATGCCACCGAACAATGTTAAGACTGTAGAAAGAAGACACGAAGCCGGGCCGTTTCATCTCAATAAGTGCGCACAAGTGTATGTGTGTCATAGGAAGAGATGATTAATTCTCAGAGTGTGCCGGTCCCTTTGATGCTCCCCAATCGTTGAGTTTCTGGTCACTCAAGGTTTTTTTTTTCTTTCTTTTTTGTAACGGTGCCGTCTGCAATGTTGAACTGTGTGGGAGAATGTAGAGGCGATATGTAGGTAGACACTAGATTAGACATCGCACTACAAGCGTGCTCCGCAGATGTCTCAGCGCGACACCACAACTGCGGAGAGACCGAGCGGCGGAAAGGGCCTCACTGGTCATTATCATTCTACTCATGTTACGCTCATCGCCTGATGGGCATCATCTCTCCTTCCCCCCCTCGACATCTCCATTTCCGCGTATCCCTGTCTTCATCAGTTCCCTCTCAGCGACTGATTTTTTATTACTTATTTATTTATTTTTTTGCTTCTCTGGGGGAGCAGACAAGATCGGGGAAGAGGGAGAACGATAAAGACGAAGCAAACGGTGACAAGAATAAGTTAGAAGCGGAAACGGACAGGCAGATCTGAGCGAGAACAGAGATAAGCTCCGTCTCTCTCACATTTGGAAGTCTTTGTAATTACCGATGTGTGCTTGTAAAGGAGCTTTGGTCAGTTGCTGTCCTTAGAAAATAGTGTGATTTTTGTCATATATATATATATATATATATATATATATATATATATATATATATATATATATATATATATATATACGGTTGGGTGAATTATTGTTGTGTTTATGTTCTATTCTCAGCTAAGTTGTTGTTTTCACCGTTATGTTCTGTATCTCTTATAAGTCGTCTGGTAACCATTGCTGTGATTGGTTAGGGGGGATGTCGGCGGGAGCCTGTGTTCCAGTCTTTACAATATTCCTCCTTTCTCTAGTTCTCTTACATGATCTGTATTTCGTGTGTTGTGAATTTTAATCCTTTCATATCTGCAAAAGCTTTAAATTTCCTTTACTGCTAACTACACTTACAACTTCAGATATTTTACATAAATTACAGGGTGTGTCAGTCTACGAGCTGCTAAGTTAAATGATTGTGGATCAATCAATACAGTTTTTCCACCTTATCCTAATGCAAAACAATGAATCAAGAAGTGTTCGCGCAAAGTAAAAATCTAAAATTTCCTAAAAAAAAAAAGTCAATAAAAATTAAACATTTAACAGTAGGCGGCCAAATTGCCAAATTGTGCTTTTCCTTTACACACTTTTGGCGCTACATGGCACATCCAATGACTGCATCACATGACGGAAGGAGATGTTGTTGTCATGGCTAAAGCTTAGTAGCTAAATGTAGTTGGCTTACACATGTGCATGAGTGTTTGAAACGTGCAATATTTTGGTTTTAAAACCAACTGGAAGTTCAAGACAGCGCTGACCGTGAAATCTATCTCATGGCTTCCGATCAGATATTCACAGATATTCACAAACCAATAGGTCACATCACTATGACTCTGTCCATCTTTCTATACCGTCAATGAGCTCAATTGATCTAATAGCCTGAGTACGGAATAATTGTGGGCAGAGTCATCAGAGTCCCTTGATGTCATACATTTAAAAGGCAAAGTTAATATTAAAGTCCCTTTCATTTTAATTTTTTTTACCTCGTCATTTGAGCATGGAACAGATTAGCAAGCCATTTTCCTCATCAACTTCAATGAAGAGACCTTCTTTGTTGTTGTTTTTTTTCAATGGCTCATTGGAATTTTGTAGTGGAGTGAATCATCTCATGAATCATTGTTTGTGGCCTCTCCCTGTCCAATCAGCACACTGTGGACGTCAACAAGACTTGTTACTAAAATAGCTCCTGGTACCAAGTATGACCACCTCATGGAAAAGCTTAAAAACCAAGTTGATCATTGCAGACTTCAGAAGCTCAGCATTTGCCAGGTTTTATGTTAAGTGGACAAATGACTGAGAAACACATAGAATTGTACCAAATCTGTATCATTTTTTTGTAATGTTTATATATATATATGGCTAATTAAACAAGTATTTTTGGTATGCCTATACAACTATACAAGTATTGTAATTTTTGCTGTTTTGATGTCACTGCTTAATGTTTCTGTAGTCTTCTCTCCTTTACTCCATTGTATATGCCCCTACATACCTCCTACTAGATTGCATTTTCTCCTAGTCTTGCCCTTTTTGACCTTAATTACAACATGTAAAAACATGACCCAGATCCAATTTCCATCCTCTGACCACGCAAGCCCTGAGATTAATGCCCTGCGGGCCAAATTCAATTAGGCTCTTCTCATTGTAAGGACTACAAATGTTAGAAAATTAAAAATAAAGCGATAACAGGTATGGCCAGATATAAACCTCAACCTGACATTCTACTGCCTCATAAGTAATTTGGTTTTAACAGGACCACAACAATGCTGGTATTTTGCTGATTAAGGGGTTAAAAGCACCATGAAAATCAAAAGGGCAAGCCAAAGGGGAAAAGAAAAGAATCCTTTTTGTTCATGTATATATTGTAAAGATTAAATTAATATTGCACTATATTTGATTCTATACTTAAACTGGGAGGAAAATAAACATTACAGCTTAATTTAACAATGTTTATAGACTCCCTTGAAGGACAACATTTAGTCATTTTTCAACCTTCAGCATGCACTGTGAAATGGAATAAGTTGAAAGCTATACCACTGTCTACCTCAAGATATTCTTGATATTCTCTGAAATAGTGATAGAGTAGGACAGGGCTGGCACAGACATGATACATATGAGAAATGAAACCAGTGTTATTTTATGACTCGATATAACATTTTAACCAGATGGTCACTTCCCTCTCTGACCGCAGCGCTTTACGCAGATTTTTCATGTTGCAATAACTCAGTGTTTCTCAAAGTGGGGGGCGCAGAGTCACGTCTGGGGGAGTGCGAAACAGCGGGCGGGAGGGAGACGGGGCGCCCGGGGGAACTAATATTTTCATGTTGGAACTTTTAACAACTTTGGAACAATTAACAATACGTGTTTAGAAGATAGGCTCTATGCATGAGAGACGATGGCATAGTTCCGGCAAAATCTCAGGATGGTTGGTAGTTTCCAGTCGGTGCTAGTTGTAATGTGATGCTAGCAACAAAGCCACCAAAGCTGCATGCGGAGTTACTTTTGGATTTTATTAGCAAGTGAGTTCAACTCGTTTCACACCCACTGAATGTCAGGATGACGTGTAAAAAGTGTGTTTTCAAAAACGGGGGGATAGCACTGCCAGCCACCAATGCTGTGTGCCCCAATGTACAGCATTGGCTACCTGTAATTCTGTCCTGAGTTTCCATATGTTTCCTCAAAACACTGAATTACAGAAACGGTGGGTCACCAATACTACAAGAGCAAATTTTATTGTTAAAAGTAACTCACGCCAATTCCCACTCAGCTTTCCTGTAACTGCCCTTTAACAACTCGTAGATCTGTGTCATTGCAAAGGTAACATCTTTGCCAATAGTCATCAGAGCGTACTTATGGTAACATCAAAGGCTGAACTCATGCTGGACAGAACTTTGAAAATGTTCTGTGATAGAACAAGTTCAGAACACGTGACAGAACGGGTCACTTAATCTTGTCCTACTATCAGCTTGTGTGGCGTTTCTGTTTTCTTCATAGAGCGGTAGCAGTGAGCTCTCACAGAGATCTCATTAGTGGCTTTGTCTTTTCCAGATACTTAACCAAAGAAAATACAGCACATGAGAGTCATTTCTTGTTATCTGATTTGCCTGACGCTTACTAGATCATTATTATAAGACAGCGAGGTCGTGATAGCCAGCCGAACTGCTTGCTTAGATACGAAACCTGAAACCTTTTTTTCATCAAGTTTGCTCTGAGGTGTTGCGCTGGACGCTCGGACAATTCTCCGGACATCATTCACCGTGATCTTTGGCAACTCCAGTAAACAGCGTGTGTATGTAGGCTAAGCCATGACGTTACTCCGCACTTGGTTCATAGTGTTTACGCCAGACTGGAAATGACTCACCATCCTTACTCGAACGTGGAAGTGAGCTTGTAGCTAAGAAAAACGCTGCTCGATACACAGGATGGACAAATATTTGACAGGGACGAAAAGAAGAATTCAGGAGTCCGGCGGTGGCCAGTGTTCTTTGTTGTTGGGCACTTTTGGCTGTTCAATCGTTCCGCGAGTAGCTGCGGAACGATGGTGTCGTTCACGCCAGACTTGAAGCGGGGTGCACCTCCGCTGGCTTTTTCGCTCGCGGCTCGCGCATTAGAAATAAAATAGACCAGACGCCAAAACGATCGCTGCGTGGCGCGAGCCGCGAGCGAAAAAGCCAGAGGACAATGAAGTTTTTGAGCGCTGATAGAACGGAATCAAACACCATTGCATCAGTACGTGATCTACGCCGCGACTGGAGCGATATTATGACTTAGCACAAATAATGCTCAACGTCATCCCGTGTGGCAGGTAGAAAATGTGACGTTATCGCATGGCTGATGTTGTAGATGTGGTCAATTTCATCAAAACAAGACCCCTGAAAGCGCGGCTATTCTCTGCACTTTGTGCACAACATAAAAGCTGTGTTGTTTTACAGGGAAGCCAGGATGGTGGATGTTACAAAAGTGGTTTGCCAAAAAAAGTTATTTGCACAAAGTGAAAGGAGTATACTTGTTTAAAAAGTAATGTTCAGGATTTGATGTCACAAAGAGTGAGTTGCTAAAGTTGTTTATTTGTTAAAAATAAATGATTTCATAAATGAAGAGAAAAGTGAAATGAATGTAAGAGGTAAAACATTATCTGCACATTTATGTTGTTTCAGTGAATTTGAAAAAACCTATTTTGTCACCATTTTGGCTTGGGGGGGCGTGACAGAGAAAGTTTGAGAACCACTGCCCTAATGCCATGCAAGTCTATGGGGTCAAAAGTCAACTTTGTCCTTGAGACATGGGACCACTTGCAGGTTCATCGGGATCCCTCAAGACACAGCCTTTTTTTTTTTTTTGGGGGGTGGCATGAAAAATTGTCTTCCTGCAAGGTGGGGCGTGACAGAGAAAGTTTGAGAACCACTGCAATAACTCATCATGTTATGAAAAATATAAATGTGTGCTTTAAAGCTGCAAGTATAGGCTGCATATGTTTGAAAAAAATAAAAAATAAAATAATAATAATAATAATATATATATATATATATATACATATATATATATATATATATATATATATATACACACATTGGGTTTATTTAATTGATTTTAAATGTGGGATTGGACTTTTACAGATGTTCAGACTTTGTTCCAGACTTTGAAATAATTATTAGCACGCATTTAGATAAATCCCAGTCTCGAAAACAAAATAAATAATGAAAGACTTTTAAATGTAGTGCGGGTCTATTTTGGACCACTTAGTTTCCCTCCCAGTCCCTGCTAAAGCAGGGGTTGGTTGCGTACTATGATCTGTCCTGTCAGTTTCTCTAAGTGAGGCTGCCAATAACGAAGCGTGACTAGCCTGGAAAACACAACACCGGCCCCCGATCAATCTGGGAGACACAGTCTGCGTGTGTGTGTGTGTGTGTGTGTGTGTGTGTGTGTGTGTGTGTGTGTGTGTGGACTGTCACACACCTCACACTGTCATTTGCTGCACCCAAGGGAACTAGTGAAGGTCAAGCTGGGTAGCCTGGGTCCAGTGTTGTCAATCAGCATTAACCTCATGGTTGTGAATATGCTATTTACAGAGATTAACTCTCGCATCAGCGATTTTCTCTATTCATTTTGGTTTTATTGGATTGATCAGGTACTCTGCATTTATGGGTTTGCTTTATACTTTAATATAATCTGCTCCCACCTACCGCCATAGGTGTTTTGATACATGATTCAAAGGTATTACATCTCTGCTGTAAAGTTTGAGGAGAATATTGCAGTGGCGGGAAAAAAACAACGCTCTGCAGCCAGAAATCCCAGGCTTTTCTCTGTACGACTCTGAGGATGTGTGCGGCACACTCAGGCTGCTCCATCCATTTCAGCCCGATGCTGTGTCAGGAGAAATTGCTGCCTGCGCGAGGACTTATGTCACCGAGGCCTAATGTCTCTGCAGTAAGCTCAGAGGCTTTGTGCCAGACTGCCACACAAAGGCTGCAGAACGGGGTGGAGGATCACCCCACGTGATAAACAATAAGGGGATCTTTTTTTTTTGGTGGGGCAGACAAATTGATGCAGCTTTGATTTGAATCAGTGAAAATATTTTGAGGGGCCAACAGGATCCCGTGTTTAAAAGGATGACACTTCAGAGCATATAAATCGAAATTTTGGATGGCACACATAAGTGGTGACTTGTCACTAAAATAGCACCTGGTACCAAGTATGACCAACTCATGGAAAAGCTTAAAAACCAGGTGGGTCATTACAGACTTCAGAAACTCAGCATTTGCCAGGTTTTATGTTAAGTGGACAAATGACTGAGAAACACATGGGATTGTACCAAATCTGTATCAACATTTTTTCTAATGTTAAGTTGTGTGTGTGTGTGTGTGTATATATTTATATATATGTTCCTTTAATTCCCTGTTGCTCTATATGTGCGCTACGCTTCTTTGCCCCTCTGTGTGTTTAATGGCTGAGACCAAACACAGAGCTGCACGGACTCCGTAAACTGTCCTCAGTGAGCTCAGAAAGAGATGGTTATCCTGACCTGGACCTAGTCTATTACATCTGAGGTTAGATACAGATCACACTGGATATCCCCTCCCTCCCCCCGCTCTCTATCTCCACGGAGATCTACATTAAACCTGCAGAGAGACAATCTCCCAGGGCCTGGTTAATTCCATTCACTCTATGTGTCGTTCTGGCCTCTCTTAAGAAAAAAAAAAAAAGCTTTAAAAAGGAAAAATTTCAGTTGTTTCAAATATCTTCAAACACTTAACGCTTAACTTGCACATTTTGTTCCTATCTGAAGAAAATGCAGACTTATTTATTAATTCCACGCTTGTTGAGATTTTTAATGTTTTGGTGACAGTCCAAAGACATTAACACTATGCTAATTGGTAGCTGTGAGAAAGTGACAGATTTATTTAATTTTTAAGTTAGATTTTTTTTTTTTTTTAATGTATAAACAGAAATGTTGTTTGAACAAAATACATAAAAATCTCAACACAGGAGATATTATGAATCCCTTTCTTTAAATGTTATCCAGTTTCATCTTTACCATACTTGACAATTTACTGTAAGTTTTGGAATCATCTATTTTTTTTCTTCAGGACAATTGATATTTTAAAAATAACTTCAAAGCATATTTTTTGACTTTGGCACACCGGACATATGAGTGGGGATGGTTGCTTGTCTCTATGTGGCCTTGCGATGAACTGGTGCCTTGTCCAGGTTGTAAACTCGTCTTTACCCTGAGACAGACTGACCTCCGCACCCCCACTACCCTGAGTGCAGGAGAAGTGGTGATAGACACTGCATGGATCGATCAGTGATGAAAGGGTACACGTTAATAAGACGTGTCAGTAGTATTAGTGTTTATTTAGATTTATTTTATTATATAATTCAATTTTCGTGTTGACATGACATACAGGTTTTTGTATTATTATTTATTATCATTATTATTGTTGTGTCATTATATTCTTAATTTAAATGAATTAGTCATTCTTGAATATAATTAAAATATAATTATACAATATAATGCAATTAGATTAAAATAATATAATTGTCTGTGTCTTCATAAAACTTGCTAATTGAGAAAGAAACAAACAGAACTGACCATTTTTGTTGTAGATTTTTCACAAAGACCCAAAAATTATCTTATTGCCAGATCTGTTTAGATGTCAAAACAGATGAGGTGAGATACTTTATCTCGGTGAGATACTTTATCTCACCGAGTAAGCATCAAAGTTTATTTTAGTCCTCAGTTGTATATAGAGGGTTCACCATTGATGGCGCTCTTCTTGGGGAGACGCGTGAGGTAACGTGCGGCTCTACAAAAGATGTGGCCAAATGAGCGTGGTCTGGAGTCGTTCCAGAGACGGAAAGATAAAGATCAGCAGTGACTGAAGCCTGGCGTTTGTCCTTCCTCCACTGAAGGACAGCCTTGGCTTTGAGAGACGACTGACGATCGATTTTTCTGCTCCTGGTTATGTGCAGGCTGAGGCACCTAGCTCTGATTGTTAACACTGACCAACACATTCTCTCTCTCTCTCTCTCTCTCTCTCTCTCTCCCTATCTCTCTTTTCCCCTGAAAACATGGATGTTCTTTAAATCAAAAGACACACATGTTGACACACATTGAATCCAGGAAAAGGTCAAAGTCTGGTTTCAGTCCTGTTAGAAAATATCTCCCTTGCTGACAGGTCACATACTGTTGCCTTGTGCTGTTTTGATATAGACTCCCCTCCTTTAAGATGTATTTGACTTGTCTGTTGGGGAAAAACATGTGGTTAGACTACCTGCATTTCCATTACACCTAGAATTGCACAAAACCTAAATATCGCAATAAAAAACTGGTAATGGCAACACCTAAACTTCTAAAAACCTCTCAAATATTGGCAAAAAGGTTTTGACAATCTCATGAGGTGGTTTTTTTAGACGTATCGATATAGAGGTATATTGCAAAAATGTCAGGAAAATACTTGTTCAACCATGTAACAACCATTCTTGACTGCAAACACATGTAAACAAACAAAAGCAAAGGTAATTCTCAGAATTACAAAAAAGAATGACGGCTTATGTGCTTCACACTATTCAGTGGAAATACCTGAAAATCGCAATTGTACTTTGTTGAAATTTTAGAAATATCGCTTTTATTTTGCGAAAAAACTGTAATGGAAACACTGCTACTGTCGTCTATATGGCCTAACAAAAGCAACACTTGAGTCACTGGCTTTGGTTGTACCCTGTTTCCTGTATATATTTCTTATTTTTATTAAATTAGCACCGTTAAGTCTGTTTGGCCGAAAGAGAACATTACCATTATACAGTACAATGTTATCTGCAAACACAATGATGCGTTAAGCCCTCACATCCACAGCAAACTTACAAGAGTAAATTATGGCTACAAGAGAAACAGAAAGTAGGTTGCATTTGGTGGCTTATCTGCAAGTCAGTAGCATGTTTGATTTTGTATAACACTTCACTTTGTTCCTCAATTCATCTTAAAAAACAAAAAAACAAAGCAAAAGATAAGTAATAAAATTAAATGCCACACTCCTGCCTTTTAGAAAACAGTGGTTATGTGTCTATGTTTTCAGACCAGGAGAATTGCACGGCTCTTGGTATGGTTCTCCACAGTGAATGCAGAAATACTCTGATCCTATTTACTATTAAGATCAGAGTAAACACTACACTGTCGAATTTTCCTAATCTATACACATGTTCTATAATACTGAGTCAGTTCTCCTGGCTCGCATAAATAGTCAGCTGAGTTTGAGCTGGACTTAAATTAGGTACCAGGGTCAAGTGGCAGCGGGATGTGGAAAACTATATAGGAGCAGAGTCAGAGTTGCATAGAGATGAAGGGATTATAACCATGAATCTTCTTCCCTTCTTCAAACATGACTCTCAATGTGCTGGATACAATTTAAACAAAGACCTTCTTGTTGATTCATAATGCTGGAATTAAAAGGCAAAATGTTGCTTAACCGCGGTTCAGAAAGCAGCAGGTGATAGTAAGAAACTATTTTGCATAAGTATTCACACTGTGTGAGTGTGAAGTATAATGTTTTTGGTATTTTTTTGTTTTGTTTTTGACTGATCAGCCTGGTCAGCCAGACAGTTTAGTATTTATCATTTGAAAAAGGCTGAATTGCTTATTCATTTTTTTTTTAAAAGCTAAGTAGACATGGAAAACTGACACTTCCTCTTAAAACTATACTTGAACCTTTTGCACCTTTATCATATTGGCAAAAAAGCAACAATTGCATTTGCCTGTTCACCTTGTAATCCTTTATATGTAAATTAATGCTGTACCTCAATTATCACTGCTTGACATGGATGAATGGGATCATATTAATTTAACAAAGCTTTGTATGAAAACCATGTTTATTAAAACGGATTAAACAGGAAACCTTGCCGAGGTCAATCTGTTTTTATTTTTTATTTTATTTAATAATTATTTTTAATTTAATTAGGGACTGAGCCCGCGGAAGACCAGTTCGAAACGAACTGGTCTTTCGCAAGGGCGAAAGACCCTATTGTATTTGCTATGTTTATTATTAGTACTTTTTGTACTGGTGGAATTGGTCAGCTAAGTCATTGAACAATTTGACAGTCGATGAAAAAAGTTTCAGACACCCTTACAACGAACAAAATTTCAAATATTATCATGATGAACTCTTTCTCGTGTTTTAATAAAAGAGGGGCTGCTTCTGCAGATACAAGCAAAGGGATTTTGTTTTGTTTTGTTTACTGTTTCGACTCTGAACTCTTGTTCTTGTCCTTGAAGTGTGGCAAAAGCCATTTTCTTAATGAGACATCCAGTTTTGACCTGCACAGAAGAGTTTCTGATTGTGCAAAAGGGAACATGTGAGTTGTGGATGATTATACTAAGAGAAATTAAACCTAGATTAATGTATGGGCAGTCCAAACAGTTCAAAGAAATATGCTCTCCATTTGTTTTGTTGATATTTCTGTTTTGCATATATTTGTGGTTATTTGTGGTTGTCACTATATATATTTTAGCACCAATTGTCAAAAGGGTAATAAAAAGGGTTGAGTCATTTTCAGTTTGACTGTGAATCCTGAGCTTTCCTCTGAATGTTCAGCGTATTAAAAAGCAGGAAGCTGCTGCAACCTGTGAAACAGAGCAAAAGGTTGCATGAGTGGGAAAAGGGCTTGTTGCTTAAGTCTTCCCGCGCCACTAGGAAAGGTCAGAACATTCACTTGCTGCTGTACTTGTTCACTTCCTTTCTATGCTGTGACCTTTGCCTTAAAACTACCCTCCCTACCCTCGACAATGAGCGTCCAGAGGCACAGAAAGGTCAGAGAACGAGGAGAATGTGGCACTGAGAGAAAGAATCCGGCTGGAGCTCTGTGTGCACTTTGTGTTGACTGTACTGCTGCACAAAATGGCATCAAAGGTTCACGTTGAAGTTGAAGTTGGTGTGGTTGTGATTTTAAACAACTTGTTTAAGAAATGTCACATTTACAAAGTGCGGTACAGTAAGTGATCCTAGAGGTCCCATATGGAAAATTCACTTTACCAGTGCTCTATTGATATGAATATTTGTCTCTAGTCCATGCTGTCCATCCTTTGGGAAATCAGTCATGTGTGATGTCACAAAGGGCCCTGAAACCTCCTGTAGATTAATGAAAACACCCTAAGCCAGGTGTTGGTTCCACCCTCTGAGACCACCATACACAGGCACCTTGATTTTATACCCATCCAAACATTAAATATGTGATAATCTATATATGCAGACTTTTAGTGGGAACATTTTCCTTTGGAAGAGGCTGTAAATGGAGGGCTAAACAGGATTTTTCATTTTTTTTCTGGTGCTCTATAGATTTGTGGCAGGAATTATTCAACCTAGTCTTCCACACCGGCATCTCCAACATCTGAAAATGAGCATCAGATTGGACCTTTATATTTATCATGTGACACAGTTCCATGTGGTTGCACTGTAATTGTACACAGAAAAGCTGCAGACATCCAATATTCAAAGCAACATGAAACATTTTTTGCAGACAAATGTTCAAAACAAATCATTCAAATCATGTATCAAGGTAAAATGCGAGCTTAAAGTGGAGCCTTTCAAAAACACCTGAGTGCCAAACAATAGGAATGTTAGCAGAGTGGTGAAGAGAAACTCTGCACATTCAACAACATTTTCCCCTTGAAGTGTTAAGTGGATGGCATCTGGACACCTTTATTTCAGTAGAACACACAGTTTATTTCCTGTTTGTTTCTTTAACCCAAGGAAAAGGGATAGCAGAAAAATGTTACCTTCAGCCCCTGGATCAGGTCGCGGGGTCAAAGGTGGTCAGAGATGAAGGTCCAGGACGTGAGCCATTGGACAGGACAAGGGGAGGGAGGGTGGGTCACAGTTTGGTGAAGGACACAGCACAAAGAGATGGCAGCAGGTAGAAGCAGGGGAAGGAAGAGGAGTCAAAACCAAGGGAGATAAATGAATGAGGGAATGAAGGAGGGGAGAGGGTGCCAGCAACGGAGAAGAATGTTGTAAAGGGCCGGGGAGATTGGGAGAGATTTGGAAAGAAATGAAGGGACGTGAACAAAGAGAAGGTAAAAAAATAAATAAATAAAAAGCAGAGGAGTACGTTAGGAGGAAAAGCGACACTTTTGAGAAGGTCTCGGGGCAAGAGGCTGAGTCAATTCCTCTAAAAAAAAAAAAAAAAAGCTCAGAACCCAAATAAAAAGGAATGAACCCATACCTTGGTCGTTTAACGTCAGGTGCGCCAGACCTTGAAAGGGAAAAAACAGAAAAAAGGAACAGAAGGAGGGAGAAAAAAGAAGGTCATAAAAGGCACGGGAAGAAAAAAAGCATTGTCACAACGTTGGACTGCAGTTTGTGACAGACATCCTGGGGCGGATTCGGATGTCAGAGTTCAAATCAAAGGTAAAAAACGAGAAAGAGAGAGACAGAGAGCGAGAGAACGAATAGTAACAGAAAAAATAAAACACTTCTTGAGTGAGGTGTGGGGGGTTTAGAAAAAAAAGCATTTTCATTTGGTGCAACCCCCGAAGGCTATTGCTCTCACAAATGCTTTTTTTTCCTCTGGAGTACTTATGGAAGACACAGAACTGTTTGGCAGAGAAGAAAAAGCTCATCTCCTTCTTCACTCAAATCATTCCGAAGGAATCTTGGCTCTCACACACAAAGGGTCAAAGACAAACCTGGGAAAACCCTACAGTACAAAAAACAAACAAACAAAAAACTGCTTTGTATAACCGCTGAACACCAAAGCCTAAAAATATTACAAGACAATTTTCAGAATGTTGATCCCCAAAAAAGAGATTTAGCACACCGGATAGTAGCTAGCTAGTAGAGCATACAGCATTTTTACACACCACAAAAGCTCTCTTCACAGATGCATGGGATCTATCTAGGGCACTTCATGACCATCACTATTAGTCATTGACAAGCAAACCGCTGGCAATAGAAGTTTTAAAAATAAAAAATAACAAAAATCTCAAAAGTGGTGGGTGTGGGAGGGGCACTCCTTTGATGCAACTCCTTGCATCAAAGGTTCAAGAAGTCAACTATGTTTAAAACTGCCCTTTCTTCTTGACCCTACCACTAAAACCATATGTGGACACCAATTATTTGCTACCTAAGGATCTTTAAACAACAACACCAACAACAACAACAACAACAACAACAACGGAAACTCCATAATAATTTCTATAGTGGGCCATACAATGCTAATACCAAATCATTTATGAACATTGCAATTCTAATTGAAATCAATGCATGTACCTTGAACTATGGCCAAGAGCTTGCCCACTGTTTCCATACATATGGTAATCAAATAAAGAGGTCTCTTGTTTCTCACGTGATGCAGAAAATATTCAGATCCAGATTCAAGATGATGCAGCACAGGCGTCGACTTTTCTTCTCGATGTAAGGATGCCCGGCGGCCATCTAGTGGGGTTTCATCTGCCCTCACATTAACATTTAGATCATGGTTAACTGAGGTGCCTGACAGTTTGATTTTTCATCCTGCCGACCATCAAGGAAATGAAAAAAGCAAAAGCAAATTAACACACAATGTCAGGCTAAAGGACAGGGCTGCACATCTATCGAGTCCACAGAAATTTTGATGACTTTTTGAAGAGAGGCTGTTCCTTTTGTCCTCTGTTCTTTATAACATCTGCAAATCAGTGCGGAGGAAGTGTACATGCAGAGTGTGTCTATTTATCTGCTGCCAGTCCGTTTCCTGCTGGCCCCTTTGCAGGGAGTCAAATCATTCTCACTCTGCCTCCCTCTGTTTTTGTTCTCATGCTCATAATCCATTAAGGAGATAAGGCAAAGGCTCCTGCAATGAAACAGAATGGCGCCGTCACTGCATACCAAATAATTGCAGCACCCCCTACCTGGCTTCATCCACCTCAGGCAGGCGAGAGACAGTGACTTCAGTGATTTATTTATTTTTTTCCTTAGGGCAGTGGAAATCAAGACAACCTGTGGAATTCATGGTCAAAAAAAAGAAAGAAAAGAAAAAAGAAACAGAAACAGAGGAGGAAAACGTGTCAGACGGCATCTCAGAGGGCTGTGCTAAATAGATGGTGCAGATGAGTCCACCACTGAGGCAGCCGAGAATCACCCATCAATCATTAGGAAAAATCTGCTTTGATCAAGCACAACAGGAAACTACAGAGCTATTATCTGATGGAGGCGAAGACAAACTCCCGCTTCTTTTTTGTCTTTCGCTCACATCGCCAGCCAAGCACGCACACACACACACACACACACACACACACACACACACACACACACACACACACACACACAACAAATAAACAGACACCAGAGCAAACGACAGCCGCACACAGTGGCGCCGCCTTGGCTGAAGTTCGGCTCCGTTTCTGCCAGATTCTGATTAAGATGTGACGGCTGCGGCTCAGAGACTGAAAAGTGGGCAGGGCTTTAAATTGAAAGGACTGATCGCCGCGAAACAGCTGAACACGGCAGAAGAGAGGGAGCAGGCTCCGTGTCCCTTCAACTTCAACTCCGAAGACAACGCAAAAAAAAAAAAAAAAATCTAATTACCGCAGCCAACTACAACTACAGCTGCGAGCACGCCGACACGGAGGGCGGGGCGACGCGCGCCAGTCAAACCCCCTCTCCACGCCCCACCGCACCCGCGTCCTCGGCATCTGAGCGTCGGATCGCATTTTGTACTTGTGCAGCAGGTGCAGATGGAGCCGCTGGATGGAGGGCTCTGATTGGCTGTTTGTAATTGAGCGGCAGACGGAGCGCAGCCATGATTTTGCCATCAGGAGGTGATGCGCTTACGCCTACGTCTGGTCCGTTTCTCTTCATTCCCATTCAGTTCCCCTCATCTCCGCACCCAGTCGGCGCCATCAGCCAGACACAGCTGCCTTTGCGAGCCAAACATCAGACCTCGTGGACGCTCCCCGCCTATTGTTTCACAAGAGACTTGGCTCCGCTCACACGGCTGCTGGTCTCACACGTCCTAAGAACGCCAAAGATCAAGACATGCAAGACAAGCGAAGGCTGGGCAGCTAATGTGTTTGCGGTTTTTTTTTTACTTATTTTTTTTTTTTTCAACATTGACATGGACCTCTAGTCTGTCAGTGAACCAGGTCCATCTTTCATTTCTTTATCTTGCACCACTTTTCAGAAAGTGGAGCTTGGTGTGGGTCAATCCTTCTGAGGCCACTGGACCCTTTTGAAAAATGTATTTTTTTTTATTTTTTACACAATATTTTTCTGTTTGTTTATTTGTATTCAATAATTGGGAGGATTATTTGTACATTCAGTTCTCTTGAAGTTCAAGATGGAAGAAAATGGGTAGTACATGTGACCTTGAGTTGCAAAGGCTTGAATGTCGCATGTTTCTTTACACGTCAGACGTGAGAAACCTCTTTTTTCGACGCCGTCCCTGGACATGCGGATCTTGTCAGGACAAGGTGTTGCCGGGGGAAAACAAAAGATTAAAAAAAGAGCTTGTGAACCTTTTCAAATAGAATTTTTTTGGGCAAGCCTCTCTTTCACCAGGTGCAGCCCGTTCTGGATGCAACTGTGAGACATTGTTCTGTCAGAACATCCACAGTTTATTACGAACCTGATCGTCCCATGTGCCAAAGCGCGCGCCCAGGAACAGATGTGCTGGGTCTCAGGACATCGGCAGCGCCGCACAAATGGGGAGGAGGGAGAAAAATGGGACTCATCATCATTATCTCTTTTCAACCTCGCTCGCACTTTTCTCTCGTCTCACTTCCTCGAGGCCTCGTTCATCAGGTGGACACGTCGGCGGGGTTGGAGGGAAGGATGTGTTTGTTTCCCGAGGCCCCCTGCGGTGCTGGGATGGCATGTTAAATAGCCTCCACCTCCAAGGACCCTCAGCAGCATATGGCGGCCGGGCTCTGTGTTTGCTGCCCAATCTGACCTCTGACCCCTGACGTTGACAAGGTCTTTTCCTCCGTACAACTAATTGCTCAATGGATATTTTCCCCTTTTTGGAACTGTTCTCTATAAACCCTAAGGATGGTTATGCATGAACGAGTCCCAGTAGATCGGCAGCTGTGAAATATTCAGTTTGTCAGACACCAGCAGCGTTCACATGCCGAAATGCAGGAAAATCCCTGCTGATTAGATACTTGTTTAAACAAGCAATTAATCATGAAGTGGCCCGTGACAGTACGCTGTTGAAGACCCTCGCTATCCTTTACCATGAACCACAACTTCCACTGGATTCAGAACAGCTGTGAAACAGAAAACTCAGATCAAATTAAACGAACATAAAGCCACACAAAATAAATATAGAGTTTACGACTATCCAATAAAAATGAACAACATTTTAACCCACTCACAGCCAAGTCAATGAAGTCAATTAATGTATGTGTGATCTGTTCATATGGATGTACTATTACACGTGTTAATCTTAAAAGGTTTTTTGACCTATTGTGAGGTTTTGTGAGCTATTTTTGCTTGGAAGTCTAATCATCGTGTGGCGTTTCAAAATCTGCTGTATGCTGTTTATGTTTGAATTTTCATTTGGAGCGATCTCATTTCTGCACTGATCCACACATGACTCGGACGCGGCATAATAGATCCAGCCCGTATCAGGAGTAGAGCCATTGGCTTTCTGCTGCCGTTCCATTGGAAGCGGTACTGGGGGATATGACGGGAGCCAGTGCAGTGCGTAAAAGTCCGGCGATAAAATAAGAACAATAAATGATTTTACATGCAGCTCACTGCTTGATGCACTCCCTCGTTGCAAGATTAAACCACTCAATATCACAAATACTTGACGCATCCACAAATCACTGGCCTTTACTAGGCCCGGGCTCTGATAAAGTTTCACAGCATAATAATAAGAATGAAAATAAATAAATAAATAAAAAATAGGGGCAGCCCTAGAGGCCTCCCAAACAGAGAGTGGCAATCTGTGTTTAAAAGATGCCTGAAATTGTTCTGATTGAATGTGAGTAACATTCATTTAAAGAAGGCTTATATATAATGCATAGTGTCTTTGCACATCTAAGTATATAGACAATGTAACGGCATTTAAAGGGTTTTAATAATTCAAGGTGGCTATCTATCCAAAGAGGTAGATAAAGCCCAAGACAGTGGGAGGTAAGTGGCAAAGGAGACCTCTACAGTCTGGCTGAGTTATGGGCTGATATTAGAAGGCTTCCATTTCTTTCAAGGCTCTAAATAATTAACATAGATCTTGCCCTAGATTCAAAGGAAAGAAGCGTGTTCCATACTCACACGACACAGGATGAAATCAAGGAACATGTGGCACACTGGGTCTACTGAACAGACTGCCATTGTAGACCACATTTAAATAACAAACACAACTCATGCATGCAAACAGATGAAACAACATACAACTCACAATGTGATTGCATGGCTAAGATGTTCCACAAAAGATATGATTACCATACTCTGCCCTGACGTATATGGTCCAACGTGGCCGGCCCGATAACAATGCAGCACACTTCTTGCCATACAGTTTGTCAAACATTATACAGAATTTAGATGCATTTTTTTCCCTTTTCTTTTTTGTCACATGAACTTCCAATTCAAATGACTCCACAGGGACTGAGATGGAGCCGCGAAGAACCTGCTGCACTGACTCAATAGAAGAGCTAAACACAGCCGGCAAAACCGTTGACAGTTTGGCTCTTATGAGATCAATAGGTTGAGCGCTTGTAAGGCCACAGACTGAGTCGACGCTGTGCACAATCGGCCAGTAAACACAGAGTCATGGGTCACTAACCTCGCGCTTCACTCAGACAGCACACTGTAAAAGGCCAGGACACATACCATCTACGATACAATGAATGATATGAGTGGATGTTTTTCTGTCATAAAAAGGCAAAAATGGTTGTTATTCAGGGCACCATAAAAGGGCATCACTCAGGATTTTCAAACTTAGGGTCTTTTGGACAAAATAGCAAACACAAAAAATATTTCATTTTTATTTTCTTCGATTAAAAAGATACTGTCTACTCATGCGGCCACTGCAGACAGCTCTCAAATTGCACCCTTGGCTTCCTTTAAAAACACATTTGTCCATGCTTTGTGTTCTTCTCATGCATTATTATTTATATTACAAACAAATAACAACTTTTTATAGCGCATTTCAACATAGTAGGATTGTTTCCAGATTTAGAGAGACGCACACACATACACACATAAATATATGTAAGCCGACATGTTTGCTTCTGCTAACCAGCACTGAAGATGGAGAAAGATGAGTCACACCTAAGTGCTCTTCCTAGAACGGCGACATTAACAAAATGAAATAATTTATCAAAACGACAGAGCCCTCAGGTCCTGGGGGCGGGGGCAGGGCACTTTATTTTTCAATCACTAATATCTAAATGCAATGCTAAAGGCCTGAGTTGGCCTCCACAACCACAGAAGGCAATGTGTTAAGCTAGCTTGTTAAGCTAACTCCCTGGCACAAGAAATCCATGGTCTTCCAAGGCTGTGATGATGACGACGATGAAGATGATGAGTATCTAAATACTAAAGCAAGACAGAAATTAGCGAAAAAGTGTTTAGAAGTGAACTATCCCTTTAAAGATGAATAATAATACAATTAATGTGTCCCTTTCGCTTTACAAAAAAAAAAAAAAAAAAGACTACAGGTATGTATGCATCTGAGATTTGGGTGCTGTTGCATCCTTACTCATGTTAACAGTTGGTTGTTCAGAATAGGAAAACATTGCAATTGCACATCGTAAAAACTATTAGCCTGGTTTTGTGTGCGGGTTTATGGCAGAGTGCCCTCATTTTTCAGTTAAGCGGTACGAAAGGTCTGCCCTCAGCGTGGCAATTAAAAATTCTCTATTCCGTATGTGTGTGCGTGAGCTTTGCGTGCGTGTGCGTGCATATAGACAAACACACACGGCCAGGCCTTTGATTTTCTTGGAAATTCCAAAGGGAACTGTTGACCCCGGGTGAGGCACTTAAGTGAAGCATTAAATCTTTATGGTCACTTTCCACTGCACGCAGCAGCAACTGTCATCATCTGTCAGCAGCAATTCGCCAAGTTGCATGGCAGCCTGTCAAAGCCTGTGATTTACTATTCAAAGTTACACTTAGACGGAACCGGAATGCAGCGCACATGACAGAGATTTCAGGAGGTCTGCCATCACAGGGATGAGCACATGCACAGAATCAAACAAAACAAAAATGTGCATTTTGTGTCCTTGTTAAAAATGTCAGCATTTCTGTTTGTGTTTGGAGTGGCTTTACTCGAAACACACTTTAAATGCTGTTTGTTGGCTCTTTTTTTTTGTTTGTTTGTATGTAGGGGAATCACAAATGGATATTTCAAAGGAAAATATCTCAGAGATATCACGTCACCCCACATCTCCTAATTAACTGCATAATGCGGAATGAAATGCTGCAACTCACACACATTTGTTCAGTAAACCACAGCAAATATGTCATGAATATGTCAGGAAAAATAAATCATCAAAGCCTCTTGGACTCTGAAAAAGGCTGAATATTCAATATGAATTTCATATATAACACAACAGTTAAACAAATAAATCTGACATGAATGTGGACAGCAGGAGACTTGCTTTACTATAAAACTATATATCTTCTGATAATTTTTTTCGTTTATTCCTTAATCCAGCAGAGCTGCCTTTTCAGGAATTATTACGAATAATTATTAATAAAAAAAACAAACTCCACAAATCTCAACAAAAAAGCTCATGTAGCCCTCCTGCAAAAAAAGGAAACACAAAAATGATAATTTTACTGCTTCAACTGATGCTTTGTTGTACCTTCCGCATGATTGGAAAGTGGAGAAAAAGGCCTGGGGTCCCCGAGGACAGAAGCAACACCTGGCTGAAGGTGTTGTCAGGAGCTGTCAGTACTTTTGGAAAAGAGGTAAAGGACGGGCTTTTCTTACTTAGGTGGCTCAAGATGCTCTGCACAGCCACAGTGTTTGTCAAAGCCAATCACAAGGAAAAGAGAGAACTGTGAGCAAAATGTAGCACCCTCATACCTATTCATTTAATTTGGAATAAAAGGGAATTTATTTGAAGCTGTCATCCCACCAACTGCCCCCTCCCCCATATTTTTTCCCCCTTTTTTGAAATTCTGTCCAAAAAAAAAAAAAGAGCCATGCTGAGCTCATCTTGGGAGAACCAATAAATTCTCAGTCTGACCTCTATTTTCCTTTCATTTATGAGGTCGAAAGTAATCATTAGTCCCCACTGAGATCTGCTGTCCTCTATCCATCTGTCCTTCCTCTCCTCTTTGTAATCTTTGGCTGCCAGCGTTGCAGATGCGTCCTACAACCGCTGCCCGGTCTAGCCTTCCGCTTTCCACAGTCAATTTCATGGAATGAATGCCTCTGATTGCTGCTTCTGGACTGTACTCATTTGGGAAGGGGAAAAAGTGGTGGTGGGTGGGTGGGTGGGCAACAAAATTCACAGTCTTTCAGCTTCGTTTGGGTTGGGAAGGGGGGCGGCGAGGGCTGGAAGCTGTAATTGCAATGTCAGACGCGATGGAGTGAAAGGCAGCACGGTCGGAAGGACGGAAGGCAGCTGTCAAGCACGCGATTAGCAAATGCAACCAGCAGCCGCCAATTTAATGTACATCATGGAACAAAATACACACACACACACATACAACTCTTATTATTGCAGCTGATTTATTCTTAATAAACTAATTCACAAAAGCATAGGATTGAAACTAATCCTATGCTTGTTTGTTGATCTGAGTACAACTTTTTTTTTTTTTTTGCCTGTCCGTAACGAATTGTGACGGTTGCCATGTCAGATTGAACAATACTGGCAACTCTACATGTATAACCCAGGCTAATCCCTGTGCGAATGGGGGAGCGGGATGACAAAATCGCCCGAAAGAGGCAATGCGCAACAGGAAAGATAGTAAGAAACCAGTGGACAGAAGAAGAACTAACAAAAAGCCACTCATGGCTACCACAGTCCTGCTTGCAGTGCTATAATGCTGCAAAAATAAATAAATGATTAATAAAAAAAAATGTTGATGCAGTGATTGGGGCTGTTGCCTCACAGCATGAAGGTTGCAGGTTCAATCCCCGGGACTGGTCCCTTTCTGTGTGAAGTTAGCATGTTCTCCCTGTGTCTGCGTGGCTTCTCCCCGCTTCTCTACGACTTTCTCCCAAATTCATGCAGGTGAGACCAACGGGGAACTCGAAATTGTCTGTAGGTGTGACCGCGAGTGCGGACGGTTGTTTGTCCTTTCATTATAGCCCCGCAATAAACTGGCAACTTGCCCAGAGTGCAACCCCGTATTTGTCCACTGATAGCCTAGACAGACTCCAGCGGCACCTGTTTGCGCCCCGAGTGCAGAATGTGTTAGTTGCGTCACCGTCAACTGTGTAATTTAATTCGGTGGTGGGATTATACAAATTGGCTATATGAACAGCAACATTTGTGATAAGGCACCAAAAGATTTTGGCTTCCATTGTCAACTCTGCTGCAACGGTAAACCCACATTGGTTTGAGGAAACAAAAAACAACAACCTACACTCAGGGCCTCAAAGGCATGGGAGCTCAAGACGGAGGCAAAGTAATCTGCAGGGACATTAGCGCAAAACAGCACCTTGCCTTGAGCGCTTGTTGATGCTTAATGTTTCATTTTGACAATTTTCCCCTCTCAGCCAGCATTTAGGAGCACACATCCTGTTCCCCTCCACTAACGGCGCGGCGGTGAACTGTAGTTTCGTGTTTGGAAAAATAAAAGTGTAATGACATCTGTCCGTGGAAATGGGGCTTCCTGTGAGGCTTCGGGAGTGCACTGCCTGTCTCGTGTCGGAGGGTGGGTCTCAGCAGGTAACTACAATAACGTCTTATAATGGAAAATTAATGTCTTCCAACCGAGATGATGCTCTAACTTCACATAGCTCATTGGGTCGGGTAAACACCATTAGACCGGGGTGTCTCCGACACTCCTGGAACGTCAGTCATTAGGGAGAGAGTTTGATTATTATGGCAAAATTAATGGAAACTGTGTAACAAATGCATTTATAATTCATGAGCCTTTATTTTCTCTCTGAAAGCCCAGAATCCTCTTGGTGAGAGATGATATGCAGCTTTATTTAACTGCAATTGGAAATTCCCAATTGGTACATCCTCACACAGATGAAAAAAAGGAGATTTATTTGCAGCACGGCACCAAAGAGCTAAAGGGTTTTTTCTACACATCATTTTTTTATTGTCATGTGTAGTGTAAATTCTAGCAACTCTAGCTGACGGTTTCGCAAACAAAGCAACAACGAAAAAGCATCATATGCCGATTGGTGATTGATTGACACCTAAATAAGAGATGGATTGACCTTAATTGCTCACGTTGAGGAAGGTTTTTGGGTTGAAGTCACGTCGGGGGGAAAGAAAATGGCCAGGACTCAAATCTAACTGATCAGACAACACATCTTGTGCGTTTCCTGGAGACAACACAACAGTATCTCGTTTACTTTCCCAGCGAAAAAGCCCCGTTGCTTGCTTTCATCTCGCCAAACTCTAATTAGGCAAACTGAACAAATAGCAGCCAGAGAGAGTGAGAGAGAGAGTGTGAGCGAGAGAGAGAAGTCCTCTGCATATTTAAACAAAAGGGCTCCTGAGTTGGAGCGCGTGGAAGGAGCTAAAGAGGGGAGTCGAGGCACACAGTGAGAGAGAGGAGGGGGGTGATCGCGAGAAAATTAAATGCCACTGAACCTTGTAAACAAATATTTCAACAATGTTAAACACAATGTAGGAGACGTCTGGTGCCGTTGTGCCGTGAAATAGCCATGCTCATCTTATGCGTTTCACATGAGATGTACGCTGGAAATAAAAAGTAGCCATACAAGTGAAGGCTGCGCGCTCCAAGAGACCAAACACAACCTGCTCGTCACGCCGCCTTTCAGAACGGGCCCGGCACCGGCGCTGCCGCTGTAAATGACTTTGATTCAGCGTTTTTCACCTCGAAACATCGGCTGTATTTCTGAAAATATAGCTACTGAGCTCCAGAACAATGACCTCAGAGCATAAAATGAATTAAATGAAGCATTATTTCAGAACCTGTCAGCATGGTACGGTTACAATCCTTTCTTGAATTTCTTCTTTGCTCCGCACTCTTTTTGTTGCTTTTTAGCAATTACGTGGGTGCATTTGAATCAATCTGTTGGCCCACTGCCCACAAACATATGTCGTTCATGCATGAGGTGTCGAAAAACACTTCAAGCTGTCATATCATAATAAGCCTGCTGCATACTCTGCGTGAACAGAGACTGTTCACTCCCAGGGCGGCGAGAACAGAATGTCGTTTTGTTTGGGAAGTTCTCACAGCTTCTTCTCAACACATCACCTGGGAACCACTTTTCTCACATGACTTCCAAAAGTTATTGGATGATTGGTCAGAAATATGAAGCGGGTGTGGAGGACTTGTGTGGACTCCCCCAGAGGTCTACTAAGGATAGGAGTACGAAATGTCCAGAAGAAACCAGAGCCAAATTGCCAGCACAAACTTAGTTCATGTCCTCGCCACCTTTAAAAAATGAACAAATTTCTCCTGCAGAGAAGGCAGCGGGCTTTTGGTAGGCTTTTCTATTTCTACAGGTAGAATTCTTGAAGCCTGTTAGCTTCCAGCTAAGCCAGTACTTCGCTTGCTTAAGGTCAGGTGATTCTGATGACGTGTAAAGTTCAGATAGTCAGCAATGGGTGCAGAATAGCGATAACAGAGAGCATTGAAATCAACTAACTTCAGTGTTACAACATGAAGTAACAGTAAACTGTGACTGGCTGCGCTATGAAAGGCAGATGTTTAACTGCTGGTGTCCAGCTTCTCTTCTTCCCACCACAAACAAAGGATAGAGAGGCTTTGTTTACGCCATTTTTCAGCCAGCTTCTTTCGTGGGGCCTTCACTTCACTAGAGCACTCAATCAAAATGCTTGTTGGTTACATTGATCGAGGCAAAAATACAAAAATAAATAAAAAACAACAAAACCCAAGCATAGGGAGAGGAAGAGTTTCTTACACTGATGCTTCACAAGAAGAAGAAAAAAAACACTCATTGTTCTCCAGCTACAACCTGTGCACCACATGGACGTGACATCAAGTGCACCGATCACCACCAATCCAATGTGTGCCACCAATCCTATCCCCATGCATTACAAATTCATAAGCCACTAAAATGTCTGTAGGTGACATGCCTCAGAAGAAAATTAAGATTTATATTAGATTCAAGGAAGCCCACTATTTCAAATGACAGCGAACAGGCTGAAGATGCATTTGTATCTTGCAGACAACATGAGTCTCTAGTGTTTCCCCTCTGAGCCTCTGGAAGATCACATGCAAAGACTTACTTTTGCACCTAGCCCAGCTAGGGGAAAAAAAAAAAAAGATACAGTAGATAAAATATTGCCATCCATCCTGCCAACACCCTCACCACCGCTGTTGTCATTTTTGGCTAGCACTTATGCAGTGCGGGGCAGCTTCATCAGATAGGGCTGTTATGCCAGGCTCTGCTGATCCCATCTGTCATGACTTCATTCGCAGATCCACCGAGCTGTTTTGAGCCCCATGACAGCTCTTTAAGAAAACCACTCAATCCGTTCTCTGGGCTATCTTTTTCTTTTTTTTTGCAATCTTTGCATATTTTCCCCCTTTCCCTGAGGAGGAATGGAAGCGTGCAGCGTGTTTTTTTGACACAAAGCAACATTTCATTCTTTCTGTTTTTTTTCCCCACCCATCATCAGGAACACATTGCTTTGTCTTTACTGACCCCAAGATCCTGCCATATTCCATCCTGCCATACCTCGGCCAGAAGGAGGGAATCTGGTAGTTGATTAGACTGGCTCGGCGCTACTCGGAGCAGCAGCCATTTAGCCTCCAATTGTATCCCTGCCATGGCTTTGATTCCTTGCACTTTGGCTCAAAACCAGTCTTTTCCGGACCGACGCATCCCAAAGGAACGGAGACAAAACTGGATTAGTAGCTCAGAAGACATATGACCATCAAACCCCAAAATATGTCCTTTTTTCCGTCACTGTCTGTGCGCTGCGGTGTGTGGTTGTTGCCTGACCATCAGTTTACAATCTGAAAACACTACTAAATGTACCAGTTCGAACAGACTTGGCCATCAGAGTTGCTTGGTGTATCACATTGTAGCATACCATGATCTATTGGCTTTCAATGTTGATTTTTCCTTTGGTAGATGTTGAGTTTGTTTTTGTTGCAGATCTTAAGCACTATTATTCAAAACTTCCATGTAGCCCACTAACCAGTTTTAACCAGAAGGATTAGTTATCCTGAAAGTCTATAAAGCCCCAGAGACTGTTATATGTAGCCCTCTGTTTAAAGCCTGCCAGCAAATACTTGATTTTACCTCCCAGCTAAAACTGATGTTTGATTGGAGCTTCAATATGCCTGGATAAGAAGAAAAAAAAATAAAAAAATAAAAAAATATATATATAAAAAAATGCAGCCCCATAAGGCAGAATGAACACCTGAGTAACATTTCCTTTCATGAGACATCACAAAGGGAAGACATCCAATACACCTTGTTCAAAAGAATGGCCTCCCACCTTTAATTGACTACAGTGAGGTGAGGTGTGAGGCTACTACTGCAAAGCTGCAGTCGAGCCACAGTCTTTCATATACAGTGTGTATGCTTCCCGTGCACTGCTGTGCAAAAAATACCAAAGCACTGACTGGTTAGTAATAAAGTTATTGTAGGAGTTAAAAAAAGAAAAGCTTCCTGAGGATTAAGCTCTAATCCACGACGCACTGAATGCTAATATGACAGCTCCAAGGCTCTAAGAACCCAAATCCCCCAGCAGTCCTCCACTGGCCCCTTTACCTATTAGAACTTTCATTATGTTACAATATAAAAATACTGATTTGGGTGATTCAAAGGATTGATTACATTTGCATGTGTTAAATTACCCCGATATATACATTATTGTGAAAGGACCACCTTAAGACTGCTGTTGTACTTGTTGCCCACTATCAGGTTTGGGAAAAGAGCCAAAATAATTTGTTTCATGGAGAAAAAATATATTGGAAAAACCACACTTGAAAAAATATGCTGTTTTTTGCCATCATTCCCTTTTGGTTAGCTTTTACTTTTATTCATTTTTTTGGTAGGATTTCTTTATAGCTATTGTTGGCTGTGGTTGATGTTTAGTGCTTGTTTTTAAGGTTACTGACCCATGTTTCTTGGCAGGGAAGCTGCAGAGACCCAACTCTCTCTGACACAAAGTGTTCGTCTGTTTTATTTGAGGTAGTTGTGGCTGTATGAGACGCAAGGTGCAAACACGCTCGGCCCCCAGAATACTCAGAGGTGTATTTCTTTGCCAATGCTCACATTGTGCAACATCTTTTGATCATCTCTTGAGATTTTCATCCAAAAAATTAACAACCCTGTGATTTCATTCCTCCAAAAAATAATCACGCTTTTTGTGTTTAAAAAGGCATTTTTGAAATAATGTTAGAAAAAAGGTGTCAAAATGTTCCTGCAACAAATGGTTTGTAGACCAGTTGTAGACACTGGACTTGGTGACTTAATCAATGTGGCTCAGTCCAGAGATGTTGTTGTGTTGCTGGCCAAGATGTTATAATATTTCAATTCCTAAGCAACGTTTAAATTGTGTTTCCATCTGCTGGTTTAACATGTTCTACATTGTGTTGGTAGCTATACTGTTTCACTTCACACAAAGGAATCACAACATCACAGACATCCTTGTGGAATGAAAATTTGCTCCAAAGATGTTGTACCCAAACACGATCAGAAAGAGATGCTGTCTGTTTGTTTAGAGAGACCCATTTGTTTACTTAGCGTCCCAGACCCGTTGAACCCCTTAGCTAACTGCTTTAGGGATTTGATGGAATGTTCTACTTTTTATTTATTATCCAGAACCTAACTGTGAAAATAAAAAAAATAAAAAAAAATTTCAAAAAATATTTGAACTTCTCTGAGTCTCTGGCACTCACAGGTCAGCTGTGGGCTAGCATCAGAGCGCTGGCTTTCCACTCAACTCCTGCATGTCTATGCATGCCAGTGAAGGCGCGTGACTCTCTAGACTTTGATGTAAATGTATATTGAATTCAGGTGAATCTCAAGCTGAAGAAGACTGAATGCAGGATGCCCTGATTAAAAAAGAAAAAAAGAAAAAAAGAAAAATGGACTTAGCTAAATAGGCGCCCAGCCTTCTCAGTATTGCAACACAGAGCAGTGCTGGTGGTTTAGGATCTGACAAAAACTATTGGAGCAATGAAATTGATATTACTAAAAAGTCAAACTGAGCCTAACCCCCATAATCACCCAGGCATACCTAATACATTCATCATAGAAAATTCATAATAATAAAATAATAATAATCCATATTTGAAAATAAATTGCATGGGTAGTGTCACTTTTAAAGAGCGCTATAAAGAAGGCACTGTCTCATGAAATGGTCAGCAGTGAAGTGACTCATTCATCAATTCACATGCGAGCCTCTGTAATTAAAAACAATTGCATGGGTAAATAAGGGACAGGAGAGTGGAATAAAGATTGATACCAGCTGTAGTCCAATGGATCTGCCTGGACAAAGAAAAAAAAGGCCAGCCACCAAATCAATAACATTTTCTGAGTATTTCATCAGTGTCAACGAGAAAAGCCATACCATTAGAGCTGCCCGAGATATAACAAAATCAATCAAGAAGAGTTTTCCCCCCCCCCATTTTTTTTTTATTCATTTCACGCAGGCTTATCAATGCCAGCTCAGCCATTATGTGTGCGGTTAACAAGGTGCTGGCTGTGCCTTGTCTGCAGTCCGTTCACTCCAGTTAAGTTTCATCTTTTGTTTGCCTTTGCCGTCTAAATTGCTTCCATTCTCCATGCACACAATGTGCATCGCATGTTGCCCCCCCCCCCCTCTTCCCCATACACTGAAAGCAAAGTAGGATGGGGAGGAGACGAAAGAGTGATCAGTGTCACCCCCACTTTATTTTTATGATCAACTCTGCCTCTGAGGGCTCCTACCAACAGATCTGGGTCCCCGGTACTTCTGAACAGGCGCCATCTGCCACTGTCATCCCCAAGGCAGGGTGGTAAGCCGGGGCGAGGGCCCTGCGCCGGTGCAGGAGCGGATATGAGTATATGAGTGCATGTGTGTGTATCACTGTGAGTTACCGTGCCGGGTTATACATATTAATGAGCATCTGTGCTTACGGGGGAAGCGCTCATATTGAAACGCTTTTAGTGTTTTTGCACGGCACCGACGTGGGGGGAAAAAATAATAATATAAACACACCGGCGAGAGTGTGTGTGTGAGGCAACATTTGTGATGCTCCCTGAAAACTTGTTAAAATTGGCTTTGCACCGAGCAGCTAAGTCGGAAGATGCCTGTGACCATCAGACATGTTGCACACTGCTTTCAGACACGTTGGCATGTCATTCTGTTTCTTTATTTCTTGTTTCCTAAACTCTAAATAAAGCTATTTGAAACTGTGTTAGGTCTCATGCTATGGCAAATTGTGAAAGGTACGACAAAACATTTCACTGTGACCAACCATTGCTTTGCAGGAGGCAATGGACAGAGGGCTTAAAATGACATTTCTGTTTCTGCTTTTTAAAGTTATGTTTTGTGTGAGTAAATGGAAGTGAATGGGACAACTCCTCCATCTTGATATAGTGTGTGTATGTGTGCGTGTGTGTTTAAAAGGGAACAGGGCACCTGCATTATAGCTTAATGTGAATTTACTATGGGTTTTGCTTTACTCGGTCATTCATTGAGGTTGTTAGCTGTTGAAGAAAAAAAAAAGCTTGGTGAAACGCTTGCAGGAAAATCCAGTGTGTGTGTGTGTGTGTGTGTGTGTGGATGAGGGCTATACATATTAAACAAACTTCAAAAGAAAAGAAAAAGAAGAAAGAAGAAGAAGAAAAACATATGTAATGATTGAATGAGTCCCTTTCGGCTTTGTGGGTTGTGGTCTCAATGTCCTGCAGGCACGGACAATGTCTATGTTTGTGTGGGAATGTGTGTGAGTGTGTACAGCCCCCTCTCCTTATCTCCTTTACCCAGGCCACTCTGCAAACATACTCTCCAAAGAGCCCTTAGTTGTCATTCAAAGCGTCACACGGCCAGGAGAAGAAAAAAAATATATGAGAAGGAGGCGGGGGCGCCAAGAGAAAGGAATGGTGGCAATGGTTTGAAGGCTAACAATCCAGCCCTTTACCTTAGTGGGGTTCCACTATCTCTTTTGATTCTCTTTAGTCTTTCTGCATGACTACACACACACAGACACACCGATCTGGTGTATGTCACAGCACCTTGCGCACTTAAGAGGATATAAAAGCACCGCTGTGACGGAAGTCTGATTGAATTTTTACTGTAGTGCAGTGACGCAGCATTGCAAGACTCAAATTCATGCATGAAAAAACGTTTCCACGCACCATTGTCAAAGTAGTAGTTAAATAAGCCAGCAGTAAAAGCATTAAGGCCAGGTCAAAATACGAAGGGACAATTTAAAAAACAAAAAACAAAAAAAAAAGTTTGTGCACAATGGCGAAAACCTTAAAAACGATAACGTGAGCAGGGCAGTCACAAAAAAAAAATGCACTGTGTCACGCCTCATGCAATATTTCCTTCATACTTGAGATTTATCTCACGTACGCATTGGGTAAACGGCACATTGAAAGTGTTTGGCAAGGGGAGCAACATGATTGGGCGTTTCAAGTGATCACGCTTCCTATTAGAATCCATTGACATCTCCAGAATGACTGAAAATGTTTTTATTGGAGGCTGGCAAGATGGATGAGCACAATATCAGAGGTGAAATCTGAGCAATCAGTGGTTGTGCTAGGCTACATTTTTGGATAACCCAGTTTAAAAAAACAAAAAAAGAATTGTATGTTTCTCGATTGCATTTATATTTCGACCAATAGATTAATTTTACACATTTCAAGGAGTATGGATGTAATGAAAAAGCTTCAATTCATTATTGCCTTGTTCTGTTGTTTTGTATCTTATTGTTCCAAAGTAATAAATAAAATACAATCAACTGAGAGGAAAATTATGGCAACTTTGCAGTATTGAATGAAAACAGATAAAACTATAAAACGTGGGAATTATTATTATTATTTTTTAAGAGATGATTTTCCTTTTCAAACATTGCGTAAAGCGTTCTAGCGCCACATTAAAGAAGGTGAACTTGGCACAGTGTCACTCTGGGGCTTTCTCAAATTTAAATTGGAAATCTAATCTGATCCATGCATGCAATGTGATTAGAGTGCAAAATACCTTTATCTCTGTATCTCCCATTCACGCACAGGCACATAACCGAGCCGAGTACTTTGTGCAGTTATTTACCAGATATCCATCTACCAGACTCCTTGGCCGGCGCATGGTGCGATTACCATTCCATCCTGTGGCAGCTGACGGGCCTGGTACTGACAACGCACGGTGACAAGTGGACGGTATCATAAATAATGACTTCCATCCATTCTGACTGTCAGGACGAGCGGCATCTCATAACGCGCCGAGAAGGCAAGCAAAACATGGGCACATGCTCACACACACAGACGGTGATTTATGACCCTTTTTACCTTTTCAGAACGCAGGTGTGCAGCCAAAAAAAGAGGCTCGCGCACGTTGGTTGAACCACACTCAGGCATAAAGAAACAGATGCAGAAACAGCTCGGATGCACATTGAAACTCCTGTTCTGGCGAAGGAAGATGGCCTTCGCAATTCTTGCATACAGTTTATGTGTTATTGTGCCCTCTTAAAAGATCACAATGATAACGGATTAGAATGTTGCGTAATTTTCCTGTAATTTCCATGTGCAGCACCTTCACACACCACTCTGCTGCATTGAATTCCATATAGAAAAGCCTTCTCCTTACAGCCGCACAGTCAGTGCTGTTCAGGAAGCGGTGCGATTAAGTCTGACACAAACCCACTGGGACACTGACACAATGCAGGTGCAGGTTTCCAGTTTCCAGCAACATTGTTACGTTGACTTTTTCGGAAGCACATCATGACTGTCACCGTCATGGTGATTATCATTATCTTGTAATTTTCCTGTGGATTAATTTAATGCAGCAGCCCACTTCAGCTAATTGTCCTTATCTCGAACCTCTTAACAAGAAGAAAAAAAAAAAAGAAAAAAAAACGTGAGCATGTTCTTGATGCTATCGCACATTAGCTGCCAGGATACCATGCATTAGGTGTGCTATGGAATATGGAATGTGTTATGAATACCATGTATACATATATGTATATGTTTTCCAGTTTTAAAATGATCAAGGCATCTCTTCTTCGAAACGTTGGTTTCCCTGCATGCATTTACTTATTTAATTTTTATTTTATACTCTATTGATTATTTATTATTCAACAATATCCACAGAAAGAAAAAAAAAATCATAGAGGGGATCTGGCTGCTGCGTGCGTGAGTGAGTGAGTGCGTCCGGGATGGATTTTCCTGATGACAGCCCTCTGCCCGCCTGCAGCTGACAGGGATGTGATAAGATAAGACAGCGATTATACAGCAAAGGGAGAGTAAAGCCCTTGATGACGTCACAGCAGTAGGCCAGAATCGGAATGCCGAGTTAGCCATATCGCTGAAGCATGTGATTAGGCTGCGTTCAGAGGTTAAATAATTCCCCCTCTATCCAAGTCTGTCCTTGTCTCTTTATTACCCCCAGCTCTGGTAAGAGTCATTATGCATTGATTTTACCCTTTCTTTAATTTACTACCACTGTCATATCATCTTTTGTAGTCATGTCGGATTTTAGAAATCAAAGAAAGCTTACACAACAAGAACGTGTCTGACACACACACACACACACACACACACACACACTGTCTCTCACACACACACAGACACACACATACAGATATATGTGCATTAATTCAATTAACTGAATTGAACTGAAAAAAATGCTAATTTATTCGCCCCTGTGAGCTGTGGAATAAATTGTACGAATATAGATGAGGTCCTGTGTGCACCGTGCAATCAGAGAGATACAGCGCTCCATGGGTCGGCCCAGAAAAAGCCAGGAGTCAATCAGAAGTGGTGTTAACACCGTGGGTGTCTGCAACTCTCACAGGGCTGAAAACATCACAACACAACAACGCAAATCACAGCGCTGCGACAATAAGCGCAATAAAGACGCAATAGAGAAAAAAGGCATCACTTTCGAACAAGGTTTTCTCTTTTTCTTTTTTTTTACTGTTTTACCTAAAGACTAAGTCTGGCTTCAAAACAACTACCAAGTTAATTAGCACATTTGACACTTAATTCAACACATTTGATATTGTCCCAACATAAGTTTAATTTTCTTTGAAGATCATATACTGATTGGCCTTTGACGGTATAAACGTTTCTCTTTGTGTCTGTGTTCATGAGCTATTGATTTTGTGAAAGTTAATTTAGATATTTATTCATTTTGGATAACATTTGGCTAATAATTACAGAGAAATTTGTATTTTCTTTCTTCCCCCCGGAGCAAATATCGGTGTAGCTGATTAGTGTTGGCTTCCAATTTTGTTAGTCGACACTTGTTGCTCTTATGCCGTGCATGTTCACAAACCTGTAATGTGTTTTTTTTGGAAAATAGACAGACAGACAGACAGACAGACAGACAGACAGATAGATAGATAGATAGATAGATAGATTGTTTATTGCTGCATGCCTAAAAATTTGAATATTACCAACATCAACCAACGACCAGCAGGGGAAAAAAAGTTGTGGTTCTTCTAGAATGTCTTAATAGATTTCAGTCAGTTTTGATTTTTTACTCACAATGGCTGTGTATTCCTTGAGAAAGTTCCTCTTTTACCGGAGGGAACCAAAGTTCACGGCAATGTGGCGAGACAATTAAGAAACACAACAACACCACACTCAAAGTGAGCTGCTGTCAAACCAAGGGAGGCAGGGAACAAAAATCTAAAAGAATGTTTATATAAGGATCTTGGGAAGTCATTTATTATAATTGTCTGCATCTGTGCTTTGGCACCAGCAAGATAAAGGGAAGAAAGCACAAAGCACATTTCCAGCTAGCCGACATCAGCCTGAAAATAAAGCCAAGTTAATTTGGGAACTGAAAAGCCAGGATGCTTATTTCTGAGATGAATCACCTCTGAGACAATTTTCTGAATGCGTGATGAGCACAATAACTGCAATGCATACTTAATCTATTAAAGGGGCCCTATTAGAAAAAACGGACTTTTTCAGCTCTTTAACGTGTTTTTGCGTGAGTGGTGTGCAAACTAACACACCAAGTACGAAAAATGACAACTTGACAACAGCAGTTCTAGATGTTTTCCATGTTACTGGTCTGAAACAAGAAATTCGGATTTTACTTGACTTTCTACGTCGCTAGTCGTTAGTAACTTAGTAGCCATCTTTCCCGCTAGCAGTGAGCAGCTGTCCAATCAAAAGCGAGTGGACTGTTCCGAGGTAGAGCCAGTAGCAGGTGAGGGAGGGGGAAGAGAGCCAAAACAGCCCTTCTCAGGGTGAGAGAGAGAAAAGCTTGTTTTGTAAGGCCTGTACATCTCAAACCATTAGGTTTTTGACCTTACAAACCTTGCTCATTGTTGGAGGTAAACCACCAACATGAATTTAGTCAATCTGGAAATGGCCATAATATGGCCCCTTGAAGGTTAGTTACCACTCTGCCCTAAACCAAAAACAAATACACCATTTACATATTTAATACATCCGATTTAATTGAAGCAATCTCAATTGACATTTTCAGTGATTCTCAGCGCTTCTTAAGAATTGGTTACCCATTTGTAATTATATGTATGTATGTATGTATGTATGTATGTATATATATATATATATATATATATATATATATACATATATATATATATATATATATATATATATATATATATATATATATATATATATATATATATATATATATATATATATATATATATATATATATATATATATATATATATATATATATATATATATATATATATATATATATATATATATATATATATATATATATATATATATATATATATATATATATATATATATATATATATATATATATATATATATATATATATATATATATATATATATATATATATATATATATATATATATATATATATATATATATATATATATATATATATATATATATATATATATATATATATATATATATATATATATATATATATATATATATATATATATATATATATATATACATATATATATATATATATATATATATGTATATATATATGTATATATATATACATATATATTTATATACATATATATATACATACATACATATAATATATAATATTTTATATAAGGCCGGCCCTGTTTTATGAACTCAGCAAGGCAGCACGTAGAGTGGTGGGGTGAAAATAAGAGAACAGTGACAAACTCCTCCTGCACTGTACGTGCAGATCTTCTTGGCAGGGAACTCTTACGACATGATGACAACCCTCTTACAACGTACAGTGGATTCAACAAGATGTAAGCGTGCTGGGATAAATATAATGGCCACAGATGGATGCGGACAAGTTTGGTCCTCGTCATTTCAATAATCCTTCCACCAGCCTGCCCTGGGAGACATCCACTGACACCGACGCAACATAAAACAAAGGGACAAAAAAGTGATCAAATTGTTGTGTTCAGCGCTGAGTGCCTCTGCTGCAGGATTGAGCTGCTCATTGTTTCTTTATTGTTTCACAATGCTGAGTAATTGACATGAGAGAGAAAAAGTTGAGTTGCATCCATTAGATCACTGAGAGCGGGACAAACAGAGAACTCCCTACTTTGGATATTTACCTCCTTAGATGTGCTAATCTGCACTGTCAAGGGAATGTGGCTCGAGCTTGGCAGCTGCGGTTATGAACTGATCAATGATGGAGCTGACTAACGGCTGACAAGACAGGGTTATTAAATGATCAAGAATAGGAAAAACAAAAACAAGGAAAAACAAGGTCGCTGGGTCAGGCGCAATCTTTTCCATGTTGGGGGCTGTTAAGTGGTGAAGCCGTTTCTGACTGGAGGACGGAAAAATGTTTGAATTCATTTTACTTGCTTCATAATAGCTATAGACAGAGAAACCTGTTGCTTTATTGTTTATCTATCATGTTTATCCATCATGATAGATAGATAAAGATGGATTTAAACATTATTTCCTTTGTTCCTTGGTCCTTGATTTCTTGGTTGATTTTCACCTGTGTTTCCAATACCCCTAAAATTGCGCAAAACCTAAATATCGCAATAAAAAAAAACTGGTAATGGAAACACCTAAACTTGAGAAAACCTCTCAAATATCGCTAAAAAGTTTTCAGGCTCTCATGAGGTGATTTTTCAGACGTATCGATATAGAGATATATCGCAAAAGTGTCATGGAAACACTTTTTTCAGATTTACACGTCACCGGACGTGACGTATTGCATGACAACTAAACTGTTTCAACAAGGCATTTTCAGGTATTTAAAGACTATCAGAAAGACTTTTAGTAGAAGAACTACACCACATATATTTTCCCCAATGAACTTTCTGCTCAAAGTTTTGCTGAACAAGTGTGAGGTGAGGACGAATGGATGAAATGGGATGAATAAAAATGAACTTTACTTTTACATTAGTGGATATTCATTCGACTTAAGTTTGATATTTTCATCTCTCTCCATCCTAACACCACAAATATAATTTGCTGACAGGAGCACCAAGCTGACACATGATCCAAACCCCCTGCTAAATTCATTACTTCACACTGCAGGTTTTGGGGGTTTGACAGATTGAAGGAAAGATCTTTTTTTTTTCTCAGTAAAATTTCAAAAGGGCCTCAAGCATCGAAAGTGTTTAAGAAAAAAAAAATGCAATCATGCATTTTGTCAACGTGCCTGGCCTCACAAATGAAAACAGCTTGGGAAGATGAAGGCCCAAAAGGTGTGAAGCTCTGTAGGCATGTGTTTCCCTGTCATGTTGGTTGGAGCTGCATCAGTCAGTGCTGTCATGCCACCTCTGCTCAGCTGTAGCAGGCAGCAGCAGAGGGAAAGAGCAAAGAGGAATGAGAACAAGGGGAATGGTCAGTTTCAGGTTTAGTACAAAGGTACAAAAATCAAGAAGCAATTGTTAATTAACTTATTTAGTGGACAATGTGGGCCGAAGCAAGCACATCAGCTGGGCTGTGAAAATTTACACTCTTGAAATCAAGTTAATCCATTTTGCAAACCTCCATAACACTTTCAATAGGTCTTAAAACTTCAATGGATTGAACAAGCAATCTGCTTCCTTTTTGAAACAAATCAGCTTCCTTTGCGCACAAAAGGCCGGTATGAGAGCTGCTCGAATCAGCCGTGGAAAATGGCCAAGAAGTGACAAGAGGTTGAGGCGTGAATTGAAAAAATAAATATGTGTACTGGATATTGTTCTGTTGATCATTGGCAAGCGACAGAGGACAGAATGACAGGCTTTTTCAGCCACATTCTATGGGAGTTTTCGAAATGATCTTATACTCTCTATATTTCCAAGGTTTTCTTTTTTCCCCAGATGCATGAATGAGGAAAAGCCAAAGCGTTCCGGAAACAGTCCATCAATTTGTCATCATTTATTGCAATGTCAGGTCACCAGTACCTCTGAGACTATGCCGGTAAAGTGTTCTATTGAAATTCTGCTAACCTGTACACGTCGTTTATAGAATTCAGAGGCTATGATCCATTCCTTCAACAACGCAAGCCGCTTCGCTCACCTAATTTGTGAGACCACATTGTTTACTTGGGGAGATTGAAATTGAGCATAACGGAGGGCGGTGCAACAGTTATCTGCATGCTTCACGGGTGGATCTGCATGTTAACAGAATTGGCCAGGAGACACTGATGCTTTTTTTTTAAAAAAAAAACTTTAAAACAGGGTCAAATGATGGATCTTTGTTGAGACTGTGGGACTTTTTATTTTCTGTGGAGGGGGCTAATGACATTAACACTCAGATCAGGTGACACCTTGAATAAACTCAACTATACAAACAACAGGAAATCAGTCAGGCTATTACCTAATCAGCGTTCTCTTTATCATAGTGAGAAAAATATGGAGGGGGAAACATAACCTTTTGTTGTACCTGCATAAACACAGTCATAACCTGTGTAAATAATTATCCACAGTGTGTGAATGCTGATTACTGATTCCCCCTGTTGTGTGTAATGGGCGGCAGACATTCACTCATCAAATATGGATGAAACGGATGTTAATGTGTTCCATTAGGGGACTTAATCATGGCCCTTAGTAAAACCATTAAAGGCAGAGACCTGTTGTACGTCGGGGGGAGCTGCACTGAAGGCAGGTAGAACCAGCAGATTATTGCTCCCTGTGGGCACGGGGGGGGGTGTAAAAAGATGACCTCTAGGGCTGCAGCATTTTTATTCATATAATTGTGTTAGCTTTATTTAAAGGCAGCTGTATCACATGAAGGACTAAATGAGAAATGTTCTCTGAAGTACAATTTATCAGGTAAGCTGCTCTCTTTTATGAAGATCAGATTTTTGTTTCTTGAATGACTTTTTAACTGCAGCATGCAATTTGAAAGCAGTGAAAAATCAACTACAGCATTGAGTTGTATAGCAAAACATTAAAAGAAAAAAAAATCTATATAGTATCACTGGTATCTTCCATTTTTGTGACGCAACTAAACAATTTAATGTTTAAACATAATCATACTACAAAATAAGTACAAAACACTACATGACGATGGTATAAGTTCTGTACAGGACTCGGCGACCCAGACAGCACAAAAACACACTCTCGAGAGGGAAGAGGGAGGTAAACCCTATACCACCAGAGCAGCTAACCCCTTGATCCGCATTTGATCCTCACTTGTCTTCAAAAGGCAGGATCAGTGTCAGGCTGAGGTCAGGAAGTAAAGGCAAAGAGGCCTTCAGGGATTGGGGGGATACGTTCTACCCGGCAACCACAAGATAACATCAAGTTCAGGGGGAGGCCACAGCGCCAGGGGGAAAGGATAGACGGGAAATGGGGGTACACTCAATTAGGAGACAATGCGGATATAAAAGGGGATAAATCTGATTAAGGAGCAACAGTGCACAATCCAAAGTGCTAAGAGACTGAGCATTACGGAATTTCACTGACGCCACATCATAACCTTCCATCCTTCAGTAAACTTTGAAGGAAATACAGTCTAGCCTCAAAAAAACAAGCATTTTTTCCTTGCTAGTCACAACAATCTGTATTTTAAAACTTAGTTTAAAAAGTTAACCAGCAGTGACACAAAAATAATTTTCTAGTATTTCACCACTATGCAGGGACAAATGGACGTCGGCTGAATGCAGCGGTGTTTGTTTAAAAAAGAGAGAACAAGGCAGATACTGAATGTGCGTATACACTGGGGGCAAACAGCTCATCAAGCTCACTGTTTACTCTCCATGAAAAGAAGTTTGCTTGTATCTTGGCTCATTATGAGTTGTAATGAAATTCAGGGGGAAACAGGGTCATTCAAGTCAAGGATTTGTGACGTATATGGACCGAATTAGGGCAGTGGGTGTGTGTGTGTGTGTGTGTGTGTGTGTGTGTGTGTGTGTGTATTTCTAAATTTGTATTTTATTTTTCTTTATTCCTGTGAATCACTTGGTGTTGCCATTTATTGCATTTCGACATAAAATGTCTGACATGATGTTATTAAAAAAAGGTTGATTGATTGGTCAATTGAGATGATGCGTGGATGATTTCAATCAACATCCTCTATTTGATTCCGACCTAAACTTTAGACGCTACATCAGAGATGTTATTTGCTATTTAAGACCAATTTTACTATTTAAAGAACATTGCCAAGTATGTCGGTTTCTCCGTCAAGCCAATGCAGATAATTTAATTCATGTTTTTATAATCTCTATTGATTACCGTCATGCTCTTCTTTGTGGTCTCCCTAGTAAGAACATTGCACAGTTTCAGTGGCTACAAAATTCTGCAGCACACATCCAGGTCACAACCAGACACATGCCAGTGTGAATAACGCAGAAGTGAAAGCTTGTTTGGCATAGAAATCGCAGGGGATGGAACTTAATGAAGGGTGAATTGTACCAAACTGCTTTCACTTTACACTGATTATACACTCACACAAATGGTTATGGGTAGGATATTAAGCTTTTGCCAATCAATTTGGACACATTTCACACACTGTACCTTTAAAACATGATTCAAATACTCAGTGCAGCCACTATTCACTTTAATTCCCAAGTTGCACGTATGGCAGTAGGAAATGTACAAAAAAAAAAAAAAATCAGTCGCGCTTTGGCAGCAGAAAGAGCAGACACCATGTAGAAAGGTGGGGGGAAAAAAGAGGGAAGACGATGGAAGCGTGTGGGACCTGTTCTGGGGCTTAGCATGGCTGCCACGTTCACTGTCCTGACAACTAATTTGCACTAACATTTCAGCAAAAAGGTCAGACAACCCTCGGCCCTAGTTTATGAATAGTGTATAGGGGGCTCTGTCTGTCTGCTCTGTCTAAGAGCAGGTACGGCAAACGCGGCAGGTAGGAGGTCTCTCTTCATTGACGTCGTTCAGAGACAGAGGGGGGGGACGCTGCACTCAGCACTGTCTCAATGGAGCTTGTATGAATTTTCCATGTCAGGACTGGAGGTCTAGCTTCAAACAGCAGGGCCCCTCATATAGTGTCTAACTGATTCGCCTGTGTTTTACAACTGAACCTGGGACTGTGGTAAAAATAAATATATATATATATATATATAACCTGGGATATATATATATATATATATATATATATATATATATATATATATATATATATATATATATATATATATATACATATATATGTATACATATATATATTTAAGGGTTCAATCTGAAGCAAATTTTTAACAATCACAGGTTGCATGTCTTGTTTCCAACCTGCAGGGAAATGTTGGCCCTTGTCCTTATTTTTTGTCTAATTCTGCTCTGTATGTTCTTTGGGAAATTACGATCCCAGTGTTAAGGGCCCAGAGGTTTTCTTTCATTTCCTCTGTATCAGAACAGGTAGACTGATGTGTATGGCAAGCGAACCAGTAATCAACTGCTGTGCTGTCCCTGCAGACCTCCTATCCCCACAGGGACGAGCACACAGAGGCACAGTTATGAGTCGGATGGTGTATAATAACACCCTGCAGATGATGGTGGCTTCAATGACAACACAAAACCGTGGTCTAGCTAAAAGGACATCAATATTGAAACCTACTGAAGTATCTAGGCCATTTCTCGTCCTGCTAAAACAGCCCACTCCCTTGACACAAAGATCGGCAATCTCACAGACTCTTGCAGCCATGATTTTTATTCCTCTCTACTCTCATCCATCCATTTCTTTGACTGTGTGGATCATTTTTCTTTGACTCACATCTATCTCTGCGTGCATGCGCGCACAGGCACGCACACACACACACACACACACACACACACACACACTGAGGGTGTGCATCATTATAGGTCCACCTCTATGGCCCCTCTGAATTGGCAAGGTTACAGATAGAGAGCTCAAGCAATGCAAGTAATGCTGAAATCTTTGCTGTTTGTCCCACCATTTACCATTGTATTCAAAATGCACCACTCGCCAGCAGGAGGTTACAGAATTTTGTATGAGAGTTGAGCTGATTTGAGCTGTAAAGTGTAGTGACTAAAATTAAGATACAAATAAAAAAGGGTCAATAAATTCAGGACTCAAACAAAGAGGAACAAGAAACAAAGAGGTGACAATAGCCAGGGGGGAAAAAAGCATTCTCCAGTTTACACCAATGAATCCCAAAAGAATATCAATTTACTTCCAAGCAAGAGGAGATCCTCGGTGGCAAAACATGTGCACTCAAGTGTTACAATTTTCCCATTACGAAATGGAAGGAGGGATGAGGAGAGAATCGCTCTATTCCCCATTTCCGTTCTTTTATTGGTCACTCATTCATCTCGCCGGCCTATTGATCTCAATTTTACCAGATCATTTCTCCCTGCGCTGCCTCAGCGCCACCAGCCCTTCATACATAATTGGGAGCCTGCTAAATGAATGTTGGACAACTGATAAAAGCCGTGCCCCAAACAAGACAGCTCAAGCGGATGTTCACCTGGTGCATGAATCAAAGTGATAAATCTCTTTGTCTCGGTTGGAGAAAAAGCCTCAGGCAATAAGGGTGGATTTGATTGACAGTGTGATATCACGGCATGGCCCTGGAGAAGCTTAGCTGTTGAAGAAAACAAACGAGGCAAACATAGATACAAGGGGGTGGCACAGTAATACCAGAACATGGGTCTCCGCAGCCCACGTGCGCAGACCTATGACTGAGAGATGTTGGAGTAAAACGCTTTTCCGCAACCTTCTGGCTTTTCGACCCTCGTGTGAGAGGGAAAGTGGATGTGAGTGCTCTTATTTTCTGAACAGTGCATGAGGGCGTGGGCATCTGGTGGGAGAAAGACATTTCACCAGGCTGCACCTGAATGCAATCTCTCGGAGTATCACCTGGCCAACAGTCACTCTTGGCTCAGTGGCATTTCATGAAATAATTGAATTTGAAAGAAGGTCCATGTACACAGAGTCAGCGTTGGAACACTACTGGACATAATGGCAGGCCTTGTGATGACAAACGATTTGTAAGAAAATGAATAAATAAAGATAACCCTTGCTTGAGCTCAAATTCAAATGTCAAGTATAAATAGAATGCTTTAGAATGAGGTCATTGGACTCTCAAATCATTTTAATGTATTTTATTTAAACATGTTGATATGCCATGGGGGGAAAGATGTGTTGTCATAGTGTATATGTTGCAACAGAAGGACAAAAATGTTTTGCCATCTTATGGTTTTCATTAATTGGCAATAATCAATTTGGTTCTCAAATCACCTTGATTTCAGGCCAGAACTCAGACAATCCAAATAATGACAGCCAACAAACAAATTAATGCTTTTGAAAGCATCAGTAATTTCCCTGAGAGGGAGGAGGGGAGATTTTGAAATGCATGCAGAGCTGTAAAATAGAAACTGTTCAAAGAGAGAATTTTCTAAATTCCTCTTTAAAAGCTTGTTAAACTTTAAAATGTGTGGGTCAACGCAGCTTCCATTTGAACCTCTATAAAGAATTCCATCTTTTTAAACATTCACAGAAATTACAGCAGCTTTAGATGTTATTTTTGCTTTTTGCAAAGAATGTATAGTAAATCATTTCCATGAATCATTTATTGTCCCCCATACCATATAGGCCAAAACCTACTTGAAATTGTAAATACGAAAAATAAACAAACAGAAAGCAAATGCTTTTGTGATGCTATGAGACACAATGGATATTTTCCAAACATGTGTGCGATGTCTAATTAAAATGAGTGGATTTCTGGGAATTTACAATGCATCGGCCTGCAGACGCAGTTGAAATAAACAAATCACGAGAAAAGCTGCAAAATCCAGCAGACCTAATTCATTGCACACACATACACACACACAGCATCCAGCACCATAGCTTGAGGCCATGCATTGTCCAATCCATTTCTCTCCCCATCACAACAAAGTGTTTTGCCTGTGGCCACACATGTTGACACTGAAGCATCTGGAGTTGCTCACAAGTGGACGCCCACTCCATCCCTTTGGACTTTGCTATCTCAAACCCCCCCAAAATAGATGTGTGTGTGTGTGTGTGGGGGGGAATAAGAGGAAAGGGTGAGCGCAGCGTGTTGAAATGAACGTCATGTGAGGATAGGCACGGCTGAACTTTAGCTCCTCCAGGATGCAAGCATGGTTAATCTCGCTGCAACATCTGGCACTGGCCAGGCAGGCAGAGGCAACATCAAGGCACCCCGCTGTCCAGAGGCTGCTGAGCAATTTCACAACTACTGAAAGACACAGACACAGTTTTGTTCCACCCTCATTTTCCTTGATCTTTATATGTGTTTATTTATTTTGCTAAAGTTACCACCCACCTCCACCACCAACACATATCTGTTGGTTCGCTGCCTTTTCTTTTTAAATTATTGCGGGTAAAGTGCTTGCCAGCAATCTTTCACAATCAATCCCTTTGTTTGAACAAAGCAAATCTCCTGTGCATTGAATGGATAATGCACAGCTAAGCTCTATTGATCAGGGAGGGCGGACAAATGGTGTTGCTTTTCAAGTGCATGGCTGTCATTCTAACCGACGTTGCAATGTTTACGTTTTGGATCAAAAAAGATTAAAACAATTTTCATCAGCCAGGTGGTCGGCCCTTCAATCCAAAATGACAACGGTTCGAATCAGGACGGTGTACAACCTCAATTTGTTTCATAGGCAAACAAAATCTAGGTTAATACAACAATGACATGAGTGTCACGATTTGCTTCACCCTGTACACAAGGTTTGGAAAACATTCAAACCTCTATGACTTTGTTTTGTTTCTCCTCCAGAGCAAATTACAAACAGAGACACACACACACACACACACACACACACACACACACACACACACACACACACACACACAAATCCATAATCTGGTTTGGTGGATCCAAAGTAATCTCGTACAGCTACAGGTTCCACTTAAATCTTTAATTCCGTATCTCTGGTCAACATGAAACTCCAATTCTCATGGGTGGGAGGAAAGGATGGGATAAATCTGGAGGTCAGCATTGTTCAGGGAGACAAGACAATTAATCTGATCAGGTTGATTAAGTTCTGCTTGGGGAGAGTAGACCATCCCTCACCCAAACAAATAAACATGTCACTGAATAGAATTCCAATAGTGTTCGTATGACCATCTATTTTATCAACTCCATGTTGTTTTCAGCCACGTCTTCATTCCGCTCCCAAAACCTTAAGCATGACACTATTCTAGTCCCATCGATCGACCCAATCTATTAAACTTCTCAGTGTTTTTGGAAACAGTTCTCTGTTGTCACCTCACCTCTTGATCAATCCAACTGGCTACTATCTGTTCTAGAGACTCAACCTCTAATAGATGGGGTTGCATCACACAAGCAAAGCCCATAATACAATATGGGTCACACAAAGTAGAATACGGGCCACTGGCCTCCTTTTAGGATCACCAATCTCCCGAGGGTGTCCACACCTCTCTGTATCATCAATCCCAGCCATCCCTTCAACACATGGTCAGCGACACTAATTCAGTGAAAAAGTACAAACGTACTGTTGGTTGTGGCAAAACAAACACAATTAACCATAAAATCAATATCTCAAGCTGTCTAGATACACACAGGGACACCAACAACTTGCTTTTCATTAAATTGAGCAGATTTTGAGAACACAAATGAGAGTATTTACATTTCAAGGCTTCTCCATCTATGATGGATCCATGGATAAACTGGCGGCCTAAACTTTAACTATAGCATATGTCATTGCCTAGGGCACACAATAGTCAGCACAGTGTGTGTTAAATCAGAGACAAGAGTGCAATAAAAGTGAGCCTGAGAGACATTTCACTGACAAAAGACTAACTGGAAACAATATTTGGTATTTTGATGAACACATCGTGTTTCATTCCTCACTATGTAAAAGTCTGCTGGAAAGGGCAGTTTTGCCAGTGGAGCAGTGATTAACATCAATAGAAGGCCTTTGGGTTGCATGCTGCGTCTCTCAGCCCCACACTAAACTACTTCGCCCTCAACCTCACTCATCAGTCTGCAAAAGCTACTCCGTACGTCAGAATCCTCCCATCCTTCATGTTCTCCCCAGCACTCTCTCCAGTAATGGGCTCAGCTCTACCGACACTGGGCCCAGCATGGAAGGCGCTCTCGGAAACATACACATAATAGTCATTAAAGTGGAGCTTGTCAATCTAATGCAAAAATCAAATAGGTATTTTGCAAGTCTACATACTATGAATTGAGTAAAAAATGAATTTTACCACTATGCAACTACAATGTCTTGACAGACAAAATAAATGAGGCAAATTTGGAATTGAGATTTTTTTCTGCTTTGAAGAAAAGCAGCAGTAGGACTGTGTCCGTCATTGTGATTTCCACTGTTGATTCACCTTGTTGAAAAGGCGATCCATCAACTGAATTTGCACAGAGGAAAAACTAGCTCCACCGTATTCAGATTCACACAGCCTGTCGCCAGCTCACGTATTAAAAGAAGGCTGATGGAGCCAGCAAACCTGCGGTCGAAGATCTTACTAACATTTGAAGCTGAGACAGAACAGCGGCGTTTAGACTGACAGGCAAAGGCTTGTATATCCAGAAAAGTCTGCTGACACTGGGACACTAGCCCTAATGTATTGTCTCGCCCAAGTGAAAATGGAAGCCCACGGGGTGCCTCCGCTGGCAGCCGGCACCAGGGGACAACACATCAGAATCTGTATGTCAAAGCTTCAGAAGTTCAACAAACCCCAGTTATTTGGCCGATGCTGCCGAGAAGCCTTGAAAGTTTTCCATTTCAAAGAACTGATATCTGCATTTAAGCAAAGGAACCAAATGTTTTCACTAGAGAGAGGTGCACTTCAGACAAAACCAAAAAAATAATAATTGGAAAAAAACAAAAAAAAACAAAAAAACAGAAGACAAAGTAAACAATCAATAAAACAGAGATCGGTTGGGTTGTGCAGAATTCACTTTTCTGAAAGTGAAACTGTAATTTGGGCCCCTGGACGTCACTTTTAACCGCAGTCCAAACAGACAATGCCCCTCCCCAAAGGGGAGGGCAGACAGCATTATCAAGCCACCAGCAACAGCATCTATGGCAGCACTGAGAGAAGCCAAGAGAGGCGCCTGCAGAGACAGGCGTCAGTGTCTTACCTTCAACAGCGTACTCTTCAGCTTCAGGGAGAAGGTCAGGCAGGAACAAACAGGAAGGGGAAAGAACAGAGAGGACACAGAAAGAAGGTTCGTTAGTAAAAAAAGAAAAGTTCTTCTATTTTTAAATCAAACACAATCATGACAAACAAGGTCTAAATAAATAACTGATGACTTGACAAAACCAGCAGATTCCATAAATAAAATCCAAAGCCGAACTGACACACCGTACAACCCACAGCCCTCAGAAAAGATTTAGATGAAAATACATGCGCGCGCACGCACGCACACACACACACACACACACACACACACACACACACACACACACACACACATTGTGTTTCTATAATCTATATGTCTATAATGTAATATCTTATACAATGCACCTTTAGGGAAAAAGCATATTTGAAGACCCCAAACCAGCACGAAGCAAAGATAATCCCCAAGTCAGAGATTCATCCACTCACTCACTCTCAGCTTGAGGTGTGGAGGGGCTACAGCGTGACGCCAACTTTAAAAAACGAAGCCTACAGCAGCAGAGGCCAATTTGCAACGCTGGGAAATAAAAGTGCTCTGGCCTGCCACTTTGATAAAAGCCCTGTGTTGGAATATCAGGTGCTAGCCAGGAATGTGAAATGGATTCCCTCTGGAGAACTCCGCTGCGCTTGTGCCACTGTTCAACCGCAGCCTTTGACAATGCTGGATTAAGGTGCAGCATAGCAATAGTGCATGTTTTTTTTTTATTATTATTATTTATTTATCATTAATGCCTGGGATAAACCCCTCATTTGCTTGTTATTATTTTATTATGGGAGTTTTTCATGAGGACCCAGGCTTGAAAATGCATATAAAAGGCGACTAAAAACAAAGTGTTTAATGAATAATAACCCAAGAGATACAGAATTCCCTTTGCTTCACACACACTACAAAGAAGCAACCGCCACACTGCCGAAAGAAAATAACTGATTTAAAGGCAATCATGAATAATGTCTGATGGAGAATTTAATGCTAAATCTTCGTCATAATAATCAAAAGAGGATTCAGCCAGGTGTCTTTTATGGTATCTGCAGCCATACATACTTTATAAATGTGCCCCTTCAGTTCCACGTCAATTAAAACTGAAGAAAAAGTTCATTGTGTGGAAAAGGACGTTTGTATCATAACTGGCTCTGCTTCCAACTTTGTTCAAATCTCCAAATGACATATTTGCCATGTGCTTACAAAACTCTGTTTTTATTATGTCGGCCTCAAGTAGTAGACCAAGTAATCTTTCTTCTCACTTTTGCCATTTTGACATAAGTGGTTCCGGCTGGTGACTGCAATCTCAAGGCTGATTAAAAGCATATAAAATGAACAATGATGCCCAATGTCTGCATGCAATTGCAAATGTATGTTTATTCAAGGAAATGTTTATCACGGCTTTTAAGAGCACTATTACTTTTTATGTTTTTTGAGCAACTGCAATAAATTTGTGTCTGTTCAAGGAGATGCTAAATATGGCTGTAAGTGCAGTCTCCTGTTTTTATTTATGATCTTAATTTTATTTATATTCACCAGGAGAGCAGTTTTGTCGTAGTTGTTACTGTTATCAAATTATTATATTTTATCAGAGGCATAAAATAACAAAGCAGTGAATTTTGTTGTCATCTCACAAACATTGGCTGACCTGCTCTATACTGTACGTACTGTGCAGAGTGAGAAACTCAGATCAGTCAAAAACCGCTCACTACTCAGTAACATGAACAAATAATTTAGGAGACACACACACAAATAAAAGAAACAGTATAATTTGCTTCCTGGAAGACCTTGTAAACAATCATTCTATGGTCAGTACTAATCCACTCACATCCTTGCAATTGCTTTGATGAGCCAGATTTATGCTGTTGATTCACTGAACAATACTGTCCTAGAAATGCTTTTTCTTGTATTCAGGAGACAAAAAAGAAAAATATATATAATTATGTAAACAGTATTCATAGACCTAGAATTTAAGACCTAGACAATAAACTAATGGGGAAAATAAACATTATAATACATACTATATCAGGAGATTGCATTCTGTAACTGTATCTGCATTACAGCACAACACATTTGAGGGATCATTCTTCTGTGATTCTGTCATTTTTCATGTAACAATTGCCACCAAAGTGGAGTTTTTTTCTGTGCAAGTATTTTTTTTAAACTGTGACGTTAACTAAACTCCAGCCAAGAGGAGGAAAAAAATAAAAAAACAGAGTTAAATCAGACAGTGTGTGGAATAAACCCCAGTCTCTTTTATTTCAATGATGGCTTTCAGTACTCTTTTAGCAAGCATTACTTTTATCCCAAAGCGATTTTCCATTAGGCTATATGCCACATAGCCTCGGGCCACCAGTTCCACTGGGCTTCTACTATTTTCAGTGTACTCTGTGATTCATATGGAAATAAGGGGAAGTCTTTTTAAGAGAAACGCCCAAATGAAACCCCTCCAAACGTACATGTGATGTCTCAAAGGCAAACGTTTGAAATATTGTCGGGGGGGATGACATTTTGTCTTTCTTCTTCAGTAATCCTTTTCAAACTCAAATTTAAAAAGTTGGTGCGTCTACATGTGACTTTATTTTTTTGCCTCCTAAATTGGATTAGCAGCTCCAGAATCGTAGTTGGTCACAGCTCAAAATTTCCAGCCACTGACCTTAAACACATTGACATGTTAACAACAACATTAGCGACTTTTAGCAATCTGTCACAGCAATTTATAGCATAGCGTTAGCATTAGCATTTGAAAGCCAACAGCTTCTCTCAAATAGAAGGGACTGGGCCTACAATGGAAGGTCTCAGATGTGTGAAGATAGCGAGGAAACTCGCAAACAACAACAAAACCCTGATGTGATTATCCCTCACAGATTGAAGCCATGCACCTGCGTGGTAGTCCGTATTCATTTGTGTTGTGTGTATCCATGTGTGTGCAATGGCCAGCAAATGAAAATACATTTTACTAATCAAACTGGGTTGACGGAGGCTGGATACCTCTCTGGATAACTCTTGTATAGCTTTTCTTCTGCATCCTTCTACCTCATCGGGGAAGGTCAGAATAAAAGCGTGACATATGAGCCCTCATCCAGTCAAAAAGAAATCAGACAGTGCTGAAATGTCAGTCGAAACAGAAAATGTATTGTACCTTTTGAGCAATGCGCTCAAGTAAGGTGTTAGTCAGCAGGATATTCTTGCTTCTCTTGCAGTGTTTGCTTTTTCCTCCTGTGTGACTGCCCAACATCTACTGTAAAGATGTTTTTATTTGCATTTTATTTAAACTGACTTTTGCAATAATATGATAATCAGAAATAGTGTTTTATTTCTTCTTTTATAATACAGTGCCCCACATACATTTTAGATTTTAAACAAAATAAAGTCTGCCGTCATCCTTATATAATCTCTAATCAAGGTGACCTAAAGGGATTTGTTTCTTGAAATCTATGAGGATGATCATGGACTCATCAAACGACAAGAGCAGATCATGTTATTCTGCCCTCTATGACTTAATCCTCAGATTATTTCCGACGGTGAATAAAACAAATGTTAGATTATCATTCAAAACATGTAAGGGTGTATTTAGGTTTCTTAAAAACATGTCTCCAATCAAGATTTAATCTGCAAACAAGTCAGTATGAGGAAGTTACTAGTATGTGGATACATATATAGACAGAGAGAGAAACCTCAAAGAGGGAAGCAAGGTGGTGCCGCCTAAAGACAGCAAGTCAACATAATCCCTCTGAGGTCACTGTTTATTTGAAGCAGCCTTAAAAGCCAGCAGCGGTAGCTAGAATTTGACTGTACGTATGGTTGCAACACTTTTGAGGTGTTCTCTCAAAGTTTCATTCATGCTGCCTGTCTTTTTGAAATACTCGTACAAAAAGTCAAACGGCTCATTTGACGCTAAAGCATCGTAGTGACATTTCACCCTCTGGCTCTGGCGTCTTAAGTCCTGATCCCTGTGGCAAAGGCACACTGCACAGAGGTTCTTTTCATAGCGCTACGCTAATGATGCGAGCTGAAAATTCAATTTTTCTACTGGGTTTCCTATTACGGAAAATACACATACTTGGGTAACAGAATATACCAAAAGGACATATCTAGTTAGGTGATGTAAGAAACTGCTGATCCAGTTTAATGATGGTGTGATATTTCAATCTCCTAACAGAAATAAAATAGAAGTGGACAGAAGTACATCAATGCAATATCAATATCATTATCATTATATCATTAGCAACTTACAACTTTTAAAATATAAAATGCACAGTTTTTCCCAGAAATCTACAGTTTTTTTTTTTTTGTTTGTCTGTTTGTTTGTTTTCTTAACCAAATCAAAAGTGATACTGGGTTCGGAAAAGTAGGTATTTCACTTACTAGATTATATTGTTCAAAAATGTCACTTTTTATCAAATCTGCTGTCGAAAAACAAAGAAAACAAATAAAAAAAAATGTAATTGAAAATATTATGGCATTCAGTACATACATAAATGATAAGTTTTTCACATGATTGCTCTGGAAAGGTCAAGAGAGGAATGGCACAGAATGGGAAGAGGCACTCTGGCAGTTCATCGATGATAGCAGCACATTACTATCAGCAAGAAGAACTCACATGGGAGAGCAAATCTTATCTTGCAGAGCTAGGAAGATAGGGGGATGTGGTGGTGAGGAGGGAGATAATGGGGAAGAGGAGTTGGGGGAAGGGGGTGTGGCTTTGTGGGGGGTGACGGAGGGGGGGGGGGTGGTATGAGAGTTTAAAAAAAAAAAAAAAAAAGCCTTGTAAAGGCCCAGGGTTTTTAACGTTTCGAGAGAAACTGCTGGCATTAAATGGAATAATAAAATACATACATATATTTTGAGGTAAACTATTGTTTGTTTGTTTTTTCAGTCACTAATTACAAGCTTTCATGATTTTACCCTCACATCAACGCTGGTATAAGAAACATGAGAGATGGAGTGGGACATCAGAAAAGAGGGATTAATATTAACATTGTTTCCCGTGTGATGTTTCACTCGCACTCTGCCTTGAAAAAATAACTCTCTGTATTTCTATTCCTTGGCTTGCTGTTCTTTGTGTGTTTGGTTGTGGTGCATGGTTGGTAGTGTGTGAAAAATAAATAATATTGAACAAATGTCTAGAAATTTCCATCACTTGGTCAATGGTGCCCTGGGCCTCCAACACTTGTGGTCACATCAGTGTGCTGACATACACGACGTCGCTGACACAACCATTAAAAGGCATTTGATTATTTATTTATTTGTTGGTTTATTTATTGACTGCTCTACAGTGAGAGGTCACTGAAGTGCCCTCAGAAAGGTCTACCTTCAAAAATATACCTCACTGATAAAGTCATCACTCTCAAAACATGATTTTGTAACAACAACACCACATCACATTCACATTATAATGATTGGCTGACTGTGCTGAGAGCGATATTTTAAAATTCCTTCATGTCATCCACACACTCATTTCAGACAACCAATCAATTGCCAGTGTTGTAAAATTGTAAAAAGTTTTTTGACTCAGTGTTTGTGATGAGACTCAATGGTAGGGAGTTAACAAAATATGGAATGTGCCAGCTGTCTATCTGTTGAAAGCAAATAGCTGAGATTGCAGAGGATGAGAGGCTTTATCGTTCTACTATTTTTTATTCAAAGGAACAAGCAAAATTCTTCACATCAGGGCCAGGAGTCAAATAAGCTCTAAATAAGAAAAAAACAAGAAGAAACAGAGGGAAAAGTGTGTGTGTGTGTGTGTGTGTGTGTGAGAGAGAGAGAGAGAGAGAGAGAGAGAGAGAGAGAGTGTCCGCGCGCGTGCATGTGTGCATGTGTGTACGTGCACGTGCACGCTTGGCCTCGACTTGCATGCTGATCCTCCTGTAAATTGCACGGGTCAATCAGGCCAAACTGACTTCGACAAACTCTGAGTCCCAGTAAAAGCGGTCACGCCAATAACAACTGATCTGCTATAATGAATTTAGGGGCACCGAGTGACTTAGCGGGTGTTGATCTTCGATTAAATTAGGACTGAGCTGCTCAGTTCTGCCTGCTGTTCTTGGAAAGAACAGTGGTTCTTCTTTGTGTACAATTGTATACAACATACACTCACTAATGACTTTGCATTCTTCATAACTACCTTAATTCTTTGTGGGATGGATATAACAAGATTTTGCTCCTGGATATTTCTGTCCATGTTGACATTATAGCATCATGTGATTTCTGCAGGTTTGTTGGCTGCACGTTTATGATGTGACTCCCATGTCCCACTGCATCCCAAAGGCGCTGCAATGATGCAATGATAATTAAATTGGTTCAGGATCATTTGAGCTTTATGATTTGGGGGTTTACTCTGCTGGAAGTAGCCTTCAGAAGATGATCGACCGGGGTCACAGAGGGTCGGACATGGTCAGCAACAAGGCTCAGGAAGGCTCTGCCATTTAAACAATGTTCAATTGAGAACCCAAAGCATACGAATAAATTATCCACCTGCATCATAGACCACTATTTCTATCAACAGCTTACCAACCAAGCACAGAGCCATGCTTTCATGTTGCGTACACCAAATTATGACTCTCCCATCTGAATGTTACTGCTGAAATTGACACTCATCAGATAAGGCAGCATTTTGTTTCATTTTTTGGACCCTTGGAAAATTGCTGCCTCAGTTTCCTGTAGCTGGAGACCATCTGCCTCATTTCTTGATTGAAACAAGTGTGTATTTGGGAAACAGTTGCTTTCTATTCTGCACAGACCCAAAATCAGCAAGGCATTTTCCTCCACACAACTGCCGCTTACTGGATTTTATTTTCATTCTCTGTGAACCCTATGGTTGTACCAGACCTCATTTTCATATATTGCACTTTTGAAGATGCACTATTTAAAGCTAAGAGTGCTATATGACACAGTAATGGGTTACACACACACACACACACACACACACACGCAGTGAGGTAATGGCACTCAAATCCTGCAGGGTTGCATTGTGGGTGAACTACTGAACTACGGCTACTGTAGTCTTCACGTTAACTCTTGTAACGTGTGCATACCTGCACTCCACTCTCAGCCTCACGCTTGCAAAACTAGCTTTCTCTCTCTCACATGCGCGCACACACACACACACACACACACACACACACACACACACACACCTCCCTATAGCAGATTACAGCAGTGAGGTCAAGAGAAGCTAATGTGACTTTGTCTGCAACTGCCCGGAGTGGCCCTGAGGCCAGGGATTTTAATGCAGAAAGAGTCTGCAGTGCGAGAATTTAAACAGGAAGTCCCCAGCTGGGGAATGTATACTTTCCCTATTGATTGCAAAAAGCTAAAGACTACAAACCATTATGAACTCCGATGTGCAACTGCACAGAAGTATTCTTACTCTTCAAAAGGCAGGAATTTCAAAAGGTAGAGTGTCTTTTTGTTTTGAATTGATTTATTTCCATTTACCCACATGTGGAAATAAACTCACAAATAAACATTTGCAAGGCATGTTATGCGGAGCAGACAAAAACCCCAGGAGATTGGCACATTTGATGTCTTCAAAAGCACTTTGTGGAACAATTTTAGATGTTTGTCAACAAGTTGATAATAAAATGAACAGCAGAATGTTAATATAAAGTGTATTGGACAACTACCAACCTGAACAAAACGTTAGTCTAGACATATCAGGACTTGCAGACTTCAGGCCAAGAAATCGGAAGAACCATATTTAGCCATAGCTAAATTTGTGTTTGAAGCCTTCTCACATGTACAACTCATCTTACGTGGGAACACAGATTGCATGCTGGGCTCACACATAGCCACATAGCCACATGCTGTTTAAACCATCAATATTGTGGAAAATAAAGTATGGTCCATGCATATATAGCTTAGGGGAAAATAATAACATGATTCAAGAATTACAAATACTAGGGAATGAAATTCAAATTGAATTACAGATGATGACTGACAGGCCAAACAAGCCTGGGCAGGATCAAAGGATGATGGGCACTTGCGGGGCAATGATAACTGCAGTTCCCGTTCCCATTTGCTCTCTGCCCTGCATTCTGTTTGATGATACAGTTACATCCCAAACCCCAACATTTGTCTAATCTCAGACAAAAAGTAGATCCTTCCGCAAAACATTTCCAAAAATGTATTGAATGCCATTTCATGTCAAATTTATCAACATAATGTAACGTTAAATGTTGCCATGTTCCAATCTTAAAATGTAAGAGTCACTGGATTCACCATTAATGATAAACAGCTAACCTCCTAGCCTAACTAATCTCCCTTGTTTGGAAACAATTTTCGCACCTCAGTCACAAAATTCAAGCAAAAAAATACACAAAGACTGAAGTCGATGGCGGGTCAAAAATGGGGAATTGATAGTGATGTTCACATAAAATCATATTTATATTATATTAAATATTATACACATATTATAACATCATGTTAATTACACATTAATCACACACACACACACACACACACATACACACCCACACACACACATTTGCCTCTCACCACCTGCCCAAACGTCTCAGCTAGAGTGTGTGTCTAGCTCAGCATTGTGCATTGTGCCAGAGACGCTGCAATCTTAGTGGCGAACAAACAAAAAGACAACGGGCGAAGTCAACAATGCGGGAACATTCAGACTGAAGCACTCCACCACCTGCCTCACCTTTAGGTGTATATGCCAAGAAATCAATGGTCTGTTTGTACATCTGAATGTACAGTAAAAGCCATTCCACAAGTGTACTGACCTACATTAACGAGCCTGGGTGTCTGCTTGGGTTCAAGTTTGTTTCCCTGCATGCTGTCATAATCCCCCCCCACACACACACACACACAAATGAGAATTCAAAGGAGAATCTCGAAATAGACAGAGCTATTCCAAGAAGGCGGTTGCGGCAAAAGCTAATTCTTATATAGAGCTCCAGCTGTTTCAAAATCATTTTTGCTTGCTTTTTAAACACAGAGGACCAAAACAGTGTGCAAACAATCTAAAACAAATTTTCTTCTTCGCTTTGTTCCTTCATGTCATGTTCAGGCAAGCACTCATTCATTCTCACTCACTCATCCAGTCAATGCAGTTCAATCAGTCATAAAATTTGATGCTGAAATCACATTTTAGCTTGATTTTGCTAGAAAACGTGGAGTGTACAAGAATGGATCAAGCCGCTATCATTCAAACTCTCCAACTACAAGCATGAAGCTTTTGGTAAGCAAGGTACTTTGTTGAGTTTTTCTTGTTCGATATTTCTAGTTTCTCAAAGATCCATGTCTACAAAATCGTCACCATTACTTTCTGAACATATGTGTCCCTGTCGAGTCAGTGAACTCCCTGTAAATGATAAAAGTCAGTCTTTGTCTTTACTGGCCTGCTACGCTTTCTGAAAGTGCTGGTGTATCTTAGAGAAGGGCCTTTTTGTGAAATGCCAAAGGACACAAATACCTCTGCCAAGTCAGTGCCAAGTCAACTTTCCCAAAAACTGGCTCAACCCAGCCTTCTGAGAACGCTTTGTGTCTTCCTTGTTTTTGTCCCCTTCCAAACATGTGAACGGTCCAACAAAGAATCAGATTTAGAATTAAGGAATTAAAATGGCTAAAGGAACTGGATGATGGGATAAAAATAAAGATGAAAATATCTAAAATCGGACCTTTACATTTATTGTAATATGGTATTTGCTTTGCCAAACACACATTTATTGGTTCAGTGTTTGCAGTAAGCTCATGTGACTTGTCACCTCCGGAAAAACACGATTCATTAGTCTGGCTACCAGGCTTCTTGGCTTCTTTGAAGGTGATGAACGCTATATTTACAAAACAGATATTTTGACATTACCTCACAGCATGGATATCATCTGAAAAGGTCAGCACAAGGTTCTTTGTAGGTGTTACAGAGACTCAAAGATTCAAAGGATGGGGTGGAAGGGAGAGAGGGAGAGGGGGAGGGAGGAAGAGTGAGGGCACCTGCTTTGACCTAGACAGGGAATAAACAAACAAATAGGCTGCCAGACTATCAGCACACCCACTGAACAAACAGGGAGGCTGACAAATCTTGACCATATCTATGGGCGGGAGCCAGGCATCACACTGCTTAGACAGGTGCAATGTTGAAACTACACACAGGCGGCGTCGTGGCAAAACCTCTCCAATCGCATTCAGACGACAACCTTGCTCCCTTTCAATCATTTGACTCTTGTGCCTATTCTGTTAAATTTTAATCGCAAGTTATCTAGTGCTTTTACTTTTTAGTGTCAGTCCTCCAACTTATTGAATTTCTCTTTTTCCAAAGGGTGAAGCCAGATGGCAGGCCAACGAGGTAATTAAACTGAGCATTGATTACTCTTGAAGGGGGAGCGGCGCTTTACTTATTCATCGTGTACAAATGTAACATTAGGTTCCATCCATCATTCATGCCCAGCTCCTGTTAATGACAAAGTGAAACCTACAGGTGTTGTTAATAATACATGGAAGCTCACAGAGTCATCGCTGAAGGCCGGGATCTCAACATTTGAATTGTTAAAGTCCCACTAATTGTCACAAACCTAGAGATGCAAAATTCTATTATCTTCATTTGACCCAGCCAGGCCCGGACTGCGTAGTTGAACAGCAATGAAGTCATGCACAGGAATCATTTAGTGATTCACCCACCAAAGTCCAGACATTGACGCTGAGTGAATTCTCATTCTCTGGGCATACATTTTAAAACTTAAAATTAGATTTTCCTTTCAATAGCTTAGGCGGTGTGGAACACAAAATGCTAAAAAGTTTTTGACTTTAATGATATACACTGACCCTAACTCCAACTCCAACCCTAATCCTAACCCCAACCCTACACCCCAACTCCAACCGTAACCCTAACTCGAACCCTAACCCCAACCCGAAGCCCAACTCTAACCTCAACCTTAACCCCAACTCCAACCGTAACCCTAACTCGAACCCTAACCCCAACCCGAAGCCCAACTCTAACCTCAACCTTAACCCCAACTCCAACCGTAACCCTAACTCGAACCCTAACCCCAACCCCACCCCTAACCTCAACCCCAACCCTAACCTTAACCCTAAAACCAATCCTAATCCCAACCCCAACCCCAAGAAGAAACATAATTCAAATCCCAACCCTAACCCTAACACTTAACCCTAGACCCAACCCTAAGGTCAGAAAGGTTTTTTTTTGGGGGGGAACCGCTGGCATAGAATATCAATGTTTCCCCACAAAAAACATGTTTTGTGCCTGTTAATGAGCATACTAGGAAATATAACAAGTAATTGAGATTAGATAATAATCCCTTTGTGATGCCACAAAGTGGCATCGCACCCAAAGCCAGTATGCAAGCAAAACTGAAATAAAAACTAAAGGGAAAAAAATAGAGCCACAAAAATGTTTTTTAATAAAAATAAATAAACATGCAAAGAAAACTGGATTTCAATATGCCATTGTTGTCATGTTGTGTATTCACAATTTAGATGAGTACAACTTGTGCAGATGCAACTTGCTGCAGTGGAAACCTTAATTCTTTGCTTAGTTTCAGCAACAGTTCAAGTTTTTAGGAGTGAATAAAGAGTATCTGTGCTGCATTCTCGAAACTACTTTGAACAGCTTATAAATGATAAATTTGAGCATCTGATAGCTCATTTTGTCAGACAATACAGTTCAATAAAGCACCATTTACTGCCCTAGTTCTTTACTAGTAGACAATGATAGAGGCAATAAATGAAGGTCGAAGAACCAATAAAGGAAAAAAAAAAAAAACAGTGTTGCTGATTTGGCACCCTGTCAGAAAGTCAAGACAAAATCCTGTTGTTTAACGTTGGCCACATAAAGTTATGCTCTGCAAAAAACACTGTCATCTGCCTAATCTCCTTTAAAAGGTCACCTGCCGATAAGTGCAGTTAAAGCTCCGGCATGGAAGGCTGTTATTTTTGGTTCTACTCCACAACTATTTATTGCAATACTATTACTCTGATCTTTGTTATTTTAATAGCGCCGACAAATTTTTCACAGCAAATAAAAGTGGATGAGCTTTTATGAAAATGGCTTGACCTTTTCACTTATTCATTGATATCCACTCCCGTCACATGCTGTCAAACAGGGCCACAGACAATGGCTGATATCATGGATTTGGAATGGAGGAACACACCTCAACATCGACATGCACACACAAGACACTTGTTCTTGTCAACATCAGTGACTCTTTTCCTCCTCCTCCTTACATTCAATACATCTTCTAGTGCTGCCATCCATCAGCCGACAGAATGTCCTTTGCAAGTCTGCTCGTAGGCTTTTAGTTATTATCTCATAGTTCTCTAAAAATGAGTTTGAAGCCAAGTGTATTGATGAGCATGAGTCCACAGTGGTTCAGCTCCCCTCCATCAATTGTTCAGGAAAACTAAATAAATAAATAAAACACAGTCTGGGTTTTTTGGTGACATTGAACTGCTGCTTTTCTTGAAACAATTATGGCAGCCATTCATTGACTAGCACCACTTATTTTGCACCCAGGGACGTGGGCCTACAGGGTGAATGTGTGGTTACACCCTGGGCAAATCGGCAGTTCATTGCAGGGCAGTGGAGACGAAAAGACTACCCGCACAAACTCTTTTATTACTACTATTTTATTTTTTAGTTTGTCATTAACCAGGAATAATAACAAAAAATGCAAGTGCTTACTCTGTGACTCAATATTGCAATCTTAAGACAGCCTCACATCATTCATGGTCAATCTCCAAAAAATTGTACCACCACTTTATATAGCAAAAAAGAAAAAAAAGTAATGTTTGTCTCTACTTGCACCATTTTGATTGTCTAAATTCTCAACTGAATTGAATTCATTGGTATAATATCACACAAAAAATAGGCGATTCAGGAGAAAGATTTAAAAAATATGGTACAACACTGTGGTACAACACAGTGGTACAACGCTGCAGTGCAGTGCACCATCGCCCCACAGCAAGAAGGTCACAGGTTGGATCCCCAGGCCTGGGGTTTTTCTGTCTGGAGTTTGCATGTTCTCCCTGTGTCTGCATGGCTTCTCTCCAGGTGCTCCCACAGTACAAAAACATGCAAAGGAGGCGACTTGGGAACTTTAAACTGGTGGTAGGAGTGACTTTGAATTGTTGTCTGTTTTTCTATGTGGCCCTGCAATGAACTGTCAACTTGTTCACGATGTAACCCCATTTCCCTGAAGACAGTTGGGATAGGAGTCAGCACCCACTACGACCCTGAATGCAGAAGAAGCCAGTATAGAATAAAATGGCTGTAAATTATTTCATTAATTTTCTATACCCGCTTCTTCCTGAGATCAGGGTCATGGGGGTCTGCTGGAGCCTATCCCAGCTGTCTTAGGGCGAAGGCAGGGTGACACCCTGGACAAGTCGCCAGTTCATCGCAGGGCAAAGTGGCTGTAAATGTTGAATGAAATAAACTTCTTTGATTTTTTTTTTTTTTTAATTATTATTTGCAATACAGTCAGAATTATTAATCTTCAAATCATGAGTCGATTGCACTGGGATTAACTTGTCTACATATTTATTTACTCATTAAAAGAAAGCAAAACTGCCATCGCCTTAGTGAAAAATACTAAGACAGGATCAACGGTTTGCACTCATGTGCTTCAAACAGCTGCATTTAACTTGGAGCAGAGACAGATATATAGCTGTTGATGAAATGTGGTCTAAATGACATGTATTTAAAAAAAAAAGATCTACAATCAGATGCAAGCCTCAATGTCTATTGTGTGTATTATCTGTGTTGATGTAAATCACCTCAAGCAACCACAGCCGCTATTATGACTGCTAAAATGTTTTGTTTGTATTGAGCTGTAAAAACGTCCAAATATAAATTTGCTTTTTGTCATCAAGACAATGGAGCAGGCCATACCGAAACCAATGGACTAATAATAAAGTACATTGTTTACATTATTAAAGATACAATGTATAGTCATGAAGCAAAGGTTTTCACAGAGGTTAAAATGAAGCGGATGTGAGCACATTTGCTCTGAGCCCTGCTTCGCTGTGGGTAAATAATATCAAGGACGTGTCTCTGCTCTTAATATGCAGAAAGTATGCCCCGAGTCGGATATGAGAGTCCGTCTGGACTGCTGTTTGCTCTTGCTTCATTTCATTGACTCAACTTTTCAAGGATGACTATTTCTGAGTTGTCACCTGGCATTGTGTAAGCATTGAGTATCTTTGAACTGAGTTGATAATGAACTCATGTGATGGTAGTCAGCTAAGCTAAGCTAAGCTATGCTAAGCTGGCATGCATAGACTCGTGAGAAATAGAATAGCGTAGGTTTGAATGAATGAGTGGACATTGCTTCAACCATCTATATAATCCAATGTGGGCCATAATGCATGAAAAAATATGAACAATGGAAGGAAAAACAAAAACAACAACTCCATATCGCATATTCCTCTGTTAAAGGAAACAACTATCAGGCAGTTGGAAATAGAAAATAAAAAATGACCTGCGAAAATATTATTTGATCAAGAGGTAAACAGCAGCTGCTCACTGCACAGTTTACCTAAGGTTTTTATGAAAAACCATCTCTTTGTTGTTAGCTTTGCGCAAAAGAGTAGCACTAGAAATGATATGCCAGGACTTTTCAGGAGGGTGCATTGTGTGCCAGCCACTGAGGAATGTGTGTGAAGCAATGATATTTTGGCCGAAGGTACTTCTGTGCCCAAAACAGATTGCACACTCATGGATCAGGGACATTTATTAATGCCTAAGATGTATGCATTGCTTTACCGAGGCACACCCCTGACCTTATCTCCTGCCCCTCACTATCCCCTGTGAAATGAAACATTCATCATTCCCTGATGTGGTGGTGCCAATGGGAACAGGCTCTACTCAATCCCCTCCGTGATACAGTGGCCACTGAACCATGGGCAGGGAGTACAGAGGGAAAGCAGCTGGGTGGTGGGTGCAGCAGGCCATTGTTTTATCCGTGTTCACCAGAGTGAGAAAATGTGTGGGATTTTTTTTAAGCATAATGTGCAGACTTATTCATGAAGCAGACACTCAAGGAGTCATCAAATACTTGGATAGTTCACCCCAAACTGAAATTTCACCCGTTTTCTGCTCACCACTGTGTTGCTACAGGCGCTGGCGACTGGGTCTTATCACTGTAACCGTTTTGGAGTTCCTTGGCTGAAGAGAACTTCACCAGATCAAAGACCATCACAGACTTTAATGTAGAAAATACTACTGGTGCGTTGCCACCCGAGTGAAGCAAGCTACTATGCAAAGAGACAACTATGAAGAGAGATAAATTCCAACAGCACAGTACAAATGAAACAGGGGTTACTGAAAGACTTTAGCACAGAGCAGCAGGGCTCTCTGTGTCCTAATGTTGTTCTTGTGCATACGCACATGAATGCACTTGGATGCTGTTGTGGATGTTTCAGCTAAATTATGATGTTAATGGCACTGTTTTCAGTCAAATTGGACTCTAACACAGTTTTTACACACTCAGACCACACCAAAGGTGTAGCGTGGACACATTTGTGTGCATCTTTCAATGAGATATGTCAATTTTGTTATTGGTATTGTTGTCCACAGGAAACTGGACAACATTGCACTGGGTGTAATGCTTTCTCTATAGGAATTTGCCATCACCAAAATGTGGTTTATACATAAATAGACAAAAGTTTTATTTTTGTGTTATCATTCTTCTGAAGCTCCACTGTGTGCAGCGTTGGCATTTTCCCACAGCAGAATACTGCCATTTAAATTCCACAACTTTTTTTTTTTTTTTGAAGCCGTCTTAAAAACTGGATGGAAGGATGAAAGGATAAACTCCAGCTGTTGGCTGCAGTGCTGTACCAGTAGCCCTGAGAGCCAGACATCTGTATGTGGTGACAGACAGAGAGAACAATGGGAAGGAAGACTAAACCACGGTGGCTAATCTATCAAACGCTAAAGTGGCATATTCTGGAAGAGCGAAGAAGCCCGAGCATAGAATCCTTAAGTGTGTAAGTGCATGTTAACATTAACACATGCAGCTGCTGTGGATACATTATCCTGTATAAGAGGATTGCAAACAATAGATAATCCAAACTGCTGCACAGTGAGTGGAGCTAAATCTAGCGCTAACAGTCCAATCACATTAACTAGAAGTAAAAGTGGGCTGCTTTATGCCTGGAAAGGAGAAAAGTGCACTGATGAGGGAAATGAATGTGTTCCCAGCGCTGCAAAAACAGTTCTGACTTTATTTGGCCGGTCAAATGAAATGTAGCGAAAATGCAGTTAGTTTGGTTTGTGTGGCACAATAAGGTCTTTGCGTGTGTGTGTGTGTGTGTGTGTGTGTGTGTGTGTATGGGTGTTTTTAAAGCATTGCGTATCTCAGAATAAAATCTGTTATGGACTAATTAATTGAAAAACAATCAACCCTCACTTTAAAACAATGTTTTACCATCTGGTGCAACGTGTTCTCCTTTGATCAAATCCATAAGCTTTTACCCTGACAGCAAATACAGTACATCTGGTGTCCTTCACACAACTCACCAGCCCTCCTTAAAGTAAGTCCTTAAATTCCCTGACAATTACCTCTAAAATAACTAAATAACCTGGAAAAGTCGTCGGAGGGGGAGTGCTGAACTAGTGAGGGAAGAGCAAGAATGCTTGTGTAAGGTATGATTTGTTTTGACCTGTCAAGTTAGATGTTGTATCTCTCTTTGTTTAAGGCTTATAAAATGGGTACAGGGCTCAGTGGCTTAATTGTAATAAGTCACAATCAATAAAAATCCCCGGTTAATTAAACTTTTACAGACATCACAAAAATCTCTTTCCGAGGAATCCTCTCTCACCCTTCTGTCCCTCGTGCACGTGTGCATGCACGAGTGTTCGGTGGCCCGGAGAGCTGCTGACAAGCCACTGACAAATCACCGCAGGTAAACTTGGCTAAACTCGGGGCGCACTGCCAACAGAAAGCAAGAACAAAAGAGGGGCTTTAGAGGACACTGGAGCTGAGGGAATTAACACAAGCTCCTTGATTTGGCCTCCTCAGCTTCACGCACACCTCCGGAAACTTGATCAGTCACGCATGCAGGTCAAACAGAGTCGGGTGCATAGCACATTTTTCGCCAGTTATGGCCTTCCAGCAAACAGGAATAACATTTACAATGCATCTTTTTTTTTCACATACTGTATGCCCCGTCCTTGTGAGATATGGCTCACACACACCTGCAGAACCGCTGGCTGACTTTCAAATGGACTCCCCAGATAAAATCCAATCCAATTTGCACGGCCTTCAGACCACAATAAGCGTTTACACATATCTACACCTTTCCAAACAGCATTACAGTGACAGCTTTTAAGAAGTCGCACATCATCACCTGAGCCATAGACATAATTCAGAAAGCACTCTGACTGCTGTGTGTTTGGAGGCTTGCAACAGATTTCTTGGTTGCCCTTCCCCAAAACCTCCACATGCTTCTTTACTGCAAGCTGCCTTTCAGTGCAATCACATTAGGATCTCTGCTAATCCTGGACATTCAAGCATGCAGCAAGATAAAAGAAATTTTGCCTTGATTTTTCTTTTTCTCTTTTTATTTTTCCAGGTTACCAGATGCATGCAAGTCTAGCCAAGACACGCGGATGCACCTGTACCAGATTTTGGATGGCGCAAGGGGAGCGGCACTGTGCAGTCAGTAGTAGCTGCAGCTTTTTTTTTTTCTTTTTTTTTGTTTATTTATTTTTTTTCATGCCAGGCCTCTTTGAGCTGCGCACAAGTCCAGACTGTGTTAGTTCCACCTCAGCGGTATTCTACCTGCTTACTGGGCTGCACCCATCCCTGCTGCCTGCCACCTGTGTAGTGGTACAAGGCAACACACACAGACCACTGCACACACTCAAAGCTGAATAAAACCAGGCCATATCACAGTGAAAACTTGGCATCAGAACCTCCCCGACTAAAAGGATCCATCTTGGGCTCATCTGTGTCAGGGCCAGGACAAGTTTCCGCACCTGGTCTGCATGTGTGTCAGAGCACGTGGAGATTCCATTTCAATCTGTTGTATATGAACACTATTTTTACAGCTCAACATTTAAAATCCCATTTGTGAAATCAAGAGCAATAAATTCAGCTGATCATTTAGAGAAATGCTGGTTTTGACCATTTGGTCTTGTTGCCATTATAATATCACGGGGATGCTTTTATTGCTTTGGGGAAGACTCTACTCTTAGATTAGCCTTGAGCTAGAATTTGCATTAATGCATAAATGATCTTGCTGCTCTGCTTTGGATGCTCCCCAAACGCCTACCAGGAGTATTCTTGTCATTAGCCATGCAAATTAAACATGGAATTAATCCTAAACTGCATCTGCCCTCACTTTTCAAATCACACAGGAAGCTATTTTAAGACGCTTGCATCACAGTTTCTTCGACAGAAGGGAAGAATGACGCAGATGGTGATTGTCTTGGCTTGTTTGATGAGCCAAGCTCACCACTTTGTGGTAAAGATGAAAATTGTGTCTATATATTTATAGAAGGAATGGAAGAGGAACTCCAGCCGGCGACAGACTGCAGTCATCCAATTTTAATGCCCCGGCGGTCTTCAGTGACAGCGATAGCAAAGAAAAAGAAAGGAGTGCAAACTTCAGTCATACAGTCATTCGACGTACGAGATTCTTGGAGTAATGTTTTATGTACGGTTTGAAAATCTAATGAACTCCTTTCATAAACAATTTTAATGGAATCTTTGCGTTGTGACGCAGGATCCTCTGGCTCAGAGTCCACCAGGGTAGATAATACACTTTCCTGTCTGTACAAGCTGGCACACTCACGCCATTCTTTGTTTAAGGGGAATAAAGAGGTTCGGATTTATTGGTATTCAATCAGGCACTAAGGCAACAGTGGTCCTTGGCGATTGCTTTCAAGTAAAGTGACTGTCAGGACTTCTGTCTATAGAGGCTCCCAGAGTAAAGGAAATGAAATCACACTAAAGCCAGCCCTGCCCTTTCATCACAATAAAGAGGGGCCTGGTATTATTATTGCACCAGGAAAAAGGGCGATGTGGGCTGTTGGAGAGTAATAGACGTGTTGTGGTAAAGTGGCGAAAAGGTCAGTGCATCTTCTGGAGTTTAGCAAGGGAGAACCGCTTCACTGACAATAGAGAAATAGCATCTTCAAGCGCGATCAGGCTTTTGAACAGCGGGGCTGTTTGGCTATGGGTTCTGCCTCCTTTCATCCCTCGACTTGCGTTTTTGTCATTTGCTCTGTACTCCCTATCCATGCAGCCTTTAAAATAGCATTATGTTATACCAAACACAAGACACGTTTTAACTTTCCTGTGGCAGACCTAAAGAAAACCAGCAGACGTGAAAAAAAAAAAGTCATCATGGGCAGCATTTTATTCCCAGTGATGAGGGATGTGACAAGATCAAAAGCCTGATGGTGCAGCAGTAACTCAGTAGCTACACCAGAAAACAATACGTATTGCAATATCAAAAAGACCTGGGGCATCTATTCAAAGACTGGAATTCCATTGCAGTACGTTCAAAACAATTCCATACATGTGTTGTCTAGTGCTGCAGTGTCTGTCCGTCCATTCCAATCCCCCTTTCGATCCTTCTTTGTCTTTCCTTGAGACTGGAAAACCCAAATGCTGCCGCACATCAGATTGAAAAGTTGCTGAAGCATCTGTACTCGAGAACCGACTGCCAGCATCTCTGCGGCATCGACTATTTTTGCAACTGCACAGAATGGCAGAAATGCATCGGTCGTATTTCCTGCTTCCTTCCACTCTGCCTGAAAGTCCTATTATTTAAAATTGCCATATGACGCTGAAATCTTTCTGCCACAGTGATACCATTAAATTGTGTGATAGTGATAGTGTTACATCCCGGGGATTTATGCAAAAAAAGAAAAAAAAATTCAGATGAAAGAGAAAAAGAGATGGCTTAATAGAAGATAGAGGCAACAGCGGCATTAGAAAACAGGACTGCGTGTCGCACTCATTGAAAAAACTCGGCGTGCACTCAGGGCTTAACAAGATTAACCCTATTTCCACGTGAACTATGTTTTCCGCATTTACAACAAAGTGAAATTGTGTAAGCCCTGACATCCGGGATGACCTCTAATCTGATTCTACCCTTAGGTCTTAGTTATCCCTTGGCAATAGGCCCTGGCAAGGGGGGGAAGGAGAAGATAAAGAGCAACCATTATTACCAACACGCTGCCCCCGGCCCTCCACCATTTGTAATTAATGTACTTTATGTCCTTTCCAGGCTCTGATAGTCAAAAAGCCCTTAAATGAGAAAACCGTGAGTCAATATTTACCTTCCCTGCTCGGCTTGCAAACAGTGACGCCAGAGGATGTGTGTTGATGTGTTTGTGTGTTTATGGAAATGTGTGATTAAGTCCTTTTGCTGCGAAGGATGGCTGTGAATAAATGCGGCGCTAAGCATACTGACGGCTCCCAAACCAGAGAGACTGAATAATTACTGTGCATAGCATCACCGCATCATCATACTCATTATGAAAAAGTCTTATGAGTATGATGATTTTTAGGGTCCATGTCAAAAGGCTTAAAAAAAAAGGTAAGAAAATGAGCTTCATATGCCGTTGAGAGGACAGGAGGCGCAGAGAATGAAAGTTGGAACAATCAGAACACAGTGAGATCCTCTTGCTGTTGTTCCTTTCTTGTGGATATTTCCTAACCATCTGTCCTTCTGCTTTTGAGATGCAGAGAAGCCATGCATTAAAAAAAAAAGGAAAAGAAAAATCTCAGCATTGCCATCTTGCATCAACTGAGACACACATGCTTCATATATCTGAATGTTCGTTGAGAGAGAGAAAAAAGAAAATCACGAATTACAAAAGTGCCACTTTGCGTGGATTTTTTTGTGCAGCTTCCATCATTTTCTTGTCTCGACCTTCTGACTGGGGTAAGCATCTATAATGTTGCTCTGAGTCATCCCATCAGTTGACCAGTGTGGAAAATCATCATTTATCATTCATTTTACCAGCTGACAGCACGCCCCAGCTGAAAACTCCACTTTCACACTGTCTTTGTGAGTGTCAAGGCAGCTAAAGTTAACATAGTACACAGGCGCAACTCAAATCTCAATTTGAGGCATTTTGAAAGTTTTCCTTTAAAAAAACAACAACTTTCAAACAAAATAGAAGTAAAAAAAAAACAAAACATGTAAAAGTAGAAGTTTTGTGCTTGATGTCTTTGAGCACCAGCAGGAGGCGGCGAGGGTCTGACTAGCCAAAGGCACAAGTGACGGAATTACAACATCACAGCGCATCAGCAATGAGGGATAACATCCTCGTAATTTAGAGGTATCAAGGTTATATTAGCTTATTAGGTGGCCCTGTCTGTTAGAAGAGCTAAATAAAGATGTGCCTCGCTCACAGGACTTTTATAATACAGCATGGAAACCCCTTTCAGGACGTTTACATGCACACTGCAAGAGACAAGATGTCACACCAGCCATGTAAACAGCATTTTCTGGTTGGATCTTTTTCCTGTGATTTACAGCATTCTGTGATTTTCATTTGCTGTGTCACTAAGCCAATATTATTCAGATTTATGGACGAGCAAACATTCAGGAAATTCAGGCTTTAGAACGGCTTTGCGACATGCTGTGCCGTTTCCACTCAGATCTTCAGTGGCATGGGAGCACGCACTGTCTCGTCCAGGGGACTCGTCATTACGTCCAGCGCCCCACTAAATGTTTAAAACCCTGAAAGTTTTCTCTTTATTCACCCTCATTAAGGCATCGCTGGTCTACTCTCTCCCATTGCTTTCCTGCATCCAATCCTATGTAGTCCCAGGTGGCGTTGACAGTGACTCACCTGTCAAGCATGGCCACAATAAAGACTTTTTCTCCTTTTAATGATCTGAAAATGCACACAACTGTGAAGGGCAATGATAGTGGAAAATTGTTTTTTGTTAGCTAACTAATGTGATCGAAAAAGGGCAACAGTGTATTTAAATATACTCTAATGTAATTTTACATATGTACTGTAGAACAGCGCTTTTGTGAAAGCATCATAGAATTTATACATATATATACATATATATATATATACATATATATATATATATATATATATATGTATATATACATATATATATATATATATATATATATACATATATATATATATATATGTATATATATATATATATATATATATATATATATATATATATATATATACATATATATATATATATATATATATATATATATATATATATATATATATATATATATATATATATATATATATATATATATATATATATATATATATATATATATATATATATATATATATATATATATATCATATATCAAATCTATATATTTTTGCCTTTCTATTTCTTGATTAAGATATGAATTTATTTTGATTTTTAGTTGCATTCTTGAAAAGAAAAAAAGCAATTTTAGTGCTCAATTGTTTTTTCTTAATGAATTTCTGTCTTGTCAGAAAAGCCCGGTGTGATGGTTTAAATAAAATAACATTTTATTTTCCAATAAGCCTTTTAAGAGATTTCTAAACTACTTATGTTTTCTTTTTTTTATGGCAGGTGATAATAAATGTATTAATCACTGAACGTGGAGGAGTCAGAACATTGTGCGCTTCATATTTCACTAATGACATTAGCAACTGCAGCCCGCAGTAGAATTACAGTTTTCATCGCTTGCCAGTGTTTGATTTGAGTGGAATCCTGAAAAGTAGTCTGGGATAGATGGAGCGTTTTCATCTTCCAGGCTGACAGCCGCAAACGTACAAGCTTTCATACCCGTTTTCCTCCTGCTGTCGTCGGTTGTCCACATACACCAACGTCATCTCATATATGAGTCAATGCACAAACGTGTATGGAGTCATGAGAAAAACAGGGGACACAAAAAGCCGTGGTCGTGATCATTCCAAAGTCTGACTTGCAACTGCTTTTCCAACTTTTCCATATATTACAGTATGAAACCATAGGAAAAAAAGCCTAGCAAAATTACTCTTGCTACTTTAAGGGGAACTTTTTTGTTCCCAATGATGGGAAATTATCATAATAACTGAAGTAGAAAAAAGGTTCAAAACAGAAAAGAAGAATATCCCAGCAGCAGATCCGACATTAATCGGCTTTAAAGGGCCCGATGCAGGGTAAGACACTGGAGCTGAACCCAACGAAACGTGTCAGGGATAATATCACCTTTCCTGGCGGCTACAGACTCTGGAGAGGCGTGTCTGTTAATTAATAGCTTACAAAAATAGTCACGAGACCTTGAAGGTGAGAGAGTGTGGGGGAGAAAATCAAGCCTAATTGCATAGAGCCGTGCACGGGGCACTCAAAAATCTATGGCTATGAAATCCAAAGCCACCGATGTGAGTACATTAGGGCGCTGGCCATACGCAGCAAAGAGTAAAAACAGGCCATCGGAGAATCCCTCATTGATTTGCTTTGCAGTTGCATTAGCAAAGCTGTCTAATGTAGCCCCATGGTGTGCTGTAATGCACATGTAGCAATGAGATGCGCGTCGATGTTCATCTATTATTAAAAATGGACTATTTATGCAAAATGTGAAATAATCAATAACTGTTCAAAACCTAAACTATGATCATCGCAGCTGTTACGGAGTGATGCAGCAATGCCAAAGTAGCCAATGACCTCAGCAAATCACAAGTCATTAAAGCTGGTAGTCAAACCTAGAAAGGGATCTACCATCATGAAATGGAAAAGAATAAATATACTATTTACTTGCCTTTTAAGATTAAGATAAATGAAACTTTATGGGCTAAGATCACTGCTTTAGAGTAAAAAATACTGTGGAAATTATATATTTTTGCTTTTAATCAATTATAATTACAATCTGTGTTTTAGATAAAGAGTGAATGTAAGGGAAAGGAGGAAAAGAAAGACCTGAGTGGGACACAAGAAACAGATTAAAACGCACGTTGTTTACCTTGAATCGATGAGAGGAAATATCTCACATTGACCTTTAATTTATAAAGCTTCAGGGTTTTTTTCTTTGACGTTGACAGCCTAACATTAGTTCAGCCTAACATAGACGGGGGGCAGTGACACTGGGCTCAGATGTGTATCGTCTCGTCCGCTTCTTTTTTCCCCCACTTGCGGAGTGACAGCGGGGCCGCGGAGCGAACTTTAATTGCATGTGATGGCTGATCACACGGGCGGAAACCTTCAAGCGCTCAACGACTCACCTGAAAAAAAGAGGGTTAAGAAGGTGTTGGGCTGGAAAGATCAGTCTGACACTCTCCCTGGAAGCGACTCCCCGCCTGGCCCACACTGCGCCGCGCCAGTCAAAACAAACATGTTTTCCATGGTCGCCCAACTCTCACAGGCTGTTTCGAGTCAAGTAACTTATCCACACACTCATCCAGTAATGCCCCCTTTCACTTCTGCGAGGAGCAATCTGCATGACAGTATTCCTATAGTGCAAATAAAGGGCAGGGATTAGGGGATTAGGGGATCAAGGAAGTCTGGATCTCGAGCAGCATTTACCAGTTTTTGTTTGTTTGGGTTTTCTTCCACCCCCCTTAAGTTCTACCTTTGAATGTTTCACAAGCCAGGCCGACTGAGAGAGAATGTCAATTCATGGTATTCCTCTCAAGTCAGACTTAAAATGAAAAAAATATATACAGAGAGATAATAAAATGGCAAGAAAAGACAGAACATAGAGCAAAATTCAGAAGCCAAACTTTTTTTTCTTTGATTCTAGCTTTTTAAAGTACCATGGTAAATTACAGTAAAAAAAAAAAAAAAAAAAAAAACAAAAGGGAGAACATAAAATAGATTAAACATTTCTGGAAATCGTCGATGGTTTATTTTCTTTTCCCTTGGAAGTAGACCATCTTCTCTTGTTCAACGGTTTCTCAGGTGGACACACTTATGTGCCGTGCAGTGTGAAAGGTTTGATGTGCAGAGCCAGACTGCAGTCACTGTGTTCAGGTGGAGTTTACAGTCCGAGTTACAAGGCATTTTACACCTTGGAGTTATATGGTGTTCTCATACACACAGAGAATCCTGGATATTCATAACCTCCTACATATAACAAATAGTGTCCCACATCATTCATACTTATTTACCCAAGCACTGCTGTTTACTTTTTTTATATTCCACAGCTCGATTTTGAGACCACCATGGTTTCAATTCCAAGGTTGCACTGCAGGCACAGCTTGTCAAAGTTGTTATGAGGGAGGGAAGACCTCTCAAGTTCGCCAACGACTGAAACAAGTCAGCTGTTTGAATTTGTGTTTACCTGTCAAAACTTACAGTAATAAACTCTCCTTATTTTTCTCACTGCCTCTTTGTTGCTGGTACTGGCTTAATGGTACACGCTGTATGTTTACATACAGAAAACATGATTGTTCGGTCCGTGCGTTGTTTTTGAGCAAGAGACTCATAATTTGATTTCATTTGAATATTCAGCAGTCTCCACATCTGTTCTGCGTGTTGCCCCGACCGACGTAAAACTGATGAAAGGGAACTGCCTTTGGGATAGAGCTTGAGGAAGATGAGGAAGATGAGGAAAATGAGGGCAAAAAAAAAAAAAGAAAAACGATTTGGAGTTGGAATAACACTTCCTTTAGAGAGAACCAATCCCAGCTGTGCACATACACAGAGGGACAGTTACCCAGCAGTTTGCATAAACACCAACAAACTCTCCGCTATCAGATGAAATGAAGATTTCAAGTATGGAAGGCTTCATTATGTTATCAGTTGTTTGGTGAAGGAATGAAAACATGGCGTCTGCTCTGTCAAGCAGACATATTGCTGATAATGTTATCTAAGCAACCACATCAGATCCCCTTTACAGCAAACAACCCCTCATTAGCACCATACTTATTTATGTATACAGGACAGGGCAAGTTAATTGGGGCTTCAATTACCAGATAGTCCGCCCCAACTTACGCCACCTCCCCCTCTTTGCTCGCCAGGGGTGAATTGGAGCAATTATCAGCATGATGTATGACTCTCTACGATGTCCTCTGCTCTGTCCCCAAGTCCGGCTCTCCAACTACTCCTCCCCCAAAATCACCACAAAAAATATTGTCCGCAGTGCTCATTACACAAAAGACATGAGACAATATTGCTACAGGGAAAGCCAAGCAGCTGGAATACATGCAGCAATGGACAGATTCATGTTCCTCCATCATATATTTACAGATTAAATTTAATTATACTGATCTATGCGGCTCTTAAACTCAGCTTTTACATTGCAAGAAAAAAAATGTTGCACTGTACAACTTGTTCTGCAATGAAAGTAACGTGACGATTCTAATTTGAATTATGTGGAATCAGGAGTTCACTGCTCAGAAAAAAAAAGCAAACCTTGAGACCTTCTTCTTGTTTATGACTTGCATGTCCTCCTAGACCCAAATCACTCTGGCCTGTGTAGTAACATGGAATTGCTCATGGCATCATTATGTTGAAACATTTGTGGGAGCTGTATCAAGGGGCATTGTGTCTTTGATGCCAATGCGCTGAGTCCTTGAGTGCAGTAGCTCCATCCAGCTTACAGGACTCCCTTCCTTCTAATCTGCAGCCACAGCGGAGGCTCTTATTTGCAGGGTTGAACAGGTATGCAGAAAAAGTACACACAAAAAAAAATATGGAATTTTTTTTTCCACATCTCTCAGTTACATGACGTGGTGCACATTTTTTTTTCTTTGGAAAATATGATTTTTTTTTAAAGAGAAGTAAAATCACGTCAAGGCAGAAATAGGAGAAGAAGTCCTAAGCCATGGCAGGCATAATGCTGACATGGGGAGCTCTGAAATAAGGGTATCAAATGGAGAACAGATCTGACACTTGGATGAGCAATTGTTGCAATGGAAATAAACACATGTATCCCACTGCCTTGCGTCTTAGAATGACTTAAATCCGGCAGGAGGAAGCAACGTTTCTGTCACAAAGCATCATGTAGAGCAAATAAATCATTTAACAAGCGTGTTTTATCTACAGTTCAAAAATACTGCATAAGATTTGGAGAAATCTGTAATAGAAACTCTGCTATGTATCTAATGCAGCATTGCTGTAACAGTAGATCTACAGTACAACAAGTATAAATCAGCGCGTTTGCACAAGAGAGTTAACAAATACATTGGTTGAGTTCATCAAGAACTCATTGCCATTCATTATTTCCTTCTGTCACCTGTGAGGGTATTAATTTATACATAGCGTGTGGATGGGTGAAACCGGCCGGTTAGTAAAGGAAGGATGGAAAACAGAATACGCTGCTGTGTGTGTTCTAAATGCATACACCTTCTGACATCGTAAAATAGAAAGACCAAATGCATTTGACATTTGTGGATAATATAGGCATACATTCCCACACCGGTAAAGTAATGATATGTAAAATATTTGCTGTTTTTGGTCATAACAATTAATAATAACTAAGAAATGCATGTGCCATGTCCAACTGCATTGAGCCTTTGAGAAAACAACCAACTGTATTCAAAGAAAAATAAATCAACATTGCACTTATTGACACTCGCTTTCAAGCCACTCACATGTCAAGAACGTTCCTACTTTATTATGTAACGTATCAATATCAAAGCAGTCATTTTCAGAAATTAATTTAACCTCTAATTACCCTGACTTGAGAGCCCATGGCAGCCTCGGCCTGCTATTAATGGGTCAACAAAGAACAAATCCCTGGGTCAGCATCAATTATAAAAACAATGGCCTGCTGAGGTACTGAGCCCATTTAATTAGAATCCCTAATGGGAAAAAGACTTTCTTCTGTAGCTCCTTCAAAATAAAAAATAATGGCAGCGGAACATATCATTATAGCATGGCAGTTGCTTGTGGAGACATGACACACTTTTTCTACTGTGCTTATTGGGGAAAATGCACAAAATAATTTAAAACCTTATGCTAGAAATCGAGCAAAGATACAGCAGTGAAGTTATATGTTAAAACTTTTTGAGCTAAAATGTATAAGGCATCTCAAATCCATGCAACTTTATGCGCTATATCTATTCAACCTCTATACGGACGTGTTTTACACATTATCATGAGAAGTAAGTAGGAAGAAGTGATTATCATATCTTTAGTACCCATTTAAAAACAGCTTATTAATTTCCATGTATCTTGGTGAGTCCTTCATGTTCTACAGATATGAAAGTCTAGCACACAATAGAAACATATATATATATATAACCATAATGCTGTCTTAAATTGTTCGAACCTGCTATCATCAATAACACAGGGAAAAGAGTGGCATATTATAAACGATATTTGCCAAGAGCACCAGTTTATTACTGCAAAAGTTTGCCAGGAATGTAATGACCCGATACTTTCTCAAGTGTCAAGCACAATTCAAAAAATGCCACCTCCTCTCGCATGGTTTTTTACCTCCAGGCTTTAGAAGGTGTTCGTTTGTCAGTCCAGAGACCAGCGGTACCTGAGATTGAGGTAAAAGTGCGAGAAGGGCCTTTTGTATTCCCACCCACGCGCTAGATAAAGGGGATAAATACACCGCTGCGCTGGCAGCCCACGATAATGACCCGATTAACAGTCCTCAAACCAAAGAACACCTTGGAAACTAAATTAACACAAAGAAAATCAATACCCTCTTGCCATCTTTCTTGCTCTTCCTCTTTCCTCCATTTTTTGGTGTTGATTACTTAGATCGCCCCCTCCTCTCTCCCTCTCTCTCTCTCTCTCTCTCTCCGCTCGCCTTCTCACATCCAAGAGAGTTCACTGCCTCTATCTTACTCTCTCCCTGTGTCCGTCCCTCCGTCTCTCTCCCCCCTTCCTCCTTATTTCAAAAGGACAAATGTTTCCTGCAGTCACTGTAGCACTGCATTGGTATTCTGCTCTCAATTTAGCCGAGAGCCGAGCGGCAGTGGCTGCTTCGAGCAGCCACACAGCAATCCGACACAGGGCAGACAAAGAGAGTCGAGAAAAGGGCTTGAAGAATTAAAGGAGCTGAGAAATAAGAGAGAGGCGGCGGGAGAGAAACAGCCTTGCGCGGCAGTCCAACGGGGGCATCGTCTGCTGTGCTGCGGGCTTTCGAAACAGTGACACTTCCGACACCAGAAACGAGGAATTATCTTTTTGTTCAACTCCACGGGAGAGGAAATTACAAAAAGGCGACAGCGTCGTCTCTCACAAACTGTTTCTCTCTCTACATCACAACCTTTTTGGGTATTTGATCCAAATTGTTAGCTGCATGCTCAATTTAGTCGTAACAGTTTAGATTTATCAATAGTATTTTTTGCAGCAAAACAGCTCAACAAATGATTTATTTGGAATACTTTTTGTTTTCTTTTATAGAGCTGCCAAAGCTTATCTGTGACTGGCACAACCATGAAACAACAAAGAATTGACGCATGACCACTGGCAAGTTTGTTATCTACCTTTGAGGGTTTGGCAATTACAAGTCCTTTAATCACAAAGTGCACTGATGAAGCTACGGCAGTGTATTGATTGATGAGGGCAGTGAAATGAAATATAATTTGTAAATATTATATTGGCAAAACCTGGAGATTGTACAAGTTGAAGTTTTTTACCCTCCATCTATGAATTATCACAACATAACAAGGAGCATCCGACGACAGCATAGTGAGCGAGGCAGTTCACAAGAAGGCAGCGCAAACAGCTGGGGATGAGAGAGAAGAGCAGGGGGAGCAGAGGCGGGCTGCGTTCAAGACTGACAGTGGGTATAGGTGGAGAGAGATAAGTGGAGTGAGGAACCAAACTCAAGGGAGATGAATTGGGAAAGAGAAGCTACAAGCTCGGTAAAGGATACAGAAAATAAAATCAGAGATTGATTCATGTGAAAGAGGGGAAAAAAATAATAAATGAAAAAAATTATTGATCAGGAAAGCAGCGTAAGAGCCGGGAGTGTGAGAAAGGTCAGAGTCTGACAGCAGGCAGTGGTATTTTGTTTACAAGTCTCAGGTCTCAAACGTCAAACGAAAACAAGAAAGTAGCGCCATGTGGTGCCCAGATATTGGCAAACCTGAGGCTTTTGCTAACTAGCTGCCTTTGCCCATCATTTTTCACCTCCGGCTGACAAATGCTTTGTACAAAATCAAACTCAAGCTCTAAAACAGACCACAGCCACAAAACCTGAATGTGAAAAAGGTTCAACATTTTGCAAAAGCCTCACTTTCTAAATGTTTTCAAACAATATTTTGTGTCTGTATCGACAAACAGGAACAGGAAAAGCCCATCCTACACTCAACCCTTTGTGATGTCACAAAGGTCACTAATACCGAGTGGCTTGCTCCACCCTCGGGCAACTTGCACCTACTTTGTTTCAATCCCATCCAAAACAAGAAAAACACGAGAAAACGCTTTAACTTTATTGGAGAGCTGAAGAGGCTGCACTCAAAAATGTTTTTCTCTCTGGAGCTCTGTAGGTTTTTGTTACTCAACAATGACTCACTGTAGAATAAAGGATCAATAACCGCAAACAAAGCACAGGCACGCAACACATTTTAGAAGCGCCTTGTCAGACCAATTGCTAGGATGCCGAGCGAGCTGCGAGCTAAAAATTCCAATGAGATAAGACCAGAGCGTGTCGTGTGTAATTGCTCCTTACCTTCCTTGCAGTACTTGCCCTTGAAGCGGGTGTGGGTGCAGTCGCAGTGAACCTCTCCGTACTGAATCGAGCAAAATCCTCCGTTGAAGCAGGGATTTTGTTTGGTGCAAAGGTACTCCAAGTCACTCTGGATGCCCTGGCTGTTGAGCAGAGTGGGGGGGATCTCTCCCACCTTCAGATTGGAGATCAGACCCTGGAAGGGAGGCTCGTACTTCACCGTGCTGGACGTCAGCGCCGAGAGGCGCACGTCGGGCGGGATCCCGCCCACGAACAGGTCGCTGACGACGGCCATCTCCCGCCTCTTGGATTTGACCTCGGCCACTTTGGTCTCGCCGTCAACCATCAGCACGGTCTCCCGAAAGTTGCGGGTGAGCAACACCATGTGCCAGCGGTCGTCGTTCACCCGCGTCTCCATGTGCAGGGTGGCCGGCTCGGCGCAGTGGATGGCGAAGCGCAGCTGCAGGCGCCCGGTGGCGATCAGCAGCTCCAGGAAGTCGCAGTTGCCGCCGTCGTCCAGATAGAGCACCAGGGCTTTGCTGATGTTGGTCTTGAGGCTGAAGCTCAGCTCGCCCACCGATCCGGCCTCCCAGCGTCCGTACCGCGCCCACTGGCCCGGCGCCCCGCCAAACTCCAGCATCTGCACTGTGCTGAGCAGGCTGAGCAGGGCCAGGGGCCACAGGGGCCAACACAGTAACCTCAGCACCCCTGTCATGCTCAAAGGTCCCAGCTTGCCCCTCATCTACTCGCTGCTCCAAATGTCTAATTGACCACAGGCGTAAAAACAAGCTTTTCTGTTGCAGACACTTTTTTTTCCTCTCCCTCTCTTACTTCAGTGGAATATCTGTCTCACTGTGCAGAGTATCCCTTACAGAGGGCTGACTCCAATATTCCTGACAAAGCAGCTGCTTTCTTTTATTTCCCTCTCCTCTCTGGTGCTCTAATACTTGTCCTTATCCTGACTCTCTCCTTCGTCTCTCCATCGGTTGGTGCCTCTGGGACTCAGGAGGAAAGGAATGAAAAATAGTAATGGAGAAAAGGAGGAGGAGGGTATGATAATTACAACACTGTTGTTTCTTCAAAAGAGTATGGGTCTGTCCTGGACCGGATAAAAAAGAATTTTCGTCTGTAGAATCCAGAATCTCAGTTCTTTTCGTTCTGTCTTCTTCTTTTTTTTTTTTTTCCAGGAAATTTAAGCCGCCACCAAAAGCTGGAGGGAAGAGTTATCTTCTGAAAGCAATCTCTCTTTAAAGAGTGTGCAGGCTTAAGAAAATTAGCACAAGAGGAAAAGAGTGGTAGGGGAGCAGCGCGGCAGAACTTGCTGGTGTCTTCTCAAGTGTGAGGCGTGCCCATGGTTTCTGCGCTCACTGGAACTCCCCAGTAAAAGTGCAGGTGGAACCTCATGCACGTGCGCGTCCCATCGTCACTGTTGCAGGAGGGGACCTGGAAGAAAGCAGGACATAGAAAGGCAACAGTAAGCTCCACGCAATCACATTCCAATGCATTTCATATGTGACTTTTTGATTAGCCACTATTAGTACAATAGCACAAGCAGTAATTTGATTTGCATGAACCTGGACATCTCAGTTCAAATGACACAATAACATAGGTGATGATCTATGTAATTTCAGCAACAGAGGGGAAAGCAATAGGATGTATGCAATGAATTATGCATTTGGCATATGATTATTACACACAATGGACATGCACGTTTAACATGCAATTAAAATCAAATGTGATTCAGAGAACATTCGTGCAGAGCCAATAGCTGGATAAATTGCAGGTCTTGACCCTGTGGCCTTAACCTAATTTCTGGTCATTATTTCCTGAGTGCAGACTGATTTTCATCGCAAATGACCTGCAGCCAAACCAGTATTTGCAAACACTCATGACAGCATGTTGTCTTCCTGGCTTGAAACTGGTGTCAGCAATAGCACCACATCGATGCGAAGAGGCTTTGGCCATACATGTAGTCGGAAATTGTGGACACCAATGGGACGTATGAAATGACACCAGTTGGAGAAACTGAGTATATTATATTGTTTTCTGAGGATGAGGTTCACATTGGCAAGAAAATGTTTCATCACAGAATGAAATCTAAAGCACGCCGCACACCATCATGCCACCAGGCATTATAAGCCAACAGGTCAGTACATGTTAAATTAATGCCAGGGGGAAAAGAAATGCAAAGCAAATGTTAGTGCGTTTACCACTAAATTAAGTATGTAAATGTTCAACACAAACATAAAGAGGCATGAGCACAAAAAGACAAGAGATTGTTTTTAAACTTAATAGAGATATCAATTTTATGCAGACAAAATATCACATCGCAGTTGGGTGACAGTAGCGCACATGTTGATGGATTGGCAGCGGACATAATGAATTGAGACGACATGGGCCAGACATTTATAGTCTTTGTTTTATTTTTATCTTTTTTTTAAGGTCCTTGGATGACAGATCTGAATTATTGTGCATATGTATCTTATCTTCCGACACAACGCAAAAAAATGCACATTGAACTGCTTGATCCATAGGGTTCATTCAAAGCAGTGGTGACAATGAATCTGCTACTTTTCAGAGACAAAAGGCATCCTGACATACAAAAAAATGTGCTGTATGTTGACAAAAAACCTATGTATCCTATTGAGTCTTACTAATATGCAGACAGTATACAAAAAAAAACAACATTCTTTTGCAACAATTGCCAGCTGTCAACATGTGACCCCGCCAAAGGAAGGATAATGGTTTTTGTCGCCATTGTAATTGTACCACCAAAACCACCAAATACACAATGATAAATACCCTTAGCACAGGACAAAACAATTTGCATTTGGAGAAAAAACTGGAGAGCTTACTCTTGTTTCATCAACCATTCTTTTCATCAAATCTGTTTCCCTTATGGCTAAAATGATTTGGAACATTCTCTGGCCACACTGAATATTCATGGAGTTATTTCTGTCTTGTTAGGGACACTTGAACAATCCAGACAGAAGCAGCTTTTCCTGTCCCATTCAAACGGCCGTGATTGTGATGGCTTGCCATGTTGAATGTGCTCCTTCTGCACATTTCTGCTTTTTAATGGAGATATTGATGTGTTGAGGGCTAATGGTTCAGTTAATGTCCAATGACAGTGAGGATCCGTCTCATGCCTCCAGACAGGACTAAAGTCATGTGTGTATTTATGTGGAGTAGCGTGATCATATTTTTATACAGAAAACGAAGACACTTGGACCGGCATTGAGATACTCAAATGACCGTGAGAATTGACTCAAAGATTTCTATATATTTGAAATATATGGTATGGATGGATTTTTTTTTATTATTATTGTTTCATCACTTTGTAAAAATAAATCAGGATGCTCAGGACAGAGGCATGAAAGCAGAACGTGTCCTGTGAAAATAGGCCGTTTGGTCACCCTGACTTAGAGGACATGGTTTTCTTAGTGAGGTGTCCACTGCTCTGTTGTCTGTATCTACACTGTATGCTGCCACGCTAGTATTTGCGGGTTTTTATTTATGGGCGTGTTTCGGATTAGAAGTTTTGTCACAGTTGAAGTCCACAGTTTGCCCTCTGCAAAACTTGGCAGTAGAACTGCTGCACAAAGACCCGTGGGATTCGGCTTCCAGCCCATTTAAATTCAAAAACAGCATGTTTGCCCCTTCTTCCTCAAAGAGTTTACATGGAAGCTATCTGCCCTCATCCTTTCACTGAGGGGGAACCACATCCCCCCGAGCTATAGCAGAGCTGGAAAACATCTTTCACCATGCCCCGACTCCTTGCCCAAGTGAAGCTCTGTAGCCCTCAGGATAGCATGCGCAGCCGCGTGAGCCCCAGCTGACCCACTTCCCTACGCATCATCGCATGGAGAATGTTGGCAGCGAAGCTCCAACTTCTCAGGAGTCGATACCTTCACTGAATCAGGGACTGACGTGTTAGTCAATGACCATATGTTACATGTTGTCGGCTGATGCGCGCACACACACACACACGGAGACATCCTTAGCTCTTGAGCCATGAGAAGCTCAGCAGTGGACAATCCAACAGCATGATGCTGCTGCTGCCTCTGCTGAGCTTTAATTAACCAGAGAGATGTGCTGAGCCATTTTTGATATTTCCGGTCAAGAACAAGGAAGAACACACGGTGGGGAAGCAGAGTTGCCAAGTAAGATGCGAGACAAGGCTCGTAACAGTGCTTCAAATTAGACATGACAAAAATCCTGGGAAAAAACGAGTTACTCATATGTTTTTGTGTTTGTTTTGGTCACTATTTCTAAAGCAAGAAACCTGTTCAGAACAATGCAGCTATGTTTAAGTGGCGCTATTTATTCATGTATCCATTCATTGTTGGTGTAATCAATCTTCTATCCGTCTGTCAATTCTGCTCAAGGGGACATTTTTCTGACTGCCCTGGCATCACTGGAAAACAGTGAAGAGACAGAAAGGCAGATTTATGACTCGGGGATTTGGGGGAAGGGAGGATTGCGGAGACTAAAAATACACACACAAAGGACAGCACACCTTTAGAATAAATAAAATATTCAGTATTGAGAGAGCTGAGCTGCAAGGAGCAGCCTTGTTAGGGGTGATGTGAGCCACGTGAGCTGACACAGAGGTGAGGCCTCTTCATATTCTACATGAAGCCTTTGATCAGTCTCGTCAGCTGTAAGCCGCCAGTTACGGGCTCTGGCTGTTAGCGCTAACTGCCTTTAGCCCTGATGAGAAGATGCTAATGACAAAGATCAAGGGCTTTAGCCTTGCTGTTAGCAGTCAGATGAATAATGGCTTCAGCGGGACTTGGTGATGCTCTTTCTGCAGTGACACCTTGACAGGGTGAGTTATGAGGCATTAACGGAACGGCTCTGCAAACGGAATATGCAATATTTATGAAATTACTTATTTTGTGTTGAATTAGTAAATAGGGTATAATACTTCATTGAGGGTGAAAATTATCAGCTGTTTCCCAAAATGCACTCCTACTGGACTTGATTGCAGCTCTCTTCTATATGGTAGCCTGATTGTCTGGTGGGCAGTGTTGCGCTAAATCACACACTGCCAGGGAACCAAATAGAGGCGAACCTGAAAACTCATCAAGTACAAAATCACACAACTCCAAAACGCTGTTGACAAGGTGAGACCTGCTCGTTCACCACACTATGAAATAATAATAATATGTTTAACATTATGACATATGAAGTAAATGAAGAGGTAAATAAATTAAAAAAAAAAAAAAAGGCTGAACTGACGACTTGTCCAGGATGTCACCCTGCCTTTGCCCTATCACAGCTGGGAGAGGCTCCAGCAGACCCCTGTGACCCTGAGCTTGGGAAGAAGCTGGAATTGAAAATGGATGGATGGATGCAAACGGTTATGGTAATAAGCAGAAGAAATTAAGCTGTCAAGTTTCACTTTCGGTTTCTGTATTCTGGATCTTGGTTAGTAAAGAAGCCATGCCGCCATGATCAGATGTCAGCTTCTTCCCGACAAATGTGTTGATGTCTTGCCTGCCCAACCATATTGGAATGTTGCTCAGGCTACAGAAACTCTGTCCCATAATGTTACATTATAATTACATAGTGTGCTGAAAATGCAGGTCAAAACCAGTTCAAAGTCTTGTGGTAGAATGTCCGGCCTGAGACTAGTAGGTTGTGGGTTCCATCCCCGGTCATACCAAAGACTGTAAAAAAAAAAAAAATGGTAGGCATTGCCTCCCTGCTTGGCACTCAGTATTCAGGGTTGGACTTGGGGGGTTAGATCATCCAATGATTCCTGGGCGCAGCACCTCTGCTGCCCATCGCTCCCTCAGGGGATGATGGGTCAAATGCAGAGGACAAATTTCCCATCCTTTGGGATTTGACAATCACTGGGACTTCAACCTTTAACTTTAAAACTTGTCCACAAGAGTTATTTGATGAGTTTTGAGGGAGACGTGCTGTTCACCAGCTTTCATCTCCAGATCTCAAAACAGCAGTTACTGATATGTAAAGGGAATATACCTACTGATGTGATTATAGAGATTAAGGCAATAGCACAACACAAAAAAGAGTCACTTTATTCATCCCTAATTAAGTCAACGCTAAAACGCAGAGAGGACAGAGAACAAAGCATGAAAAAAATCATTTATATATGTGCAAATATATTAAAACAGACAGAGGACGTCAGTGGCACTCAGCCTTCAGTGCTACTTGGGATGCAATCAAGCAGCAACATGTACTCTCACACGCACAGACACACATCATCCTTTACACGACGGCAGCATCAGATCTGCTTGCCATCAGCCGGGCTCATCACACAGCTGTGTAATACGCCCATCATGTCACAAGACAGGGGAGAGAAAGACTGACAGTTTCTGCACACACTCTGCGAGATTAGCGTATGGCTGCCTGCTCATCCAGCCTCTAAACACCTCTTTCACTTGTCCTTCCATCCTCCCTTTTCCTTCCTGCCTGACATCGTCCTCCTCCTCACGCCTCTATTTTTCACCACTCTCCTCAAATTCCCAGACTCGGTTTATCCAGCCATTTGTCATCATTCTGCCTTTATTTCAGCTCCATCTACCATCAAACTCAAAGAGGCATAAGCCCTTTGAAAATATGGTTGCGGCAAAGGCGCAGAGTGCATATTTCATGCCTTGTGCTAAAGCAGAATTAGGCCTTTTTCACGTTAATTACTTCACGTTAAGGGCTAAACGTAGCAACGGCCTCCACACCTTTAATAATGGAGGTTAACTACTTTTGTGTTTTGTTGAATGTATGTACCTACAGCGAGTGTTTAAACCAAGTGTTTGACACCTACACTGCAAATTCACAATTTACAAGTTTACTTATCTCTAAATAGTTTGTCCCCACTCCTCTCGATAAAATTGGGGGACAGAACCCCCTACCTGTTCATCCACTCTGCATCCGTGAAATGTAAAAGGTTCGCTAGGGGCATGAGGGAATGTGGCCGATTAAGTTTGTTCGTGAGTGTGGGTGTACCCAGCAGCACGCGTGTGCCCGCCTCAGTGCCTGGAGATGTTTTGGTAAGAAGCACAATTCTCACTGGCCAGGCCCAAAGACTCTCCCGTTCCAATTAACCATCCTAGCAGCCTGAAGCTCTACTGGTCTTATCTGGGCGAAAAGAGGAAGGAGAGAGAGAAAGAGAGAGAGAGGGCAGGAGTGAGGGGAGGAGGAAGTGATAGAAGGAGACAGGACTTAAGAGGGATAGAAAAGGGTTGCAAGGCAACTGAAAGAAAATAATGTAAAGCTTGTGAGGAAGGACGCAAACGAGAGCGAGGGAAGAACATCCTCGCTCCACAAGGCCGACAATGTTGAGACCTAAAGGTCTTCTATAATACCCATCTTTAGAGATTTATTTTCATTGGAGGCTTTATTAAAGAAACCATTCTCCAACAAAAATAACAACAACCAAACAAAGACTGTATCTATATTTATAGTTCTCCAGGGGGAAAAAACGTTAAAACAAGGCTCGCGGCCTTTGGCAGGTGGCTAAAAATATGTTTAGCTGTCCGGGAAAGATCATGCAAAAGTGATTCTAATTCACAATGGAGCTATGAATTGCATCTGATAACCATAGTTGTAAGGTGGAAATGCTAAACAGATGTAAGTCATGTAAGTCATCTACATTTTCACTCACTGTTGATGAGAGGGTATCAACGTTGAACTGTAAACTGGTTTAATGAAGTACTTTTAACCCTCTGAAAGATATTTCTAAAAACAAATCAGGTGGTGAACTCAGAAAAAAACTGTATTTGGTAAAGGTGAACTTATAAAGTAACAGCTGGAGAGTCTGTCAAAGAGTCAAAAGAGTAATTTCAGAGGTGAAATGAAAAATTGAAAAATACAATTTATTTTGTTTCTGAGTTTAGTATCATAAATGATCCTAAAAAGTACATTTGTGGCCAATCTTCAGCCATTACATTTTCATGTTTCTTTTTTTTTTTAGACCTTAAAGCTTTATTATAGCAAAGCTCAAAAAGACCAAGGACACTGTAATATCTGCGCAAGAGACAATTTATATAATTAATTGACATTTTAATATCCGTGGGGTGACTGAGGGTCATATTGTTGGAAACGCTTTAGTGAAATAAAAAATAGACAATGTGTTTAAGAGCTGCGCACTGAGGAAAGCGCTGCTACATACTAATGTATGGATATCCCATCTAATATTCCAGCTTGGCGCCGTTCACTGATATTAGGACACCGTTAGGATGACTACAAGCCGAGGCGTCTGCTGCAGGTGAGCAATGTGTTTAATTCCACAGAGCTTGTAGACTCACAGCGCTCATTATTGGCCTCTCCATTCTCTCTGTGCACTTCCTATGGCGCCATATTGATCTCGGAAATACGGCAGAAAGCCGCGTCAAAGGCCTCTTACCTTTACCTACAAACTCCGCTCACAGGTCGTCCTCATAGTATCAAGCTGCTCCTCTGTTGCTCTTTTTTTCTGTTCTACCCACCCCTCCCTCTTTTGAGGAGGAAGTAACTAAGAATAACTGACACGAATGGAAGTGACAGCCCTCTAAAAACATTGATTCAGGTCTTCCTTTAGTTCAGCTCTAAATCTGAGAGAGCTGGAACATGCACAGGCATGCAGTGCTGCTTTGTGACTCACGACATAAAAAGTGGCAAGAATTTGGTTTGAGAAGATAGGAGGTGACACACAGCTTTGTGTGCGTGTGTGCGCACATATATAACCATGGACACACATAGAGGCCTGTGAAAAAAATGAGTAGCGAATACACATGTATTTGCAAGCCAGAAGCAAAAGTAGGTTAGGCAAGAGGGGGAGCAGACACAGGCTTGATAAGGGGATATAAGGAGGGGGGGGATTGGGGTGCGCTGCAACGGTGAAGAATAAAAGATGTATTATGTAAGCGCTGCTAATGCTCAATGTCTTCCTGAAAATGTGCCGACAACTGTTTTTGTTTGTTTGTGTGTTTATTTGTTTTCAAGCAGCTACCCTGAACCCTGAAACAAAATGCACCATTCTCCTCCGAGAGGATACTGTAGACAAGATTAATGACGAACCACAAGATATGTGAAGCCAGTTGAAAGCTCTCAGAATACTGGGATTCACCATTGGAAACTGAATCAGCGGATCAATACGGTCTATGATATAGAGAATTCAGTCCCACACCAGGTTTGCCTGGATCTTTACCCTTTTTCACACACAGATGCTTTCAGTGGAAATAATGCTCGGAACTAAGGGAGAGAAAACAAATGTAATGGTCCATCCATCCATCTATCCATTTATTTCCGCTTATCCGAGGCAAACTGCCGTGGCAGCAGACTTGGGATGATGCTCCAGGCCCTTTCGCCACCATTTCCGACTCCTCCTGGGGTCCCAGAGGCACTGCCAGATCATGCCGGATACATAATCCCTCCAGCAGGTCCTCCCTCTAACGGTCTTCACTTAGATGGATGGACACAAAACTCCACTAAGGGGAGGCATCCAAACCAGCTCAACTGCCCCTTTACTCCAAGCCCCTACTGGATGCATTTAGCTCGCCAACCTATCTAAAAGGCCGAGTCCAGCCAATCTCTAAAAGGAACTTTGGGGACTTATATAACCAGTTGAATGAAGACACAGTTGTGCATTGAGAGTTTCTTTACTTTACTTTACTTTCTTTACTGTGATGATCCAGAAGCTGCAGTACTTGCAATACTACAGATGCCTCCTAAAACCACCTACGTTCTGCTCTTTGCACCATCCCCCGTGCGCACAAAGAGGCCATGTTTCATGTGCCATCATAGCAAGTGTGCAGTGGACCACACACCACCCTGATTTGTCTTTCTTTGCTTCTGGTGGACTCACAGGTTCCATGGCCCAGGTCCTGGCAGCCAGACAATGTCGAGCTTCCCTTCAAAGCACAACTCAAAGATGCCGCACTAGTCACATTAGGGTGTTTAAAGCAAAATGAGAGATCATTTTCTCTGAAGGCTATCATTGGTAAGCTTCAATAGCTGTTGAGATTTTCCTGTGACAGTTGCGTTTCAACATATGCACCTTATGAATGAATGCTGTCAGACTCACCAAGTTATCAGAGTACAACATCACTTTTGTTCTGTAAGCAGAGTCATGTATAACTATGTCTGTATTTATTCAGCATGCATGTCATAGCAAAGTACTATTCTCACTACAAAGAGAGTAATATTACTTTCAATAATTGATCAACTTTATTCCAGACTCAGGTCCACAATAAAATATAATGGTGTTGAGCAAAGTCGTAGAGAGAAAAAATGCGCAAAAAGTTATGTAATATATCAAATGAAATCAGAAAAAGTCTCTAAATTATAACATATCCAGGAAGTGGGTATCTGCCCGCAGTGTAATTTTGTCCTTGGTTTATCGGTGATCCCTTGTCAGAATCTTAGAGCAGAAATAAAACGTTTGCAATGGCTTCTATGATGATACAGTGGAATTAATTCTGCCTCAAGCAAAAAAGTGAGAACATATTAAAAGAAAATGAGACATGCTCAGTGTAGGAGGAGTATGTTATTATTGTTTGGGTAATTACAGAAAATTATCACCTAAGGTGATGGTGTAATAAGAAAAATAATATTAACATGAACATATGTCATAAATAAATGATTCCTTTTATTGATGTAACATCAAAAGTTACAGTTTGAAAGCAGGGATGACCTGATATGGATTTTTTGGCTGAGGTCAATAACCTCTAAAAGTATTGCTGTTATGGCATGAAAAGGAAAGGAGTCAAAAATGTATTGACGGCAGACAAAATACTTTGTCAGAGGCACATCTAATGCATTGTGGCTGCCTGTTCTTCTTATATATGCATCATCTATTTTTGAAATTGTTATTTTATTTTAAACATAGAATATGCAAATGTTTCTCTCAGAACTCCTGAACCTATAAAGAAATTCATGAACCTTGTGAAGAGCCTCCATCCTCATTTATAATCGGTAGACTGAAAAGGGCGGTATGTATAGGGAGGCAAACAGATGAAGATGTACCTTTATTGCAGCAGGATGGCCGCTCAAGAAGAGAAAAGGGGAATGAGACAAGGCCAAGACAAGGTCACGTCTTGACACAACAACTAGAGTAGCAATGGTCCAGCTTAAAGGGTAAGCACAGGAGACAGTGGCAGCTCGTTGAAGAGGAGCGTGCATGTCTTTGGAGAGGTGTGTGGACAAATGGATGGGAAGCTGCGTGTACCAGAATAGAGCATTGCTGCAAATGTGGCTATCGGCATGGCAAGAGGACTTAAAGGGGCTCTATTACGTCCATTTCTAGATTTAATAAATTGATTTTGGTGGTCGACTTCCAGCAATAAACAAGGTTTGTTGCGTCAAAAAAATCCTTGTTTGAACAGTGCAGGCCTTACAAAACAAATGTTTCTTTTTCTGCCTGAAGAGACTGTTTTGCCCTCAATCCCCCCTCCCCTACCTGCTCCATCCATGGCTCCGCCTTGAAACTGTCTCCTCTATTGTGATCAGCAGGGTCAGCAGCCGTTCACTGCTAAACGTTAGCCATAAGATGGCTACTTGCTTCTCATGCAGTCTGCAAAGGTGATTTCTTAGCTAGAAAGTCAAGCAATATCCAAATGGCTCATTTCAGTGGAGGAATACGGAAAACGGCAGCCCATCTAGAAATGTGCAAGTTTTTGTACTCGCTGCTTTGGTTGGCGTGTCGGTAATGTAAAAACACATGACCTGAACATGAACTGTTCAAACAGACTTAGAATGTGCAAGGCTGACTATCTGTACATCTCCAAGCAGGCAGTGTGGACAATGAAGGCTGCTAGCTTGATGCTGCAACTTAGCCAAGAATATCAAACCACACCAGTTTACATCATATACCTGTACATCCACTTATTATACTGTATGTGATGACTGCAACCCTGCAACAAGCCTGCAGCCCATCAGACTTAACTTGCCCCCTGCTAGGATAGGGTTTTATCATCCATACCAGCAGGTATGGCGCAGCTGACCAAGCAAAAGCAACATCTAATGGTCAACATGTGAATATATAAGGTCTACTTGGTATTTCCCATACCGCCGCCACTTGTCATGATAACTTCTCGTGACAACTTAGAACAAAAGGGGACATGACATAGAGGAAAAGCCAAACTTTGCTCACATTCATTTTTCAGAAACAAACAAACACCGGATGTGACTTGCTAGTTCTCCAGTAGACCTACAAGGATACACAGAGTCAACATCATTAGTCGAACGTCAACAAGATAAGACCCAGCCAGCGAGCATGGCTATTACCATGACATCCCTGCAAAGATCAGCTCAGTACTTGTCTTGGTGGAATCCCTGGAGTGTTGAACTGCATTATGTAAAGGTGCAAGATATAAATATCCCAGCACTTTTTCGAAATACGCAAAAAAAGTTTTTCGGCCTCCCCCCCTCAGCAGTGGTGCATTAAATCATAACTAGTTTTCATCCATAAAATACTTATTTTCATTTCAAAACTGTTTTTATGATTCAGTGATTTGTCACAGGGAGAATGGCACTCCTGCCTCTGACGCAGCCGGTGCAGGATATGTAACACGAGTCACCAGCCCAGCAGCATGAAATTTTCATTTTAAGGTAGGAAAACTAATTTTATACTTAATCCAGATGGCAAATAAAGAAAATACATCATAAATCTACAGGATTTTTGCAGCAGTTATTTTTTTCCCCTCCCAGCTCTCAAAACAGATTACAGACAGATGTGACTCACAACACAATGTTTTCTCTAACGGCCACAAGGATTTTGTCACCAGGCTGTCACAGATGACAAATGATGCTAAGTCAGCTTCAAAAGATATTTGGGCATAGATTTCTCTACACGGGATAGCACCAAAACAATGGTTTGACAGTCACAAGGGCCCTGCCGACAGAAACAGTCAGGCACAGTCTTCATCAATTTATGTGCAGCATATAATGAACCAGGTGCAAGAACTTTTCGACCTGCTACTTAGAGCGCTTGCATGCATTCAAAAACAACATGCCGGCACACTGAAGCGCACAATGTGGGGCATTGTGGTGAGACATGTGGGAGATAATGGAGAAAGGACGGCCCATGTTGGGAGCTAGAAGGTAAAAGGAGCCGAGCGGAGAGAGAACATCCAATTTAATTTCGAAAAGGCGCCGGCTCAGAGTACAAACACAAAGGCTTCATTACAACCATATCCCTGTTGAAGGCTGGAGCTAATTCACCGTCTTCAAGCGTGAGGAGGAGAGAGGGAGTGGGAGAAAAAAAGGGAGGGAGGAAAGGTAGAGGTGTGGACAAAGAAAGAGAGAACTGGGGAAATCAGTTGGGAAAAGATGTGAGCTGGCATTGGTCAAAAGGTAGGGGGTGGTGAGTGTGTGTGTGTGTGTGTGTGTGTGTGTGGGGAATGGGGGGTTATTGGGGGATGGAGTTGAATACCGCGGGCACCACGGTGAGCATACTAATGTCCCATTAGAATGAAACACATGGCACGAGAGTAATGGCTTCCGTTATGGCACCCACATAGGTAAGAAGCATCTTAATGGGCTGGAAGTAAAGGCAGCCCAGGCAGGCAGTGGCAGGTTTTCACATTTGGGAATCTGGATGGGCATCAGTGGATCCACATGATAAAGAAAAAGAAAATCTGACTTAAACACTATATAAATGAATATAGACCTATATATATTATATATAGGTCATGTATATATATTCACGTCCATGATAATTTACATTGTAGATTGTCCCTCAATGCATCAAAACTATGAATGAACACATGGAATATGTATTAAACAAAAAAGTGTGAAATAACTCCCACCAATGTTATATTTTAGATGATCTAGAATGACCACCCATCATACAAAATATATATAACATAACATATCTAGGTCTTTACCATTTTTTTCTTTGACCACATCAATCCACATATCTTGGTCATAAGAAATCATTCTGAGGGTCTACTTCTAGCAATAAGTAAGGTGTGTTTAGTCAGAGAACTCCTAGTTTCAGCTGGACAAGCTCTACAAAACAGCATCTTAAGAGAGGTGAGTGGCTGTCCTGCTCACAGATGTGTCAGCGTGTCAGTATCTACGAGGCCGCAGTGACTGTTTGGAAGCAAACGTGGACATCCGGCCTCTTCAAGGACCATCACCTTTAACCTCAACAGTGTCACCTGGCCAACCGTGACCATTGACAGGGTGACATCATTAACCCCTGTCACACCCAGCAGACTATGTCACACCACCTCTGGCAAGATACAATGTAAACAGACAAACAGAAATCCAATCCAAGTAGAACACATTGCACTTTAAGCCACCACCTAATATCCAATAATGGCATGTCGATTACTTACGTGAAATACAATTTCAAACTTTTACACATCTGATCAATTACCAACATTACAGCTGATTGAAGTTAGAATTTAACAACTTCCTGCTAGCCAGAAATGTCAGATGTAATTTTTTCCTAAATCCCTTTTCATTCATTCATGTTCATTCATTCATTCATCATGTTTCATTGAGAGAGTCTGTTCGAGTGCTGAAACAGCGAAGATACTTGAGCAGCTATGCACCGTGATAGCTCACAAAAAAAATAAAGTGACAACATGTCCAATGTTTTACGTGATTCATTAATGTAACTGTGGAAAAACCACCGAGTTTTGGATAAACTGCCACTGGACCAACCCAGAATCTCTGAGGCAGCAGGCATTGTTTACAAATATAAGGAGTTTTCATCTCCCCGCTCTGCTATCGAGGTTCTTCAGAGTAATTTGGAGCTCTTCCCAGCTCTTGTTTTCTGGAAAGAAACTTACTGGTCATGGAAATTCATAAAAATTTGCAAGCGCTTTTTATCGAAGGCATCCCAGCTGCTGTGCAAAAGTTAAAGTCCTAGCAAAATCTCAGAATTACAGGTGCATTGATGATCTTATCAGATATTCATCATTTTGCATATTAATAATATCAAAATGTTGTTTTTCAGATCATTACCAAAAATTAATCCTGGAGCTGGTGTCTCCTCTGATCCCCCCCTCCTCCTGCCTCACGTAATGCCCCAACCAAAACTCTATTTGGATGGCTGATTGTCACACGGGTTATAAAACAGAGACTTGGCAGTGCAGGTGGTGTAATGCACTGAGAGTGTGTGCAAGCACTAAGAGGTGAATGAGATGAGGGACGAGGGGAAGGCGTGCTGAGACAGGAGGAAAGGCAAAACCATTACGGTGCTCAACGCTAAAGCTGCCAAACATCAAGCAGAAACATGCAAACGTTTTGATAACTTCAGCTGACTAATGGTTTGCAAAGTGTGATGCATGTCATAACAGCAGTAACTAATACCTGCACTTAAACTTTCCTCTGTCTCAACTTTCATTCAGATGGATGCGAGGAAAAGTGCATGATGCGAGTATTTCCCTGCTACCACAAGGAACACTGACGCTTCGATGACTGTATGTTTGGAAAGTCATGGTTTGTTCCTCCTCCTTAACTGTATAGCAATCTTGTTTTCAAATATCAGTTATCAAATTCATTAACAATAATGATCACTTTGTATCGGCCGTGAGAGAAGAAGATGGTCAACCTGATGTCTGAAGGACTTGTAACTTTTCACACACAGCGGCATCAAGAGGAATTCAATTGGACAGGGGCATATCTTTGATCAAGGTTTAAATAACTTCTGAACTCATTCAAACAAACTATCAGTACTCAGCTCTGAACAGGCTGCAAAAAAAAAAAAAAAATTAAGAACTAAATAAATAAAGTTGGCTATTAAGTGTAGAAGGGGTGTGTAGTGGAATTGGCAAAGATACCGTGTGCATGGAGTGTGAATGGGTGGCATTAATCTGTTGCAACACAGAGTGGAAAAGGAAACAACAGATTCCTACTCGGCATCTGTCCAATCAGGAGCCGATGAAAGGTCTTTGGAAAGGGGAGACAAAATTCGGAAAGTGAATGGACCAACCTTCCGTCTAATTGTGCTAATTGGGTCAGTCAATTTTGTTCAAGCAGTCAGAGGGCGGCATTAGCCACATCACTGCCTGTGGCTAGCTGCTGCTGTGCACCTTGGCGTTAAACAGAGCTCACAGCAAAGCCGATCAGGAGTGCAGCGGAATTCTGAGGGAAATGTCTGAGGGAAAACACTTTTCAAATAGACAATGGCAAGGCGGATGAGCAAGTTAGCTTGTTTGATCCAAAGTGTTGAAGGAAAGCCCAGATCACGAAAAGTCAGGTCTGTAATTTTTTTCCTACAAAATACAAATACCAGCTCACAGAAAAAAAATGTTACAAAAAAAAAAAAAAATCAACACTTTTCAGGGCAGTGTGGTAGTTGAGTGAAAGCGCTAGTCCCTTCTCCCGCGCTGTGGATGAGCTTGAGGCAAGGAGGGAAAGACCTGAAGTGTACGTGCTCCAAAGGCTGTCTTGGGAGGGCAAGAAGAGTTCAGCAAGTGACGAGACGTTTGGAGCATCTTCTCTTCCTGGCAAACAGTTGTTTGTCAACCTCGTTTCTTTGAGAGCGATGGAAGCAGATGAAACCATCTCACGTCTCATGTGCTAACAAAGTAATTAACAAGCAAACGCAGAAGCACACAGAGGCCGTGTGGAAGCTAAACTCACTGTAATATCAATGACTCACAGTTGAAATTAGGCCGTCAGAAATATTGCAGATTTTTCTGTTTAGTTCAATTGGTGATGACAATATTCCAAGCTAGTGATGTAATCTGCAGAATTAAATATATTTTGGCACATGCGTGGAAACTAGAAGATGTCATTGTCACCGTGGCTTTTTCTGAAGTTGTTTATTCATTTTGCACTATTCTTTGTGGGATGTTCTACAAAACTAGAGTTCTGTAACTATACTCAATTAAGCAACTCAGTGTTTTTATTTAATAAACACAATGGGGAAAATTGACATTTTCATTTGGTTATGCAACGTGTCCTCAATTCACTTTTTTACAAATGTTGCTATGTTGATTGACAAAAGGCTCAATCATCTCCCTTTTTTTATGTTGACCAGAAATTAAAAAAATATATATAATATAATAATGGAGATAAACGGGAATTGAATTTACCAACATAGAAAATATTGTTGCGGTCCTTTCTGCTTGACTTTGACTCAGAGGCAGAGCTACTGATCAGGGCCGACGGTCCGAACCCCTTGTCCTCATGGGCCTGTCATCCATCACATTGCCAAAATCTTTGCTTTCCTACGAAGTAGCGCACAAATTACCCTTTCATGGACAGCGGCCGGTGTTGCTCAACAATCAATTATCCCTCTCGAACAGACCTGTGCAAATCAGCTTTCATTGAAGACAAACAGAGACAGAACAACACAGAACAACCGTAGTTCCTTTGACAGGGGATGATCAAGGATAATTAGAAGGCAGACGCCACATTTCTCTGTAATTTTGTAAATTGCCGTTTGACTCTCTAGTCTTAGCAGACTAGTTTGGTTAGAAGCAGTGGAGATGAATGATTAGCACGAGAGGGGAGAGACAATATCGAGGGAAGCTGCCGCGTGCGTAGAGTCGGAGGAGCAGGAGTTGCTCGATCGATTGATGACGAGCTTTGAAGCTGATGGACTCCATTAATTATTAAAGGGGTCTTTAAACGAGGTAAAAGGCCTTGACCGGAGGCCACGATCGCCAGCCATAAAGCTATGTATAGCCTTGTCAGCACTCAAGACTGATGCATTCTTAAATTAACAATAGGTATTTTTGACTGCGTGGAGTCGTGTGTTCAGACGCCAGGGTCGGCGCGTGTTGCTGTGAATGTTCCATTAACCTTTGAAACCGCAGCGCGTCAGTTATATGGCAGGGACATTTTCCAAGGTGCTACTCTATTCTTAAGTAAGCCGCAAAGGACCACATTCAGTGCTGTAACATTTATTTGCAGTGTGCGATTTTCAACATGGTTGCCTTGTCCCACATCACAAGCTGCTGTTTCTGCTGTTGCTGGAAGTGACATTGCTTCTTTTCTTAAACCGCACAACTCACATGTAAATGTAAATCACGTGTAATGCATCACATGTAGCGCAAAGTGATGGCGATAGAGAATTTATGGAAACTGTATAATATGAAACAACTTCTGATCATTTTTGCAATAAAATCAAGATTGATGACTGATGAGCTGTTCAGTGTTCCTAGTAAGAGTAATCATCGTCATCATCATCATCATCATCATCATCATCTTTAAAAATGACATACAGTTCAGTTAATACAACAGAAAATTAAAAAAGTAATAAGATAAAATAAAATTCAGAAATTACATTTTTTCATAAAGGCTGAAACACAGATTAAGATTCTTGTTTTTGTTTTTTTGGTTTGTTTTTGTTTTGCCGCCAAGGGATTCGTCAGTGCACATCACATTAACATCTGGAATTGTTAGCATCTCTAAAAATATCGCGCACACACACACAAGTGTTTTCATTAGCCATGACTTGACCATCGCATTTCAACCAAGACTATTTTTCATTACATGTGGTGAATGCATCATAATCAGGCAGTGCAGCATTAATCCCACAGCCTTAAGTCACTCTCACTTGGCATGGATAAATGTGTCCTTTGCCAAACTGGATTACATACACATGCACTCTTGACGCCCACGACTAACAATAGCTCAATAATCACAAATCCTTTTCACCCCATCCCTTCGCTGGACTCCCTTCTCCCTCTGCAGTCGCTCTCTGACATCTATTCCACTTTCCAGTTTCCAGACAGACGCACAGAGGAAGGCCACTGCAGGCAGCGCATGTCGTGTGAAGCGGAGCGAAGCAGAAATGCAAATGGAAAACAACACGTGGTGAAGACTTTGGTTAATGTTGCAACAGCGTCTGAGGGACGATAGTCACTGTTAAGTCTTTTCAGAATGTGTCTGTGATGGACTGATTCTCATCGGAGGCCTTCACCTCTGCAGAGATTCAGAAGACGATCTTTCATGTTCGGCTCAAGGTAAAGCATGGGCCTGTGAGTAGATGTCATTCAACAACAATATACAGCTTACAATTTAAAGGGAAGAAGAGAATAAGAATTTAAAAAAAGTACTTCCAACGTCCTTGGCTCTCTTTTGCCTTTTTCTGGATCCCTTTTCTAAAGAGAGGAACAGAATATGCCAGTTTGGAGGTGTAAAGTTGTCTGCAGTCAATGCCATTTAAACTGCAGCATAATTTACACCGTTATGCCACACAAACATGCAAGCACACAAATGAGAGAAAAAAGAAACCCATTAATATCGCATTCTTAACAAAATAGCTTGTAGGTTGCAGAATAACGGGTCATCTCCATTCATAATCTAGCCTCAGTGGCCACTTGTTTACGTACACCTTGCTAGTACCTAATAAACATGAGCGTTCAAAGATTACACTATGCAGACCTCTGTAGTAACCAGTGGTTATTTGAGTCACTGTTGCCTTTCTATCATTTCCAACCAGTCTGCCTGTCCTCTCTTCTCTTCTCCACAGTGTATTCTGTCAAACCCAGAGATGCTTGTGCCAGTGTCATTTTTTGTTCTTTTGTTTGTTTGTTTGTTGTTGTTTTTTTTAATACGCAGACAAGCCCGTCTGCCACCAACAACTATGCCACGTTCAAAGTCTCTTGCATCCCATATCTTCGCCATTCTGCCGTGAACTTCAGCAGGCCGTCTTTACCACGACTTAATGCCTAAATGCATAACATTACTGCCATGTGATTGGCTGATTAGCTATTTGTGTTAGAAAGCTATTTGGCAGACTCTGCTCTTGACACCACGATTCCCCGCAATTGCATTTTTCTCAGCTGAAACACCACCACACGTTACCGGCCCCATGGGGCTTTTGTTGACCGTGTGAAAGACCTGAGGTGAGGGTTCATGGATGGTCACATCCACTTCTGTTCTGGTTCATTTGGAGGTCACCTGGGCTTCGGATGGACAACCACACAACAACACTGGCACATACACTCAGAGACACAACCACTTACAGTACTTTCATCTTGCAATCTTCCCACTCACTACAACTAAAATAATTTTAACAATATACAACATATGCATACTGTATACATACAACTATACATACATACATACATACACACACACACACACACATATATATGTATACATATTTTTTTCTCGACATAGATAAACAAAAATAAAAATAAACACAATATGACAATCAAAAGCTAATCAGGGGTGTCTGTATTTTGCCAAACAACGCGACTTTGAAAACCGCAGGACACATGTTGCAACCAGCATGCGACACACAGACTGCACACCATCAAATACAGGGTGTGTAGGGTGTGTAATTTAGCCACTTTCAAAAACAGATATTTCAGAACCATCACGTCCTTCTAGTAATACCATGTGATACAACAACCATCATTTTAATATCACTACATTTTCTTACCGAGAATGTAGCAGATGACATGATGCCTCAAACATAATCTACAGTCAGTTTTAGATTGCGTCCCCTGGTAGACTGCAGCAAGGAAAGAGATATAGCCATGGAAAACTACCATGGGGCTAATTAGAAAAGCACAAGACTTGGCTGATACGACAACTAAATCCCCTGAACAAATCTAAACAGGATATATGTGAGCTACACTGAATGCACTGATTTAATGTTAGGAGACAATATGAGTAAATCGCCATGTTTGGAGAGGCACCTCGTGCCTCAGACTTCGATTCTCCTCGTATTGCCTTGTTGCAGAACATCTGTGCTGCCTCCACAGCGGTGAGCGTAGTTAATTGAAGAACAGACAGCGAACAGGTTGAACGCAAAGATTAGATTTAATGAGAGAAGTGTCTGTGGGCACAATTACAGCTTTAATTAAAGCCAAGGAAAATGCCAAAGGCAGTGGGGCCGCTGGACAGCGATTGCAAAGGTTATCGTCCGGCAAAAAAGTAATCCTTTCTCTGGCCAAAAATGTCGAGCATATGGGTGGATAAAATGTGTGTCTACAAAACTCAACTTTATTAAAACATCTCTACAATGCAGCTGGTGAGGTAAGTTTAAAATGTTGCGGAGATTCAGATGCATGTGCCACTTTCACATTGAGTTACACATCTGTTGTAGTTTTAAAGATGACTATTATCACCAATTATTATTATTATTATTACTACTACCTGGTTTGTTGTCACGAGTGCCATCACTGCACTTCATTACAACAGGTTTCCTAGACTGTATTGGACTTCCAAAAATTAAAGTAGGCTAAAGAAGCAGAGGTTGGGCATTCAGCGACTCGATGCGAAACGCATTTCCGCGTTTCTTGTCTGGCCCTGTGAATGCATTGTAGAGACATTTGAACATATATGCCAATTGAAAAATTGTGTAATTACAAAGAGCAGTAAATGTAGAAACCTCAATCATAAAGGATCAGTAAATAAAAAACTAATTTCTTCACATTTCTAAAACATGATAACAACTACCCAGCAGAGGTGTTTTTGCTTTTGTTTTTCCTTTTTCAGTCAACAAAAAAATTGAAAGCCACTGAATTCCATCCAGCAGTACGCAACATAGAAGACCTCAAACAGTATCACAAATCCTCAGAGGATTTCATAATTGTTTTGACTCCAAACCTTTTCCTGGTCTTTTATCATACTTTCACAGGTTCAAAACAATTTCCCCATTTGTTTATCTGGTGCCGTCTATTGTCAGCGGAGATTAGTACCATGAATATTCATCTATCGACAAGCGGCGAGCCACAGGCCAATCAAATGTCAATTCCTGTGAGAATGTTCTCACATTTGCTCGGTTATTTCATTCTCAAGTGGGGCCAAACACTGCATGGACACGGTAGCGTCATCGCTCACCATTTTAAAAGACTGCCCAACGCTTTGCCCATGACTGCGGTGGATGTAAAAAGACTTTACCAACAAGACAGAGTGTTTGGAAGGAAATTACACACAATCCATATTTATGCAGTGCTCAATAACCCACTCAGCTCTATCACTATATGCACCTGTGTTGTAAATGGCTTTCAAAGCTGCACCTTAAAGCTTTATGGCTGGAGTGCTTGTAAAATATGATACAATACATCTCTCTGGGGAAGGCTGCTTGTAGATCAGACACTGCATTTATTATTAGTTGCCCAATGAACCCGCAATGTAACCAGACAGACCTTCAGCTCTTAAGTTTTATGATTGGCAAAAAATAGTATAGAAAGAAAGTTCTTGTAAATTTAAGATAGCAAAAGGTAACAGTTCGGGTACATAATCTGAGTTTTACAGAAACCACTCTGCATTTGGTTGCATTTGGTTTCCTCAAAGTCAACACCTTCAGTCCCTCTCAGAATGGGGTTTCTCCATGGCATTTTTTAGAGAGTGGACTGACCAGGGTATTAGTGGCTACTATATGTGGAGGTGTGTGCTTTAACTCTATTAAAATGTTTTTGGACCACGTTTCAATTTTATGAATTTCATGTGCAAACTAATTTCACCATATGAAAGAAAACCAGCAAGAGAACAAATTATTCAGCAACTACTTATTCTGACATGATTTATTCTACAATTTTTACTCAGTGGTTGCAACATTTTAGCTTTTTTTTGTTGTTCCAACATGCTGTTTAATAACAAATCTGCATCACCCTCACTGAATATAAAACAGCCAAAGTCTGTGAGATTCAATTTACATAAATTCAATAACACACTATGCAAACCATCAGGAACGTAGATCTTCCAAAATTGCTTTCAAAAACCTGTCCTGAACGATGGAAAATGTATACAAATGCAATTGATTGGGCAGATGTAAGGGTCCTGATGTGTTAAAAAAAAAAAAAACAACTCCATAATTATATGGTGAATGCCAGTTTGACGCAAACTGAGTAACTCTGACCTTCAGTTCCCTTGCTTGACCCCTTGCAAGCAATTTGCAAGTATGAGAAAGAGTCCAGCCGAGCGTGTTGAAAAGTCACGGCCAGTGCCGTCCACCCACGCATAAATAAAGTCATTAATAAAGTGGCTTCCTCCCTGTCTTACGTCCCATCGAAATGCAAAGCGCTGATTTGGATGTAGCCTCAGGGGCACCCTCCATATTCTACTTAATTATTGCTGGGAGATTAGTGCCCTCTCCCTTTCCTCGCTCTTGCACTCGCTCAATTCTGTCTTCCTCCCATTCTTTTTTTTTATTGCACACTGACCCACTTCCTCGGTTTGCAAATGAAATTCACTTTGCATTCATTCATTTATTTTACTCATCTAAACAATAGCGGAGAGAGGGATTTATTCCAATGGGTTGATGTGGGACTTTTCTGTGATGGCTTTGGTGAGAGTGCATGGTGTAAGGAAGTAGGTATCCCTGTGCTGCAATGTAAATCACTGCATAATCCTGTAATCCCTCAAGAAAAGCTGACAAGGTTGGGCAAGCAGAGGGTCTACAGTTCACAGGGTCACTGTTTTGTTTTGTTTTTTTCACTTTTACTCCAACAAGATCGGGGCGTGATGTAAAGATATCTCTGTCAAATGAGACAAAAGCAGGTACATTTAATTAACTGTGATACACTGCCCTTATTTGGCATTGTGTCTGTTTCTTGGAATTATTTGTGTGCATTGTGCGCTGCTACACACTTTTTTTTTCCTTCTATCCTCTAACTACTACTGCCTATAAATAAACAAGACATTCTCAGATGGTAGAATAAATGTCTGATGGTATCAGAGTAATCTTGTGGCATCAAAATCTTCTAAAAATGTTTCAATAAAATAGAGAGAGGAAAAAAAACTGTAATTACAGTTGGTTGGTTTAATTGCTAGTCAACTCTTTAAATATACTGTAGTTACTTCAGTCTGTTTTGTGTCTATTAATTATAAAGACGATACAAAAGTGGACGGTAAAGAGAAGAATTTGTGTGACATCCATTCTTCCTCATCTTGAAACAGCCTCTCCAAGTCCAACTTCAGACCTTTTCTAACTAAAGTTTGATTCCATTTGAAGACACGCAAGACAAGCTCCATAGTTCTCCCTCAAAACCAAACAGGGGAACTTTGGACTTCATGAAGCTAATCAATTTCAAATCAGCCTATGCGCAAAAAATTCAGTTCACAGCAACACAGGCAAACAAACTCCTTAAGTATTGCTTAATTATCATGGGCCATTTCTCCAATAGAAGATGGTTTAATCGTGTTTATTTTGTCTTCCAGTGAGCCTAAACCATATGTTTGAATCTTGGACGTGTGAGAAGAACATAATCCAACTGTTTGATTCACTGAAGTACTGCAGAAAAACTAAAAATATCACTGTCACGCATGCACGCACACAAGCACGCACACACACACACACACACACACACACACGGAAAAAGAAAATCAACTGATCTCCTGCCAAGACACCCACCTACCTGCCCACTCGTACATGCAAAACACCATTTGTACCACACACGCATACAAACACACAACCACACGACACTTCACGCGACGATTCCTTGTGCCAAACCAACGACGGGGTTCTTATGTGTGTGTTAAAACAGATAATAGGGCAGAGGAGCAGGAGCCAGAGCCGCCAGCCACTCTCCGATTGTGCCTGGAGGCTGATAAGGGCAGCTCCCAGACCCGTGACCCCCAGATACGCTGTCTAATTCTAGACGGGTGAGGGGTTTGGGTGGCGGGGGAGGGTGGCCATTGGAGGGTTAGCCTCTGCGGTCATGAATTATTCCGCGTCCATGGTTGCCTCAGTACCTGTAGTCGGCACTGTGAAGACAGAGTCAAGGGGCTTTGGCTGACAAAGCCTTTGATCCCACAACAGCCACGCAGTCTATGATCAGCGTCTCTCTGAAGGAGGGCGAGCCGCCGCTCTCTTGACACACACGCTCCCTATGAGCTCCGACTCCCTCCAGCTCATTTTCCACCCTTCCCTCACTCCCCATCTGAACCCCTTAACTCTATTAGTTCAACTCCAAAAATATCTGCTAAACATACACTTTTGAAATTAGAGGTGTAACTGAACAAAGCCACGGTCTAGACGTACCCGCTGTGGCTTTTCCTCGACTGCCAGGTTGTACAAAGCTTTGTGTCTGGGCGCGATGCTTCCAATGCAAGACAAGGCAGAGCTATACTGTTTCAGCGCGATCCTTCTCCAACAACTACAAAGCAGCCAAAAATACCTCACCAGGTCTGCTGTGTTGGGGAAGTTCCTGTTGGTGATTCTTGTTTGGATTTTAATTCACGTGTGAATGTGACTTTCTTAAAAAGGACAGACCCAATTATGTAGATGTGTGGAAGTAACATAAAAACACTGTGCTACAGACAGTCCTCCTGGCATAATTAGTACACAATGCAACAGATGAACCAAAAAAAAAATGAATGCCAGCTCAACCCATAAAAATAGACTTTGGTGTTGCAATATCTGCTGTAAGGTTTCTGTTGTTGTTGTTGTTGTTTCAGTCTATACGTCGAGGGGCTGGGAGACGGCTGAAAGAACTTTTCACGATTGGACCAGGCAGGCATTATACATCATTACTGAAATAATTTCAGTGGCAGAAATGTACAGAGAACTGTAACAGGAAAGAAAAATAAATTGGACTTGGGAGGAGTGCAATGTATTTGGTTTTGAGGGATATTGAACATTGTGAACCTTTTGTACATATTTACAGCGTGCAGTTTGTACAAATACAGCAGCACAAGTAGTTGTGTTTGGAAAGCAGCATGCAGGTACAGTATCTCCTTGGGGAGAGACGGTGCAGCAGCTGTCCTTGGGAAACGGGGGTGGACGGAGTTTTAGCGCGGGGGTGCTGGAGCCGATGGCAGCTGCTTCGGGGTGAAAGCAGGGGTACAAGTCACTCATGTATTGCAGGGCCACATGGAAACACAAACACACACCTGCATTCACAATACTGGACATCTTAGAGTTATGAATTAGTCAAATGTGCATATCTTTGGACTGTGGGATTACGTTGGAGTGCCTGAAGAGGACCCACTAAGAAACAAGGAGAACAAGTCTGCAAAAAACTGAGGCAAAAGTACTGAACACAGTGCCACCATGTCAGACTCTACATGAACATTTAACATGCATAGATATTTAATATGCATGGATTTAATACACACACATAACGTATATTAGATAGATAGATAGATAGATAGATAGATAGATAGATAGATAGATAGATAGATAGATATGTTTCTTATCTTCATTCATTCACATTTAACAGACACACATGAGGAACAATGAGCTCGATTTTACAGTTGAGGAAGGGTTAATTACAGCAACATCCCAGCGGTGTCATTATGTTATAGCACTGGCGATGATTGAGGATGACGACGTCTGCCTTGATGACTTCACACTCAGCGTCAGCAAAGCAGCAATAAAAGCTGCCCTTCAGCTGCCTTTGTGTCATTTTGCAAAAATAAGAAAAAAACAACACCAATGGCATGTGTCATTTCATTTGAAAATGATTTAGTTGTGAATCTGTGCATTCTTGGGCGTGCAAATATGTGTTTGCTGATAGCACAAAGATGCTGACCATTGCATTGTCTGATGCATGTTGTGACTTGCAGCAAAGAAGGAAAAAAAAAAACAGAGATTCAGTGTGAGACAGTTAATGAGGTAGAGAAATAAATTAAGTTTGGGAGAAAACAAGACAGCTATAGACAGAGCACAGGTCGGTGTGCTGATTCAGTGTGCCCGTGGCCTCCAGAGAGCGCTAAGCCTATTAGCTAATAAAGAGGAAGTGGGTGAAAACAAGACAGAGGTGGCCTAATCAGGTTGGCCTGAGGTGTGAAGGCTTAAGTAGTTGTGGCTGGAGACCTGGAAACATGCAAGACAAGACCTTGCTCACTGGAGTCGCTCACTCTTTCTTTATTTAATCCAAGGAACTGACACTCGTCTCCAGCAAAATCCCTCCCTTGTAAGACTCAACGGAGACACTGTTTTCATTATTGCCATTATTTGTTAAACTGCAGGCTATTCCCACCTTTTCTCTGGCTTTCATTTTAGCAGGAGAAACTGTCCCTCCACCGTCTACCACTCAGTCATATCTGGGTCACAGGGCCAGTGGTGCTGGGGAAGGAAGCGCAGACCGCTCTATCCCTGCCACTGCCACCAGCTCTTCCAGCGTCACACCCGAGGTTCCCACGCCAGCTGGGAAACGGCCTGCTGGGACCCTGCAGCATGTTGAAGGTCTTCCCTGAGGTATGCCTAAGACACCTCCCCAGGGAGGCGCCCTGACCACACGCCTGAACCACCTCAGCTGGCCCCTCTTCCACGCGGATGAAGAGCGGCTCAACCCATCGCTCCTCGCAGATGACCAAGCTTTTCACCTTGTCTAAGTGAGAGCCCAGCCACTCAGCAGAGGAAACTCACTCCTGTGCTCGTATCCGTAAACTTGTTCATTGGGTCATGAGTTTTGGCCCGCGACCAGAGGTGAGGGTCGGAACGTAGATTGGCCAATAAACCGAGGGCTTTGTTTTCTGACTCAGCGCTCTCTTCACCGCAACACACTAAGCTAGCAAGCGCTAAACTGCTAAGTCCTACCCTCACTCATGAAAAAGACCCAGAGATACTTCAACTTCAAGGTCTTCATACATCAACAAAATGCAATTCCACAAAGCTTTTAATTTGCATCATCAAGAAATCTGTGTCAGAAACAACTTCCTCTAATTTGCAACAAAGTTTGTGCTCATTGAGACGGTATTTGTCTTTTTAGAATAAGAGCTAATGCTAAAATGTTTGTTTTTTTTTGGAAACAGGTTTGCGGAATTAACTGACGTATCCAACATTCATCACACATACTTTGTTTTGGTATAACAGCAGCGTTCTTTGTGGCACGATCTTGTAGGAGTATTAACAAATTGTTGAACTGGGAGTGCTAATGCTACTTTGTTTAGCTTTGCCTCTTCCAGCAGCCATGTAGCAATGTGTAGCGATGTAACTACAATTTAAGTAGCCTTTATATTTGTCTCCGAATCACTTAGAGGAAATGCAAGAATTGTGTGTATAAACATTATCATTCTATGTATTCTGATTGGAAGAGTTCCTATCCACATGCAATAAATGCTGGCACACCGTCATAAGAAGCAGCTGATTACAAAGAAGAGCCATGCTCGGGGTCAATGAATGCAGCGCGTCTGTTGATGCTGAGCTCATGATTCTGTATCGTATCACATGTTTGCATGTTCACTCTGCAGAGGCGGAGTTCACAGAAATATATGAGAAGAACTACGGTAGCGGTTACTCCCTTCGTGAGAAGAAGTTGCATCTTTCGAGAGTAAACTGCTCACTCCTTGCAAGTAAAAGAACAAAGGCCCAAAAAACCTCACTGTCTGTCGTTCTTCCACTGCTGATAGCTGCAGGTCGGGGGCGGCTTTTGTAGTTTTCCTGACAGGAAATGCAGGCCTTGTATTTTCATTTTACTTCTTTTACTTTTTTTTAAAACAAATTTCCAGAAGTTTACTTAAAATTTGTAATCTGCTTTATCAGAAACGCACTATTGTCAAGCAAAAGGAAGGGATTGAAACGTATGTGTCCGTTGCATTTAAACATTGGCAGGCAGAGACTGTGATTACGAGCCAATGACATTAACAGATGTCAGCTGATAAGGACGAAGCTATTATTACTTGCCAAAATTGATTTTATGATCAAGTCCTTTGCACATTTCCCTATATGTCCACCTTTTACAGCCCTATAGCTCTGACAGTGAAATTATACTTAACAAGAGGAAAAAAGAAATATAGTAGTCAGCTCTCCAACAAACGACTGTCTACTGTTGGGCCTCAGGAGACAATGAAAAGAAAAAAACAGCTTTGCATCTTTTTCAGACTTCCTATTTTCCAACTAGGCACATCCCTGTGGCTGATGTGCATATATCTTGTGATATTATCATAACGCAACTCTTAAAGAAGCACATCCGTGTTAGCGCACGTGAGCCTCTGCCTCCTCCCTGGACCACTGTAACGGTTGTCGGACCACCATCCTAAACAGCAAGAAGCGCCTGCCTCTACAGTGAGCCACAACTTCAGAAAACACATGAAATGTGATGCAAATGAATGGTAGCTAAAAATATGCTGGATACAACTACAAATCTGGAGAATTGCCTTTAGTTACCAGAACTGGTGCCACGTTTCTAAGGGGACAACGATCAGCAACAGACCTGCATAAGAAACAGTTTTTTTTTTTGTTTGTTTGCTTGTTTATTTTGCTGCATTTTAACCGGCTTTGGTTGAATAAAATTAAACATGACGCCTTGCAGTCTGATAATTGTGCCCTTAGAAACAGGACATGGTAACATAACAGTGACCCTCTGGATGCAAAGTTATATTCAGCATAATTTTAGCTAATGTTAGCATTAGCGTCCAAATAAAAGTCAAAATTCTAGCAAAATGATCTTTCTGACATTGGCCTTCACAGTTCTATGATGAGCCAACAAAGCTTCCTCTTCAGTCATGCAAATCTTTTCCTTGCTACAGGAGCAGGATTAAGTGGATGAATTAAGAATAATAGTCAAAGGTAGGGGAACTCAGCTGATGTAAGATTTGTAACCTGAGCGCTGGCCAAAGATTCTCTTGTTGGAGGAAGCATGGATCAATGTAGGCGTCTGGTTACAAAGTCTGCTAGGGGAGGGGGATTAGTTGAGGCATAAGTATATAAGGCAAGTGCCTATATAATCTTCAAGAAAAGGGTGGGAATAGAGGTATATGGTGCAGGATAAAAAAGTTATGTAAGGAGCACCAAGGTTTTTTTTTAATGCCGATTAACGTACTTTGGAAAAAAAGCACATTTGAATCAAGCAATTTTCAAATAGCTGAAGACCTTTTTTGTGACACAATTATCAACCACTGCATCAATGAGAAGCTTGATCTAACTAAAAGAAATTATTTCTGTCCTTGTCAAATAATCCAAATAGGCAGGCATACCAACCAGCTCACTGCAGGGGGAAACATCACACGCTTCCATCAACTGAGCAAGCTCAATGTTTATGACAAGACCTGCTCTAACAGGATAATAACAAAGAGGTCTACTTACAAGTTCTTATCTGGTTTTCCATATGCAGCTTTTTTTTTCTCCCTACCTCTTTCTACCACTCCCACCTTCCTCAGCCCTGCTGATGTGCACCGAGGGGAAACCTGACAGGGATCTATTACACTCTCGTTCACTGAAGCTGCCTTTGTGTGTGTGTGTGTGTTTGCGTGCAGCCGGAAGCTCATGACCATGTGGAAATAAGCCTACTTTGGAGTCGTCACCTCTCTAACAACATGACAATCCTGCCTCTTTGAGACATAATTAGACAATAATGAAAGCCGCGCACACATAACACATAATGCACACAACAGACAAAAAAATAAAGACAAATTCCAAGCGGGAAGTGCATAAAAGAAGAGACAGAAACTTGCAAAAATAGGCCAAACAAATTTTTGAGTGCACATTAAAGAGGAGGAATGTGTTTTCATGGACAAAGGCCATTTCTAACTAGGTTATAACTCCTGCTTTTTTAAAAAGAAGATTATAAGGAGATCTTTTATATTGTTGCCAAGCAGACAAGATATGTTTTACGTGCTGAAGCAGTACAAGGGTGCACCTTTGTAACCCTTTTTTAAGGTCGCTCTCACACCTTGAGTCTTGTGCTCTGTTGGAAAACAGTTGTTTTGTTCAGAATCAATTTGCATGTCTCTCTCAGGTGGTTTGGGGATTTTCAGTGTATTTTGGTAAAGCAGACACCCAACCTCTCAGGAGTTTTCTTACACCCTTCTGTCACTGCCTCATGCGTGCTGGCTGCACTTTTCACTGTGGGACAGCATCACCTCATCGCACGAGAACACATTTTACCAGATGTTCGACACCACATACAAAACAGAAAAAAAAATTCAGAGGGGCTGAGCTGTTGGTTGACCAGTGCCACCATATTGTCAATTTTGATAAGTAATGTTTAGGTGCCTGGTGCCAGGCAGCAAAAATAAAGACTATTTCTTTTTTTCTGGTGGCTGGGTTGGTTGTGTTGCATATCAACCACTCCAGAGTGGAAATAGATTCGAGTCAAGACTCCCCTTCCAGGCGTTCTTGGTTTGGGTTGTTCTGTTCTGCATCAGAGTAAGGTTGTTGTGTTTGCATCTCCTTTGGCTCATCAACTGAGCCAACAGAGAAACAACTCCTTGTTTCATCACATCTCCAATGTACCCGTTGGGAAATCACAATTTTGATTTTTTTTTTTTTTTTTAATTCAGCTCAACTATCATTGTAACACATTCAAATACTACAGCTTGATAAAACGATATGAAAGCATTGTCTTAAAAGCCTGACAAGAGTCCTTTGATACACTAATTTCCAAGACAGCAATGTCACTTGGAAAAGTCATAAATTGATTGATAAGAATATGACATATCAAATAAACATGCACACGTCTATGTACAGTCATTGCAGTGCAACCAGCAATATTGGCTGTCCCTTAATATCAGCAAGATGCCAAAAAAAAAAAAGCACGGCTGAAGATATAAGAGCAGCTGAAGTGGCAGGACACTGTGTAGCAAAACACACATTGAAGTCACTGCTTTGAGACGCTCAAGTGATTCAGGCGTCAGGCCTGACATGACTGATCTGCAGTGCTGTCAGCAATAACATGATAGGATCAATAGTCGGCCTGCAGACCACTTCTGCAGCTCTGTGTGCATGTGCAAGTGCCTGTTCTCTCCATCAATCAGCCGCTGGATAGCTGCTTATTCCGCTCTAAGGCTACATCAACTTCCGTGGCTCACTGTGGGAGAGGGCCTCCAAACCAGCATCGATGCGCAGCGTGCTGAGCCACAGGAAGAATGGCTGATTGAATGAAACCTTAGAGTGGTATTTGAGAGAAAAGCCCAGGACAACAACAGCGGCTCAGGCTGTCAGACTTATGCAGAGAAAAGCCCCAACAAAATGATCTCAGGTGAGAGGAACAGCTGAACAAAAACACTTGAATTTCTCTGAATGAATCTCACAACCATTAGCTTTAAGGTCGAAAGGCCGAGCAGATTTAATCAATAGTCGGCCTGCAGACTATTGCACAAATAGACTGTAAGGTTCCTACAGTTTCATATTGCAAAGTACAATGTTTGCTCTTTAAAATGCTTGTATCATGCAAGCAAGCTAAATGCTGAAACATCATAAATAATCACCATAAATTGACTACAATAAAATAAATTGTGTCCTTTTTGAAAATAACACTTGGTGAGAATTGCCATGTAACACATTTAATTTATCTTTAATTGTCAGCTCATTGGGCATGCTGTTTTTAATGTCCCCCCCAGATTGTGAAAAGCTGCTTGTAGAAAACAAGAGATTGTTTTATGTTTTATAATATCATTAAAGTAATTCACCTAAACGACAACCTCCAAACTACGGCAACGTGTGGGCGTAATCAACAAAGCCAGGAAGAGAAACGCTACATATGACTATATAACCAGCGGGACTATATGGACAACAAGCACCAAAATACATTTCTATGTCATCACAAACCTAGGCTGCGAGCTTTTGTCTATACTGTGGAGGGAACAGGGACAAAACAAAATTTCAAATAAAAATAAAAATGCCGTCACGGAGACATGAAGCAGGTGACACCAAAACACGCGGCTCGAGCATGGCAATAAAATCTCCGGGAGAAACAATCACGTTGCGAGGAATTCAGCGCACCACTCCTCGGCCGGTGTTGCCACTGTCGCCATCTGATCCTGCCAAGGCCTGGTCTTCAATCTTTGTTGTTGCACTGGCAGCCGACGGCGAGCCAGCCTCACAGGGGACTGGCGCTGAGAGCAGACGGCAGGAGAGCAGCGATGCCCAAGTTCATGCAGAGTGACAGCTAATGCCTTTTTAAAAAGTGGCCGCGGTGCCACCAAAGGGAACTTGGGTATAGGCAGTGAAAAGTTCACTCATCTCATCTCGGCTTAACATCGCTCCCCTAGCTCTAATCTGACAGCTTCTACACAGCAGCGTGTCTGAGAAGACCATTTCTCACCCTGCCCACTCAAGCGCTTTTATCTTTACATTCTAATGTGCCCTTCCCAGTATTTTTTCATATATATTTTTTTTTTCACCAGTCATCGATATTGTCTGCGTTCTAATATCCGCCAGTCTTATCCAACTCAAAGTGTCCCACCCTGCAAGACCAAATTTAATCAGACATAATAAAAGACAATTTAAAGGAAAATAATCTTTTCATCGGTGAGGTTGGACCTCACAGGAATTAGTCTTCAGCGTACGTCTTCAGTGTGTGGCAGTGCCGATGCGATTTGCGATATCACGCCGCTCAATAAGGCTACATAAAGATAAAAAGTTATGTTATAGGATGGTGAAAAAAGAAGAAAACTACTTTATTGAATATCATTAAATATACCCTGCCTTTCCCCTATGACAGCTGGGATAGGCTCCAGCAGACCCCCGCAACCCTGAGCGCAGGAACAAGCGGGCATTGAAAATGGATGGATGGATCATTAAATTTTAAATATCATTTTCATTATAAATTATTAAAAAAAAATAAAAAAATAAAAAAATAAACAGTAGGGAAATGGAGAGAGGATTCCGAAAATCACTGTCAATTGGCCAAATTGTAATCATTCTTGATCAGCTAGAATTGGCCATGAGGAAAAATGCAGAGTACAGCGGAAAAGTTGTTGTTTTCTTTTTTTAAAACTTTGTTTCTTCAAGTCAGAAGAAATTCAAAGTCTATCGTTGTCGCAGTTACTTTCTTAAAGTCAGAACTATGCCACCCACACAGTGTGCACAGCACAACAGTGGTCAAGGGAAGGACGATCCGACCTCCACAAGTCACATTCCGATTTGCACACTTGCATTCAAAAACACAACGGCAGTGCTGTGCTCGCACCGCGGAAAGAGCGCTAACAAGACATTTCTGTTGCATCCGGGGATGAAATGAGTCCTTCGCTGTCGCCAACATGCCACCTTTACAGCAGTCCAGGAAATCAAATACTCCCAACCATGTTCCCACCGTTGGCAAATTGAGGACAAGGGACTGTTGATTAATTATCCCGCCAGTGTGAACTGTTTACCTTGGTGATTACTGCTGATGAAAGGCGACACAAACGGCCGAAGAGCTACTTAAATTCCCAACCGTCATCAGGAGGACTGAACGGTGAGAAGCCTGAGCGGCGAGCTGGGTTTTTAGACGAGACGTGTTGCACTCGCACAGGTCAGCTGAATCCCACCTCTTCTAACACTGTGCACAAATCATTAATTACATACACGGCTCTTGGCTTCTCACATCCACAATGCAACACAACTTTTTTTTTTTTTTTTAATCCAATGACCTACTTTAGCTAGTACTTTTGATGAATCATTGTTCAGCGAGCTGTTTAACAAGATGAGAGAACGGGCATGAAGGTGAAGCTTAATCTGGTTGTCTGAGAACTACGCCACTCGAACACATATAGACCTATTACCTTCTAATAGGTCTCCCACCTTGATTCCATCTCTGCATGTCAAAGACGTTAGCCAAAATGAACAAAGTGCGTGAGAGACTGCGGCCCCTGCCTTTTGCCATTAGGCAACTTGATGTACGTTGCTGGGAGCTCTGCACAGGAAGGGACGTGTCGTGCAGGCAGCAGGCAGCCATAATGACTCATTCAGATCATATAAACAGATCAGTCATTTGCCAAACCAAACAGAGCCAAAGTGTGGGTGATGCGTACCGTAGGGAGGCAAGACAGCCATAGTTAGCTGATTTTTATTCTCTGGACCCATTATTTGAGCATTAGTGTTATGGATTTAATGTTTTGTTTTTTGTTTTTTTGTCTGGGGGAAAAAAACAAAAACAAAACAAAAACTGCTCTAACACATTGTCTGAGTCACTGTGGGATGACTAGCATATCATCCCGGCTTAATCATTAACACTCCCACAGACGCATAGCCATCGAAATGAAAACAGATGTTTTCACTTTTAATGACCAATTGCTGTTTATTTATTTTATTCAGCGGTAGAAGCTGCATCGGGCTGGATTCCCCAGAAAGGAGCAGCAGCCTTGCAGGCGCGCTGGCAACGGCGGAGGGAGACAAAGTGCACAGTATCCTGTCCCCACTGTTGGCTGCACCAAAAACCGAACAAGCTGCTGCCTGTGAGAGTCGAAATGGCCCTCAAGCTGCATTTGCCTTGAAATAACACGAAGCTGAAACACACTCAGTGGGGGAGGAGACGCACAACAGACTAACGGAGGAAGAAAAAGCAGAAGAGGAACAGATAGTTGCTGCAAGAGAGCCAAGGGGTCCACACGGCACAAGCTTTTTATTTGAATCTCTGAATATTATTTGAATATCAAATGATGGTGATTTTTCTCCAATCCATCCCCCATGCAGGACTCAATAGCACACAGTGCCTGTGTGAGCGCAGCATCACCCCAGTGAATTTTAGCTCCACTTCACACGATCCCTCTGACAATACACTCTGAATACCTGCCATGCCAGTTTCTTTTTTCTCCTTTCTGTCATTTTGCCCATGATGTTCCTTATCCTCTTTATCCTTTCTTACACCAAGAGGCATCTTTTCATTAATCAGTGTTTGTTAACACCGACTAATGTCAGCCTTAACAGGGCACCAAGATCCAAAAAAATAGGAAATAGGAAAGAGAAGAAAAAAACATAACAATGCTGTTGTGGGTAAAATGTAAAAAATAATAATAATATTTTCCTTGAAATCTGTAACCTCGGCACCCATAAGAAGCAGTTCCACCATTCTCACCGGCAGCCGCTCACCTGCGGATGCTCTCATTTCTTAGTGTCAACTATTTATTTTATTTTTTTTTCTTAAGAGCTCTGCGCAAATCTTGGATAATTTCAATGCATCGTGTAAAACTCCCTCTTACGGTTGTGTCTGATGGCGAGAGCATTTCAAAAGTTAAGCAGATTAAAGCGCACCTGCTTTCATCAGTGGGACAAGAATGTCGAAATGCTCTCTGCTGTCATCGCCGTCAATGCAGCTGTCAAATGATGACCTAATTAACAATTTTGGAGGCGGCAAATGCAGACAAGCGCCCCTGGAGAGCCTTGTACAACCACCAAAATAATGACTGTATACTTCATTGTGAAGAGGAGGGTCTATTTTTAGTTCCCATCATATATAGATTTTTTTTTAAAATATCATACATTATTGAAAATGATATCATTATCAACCCTGAGAAGGTCATTCCAGGTGACCTTTCGAAGCGGAACACTTTTTTTTTTCTTTTTTTTGCATGGACGTTTGAGCGTCCGCAACCTGATTTATTGCGGTTCAAAGAAATATCTCCTTTTAGAAGTCAAGTAATTGTGTGAGGATACAGAATCTGAAGAACAACCGCCCAGTGCTCATTGACGACCTTGTGTAACCATTCCACTTCTTACATACTGCTCTGATCAGCGCACCTTCGTGTGTATTTTCATGACCTAGCCAGGCCACTCTTTGAAACTTAAACGCACTGAAAAGTGGCTGCTTCCGCACTGTGAAACCTTCAGCAGCAGATATGTAATTCACACAGGTGCACGCATGCTCAGCGAGGTTTTCCAGTCCCCCCCCAACCGCGCCCACCATGCTCAGCCTCCTAGGTGAGTGAGTACATACAGGCCAGAAGCAGAGCTGCAATCTCAAGAGTCACAAATACTGGCTGTCGATCACTGATTTAATCCCCCTTATCACGCAGGCATCCTCCACACTGCCACCATGTTTAACCCCATTCTACTAAACCGATTGGTGGCCATTAGAAGTGAACGTATTACTGCTGCTGCATTGTGCGAGACTGAAATGCGTCTTAACCACATTTTGTGTTGATCCGACACAAGGTTGGAATGAGCTGAAGGCAGCCGTCGAGGGCAGCCATTTAGTGAAGCAGAAACATGCAAATGCACAGATTCCCGGGACGAATCCACTATCACAGAGAAGACGATTACGGAACGGTGGGAAAAAAAAGGAGCTGAATGGAACAGGATGGGAATTAGATGGATGGCCCGGGTGGTATGTTATCTCCAGCTGAGGAAAATGCTTCACATATGGTATAGATGACTGGGTGAGCTGCGAGGCAGCGAGCTGATATTCCAGCTTTATAAGCATGTTATAACCATGAACGGTTGTAATAAAATGACAGTAGCATATTTAATGAAACACTCAAATGTGCCCTAGATTTTAACAATGCAGCAGGCAGGGCTGGATATACATGCTGTATAATTACAATAACATTTCACGCTGTTTTACACGTATGTACACATAAACATGCGGTTACCATTTGAGTTTAAAATCTGGTTTAGCCGTGTTGATTAAATTAATCCCATTGCAACAGCGCTGCCCAGCACAGCACAGTTAATACTAGCAGGAAGTAAAGCACCAGATCACAATACAAAAAATAATATTTGTTGACCAGTTTCTAAGAAGGCATAAAAGGTAGAGTAGTATTGCCAAAAACTAATTGCAAAAAAAAAATCGACAGAGAAGAATCAAAAATAAAGGCACACTTTGCTGGATGGGCAATTTTAAAGGCTTCCTAAGTACCCAAAGTGCTCTGATTGATGGAGTTGTCCGACAGCCATTAAATATTTCCTGATTTACACAGGGCCTGATGATGAAGCAATCATCACCGCGTCCAGAGTGCAGGTATAAATCTCGCTGCCAGCAAGATCCATCAAACACACGCGCACGCGCGCCACACACACACACACACACACACACACACACACACACACACACACACACACACACACAAGACACAGTGGAAGGGCAGGGTAACCCGATGAGGATGAGACTGGATGGCTTCTGATCGCAAAAGCACAAACATCTGATTTTGTTGAGTCCAAACACAGACATTATCCACTCTCTGCGGCATCAGTTGCAAGTGTACACACACACACACACACGCACACACACACACACACACAGGCACACACGCACACAATTCTTCCTGACCTCCTTTTACAAGTAATGAGCAAGCAGTGCTATGTGGGAGCTCAGCATGCCTCTAATATAGGCCATAAGGCCTGAGCTAATTCAATTATGAAGCCTCCACATACAAATGGGCAGCAGCCCCCAAGAAAGGCAGCGCACACTCTGAGGCATCACTCCGCAGTAAACAAGACAAGATGATGTTCCCGCCCACAGGCTTTTGATCTATTAATACTGCCTCACTTTAAGTTGAACCAATACTAGGAGACACACCTGAAGTTGGAGGGGAACGGCAGAGGCCACGCGGAACGCAGCTGCATCAGCACGGCGGGAGCGTGCACGCAGCAGCAGCAGGAACCTGGAGCAGAGCACGGGACGAAAGAAAGCACGCACACGTAGACGTAGACGCGACTGATCTTTAAATCAGCTCAGATGGACAAGTTAAGTGTTTAGGATGCCGCTCAGCTAGTCATGACATCACTGCCTGCGCCATCAGGGCAGATCTAGCGGAAGCAAGGATTACTGCGCCTTGACTGTGTCAATTTGCAGTAAACGGGAAAAGATGACGTTTCCTGCCCGCAGGCTTTGATCCATTAATACTCCCTCGCTCGAAGTCGTACTGATTCTGGAATAGTCACTGAAATGCCTACCTCACACTTGAAGACGCTGGCAGATTCTGTAAGAGAAAAAAAATTAAAAAGGGGGAGGGGGCGGGCTTTTCAGGGACCAATGCGTGACAACCTTGCATGTTTAAAGACATTTTTCCCCCCAGTCACAGAGCTGTTAATCACAGTAACAACACTCCTCAGACGAGAATAATACTTGTGATAATATGAGACCTATTTGATTTGATTGAACCTAAGACAAGAATAAGACTATTGAATATTTCCCTGTGACTTCCAAAACCTTTAAAAATGTTGCCTTAAATTTCAAAGTGCACATTGTTTCCAGTGCTAAAACTGGCCTGCTCCTGTTTCTTTTCATTCTCCAAATTAAAAAAAAAAAAAACTTTTTTTTCATTATTACTGATATTTATGTGCACATACAAATCTAAATATAACTTTTTAAACTGAGTAGATGGCAGCATTTAATGACTCCTCCAAATATCTCCTTTTGAAAATGACACCAGCCTGTCACAATGAAAGGATGCAGGAAAACATGCATATCACTTTTGTTTTTACTTCCTCACAGATGTGTCATTTAATTAAGTTGAATTCAGGGCTTCTAATTAGTCTTTTTTTTTTTTCCTTTTTTTTTTTTTTAAATAAACCAGAAGTTGGAGCAGTACTTTCTTGAGAAGACATTGAGAATAAATCAAAATCCAAAACACTTTCCCTACACCTTACATGGTGTAATTTACATAAGATGTTGTAATACTAACAAATGTCAAAAGCAAAATAAATTCGATTAATTTTGCTACTAAAAGCATGTAATATGCAGCATTAAAGATGAGAAACCAAATGCTACTGGGGATGTTGTTTTTTTTAATAGTTCTTTGTTTTGTTTAATTAAGTGCGGTCATAAATTTGCCTATGATACCCTTATGGGGGGAAATGACTAAATATATATTTTACGAAATGAATTATGAAAAAAAAAAAAAACCTTTCCTTTCATTAGCCCAAAAGCGCTTTTGAAACACAAAGACTGATTGATTTGGCTGCACCACAGCACAAACCGCTCTGGCCTTTTACAGCTCCAACCAGCACATTAAAGTGGTGTGACTATCTGCAGATGGCAGGAAACTGACCACAGTGGATACATGAGAAACCACTTACTTTGACATCTCTTTGTCCTGTTGTCACAGTCTGGAGATTTTACATTGTTATGCATCATCTCAAACTGTTTTAGAGACCAAAGTGGTCGTATCGCATAACTTGGAAACCACTTTAGACTTGGAGATTTATGTCAATATTTCTGCAAATTTGTTGGCCGTCAAACTCAATTTTGTCTATTTGACAACCATTTTTTTTTTTTTTTACTGTGCTGACAAGAAAACTGAAATTGGGCATCGCCTACCCTTCACTCTGCCGTCTTGTGCTAAGCTAACCAGCAACAAATACAGCCCTCCTGCTCCCTGCTTTTCTTTTCCTTCTCAGAAGTCAGGAGCATGGAAAAAAGGCCTGAAGGCTCTGGAGAGTGATACAGTGCACTTGGCAGAAACACGTTTAGCATTTTACAGTGCACAGAAGGTAAAGGTCTTTAACTCAAGATTTAGTCCGATTTCCTCTGTCTCCGCTTCCATTTCCCACATGGCATCTTTGGCCTGAACCCGACTTTGACTGATATGTTCTTGCTAATGTTGCATCTACAGGCATATCCCATGCCCTCTTGGCATTCTGACCTACTGCCTCTTTCCCATTACTCTCTTGTGACACCCCCGCCTTCCTCTCTCCATTCTCCTCCTCTAATAGGAATAGATGATACTGCATTCCGCTCACTCGTTCCTTCACATCCCTCCCGCGACAGACCGACTGCCCTCACACCCAGCAACACACCATGCCATCTCTCAGCGGATATTTTCCCCCGAGTTCACAGGCAGCCTATTTGACACAGCGCAGTCAGTGGAGCATATGAAAGAGGGATGGGATGGTTTGACTGCAATGGGCCGACTGAGAAAGCAGCTAGACCGAGTGTGAAGGGAAGCCTCGGCACACATGTGGGACTCATGCGGGTATTAGTTTTACCACGGGAGCTTCCTGGCCACTTCCTTGGGAATTTGTGACTGAAAAGAGGAAAATGGCGAGAGAAAAAAAATTAAACAGATTTGTCAATGCAACCCACAAAAAATGTGAGTCTCGAGGTAAACAGGAAGACTTGGCAGATCAACACCAAAATGGCACGATTTAGATTCAGTCCTCCAAAAAAAAAAAAGCACAGAAAAATTGCGCAAGTTCCCCAGGCGACCAAGACCATTTTGTTTCCTGGGGGAAAATGATTGCTCAAGGCAAATTTTGCATCCATGTTTCTGTTTTTTTTTTTGTTTGTTTCTTCTTTTTTAGTGATTTTTTTTTCTTTCTCCATAAACTAGTGCGTTAGCTGTTCCCAAGGCCTTAGTAAATTCATTAAAGCAGCAGGGAGTGCACCGAGGGAAACGCATAACCCTTCCTTGCACCTGACTGACAGCCAAGGTGAGCCAAAGTCGAACCACAGGTTGCTCCTTGCGCTCTCACCACACCTCATTTCCTCGCTGTCTAACTCTTTTGTCTTGACTCTCACTGTGTTAAGAGGCAACATTTTCTCTCTCTCCCCTCCCATTTCTTTTGTTGTTTTAAATCATCTCTCCTTCTTCTCCTCTCAAAATCACCTCACGACCTTCCCTCAATCCCCTCTCCATGTTGTCATCTATTTCCCCTTCACCTTTTTTTTCTGCATATCCAGTCCCATCCAACAAGCAAGCTGAACTTCATTGCAGTGAAGCTGTGTTTGCTCTTGACTGGCTGCATGTTGTCGTTTGTACTTTAGGTAGGTTCACAATGATGTAGTGAGCAGGGATAAAGGGAAAAATAAAAAACAAACAAACAGCAGACAGGTATTTTTGAGTGCAGAAGCATAAAAAAAACAAAAAAGTGCCATAAATGTTCTGTTCTCCTCTCCCCTCTCCCTTTTTCTTGTAGTGTGACACCCAGCAGCTGTCCCTGTGCTGTGCCATAGCCTATCAGGGCCATCTGTGTGGGTGGGAAAGGCATCAGCTGCCACATCAGCACCGTGTGTGCACCCTTCTCCAGGTCACAGGTGGTGGCAGGGGACATCAGCAGGGAACAGGCATGCACAAAATGTATTCACTTCCATAATGCCATTATGCATTTGAATTTGTATGCTTCCTAGTAACCAATTCTAACATGGTGTAATTATACCTCAGTTACAAGTTCTTGGTAAAAAGTGGTAAGAAAAGTGAAACATTTCAAAATTTAGTAGATCCACTAGATCTATTAAAGATAACTAAACTTTGAGTGCCTAAGAAAATAAAATATCTACTATTTATGTTTTTTTTTAATTTTCTTTTCCTTATTTTTTTCCCCAGCAGTGTTTGTACACATTTTTATTGTTGTTTCTCACTTGACCATCCACTGTTGTCTCTAAGTTTGCCTCCCTGTCCAAGTGTCCACCACATTAACTCTCTACTACTAACTGTATTTTTTTTCTCACTCTGCTTTACAGCAGTGAAAGACTGCAGTTTCTGCCCAGGTGACTTGCCACGATAATGCAAAATTGAAAATAATCCACATCTCTACTGCAAACAGAACATTCTTGAAACAGATATGTAATCCATAATGAAGACTGTGATTTTATTTATTCATATATTCATTCACTTATTTAAGACCTGCTGGTGTGTAGCGTATCCAGGCACAACTCAAATACCTTTTTACCAAACCTATACACACAGGCACACAGTGAACACTAAGCACAACATCCATCTCATGATCCCTCATAAATCACTTCAGCATTTCCCTCGCCGAGAAATATTGCACATGCCATCAGACAAAATGTATGCACTCCAAAAGCGCTTACGTAGACATTTCATGCCCACCTTAAGTGCACTAAGAGGCTTGGACTTAACTCTCAATGGCCTCATTGCAACATATGCAGCGTGACCTGACACAAAACAAACAGTGGCCCGGACATCAAAAGGCACCAGTCAGCGATTCTCTCCCTAAGACTGGATAAACAAACAAACATTGGAGCCAAGACTAAGGTGAGGAAGTGGTCGAAGGAAGGGCAAAAAAAAGAGAAAAGAAAAGCATGTGAAGTCAAAATCATGCGGTTGGAGGCCAGTAAATCAGACGTAATAATAGTAGTGTTAGCCCCCAAGAACCGCAAGACCTTCCCTCTAGCTTCACGCAGGTCAATAATTAATTTAAAAAAAATAGCAGGCCGAGCAACCAACAGCACAAAACACACGCTCCCTGCCTCCCGCTTATACACACTCATATACACACTATTTGGCCCACCTCGTATTGGTTTTTAGAAATAGTGGGTCGTTTTGTGGCCGTTTACTTCCCGAGACCTGCTATTAATTCCTGTAACAGCAGCGAGTAAAAGTAAAAGCACTGTCAGGAAGATAAATAATGACAAGGCCAAAGCGAGCTCACAGTTCGAAGAGGGAAAAAGACATAAAGGTTGAGGTAGGAAAGAGATTAGAGTGTGATTCAAGTGTGTGCACCTCTCTCTTAACACACACATGCAAGGACACACACCTAGGATTTGTCCAAATGGATGTCTTTTTTTTTTTTTTTACCAAAAGCTGTGACAAAATGTGGAAACAGGATGTTATCAGAAATTGCTCAAACTGACAATGGAGTTATAGGTACTCCTTAACACTTAATCAATAAAATACAATAAAATGCCACCTGGCACCTTTCGAACTCAAGTAGACCTGTTAGAGGGTTTGCCCAAGCTCTATTTTGGTTCTGCTTGCAAAAAAAAAAAAAGGCAGATGTGTTGAGGCACTCATGAGGGTGATACTAAAATTGCCTTTATTGGTACATGTTTAATCTGTTAAAAACATGCCTACACGTTTCAGCCAAAGTGGCCTTTGTCAGGGCAAGGATAAAATGTTTGTCAGAGAGCTCAATTCACTATTAAATATTCAATATGAGCAGGTGGACGGTCACATGACCTGATCAGCAGTACCTGCCAATGACAAAGAAGAGGGTGAGAGACTCTGTACAACCTTTACACAATTAAATTACCTTTACCATTACACAAATAATCAAAGAGGAAAGTGAAAAATAAAAACAAAAAATATACAGACTTTTTCTATGTTGAGCTTAACAAGAGACTGAGGAACGATCATAACTCTCCAAAGATCAATCTTAATTCTTATTTTGGTTATGTTTGCCATTTATCTGATGTTGCTAAGGAGATACAGTCATACAAAACCCAACATATTTTCTGAATACCTATCTACAAGTGCATGTGAGTGAAAAGCCAAATGGACCCCAACTTTAAATACCAATGTGTGTCTGGACAAGGACTTGAATCAATTATATATATACAAAAAATATAAAAGGTAAGTGACTGTGCTGCAGGGCACTGTCTGTGTGCTGAAAGGTGCAGTTCAATGTGTTGCAGCAGGAAAATGTCAGTGAGCGAGCAAGCAGCTGTTTGGGTATTTGGAGCTATCCAAGGTCCTGAAACCCCCTTAGACACACTGGACCAGTTTGGAGGAGCAGACAGGAGAGTGGAGGCCGCGTGGGCTGAGGGGAGGAACTGTCCAAGCTAATGAATCACTGAGGCGGCTCTCCTTTCAGCACTGCTTACCTTCACATTCATGAGGCGAGCCACTGCCAGGCTGCTTACTTATATCCTTTATAATATGCAACTGAGTGTCGCACCTGCCATGAATGAGACTGACTGGATTTCTCTGTTTACAAACAGGACCACCGTCCAGGAACTAGAGGAGACAGAGTCAATAAAGAGGACTGGCACGCAACTCTGTTTGGATGGGCTGTCAGAACAACAACAATGTGTAAATCCTAACAAAGTTTTGCACAATATTTAGTTCTTAATGTTTTGGAAATGTAAGGTTAAAAAATGTGTTCAATGTTATTTAAACTGGACACTATTACTGCTTAATGAATTGGATTTCAGGAAGATTAAATCAGATTCGAGGAGATATCCGAGAAAAGCATTTCCACAAATTCATATGAAATACACTTAACAGGTATGGGCAGGAAAATATAATTAATAGCTAAGAATTTTAAATAAAGGTGGCAACCAGTCTGGGCAAATTAAACATGTGCATAGTTCCCAACACTAAGAATAGTCTAAGTTAACAAATTATCACGTAATGAAAGGCTTAACAGCACCAAATGATGAGAACACAGTGGACATTCTGATAATTATTGAACAGTGTAACAGTTTACAATGAACTAATCTAGCTTGGAGGGAGGTTTTGATGCCAAATTTATATAAAATAATAACCCTAAATAAAATGAGTTTGCATCCACCTGTTTGTTGTTGGACATTTAGTTTAAAAGCTAGTTTGAGGAAACAACACTAATTTTTTGATTTATTATTTAATTTGTGATACGACACTGCGTATCACACTTCCATTTCAAACCCACCTAGTACTACTATAAGGGGCAAGAAGAAAGGTGTGAAACAATGCAGGCAGGTGGAGTTATTTAGATTTTGTAGAATTGACAGCAGTGTAAAATATAGTGACAGTGCTGGGAGCCAGTCATTGAAAGGCTCACTGTTAAAGTTTGCCAATGGACCGTGAGCACAAGCCATGTCCTTCCTTGATGGTCATGGAGTCCTTGCAGCCTATCCCACAGTGCATTTTGCACTCATTGTTTCTGGTTCAGCTCCTCTGCTCTGAGCCGGACAGGCTGGAGGTGGCGATGCACCGCGTAGTGCGCTACCATCACTCCATGATATCAAGGTCAGCGAAATCCTCAGAGCTACTCAGCATCTAAACTCTGTATGGTGGACAAAGAGAGTTTCAACAAAATGATATTTGGGAGCAGAAATAATGTGGATGAGGGTGAGGTTTGACTTTAAAATGTAGCTAAACTAAGTGCCTGTTGAAAACATTTCTTTCGATCTAATTTAAAATTTTAGAATAACTGCTACATATTTTTTTACTTTTTTTTTTCTTTCTTAACAAGCCTGAGTTACACTTCGTGTTGCTGTTTGATTACTCTGTTCATCTCAACTTAAAAGTTTAATAATGCAAAAATTTTAATCAATCACAATTTTACAGATTGTGTAATGTGTTGTGAGACTGTAATTATACCCTTCAATTTTATCAGTTATCTAATTTCTGGACCTTTTCTTTACTCCAACTTAAGTAGTAAGTATAGAGGCTGCGTAAGTGAAAGGGATGAATACAGGCTGGCTCTTGGTGGAAATCAGCAGCTATGCACGTTAATATTAATGTACCTCGAGCACTGATGGAATGAGACATCCCAACAGGACTGTCCGCTCTGCCATTCTTATTCAATGTATTCAGACATCATTAACAAGAGATCAAGGATGTCTAAAACCATTTATAATGGATGAATTCCGAGTGCTAAGGTAATCGTTCATGGCAACATGGAAAAGTTTGAGGAGAAAGATCTTTGACCTGTGAGAGTGCAGTGTTTTCTGTGCTCTACCTTGGCTGAGGACTCAGACAGGATAAACTGGGAACGAGATGGAGATGTTGATGCCAGAGAAGAACAACATTCAGCGCCTCTCCCCGCTGGCTCGCTGCCAGGCCACACAGTTGTGACTAAGTCATATGGATTCAAGACTGATGCGAGAGGTGGGTTAATCAGTGAATGGTGACTAACTGGAGCAAAGTGCCCCCCTTTTCAGATCACAGCATTCCTTGGGGAGATTGGCTTAGCTGGAAGAAAGCCGTTCAGTCGATAATGCCTTCAAGAAGTTTGACAGGGCTTTGGTGAAGGCTGACTTTTCAACAAAATATCTGTGTTTTGAGAGACCTCGGAGACCCGCTGAGCTTCTGTGATCTCCCGATCCTTTTCCTCACTGCCCTCTCTTTCATATCTTCCATGCAAGTGCTTTACTGTGTCGCTCTCAACCTAGAAGCTATTCACTGTGTTGATATCGATCTTTTTTTTTTTCTTACTTGTTCGTTAGACATCACCGCCAAATTGTATTTTTGGTACATTTTGCACTGCAGAGGTCACATGAAAATGTGTGTTTCTGTTGTACTTCAACTGAGAGGACATGTTTGGAGCTTTGAAAGTTGTTTTTCTTTGTTTGTTGGTTTTTCTGAAAGGCAAAACTCTGTAGAGTGCTGAGTATTCAACTTTGCAGCACCATGCAAAAATAACTTGGCACCGTGTTCAGAAAAAATCTTGTGACTGTTTCCTCCACTTCTCAAAAGCGAAAAGGGGTCAGCGAGTGACAGGACACAACAATGGTAGAAAATCCAGGCTACATTCCCAGCCTTTCACTCTGTCAAAACAGACACGCACTTCTCTGCCACTAATACCCCATTGTGACACAAACACACATACACACACACACACACACATACACACACTTCCTGTCTCGCACACATTCTACAGCTTGGCCTACACGGGGGGGCCATGTCAAATCACAGCGTTGTTCCAGGGGGCTCACTGGAGGGCACGAGTGGCCTTATATGCCAGCCCCAGAGCGCACAGGCCAAGTGGTGTGTCACACCAACCTGGAAGAGAGTGGCTCGGTGCTCTGGCGAAACCTGGGCAGCTCTATTTTGGAACTGACAGAGGGACACTGAGAACATAAGGAGAGACAGGCAGGGGAAGGCTCGGATGCCCTTAAAGCGCTAAACCCCAACGATTAGCAACACTGATGGGAGAGGTGGGCTCCCCTCCCAAAACAATTACATATCTCTTTCATTTGTTCCCTGGAGCCGACTGTGAATGATACAAAATTTAAAGTATCTTATATAACAATTAATTCCTAACAAATAAATTGCACTTTGCAGGCTTGCCTCTGTGACGTCAGTGCTGTGATGTTTTCGGCTGCAACCATTGGTGATTCATCCAATCTGTCTGACAACATTATTTTCCTTTCTTTAAGGCCAATATATGAACCATAATAGCTATTTTCTGCTTGTTCTATCTAGGCAGATCTACTATAATACGTCTTTAGTTGGAGCTGACAAAAGTCTTCATTGTTTTTACAGTGATGTACATGAGTTTGATACCCTTAAAACTTTTCAATGGAACTATCTTAAATTATTCAGCCATAGTAGTAATTGTAATGTGATGTATGGTAGGTCGAAGGCATCTTGCACGGCGAGGAAATAGTAGAAACACTTAAAATTATTTAGTTATATTTTAAAGTTCCCACTTTTCTATTAGAAGATTTTTCTTTTCCAGACTCAAGTTGAGGACTTTTATCACACAAATAAATCAGCAAAAGGGTGTTAGTCAGTTAGTTAATTCACAAAAAAAAAATCCCGCTGTCCTTGACATCATAAAAGTCTGATTTTTAGGCAAAGATCTTGAATGACCAAAACAATATAACATTTTATATGGGTCCACTGACAGGGTAGAGACACATGGAAATGCTGAACATTAGAATGGAGAGGAGGAGAAGAGCTTGAGTGTGCATATAGCTCACTGAATAGCCAAAAAACAGGCAGATGGAGTTTTTCCAAAAGACTAAAAGAAAAGCTTGCACAGCATCGGAGCAGTTAGTCAGCAAGTCTGGCTAAAGCTAAAAGGATGGATGGGTTGACTGATACGACAGGACTTGAGATGTGGAGAGGGATGGGTGATCAGGGACTCCCCCCATTTTCCCTCCCTATCTTTTTCTCCTTTTGCATTTTTGACACATTGAGCGTTCATGTCTTCACTTTTCCTGGCAAAGCAGCATGGGGACAGCTTGAGTGGCAGATCAACGCCGATTGGTCACGGGCCTCAATTGTCCCTGACAAACTCTTGGATGGCAGGAAGCTATGCGTCAGCATTGGAAAAAGCTATTTAAACTCAACTTTGAAGTCCAACATGTGGTGCTGATAGAAAATAATCACTATAACTTGCCTTCATCTGAATTATAATCACAAGAGAAAACAATGATGGCAAAGATGCGCAGAAACTCCAAAAGCCCATTAATGCCAAATGTGATGGAATTTTAGTGCCCATTTCATTTCTGTGTTTCTCCTTTGAATCCCAAAATGGTGTCAGCTGTCATTGCTCAATTGCACTTTGCTGTCTCTGGCTCATTACAGCAGAGAGAATAGCGCTGGGTAATTGTTTGACCCTGCCGGCTCAACCTGCGTCCTTGGCTGCTGAGAGCGCTCGACATGAGGCTTCTGTGGAATAAATGGTGGCCATTCCCACACTCTGCCCCGTGCCTGTTGGCAAACACAGCGCCATATCGGTGACAAGAGAGGGCGTCGCGTAGGTACGCTGACTGCACAAACCAAATGCGGGCCCACAGTAGCGCCACCTCTCTGCGAGGACCCATTATGCCGCAGCAAAAGCCTTTCCCTCTCTGCTGTGAAGTGGCCATTGTAGTGGGCAGAATAGCCGTCGCTCCCCATCGGCCGGTGAGAAAAGTGGTTTTGTGATGAGGTTGAGTGAGGCCGCGGCGGCGGCAGTGGACAGTATCTCAACATCATGACCCCCATCAGCTCTGGAATGTCCCCAAATACTTGGGCATCCTTTTTGAAAGTCCAGATACAATTTTGGCCAGTGAATGGGGCGCAAAGAACTGATACACTCCGGCATTGAGCGAAGCCACATTTCAGAACTTAGCAGCAGGTGGAATTTTGTCGCCTCTTTAGCTGCGGTAGTTTGAATGCCTTGTGTTGATCTGGCTGCAGGAGAGATTCTTTGAAAATAAATGTTTATCTGTAACGGAGGGCACAGGGGCCTGATGGGTTTTCCAAGAGATGGATAAACTGTGATGTAGCGCTGCAGTTCTCTTAAGGGTGCTTGACTGCAAGCAACATTTACAGGTTTTCAAGGTTCTCCACCGGGAGTCGACAAGCAGTTCGGGAGGACGGCTTCAAAGGAGAAAAACATAAACAGCGATGCTCGGATTGTTGAGAGCGTGTCTGGGGAGGCTAAATGTCCGATTAAGTGTGACTCATACGCAAATACCTGCGTGGGAGCGTAACACAATCAATATCTGAGACTGATTGGGCTGAACTTTTCTTCCAAATCTGTATGCGACTGGAAGACACTCTCAGAATATGCTTAGTTGATTATCTGATTCATTAAGTAAACAGCCCATCAGAGAGAAAGAGAAAACCTTCTGATTATTTCAATCATCTCTAATTAGGTGTGTAGGACTGTTTCTGAACAGCAGATGTGCGATGGGCAGTAATGTCCAGCGTTTGTGATTGGACGCAATGCTATTGTGCTGTAGGATATCCAAGTGTTACGCAAACAAATTGCCTGATTATGGGAAACTAGAAATAGTGCGGATGACTGATATCCCACAGCATGCGGATTAGTTACTAACACCCACTCTTCAATTATGAGCATAAAACTCTTATGTGGGGTTTTTTATGTCCCATATCCCCGTTACGCAACCTGCTCCACTTTGAAATAGGATGCTTTCACACAGCTAACCACATAGCATACCCTGCAAATGAAGGGGCGCAGTACAGATAAAGACGATGGCAGTCTTTTGCTCATATGTGACGTAAGACAAATGGGGCCGAGAACAGTCTGGTCCAACTGGCCCCCGCCGTGTGTTTACTAAACGACTCTCTTCAGGATATAGGAGAACATGACACATTAGCAACAGGGAGGAGGCATCAGCTGATTTTGTCCACAACGTGCCCTCCGGAATGCGGAGTCAGGGATATTTTTAAACCTGAGGAACAGCTGCCTTGGCACTCGAGTAATTTAGGTGAAAGAGCTCACTGGTGCTAAAAAGAATATGTCCCACACCTGAAACATAAGGCGACCCGAAAAATCTGTCAAAGCCAAAAGTTCTCTGGGGTCTGGTTTGGCTCGACACCTTAGGGGTGGATGACATTTGAGGCGCAGCTTTAGAGGAGATGAGCTGCAGACATGACAAAACATCTTGACGTGTCTTCTTTTTTTCCCCATTTCTCTGTCACTTCTTGACAATTCCTTTTGGAAACCTCAGCCCGGATTTTACCCGAGCCTCTTTGGAAAGGCGAGCAACGCGGTAATACAAATATTTCAAGTAAGGCTCTCACTGGAGGCTACAAAGAACATCTTTATTAATTCATCCACAGTGCCTGCTTTTTTTCGAGGTGGCTGTGATATGTAAAAAAAAAAAAAAAAAAAAAAAGAGGGGATCTGGGATTACTATCAACTTTAAAGGAGAAGAAGAAGAGGAAGAGAGGGAAATGTTTCATCCCAGATTCAGATCTACTTACAAAATCAAGACCTGATTTTTGAGGAAATCTGTGTGACACAAGTCGGTGTTTTCCTACACTTATCCAAATCGGGGGAAAAAATAAAGGTTTCAACTCATCTAGCACTATCTCAACTTCTTATGCTTCTCCGTCTGCAAAACAGATGCATACGTTTGAGTGTGCTTGATTCTTGCCAGACAGACTGCAGATATTTCTTTCAACCGAGACGTGGATTTCTAGCCAGCGTGGCCACACAGGAGGGAAGGGCGTAACTTGATCGAATCGTAAGGGCCCTGCTCCCTCCTCTACTCCCTCTTGTTTTCCTCCTCTGCCGCCCCTTCCCTTCTCTTTCTCTTGCAAATCCGTGCCCACAATCACTCGGAGACAATGAGAGGTCCTACAATCCACGGCTCCATCATTGGCCCTTCCACATCTACTCTGCCACTGCTTAATCAAAAGGGAGAAGCGATAAAGGGGGCGGGAGGGTGAGCGGAGGCAGGGTATGTCTTCCCTCATCACGTTCCCTGCAGCTAAGATGGAGGCGGTGAGGAGGAGAAAGACCAAATCTCTCATTTCATCCCCCTTCGCTTCTTTTTTTCTTGCAAGTTAGCGTCTGCCTTCTTTACGGCTCCCGTAAGCCCTCCCACCCCCCACCCCTTAACCTCCCCGTCTCTTGCTCTCCGCGGGCGCATTGGTGGACGGGTGGATGGGAAGATGGATGAGGGCCAGGCGGCAGATCGGCAGAAGAGTGAGTTAATGAGGCAGATTGCTCTTTTCGCCGTCGTGCGAGGGATTACAGGAAGATTACCCATTTTGATTCTCCCCTCCTCCAATTTGCTCTGGATCTCTGCGGTGGTAAAGTGAAGGGGCCTGGAAGGGCAGCGAGGGGATGGCGTTAATGCGCCTGTTTTGATAGAGGTGAGACAGCAGACAGAGCCTTGGCTGTCAGTCGGGGTGGGGGTGGGGGCGGGGGTGGGTGACAGCTGCTCAAAACACTGAGTTGAGAACAGATTTCTGGGTGACACCCTGGATTTCAGAGCAGCTTCGAGGGCGGCGTGCCGACAAAACGCACCCAGTGAGAGACCGAGTATCCCGAAAGTCGCACAAGACGCAGCTCACTTCCACGACTTCATTCTGAGATTAACTCACAACAAATCAACCCCCCCAGAAAACACACACACACACACATACATAGAGGGCACTGAAGTCAATAAGTCATTTGTGAAATTGAAAAAAGGTGATTTTTTTTTTCTCTCTCTCTCTCTCTCTCTTTCTAGATTGTTCAAATGGCACTCGTATTGTGTTGGCCAAGGCTGATGACATTTGAGTTGAAAGGCTGGGGATTTGTATGCAGGCAAAGTCATCAGAGGCCTCGTGTCAGAGGTATATGCGACAAACAACAAAGAAGCGCGGGACCTCAAATCCACTTTTTTGCACTCACTGCATTACAAAGAGTGAAAAGGTCTGGAGAAATTATTCAAATTGCGGGGGAATTTGCAATTATTATAAGTCATCTCAACCCACAAAGGCAGCGTTAAGCACCCTTCATGAAGTGCACTGAAAGCTCCGAGAACAAAAAGTAGAATCATGCATGGGGCTCCATTTTCTGCCAGCACTGTCTGCTTTTTTGTCTTTTATCACAAAGGGGAGTATTATTTACTTAACTATTTAGGTATTTTCAAAAATGGCTGTCAAGAACAGAGTCATTCGATGAGGTGCCACCGTTTCGACCTGAGTAATATTTGACTGCAAATGAGCAGGTGCTGCTGTAGCGGTTTGACACGCAGCAATGATGTGGAGATGATGAGGGGATCTCCGCTGACGACGACTTGATTGCACAGGAGTAAGTTTATTGCAGAAAAAGTCGAGCATCAGTCAGGCGCCCAGGTTTGACCGAGGGAGGCCTCGTAGCCGATGTGGACGACTCCGAAAGATACAACACCAATGCCATCGATATGTACACTTATCCTTTTACGGGAACACTTCACTCTCCCGGAATCCAGGAGTAGATGGAGTTGTTCACAAACCATGCATGGGGAATATTTAACAGATTTTATGGTGCTCTGGAAAACCTTTTCTTTGAAGTTTACATTTGTGCTTCCTCCGGCTGGAAGTAACCCGTTAGCACAGACTGCATGATTAACTGTATGTTCATCCTGTTACCATATACTAAAAGCTTATGACGTATGGCAAAAATAAATCTTCGCTCAACCGATGAAACAATCTAATGAAACAATATTTACCCAACATATCATATCCAGTCATACAATGCAATCCTACAGAATACACTTTGTCCTCATAGATCAATGTGGCCTTATGAGCCAGATCTGACATGCATATATGGAACCAAATTCCATTTTCCTGCCTCCCATTTCACAAGAAGACGACAGCTGGCACTACGAGAGCTACCACTTCCTGACAGGACAACTCATTCTATAAAATCACTTTTTATATATATTATTTCCCACCACTTTAAGTTTTTTATCAGTCTAATAATTCTCGAGGATATTTGAGTGCCATTCAAAAAAATGCACAAATGGTTGGAAGAGAAGAAAAAGAAAACCCTCAATCACAGTGACCACTCCACATGGTATAAGTGGCTGCGCCCTTGCCATCCGCCTATATGCCCTCTCTCCGCAGCACAGCTGAGCTGGCACGCTTTGCCCGCCCTAAGTAATCCCAACCTCCTTCCCGCCCTCCCTCTCCATCACCACCTCGCGTCTCACGATCACGGCCGCGTCGGTTTGTTATTTATTGCATTCATTCGCTCCTTGGGTCGGCGCCTGATCCAGGAGAGACGCACCCAAGTGGACGTTTGGAGACGCGGTGGCGCAGGAGTGCGCGTGCAGCCGCGGTGTGATCAGGAACCCCCTCAAGAAACGCGTGTGCGCGCGGGCATCGTGCTGGCCACATACACTTGGAGTAGGCACGTCAGACGACGTGGCATGAACGCCACGGAGCAGCATCGCACAGCCACTGTGCCCTTCAGCCAATTTGTAACGCAGCTGGTTTTTTGTTTGTTTTCTAATTTGTATGATCTTTAATAAAGTAAGACTTGGCATTATTGTGTGTGACAAGGTTTTTTTTTGTATTTATTATTATAATTTTTTGATTTTTTTCACCTCAAGGATAAATTGATGTGTAACCGGAGATTTAAATTGTATTCAACTCATTGCAAGGTGCCAGATTACAAGGCGATTACCGCGTGGGTAGCCTACGATTCCAATCCATTAAAAATGAATGAATAAATAAATACAAGCCCAGTGCTAAACGGGAAGAACGAGTCAAAGTGTTCGAGTAGTGCGCTGTGCCGAGGCGAATTCTATCGCATGCGATTTAGGACGTTTGCATTCCGAGCAGTTTAGGATACCGTGCGAGTGCATGGCGCAACCTGTGAAAGGAACCCCGCCAGAAGTCGCCTGCGCGTTGCGTAAACACGCCGGCAGCTTTTCGGCGCCACGGAAACTGACTTTCACTCGCCGAATTTCCGCACTCGGGTGCCGCTCGTCAAGCGTGCCTTCAAAACATTCTTGTCCGTTACACACATACGCAACCCAGCTCACACACGGAGAGAAACAGGCGTTCAAACACGCACATGCAGACGCTGGATTCAAAGTGTCTTCTCCCAAAGCCGTGTAAAAAAAAAAACATCTCAGCTCACATCACTCGCCTCAAAATTTTATCCAAATACTGAACCCTAACGCGTCCTGCCGCGACCTGTATTTAAAAAGAAAAGAAAAACTAAATACATATATTTTCTCTCAGTTTCAACACGAGTCCTCATTTAGAGCTAACGGTGAGCAGATCAAGTCATTACAGCCAGTAGGTAAAAACCCCACAGAGGAAGATAATAGAAAAAGTCCTTACTTGTGTTGTGCCGAAATTCCTCCGATATTATTCTCCAGACTTGACGAGATTAGTAAATATTCCTGGGTATAGCCCGAATGCAGTTTGCACTTCTGATTCTTTTTATGATCCAGAGCGCTGAACAGACCGAGGACGCAGAATTTTTTTTTTCTCCCCCCTTGCTTCTTCAAGACAGATGTGAACGGTCCTGGCAGAGCCGCTCTACCTGCATCCCTGCCATGGATGCGCACGGGGGACCGATTCGCCGCTTCCGACTTTCCTTTCAAAGGAAAATCCAGGCGTCGGCTGGCGGACGCGTGGCTTTTATTTTGAAGTCCCTTCCCTCGTGGGCGACCCTGGCTCTCTGCGCGCACTTTGCCGCACCACCTGCATCCACTCCAATCGCAGTCACAGAGGCATCAGCAGCGGTGGCAGCGGCGCCGCACCAAAGAGGTTTGCCCACGGAGACACGCCCCGCTCTGGCGGAAGAAGGCAACTTCACGCACGGACAAGGGAGACTCGGGGGCACGGATGTGACGGCTGCGACATACCAAACGGCCCAGGTGGTTGCACCTGACATCCAGGGAGGACGGAATAAACGGAATCTGATAATAAACAGTAAACTCCAAAAACACAACTGGAGAAAACAGCGCATTTACCCGTCTTTTTCTCGAGGTTGTTATGGAAATTATACAGTAGAAATCAACACCTGGCTTGGGAGCATTGTCACTGAAAAAAAGGTATCAGTGCCCTTTCTGACATCATAAAGAGTGAATGTGAAGTACGCTGAAGTATTTTTTTTCTTTGAAAAAATAGAACACTGTAGAATTTTTTTCTGTTTGTTTGTTTTTTTGTTTTTTTGTTTTTTTTACTTATAGGAAGTTTCCTGAAACCTAGAAACACATTATTGTTTGAAAATATTGGTCAGTGAATTTTGCAGAGTACAGCAATTTTAGAGAGGGGCCACAAATAAATTCCTTCCCATTCTCAGACAGGTGAATTTGCAGCATGCATGAATGCTGGCCAAAGAATACATCCAAATAATGATATCAAATGTGACAGCCCACATTGCTGCCAAGCTAATTATATAAACTACACTGTCTGAGTCAACATGCAGCAATTTATAATGAGTCACTAACTTATCTGCGGAAGATACAGAGGCCTAACTATCAGCAGCGGCACCACTATTATTTTCTAATGACAATCCAACACCCTCTCACTCTGACATTATATTTATTTTATAACACAATGGCAGCTCCGTTTGATCATCATCTTGCAGGAGAATAAACATAACATAAAAGAGATTATGGTTTATTTTAAGGATTAAATACATGAGTAAACAAGACCCAATTGAGGGGAACAAGGATTATCTGCAAGCAGAAAACAATTTATGATTATCTGCAGGTGAATTCCAGCCATCTTAAATAAGGTTAAATCACAGTATTACCTGCTTTTATGCTCTTAAATCATTTTCAATGTATTAAAATGGAGAATTAATACGTTCACAATATTTTGACTTGAATATATTCTAAATTAAATTAAAATTTGTATTCCTGAAGTCATTGAAACAGTGTAAAATGTGACACTTGTTCAAATTGGGACGTCACAAAATAGAAAAAAAAACTGTAATACATGTGTTTTCATTTGCCAACATCAAACATTACAGGGACCTCTAGTCAGGAGGCAGCCATGACCATTGCCACATATTGACAGTGGATAATGTAGATCCACTGAGGGTTTCCAGAGTTTACCTTGACATCACTGCTGGTATAAGAAAGGTGTGAGTTCAAGATCAGCATCAGCAAAGAGAGATTCAGATGAGCACTGTTTTCTTTCTGCTTTCTTAAGTGCTGCAAAGCCTTACACACTGGGCCTTGTAAAAACAAACAAACAAACAAACGTTCAAATCCTTTTGTGTTTCTTTTTTTTGTTCTTCTTTTTTTTTTAAGCCACCCTCCACAATTTTGCACCAGACTATAAATCAGACTGTGATCAATATCTCAAATAAAAACCAGCCAGCCTCTGAGCCACAGTCGAACTCTTGCAGGAGCATTAAATTTCCTCGACAAGTGGAATCACTTCTGATTGGCTAAACTGTTTCCTTTTTTCTGTGGCGCCAACACCTGCTACTGTAAATACTGGCCCCTTGCCACCACTACTGGCAAACACACAGCTTCACCTGCACAACTGGGCCAGTTCAATACGGGCCTTCGCACAGGGTCATCGGAGCCAGATAATCCCTTTGAAGCTGAAAAGGTATTTTCCCCTCATCAACCCTCACTTCCTCATCTCATTGCCTCAGAAGCAAGACTGACAAAGTTCCTCATTAGTAGCCATACTTGGCTGCTGCTGTCTCAAGCTCAGTGGGGGAGAGAATAGTTCTGCTCATCATGTTCCACTTCATGTCTGCAAATTGTCACAGTGAAAAGTCTTCATTCCAGTTGGCTCTCCTCATTCACAGGATACGTATTCTCGGCTCGGAGCACTGCACTGGAATAGGATTCAGCTGCATAAATGGCTGGTTTGCGTCTTAATGGGTGATCGATCAAAAACAGCTGGGAACTATTGAACACATATAGGCCATTGACACAAAAGTCAATAGTGTGTCTTCTGAGTGCTTTTACAGTGAATCTCATCAATTTCACCGTTGGCTCTCTCTACCTTGAAGGTTTATCTGTGTCGTTGGTTACACAACACAGTGTCGACACAACAATCACAGTAATGTTCAATGAATCTAGAGGGAGAGCATCAATCACGGGTTTACTGAGCAGAAAGGTGCCAAAAAGGCCAGTGACCTTGGAATTAATTATTCAGGGAGAGTATGTGTAGTCAAATGAGACAGTAAATATGATTGACATTTCAAAAAGTTGTTGGTTTGTACTCTTCAAAGTTATGTGTACATGATCTGTTCACGACGAAGAGGCGGAAAAAAACCTAAAGATGAATTGGTGTCACCAGACAACAGTGTCAACTGATATTTCATTTTTGTTTATTTTGAGAAAAGTGTTTTTCAAAATGTGCTGCACTAAAGAAACACTCCTCATATTGAACCTGCTTTTTACAAATCCAGATTATTGAAAGTTTTTTTGTTTTTTTAAGTTAAGGACCACTGGTTCTAGTCTACTTAGTACTTTTTTAGAACAAAACAGTGGCCGGACATGCAACAGCAAAACACTGTATCCCTGTTGGCACAGCTGCTGCACCAATGCACCATGTTATTTATGATATAAATTGTAGATTCGGCATCTAATCCTCCTTCAGCCAATGTGGGTTCATCGTGGTAGCTAACGGATCTCAAGGTTCAGTTAAGTCTTTAAGGTTCTCGTAAGTGCTCATCCAATCACAGGACGCAAACATGTGAAAGTTCAGCGCAAGGCCAGCAAGCTGGCCTTCGCATCACACACTCGAGATCTGATTGGCTGTCACAACTGACTGTGGTTCGTTCACTCACAATGGACCGAGGCCAGAAATGTTGATTCTGAAGGCCTAAGGTAGATTTCATAGACAACCTTTACTCTTCTAAATATGTTTAGGCCAGCAGAAACGGCCTCGCTGGCTCTAATGGCCTGAAATTGCAACAAAGTTATTGAAACATAAAACAGGGTTTAAAATATCAACATAGGAGAGTTGTAATTGTAATTCCAAAAACAATTAATTTTACCTTATAATTATAAAAGAAAAATGCATATGAAACACATAATCTAAATGAAATTGTCCCTCGTAATACCCTTATTTCTTAAATGAGCAAAACTGTAAGCAGTGCTGCAGGTCATAAGTTCTTTTAAGTTTATATAGTCTTTACAGGGGCCACATAATGGCCATTTCCAGATTTAATACATTAATAGGAACAATAAATACAGTTTGTTTGGTCAAAAAGCTCCCCAGTTTGAGCCGTACAGGCCTTCCAAAAAAAAAAAAGCTCAGTATTCAGGGTTGGAAATGGGGGTTACATCACCCTATGATTCCCGGGCACGGCACCTCTGCTGCCCACCACTCCCTCGGGGATGGATCAAATGCAGAGGACAATTTTTGCATCCTTTGGGATGTGACAATTTAACTATAAAGTTTACCTTAAAACACAGTTTTCAACAACACAAATCAACACCTTCACAGAATAAAAAGCAGATGTAGATGTAAACAGTGGGCTGAAAGTGCTGTTTTCTGAATATCTATCAAATTCTATTTGATCATCAATCATGCGAAGGTGCTCTACAGAACTCCAGCATGAAAACTGGCTACCATATAAAGAAAATGAAAATGGGGATCATATGAGACCATTTAGTAATTTAGAAATAAAAAAAAAATCATCGCAGAGACGAGAGATCAAAGTTTCAAAAATAATTACCATGATAATTCAATACAGAGAGAGAGTAGTTAAATGAATTGTTTATAGATGACAGAGCAAGGGTCATTTCAAGTTTGAAACTTTCAAATCGAAACAGAGGGGGGGGAAACTGCTCTAAAACCAAACTTGTCACACATGGGTGACTCAAAAGTGGACTACTTGATAGTTAGCAGAGGCTACTCTTTCAATACCTTGTTCCAAGTAGCTCTGGAGAGACGCAATTTTGAATACACTTGTGCTCTTCTTGAAGAGCCATTGCATTGAAATTACCATGTGAAAGCCCTTCAACTTAAATGACTTGTCAGATGCCTTTCTTTTTGCAGCACTGCACTCTCCCAGCAGTCATTTTGTGAGCTGTGTGCTTCAGTCATTTGCAAGTCAGTGTTTTTTGGTGCCACTGGAGTATTCGATTCAAACAGAACACCCTCAAAATATGAAATTAAATATCTGTGAGCAAACAATCGTCGACTTGGTGTAGAACGCAGCAAATATGAAATGCACACCAGCCGGTTATGACCATCTGATTTGGATCAAAAGATTTCACGCCTTTTTAAATATCAGTCCAACTCATTTCCCACTCTTGTCTTCTACCGCCTTTATTTAATACTCAATACATGTGAAGCTGACTAATTTGATAAGCCTTCATTCATAAGTAATTCATTTTAATGTTGGGGGATCGGCTGAGGATGTTGTTATTTTTTCCCCTCCTCTTTCTCTCCATTGTGCTAATTAAAACTAATTGAATCAAATTGATGGTACAGAGACCCCAAATCACAGAGCTACCATCTCAGTCCTACTCATCCCTGAAATGAGACAAATCAAGTGTGCTGTGTAATCAGACATCAGCAAAAAGTCAAAGCATCAAGGAACCCGGCTCCTTTGTTTGTTGTCATTGTCGCAAGCACATTATCAGGTTTCCATCACGCACAATAATAACTTGGCATGAAAGAGCAGAGGGAGACTTGTTTGAACACAAAGAAATGAGGTTGCCTTCGATTTGACAACAGTTGTTCTAAGAATAAGAAAGGCAGCTTTTGTGTGGGCTTGAAAAGCAATACCCCCAGAACAAGTTCGGAAAAGCCGACTTTTATCCATAAAAAAAAACCCCTGCTCGTTCAAAAAGTCTGGTTCCAGCAATTAACTTTTAAATGTAGTGTTTATTCAAGCAGTAAAAGCTATGGCAAAAAAAAAGTTTTTTTTCTACTTTCTGTGAGTTATAGCGTTTGTATTACAAATTCCCATCACATGTTCCTTTTTACCTGTGCTAATGAATGTCAATATTTTTGCTAGGTTTTTAACAGGTACATCCAACTGTCCAATAACCAAATGAAGATTTGCAATAAAAAAAAAAAGTTGCAAAACCTTTCATTAAAAACTTTATGTGATAAAATGCCAAGAATGCCAATTTGCTGTATCTTTTTTTTTTTTTCCCCCAGTCTGGACAACACCAGATTAACAAATGACGGCATCTCAATAGCACTACAGACAGCCTTCACCCACCCAGTTAACTCAGAATGTCACAATTAACAGAATTAATGTTTGTTGACTTTGGCTTGGCATTTAACTTCATTATTCACTCCATCATCGTCCATTGTAGCTCAGAACTTTTTTCAGACCGTGAACTAAAGACTTCATCACAAATGAGCGTCAACATTTGAGGAGTTGCAACCTCACCTCTAATAATCATCAACAGTGGCAAACCAAGGTTGTTTTGCTTGGGCTCGTCCTGCATTGGCTTCAGATTCAACTACTCTGCTGACTGGGTACAGTTTCAAATTATCTGCCCTTAATTATCTTGGTGGTGAAGCAGATTGCCACTGTCCATGGGGTCCTTCATGCAGTTGCCTGGGGGAGCTCTGCACCTGTGTGGCTCGGTTAGGGGGAGGGGGGTGGTTTTGTAGTTGCGCCCCTAGTGGCCAGAGGCCGCGACCCCTTTCAGTGTTGATTACCCCCAGTGATGGCTTCTTCCTTCACCTTAACACTCAGTGCCCTGCCATGTCTCTCTTATACCAGTTGGTCTATGTGTGTGTGTGTGTGTGTGTGTGTGTGTGTCGTGCCTGCGTGTGTGTGTGTGCAATAATTCAACTTTGCCAAGTGAGGGCCAAAGTTATTGTTATTATTCTGTGAACTGGACTCTGTATCGTCACAGCCCAACACACCCTCATTGAAACCCCAATGCCCTTGTCTACGTCATGTTTTTAATTCCATATGCCATCCTGTTATGTACAATATTCCCTATGACTGCGACAGAGCTCTGGCGGTGCTTTTGTTTTTCTTTTTTTAACTTTTCTCTTTGTTTTCTCTCTACCTCTTTGCTTTTATGGCTTGTTGTTTACCTGTTCCTCTACTCTCTCGTTCCTTTTTTTTTTCTTTCCTTATTTAGATGATCGTGTATTGCCATTAGGCTGTATTGTAATACGAGCGTCTTTTTACTGTTGCTCTTTACTGCTGTGGTTGACCTCCTTTTAAAGGTACTGTTCCTATAACAACTGGCAGGGGGACCACCAATGTAAACCAGCCCCTAGCTGAAATTGGCTACAATCACATCCCTGCAAAATGAGTTGCTGTACACTGTCCTCTTGAAAAATAAATGCATTGGAATTGTTAGTTAAATTAAACAAAAATAATGAATACTTTATATATGAAATTAAAATTGATTAAAAAACAAGTCAGTAAAAATGTACTGCATCTTTACAACTACAAGTATACAACTAAAACAAAGTTGTAAAATTATAACTAATCACTGATAAAACTCAATTTATTTTAAACTAGCAGTTTTACCTGAGCTGGCAGAAACTTACTGCACCCAGCGCTCCATTAGGTCACTTCTTATTTCCAGTCACTTTGCATGCTACCTGGCAGAAGCATGGCGATGGGAGAAGTTGGGAGATGGTGGCAGCCTATTTTGGTTTTCTTGCCAACCGTCTGTGATAAAACATAATATTCCACATCACATGTGGAATACTTCTAAAGTGGAAAAACCCTACAAATTTGAAAGTCAATTTAAAAAGCTTTGATATGAGGCAAATCGTGAGTACCTTCACAAGGTAGCCTCACTAAACAGCTCCCCCAAAGAGAAGCAATATCCTGCTAGGTAACACGGGAAAGGCACAACTATAATACACTGCTTTCACTGACAACCAAATAGCTCCAAATATGCATAAACCCCACAAGCGGTGATGCATGGGTAAACTAGGATGTTTACATGACTGTGTAACTGGATTTCTCTCAAGAAGTTAAACTTGTCACTTGTACCAAAATTCTAATTCGATGCCAAAAAGCTGCAGCTGCATCGAGGGATTGGCAGTTCAGTTTCCAATCTATTTTTGAGTTTGAAAAAAAGTTCAAAAAATGTTTTTTTTTTAGTTTTTAGTTTTTAAAATTCTTAGCTGTCAATACATGTGACATGTCTCTTGAACAGGTTTAAATTCTGTCCATGTATGTCCTTAGTCTACTTGCTATTTTGATATTTGATCTGTATCTAACCTCAGAAGCAGTATAATACCTTTTGCACTTAAGGCTGCTATCGTATCATAGTTGTTGCCTTGGTTCTACAATAGTGAGTACATTTTTTTTTAATGAGTTTTGTAATTGGACTTCTACTTCTACCATTTCAATTCTGCTCCTGACAAGTAATTGAAAGTGTGGAAAAAGTAAAACAAATTATAAACTAAAAATAAGCACAAAAAAATAAAAACTAGACCAGACCAGGCATCAACCCTTGTCCATTTTCTCAGCCAAGTCCAAGTGAATATTTAAACTTTCCCTTCTTCAAATAAGTTATAACATTGCATTTGGCACAATGGAAAAAAAAAAAGATACCACCAGCAAGTGCCTTTTTTTTTTTTTTTTACTGTCGATGTGTAAAACACGGTGAGACTCACTATAAAGACTTGTGTGGCCAGTAGAAATATTGCAGACTTACAGTAGAGCAGGTGGTGAGATTATAACTGCGGAGACTAAATGTTCTATGTGTATGTAAAACATTGTAGGATCATTGTGAGATCAACTCCATGCGGGAAAACTTAATGGCCAACAAGGGAAAGAGTTTAGGACAGTTTTTGATTAGTGTGTACATATCATAACCTCAAAATGTTGCCATAGCGACAAGAAACCTCCAAGCCATCATCCAGATCATTAACTAGCAGGGCACATCATCCACTGAGGCATGGCACTGCTCAGGGAAAAAAATAAAAAATGGATGTATTCCTATTGTGTGTAGGTTGGGTGTTTCATTAATGGTCAACAAATGATGGCGAAAAGGGCGTTGAAGAGGTCTGCATGGCAGCACCTTAGTGAAAAATGGGACTTTAATTTGGATTTCAGGCTAGGTTGTTATCCTCTCAGGGAAAGCTTGGGGGATTATCTTCCTTTGAGACAAATGGCAGCGTCAGTTGTCTCAGCATATGCCCTTTAACGGCACATTTATGGACAAGCTTGTCATCCTGCTAAATTTATGACTCGTTACGAAGCAAAGGATGACAAAGTCTGATGTTGTTCTAGAACAGCCAAATGCATGAGCATGACGTCAATATTTCATATTGGATGACAGTTGTTGTAGTATTATCATCAGCCATAAGTTCAATTAACCATTAAATATGCAAACCCTTAAGCTGGCCTTTCCCTTTGTCTGTTCAGATGAATACAAGATTCCCTGCACTTAGCTGGATTGAGATGATTGAAGGGTCATTTTCAATTGAATGACAGGAAGCAGGTATATGCTGTTGCTTGTAGTGTTAACTGATTTAAGAAGAGACAAGAGAGTACCTTGGAAGCCCTTTTTCCGTTTTCCCGAGATAAACAAGAGAAACCAAATAAGTTTTTAAATTGGGATCCCAAGTTATGTGTGATGTTATGTGTGTTCCCAGTTTTATTTTGAAGTCTGTTTATTCTGTTGTCAGCGTCTTTAGTTTTACTTCCTGTATTTATTTCTTGATGTCTGTCACCTCTGTCTCGTTGTCAGCCCTGCCCTTGATTGTTCTCACCTGTGTTCCCCTACCCCAGTGTATAAATAGTCCTTGTCTCCCTTCATCTGTATTGGATCTTTGTGTTTTTTGTCTTCTGTCCTGCCGTAGTGTTCGTGCCGTGCCGTGCCGTGCCGTGCCATGCCATGCCATGCCGTGCCATGCCATGCCGCTCTTGATTTTTGCCCAAGTATTTTCAGGTCTGTTGTCCTTTGTGTTCTTAGTTTGTCGTTACGACTTTCTTTGGTACCCGCTTTGTCTTTGTTTTCTGCTAAGTCTATAGTTGAAAATAAACTTTTTTTTTTTCTGCGGAAACCTGGGTGTCTGCATCTGGGTCCTGCCTCCACGCTCCCAATCTGACATTATGTGTCTCAATATCTCAGGAAAATGGAGGGGGACAAGTTTCAATGCATGACTGCTACAGCTTTTCATAGAAATGCATTCAGGTGAGGTTTATGTAGACCACAGTCAACCATCAATCCAGAAAAACGTGGAGGCGAATTATAGCAATGATGTGCTTCAAACACAAATTACTTTAGATTATGATATATCTCTGTCACTTTCACCGTATTATATTTAAAAAAAAAAAAAAAAAAACACACCCATGTGGAGGCAGTCATTACACACAAAAGATGGAAAAAAACCCGGCATATTTAAAGCACATCAGAGGGATTTTAAGTGCAAAATTCAACAACAAAACAACATTGAGGGCTACATAAGTATGAATGTCCTAGCGCTAGCTGCCATCGCACTAAACCTTGTCTTAGTCGAAGCTGCGTGTGAGGTGGCATCAGCCCTGTCCTTCCCCTCTTTCAGAGCTTTTTCACTTTGAAAAGTACAGTCGGATGCACTATGTCATCCGCTCAAGTCATGTTGGCACATCAAACCGTTGCGCGTCCTTGCCCGATGCCAGCATTTACCTTGTGCTTGTGGATGGGAGGCGAAGGCCTGTGACAAAAAGTCAATACCTGACAAGATGGGCACGGGAACAAGCTGGGAATACGAACAAGCGACACAAACACAGACGACCTGACAGCTGACGAAATACACATTAAAGCTAATTAACCAGTGGATCTCTGGTGACAGGAAAGACTTGACACATGATGGGATTGAACTGTCAGCATAAAACAGGGAACACATCATCAGCAAACCCATGTCCAACTGCTTTAGTTTTAGTAAGAGTTTTAGACAGTGTGACAGTTGATATTTACAGGTGTTTTTATTTCTTCTCTCATTTTTTTTTATTTTGAACAAATCTATAACCCTGTACAGCACCATTGCGAAGGCTGCAATTCAACATCAGTGTCTCCACTGACCTAATTGAATACCCAATCAGCTTCTTGTTAGTAGTGGATGGCTAGAAGACCAGGTGCCACTTACGAAATGTATCAGATATGAATTTCATTCTCACTATTGAAGACGGGCAAAAAGCGCCTGGAGGCTTTCCTTGGTGGACAACCCATTTCTGTGTTATGGCCGGCTGATTTTGATAGGGGTTATATGTGAAAGGTAGCAACATGTTGGTTGGCCAAAGGATACCTCTCATCCACAGAATGCCTCCATCTGTGGCTAATTGGTCATTGGATTATCCTTGTAGTTATTAGAGTAAGTACATTACCTTTAATTATCAGTGCTAGTTGTTTTGAGTTCCAGTGGACAGGGACCAGGTGAATGGTACAGATACTTTAAAACTCAACTTCAACAAAAAACAAATGATGGGTATATTCACCATATTAAATTTATAGTTTTACAAGGCAGATGCATAGTTGGAACTACATTCCAGACACTCTGGGAACAGTGGTTTGAAAAGCACTTGAGTGCAGCTACCACCGTTATCAAAACAATACATTTGTCAAGCAATTTGTCAACGTCTGATCATGGCAGACTTTGTGGTAGACAGCAATGATGATTTCTTTACAAAGCAAAATCCAGAAACTCATTTGAAACTAAGCAAGCAACCAGGGCGCTGTGTCACTCCGTCAAGTTACTCAAGACAATAGTTTCAAGGATTTGCTTTATGTGTCGTACTGTTTATTCAAACACACATTTAAAAATGTTGTGAGGTTGTGCAGGTAACAACTTGTCCATGAGAGAGCTTTGTGTGAAGTTGTTGGGTTGTATTGTATGTATAGCACAATATGTCAAAATAAAATGTATTGGCAGCTTTGTGATATTTGTGGAAAATTCAAGATGAAGATGAAAATTACAACTTCACTAAATCTGATTTGTTAGCCTCAATATGAAAATCAGAAGGCTCGTGCAGAAACCTCTTCCAAGTAAAATGTGACGTGTGAACACACAAATAGCTGTGCTGAATGCATCCGGTTTTTAAGTATAGAACAAAATGCACCATTTGTTTGATGGCTTGATCATGATTTTTATTTTTTCCGTAAGAGTGTTGAAAAAAATGTGATATTATAATTATTTAGTGTCAGTATAAATAATTTATACATTTACACATGCAACCAAAGTGTACATTTGCCACATTTACTGAAACTCTTTGAAGCGGCAACAGAAAAAAAAAAAATAATAATAATAATAATTGCAGAGATGGAAAAAGTCTCTTCACGTTGACTTCAATGTCAGAAAACAAGCAAAGGGTCACATTTATGTCACCAACTCACAGTTATGAATCTGATGAGTTGAAGGGCATCGTGGGAGAATTGTGTTATCAGCATGTATAACACTGCTGCGGAAAGAAAGAAAGAAAAAAAAAAGCAGGCATGCTCAGCTCCCTGAAGGTCTAGTCATGATTAGATGATCAAGAATGATGGCTCCAAACGCATTTACCCCCCACAATGGCCTTTGGTCATGCTTTATGTTGGCACACGTGCGCACGTGTGCAGGACTGTGCGGGGAGGAGACTTGTGTGTGTAATCCAACGGTGACAACATCAGCAAATTTGCAGATAGCAGCTTCGACACATGATTGGACGCTGCGTGAAGACACGGCAGCGGAGACAGACGCTGGCTAATGTGTCTCCACCACGGTATTTCCATCTATGTGCAGATTGTGTGGTGCCTTAATGGGCACATCTCCGGCCCCCGAGTGTGCTGCACAACACATGAGCAGATCGACATCAGAGGGGTAGCGTTCCCCAGAGGGGCTCCTGGTGGTAGCTGTTGCAGCGTCGAACCCCAGCGAACACCAGCGTGTTGTCATTGTGTTTGAGGGAGCAAGAGGGGCAGAGGCCCTCGTGCAAGAGGCGCCACTATTGCCATCATCATTCCAGGCTGCTGATGGGAGGCACACTTTACACACGGCATGCCGGGAACGTAAGCAGTTATTTCCTCTCTTATTCCCCAGAGATGGAGTACCTGCTGATGGTGGCGGAAAAAAAGCTGCCTTTGTGCAGTGCAGGACTTCTCACTTCCAATTCCAGGGAAGCTAGAAATGATGCTTTACTGTTTGTTTTTAATTGTTTGTGTGGCCCATTTCTGGTCCGATCCTCATCCAGGCCAGTTTGGGTGTCTTTTTCAGGGTGTCAGTTTTGATATACAATGGCTCAACATATTGGTTAACAGCTTTAGAACAAGGCCAGCTGCTGCTCTTACAAAAATTCAATAGGTCTTCGAGGCAGACGTGCCTCCCCATGTTACTAAAAGAGGTTAAATACAGCCCTCTGTCTAGCGAAAGGAATGATGAAATTGGTATGGATTTTGTCATGTACCTTTCAGTTAGGGTGTGTGGCAAGAAGAATAAGTTTTTTTTTTTGGTGGAAAAATGCTTTTTTTGATGGAAAAATACTTTGTGGAGAATATTTATGTTCATACTAAAACATCTCACTCTGAGGAAACTGGATTGTGATTAAAATTTAAAATTTGTTTTGAGTTTTGAGAGGGCTAAAGGGCCAGATTCAGATTAAGACAAGGTTATAGGGTAGATTAGGATCAACATAAAGAGATAATTCATCTATCCCGTGAGGAAATGCAGTTGTCTGCAGAAACCTTGCAGTTAGTGTCAACATGGTCAGGGCACACGGGGCTCTATGGTTACAAATGTATAATGAAAAAAATAATAATTAGGCAAAGCAGGAACAGATATAAGATACATCCATCTAAAAACAAACTAACAAAAAACCGACAAACACATGTTGGTAAGAGGAACACTGACAAGGATTAATAAATGAGCTTCGAACACAGTGGCGGAAATGCAAAAGAAAACAAAGTCAGCAGCACAGAACGGAGCAGCAAACACCAAACCACAAGGCATGAAAGCCCCCAAAATCAAAACCTTTTCAAACCATGCAAATCAAGTGCTAAGTGTATAACACAGAGAGGACCGGAATTAACCCAATGGCAGGCTGGATGGATCTTCTCTTTGTAACTATTTATCCAATTGGTAAAAAACCCATCAAGCAAACGGGGAGGGAAAGCAAACTGGAGGAGCATTAGCATTCATGCTAATCTTTATAGCAGCAGACATGCACAACTTCTTCCTCCTGGTCTTCCTCTTTGTTTGCAGCTTGGCACAGTCAGTCCCTGTAGATTTTACTGCTGAATCCATCCAGCTTCCATGCAAGGCTTGATGGGGCCCTCAGCCACTCCTGGTTGCATGTCATTTACTGTTTTCCTTCCTCGTCTTTCTCCTCCCCCTCCACTCCCTCCACCTTGAGTTGAGTTTAATTCACTCTGCCGGCATAGTGAGTATGCATTTACGTCAACCGGGCATCCACAGAGGTAACTGATGGTGCAATAACAATAGGGAAACAATGATCTTATACAGGAGGGAGTAGGGATCGCTATTGAACCATTAAATAAGGCAATGCTCAATGCTCCGTGTGACTTTCCACGAAGAGCAAGCACTGTTTCCCTTCCTCCAAGTCACTCTCCCACGTGAAACAAAACTGAACCGGAGAATGATGAACCCATTAATTTATGATGATTCATGATAATGCAGAGTGTAAAACATGACAGTATCTGAGGCATTAAAGCGCCTGACTGTTGACTTCTTAAGAAAAAATATAAATAAATAAATAAATAAATAAATAAATAAATAAATAAAACAAGGAGAGAAGATGCATGAAGGCTGCATTGGCATCAGTGTCGCTTTAGAAAAGAGAGGGCAGTGACTTTATATGAAAGCTGGTGTTACGACGCCACCATAACTTCAGTGACGGAAGTTTATGTGAATGTTTTATGTTAGGGGGTTTATGATCGTTGCTTCCCCATTTAGATTAATAGCCATGAGAGCCAAGGAGACAAAATCAACAGAGAGGATGAGTCAAAGTCACGGTCAATTATTCACTCTATCAATAAATCATCATTCATTTCGGTTAAACTGCATTGGCATAAAATGATTGACAGTTGTAGTAATATGTGCTTGTCATGGAAATTTGATGATTAGTTATGTATTTTATATTAACATACTAATTTTTAATAGACTTTTTTCTTTTTGCGCCCAACATCTTTTGAGTCAGTATCACTGCATTTATAAAATATACATATACTACAACACTGATGTTTCATAAAATACTGTCAGATATTTTGTATTATACATCAGGCAAGTCAAATTAATTTTTATCAAGGTCCACATCAGCATTGTGGTCGATCCGAACTGTACACTGTATGCAGCCACTCCTTAACTTGCTGCTGAATAGCCGGTTCCTTACTTACTCCCCCACTGTCAATTTAACTTGAGCATTGAGCTGTAGGCAACTGGACTGCGTTCAAAGTTATTTAAAGCCATTTTGCCTTTAGTTTCTCCAGTTCTCTGGACAACTGAGAATCTACAATACCTACAAAACTGACAATATTGTATATGCATTTGCATTTGCATTTATGTAAAATACATGTGTAAGTGAATGTTTGTGTTATTCTATACCCTTTTTCTTCATCAAGTTAAGAATCCTTCAGTACTGCATCACCCAAAAATCACATCTTTTAAGTTAATTCCTAAATGACAGACATCAATATATGGTCTGAAAACATATTCATTTTAAATATATTATTGCATATTGCAAGTTATTGCATCAACTGTATTCAACATTTTCATTACATTTCCTCCATTCCACAACCATTTTTCTCATCTTGGACACTTTAGGATTATTTATGTGTGTGTATCTCAATTGCATTCAAGCACTTTCTGTTTAGCTCTGCCTTGTTTGATAATTATTAGTTATCACAATGTGTGCATAGATGCACCTATACAGGAACAAGTTTAGGTTTTGGTGTGTGTGTTGCTTCCCTGTTCCCACCTGCGATGTAACACAGTAGAATATATGACCGAATCTCAGAATTTGAAATACAGAATGGTGGGAATTAATTGCGTCATTTCCGACTCAAAGTTAGGAATTTTCCAGGCAAAATTTCCAATTAAATACAACTTATTTTTTTTGTTTGTTTGTTTGTTTGTTTTTTACATCTGTGACCAAAATGCCACTAAAACCTGTTGTTGTTGTTGTTGTTTTAGTTTTTTTGCAAGGTGAAAAGTGGGTTTTGTTCTCTCCTGTGATGATCTGATATTCCAATGTATCAGTTGAGAAAAAAAAAGAAAAACCCTGAAGAGATATATGATTTGATGCAAGAAGTTTCAAAATTCAAATCACACAATAAACAAAACAAAAAAGCCACAGAACACCTTTCCAGCAGTAGAACATTTAAAGAAAAGGTCACTTTAGATTTGTTGGCTAAGGTAATGAGGACGTCAGTATCCATAAGTGGGGAGGAAAGCATGGTTTATTGGGGTCCTGCTGGCTCTGACTTTTTACTGCCTGCTGATGCTTCCAGAACTTAACCGGCCTGTCAGAGTTGATTACAGCATAATTTCTTCCTCTGTTCCATTTTATTGGCAGGATGACGCTTGCTATCCTCCTCCTTAGCCATTCAGAAGCCTTCATTTACATACATTTCTATGTTCATGAGGACTGGCCTTGCCTAGGATTGGATTTTTTTTAATTATTTTTTTTATTATTACATTCTTTCAGGATTTCACCTTGGTTGCTCTCCCTTTCCAGAGTGTGGTTACCATTTTAAGTGAAATCAGCCTGTAGCTTTTTCTTTGCTTCAAACATGCTGTGAATCTGTAACTTCCCATTCAGTGTCCAAACACGACTCAAACAGACTTTACCCTGTCTCACATTAAGATTTAGGGTTCAAATATTGAAATGAGCTTACTTTCATTAGCATTTCAAAATATTATTAGGGCTGAGTGCAACTGGATTTGAACTTACAAACCTCCCTCGCTTGATGTCTGCCACACAAAATTAAAAAAGGACCAAAGAAAAAAAATCATCTGCTCTGTCTTGCTTTCGAGGAGCTAACCCTGTCATTTAATATGACTATATTTTATTTCTACTACAATAATAATAATCAAAAGAATGACTTGGATATATGTCACACTTTTCAAGGCACCCAAAGCGTTTCACAGTGAAAAACATTATTCATTCACACTACATTCTAAGTTCTGCTCTCATCAATCGTTGAAGTTAAAGGTTGTTATAAGCTTGAAGCAAAAAGGAGCTAAATTTTAACTTTTATTCTAATGTGATTAATTCAAAAACTTGGGTTGTGTTGAAAGGACTGTACAGTGGTGGAATTGGAAACAAATGGAAAATGATTTTGGTGTTTATTGCTAATAAGACTAAAAAACTAAATGCTTGTTATTCTTGTTATCTGGATGTGTTGCAAGGGACGTCATCTTGCAGAAACACCCACTTCTTAGCTGGATTAGTGCATGTGCAACACGTGGCGACTGCACAAAAATAATCTGCACTTAAAGAGTTTAGACTGATTCTTAGTGCAATATAGTAAATCGCAAATGGAGTCAAAAAACTATGTTTCCACCACTGTGTCTAAGCTTTCTTACAACTCTAACATGCAACTGATAAAAATCACTTTTGGTTGCTTTGTCAAGTCAAGTCAGCCACTTCATACCCTTTTAAACCTGAAAACTACAAGAAGGGATCAACTTTAGCAGAAAGACTATAAGTGTAAATGTTGTTGATTAATGAATGAATGAAATATAGGTGTGCTCCAACAAAATATGGTGGTAAAAAGCCACCCAAGCAGAGTTAAGAAGAACAATTGAATACATTGCACAAATAGTTTCTTTCTTGGGCTTATGATGTACTTTGAAGGCTTTTGCTCTTACTACTTACTAACTTACACCTTTTGACTTCAAACCCCTCACCAAGATAATTGCCAAAATAAATGGGCACTTAGCTGAAATGTACTGGCTTTCAGTTCAAATATGGAGAAGACTAAATTTTAAGGGTCCCAATGTATTGTGGCAGTAAGCTGCGTTACATAACCAGGTCAATGTGCTGAGCTAATGGTCTGCAGTTTTGTCAGAATTTGAAGTGATATTTAGGTCGGGAGAACTTGTCAGGTTAACAGCAGCAGAGCCATATTTTACAATTAAGATCTAAATTGCTGTTCACCAGCTCCTTATTGTACTCCTAATGTCAGTGTGAAATATAAAAGTGTATAAATGTTGCCACTCAATGTTCACATTGACTGTACTTTTTTGCAGTCAGAAAATAGATGTGTTCTGCTTTGTGAACAAAAGAACAATATACCAGCAGTGATTCTTTTTCATTTTTTTCAATCACAAAGGCAATTCCCTCTTGTTTTTAAACAAATGAAAAGAACAGATAGCCTTTGTGTGAGACTGATTTTCTTTTTAATCATAAAGTGAACTGAAAATATATTTTTACGTTTTATTAAGTATTTTCTTTATGCACATAAGTTGTCTAGTGGACAACATTGCACCAATATTAATAGTATTTTTGAGTATTTTGAGCCATTGTATCTTTCACACTTTCACATTCTGTAGATACATTTGAATTGTTTGACATCTGAGTTGCGACGCAGCACATGCCACCCAGCCATTCTCATTTCCTCAGTTTCATTGCCAGGAAACTGCAGAAACCCACCATCTCCCTGTGTGTGCCAGAAATCAATTATCTGGTAAGATTAAACCAGCCAGTGGATACATTATTGGGTTACTGCATGAATTGCATATTCATGTACGACAACCTGTCATGGTGTCTGCACTCTTCAATATCACTTAATTTGTTGAAATGAGTCCTTCCAGGTCTTCACCAGCTATAGGAACATATTAAAATACACTGGTCTTGTACCCTGTGGTTGCTCAAAAATGCAACCTGTAGGTTTGCTGCTAATATTAGGATGCAGTGACCACTTCCTGGAAGGTTACCAGGTTCCTTCCCCAGGAGCCAGGCCTGGGAAAGGAACCCACGTTGAGTGGCTGGTGGCCTAGCTGGTGGCCATGGGGCCCAGCTGGGCACAGCCCAGAAGCAGAGACATGGGTCCGCCCTCCTGTGGTCCATCACTCAAAGAATGAGCATCAGGTGTTGTGTGTGGTGTGGATTTGGCCATGGCCCAAAGCCGGGTTCTTGGCAGTCTGTACCCTGGTTATGGAAACTGGCTTTCGGGGCATGGACCATTGCCTTTCTGGTGGGTAAGGAGCTGGAGGTGATGGAAGAGGTTGATTGACACAAGCCACATATAGTCAGCCCTACCTTGACACAGTGTCAACTCTGGAACCCGTGTCCTTGAGAGGGGTTGGACTCTTTTCTATGCTGCAGTTGCAAAGGAGAAGGGAGTGTGGTGGCCTTTTGATGGCCCTCTCTGCTCTTAGCTTGTGCATTGCGATTCTCATTGGTGGTCGAAAGGGTTGCATCCATGCGCCTCTGATTTGGGAATCAGATCGTCGCTGCTGTTAGTGTGTCTGCGTCAAATTGTATTTCAGAGTAGCTGCGCTTTTTTTGAAGTCCTTGGGATGGCATATTGACCTAACAAGGCACTTCATAGCCCTGCAGGAGGATTTGAACAGCGACATAGACAATGACAGCACTACCTGGGAGGTCATGAGTGAGAGGAACAGCCAACACGAGCTGGACGGCTCTCGCGTTAGTTGCAGTTTGTTGATAACCAACACCATGTTCCTGCACAAGGTTGTCCACAGTGGACCAGTGGTGGACATCTGTTTACGCATTCGTTCACATTTTGACACATTAATAATACTAGTTTGAGATTGCTATTGATACTCGATTTGATATAGGTTTGCCTGGCTGAGTTGTGGCAGGTAATGGAATTAAAAAAGTTTATAACAGCTGGCATGTTTACAGACACAAAATGCATGTCTGACATTCTGCATGTTTTTGTTTTTGAATGCTTGCACACAATCCCCTAAGCTATCAACGTCCACTTTTCTAGCAACAACTTACAGCAAGGCTCTCTCTAAAATGATGTTTAATTCTGTTTTATCTCCTGTTCCTAGCTCAGATCATGAAAGAGAGAGTAAAAAATCAGAATATGCCATGCGCCGCAGCTGGGGTTCAGTAATGTGTGTATGTAAAAATAAAAAAATGGAGCCTGTGTGCTCATTTCCATACTTAAAAGATATTTCTTGGATGGGCCTGAGGAGCCATAACAAAAAGTCTCCCAGTGTAAATATGTATTTACTTTGAGAATGACACTATCCCAGTTCAGTTTGGAGAGGAGAAGGGATAACAGACCCTCAGGTTTTTCTTTCTCTCAGTAACACTTTTGTTTGCCTTTTGTTGTAACAACTCCCCTGACAGGAAGATCGAAGTGGCTGCCAGTGACAAGGGGCAGAAAATAAATATTCAGTGTAACTGGCTTTTTTCTGAGAGGATAAAAAAAACCCATGTGGCCCAGTTGATCACGGCTGGCGCTACTTTCGCTTTTTGTGCTCGACTTGAATTTGTTCTGCCTGCATCAGACAGGGTCAGTGGGCTCTTACATTCTCCATTGTCTTTTAACAGAATTGAGTTTGCGGATGCGTATCTGGAGTTAACTTGTAAGCCTGCAACATATCCAGCCAGGACACAAGAGACCTTATAAGCAATATTAACCAATACAATTACTTTAGAACGAAGATGGCTTGCAGGCCTGCAATAGTGTGATTCATATCTATACCCAGTCTAATTCAACAAAAATAAATGATTGTGTTTCGGAATCAAATAAAAGAAGTTTCTGCAAATGTATTAAACCATTATTCTTAATATGAAACAGTTATAACTTTGTTATGTATCTTGTAATTCACCTTTTGCATCAGTGCTGTATTTCAGACTGAGAACTAGGTTATGCCATTGTGTTGCTTAAACACAGACATAAAAATTGTTGAGTCATTTGAATAATTTTAGCTAAAATCCAAAATGTGAGATAATCTTGAAATGTTAAGTTTTATTAGATATATTAGACAAATAAAATAAAATTGACACAGATCATTGCTGAAATGTGAAAAATAAGAACTGTTTTATCCTGTTTGCACCCTGCCATTATCAGTCTCGTAGAATCAGGCTGATAAATTAGAATCTTTCAGGAGAGAATTCACAAATGTGCAAGTTTTACTAGCAGTTGACAGACATGGGCTCATACCTTTGCATTTCAAAACCTTACCTTCCTATCTCTATTCATGCACAAGCTAGCTGTTTTACACAATCCTTGTGGCAGTTACGTAGACCCTCGCCACTCCATTTCTTTACAAACACTATGATTAGAGGAACGGCAGTGTTACGATGAGAAGGGTCGAGCAAACCACTGAACCTGGAGCAGATAGAGGATTTTACAACGCTCTTTGAAGCTGGAAAACAAGCTCAACGACTGTTGCCAATGAGAGAAACTCAGGATGTGATTTGAAAAATAAATAAATAAATAAATAAAAAGCTCAAATTGCTGTGCGCCTCGCAAATGTTCCCTATTTTTCAGTCGAACCACCCTCAATCACGTGAATTGTCCATTTGTAATATTCCTGTGCAGCTTTCAGGTGCAGAAACCCACAGCTTGACGTGCCTGTCATGGCCAGTTAGGTTTCCTTAACTGTGCTAGCAGGTAGGCTTTGGTCATTAATCCCCAGCCAGCATCTATAATCATCTGGGTGAGCAGGAATGGCAGGTCCTAATTAAAAATTACACCTTGAGAAATTTCGCTCCTTTTCGGCCAGCAGGGTTGTTCTGTCATGTTAGCATCACTATTACCCGGGTGGGGCTATACTAGTAAACAAGAGGAAATTGGCCGGCCTTGAAGCAGTCTCTCTTGAAACACAACATTTTTCTTAATTTTCTCTAATCTGATGAATAACCAATTTCCCTTGTTTTCCTATTTGCAGAGGAGATCTAAATATTTTCTTGACACCGCTGTCGACACTGTTGCACTCCCTCCTCCGTCTTGTTTTTCTCCCTTTCTGCCTGCAGACAGCGTGTAGGGCTTCTAATAAGCTCCATAAAGACTGCGATTTAGCCTGTGTGGTGTCATGTGGGAGCCGGGTGCATTTCATGCTCCATGGCTCCTGCTGAAAACACTCATGTTAGTGCAGTATATGTTTGCATTGTTTCCCCGAACCAGCCCGTGAGTTTGACCCTGATACTCCACTTTTGGGGGGGGTGCAGGGGATGCAATAAAATTGGAGATGTCAGGCCGTGTTTGTGTGCCTTCATGATTTAACTGCTGCACGGGAGAGCTCTACTTTAGATTCCACATTTAAATAGGAACACTATTTGCTTTCTTTGCTGTTGTGGCTTACCTCCCGCATTTACGAACAGAGATGCAACATTAAAGTGCTGCACTCTCCGTGTCAGGCTGCACTCTCTGAAATGTAATTTGGTGTCAGAGATGTCAGGTCACTGCTGGAAAATCACAGCATACAGGGGGTGACAATACGAAGGAAAGTTTTTTTGTTTTTTTTCCTCCCCCCAAAACTAAAGCAGAAAGCGAGTTAGCATGGCCGACTGCTGCCAAAGCAGTTTACCGTCCCTGTCCTGAAACCACGCACAACATCTGACAAATCGTTTTGGGAAATTTGCAGTCAAGGCGTGTGGTGCACGGATGTGACAAAACAGCCTATTCACCTTAAATGTGAACGACGAAACAACTGTATACACTGCTGCTACAGTGCCGTCGTGGCCGCGCCTGATGTTCCAGTCCAGGGAGTTGTCCACATGCATGTTTAATTTTTGTTTGTTAATTTTAAGGTGCATTTTATTTGGTTTCCTTTAGTAAACATCTCGAAAATAACCCTGTCCTACACCCAGTCACGCAACGTAGGGTGTCAGGTGATGCGAAGCATTCCTCAAGCAAAAACAACAATGGAACCAGCTCAGAGACAAAGCTGCACATGAGCTCATCACACACATGATGTAGCACACACAAGGGAATGGCAAAACAGCAATCACAATGAGCATACTACGTGTGCACGTATCCGACAAAACCCTTCTACAAAGTGGGCATTGTTTGCCGAATGATAGCATACCGACACGAGCTGTAGCGAACCATACCTGTCCAGGACCTACTGTATATTGCTTGGTGGTAACAAGTATGTTTAAAAAAAGACGAAAGAGGAATATAAGGAAACAGCTCCACATTGTTTGGATTACACTGTTATATCAATGATGCTTCTAAATCAAATACACTTGACCTTTGAGCAAAAACCTGGAGCAAAGCAAAAAGCCTTGAAAAGTATTTCCAAGGCTTGGCAGGATTTTAAGAACATGTTGAACTTGTGTTCCCCTGACATCTCTCTGGATGGATGCTTGCGTATGTGCTTGTGTCTGTGTTTGTGTGTGTGAGATTGTGTGATTTCACACATACACACACGCACACACCTCACTTTGACTCCTCCTCAGTAGTTAGAGAGCTAACCTTTCTTTGGCAGGTCTGCCATAACAGCTTTGTTTTAGCACTTAGAATTGCTAATTAGACCTGAGAATGAAGGCAGCTAAGTGCTAACACTCTCCTCCCTGATGTTGCGCCGTTATCTAAAACCACCCCCATGGTCTGCCGCTTGGAAAATGGCACCGTTTGTATATGCTGACAAGGCAAGTATATTCTGGGAAAAGAAAGTAGCGGGGCTAAACTGCAGACAAAAGCACCGTAGGCATGAACCGGTGATGGGATGAGGAGACATTTAGCATTGAGGCAATGGATCAGGCCTTTAGGCTGGCTACACAATTGCAGTTAGAACAGTAATTCAGATCCACAAAGAGGACAAATCATAAGGAGAATGTTGATGTTTCATTTGGCAGCTTGCAAGTCAAAGGCTTAGCATGTGCGATTTGGCAAGAAGGCATAATGTGTTAATGTGGCTTTCACATCACCTCGTTCTGCCCAAGCAGGGCCATCACAGAAAAATCACAACACCATGAGCACATGCATGTTCTGAGACACTGCGTTTTGCGTAATACACGTATCTCCTATAGTGTAAGCTTTATGCAAGAAGACAAAGGAAAGACAACTGAAAATAACAAACATATTTTTTATTCACTTCCAAACTGTCCAGTGATCACTTTGCACATTTTGTGTGAATAATGTCTATCTTGAAAATAAATATGTAATGTAGGGACAGTGGCTGCAAAGTAAAGCAACTCATTCACCTATAGTTGTGGTTAGAGTCTTCAGCAGCTCGCGGTTCAGTGAAGCCAGTTTCATTCTCAGTGAATCAGCTCACTGTCTATGAGTGAATGACAATGTGCAGTGAAAATTTAAAAGGGTTATTTTCAATGCTGAAATAACTGCTGGACTACTCGCCACTGTAATGATCCATGATTTTTGAAGTGATAATATTTTGCAATATATTGTTTTGTATACTGTGTTTTTATGTCGACCATTGCTGGATTAAAGCAGTTCTACTAGTTCTTAATAAATAAAATGTTGCATTGGGTATAATAGATTTTTTTCTTTATCTGGTTTATTGCCTATTCTTATTACTGTTCCCTCAGCTCCCTTTGCTGCATATCACTGCCCTGCAGCTGCTCTCACTGTGGTTTTCTGGCTAATGAAGAAAAGCACAACAACTGTGCCATCACGTTGGAAATAACAACCACCAGAGTTTTGGGGGAAGCTCTAAAGGCAGGCGGGGGTGATGATTGTGATGGTGGGGAGGCTGAGAGTTGGTGGCGAGATGAAAGACATATTCCACTCACGCACACTCGCTTTGCTGCTGCAGGACAGCACTTGCAGCAAGGGGCTCTATCCCCATGCCAAATATTAGCCTTGAGTGCATAAAAAAAAAAAGGTTTCTGCTCTGGAAAAGTCCAGTTCTACGTTTGTGCCTGCGAGTGGGTGTTGCTAAATGTATGTGCTGCAATCCTGTGTTGACCAGCTTTCTCTTTTCTCCTCCTTCCTTGTGAAAATGCTGATGCAGCTGTTGCCCACACAACTGGCTGCCACTGGCGTGCCTGGGCTGAAGATCTCCAAGGTGCAGCATTTTCTGGGCTCATCCCAGGGATCACTAAGGATTGGAAGGTTGTGTCTCCGAGGCCTGGAAAAGACCACTAGGGCACCTGTTCAAAGCTTTGGTGTGTGTGTGCGTGTGCGTGTGCGTGCGCGTTGGGGTGGGGGTGGGTGGGTGAAGGCCTTCTTGCGCCGCTATCGCTGGGGTGAGGCACCTTTCGAGGGGATTACAACAGCAGGAAGAGAGCACGTGTGAGCAACTCAGTCTCTGGGGGATGAGCCCTCTTTAAGTGGCTCTTCAAATAAAATGAGCCCAAATGCAAAGGCTTAGATGTAAACATTATTAGTGAAAATCATGCATTTAATGGGGCAGTTGTTCCACTTATTGTATCCATATAAAAGTGTGTTTGGTTTAGTGCGCAGCGGGATATTTTCAATCCAATCGTTTGTTCTTCCTCCTTATTTCACGCGCAACACCAGCAGTCAAAACAACAAATATTTTTTGGGCAAACTACCGAACTGTCCCAGGAAACGAGCACTGTCGCCTTGGACGTCCTCGCTCCGGCGTTGTGGGGGGTTGAAAATAATTGATGTGAGATGCGAGCTGTGGAAGGCCGGTTCGCCGGCCCCTTAATTTCCTTGCACGGCAGCGCCTGCCCTGAAACGGAGCCAGCGATTCTTATTGCTGTGATTATTTGGCGGCACTACATTGGAGAAAGTGGTGGCAAAATAAGCTCGCCAGTTGCGACTATCTGTGCTCAGGCTGAGAACCAAGCCACCCCTACGGACCGGCTGATAGCGGCAGTTTTATATGAGATTCACACTGGCCTCTGGCAACTGGCATTATAACTGGATGGGCTGGGAGTTACACAGAGGCCAGACTGGAGCAGCAGTTGAAAAGCTCCTTATCACACCGCCCTGTCCCCGCCCTTAGGATTGGGGGTGGATGGGGGTAGGGGGGTAGGTGTTGAGTGTTGCCATGGCGACTGGGAAAAGGGTATTTGTTTGGAGGCAGTGTTTGTCCCGCCAGCGTCGCACCTGTGAGGCACAGACTGCTTCGCCCGACGCGGCAGCCACTGAGAGGCAATTACATACGTGCCAAGGAGGTTGCATTGTAATGTTTTGATGAGATAAATATCAGATGTGGCTCGCAGTCGGAGGTATAAAATGGAGGGTGGATGTGGCAGAAACCATTTGGGTCAACACTGGCAAAAAGCCACATTGCTCCAAGGCTGCGCGAGTTAAACATGACTTTGGTGGCCGCTGTTGGCTTCCCACGCTAAACACCGTCAGATCTGTTTTACCGTTTAAAACTTGTCTGGAAATAGTACTGTTGGATTTATTTTCCCCAATAAAACTAGAGTCGACCAACATGAATGTGTAATATACACTGGCAATGTGTGCATTCCTTTAAAATCAATGAAAATAGGATTCTCTATTTAAAAAAAAAAAGGTAATAACAGTATTTAATAGTCCATGAGGGGTCATATTTTGACCAAACTTCTAGCCTCATTATTCTTCTTATAGGTGAAAATTGACCTCTGAACCAAAATAATTGATTAACTGCCATTCCTATTATTGGGGACCCTTGATGTCACTCGTGCTGTGTCAAGCATATTGATGGCAATAATACACAAAATACAAACTCACTGCCAGGAAATTATACAACTAAGAGGATGATAATAAAAACACTGTTTTTTAAATATATATTGAAAGACGCAATATTACGCAAAAGTCATGTCAGTTTACCATAACTTTCTAACAACCCGTCTTCATCATCTAAAGGTGTGTGCTAAAATACAAAGTTCCAGTAAAAAAACAGTTGGGTGAATATTTTGGCTAATACATGGCACAAAAGGAATTTATAATAAGACTGATACCTCTCCTAGGTTGGGGACCACCTTTGGGGCATTAGTTCTAAATTGTGGCCAAGGTGAAAAACAACTGAATGAAGAGATGCAATAGTCTCCAGTCACAACAGGTCTTTGATATCTCTGATCAGTGGGGACAGTGAATAAAAGGGGGTCACTCACAGTCACTCAAAACAGGGATCTGAGGCAACACCAGATGCTTCGAGATAGAACATCAGGTAACAACATTTGCCTTCACCTAAACATTTCCCTATCTGGCTAGGTGCAGTTTTGCAGAGATGTGCTTCTCTCTATTTAAAGAAAGGAGGTGCAGCCAACCAAGAGCATCTGAGTATACACTGTGACATCAGATAAAAATTCTTGACGCATAAAAAAAATAAATAATTCATTACACAAGGCACCATCACTGGAGTGCAGGATGGACCTTTGACATCTGCCAGGGTATAACCATGATGGTAGCAGTGAAATAAAAATGACCACAGCAGGTTGTTTCCAATCACCTGTTTTAACAACTACAAAATACAATACTGTGACTTTTGTGAAGAAAACTGAAGTAAAATATGTTAAATTATGCATTAAATAATTTCATTGTGTTAATTAGCATAATTTGTGTTAACTGGGCATAACTCCTGTGATCGAAACATGAATTTTATGCATTCAACTCACTTGCTCACACGGTGGAATCTACCTGGCGAAACTGCCCTATTAGTGGGGAAATATGTTCAGCAGCCGAGCGACTCCGTGCTTGAGCAGCTGGCAGAAGCCTTTCAGCGTGTCACAGATCTCACGGTCTCTTACCAGCCTCATGGCAGCCCCATGGTATCTTGTGTTTAGCCTCGGTGCTAATAGTCTGGTGTACTGAGCCTTGGGAAATTAGCCGGGCAATGAAGCGTGCTACATCGAGCTTCGCGAACCTTGGCCAGAGGAAGAGCAGTGACACGTAGGTCAGAGGAATCGATGTCCTTTAGGGATGTGGGGAGGGTGAGCCGGCTGAACTCTCCCTCACCTTGACAGGAAGCAGCGGGCTATAATTGTGTCGGTGCACAGTGATGACAGGAAAGTAACGCTGTCGGACGGTGCAATTGTAATTCTCAAAATGAGGCATTTTCTCAGTGTTGCAGACAAAACCAAACAAGTGCTTTTTAAATATCATTTTTGGAGATTATATGCGCAGTCAAGGGCGAGGTGAGCCTTGTTTGAAATTCGCAATTCATTTGATCGTCTTTAAAATACAGGTCAGTGGTGACTTTGAGAAATCAAAAATCAGATAGTCTGTATTTTCAATTTAAAGGGCAAACTTTTGTTTTTTAGTTAAGTGTAAGTGATGTGACAAAATACAACAGGAAAAAAAAAACTGGCCGAGCATAATTTCAAAACTAAGGGAAACTCCCACTGGGATGTGCTTTTAAACACAGCTTCATTTTTTGATCTTGAATTGATTATGAGTTTCCCACAAAGAGATTTTTGGCAAAAGCATGTCTGAAAATACAAACAAATGAAGAAAAAAAACTACTATACCACAGCAAGTGAAAACTGAATACTAGATAAAGGGCATTTAAAAATCAAGAGAGCATCTTCAGTTTCTCGCTATAACTGTTTTATTACTCCCTGACAACATTTCTAATGTGCATGCCTTGAGATTATTTTTTTATTGACCAATTAAAAAAATAAATGTTTCCATGTTTCTGACAACCCTGTAAAAGTATTTGTCAATTCAAACTTCCAATGGAGGGCCATGGATTCGACCACGGCTATAGCAGCTTCGTCATGCTGAATGTAAAATATATTTACAGTCTAGACATTCCCATTTTGTCTTAGACAGACATTCCCAGTTTTCCTTCACCCCACCCGGTTGACATGCAAACAGCTGACAACTGTGCTGAATAAATGACCAACGGTCAGTTGGATTTTCCCAGCAGAGTGTTTTGGCGCCCCGCCCCTGAGCAAGTGACCCGGGTCTGGTCAGACTCGCTCACCCGAGGAAGTCCTCCGAGAACGCCTCCGCTCAGCCAGAAAGCAGCAGGGGAGGTGACTGGGGCACGGACACATCAGTAGGACTTCATCTCCCATAGGACATTGGGGTTAGGGATCGTGGCCTCAGACAGGATGTGGGAGTTTTTACAGTTTTTGTGAAGAAGCTGACGGAAATGAGGTATGATGGTGGCACAGGGAACAGATGCTCGCTGATACACAGGGACAGGAAGTAGGCAATGGACTCGGAGCCAACTGCACAGCACTTATTTTTATTATTTATTATTATTATTATTATTATTATTATTATTATTATTATTATTATTATTATTTTTGGCCTGTTCAGTAAATGTTTTTATGCTCAGTCAGGGCTGTGATAACTGGAGATTATTATGATTGTTTGTTTTTGTTTTTTTTAATCATAGCTTCATTGATATGTGTCCACGTTGGATCGTGCAAATCTCTTGGTTTGGAAAAAGTCAAGCATGCATTGAGTGAATTTTAGCTGCATAAAGAATGACTGTTGTTGTTATCATGTTGTTATCATCTATATTAAGAAAATAAAACCGGCATTTGAAAATGTGTTAAATATTGAGTTGATAAAAAAGAATCTGAAAGGATACGACCACTCTGAAGTAATGTCTCACTCTTATCCTTCTTCTCATCATTATCAGAGCACTTTGATGTAGTTATTATATACATATTTATTTGACGACCTACTTTTTTTGCTGCAATGGTGTACATGTGTTCTTATGGTATCTATTAAGTCATACTAGACAAAGATACAACTTATTTTTGTGTGCTCAAACAGTTGTGAATAATACAGCTGGGAGTGTTGTTCAAACCCTCTGTACTCTGGATATTGTTTGAGTTTGTGCAGGCAGAAGCTGGAAAGAGGGATAATAGAATAATGTATTGGAACATTTGAGTAAATAACTGCCCTTAAAAATATATCACAAATCTAAACAATACCTGTTTAGATTTGTGACAACATTTAATCACTTGATCATTTATTATTTATTCATCATGATCGTGTTCTGACAGTGGGGTTCACTTCACTATTATTAAGCTGTCATTGAACCAAAAACCACAAATACGACTATATAATCGCTCGATTGTCTGGTTGACGCCAGAGACTAAAAGTGAGGCGGCTTTGCCTTCCTAAAGGAACATTTATTGTGGAAGTTTTAGAAAGAAAGTAAAATGTCAAGGAAGAAGGGTCAGGCAGTGGCAGACACCAGGCAGATTGGAGAGTCTTGGCAAGCGGCAAGGATGACGAATGCCTCACTCATCCAAACGGTAACCTTTCAGATGCCCCTAAGAAAAAAACACTTAACCTGTGTTGTTCCAGTGCAGCTGGGCTTTGCTGGCTCACTTTTTTTTTTTTTCCCTAAAGTGGCCTGCATTCAGCTCAACGTGCATTTTGCATCTTCCGGACATGCGTCTCTCACTCAGTGTGTTTTGGCTTCAAAACAACAACAACAACAACAACAAAAACAACAGCAGCACAAGCAGAAAAATCCATCAAAAACAAAAGATGCTGCTTGCCTCAGTTCCTCTGAATCGGCGCTGTTTCAACGATCCCTGGCTGTCCCTCGGCGCAGATGAGCGGCATCTGCCTGCTCGACAAAGAGGCTGACAAATCTCACTGTTCATGCTGATGTCATTGTCAGCCACTGGCCTGGGCTGTATCATGGAAAACACTCACACGAGTGTGGATTGGAGCTCCTCTGCTCAGCCGAGCACATCATGTGGACGTGTTTGCCTTGTGTGGAAGAAAAAAAAAAGAAAAGAAAAAAACCTATGGTTCTGACGGCGAGGGTGACATTGTTCTGTGGCAGCGGCCATCTACGCTGCTGAGTTTCCTGTCAGACAATGCAGGTCTGATTCCCTCCCTCTCTCAGCGCGTGACAAAGCGTGGATTACCCGCATCCCTCCGCTCCCTCATCGATCGCTAAATTGGGACAAAGTGTTGAGGCTCCGTGAGCTTTTTATTTTTTACATTTTTTGCCGATGTGGCTCCTGGATGATGAAAGCGCCGCTCCCGTATTCTGACACGGCTTGTCCCTTCTCATCAAGGACCCCTTGATGGAGCCCGTCAGTGTCGCACGCCGCTCGCATTTGTCCCCGCGACTCATAAATCCGATGCACACGCGCGGACGCTCGCTCACTCGCTCACAAATCACCTCCAGCTCGCCAACTACCTCCGGTCTGCTGTTGATCGCTCTTTCAGAAACAGTGAAAGGAACAACGCAACTGGGGGCCATTCAGGGCTTCACACCCCCCTGCAGAGAAACACCCACGTGTTCGCTGCAGAATCCCAGTCGCAGCCATCTTTGTTCTGTCTTCAAGAGGAACTTAATGAGTGATCAGAGAGCCGAGCGCTCGCCAAATGTGCCAGCGCTCGCATCCCACCGGGATGGAAGTCTGAGAGTTGTTGTATCTGTTGGTATAACACACGGCCCTGTGGTGAAAACAGCTCGGCTGAAGCTGCGTTCCCTCCTCGGCTAATGGTATCTGGAATGCAAGCTTTTTACGTCTGAGCACTTTTGAGAGGAAAATCTAATAACTCAGAGAGCTCAAACCTGCCCAGCAGGGTCCTTATGTGCTTTACAAATAAAGTTGCCTTGCCTTGCATTCATGTAAAGCAGGCCTTCCCTCACAACCTCATGTCACTGACTCGTTTGCTGGCTACACTTTGCATTGACAATGCAACAGCAACAACTGGTTATTTATGTCGTGAACTTACAAGCAAGGTTGAAAATATTTCTGCAAATTAACACGTTGAAAACTGCACTTCAAGTAAGATTTTACAGTTAAATTCATAAAATTACAAAAAAATAATTACATCTGTTTAACACTGCCACACATTAAAGTACAGAACCATATTGTTGATTTTTGGGTGCCTGTTGCCAGGCAAAACCACTGCAGGCTCTCTGTTTGGATGCTGGGCTAGTTGTGTTCTCGCGGCAAACAACTGAACCACCAATTCTAGGTGAGCTCAGCTTGCTTGTTTTGCGCTGCATCAGAGTGCCATGGTTGTTTTCACGTGTCATAATGGTTTCAGCCAAGAGAGAAACACCCGCTTTTGCACAACGTGCCCAAAGAGTCAGGGTTGAACGCAACTAGTTATATTGGCTGGGACTCCTGAGCATCGAAAGACATTTTGCTGTTGCTTTGATTAAAAGTGCATGAGAAATGAGAGAATGAGAAATGGGATATGTTGCAGTATCTTTACTGCAACACATTTACAGTTCATCACAGTCAGTATAGTTATGAGCGAAATATTCTGCAGAATGGAAAATGCAAAAGCTTTCTTGGATAGAAATGGGTTTGTTTATTTAAGTGAATAATAACCACTTGTGTATCAATCTGTGCTGAGCTTTATGATTTTTAAGAAAAGATAAATTACTCGGTTTACTTGCATTGCAGTAAATGTGAGATAGATTGTATTAGTGGTGATAAAACCTTCAGGTTTTGTTAAAATGCTATTGAAAAAGTCCATAGTGGCTAACACAAAAAATGTTGGAATAAACAAATAAATAAATTTGTTGTGGTCCAAAGACAGAAGTGAACTGTTTCGTGTTTTCCAAAACAACATTTGAGTTTTAAGTGGAATAATTCCCAAGAAAATGTTATTTACAAGGCTTTGGGAGTTTCTTATGAATGAAGTGAAGGGAATTTTATTTATGCTCTGTACCCTTCCCCTGATTCTGTTGGAATTAAAACCAACCAGCCATGCACCTGAGTTTAACTATTGCTAGGACTAAAATATATAAGACAGACCCTCTGGGAAATGCAATTATGAATGGTAAATATCAACAATCAACACAGCAGTTTAATGAACTCATCTCTTTAATATGCATAAAAAAATGTTCCCTCCATTTTCAAGCCAACAACAAGAACAACAGGAACTAATAGATGACGGTTGTTGGTTCTGGTGATGTGTTGGGACATTTCTACCAATAGAGAAATGATCCAACTCAGATCCCACCTGCTCCTCTGATCCTGTATGCTCATTAAAGAGACAGTGAGTTCAGGGTTCAAAATCTAAACAGCAGCACATTCCTGCCGTCCGTAATGTCACACGTATCCCCTTTCTTTGACAGCTGTGAATAAAATATTCCCTTTTTATCCAGGTTTTTTGTCAGCTGTTTGATGTGCAGCCTTGCTTCTCAGCGGAAGACAAAGTGGCGGGCTGGCAGACGCCATCTTCGACGTGTTTGACAGCATGTGAACAAGCCTGATGGATGCCTCAGTTACATGGCACGAGCTTTCATCAGCGCTCTAAGAAATAGTTGAGAGCAAATATACATGTGTATCCGTTGATTTCCTGGATTCACTTGCTTTCCATCTCAAAGTGAGGTGAATTTCTGGAAAGTTTGCAAACAAAAAAACAAAACAAAAAACAGACAGCATTGCTTTGGTTGGGTTCAGCTGAATTAGCTGGGTTTTATTCAAGTGGCAGGGGTTGATTACCGTATTTTCCGGACTATAAGCCGCTACTTTTTTCCCACGCTTTGAACCATGCGGCTTATGCAAAGGTGCGGCTTTCCTGTGGATTTTACTTCACCTGCCAGGGGGCGCTTTAGCAGGAAGTGCAAAAACAAGACAAGCGGCGACACGGAGAGCAATATTGACAGACACAGAAAAGGTACTGTATGTGACGGAGCTCTTCTGAGGCTGTTCAACTCCAACACTGAAGAAAGTGACAGGTGGTTTCTGGGTTCAGTGTTCATGAAGCGACTTTAATGGTTCCAGTGCGCATGAAGAAAAAGTGACAGCGGTTCGACGTGTGTTCAGTGCGCAACTTTTCTGTTTTGGTTGATCAGCACTTTTACTGCTGTGTTACCGGCACCGTTCGGAAAGTAATCAGTTCAGTTATGTAAATAAACAAGTAAGAAATCTTTCCGTGTACCGGTCGGAAAGTAATCAGTTCAGTTATGTAAATAAACAAGTAAGAAATCTTTCTGTGTACCGGTAAATCTATCCATCTAATCTTTATCCATCTATCTATCCAATATATATCTCATTTCACAACCTAGATATCGGCGGCTTTTCGCCCTGTGGGGCTTATATATGTACATTTCCATTTTTTTTTTTTTAAAACTTAGTGGGTGAGGCTTATATTGAGGTGTGCTCTATAGTCTGGAAAATACGGTAGTTTTGTTGGCCCACATATGACAATCAAAAATATGGATGGTCTAATCAGTTGAAGAAGCAGAGCTTGCAGAACCTAAGCAAAACAAGCAGCTGTGTTGGCAACAAACTATTTGGTAACTGGACAAAAAGGGTTTTGAGAAAGTATTCTTGGTAGCAGTCGTGTGCTGCATATTGTGGGTGATAAAGTAGGGGAACAGCCTTCGCAACTTTGTTGCAACATTTGTTTCCATCTCCTTTGCAATTAGCCTCTTTTGCATAGGCCTCGAGAAATAGCCTCAAGCACTCCTCAAATTTATATATATCTCTGCACTGTTATTTTGTTCATTTGTAAGTCACCTAATTTCACTGTAGATGATTCAGTGGCAACAAAGCCTATTCTACTGTAATTCTATGCACATCCAAACATGGAGATGGAATCTCAGCCCATGTGAGAGACACTGCAACCATTTGGAGGTGAGAGACTTGGTGCGACTGGAAAATAAATCCCAGGACAGCACTCTTATTGGCAGTATTAGTGTAAGGAAGAGGCAGGAAATGTCAGGTTTCTGCCAACCTCTTCTCTGTCCGTGACTGACATAGCCTTTATTAAGAGACATACAGGTAGGAATACCACTTCCATCGCCCGTCCATCCTTTGCAAGTGGCTCACGTGTCACCTAAGTGTCTGCTTTGTTCAGAATCTCCACTCTGAGAGATGTCAAAGTGGAAAAGACACATCAAAAGTGAGTGACAGAGTCTTAAGTTGTTAGATGTGACTGCCGGTGTGTTTATTTTAGAGAAGTGAGTCGACGATTTATCCTGCCGCAGAGTGCGGTTAAACCCCAGCGCTGCAATCTGATATTTCCCCTTGAGCCAGACCCTGAGAGACCCAGCAAGTGGCTGTGATCATTCTGGAACCACAGCCTCTCTCGCCTCACAAACATACTTTTTTTAGTTTATTGCCACAAGTCCTTAAATGTGATGTGTTGCATTTGTATTCAAGATATTAAAACTCACACCTCAGGATTGATGAATCAAAAAAACTCATAGTAGTTTTTTGCATAGAGCTAGCTAATGATAACCTCGCTCTCACATGCGCTTTTGTGAATTGGCGGCCACCATTTTCAGAAAACAGCAACAATAGCAAAAAACAAATGTGACATTTAATTTCTAGGCTGCCTCATTAATGATGAGTCAGATGAATTGTTGTGATGCTTTGGGGGGGAAAAAAGGCTAACTGGATAAAAGGTGTTCTGTCTCAGCAAATATGAACTAACTTTTTGTGGAAAGAAAAACACAAAATTAAATTGCAAAAAAAAAGAAAAAAAAAGAAGAAACCCAGCAAAATAAGAGAAGCAGTACATTTGCATTCATAGTAGTATTCGGCTAGATACACCCAAATATAACGTATAGCACATTCTGGTTATGTTTTCAAACGCAGGCATTTGTCCAAATTTAGCATTTTCCAGCTAAGCAATGTGTGATATTGTGATATTGGGTTGGGTTTTGGGATCAGTCTGTGGTCATGGAAACGGTACACTTGGGAAATTGAGGTTGAGATCTTCAGAGGCTGTCTCTTACAGGTGACATATGATTCTTTTCTTCACCCCACACAAAATTTGGACGTTTCCTCTCCATACTCGGCCACTGAACTCTTTGAGAGCCACCAGTCCCGGCTGCTTACCAGCATTCTAAATGTGTGTATGTCCTATGGAAGCATAACTAATGGCTTGCAACCCGTGAAGAGACAAGAAAAAAAAGGCTTGAAGAACATTATTGAAAATGGTTGCAAGTCGAAGCTTCACTGCTGTCCTGTAGAGTGGATGGGGGAAAACAGGGGACAGCATTCATACAGACTTCTCTACATTGCAGAATTATGCGTGTGTCCAAAGCCATTTGCACAAAAAAAGAGCAAGTGGAATATACCTTTTGATTAACCATTGAAACAACTTAGTAGTAGTATTCTCTCTCTTGAAATAAGGGAGAAAACCTGAACATCTGTGTGTGTGTTAGCATCCTGACTGATGTGATGTGGCGCTTAATTGAACATCAGCTTACTTTTCCTACCACAAGTGATGCGTGTCTAGTTATGCAACTCGATTTTACATTGTCTCCAACCTATCATCAAATTATAAAGCTAAAAATGATTTTTAATCATATAACTTATAATTATTTTGTTGTATCAAAAATGTCAATTAAAAATGACAGACCACCACCAGAGAGAGAGAAATAAAAGGAAATGCACACAGTCATGGTCATCAATCTTATTTGGCGTTAGCACATATCAGTCCTCGAGGCAGATCAATTTACTTCCGGACCTCATCAGGTTTAAAGAGGTGAGACTACGCTCTCAGTCCATTAAGCTCATTTGGAGATGGGTGTGAAATGCAACGTGAGAAGGGAGTCATTAGAGGGAAGAAGCTGTGATACAGTGCCGTCGAAAGCCCTGCCCTGCTCTGCCTTCATTCTGTCATCCATGTTCCACACTATCATTATATAAGCACCTTAGTATTACTGCAAGCGTAAGCAGAATTTTTTTTTTTTTTTTTTTTTTGTCGTTTCCCTTCCCACGGGAAATCGTTTAAAATTTATCATCAAAATAATTAATTTCATCGGGGGCAGATTGTCAACATCACACGACCTCTCTGTCTGTTGATATCAAGGCCTTTCTGTCCTTAAGTTTCGAAAGCCAGACTGGCCAAACGTACATGTTAGTGTATGTGAATCTGTCTACTCCGGCCCATCCAACAGTTGCCTTCCCACCATTATAAATAACTGGAAGCAACTGCCTTTCCTGCCGGCCCAAACTGCAGAAAACACATGCAAAGAGCATGAAACGTGCTTCAAATGAGTGCCAACGTTAGCTAAAATGATGCTGGATACAACCCTAAATCAGGAGCATTGTCTTTTGTTCCCAGAACTGTTACCATGGTGTGATTCCAAGGTGACAACTATCAGTGACATGCTCAACTGCATTCACCAGAGGTGAAAAAAATCACACCTTTCCACTTTAAGAAAAAGCATCTATTTAAATAGTAGATGATGTGCTTAGGAATAATCGTCTGGAATGACTGCATGGAAGATACAAGTACTAATAATAACACAAAAATAAAACATCATTACATTACAACCACCAGAATGGTTGGCAATCTAAATTTAATCAAAAAATAAAAAATAAATAGGATTTTTCAGGTAATGGAGCATTTTATTTGGCTTTCACTGGAACTTCCCCAAAGTATTTGGATGTGAAAGTGCTATATTCAGCATTTTCACCATCTTAATTATCAGGACCGTTTGTTTTGGAGAGGTCTCCTCTGCGGGTAGTTCAGCTCCTGGTGAAAACCTTGTGAACTGTGAACGCTGAATGACTCCTAACCTATTAACAAGATGAGCACCTCGGAGAGAACTGAGTCAAGGTTGGCAGTGGCACCTGCTGATGTCTGCTGTAGGGTCCCTGACTCTAATGCAACATTATCTGAAAATAAACTGCGCAGGGTGGCTGAAGCCAAGCCATTCTCTATTTCAATGCTGTTGGCTAGCCTTGCAATTCATTGGGTGGCATAATAGCTCAGGTTTAAGAGCTAAACAAATAGAATAGTGAAGCAAAACACTAAATTTGCTGCAGAGGAACCGGAAGTTACAACAGAAGAAAACATACCAAACAAATACTTCACCGTTTTCATTTTTGTGAAGGTTGAGGATTTTCAACCCTGAATGCCGATTGCCAGATGGCAAAGTGGTGGTGAGTTACAGAAAATAATGAGAGAATTAACAAGGTTGAGGTACCACATAGTCAATGGCATAACACTGAGGCAGGTTAGGGTGTGAGCGTGTAGTCATTGCAGAATAAAAAACATAAAGCAAATGAACACAGTGGATCTGGAGTGAGATTGGAGGCTAACACATCATTATGATGCACACTGAAGAGATTCAAAAGAGGTTACGACACTGACGGCAAGCAGGCTAAAGTAATAGAATGAGCTAAAGGTGTTAACGAAGGAAAAAGAAGAAAATCAGAATTAGAATCAGAAATACTTTATTTATCCCGAGGGAAATTCTTTTCGTAACAGGGTTCCAGTTAACTTGAGAAATGTACAAAAAATATAGAAGCATGCAATAACTAAGTAAAAATAAAAAAAAACAATAGAAAATTAAATAACCGGCTATTTTACTTAGGATAAAGAGCATATAACTATAAGATATTGTAAAAAAAAATTTGTATGAATGCATGTGGATGTATATGGCAGACAGTGATTTTACAAGGAGGAATTGTACAGTTTAATTGCCACAGCAAGAAAAGATCTTCTGTGGCGCTCAGTCTTTGAGGTGGGAAGTCTGAGTCTCCTGGTCCGTGTGCTTCTGCGTTGGACCAGGAACTGATGGAGGGGGTGGGTGGTATTTTCCAGAATACTTCGCAGTTTCTGAAGCATACGTCTCTCCATCACTGACTCCAAGGAGTCCAGCTTCACTCCAATGACGTCACCAGCTTTGCGGATGAGTTTGTTGAGCCTGTTTGAGTCTGCTACCTTCAATCTGCTGCCCCAGCACACCAAAGCAAACTAGATAGCACTTGAGACCACAGACTCATAAAACATTCTCAGCATAGTCCGGCATCCAGCAGATGTTAAATGACCTGAACCTCCACAGGAAGTAGAGGCGGCTGTGGCCTTTTTTAAAAAAGGGCATCGGTGTTCCGCGCCCAGTCCAGTTTATTGTCAATGTGGACCCCCAGATATTTGTAATACTCCACAGTGTCCACACAGGCCCCCTGGATGGAAACCGGGGTCACGGGAGACTTGGTCCACTTGGTCCTCTTTAGGTCCACCACCAGTTCCCGGGTCTTTGTCACGTTGAGCTGCAGGTTGTTCAGCTCGCACCATGTAACAAAGTCATTGATGACGGTCCTGTACTCCAAGTCCTCACCTCCACTGATGCATCCCACTATGGCCGAGTCATCAGAGAACTTATGAAGATTGCATGACTCTGACCAATAGCTGAAGTCTGTGGTGTACAGGGTGAAGAGGAAGGGCCTGTGCTGCTTTACTGGCCAAAGCAGGAAAGCAGAGGGAAACTGCTGGGAGGAACTTAAATGCCTCCTTAAGCGCACACAAATAGAAAATCAGACAACCTAAACATTAAAATGTATCATAAACCACCAATGTAAAGCATTAAAGAGGGTTGACTTTGTGTGTGTGAGAAACACATTACTTTATCCTGACAAATCATTATTATTTGCCCCAAACTATGCATCCAAGCTGACATTCTTGAAGAAAGAATGTCAGCTTAGCAACTTCTAACCTTTGAAATAATAAACTCAGAGGCAAAAAAGAAGGTATTTCTTCTACTTACTTAAATACGAGCAAAACAGAAATGATAACTTTCTGTCATTGTTCAAGATTTCACTTTACAAAACCGTTTTTTTTGTTGTTTTTTCAAACCACAGTACGTATAGCTAAATAAAACAGTTGCGAGGTTTTGTCGCAGAAAACTCACGTCACTGTCAGTGCAGCAGAGAACTGCTCAGTACCTTGTGTGTTGTTGTTGTCCAGAGACGCTAACAGCTCGCGGCTGTCTGTCCAGGAGGTGGCGGTAGCAGGTGCGCACACTCACGGTAGAGTTTGGGTGAATATCTCACGGAGCCAGGGGAACTCTGAGCTTCCAAGATGGCTCGGAGCGCTATCAGGTAGTCCTGCTGTTCAGGTCGGAATACGTCCAGGCGAAGCCAGTGTGGTTAGCTTGATTAGCTAACAGCCGCTCGCCTCCCAGTCACCGCGAATTGCATACTCGTTTGGGCAACGACTGGCTTCAGAAGTTACACTCAAGTGAACGTCGGCCAGACGTAAAGTCGGTGACTCCCACCTAAATGTGCTTGCAAATAAACTTGCCGTAAATCCTCGTTTTGGCACTGGCCTCTTCAGCCTGGGACGTCAACAACACGCCCCCTACCCCACCCCCTAATCACCGGTTCACCTGTGCCCATCATCGTCGTACCGTTCAAACAAAAACATACTACTACTACCAAATAAAGTACAATAACACAGAGGCAATTTTTTACATTTTTAACATACATTATTTTCAACCCTTAAAGTTTACATTACACCACACAATTAAAAACATGAATTGATGATTCCTATATTTGATTTCCTGTATTTTTCTATTTGTGCACTTTTTTTTTTTTTTTTTTTTTTTTTTTACCTCTGCTACAATAAGAAACTGTACCAATATTAATATTGATGATACAAAAAAGAGTCCTGCAACTCGTGGTTAGGGAGCTAAACATTCCAGAAAAGATGAAAACAAAAATGACTAAAACACAATGCGCAACCTCTATACAAACAGTCTAGTTATTGATATTAAATTTGCTCGCTCTCTCTCTCTCTCTCTCACTCTCTTTATCTGTCTCTCTCAACCCGCTTCTAAGTGCACCCTCTACCACCTGCTGCCTGCACCCCACTCGTGATTGGGGATTGCAATTATTTGCCATGAACGAGGAAGAACCAGTAAGAGCAGATCATGAGGTCACATTGATTAAGTCCCTGTCCTTTGTACACACCGCCCACCGCTACTACTGATGGGATGGTTTAGTGAAGTCCTTGGATCGGAAACTCTAGTGGAGGCCCGTGGTGGTCCTGACATGCAAATTGGTCATCCAACCTGGGCACAAGGGTAGAGTGCAGCATGCGGGCAGGGTGAGCTAGCAAGGAGCCCCGGGAGAGGAGCTGGCTTCAGGCGGGCAGGAAGAGCTCCAGCAGTGGGGAGCCACCGGGGGGAGCAGGCAGAATAGAATAAAACAGAATGTCAAAGAGAGAGACCAGCTGCAAAGAGAGAGTGTGTGTGTGTGTGTGTGTGTTTTACGCAGAGATGCACTGCTCACACTAATTTACTAATTCACTTTTTTTTGGGCATTGCTGTCATCAGGACAACGTGATCAATGTGATCAGCCTTAATGTTTTTTTGTTTTTTTTCACAGTAATAGTAACATTATTAATATTTCATATTTACCAAGACCTGGTGTCTCTGCTGAAACACAGACACAGTTTATCTTCTTTACCAACATTTAGATATGTTGTCACTGTTTCGGTTCCAATGCAACAACGCATATTCTTTTGTGTCAACCCTGCCACATTGTTATCCCAGCTTGATTTTCCCCAGAATCCTATTGTCCTGTGGTATTCTAGGTCGGAACACTCCATTAGTAATACTATGTTTAAAGTATATGAAGTTCCCTGTGTCTGCACATTAGACATTCGTTGGTGATTATATGATAATGATGACATCAATAAATAATTGTAATCTGCATGAAAATAGAAATGTTGAGCTACTGCACATGAATGAAAAACAGGCTACTCCATTAATTACGGCACTGTCATTAATGCCAGCCTGAAAGGTCAATCTTTGTTAACCCACTCCAGTTAGGAGAAATGTATTTCCCCTTACAGAGTAGGCCGGAGGTACGATAAAACAAAACTCTGTCCTCTGTAAGAAAACAACACCATTACCTCAATAATCTATTCACGGTCACATAAACTAGCATGTAAAGGAAATAATGAAAGCTGCGTGAATAAAGGAGAACTGAAAAACATACAGAGGCTGTGAAGACACAGGATTCCAGCAATTATATTTGTTCCCAGCAAACGATGCCTTTGTGTGATCTAATTATGACTCAAGGTCATCCACATTACGCTGTGTAACAAGACATATTTACCAACTTTAAACAAGTGCTGCAGCCGCAATTGAATATCATGCACTCAGAGTTTTTCATTAGGCGAGCCTTTCATATGTACACATGCAAATATAATGAACATTCTACTGAGAGGAGTTCAGAATCCAAATGATATGCTAAAAAGGAAAGAGCTAGTAAAGCAAAAGTAATTAGGATGAAGGGGGAGTGGGAGAGGTGGTAGAAATTAGAAAACAGAAGCATTTTAACCGTTATCTGGGGAGAAAAAAATGGCAACAAAGTATCATCAAATACAAGCTCCAGAGTAAATTCCTAACCTTGCCAGAGTTAAGGTTTGAATTGCCTCAGGTGCACTTTGCAAAACCCCTATAGAATGTTTTAGTTGGACTTAATATTGATGATAAGAGAAAACACAGATGAAAAGATGATTCCATTAAACTGTGACAAAAGCAGGAGGACACATCTACAGCTGGTCACAAAAGGCACAGAGGAAGTGAATACTATTCTGGCTGTTAAGAGACTCAAGCGAATGTAGCGAAAACAGCAGTTTTACCACTTTTGAAACTCTTAGAACTGAGGTTTATCTCATCGCCTTCCATGTTTTGCAATAGACACATCCACATCAGATTGCACATGTTGAGTTTACATGTGTAATCTGATCTGAACTTTGGTTGATGGGAAAACCTAAATCTTTGTTTGCATGTACCCAAAAGAAAATAATCTGTTCACCATGAGCATTTACGTGCACTGAGCATTCATTCAGAATAAACAAGTTAAGGATAAACAAGTGATATTGTCAAATTGTAAAGAGAGAGAGAAAGAGGGAGAGAAGAAACAACAAATGGCATTGAGTTGTCTTCTTGTCCTTGGCTTCATTGTTCTTTGAACCTCACATTCCTTTTTCCCAGGCGCTCTTTATTTAATATTTGGCAGCAGCGTGGGCCTTCATCGTATTAATAACTTTATAGCTTTGCTCTTGGTGTTTGGGCTTGTGCCATATTAGCTGGTTTCCAAAGCAAACCAAAAAAAAAAAATAAATAAATACTGAAATACCTAAAGACCTAGATGACAAAACACACACATGTGGGGTGGGGCATCCAGAGATACAGGATCTGGACACGTGGACCACATCCGGATTAAGGACCAGTATAAGCCACCACTTTCAGATGCAATAGAATTTTTATTTTTTTCGAAATAACCTAATCAGAGCCGCCTCACAGCAAGAAGGTCGTGGGTTCGATTCCGGGGCCCGGGCCTGGGACCTTTCTGTGTGGAGTTTGCATGTTCTCCCCGTGTCTGCGTGGGTTCTCTCCGGGTTCTCCGGCTTCCTCCCACACTCCAAAAACATGCATGTGAGGTCAATTGAACACTCTAAATTGTCCGTAGGTGTGCATGTGAGTGTGAATGGTTGTTTGTCTCTATGTGGCCCTGCGATGAACTGGCGACTTGTCCAGGGTGTCACCCTGCCTTCGCCCTAAGACAGCTGGGATAGGCTCCAGCAGACCCCCGTGACCCTGAACAGGAATAAGCGGGTATAGAAGATGAATGAATGAATGAATGAATGAACCTAATCAGACCAAAACCTTTTGATTGACGTGTTTAGATTGACATGTTAGCAATGAAACACAACCAGACTGCACTTTATTATGCTAATTTTTGTCCATGTAAAAAACAGTATCTTGCTACATGATTCTATCAGATCATTAGATCGAGTAACACTGAGGCAATGTTTGCCATCTTTCATGGCATAATGTACCAATTACACAATTTCAACAAAATCAAGTTTTAGCAATTAATTTAATGTATTATATCTAATACTAGAAAATATTTTCAACAACAGGGGGTGCTGCAAGACCTCCATCAACCCTACTTTCTGTGGTTCTGAATGCACAAACATTGCACGTACCTGCCTGGAACCTGCAACTGCAGACGAAAATTCACTATTTTTTTCATGTTGTGAAAATATATATATATTTTTTAAATTCCAGAAGTCTGTCAAGGGTGAGATAAAGGCTGCTGTCCCTCGACTGACAGGCGGTTTGCTTGTTTGCATTCACTTTAGCATCAGTACAGATAAGCACATTCTCTCATGTTTTGCACACAGCAGCAGGTGAGCCTGTCCACCCAAACGCAGATTGTCTCAGCTCACTTAGTTGACTTGTATCTCACTTGATAAAAAGTTCAGTTTTTATTTTTATTTTATTTTTTTAGATAAGATTAGCATTTGGAGGCAAATCAAGTGTATCGTCAGTCGTGTGCAACCAGAAAAAAATAAATGAAGAAAAATTCAAAAGAGGGTGTCGAGCAGCACAGAATGTGTTGTATGTACAATTACTGTATATTTGGTTTAAAAAATGCTCTTGTGCACCAAAAAATATTTTCCAAGTCATGGATACATAACAGCAACAGACAGACATAACACATGGCTTGACTTCCTTTCAGGTGTATTGTAATTTTTTTTTAAATTATATTTTATGTGTTGAAATATGGAGTAATGAGGATTAGATAGATTAGAAAATAAGTTTGATGTTTTTAATACTATCTTTGTCATAATCATGAGGCACAGTCCATTGAACCTTAGAAGACTTAATGGTACAAGAAGAATCAAATTGGTTAAACCTTTTAATCCAGAGGTAGATGGGCAGTGCTTGGTGCAGACAAGATGTGGGCAGCCACAGTCATTTGCTCCTTATCGCAGATGGAGGATTTATCAAACCCAACCCTCTGATGGCCACATTTGGAGCTGCACTCCTGGGACTGAAAGATCACCGCTCAGCAGGCTGCAATTGTGATCACCCCCCACCACGGCGTCCTTCATCAACTGATGGCACAGAAAATGTGCATTTGTTGACGTGAGGACCGTTAAGCTGGAAAACCGGACTGATCCCCATTAGAGGTTATGATTGTCCAATCTTGTCTGGCGATACGGCGGCCCATAAAGCACACCGTCTCGTTTTCCGGTCATGTCTAACGTGCTTCAACATTGAACACTTGGAATTTCAGTGGATCAAAAAGGTGTGGGTCTCCTTAAACCCAGAAAAGTATTACTTCCTGGATGAAAAACATTACAATATCAACAGCTTTGAAAGAGAGAAAAAAAAGTGTCCATATTATATTCCACTTCTTCCTCTATGATACAAATGACAAATTCTTTTGATGGTCCATCGAAATTCCAACCCTCACCTATGGTCACTGCTGTGTTCAATGACCAAAATGACAAGGTTTTAGATACAAGCAGTTGAAAGGAACTTTGCGCTCTAGAGATAGGGCGAGGAGCTCTGTCACCTGGGAGGAGCTTGGGCAACCACTGCTCCTCCACATCAAGAAGAGCCAGCTGAGGTGGCTCGGGCATCTATTTGTCTGTCTGTTCAGGGCATGTACCACCAAGAGGAGGCCGAGAGGAAAACCCAGGACTTGCTGGGGGAACTATATCTCTCGGCTGGCCTGGGAACACCTCGGGATGCCCCTGGTAGAGCTGGAGGAGGGAAGAGGGAGAGGGAGAGGGAAGTCTGGGTATCCCTGCTCAGACAGCTACCCTGGTGACCCAGCCCCCGAGAAAGCGGAGAAAACTGACAGACTTCCTGTTTCAAATGCACGTTTTTTTTCAAACCTTATGTTGGACTAATGATCACCTCCTGAATGCTGAAGGGCCAGACGGTGCATTTTCCTGTAATACCAATTTTCAGGCACTGTTATGCTTTGGTAAGTACCAATCCAACGTCGCAAAGCATATTAAATTCAGCGCATTTAGTCTTGAGAATGGGCTTAAACGCGGCATGCGGCAGTATTTTGTACAAACAAGAAAAATTCTACCCACAGACAGCCTGCATGGTCCTGAGCCAAATGCATCATGAGGATTATTTTCCTGCGTGTGTTCGGCTGTATCACACGAGAAGCAGTGTGGCACGTTATTTGGGTAGAGCAGAGGGTTCATATGTTCTTTCCTTTCGAATAATGTATTTTTTTAAAGGAGCCTATAGAAGACTAAATTATTGCTGTTTCAGCTGATTTTTTTTTTTTGTCTGCCTGTTAGCAGACAGGAGTGGAATGCAGGATAATGTAATGATCACTGTTTTCATGGCGTATGCATCAGTCTATTTGACTTTTTATTGTAATTTTTTCAATGGTGAAAACATTCCTTAAATGACATTTCCATTTCTGTTTAATTCATGCAGTGCTGCAGAGGGTTTTGTCTCATTTAAAAGAATGCTTGCAGAGTTCTGCCACAGCAGACATGCTTTTACCCTCCCACCAACATTCTCTAGCAATTCATTGCTGTGAGATCACTCAGATTTCCATGTTCCTCACTGTAACCTTTTTATTCTCCCTTACCTCCTAACATCTTCCTTTAATATTTCTTATTTTGGGGGGTTTTCATACTTGAGTTCATAAAGGCTTGCCTTTAACATTAGGTTTTTTTTTTCAGTTCTGCTGAGAATTACTCCGTTTTTTTTTTTTTTTGCACCTAAAATAGAATGTCTGAGTCTTAGAGTCCTTTTTATTCAAAACTCTTTTTAAAGAATGCATAAGATCGAAGTTAGATCAAAGTTAGATTACAAGACATTGCAGTGTTTTACTAGCGTCTTATTAACACAGACCAAACTGTGTTCCAGTTCTCCCAGTTTTGTTTTTCCTGATGTGTCTCCTCACACATCACAGAATATTTTCTGGCATTTCTGTTTCTTTTCCTTCTCTTTTTGGACCTCTGCCTGTATCACCCTGGATTTCTCTGCATGTCTTTGGTCTGTTTTGTGATTTTTACTTTAGCCCGCCAACCACCCTTAAGCACTATCTTTTCTCTTTAATAAATTTATTCTTGGAATGCATCAGTTCCGCCTCAAGTGTCTGTATTCAAGCCTGGGATATCTTCCTTGACTTCCTTGCAGAAATAACAGCATGCTGTGCAAATTCAACAGTTGCGAAGAAGGGAGAGAGATGATACAGAAAGAAAAATTGAAAATTCAAAACCTCCCATACTTAGACTGCCGTATTTAGTGTGTTAGTAACGGTGAAATGAGCAGTACATTTAAATGAGAGCAAGTTTTGTGGAGCAAGTGTAAGTTAAATAAATTAAAATACAGAAAAACAACAGATTTCTAAAAAATAATATAAGATGAAAACTGCAGAACAGTAAGAACTGATGCAGCTATTAGGAATATATATTACCTTTCTCATGTTTCTCAAACAATTTAGAGTTATATTTGGGGGGTGTTTGGGGTACAATAAAGGCAGCAAGAGTATGAGGGAGTAATCAGCGTTTTTCATCACTGTCATACAAAAGGTAATAAAAAATAGGTATGTGAAGCCCTAGTGATGTTATCTCTGGAGTAGAGCATCGCATCACATGCCCTCTGTCCGCTACTGTCGAGCCCTTTCAATCCCTTTGTTAACAAAGCCTGTGAATGTCTGTGAATGTCTGTCTCATGTCTCACCCGTAGAACAGTTGCCCTACCACTGCGGTAAATACCAAGAAGCAAACAGCATCATACACTGATATTGTCACTCACTTACATTGGACAGTTCCCCTAGTGGCTTATGAGACTCGGGAGGGTGCGAAGCAAAGGAGATGAGGGCAGCACAAGGAGGTATGGCAGCGTCGTGCTCAGCTACGCTCTCTAGCTGTGAAAAAAAGAGGGGAAAAGGTGTATCAGAGGAGTTCAGCTTTCTCACGCACTTCACTGAGAGCAGACACAGGAAAATTGAGGCAACAAAGGAATTACCTGCCATTGCAGAGCAAATCAGCTTTACGGTGGTGTGTAAGGCCTTGGCTTGAGCATTTACATCAACTCATTAAAGTAATTATATAATTATATAAACAAATACATATTCCAGCATGTAAAAACATTTTATTAATAGTGCAATGGTTTAAAAAATCAACACTTTGTGGAGTATACGCAATTTGTTTCCCTCAAAAGCATAATTATCAACTGGCCAATTGCTTGCTCATTCTGCGGGGGAGCAGCTTGCCCTTCAGATATGCATGTTGCTAACCTGCAGACTAAGCTTATGCACTTTACCTTTATCTTTCCAGACAAGGGCAAAATAAGGCCGGAAAACATTAAAGCAAAGCTGTCCATCTGTCACTGTGTTTTTATTTTATTGTTTTGCTGATCTTTGCTTTGCGCATAACCTCCCTTTTTACTCGCCACCTCCGTTCTGCCGCCACCCCTCCTCTCCTCCGTCCGTGCTGAGAGTGCCGTAGTTAGTGGATCGCTGCGAAATGCCAGCTGTCAGAGTGACAGACGCGGTGTCACCTCTGTGCAGTCACGTCACCGGGGCGACAAGCCATCAACGTGCGCCCGGGTGTATGTGTGTGGACACGAGCAAAAGAGGAGAAAGACGGCGAGGCAGTTTGTTTGTGTGGGGATATTCGCACTGGCTGACTTGAGAGTGAGTCAGTGTTTTGTGGTTGGTTTTTCTGGAGAGGATACAGGTTTGTATGAAATTAAAGCTATACATTAGACATGCATTGGCTGAGGGGCAGAGATGAGAAAGTGCCTTGTGTGTAGTGTGTAGTGTGTGTGCGTCGCATATGAACATATACAGTCGCAAAGGCTTCAAGGGGAGAGCGAGAGCCTCAGGAGAAGAGAGGAAAGGTCACGATTGGAGCGAAGGGAGGGACGCGGGGGATGAAGTAAGGATAAACTGATTGTAGGGCAGCCGTGGCAGATAATGAAAGCAAACAATCACTGAGCAGGAGTAAAAGAAAGAAGCAAGGCTTTAAAAAAAAAAAGTAAGCGCATCTTAATAAGCACAGTTGGAATGAGAGAACAAAAGGTCAAAAGATCAGGATTAACGAGCCAGAGAGAAATGGAACGTACTTCGGAAAAGAGTGACTGTGCGAGAATAGGTGACAAGGTCAGCAAGTGGAGTTAAAAAAAACAAAACATAAAGGATGAAGGGAGGACAGAGGTGGGATCGGTCACGGTTGAGGAGAGAACATAAGCCACAAGCTGACCAGTGGATGTGGTCTGATGGGGCTTCTCAGCTACGGCTGTTATACCGCTGTCACAGACATACACACACACACAAAATACAGATGCTTATCTAATGGCTCCCTACAGCAACTGGTCAATACAGACTTCATCCAAAACAAGGCAGCATTTAGAGAATTTGATGTGGCGCCAATGCAAGGTGAGACTAATACTGTCAGCGAGGGATGAAAGGGGAACAAAAGTGTCTTGATGTCATCAAACACATCTGACACTGTCAAAAGATCTTCTTGGCAGGGTGTAGTTTTTTTTTCTTTTTTTGAGGTAGATAGATGGAAGTGAGAACTTTCGCATCTGGTTTGCTCATCTGGTTTTACAGCAAAAGTAGCGGCACTGAGAATAACAAGGAAGAACCAAATTCAGCAAAGGATGTGAAATTTCAGAAGAAAAGAAAGAAAAGAAAATTTAGTAGCCAGCTGTAGTCATCTTACCGGCGGGTAGACGCGTGTTGGGGCACAGGCCGCACTCATGCTTGAGTCATTACTCACCTCTGGTACCACTCACACATTGAAATGTTGAAACTTCCGGTGTCAAAACCAATTGGAAACTCAAGATGGCGCTGACTGTGAAACCCATACCTAGGCTTCCAAAGAGGTATTGACACTTTGGGTGATTACGTGACATCAGTTAATTAAGTGACATTGTTCTACCTACTGCACAAACTTCACTCCACTATAGGCCAGACGCTTTAATGTAGCACTGCTTTTTTGAATCATGGCATCTTGATGCGATCTGCATTTTATATAAAACAATTAAAAAATTAATTTTGTTAAAATAAAGGTTTAAATAATAAAGGTTTCCGTGGCAGGTAAATACATTCCTGTTTGTCCTCGGTAGATGATAATTACAACTGTGGACTTGAGTAAACTTTATTATTGCATCGCATCCTGACAACAACAGATGTAACGCTTTGTGGTGCCGTAATTAATCGCCCATTAAGGTTTCGTCCATTTGTGCTGCGTTCGTTTAGTCTGACAATATTTGATTTACTCGCGGAGCAGAGAGCCAATTCATCTGGCAGTTATTCCAAAATAAAATTCCTCCAGAGTCTGTGTTAGGTGTTAACCTAATATTATTGTATGACATTACGCACCATCAGGGAAATAATTTCTGGGGGGCAACATGATGAGAATGGAGTCAAATCAATTTTTTTTCTGGAGGAAATGGAGGTGAATAAATAATGACTGACTGGCTCCAGGCAGGAATGGTAGGAATGGTCCCATAGTGAAAGTCTGGCAAAGGACTTCCTTCATGATTAGAAGTCAGTAAGTGAATAAAGTGTAAGTAAATAAATAAATAAATGGTGATCCTTTTGGGCAGAGTGAGCGGGGTAAAACACTGATGTGGCTCCTCCGTATTTAAGATTGAGATCTTATATGAAAAACCAGAAAAACGGTTTTGCCGTTACGAGTACTCCAGTGGCATTTGGCTTATTCATGAGGGCCAATCACTCCTGGGTACCTGACCAGTCCCTCCATGAATACTGATGAGCGCTAAATGATGGGGCTATAGTGCACTTCCATAGCAACTAAACAAAGTGGAGTGTAGATATGAAAATAAGGCAACTGGCACGCCGGGGCGACTGTTGACGCCTCTGCATGGTGTCAGACGATGACACCGTCCCCTGAAGGGGCTGCGCTACAGAACCAAATAGCTTTTATTTTATTATTTATTTACCTGAGAGGTGAGAATAAGTGCAAAATGAAGAGAGGGAGAGGGAGAAAGCCAAGTGAGACCAAGATGTGGCGATAAAATATACTTTTTTATTTATTTTTTAAGCCTTCGAAAAGGCAGTGAGTCATCCAATTGTGCATACTGAGTCACTGCAGCCTGGATACATCCACAGCCGCAGGACCTCTTTAGTCACTGTGGTTACTGGGCACACGAGTTGCGGCATTATGGAAGAAGAAGTCGGGTGGAAACTCATACATGTATGTCCCGATTACTGGAGGACGATGAGGGGGAAGTTGGGGAGGGGGCGAGCATGGGTTGGCCAAAAGCAGTAGGCAGCGTTTCTAATTGCTCTGCGGTTATTTTGAGTCTCCAGCCAGCGGGGAGTTGCGTTGTCACCACTGACAGACAGAGCCCTGAATGACAGCCCCGCTCTCTCTCTCTTTCTTTCTCCTATTCCTCAACGCCGTAGGGGCTCCGTCTCCAACTCTGTGTGTTGCAGGGGCCTTATAATGAAATTCATTACGGTTACAGATAGGAGTGTAACCCGTTTAAGGATCCCTGTCAAAAATCAATCGCAGCCTGGTTCAGAGCGGGTAAAGTTCACAGCGGTTTCTCTCTTTCTGTCCGAGGCTGTGGCCTCTTTTGGTATTCGTCGTTATCAAAGGGGGGATTTCTCGCATTGGGAAGACGATACTCTCCCTGACCTTGGCTTCCCCTGGTGCCCATCTGCACCAATAAACGTATAGAGAGCATTGGGGGATGATATTCCGATTGAGCTCCATCACCTTGAATTGATTTCTGATGTAAAAAGAGATGGTGGGGGCAAGGTCGCGATCTGACTCCTTGAAATAAAACTACTGAGATTGATAGTTCAAGGTTTCCCCGTCAACTATCCTTTCTAGGGCATCAAAGGGAACTGAGGATGAAAGTGAGGCTGCTGAAAGGGATGAGTAATGCTCCCTCTCTTCCAAAAAACTTTTGACAACAGAAATATACTTTTTGTCGACAGAAATGTAAACACATTTTGTGTTTGTACAAACTTTGCTGCTTCCTGAATCCAAGGGCTCATCTTTGTAAAGATCCTCTCAAGGTTTGAACGAGCACAAGGGAGTTGGAATTATCATGAGCATCCCAACAAACGTCGCTGGGTGTGTGCTGATATGACAAACCTCACTCCCACCAATTGAAGAAACAATGACAAACGCACTTGTGTTTATTCTGTGTCTGTGCAAAAAAAATCCCTTGAACTAAATCTGTTTTTGCACTCAACAGAATATTCTGCTTATCTGATAAATCTGCATAATCCAAAAATTGCAGCACATTAGCGGAGTAGATTCATGCACTTTCTGACGTGAAACCACGTACCACAGGTGTGACGGGATATGAATGGCACAATGATGGAATAGTGGTTTTAAAACCAACTTTTTTTCAGACTGTGCTGCACAGCAGTCACCAGCTCCGTGGCACCGTGGGTTTGTTACAGAGGTGTTATGGTAGCCTGAGATTTTGATGTCGTTGATGTCGTTTGATGTCTGAATTTACATCATCCCGTATTTTGAACAATCCTCATGCAGCTCTGGGCAATCTCAGACTTTTCTGACTAGACCAAAAGACTTTGAACATGTAACAGGTCTATTCTGTGTTTGTTCCAGTTTTAATTACCTCCCTTGTTTGTTTTGAAGAGGAGGAGACCTCGGAGGGATAATTTCAGCTGTCTGTACAATCAACACAGAACTAATCTCACACTACACTTTTTTTGAGGGGCAGGGGGGCACTTTGCAACGTAAATCCCAAAGAATGATTCCCAAGACTGTGTGACTTCTGTGTCTGCGGTGTGTTTATTTCCATGTTGTAAATCGTTACTGCGAGCCCAGCAGCACTGACAATCCGGTTGCAGCACTTGTTGATCAGAGGGCTCTCTGTTTTCTCCAAGCGAAACAGGCATTATGTCAGAGCAGACATTATGACTTTGGGGAGCCTCCTTCATCGTTTGACATCATCTATGAAAATGATAACCAAGGCTAGGAAGTGATGAAAAGGCTCACAAGCAAGCTTTTCGCATGTGAAAAATTGAGAGTGCTGCGATTTCAAGTGCAAGAGCATTAATTAGTGGGACTGAACTCTGCATATTTCTTCCTAATGCAGCCAGAATGCTATTCACAATGTCAAGATTTACAGTGAGCATAAATAAACAGACCACCGGGATCAGTTACTCTTCCAAATTAGTCTGGAATGCCACAATTAATTTTGGACTGCATTTCTTCAGTTATGGGGGGGTATTGCACAGAAAGCAAATTCCTAGATTTTTGCAAAGCAAGAAGAGGAAATGAACATGGAACAACGACACTAACAATACACAACTGACACTGTAAATGACGACTGTGTCTCTCTGCAGAACATCAAAATTAAGATACCAGCATGTTGTCACGTGAGTGGAAAAGATGTGATTAAAGGGCTTATTCTTCAGAGGCGATGGGAGGGAGGAGTGTCCTTGAAATCGTAGCAGAGCAGAGACAAAGGCAGACCTTTCTTAATTCGTTTCTTTTCTTCCGTGCTCCATCTCCATCTGAAGAGCTCCTTGGGGTGAAGTGACCCTTCTTTTCAGTGAGTGTGACTGTAAATGGGGGATTGAGAGTCCCGGCCTTATCTGCACCCAGAGACCGAAGCAGGGTCTGCCGCTCAAGCTTGCTTTGCGCTCACCCCGGCACCTCCGCAGAGAGTCCTAGAAGTTTGTCACCGCTTGTCAAGCGTACCCATCAAATCCCCCTGGAGGGCTGAAGATCAGCAGGCACAAGTTCAAACTATTTTTCTTTGCCTTTTTAAGCGCCATTGTAGGCCTTTCCCGATAAGACATTGTGACAGGTAAAGACGGTGTTTCTTGGCACTGCCGTCTACTTAAAAGGAGAAATAATAAAGAGTGTGACTTCGTACATGACCGACTGAATCACAGGACAACATCCTTTAAGAATGGCAAAAAGAGAGAGAGAGTTCTAACAAGTATATGATTCCTTCCTCTCTTTGACCTTAAATTTTTTTCCTTTTCTGTTTTCCTTTGTGAGGCTGTAATAAGGGTGGTTGACTTGTAAGTAAAGGAAAACAGAAAGCAGGCAATCACAGTGATCTAACCTTTCAATTTGCATCCTCACCCGTGATTGAGGATGAAATGCAGCGGGTGGAATAAAGAATCTCGGCCTTCACTAAAGTGGTTTCTTTACGTGTTCCGGTGTGAAGCAGCTTGATTTACCAATCCAAGCGACGATACCATCACCAGAGTTGACCCTGTGTTTTTTTCCTCCCTTTTTTTATTCTCTTTTTTTTTTATTTTTCTTGACACATACTCAGCTGGCAGGTGGCAGCTGTAACACTAACTTGAATGACAAAAACTTTTTTGGACTAATGAGACAATGTCTTTTTTAGAGTGGGGAATAAAGTGTGTTTATTTGAGGATTCCCAATCAGGAAGGTTCTCATAAAAAAGAAAAAGACTTCACTTGAATTTTGCATTATCTCTATAAAGAGCACTTTGAATCAAAAAATATATTAAATTATTTCAGGAAGATGACAAAATGTGGATAGACACATGGAATATTTTGTGCTCTGTAAATTAAGAATAATGGAATAATGGAGGCATATTTATCTCAAACTAATCAGTTTGTTTATATAATAAAACAACATGGTGGAGAGTAATGGGTCAAAAACAAAAGTCAAAAGGGGCCAGTCGCGTAGAACTTGGTTTCGTGCAATTAAACCAAGTGCTTTATCCAATTCGAACAACCTCTGCAACAGCCAAGCAAAATCAAGGAGCTACTGCCAATTCTTGAGAACTGCTGAGAACGTTGCCAATGCATAATGAGAGGAGCATTTTTGTAAACACTTCTGGTTTAGGGTCAGAACTAGACTGGTTGGAAAGATTGGAAAACATTTCAATATCCTCATTAAATTTATAAACTATATGTTTTTTTTCAAATTTGAATTTAAAAAATATAATTTTTGCCTTGCCCATTAAATTCCACCTCATTCAAACAAAGGTTTGACTTACATTCATTCAAATGCAAACTGCCCTAAGGGCAAAAAACAGAAGGAAGAAAGTTCATAAAACTGAGAAAAGTGACAGTTCAGTCGGAACCTGTGATCTGTTATATACACTTTATAAGAAAGGTCCTATAGTGTTTTAAGAACAACTACAACAACAACAACAACAATAATAATAATGATAATAATTTTCACTTTTCAGAAGATTTAAGGCAGAAAAGGCATCTAATGAAAAAAAAATCTATGCCAAATTAAACATGGAATGACTTTGTTGTGGTGAGCCCTGAAGGGAATGAGCAAATGGATTTGTTTTTGTTGCTTAAAGATCCTGTCTGACATATTCCTGCTTTTTAAAAATGATTTAAACATTATGGTGACTGTGCGTTAAACAGTAGTTTGATCAATACACATTAAAGCTCTATAGTAGCCCACTAACTTTGTGTGATTTTGTGTCACAAGCATTTTGTTTTAACTTTCATACAAGTCCACATAATTCATTACAGTTTTCTATGTGAAGTCCTGGACGCTGACATGCTCTGTTTCAAAGGGAAAAATATATCTATACAAATCCATTTTTGAAGCACTGTCAGTCATTGCTCACATTTGCAGCAGCACACTGCGAATGCCATCTTAGACGCCTGCGCTTCACCACATATGTTATGCCGAAATCCTGTGAGCAAAGCGCGGAACAAACTGTGATGTCTGCACTGAATATGCATGAACGAGGAGTTACATGTTCCGGATGCATAGGTGTCGTCGACTTACTCCATAGTTATTATCATAAACTGTTATTTATTGCAAGACTAGCGTGATGGTGGTGCAACGTTATTACCCAAAGCTGTGGCACATCATTTTCCAACCTCCATAATCAGAATTTCCCCCAAGAAGCAATAATATCTGAGATGTTCCCATGCTTTGTGTTGCTTCAGTTCAACTCTCCTACCTGAAGTCTGGAGGGGACGAAACGCCTGTCAATTTTCATATCGAGTCTTGATTTATTTTGAGCAGTTATTAAAGTTCACCTCCCTCTGAGAATTTCCATAATGATCTCTCTTACACTGGTATATATGGCGGCGCATAGACTGGCCGGGCTCACTTGCACATCTCTTATTAAATCTGCGGAGCTGTGAATTTACTCAAAGGCATGTATGATTAATGAAGGTAAGGATCTGGTGCAATATTGCAGGCTGTTTCACAACTTCACAACCCACAGCTTTCCTTTGACGGGAGTGGGGTGGGGTGGGGTAAGCTGGCACTTTCCCTGTATGGTGTCGAGACAGTGTTGGGATGCGGCAGCTGCCTCTGCTCGTCCCGCTGAGGTGTTTGCGAGATCAGCGGTGAAGGCAGTTCCCTGTATCGATAATTGTGCTTTTGTGTGGAGGTGGTAGTGCCTGTGGACCCCTTGACACACCACCATCTGGCTCCGTGTCTGCCATCGAGGAGGACTTGTTGCGTGCTCGGGAAAGGTGAACACTATTCAAGTTCTGTAAAGTGCGAGTTCACCACGGGCACAAAAGAACAGGAAAAGGATGGCAGCATTCAGGAGGCCAAACTGGGAGTTGCGGAGTTTTGTCTGCTGTGGAGTGGGATGATGTGCCGTTCCTTACGTTTCACTCTCCTCACTCCCCTCTCCTCCTTGTCTGCCACTCATCTCTACACAAGGAGAGGAGACAAATTAAGCAATACATGACTTAAAAAGAAACAAAAAAAAAAATGCATGTCTGCCATGTTGAGTCCTTGCCTCAAATCTTTCAGCGCACCCCGGGTGGCTTGCGTGTGCTTGCTGTGACACAAACCAATGAAAACATCTTCACATCCTGCGTCAACAACTCCCCTTCCTCTCCTCACTGCAGTCTGCGAGTCCCGGCAAACTGATACTCTGTCACTCCTCGGTCAATAAAGCCGGAGCCCCCTGTGGCGTCTCTCTCCGTCACCTTTTAATTACAAACCTTTAATATTTAAACAGAATTGAGGGGAAAAGTTCAGGTCCAGACAGAAGGGAAGAAACTTTAAAATGTACCCCCTTTATTTGTTCGCCTTTTCTCTGGAGGGTACGCCGAGCTCTTCTGGTCTTTATAACTACTCTCCAACGACAACAACAGTCCGTTGTTGTGAGATCTTGGGGGCAGAGACAAGAGCTGCTCAGCAAACCAAATGGAAGTGAGCAGCACAGGTCCCTCTCCTGCAAGCCTTATCAAATACACCAATCCAACGACTCCAAAACACTCTTGTGGACAAGTTGTGACACGCACATTCTTCACGCTATGAAATAATAATGGAATGTAATTACATAGCATTACGACACGTGAAGCAAATGCTCAAAACTACTTGTGTAAACCACTGGGCAGAGTGTTTCATAGTTGCTAGTTCTTGGTTCAAATCATCGATCAAAAGAAATCATCATCACTGTCCACCACAAAGTCAGCCATAATCAGCTTCTTCTAACAGACGCAGTGTTTTGATGACGGTAGAAGCTGCAATAAGTATATGAAATCATTCTGTCCAACAGGTATGTCTGGAATGAAGTTCCAGCAATGTATTTTACTTGAAAATGTTACATCATCCACAGGCACTGATAATTTAGGCAAATGTCCCAACCCAATGACTATACAGATTGTGACAATAGGCAAAATTGCCAATTTAAAACTTCCAGCCTTCCACTATAAAGTAACAGACGCGTCTCCACAGACAAAGTTCAGGCGCTCACCTGCTTCCATCGGTGCCACTGTGCGAAACTGATGAGCCCACACCAGCATCCTGGCAACTCGGCAGGGGTTACAGATGAATCCGACGCTCGTGTTGCTTTTCTCGCAGCTGTCTCTCTCGATGCTCCAGTGTCTCCGCTTGCTGTTGACGTGGTGTGGTTTCAGTCTTTAACCTACGATCTCTTCTTGCTGTGAGCTTTTGTCTGCCTCAGATACTCGCACTCAAAAACTGGCATTTGGTTTTTATCAGTGGCAAAAATGGTGCTGTTACATCTCTGCAACGTGAAGACATTACAGCATGGGAATATTTGGATCCTGACTGCGGGGGATAGCGCCGTGACCTTCAGGTATAATAAGGTTTTATTCTCATAAGAGACAAATTAATGTGCAGACAAGAGGCTGGAGAGGACTGTGTGGGAAGAGACATGTAGGATTCACCAAATGCCACGGTTACAGTCATTTAAGGAGAGACACCAGACAGAGAAAGTAGATTAAATCACTGGCTCTCTGTAGTGAAACATCTCTGAGAGGAAATGAACAGATCAGACCGCTGTTGGTGCAGTGGGAAAATTGTATTATCTGTGTGTTTTGAGATAAAATTGTTTTCTTCTGCGCATTTGTTGGGATGGCAACGAGGATTGTGATGTGCACAGATCCTCTTTCCCTTTGAAGCCAATGGCTCCCCTTGGAATTTTCCACAGGAATGGCCCGAGGCCGCAGAAATTGTCCGGGTGGCAAACCAAAGTGTGTTCGCTGAATTTCAACAATCAGCTTCAATATACAGCTATTGCAAAGTCAGTTTGGTATTAATATCAATGTGAAACTATTTTATGTTAGTACATGCCTCATGATTTTGCAACAGGTAACCTATAGAGGTTTCAAAATTAAAAAAAACGTTATTTAATCATTCCACTAAGATTACACACTTGAATCAGGCCTCGTTGATTAAATGAAGCTGTAATCGGCCTACTTATGAACAATCCACAAGGTCTTTTAAAGATGCCAACTTAATGATATCCACTTTCTAAGTATTTAGTTTAATTTCTTGAATTTCCTTTAAAAATCCAACATGATGCAAAATTCACAACGGTAATATGTCTTTCACCAGTCTATGATGAGCTCCCAAGAAATGTGAAAAACGCAAATGTTACTTCTTGTGCTTCCTACACTTTCAGAATCGCTGTGCTGAGACATAAATTTCTGGATGACACCCACGCTGATGTAATAAAAGGCACAGATAGATCTCGCCAGATCACATTGAAGACCCTAAATCAGGTGTTTGATCCTCTGAAACCACCTTGTAGCTGCCTTTTAATGTCTCCTTCACAACAAGTGGAAGGTACACCAAAGTATCAGAAGAAAAAACTGAGCATGTTTGCAGGAGGCTGTAAACAGACGACTAAGTAGGCTTTTTACGAGAGAAGTTTGTTGGAGGAAGCATAATTGAAAATGGCTATAATATGGAACCGTACAATATCGGCCAATAGCAAATCATTTCTAGAGTTTATCTCTGACCTTCTGCTTGACAGGTTGACCTGTTTTAAGGGTGATGACAGCCATTCTTTGCAATTTTTGCCGGCACCGCTGCTGAACCCGACGCGAAACAAAGCTGCTACCAACGAGAGGCTATAAAGTTGATCATTTTAGCTTTAAAACAAGGCTGTTTATCAGCACAGTGTCAACTCTTGGAGGCACCCACAGCTCTTAGATGAATGTTAGCTGTAAAAGCTAACCTGCCACATAAAGATTTATTCTCCACTGTTCCGTTTCTTTGCTTTACCTTTGCCTTACTGCTTTTGTGCCACTGAACTGAAACACAATGTTTTGTTCTATTTAATTCCATCAAGAAATGTTTTACATGCACAGTGTCTATATAAATCATTACTTGTTAAGACTATAGTCTAGGAGTGTCAACCACTTCTTGTTCCTATTGTTAGTAGTGTATTTCCAATTTCGCACTTCACATTAAAGAAAAAACAGCGAAAATATAGTGATGTTAATGATTCCTTAGCCTGCCATGCTCACTGATTTTTTTTTCTATTTCTTTTTTCCACCTTCCGTGGCATAACTGCTGTGGTCTGACCTCAAATTGCTTTTATAGGTTTAGTCTCACCTGACTCAACCCTGGCCTCCTTAACGTTTCTCATCACACCTCTTCCGGCATCTCTCCTCTCTGCAAGGGGGATCCATGCTGGGGAAACCAAATAGGAAAACATTATGACCAACATGAAGGGCTTCACAGGTGTTGGACTGACGCAGCAGACGGCATAATATTAGAAAGTTCCTAAGTTCCATACTTTTGTAAATTTAAACGGGACTGAAGATCTTGATGTTATCCATTAGAAACCAGATGCTGCTGTACCCCTCGTCCCGCCACCGCCCCCTCCCTTCAACACTTGAAAGGCCTTTCTTGAATGCCCCTTAAATGTCTCGCTAACCGAACACAAACCAGATGCACATATGTTGTTTGAAGTAGATTACTGGTTCCCGCCAGAGTTAAAAGTAATTCTGGAACAGTGGAAGAACCATAAGCGTTACGTGAGACAACCTAATTTGCGCTCCAACTTCCCCCATGAGTTCTGCTTTTTGTATGCTTTCAGGCAACAGTGGGACCTGGAATCCCAGTGGTGCCAGATGGTTGCCAGTTTCCTGGTTCCTGTTTAGTCAGCTGTTCACAGAGCAGTCGATTGCAAATGTGTGGAGAACTGGTGAGCACCTGAGGGCTTTCGCAAATGCTGAACAATGCAGTGGACCATGGATACATGCAGCATGCATCCAGCTGCATGTACAAGGGTCTTAATGTACTATATGTACTAATGTATTTTTTATTACTCAAACCTTAGCCTCGAATGCTCTTTCCGCAACAGGAACTCAAATATGTACTGTGCAGCAGGGTATTGGTGTATGAAACATAAAAACAAAACAAAACAAAAAAATCCTTCAGTAGTTGGATGTGCCATTTGAATTTTGTTATACATGATACCAGGATTCAGGAACAACTTGTGGCAATTTGATATTTGTTTTTATTTCCTTGAAAAGTTTGATCATTATGGTTTGAGTAATGCAAAATGCTTTACCTGATGAAGATTTGTCCTATAATACATGTATATTTTTCCATCAATTCAAGTGATGTGAAGTTTTCATATTTTGTTTCTATAATGCCAGCCAAGGTTGTAAGCATGCATTAATATAGGTCTTTTTCAGTTGCATTAACAAGAAAAGCAGTTCTGCAATTGTATCATTAGGCTTTGTACACTGTCAGAAAACTACACTGATGATGAAGTACTGGTCAAAGTAGACAACAATGGCCACGTGAGGAACTACTTTTTCTGTCAACCCAACACAATTTATTTGGTGGGTCTAAAATGTCTAATCTATAACAATTTCCCTGTGGGCCATGAAGATCAGCAACATTCAAAAGACTCTGGCAGCTTAGAATGTCATGGCTTTTTTTTTTTTTTTTTTTTTTTTAACTTTTTACAGATCTTCTTTCAAAATATTTAGATATGGTTTGATCTTTATGCCGAGGAGTCTTCAAATATGATGTCTGTAAACATCCCCATCTACCAAAGGAGAGAGATCTAATATTGTGCCCTCTTAAAGTATTCCTTTGGTGTGAGACACTCCAAGATGTTTAGATTCAGTCAGCTCTCCCACATTTATTAATATTTATTCATTTGAGTGTCTAGGGTTGAGTTTAACCTTATGTAACTATCCAGCTGCAATCTCCAGGTTATAATTTTGAGCTAGAACAGATGGATAAAATGGAATGAAACAGCATCAGATAACTCTCGCAGGATAATCATATTTAAAATGTATGAAATTGATCAAATTAGATGTTCTCCTCTTGGGTAATTTGGGATTCAGGCTAATTTTACTGGTATATGCTGTGCTGGGAATTATACCTCTGGACACTATAAAGGGAACACATCAGAGCACAAAATGTCAGGAACAGTGAGAGCCTGTGTAAGAGAGCCTTCTCAGACAGCCAATTTACCATTTTTTTATTTTTTCTTAAGAAAAAAAAATCCTCTACAACAGCCTTATTTTTTACTTACAGAACACATCACCGCAGAAACAAGGGAGGTGCCAATCTCAGAGCTGTTCCAGCTACATCATCAGTTGATACCATTGTGCCCATTGGGGTGGAAATAAAAATGGACACGCTTGCAAACTCACACAAAACCTAAAGACGCTTACTGGATGGGACTCACAATCTAAAAACCTTCCAGATTTGGGGCTGGTCTCCAGAGAGACAAACCAATTCAAAAAAACAGACGTCCCAGTCTTATGTAAGCTCTGCACTTTGTGCCGCTTGAAAATCTCCCCTCCTCATTTCACTCTCTTCGCCCCTCTCGCCTTCCTGTCATTTGTGGGAGCCGATCTAGTTTTTAAGGCCGTGGGTAAATGGGGCGGGGGTAGGTAGGAGGCCATCTATTGTGTCTTTGCTGTTCAGGATATTCGACCGTAATTGCTGCACTTGGTGCTAATTAAGGGTCCAATGGAGATAAGCTGGCAAGGGGGCTCAGAGCAGTGCAGGCGTGGATTCGCTGATAAAGGAACATTTTCAAGAGGAAGCAGAAACACACTTGACAACCAATCCAACATGGACAGGCTCATGGAGAAGGAAGACTTCTTCCATTATAATTTACTGGGAAACATACACGGGTGAAAGTGTGGAACGGAAATAAGGATTGGAAAATAACATTTGGTGTTGTGTTTTGAAAAGAACAACAGCTGCTGTAAACTTGCTTAGACGAGCCAATCGTAAGATCTCCCAGCAATCTGGGGGGCATGATCTGCAATCAATCTGCAACTAGTCACGTCACAATTTAGATTTTAAACACCATAAACCATTGAATGTTTAAATATATTTTTTTCTTTTATTTCTCTGTCCTTGCCCATTACCTGTACATCAGGTTTGAGTGTTGTATGACTGGCACACACATGTTCAGGAAGCTATCGAGAAGACTTGAAGAAGACACTGACTTCCAGTTATTCTCAATCTTCTGTACAGTCAAACCTAAACCTTTTCTCTATGACTTAAGTTAAACTTAATTCATGCTTTGCAGCTAGCTTAAGCCATACAACCTGAAACACACACACACACACATGCACAAACTTTCTTGTGATTTGGCAACCTAGCATAGTTCAGTGGTGCGATCCTAGTTCTGGATCAGCTCTGGGAAGTTCAGAGCAGTAAATCCATCAGTGTCAACAAAGCCCTAACATGGAGGCCAAGGAGGAAAGGCAATGTGTGCTGAGGGATTTGGGGTAAGCAGATGAGCAAACATGAAACATTATAACAGTAAACAGTTATGGATTTGGTCTGGCCTGGAGGAAAGGAAGGAAAATAAAACAGAGGGATCAGACAAAGAGGACCACCATCCAAAAAGAAGATGGGGAGGGTCTGATGAAGTGGTTCCCCCCACTGTTTGCAAATGCGAAAACTGTGTTTTTCACAAGCTCAATTTTTGATAACATAGCAATCTGGCAAGCCTTATCCCCTGCTATTTTCAGTCATTACAAAGCAAATGATAGCTGAATGTCAAGACAATTTTCGGATAATCACTGGTGTCGCCGAGAAAGACGTTCTTTGCCTGCTCTTCGGCCGTTTCTTTCTGCTGATGTCGGCAGTGCATTTCAGCCTGCGGTTGAAGCCAAAAGTATAGCTCCATTCTCTCAGCCGAGGCCTATTATTCCCCATCTCGGTCCTGAAGAGATTCAATTCCGCAGTCAGTCTGTTGAAGTTGGCATCAACAAAGAGTGGCCCATTCCCGGTGGACTTCTTCTCCCGCAGTTCCATCTTCTGTCACACGTCTCTGTCTCAGTAATGCCTCTTTCCACTCTCTTCATGGTCGGCACAATAATAGAATTTGCTGAATACCTTTTCCTTCGCATTTAACCACTTGGGGCTCCATTTCAATGGCACGGCAATTACCCAGGATTTGAAGTTCTCATGTGTGACATGATATGACAACTGTCGTCTAATTTGGAGCGATCTTGCCATAACCTTCTCTGCTGGGGACATTAAAACACCTGAAGGGATTGGTGTTGCCAACTTTGGTGACTTTCCAGCTGTGGCGATTTCTCTAAAATTGCAGGGAAGCCCTGCCAATTGAAAAAAAATCTGTCCTTTGTGGTTACATTTCAGTGACTAAAATCATGTTCATGTGGAAGACGAGTTCATTCAGCATCAGCAACTTCAACTTGGTTTTCTTCTCATTCATTGCCATTGCGACAAAAGAATGAGTTTCCCCTGCTTGTAAGCCTAGCAACTGTCACCGTCAAACTAGTCAAAGCACAACCTTTTCATAGCTATTGGGAATAATGGAAGATGTGTTGATGCTAAACCATGGCAACAAAGGGCATGTCCTTAAAGTGACTTTATTTCACCACGGGATATCAGAGCTTTGCGCTCCTCCAGAACTCCAGAACTCCATACAATATTCTTAACATACCTGGATTCCAGGACAGTGAAGAATGCCCCCTACAAAGAATACACATCTATGCATTAGATCTGTGTGTATATATCTGTGGTGTTGGTGCTCTATCTTTGGTGTTGTCCAAATTGGCAATGAGACCTCCCTCTGTCAAATCTGGGTGCCTGACTGATGCAATACTTCTTTCGCAATAAACTTACTCCCATGCAATTGAGTCGGTGTCAACGGAGATTCCCTCATCATCTGCACGTCATGCTTGCTGCGTGACAAACCACTAAAGTAATTAGCATTAAACAAATCATGCAAACAGACTCACGATACCACGTCCGTTGAACCCACATGCAGTCCACTCCATGGTTGCAAATCAATTGTGTATGTACAAGCCAACACATGATTTCTTCTTTTCAATCCTAGCAAGCTAAAATGTCATATATTAAAAAAAAAAAACGCTTTCAATTTTCCCCCTGGTTCAAAATATCACTCTTGATTGAATTGGTACAATATTGAAAAGGAAAAGTTAACAAATTTGGCCATCATTAGTTTATTGTTTGTCCGCTTGCTAATGTGCTTGCAGAAGAGCTGACAGCAGTAGCACAGCCAGTTCTTGTGCTACCCAATTATAAAGCACAACAATAACTTTTTTTTTTTATTTTAACGAGATTAATCTTGACACGGTGGCGCAGTGGTTAGCGCTGCCACCTCACAGCAAGAAGGTCGTGGGTTCGATTCCGGGGCCCGGGCCTGGGACCTTTCTGTGTGGAGTTTGCATGTTCTCCCCGTGTCTGCGTGGGTTCTCTCCGGGTTCTCCGGCTTCCTCCCACACTCCAAAGACATGCATGTGAGTTCAATTGAACATTCTAAATTGTCCGTAGGTGTGCATTTGAGTGTGAATGGTTGTTTGTCTCTATGTGGCCCTGCGATGAACTGGCGACTTGTCCAGGGTGTCACCCTGCCTTCGCCCTAAGACAGCTGGGATAGGCTCCAGCAGACCCCCGTGACCCTGAATAGGAATAAGCGGGTATAGAAGATGAATGAATGAATGAGATTAATTTTTAAGGTTAATTAAAGATTAAGTTAACACATCCACTCCCAAACAAAAAAAGAAAAAAAGCATAATCAAACAAATCAAATCAAAATGGAAACATAGCCTTAGTTGCAGAGGCGGGACAGGAGAGTAGGTGGGGAGGTGGAGAGATGGGGAGGGTCAGTGACGCTCGGCGGCAGGGGAGGGTTTCGCTTGTCCGCAGGCACGACAGGAAACAAATGTCTTTAGAGCAGCGGCGCTCCAGACAGATAAAGTAAGAACGATGTCAAGAGTGCACGCCGAGACAAAGCAAAGTGTCTCCCACACCTGTTAGCAAGCCTGCGCGCTATCGCTGTTTCAGTGCACGGGCAGTCATATTGTGTGGCCAAAAAAACGCTCACACCATATGTCTCTCTCTCAACCTGAAAAAGCCTGTCCCTCCTTGCCGTCCCCCTTCCTTGGGTGCCTCACCCCCTGCAGCATTTGTGTTTACCCGTTCTGCGGCAACAGTTTCCCTTTCCGTCTTCTCTCCTCTTTCCACTTCTATTCTTTCCGAGCCACTGGCTGGGGCCTTTAATCGTCAGTGGCACCTGTCCCCAAGAGCCGTAATGTCCCCCATCCATCAGTGAGGGATGACGGCTTGTATGCCCCGCCACCACCACCACCGCCACCACCACCAACCTCCCACCGGTCCCCAACACATTCAGGTGGGGAGGGTTCACACTCTACCAGACCAGAGCGGTTCGAAGGTGTGTGTGTGTGTGTGTGTGTGTGTGTGTGTGTGTGTGTGTTACAAGCTGGCTCTCATGGTCACTGGATGTGGACTCTTAATCATCGCAGCCCTACAGCTCTCCCTACACGTCCCCAGAGGGTGACGATGAGGACAGAGTGGGAGAGAGGACAACCTAAGCTGTCCCTCTGAAGGATGTTTCATCTCTCGGCTCTTTGCTGTCCACTAATGCACTGATTGATTCCACTGGTCAAGAGCTTTATGTCTAAAGGTTTTGTCAACGTTGCTCTCGGACAAAGAAAAAAAAAAGATCCAAATACATCCAAAACCTTAACCTAAAATATTTTTTTTTGGCAAAATAAACTGACAACATAATTTGCTGCAGTCTCTTAATTCAATGATGCCCCGATATCATCAAATACCTTGAATCACAGTGTCAGCCACAGTGCCCATCATCTTTAGCACTGGACTTACTGATCTTACTGAGCTCCTGGACAAAGAAGTGAGTCATGGCTCATACACCTCAGTGGTGTTATTTGGACTTAGGGTAACATTCAGTGTCTGTTTAATAAAGAAGGACTTTAATTGGCTCTTTACTGTTTTTGTTTTCTAAATATATCTTGAACTTGTCATCAAAGTGTTATCGTACTGTCAGATTGTGAGATAATGATAATAGATAATGCTCTGTGAGGCAGGGTTTTATCATGCTTAGCTTATGTTTTAAGGCCCAAGTGAAAATCAGGAGCATTTCAGGCAACTGTTTCTGGATTGCTGCTTCTTTTCCTTCACCATCTTATAGTTTACGGGAACCTTTTGACATTGCAATGCCTTCATTTTCAGATTGGGGAACCATTTTAACAAGTATATACACTGCAGGGGTCTTGGAAATTCAACCAGCTCGCTTAAGAGATAGTGTTTGAGAGCAACAAAGTTTTTCTGGAAAAAAAAATATTAATGGGGGAAAGCTCCAGCTAAAATACAGTATGCGTTTCTTTTCACATCAAACTGAAGTCTATCATCCTCTCGCGGGTGATGGAACATTAGACATTTTTTTTTTCCACACACTTGCTATGAAAATACAAATGCTAAAAATGAAAAGAGGCTCTTGCAATATTTTAAACTATGCTTTCCTCTCCGGGTCCCCACGGCTACACGTGCAGGTGAAGCAGCACCACAGGCCCTGCTCATTTAAGGTGCAAAGAAGAATTTTTCAAGTGAGTCAAGTCGCAGGTCCCACATGGTTGTAACAAACGTTCTATCCTCTGCCATGTGCTGGAAACTTTGCAGAGCAAAATATCACAGTCTTTTTTTTGTACAGTACTGGCATTGAGCATTTATTTGATGCGTGATCACTGCAGTTACTATGAAAATGAGTTATTCAGAGAGCTGTTCGAGCAATTACATCTTATCAATTAGATCTTTACTTGACAAAATGCAGTTTGTCCCAGAACAACAAAACACAGAACAACAAAACAGAATTTAATCAGCTCATATCATGATAGGGCTCACTGTCGTATTTTATCACATCAATGTGTTTACTGTGAAATATTCTTAATATGTTGTTTTATCACTGGCCCTTTTCAGTGTCTCAATCACAGACGCTCTTCCTGTTTCCATGTTTGTGTAAACTTAAAAGCCTCAGACGGAGTATTTCAGAAAAATTAGCTATTGAAGGAAAGTGTTTGCAAGGCTGAGTTGCCTGTTGCGCACTTTGGCTTTCTTGGAAGCAACTTCTTTTTTTCAGAGGGAGCCCTTTAAAAAAAAAAAAAAAAGAAAATAGCTATCAATGCACATCTTTAATTAATTCATTCCAGAAAACACCTTGCTGTCAAACATCTCTCCTCAGTTCTTTTGCCTAACCCCCTTAAACAGCTTCCAAGTGTCGATTCTAATTTAACCTGCAGTGACAAGAGTGTGTGTGCACGCGCACGCGCACGCGTGTGTGCGTCTTACTGGAAGCTAATGTGATGTCAATGGGGGGTTTTTAAAGGCAGGATCACTTTCGTGCATCCTTCAGCAGCCACTCAGAGATCTGACCTTCACCACCACAGGTGCCTCAGGTGCTGGACACCACTTCAGTCTGTGGCTCATTCACAGACGGATAATGTGACCCGTGTTGTCCTACCAACATCGTTACACTTTAGGGGAAACATCTTGAATTTTGTTCTGACACTCACAGCTTTGAATGGATCTAATTTTACGATGTTACGCAGCTTTAGATTTCATTTACGCAAAAGTCATGTTAACCACATTCACCCTGTGTCATGAAACCCTGATGATTGCTCACCCAGGTCAGTGGCAACACCACCACCCAGGTGTTTGTTTTGACCTCGACACCACAGCGTGGGCCTTGTTCTTCCCCTCCTCCACACTGTGGAAGCAAAAAACAAACCACCTGTCACTACTGGGAGACTAACTGAGGGATAAATAGGATGTTTTCTGGTGATCTCCAGAGTTTGTTGAATAATTCATTGTGTATGGTGACTCCACGGGGATTCCTCAAAGAAGAAAAAAAAACGAACAATGTAATATATGACCTTTAAGATTCTGACAACAGCTTGGATAAAACATATGGAAATGAATCTTTATCAGGCTAAATTGATGCTCTGCTCGACCCTCTGCTCACTTGTTAGGTCAGTGGCCTTTTCTTGGGATAAATGTTATGACACCAGATGGCATTATCATCAGTGAGAAAGTACAATAGAAAGTATCTGATGGCAACACGTAGATTAAGCAGGAGGCTCAGTTACTGTACATTTCACCACCACAAACACTCAGAAAATGTGTCTATGTGTCTATGTGGAATATTTTGCAACAACATCTCGTCCTGAGCCGTATAAACATGCGTCACAATAAGCAGCTTCTCACAGATGAGATGTCTTATATGGGGTGCAAATGCTCCAAGCCTCCCGAAGCAAATGGTTAGTCCAGGAAAAAAAAAAAAGTCAATTCATCTGCACTCAGTAAAAAAATATACATTTACTTAATTAGAGAGAAATGAATCGCCTATTCTTTGCCAGTGCAACACTGTGCGCTGCAGAGCTGGGGGAATATGAAAAATGGACTCAAATGCAATTTAAGGTGGTGATAGATGATTCTCAGCCACTTGGGCAAATCTCCCAAACAGCGCTTGGCACAGAAAAAGCAACAGAGCGCTTGTTTCGTAATGTGTGCAAACTGACCCTTTAACACTCCCCCATTGCTCATGAGTGGCTGCCTCCTGCCGCCCGCGGCCGTGGGGACTGTGCCCCCCGCCGGCCTCCCGCCGCGTCGTCAGAGAGGGGCGGCCGCCTCTCAAGGTCAGCCTCCATCAAAAAGCGCAGCCAATCAGGCCTGACGTGACCCTGCCATGGCCACACGGCTGCGGCGCTGGTGCCGCTGCGGAAATCCTCCCCTCCTCCTCCTCCTCCTCCTCCTCCTCCTCCTCCTCATCCATCCTTCCGACTCGCTCGCACTCATCTCCTCCCCTCCACCCACGAAAGCGCCGCTGCCGCTGCTGCCAAAATCCTGCTGCCCTCAGCAGCGGCGGAGGCATGTCTCTCAGTCTGCCACTCGCGTCCACATACGCGTTTGCCCACACACACACACACACAAACGCAGGAGTAGCCTCAACTATCTCTCTACTTGCAGCGTTATCCCTTGTACCCTGCATCCCATCTCCTTCCTTCCCTCTCTTTCCCACTCTCTCCGTGACCTCCCACACCCCCGGTCCTTTGCCAGGCCGAGCTGCCCACCATCTTGCCAGCAAGCTTATTGTTTCTGACAGCTCCGCATAAACACAGAGCCCTCGCTTCAGTTAATCAGGATGAATACTGCACGCTCCAGACAGGAGGAGGACAGTCTGTGTTATTATTGTTATTATTTTTCTTTTAATGGCGTGCGTTGAATCCCATCTGGCCCAGCAGCGAGAATCAGAGAGTAAAAAAATGACACATTCGAGCATACTAAACAGGTGAGCTTAAAAAATAAATAAATAAAAAAAATTTAAAAAATGAATGTTTGACTCCAGAGGAGGCACCAGCGGGTGGAGTCAATTAATGAGAATCATATCCCTACAAAAAGAAAGAAGGATAGTATTAAAATGAAACCAAAATCACTAAAATAAAAAGGTGCAGCCAAAGATCTAACCCGGCTGAAACATTTGCAAAACAAAAAATCCACTGGATTAATCGTATGCATCCATATGGTTCAAAAAGAGCTCATAAAAAAAGGTTTGGAGGTTTGGATGGAAGTGTGTGTTGGGCCGGGGAGGGGTACATTTGGAGCAGTGAGAGTTACATAAGCTGCTACATTTACACTTTTATGTTAAACTGGACACTTATGAAATCAGGTTTGTAGAAAAGTGAAAACCTGTAGAAGACAAAGAGCCCCTCCACCACTCCTCCACCCCAGCCCCACTGCTATTGTAACGATAATAATTACTTACTGAAGAAAACCATTCCAGCAGCATCCATGCACCTTCTTCATTCTGGTCTTTAATTTGTCTTGGAAGCTGATTGGATGTGAAACCCATGAAAAGTCACCATGAGAGCTTTTTCGTTTGGACGTGGGCGAGATCAACGATCAGAATTTTGCAGTTGAAGCCAAAATGATCCAGCTGCCCGTGCAAGACTGCAATATGCCAGTCTGACAATGAAGTGGAGCATCTTCCGCGACGAAGCATCTCCCTCAGGATGGGCTTTGACTGGCCCCTCAAGTGGGGTGGTTCATTTTTGTCAGGTGGAAACAAATCTGTCTGTCTGTGCATTTTTTTGTGTTCGTTTCCATGTAAACAAAAGTGATTCAGGTGTGTTTGTTCCCTGAACCAATCAAAGGGACAACAGACAGGGAACACTCTCTCCTAGGGTACATTTGAAGAAAGGATGGATGAGGACGTGAATATGCGTGGCTGATTTAATGGTCCCCCAAATCCAGTGACCCATTTCATCAGTTGTTTCTCATCCATCCATCACATTTCAAAGCGATCCATCACTTGGGGAAAAGCAATATAAACAGTCAGGAAATAATTAAGCTGCCATCGCGGCTGTAATTTATTTAAATGCCAGAGGAATGTATTTCAAATGCAATATTTTGATGTCTCGTGTGTTTTATTGATGGGCCTTGATTGCAGCCTCAACACATGATAGTATAGCAGCTTTCTGGACACACTTAGCATCATTAGGGAGTAATTATCCCCTAATACAGGCAATCTAAAAGGAGCTGTGTCTCCAAGCTACTGACTTAGTGCACACAAATGGGTGCAATATATATGATAATCCTTTTTTTCTTGAAAGATGCTAAAGTACATGTTCTGATTAAGGGATTAGTGGCTCATAGGCTATGCATTATGATAAAGCTCTGGGGAATTTTCTATTTTAGTGGTTAGGCATTGAAATAGACCCGTTTCTCCTCAAGCTGGGTGAGATTCCATAATCAACCAGTAGCTCCTTCACAACTTTTCTTTCTTTCTTTTTTTTTTAACTTTGCTTTAATTGTTTTCTATTTATATCATCCAAAAAGAGCCATGTCCTGAATGTCTGGCATGAAGAAAAATAACCCAAGGCCTCACAGCTGCTTTTATGACACTAATTTGTTTTGGTCATGCTGAGACCCCACTTTTTCAGATATTTTTTTATCAATATTTACTCAACAGTGTCTAACAAAAATGTTTACACGTGCTTGGAGTGGTGACTTTTCTGCAAGAGTGGGTTTTTGATGGCAATCAAACACAATATATCTTGAGTGGAAATATTGATTCCCGTGTTCAACAAGTTGCCAACATTTCTTAGGCCTGGTTAAAGAACCAAATGAAAGTAAATGGCAAACTGTATTAGTTTTGGCCTTTGTTTAATTTCCGGGTGAACATGTTTTTCTTGTACCATGAAGGATAAACAGAGTAGGCTGTATCAGTTTGACCTTTAGCTCAGTAGTAGATGAAGAGTTGGATAAGAAGAGCTTGTTTAATCATGACATGATTGTAATAATATAACACTGATTCTAAAGGGCAAGAACATGCTATGGCAGACGCAGAGAAAGATTATTGAAAAGAAGGAGCCTTTTTGAAAGAAACACATTGTGCTAGCTTAGAAGCTACGACAAAAGGGGGGAAGCTAAACAAAAAAAAAATCACCATTTATTCATTGACTCTAGGAGTCGGTATATTATTGTACAACCATTAACGTATCAGAGCAGCAGCAACGACCTTTGATACTCTGTATCATAAATTCTTGTCAGGGAGGACATCACACATAACACCATCATAATAAGTTTGTTAGACTGCTTCCACTGGAGTTTAAACATTCCATATCGTCCGTATGCATTTCATGCCACAAAGCCATAGGTAAGTAAGTGCAACAAGCTATTTGAACATTGCACATATATAATAGCAACATATTTTAGCGATGCAAATAAATGTGCAACAGGCCACAACACAGACCAGTGTCATTCCAGCAGGACACCTCGTCAACAATGAGGCCATTCAAATGCAAAAAAAGGAGGGGAAAAAAAACAATCCATCACATCACACATTACTGCAAAGACTAGCACAATTTAAATGCAATCAGGGGCAATATAGGAAGCTGCACAAACAATTCTTCGAAGTATTTGGGTCTCTGTGTAGCTGCGCTGTGGCGATTTTGATTTCAGTGGCACCACACCATCGCCTTAAAAGTACTTATGCCTCAGACGTTAAACCAATTTCCATGCAGGCCATTACTGAGAGAATCCTTCCCCGTCTTGGACAATGGCAGACTCATCTCGAGTGTTTAGCAATAGACCTGTGTGTTAAATCTTCACCTTGATGCGGTTAGACAAGAGCAGCTGCTAACGGCTCCCTAATGAATTGAATGCTGGCTTGTGATTTAGAAGATTCACTTAGCCATGCTGCATGTGGTGTACCGACGCGTGTCTCACTGTCATTCCCTTCCAAGCTTGCCCATGGGGCTGACGCTGTGCATGTGTTTGGTGTGTGCAAGCGCTTGCCACTCGTAACGCTAAACAAAATGCTTTTTTTTTTTTCCCCCTCCCTTGCCATCTCACCTTGACTCTCCCTCTGTGGTGACAGCGCTGTCTGCTGGACTGTGCTGGCACATTAGGTCCACCGTTAACAAGTGCCAAACTCACCCCTCGCCTGTTTGAAGCCCGTCCTCCCTGCTCTCATAGACTAACACGCCAACACACCAACACTCAGCAGGTGGGCGATAAGGGCATTTGCTCTTTTATTAATTTTAAAAGAAAAAAAAATAGTTTGATTTCAGTAGATTCTCCTCGGCCATTAAACTTCATGGTGTGCCACTTAATCTTCATTTACCAGATGAGCAGAAAATTGAGACAATAATGGCAGTGGGTGGGGCCCTGATAGACAGTAATGTCCTTGGTTTGTGATGTGCAGCGTCAAGGGGTTTAATTTGGTCGCCAGTGTGCCATGCATGTGATTTGTGCTTGACAAGGTTCTTCTTTGCAGACAAAAGGATATTTTCCAGACTCCATTCGACACCTGCACATTCTCAGGGCCAGAACATGCATGATAGCATTGTTACATAACAACAGCAGCTCTTTGATATGAGGCCAGATTCACCAACAGTTGAGTCGATGTTGAACTTTCTCTCACCTCTGAGCCCCCAGCTCCCATCATCCGGGCTTGATGACGGCATGCAAGCAGGAACAAAGAAACTGCAAGTATTTAGACCAGAGGTGAGCAAACTTTTTGACTCAGATGGATGAAGTGTTTTGGTGACCAACCTCATAGGAGAAAAAATATATTGTGGTATATGTAGGAAACAAGAAAAAGAAGAGATGAAGTCCCACGGTATTTAGCTCTTTATTCAAATGACTCTTAAAACACTGGAAAAATGGATGAAATCCAACTATTGTATTACTTACTTACTATTAACATAGTTTCTTCAAGTTCGGCGGGCCGGATTAAAAAGCTTTACAAGCCGCATATGCCCTCCGGGCTGTAGTTTGCCAATGCCTGATCTAGACCATTGCAGCAAGTGGCAGCGATGGGTAACGCAAGTCCAGGTAGAACATGCGTCACGTAAATAGAACATCAAATCTAATTTTGACCCAACCCATTCCTGTTTCACTCTTGCTGATAAAAGCCAGGGAAGAGATTTTGATATTAAGCCACAAAAGTATTAGACAGGTGGCTACAACAACAGCCATGCAATTCAATATCGTATTGCTGAATAATACAAAGGAAATGAGACAGAATTATGCAACATCACTATGACATGAAACAGGTAAAAATATGGTTTTGCAGTGTGTGGATCCTTGATGCCATAAACCTTGTCAAGAGTGGTAGGAGATGACGACCAAAGCCAGATTGAGGCTATTATGTAATATTTTTTCTTTTTCTGGGGAAATTCTCACTTGAATATATTGCTATTCCATGAATATGAATTGCCATGGACTCAATTTTAGGTGCATGGTAAGTATATTACTATGTAAAACAGAATGACTAGACAAACTTAACAATACTTATCCATGAGTCATCACAAACAAGCCCCCACATCTAACTGAACATCGCCCTGACCGTATCACACTTGCGGTCCCACCTCTTTGAGGATGCCACACATAAAAACTGCATCATGTTGTTTATCGATAGCAAACAGCGGAATCAGATAGAAGCTCAGTTCGTGCTTGCTCTCTGCTGCGTCTGTCTGCAGACTCAGATTGAGAGATTTGAAATTTGAGTACAGTCAACTTGAAAGCGACTCAGGAGAGGCATATAATCTGCACTGTTATCTGTGGCAGGATTCAAAGGCAGCAATGAGAGAGGGACCCCAGGACATTATGGGGGCTAAGCAGCTCTATCAGGCCCAGGCTGGATCAGCAAATGTTGGAGGAGTGGAGGGTTTGTTGGGGAGTAGGGCGGGGGTTGTTTGGTGGGGTAGAGACGCTTTGATCATTGGATCACATGCACAAACAGTTGTGCGACTGAGAATTGCTGGCTCATCCAAGGTCACAAACAACGTCTACACTGAAAACTGCACCCCAAATAAAGATTGTCGCATGTGCACAAATTTAAATTGCTGGTCATTTTTCAGAAAAAACCCTACGTGAGTTTGTATACTAGTTTTCATTCCATTCCAGCACAAAAAAAATAAACTTCAAGTACATATTCCCTTTGTGACATCACAGAGGGCAAATAGGTAGAGCTGCCATTCTGCGTGGAGACTTGTGTCTGTGGAGTTCAAGGACAGGCCACAGACGCATTAAAAACATTAGCAAAACGAAATTTACATAATACTGGACCTTAAACAACTCTGCACATTTGTTCTAAGTAAAATCAGCAGCAAGAGCACTTTTGATGGCCTCTTCAAATTTCTCTTTAGGCATTGAACTTGAGAATACTTTTTGTTTTTGCACACACACACACACACACACACACACACACACACACAAACACACACACACACACTAAAATGAGATATCCATCCTTTGTGCACAGTATCGCCGCATCCCGTTGTTTTGCTGCTTGCTTTTTATTGTTTGAACGTTCCATCTCAGAGAAAAAAAAATGAAACGACTTGTTTACGTCTTTGATCTGCACTCTTTCCCAGAGCAAACCAAGAGGCACACAAGTGCCAATGCACCTCACAGTGGGAGCAACTCCATTGCCGGCACATGTGAAGTTGCAATGTTAGGCGGAGGACGCAGCCACTCAGCGGAGGAAACTGTTTTGATGAAATCAGGGTGATTTGAAGTCGTGCCTCGATAAAGTGAAGCGGAGGAAGTGAATGACGGAATCGGAGAGAAGCTGCAGCGATAAGGACTTTGGCCGAGCGCAAGGTGCCACAAGGGGACAGATACGTTGCTTTTCAAAATGATATCGTAAGATGACACCAAGTCCTCATACATTCTGCATGAGGCTCGCTCAGGGAGTCTGAAGCCAGATTTTGCTTTAAAAATGAAGTGACTCGCTCAGGACTGAAGGAAAGAACGGCTCCGTCTCCCGAGGCACCTAAAACATTTTAATGTCCATGCAAAGAGCTTCTCTACGGCTACACTTCGCAGAACCATCAATTTATTACACACCTAGTGGCTTTGTTTACCTTGTTCCCGTGTTCTGTTCTAAACTGTACAAACTGCCTGCAGGCGTTGGACAAGTTCGACTCAGCATGTAGGCGAGAGTGAGCAAACAACAATTAAACATTCAGAACACAGTGGAACATGAACAAAATGCAGTCAGACACAGTGGGAGCTGTTTGGTAATCGTACAAGTCCGCTTTTGGCCTCAGTGCAACTTGCGCCACTGCATTGGCAAGGAGAGGCTCAAAGATCAGAGCAACTTGAAAAGTATCCAGGGCATAAAATGAAACGCTGCATGTGCGGAAATTCACTGAGCAACGCTTTGAACAAATGTAAAACTGAGTAATAAAGCTGGTAAAATTTGCACGGATTGGCGAGCTCAAGTGCAGCATGAACAGGCGAAAGGGGGACACATTCATAAAAGGGTAGCAGCCAGATGACAGGCTAATTGCTGTTGGACAAATGAGAGCGGCTGATGAAAACAGCTGATATCTCAACTGACGGGCCCAGAAAAAGACAGCAGCAAATCATGAGTGAGCATGTGTGAAGAGCAGATGATCAGTCAGCCTCTGTACAAAGCAGAAAGGGAATGAGGAAAAAATCCTCCTTACTCAACTTTGGCCAGAGTAAGCGCTAGTTGGAAGGCTCGGTAAGCTTTGCGGGTAACAATGTAATTTAACCATCTCACCTTTTGGTTTTACAATCAGTCGTTTTGATGTAAGAAGTGTCTTGTGGCATTTAGTGGCTTTCATATGTTTATTCTGTTGAGATACAGTGGTAAAAGTCAATTGAGTTAAATTTGAAATTACCCATGACAGTAGTCGGTGTGCATTGAGTTTTACTGCCAAATGTTTAACCTGCTTGGATTCACAAACACAAAACTGTAATGGTAAACAGAGCATATGCTTTTAGTTGTAAGTAAATTGTGGGTAAAATTATAATTTATTTTTTAATTTAGAATATGGACTACACAAACGTGTGATACACTTAGGCTCAAAATTGATTCTCCCGCAGCGTCCCATTCACTCATACTGCAAGACATCTTGCCTTTAAAGTTTGTATTTGCCAACAGCACTTTTAAAAACACAGTTCAAATCTGTCAGGAGCAAAATCACAATAAAATCCAAACATTTGACCAAAGAAGTTGAAATCGGGGCAGATGGGAAAACTAAGGAACCCAGGAACAAAGAGGCTTTTGATGAACATGATAAATGTGATTGCCAGTGATTGTTTTCAGTCAGTCATCGTAGTCTCCAAGATGAAAATATAATAGCTTACTGTGTTAAAAAGGAGGATTTGTCTGGGCTGAAAAACACAGAGTTGTCTAATTCAAATTTTCCCGCATGCTCATTAGTGATCTATCTTCCCCCACGTTTATGCAAACTCTGCTGTTCTAGTGACACTGACATGCACACCCTGAAGTACAAAGGAAGTCTCACTCTGACTTTCCAGCTTCACGACGAGCGCTCCAGCTTTCTCTGCGGGCTTCGTGGAGGTGAAAGATGGTGGGTCTCTTATAGAGAGCAATCTGTTCCGATTATGGAGATCCTGAAGGGAGAAGGAGGGCTTCTAATTGAATTGGGCAGAGATGCAATCTTGTCAGAGCGCCTGGCACTACTGCCAACTACTCCTCCGCAGGATTCTCTTTACTCCCATTGCTGGAAAGAAGTATGACAGTGGAGAGCTATAGGTGGCACCCAGTGACTCCTACACAGAGTCAACGGGTGTTAAAAAATTTCTCGTAGTGCTCATTTTCCTCCTTATTAGCCTCGATTTCATAATACTGTCATTGCAAAGAGCTCTTAAGAAATGAGGCAACCAAAAACTGTAAACACCAGCTTCCATATTTGCATTTCAATGCTGACTGCTGGTTAATCCAAAACCTTCCATGCAAAGCTGGCACATAAGTACACTCCAAAGAGATTGGAATGAAAATTTGGTACCAAATCAGCGACTGCAACTTTCATTGTTTGCACATCGAGGCAGCACTTGTGTTTTGTTTATAATGCGAGTTAGACAGGTGCAGAAAAACAAAATAAAGCACACAAGCACAGTTGAAATGTGGCTGGTTAATCTTTTAAGTGCATAAAGCGTTGGAAGGAAAATATCCTTCCAACTTGCCAATACGGTGTGCATCCTTCCATCTTCCACATAGTTATACTACTCATCCACTCTTGGAGCTGACCTTCCTCGATGCGTGCAGCCTCCAGCGAGAGCGTCATCCTTCTTGGAGGGGAGAGCTCAGGGTTTTTTTTTTTGACAAAGTACCAGTGGCCTAGCTCCAGGTCGCCTCATTCACAGAGTCAGACTGAGAGCTGCAGAGGCCATGATGCATTGTGCTGCATGAATAGTGCAAGTCATCGGCTGGAGCACAAAGCAGCCGGCGATGAATAGAGTTCAGGTCATCATCCCGAACTTTCCGAAATGATGCCCTTTTTATATTTGCACTTTGCCAGGTAACCTTAATAACAATGTCTTCTCTGTGCATGTCAGGCTGGGGACAGAGGGCAGTGGTTCATGGGCTGGCAGTATAAATTCACTTCAGGTTTGGTCGGACTCTGTTTTTTTTTGTTTTTTTTTTATATTACTACTACTACTACTACTTTAGATCAGATTAGATACATTTAGATTAAGATTTGACAGTTTGTAAGATTTGCATTCACATACTGCGAGAAATAGGACACATAGTAAATGGATGATAATTAATGCAGTGCATCATCACCTTCTCATAGTTTTGTATGCCGTTCATATCTACCGCACAGCAGGTTTCCTTCCTTCTCTGAAGTCACCTCATGTTTGTGAATAGTGGAATTCAAAACTAAAACATTTTGAATTGATGATTTGTGGAAATGTTTGTTGTCTTCACAGCCACCCAATTCAACCCAACTTTACTAGAAAGTTAGATTGTCAGCACACAGCTTTCAACTGCTGCAGTTATTATTCTCGGTGGTCTATGTCTACACATAAGGTCTTCAAGAATTTTATTGGGCCTCAGCATATTTTTTTCCACATTTGTTTCCACATTGTTTCTGAGACAATTAGGGTAACTTCTTTTTTTTTTTTTTGTTGTTTTAAGCTTTTACAGTGTTTTTAGATAAACAAAATGTGTAAAATTGCAGATTCTTTTCAACACTTGAAAAGGGGGCGCAAAACACCGGGCGGGAGGGCGACGGGGCGCCCAGGGGAACTAATGTTTTCACGTCAGACCTTTTTCCACGGCGGAACAATTAACAAAAAGTGTTCAGTAGGTTGTAGCTAAGGAAACCGCTGCTTAGGTACACAGGATGGACAAATATTTGACAGGGACGAAAAGAAGAATTGCCCTGCGATGAACTGGCGACTTGTCCAGGGTGTCACCCTGCCTTCGCCCTAAGACAGCTGGGATAGGCTCCAGCGGACCCCCGTGACCCTGAATAGGAATAAGCGGGTATAGAAGATGAATGAATGAATGAATGAAAAGAAGAATTCAGGAGTCCGGCGGTGGCCAGTGTTCTTTGTTGTTGGGCACTTTTGGCTGTTGAATCGTTCCGCGAGTAGTTGCGGAACGATGGTATCGTTCACGCCAGACTTGAAGCGGGGTGCACCTCCGCGGCCGGCTCGCGCCGCGCAGCGATCGTTTCGGCGTCTGGTCTATTTTCTTTCTAATGCGCGAGCCGCGAGCGAAAAAAGCCAGAGGACAATGAACAGTTTTTGAGCGCTGATAGAACGGAATCAAACACCTTTGCATCAGTACGTGATCTACGCCGCGACTGGCGCGATATTATGACTTAGCGCACGCAACGCTCAACGTTATCCCGTGTGGCAGGTAGAAAATGATGACAGATGACTGATGTTGTAGATGTGGTCAATTTCATCAAAACAAGACCCCTGAAAGCGCTGCTATTCTCTGCTTTGTGAGGAGATGGGAGCACAACATAAAAGCTGTGTTGTTTCACAGGGAAGCCAGGATGGTGGATGTTAGAAAAGTGGTTTGCCAAAAAAAAAGTTATTTGCACAGCAGAAAAGTGAAAGGAGTATTCTTGTTTAAAAAGTAATGTTCAGGATTTGATGTCACAAAGAGTGATTTGCTAAAGTTGTTTATTTGTCAAAATAAATGATTTCATAAATGAAGAGAAAAGTGAAATGAATGTTCATGATAAAAAAAAAAAAGAATGTTGGTTTTGATATCACAAAAAGTGGTGTGGCAAAGGTAAATTATTATTTGCACATTTATGTTGTTTCAGTGAATTTGAAAAAACCTATTTTGTCACCATTTTGGCTTTTTTGGGGGGGATTTATTTCCTCCAAGGTGGGGCGTGACAGAGAAAGTTTGAGAACCACTGCCCTAATGCCAGGTAAGTCTATGGGGTCAAAAGTCAACTTTGTCCTAGAGACATGGGGCCACTTGCAGGTTCATCGGGATCCCTCAAGACACAGCCACGTCAAATGTGGGGCTTCTAGCCCATGAGGAACCCCGAAACCCTAACCCTAATTCCAGCAGTAACCCTAACCCTAACCCTAATTCCAGCCTCATCGCTAACCCGAATGCCATGCAAGTCTATGGGGTCAAAAGTCAACTTTGTCCTAGAGACATGGGACCACTTGCAGGTTCATCGGGATCCCTCAAGACACAGCCACGTCAAATTTGGGGCTTCTAGCATGAAAATCTTTCTTCCTCCAAGGTGGGGCGTGACAGAGAAAGTTTGAGAACCACTGACGTACCCTAACATTAATTCAGAATGTTTTCATAGCTGGGGCAATTGAATTCAGCTGCTACTAGACATGATGTGATGCCCATTTTATTCCAGCTTTGATAACGAAATCAATATTAGCTTGTATAAGCCACAGATTGTGTGAAAAGTTTTTTTGTTTTTTCTTTCTTTTCATTTTTTGTCTTTCCAAACGCTCTTTGCATCAACATGTAAGTGGTGCAATTACTGACCTTGTTACTCAGCCAAGCCTCATGTCTTCACACTGCGTGTTACTCCCTTACTTTATTGGAGCGCTCCCGCAGAATGGATTCCACAGCTGACCACTCCGTGCACTGGGTCCCTGTGAGTGCAGATGTGCTTTAGACTCACTAACATCCATAAAAGATGACAGGCTGAATCACTAAGGTGTACTTCTGCTGCCCTAAGCAATCCTCAGACCACTGCTAATTGATAGGAGCATTTAAAGTTGCTGAAAAAGAAAAAAAAGAAAAAAGAAATAGCAGAAGCGTAGGCACCGGCAGGGGTCCACCCCACTTATAAATGATTGCATGCTAGATTGGTATTCTGAAGGCCCCGGAGGACTGCAGCTCGCTCCCTCCCTCTCTCCTTTTCTTCATTTGACGAGAAAGCCCGGTGTTATTTCACAGTGAAGGGCGCCTATTTTCCTCACATGGGTGGTTTGACAGGGACAAATAGGAAGAGATACAGGGAAGGGGAGCAGGAGTGGCGACATAAAAGCAGGCGGTGGGAAGGATTATGATGATTTAAACCCTCTCCCACCTCTGTGTCTCCTCCCCGACCATTTAAAAAAAAAAAGAAGGCGAACTGAAATGTAATGAAGACGGTCCATCAGTCCGTCCCCTTCCTCATTTGAGTTTTCCATTTCACAGAGCCACGGCGATTAGGCTGGCGTGCGTGCGCGCGAGCGAAGGAATCAATTTCTTTGTGTCTGCCAAGGTGTTGCAGCTTGTCGACGGCCCGCTGCGCGCTTTCTTTGCACGGCGCCCGTGTCTGCGTGAGTTTGCGCTCCATCTCCCCCTCCGCATGCCGCTTTCGCCTCCTCCCACCCGGGCTGTGGCTTTAACGACCCCGGGCAATCGACTGAGACGGCGAGACTCGCCAGGAGCCGGCCGAGAGAGAAGGAGCTGCTAAATTAATGACCCTATATCATTGCTCAGATAAGAGGTGAGACATATCCTCAGCAAATTAAAAAAACACACACACACACACACACACACAACAAACAGCCACCTGTGGTAGATTATCTCTCTCCTTTCTATAGATTGCACCTGCTCTCTCCTTGCGTTCTTCATGCATTGCTGCCCCAAGTGTGATCATTTATATAATGCAGGTCAAAGAAAAACACAAAGGAAATTTTATGTGGAATGACTTAGTCTACTCCAGTAGTGCCGAAAAACAGGTTCTCCAAACAAGACAGTGTGGAGAACGCACGCTTATGTAAATCAAGAACGCGACGTGAGACAGAATTCCCGCCGCAATTTCCACCAATTTTTTTTTGGCCTTCAAAAACAAAATACTTAGAAAAGACATCCGAGGAAATTTGGATGTGGGGAATTTCCTGATGCTCGGCTCCACGTTCCAATGTATCAGAAGCAGACGCTTTCCTTGCACTCCCTCGCTGCAATTTTCGCCACAGCTCAAAAACAGAAAGGCAGTGCATCAAACAGAGCCGGCGCACAGACGTCACTGCCTGCTGGCTGCGCATTGTCATTGGTAAAAAAATACAGAAGTGAAGCAGGGAGTTACACAACACGGAAAGCGAAACGGCTTCTGCTGGGATTAATTCTGCCTGTAAACACAACGAGGTGGCGGGCCAGCTGGGCCTGCACGCGGCCCTCTTTGGTACTGTATTAAGCAGAGGGAGCCGAGAGAGATAGTGGCCTGTGGCATGAATTGATTGCCCGAGACATATGTTGGCAATGCAGTTATTCACCCTGTGTGAAATCTCCCCTATGGGGCAGACAGAGGAGTGGAGGGTTAGGGTGGAAGGAGCAAGAGAGCAGGATGAGGAATGGGTTTCAGAGTAAGTAGGTGTGTGAGTGTGTGTGTGTGTGTGTGTGTGTGTGTGTGTGTGTGTGCGCGCACTTACCCACCTATCCGCCAGGGGACACGCATGACGTTAGACGTTCACCAACAGGGGACAGCAAAGCCAACACTGTTGGTAATATACGTGTGTGTGTGTGTGTGTATATATACCCAGGTCGTCAGCTGTGCGTCGGCAAGTTCAGTGTCTGCGCGGAGAGAGCAGACCTTGACGATAAGCGAGTTATCTCGCCGCGCCGAGCGGGCCATTTAAAAGGCAGCCATTCCTCTGGCGGCTCCCGTGGTAGTAAGAAGTATGATGGAGAGGCGGGGAAGGACGGACGGGGGAAATGTGGGGCGTTTGTGCGTTTCCCGGCGTGTGTGTGTGTGTGTGTGGCACAGAGAAGAAAGAGGGGGGAAAAAACAAGGAAGAAAAAAAAGCCGCTGGGAAGAGAGCAACGAGGAATTGAGGAGTACGTCACGGTCTTTACTTGCCTCGCTCATGAATTTACATTCCTACCACACACATACCACACATGTTTGAACGCAGGCCCACGCAAACATGCAAATCACACAGAGGAGTGGGCAAAACTGCCCCACCACATCCACACAGACACCTACGCACACGCAACTCGCGGCACCGTGCCTTCATTAGACGCACTCCAAGGAAACACAACCCCCGCCATCCCACCCTCAGCCCCCTCCTCCCCCTCCCGCTTCCGTCGCGCTGAAACGCAGCGATCCAATTCCCAAGATGGTTGCACTGCGCACGCTAACTTTCACGTTAAAAATGTTGGTACGTTTCAATTTTACCGCGACGGCCTCCTTTTGTGTCGCATGCGGCGTCTGCGCGACGTCGGCGCTCGTGTGATTTGTAAGCACATTACGGCGTCGTCGACACGGGCCAATCATGCGCGTGCGACGTGCGCGCCAGGTGAAAGTCAAGATGATTGGGGAGAGGAGAAAGGCTGACGGATACCGAGGCGCTATCTGCTGAATTCAGTCACACCGGATATTTCCCCCACAAAGGGGATGTCACCTGGGGAGACAGCGTGCATGTGTCAGCCTCCTTGTGGAAGAAGGGAGGGTGGGGCGGGGGGGATATTTTTAAGGAACCGCATTGCTGCATTTTGCCGCACAAGTGCCTTCGCTCCGCCGGAACAATAAGCGATCCTGTTGTAATGCATGCAGATCCCTGCTCGTACAATATGCAGCGCGTCTTTGCATGCCACTTCTGAGCTTTTTGCTTCTTTTTTTTTTCTCTCACACCCAAATATTTTACAACAGGCAACCAATTTCAACTCACGGTACAAAATGAAGGTTGACCATTTTTCATTTAACTTTTTTCTGCTTAGATGTTAAAAAACGATGAGGTTTTTAATTTCCGGTGAAGGAGTTCTGGTGTTCCATCTTAGTCAAAGTCCGGACTTCCCAAACATTCTAAAACATTTCGGAAATTTAATCAGCTTTTTGTGTGTGTTTTTTTAAATGATAGTTCCATAGTAGATGTACAACCTTGAGTTTCTGCATTCAATTTCAATGTTAAACTATTTTCTTATTTTAATTTTTTTGCCTCTGCTCAAACTAGTTTTCTACAATGTACCTTTGGCAGTGGATTTATCAATTTTTCATATTCTGAAAATGACAGGTGTTATAGTTAACATCTAACACTCGACCTTTTCTATTCAAGTGTCGCAAAAAGTCATAACAGTCTGAGCATGAGCCACCCCTTATAATGCCTGCATTCAGCCGCAGGCTCCCGAAGTGAGTTTAACCATCATTAATTTTATTAGATCTATGTATATTTTATTATCCTTGTCAAAGTGTCCCCTGGAAAGGCCAACGCTGGTCGAAACTGCTAAATTCTTTTGTCATTTAGTCGTAGTAGGCCTACTATAAAAGCTGAGTAAAGCACATTTCTGGTCAGACACCATAACAGGTGGATTTTCAAGGGGTTTAAATAAAGTGAGTCTCATGGCATGATGTATGCAGATGCGCAAACTGAAATATAAGCATGAAGATGAAAAGATGAAAGTGCGAAACCATCCACACAGATTTGAATTAACTGTGAAGTGAGAAAATCTCCCCCAAACACAGATTGGGGGAGGAAGTTGGAGCACAGTGAAGCGCACAGACAACATATGGCACTTTGGCGATGAGTGTCTTGGTATTTGAGAGTGAGGAGAAGAAGCAACTGGTACAAAGAGACGGCGGGGAGACTAAAAATGCAGTGTGTGTTCAGTGGCCGAGAGGCAGTGAGAAGAGGCCGCCAATTTGAATTAGAGGGTCAACAAAAGGAAGCTGGGAGAGGTTGAAAGAGGCAGCGCATGGGCAGAAACGACAGGTGGATGTGAAGTGACGCTGGAACAACACCAGACACTTGGCACAGAAACAGAGAGGGTTTTCACACCTTTCATTCAAAACTCTCTTTTTCATTTAATCTCTCAGTCTCTCACACAGGAGTAGCGCTTGAGAATACGCACTTTTGCCACAGCTGCAGATCACGCAGACAATATTGTCATTGCTTTGATGTGCAGGAAAAAGTGTGTGTGTGTGTGTGTGGGGGGGGGGCAACAGCTCGGGGATACTTTATGCCCACAGGTGGACAATTTGCAGGCGGATAAATCAGCTTTTAGTTTGGTCGGAAAATGGATTTCTGGCGTACCTGACAGTTTTCTCCCATAGCTGGGAAAGAACATGCTACCCATGTGGAATGTCTCCAAAACCTTTGACCATATATAGTGTGTCCATCTGGAAAAGATGCAACATTTGCACAAAAGCTGGAAGGTGACTGGACAAATCTTTCTCAGTCACATTTGGGCAGGGCAACGATCTGATTTGCTAAATTCTGATTTGCTAGTTTAGCGTCATTTCAGATCAAAGCCTCCAGCTTGTTGGTTCTAAAGCAAATGTTTTCCATTAAGAGAAAGCCTTGTGCTATTCCAGTTTGGTCTGCTGGTTTTGTGCATCTTTTAATGATAAAATGCCACAAATTTGGATAAAACAGCTGCTTCTGCAGCAGAAGTGACTGCTTACCAGCAGCTGGGCTTGATGTAGTTTCATGAATTTCCTCTATGACATTTTCCAGTGCATTTACGGGCAGCTGGCAGCAATTTCTTCCCTGTTTCATCAGAACTAAATGGAAGCTGATTAGTTATGGAATCCCGTGCAGCTTTAAGATCTTCTGTCTGAGGCTGGCCTGATTAATGAGCAAGATTTCAAAAATGGAACACAGAGATGACCTTGTATTTTTCTATTTTGGAAAAAAAAGACAATGCAAGTTGGGACAGTTAAAGTAAGGCATCAATGGGCGGAGAACTCTTCTTTGTCTTGCTCTTTGGCCATGTGAGTCCACTGAAACACATGTGTGTGCTGTGCTACAGAAGAACCAATTAATTAAATGCACATTCAAAGTGGAGGAGTGAGGCTTCAGCTGCTCTGCCTTCCGTGCCATGGAAGGCAGCTGCATGTGTTATGAATCACAACAACAGGCTGCGCTTATAATCAGTTGAAGCACCCAGTGCTGCTTGATTGCTGTACCTCACTTCAGCACCACGGGCAGAAAAGGCAGTAAGATATAGATTTTTAGTTGAGTCAAATATATATAAAAAAAACCCAATGTGACTGAAGGCAATACAGCTCCCACTGCTGTGATTATTTCTTCCTCTATGTCTTTCTTCACAAGGCACAGTGACTTGTGTGCATATGTTGTGTCTAGACTATTAACACACTGAAATGTTTAGAGGCTGTAATTGTGGACTTTTTAAAATCTGTCATGCAGAAGGTTTTTGCTTTGCTAACGTTAACAACAGGATTCAAATCAACAAAGGTCTGCAAACATTTGTCACTGCTTATTTAAAATATTGAGACAAATGAGTTTGTGTTGTGTGATTCAAATGTGGATATTGATTTCTTTTCTTCTTGCTATTTTCTAACTTGAAGGGACTGTTCACTCCACAATGTACAACTTTGCAGGCTCTGGTGACATTTTCTAACCCACATGCCTATTCTGTACCTGTACAGGTGGAGAGAGTAAACCCTAGCAGTCCACAAGGTGAAATTGTGGAATTCTGGGTGGACAAAAGAAAGAAAGAAACAAATTGAAAACATTGTATCTCCATCCCTATTGTGTGGCGTCATCAAAGTGTCACGGGTGTTCAATTTGACTCTAGGCATATTCACCGCAGTCTTCTCTTCTACAACAGAGCTCCATAGTAGAGATGCGGCGATCCGATCCTGTGTATCGGTATCGGTCCGATACTGGACGAAATTACAGTATCGGGTATCGGAACGTACAGAAGTAACTTTCAGATCCGATCCCGCAGCCGTTGACGACACCTCTGGCCTCACTGCACGACATGCCGTAAAGAGCACCGAGAATGGCTGCTGCGCGTGTCACGTGAGCAGCAGCCAGAGTATACAAGTTAGCAGAGCAGTGGTAATGTCAAGCTAGTTTTATTAGGATGATGCTTTTGATATTGTTATCTTGAACAAATGTATCCATGCAAAAAAGGTATTTGCATGGAAATAGTTTAGGAGGTAAGGTGGTATCGGTATCGGCAGATATTCAAAGGTAAAGTATCGGTATCGGAAATCAAAAAGAGGTATCAATCCATCCCTACTCCATGCACTCCGTCTCTATGTTATCCTGACATGCTCTTTTTCCTATGTACTCTTGCATTTGAGGGCACAACACAGGAACCCCACCACCTTTTCTCTCTGAGGTAGCACATCTTTTATGTATTCTGTACTGGATCCCAAAGCAACACAGACATCTATTGGGTGGAATTCCTTCTGTCCCTGAAACTCTGCAATAGTGTTGTGGATTAGGCAGTCCCTTGATCTAAAATGTACACAGCAGTGAACAGGTGAAATATCAATTCTGGGCGAGCTATCCTTTAAAAAAGGTTGGTTTGTTTGTACATTTATACATGTGTTTAGATAAAGCATGAATAATAAGAGCAATACTTTTTGTAGGAGATACATTTTCCACTCACTTTTACCGTACTGAAAGTGTATATGAGGTGTGTATAGTTCCTTCAGTGCATGCATCCAATATTACCACATACACCACCTCTCTGCTATTGTTTGTCAGGAACATGGCTGAAATCCATTGTGTCCTGTGCAAATGCCAAAACATGGAGTCACTCAAACTGCCATGCACGTATGAAACACACTATTCCCAATATGCCTTATAACACCGGACCCCCTCACACTGCACGCTGTTCTCAGCGTTACTGCATATATCAACTTGATGGTGCTTCATGTTTGATTGGCCACAAACCGTCGAAGCAAAAGCCTGCAAAATCTGCCGAGCGACGACCAATCACATCGCCGTGCAGCACCGGCATCCCTCGCGTCCCATTGGTCAAGCATCCCCACATCAGTCTCAATCGGCAGGCTCACAACGTCACCGTCAGAAGGAAACCGTGTGAGAAGCGTTTTACCCCCCACCTGAGCTACACATGAGCTAGTCGGAGGCCGTCCGTCAATGATCAATCAGCCCCTGAGGCAAAACGCATGCAGTCCAGAGACGTGACTAACTTCTTGTGAGGAAATTAAGTTGGCAGTCATGTGTCCCATTTTTTTTTTTACTCATGTCCAGCCTCAAAAGACAACAGTCAGTTCATTCACAGAGATGTACAAAAATTCAGAGCACAAAAAAGAGACATTTCGCAGAGCTAATGAGCATCTGCTGCGCATGTTGCATGCATGATGAACATGTAATGCTTCAACATGATTTAACACAACACAACAACAAGTCCCAGCCCTCACTTTGTTTTACTTTGCCAGACATGCAACACACACGGAACAACCTGCGCAGTGCACCGCCGCCCCTTTGATTTTTAAGAATGAGAGCAAACTCATTTTAGCAACCACTGCCGAAAAGCTTTTGCTCAGCGAGGCAGGGACTTCTTCAGACACGGATGACTCGCAAAATAACTTGGACTCAAGCACCACTGCATTCTTTTAGTTTCACACTTTTTTTTCCTTGAAAAAAAGAAAATCACCAGCCAACTCTGAAGACTTGCAACCTGTTTTGTTTTTGTTTTTTTATTTTGTGTGTTTGTGTGTGTGCGTGCGCGTGCGCGTTTTAAATTGGCACCCATGATCATCATACCTTGAAAGTCCGTACTGTCTGGCCATGTACAAGATATTGCTGCTGGACATTAGCACACCTGATTTACTGACGCTTCAGTACTAGAGTTGTATGGCCAATGATTGACTGTTGTCTTCTACTTTTCTGTGAACTGGAAGCTGGAAACTGAATTTTCCATATGGGATCAATTAAGTTTTCTGAATTTGAATACTGACTATTTTGATTTTCTACAAACAGAAATGAATTTGAATCTGTTCTGTATTTCCAGAGGTATTCCATCAGCTCTTTTCTTCATTCAGTATTTTTCTTCACAAGCAGGGGGAGCAGGGCAACTCAGATTGTCACAGCAGGTATTCAATTGAGCACTGAGAAGTCTGTAGTTTAAAACTATTAATACAGGCCAATTTCAACTAATCTGAATAAATATTCATCTGGAAAATAGAAGGAGAAGAGGGAAATCTGTTCATATAATGCTGCAAAATATGAGCAGAAATATGTGATGTCAATGTCTGTGTTTCGTGCTGTGTGCCTGCTTTTGAGTGTCTTTTAAGATTTGCAAGGAGTCCTTCTAACTTATTTTAACATGTATTTTGTGTGGTTGTCTTGCTTTAAAGTGCCTTATATATGTCTATCCCATTTTGAACTTTCCTTATATTGTCAGCCTTGCTATGAGGTGCCTTGTAATGTGCCCTGCTTTTAGCATGCAGTGTTTCTCCTCTGTCTTATTGTATCTTACTTGTCCACTGTAGTGCCATTCACCTGTGCAAAGACAACACTGTATGCTTACTCGTGATGGTTAAGATTGACCATTACAGAAAACAACAGTGCTTTTCACACCAACAGCCCATGGGGGCTTACATGCACCTCTCGGCTGCCTCGCTCTTCCTTGTGAAGGCAGGTTGGCGGGTACGAGTTGATAAGGCAGTTAGCCAGCAACATAGGTACTATCAGAGGCAAGTCGCCGTTTCTCACACCTCGCTGGGTTGGAGGTGTGAAGTTTTGATGATGCACTGTGTTCAAGACGTGCCACCGCAGAGGGATTTGAGAACAATGCAGAGGAAAAGCAGCAGTAAACTGATAGCACCTCGCCAAAGTAGTGAACTGATGACTCTCAGTGCAGAAAAAAAAAAACAATGGTGCGGCAATGAGACGCCTTTGCGGGGTTCTGTGAATAACGAAGGCGGTAGGAGAAGGTTTACTGACGTCTCTATTCTGACGTCTCTATACTGATGTCGATACACCTCAGAGGCAGCTTTCTGTGTAGAAAAGGGTTATGAATGTATGCGCATTGTCAAAACTGTAGCTAAAAACTGAACAAACAAAACAAACACAAGCCAAGACATTATTAATTAAACAGTGCTATATATGTGTATGAAGTGAAGCTACGTTCTGTTTTCAACGGCTGCACAGGAGGTTATATCTGTTTTATTGATCAAGTGTCATCACTCAGCAGAGTTAGCTTTTGTGGTTCAAGTCATTCTGACATTGAATGGATAGATGGATGGATGGATGGATGGATGTAGAGTACATGAACCCAACAACCCAAAACACCATAAAAATCTAAATGCTTTGGCTGAACTTGCTGAACTAAACCACTTCCTGAAGTGATTTGTTCATTTCTCAGTTCGGTTTAGCAAGGACATTTTGTAACTTCACTTTAAATGTATTTTCATGTTTCACAAAAAATGGTGAAAGCTGAAGAAACTGCTGGCTGAGACATGTTTTGTGAAAGCAGCAACGCTTTCACACTTCCCATTGAATCATTTGAACTTGTTATATTGTACAGATTCAAGCGATACTGTACACCGGAAAGAACTGCTAATTCCATTATCAGTGCGACCCAGGCGATTAAAACCCTGCAGTCTGAGGGATTCAGGAGACAATCATGGTCCATTACGTGGAGCATAACATTCAATCCCATTTCCAAATGATCTTTGGCATATTAGACGTCGCTTTATACACACAATTGCTTGGTTGTTTTTTTTTAATGTGTGACATACATTTGTATGGGTGTTTTTGAAGGGGTTCGCTTTAGTTTGAACTGAATTGCTTTTGTAGCAGCAGTCACCTTACACAACATTGTTGCTCTCACATCATCTGTGCGCTAAATCAAAACATTTTAAAGGCAGCAATTACTCCCTGAGCCATTGTGTCACACTGTATTTTTAGCCCCCTCTAAATGGAGCTTTTAGGGTGTCAGTGACAGTAAACACTGAGCACCGTAAACAACACGGCGGCTGATGGCGGGGGACGAGAGGAATCAGTTGTGTGTTGGAATTTCCGTTCCAACTTGATCAATCAATTGCAGAGGGGCCATTTAAATGTTAATGGTTAAAAATGAACCTGGAACACAGTTGGTGGACAAGTGTCTCTCTTGTAGCCAAACGGGGGGTTTGTTCTCCAGCTCTTTCATTGCAGACAAGGGCACTGTGCTCCTGCAGGTGAAGCCAGTACAAGAGACACTGACAGCTGTTTTTTCACTTGAGAAATCACTGAATAAAAAAATCAATCTGGCCACAAGAACTTGGGCATTTATCATCCTATGACAGAGATGTATGTCGCGCACAGGGACGATGCACATAAAAGTCATTATCATATGTCACGTCAGGCACGGAGTGCGAGAGCTGTTTGGAAAAATAATACCCCGCCGCGCGAAATGTCACAGAAAGTGGACGGCTCTCCAAGAATCACGCTCAAAATGAGTGTGTCACAGCTGACACAATGAAGGTCCCGTATTGTTACATTTTCAGGGTGTTCTTTCTGCCTCCCGCAAAAACACAGTTTTAGCTTCTAAAAGTGGCGTCTCGCTGGACATTCCACATGTTTAGAATTCGGGCAGAAAAAACATGGAGGCCGAAACGAGGTCTCCAATTTTGCTTTATATTAGTACTTATTTGAGGCGTGGGAGGTGGGGGTGTGCATAATTTTCAAGCAGCATCGCGACGAGTTGCCATAGCTTTGAATTTGAAGCCATGGTGGACAGCAATGCGTTTGAGGACAGATGAAAAAAAAAAAATACAAGAAAAATCCATTAGCGTCACCTTCGAAGGAACTGACAAATTTATTTATTTTTTTTTTTATATTTGGTCCGACAAACTACTTCTGTATCTCTCCTCCCTCTCCCTCGCAGCTGCATTCCTTCCGGCTCGCCACGCTCACGCTTCTTCTGCCGCTTTCAACTTAAACTCCCACGCACCTTTTCATTTTTTTCTGCCTCAACCAATTTCTTTGCTTATCCCTTCTCTCTCTCTGGTCCCATCAGACGACTGGAGGTGGGGTTTGGGAGTCCTTTCTTTGCTCGACAAACGAAAGAACCGGAAGAAAGTCAAAATTCAGATTTAGCCATGTAAGTTTGGACAAAGTTTTCAGGCTAGATCAACTGGGTTTTTTAAACAACTGGGTTCTACCAATCTTACCCAGCACACCAGGAAGAGCGTTTCTTTAATCCCTCAGATTTATGGGCACATTTAATAAAGAGATCACAAAACACATATGAAAAGGGTGGCAACATTTGAAGGTGAATAGACAAACAATCACATTGGACCAAATAAATGTGATACAGCTACACCGTTTGAGAATTCCTGTTGGTGAGAAGAGTGACTTTAGCTGTGCATCACTACTATGTTGGTAACCCCTACATACAGCACATCTCACCAAAGCCAGCCAGGAGTAAAACAAAACCCTATAATCGTTTAGAAATGTCTTCAGTGCAATTCTGTTTTCATTTTATTGAGAAAATGCCACCTGGCTAAGACATGTTCACCTCTCCTCTGTTCACACTCGGCAGGAACTTTTTCTTCCTTTTCTTGGTGATAGGCCAAATCATCTTGGCGCAGTTGCCTCTTGCTTTTGTTGTAATTTAATCTCTCTCATACCTCATACATAAAGCGTGAATAAGAGACACGTGTTCATTACGGAATCTATGGTAAATTAAGACTAACTATAAAAATGCTGCTCAAGGTGGATGAGTCAGAGTCAAGTCGAAATCTGAGCAATCTGAACAGTCATGCAACTTCAGGGAAACTCCTTTAAAATTGAAGAAAAAAATAAAACGCCATATTAGGAGAGATATTCAGAAACATTTGTCCTTTTCTCTCCAGTGACTGGAAACACGGAAGTAAATAAAAGTGCAGACAGTAATGTAATCTTTCACTCAATATTTCCTCAGAGTCCCACAGTCTTTACAATTGAAAAGCCATCCAATCCGGGCCACTGTGTTACAGGGGAGTCTACCCATGTACCAGATGTTTGCAGATTTCTAAACTGCTTTCAAGAGCTTCTCATTCTATTTTTTAGAGGTGAACAAATCAAACTCTGTTTAATTCCTGCTGTGCTGCAATGGCCCTTTAATATGTCCCTCTGCGTCTCTTAGGCGTGCAGACAATTTCCTCTGTTGTTCTTCTGTGAGACTTCGACCTTACACGGGTACTTTTGCATTACCACAATGGCAAGTCAAAACTGAAAACCAGCCCAGAGAATTTTCCATCTGTGCATGCTTTGCTTCAACGAAAGCGTTACATCAAAAGCACATCTTGGCAGAAACCAAATATTGTGAACCTTTTCTTAGTGGCCGCTGTACCAAACTGCACCTTTAGGTTGTGTTTCTTGGAAGTTAATAATAATTTTTAACACCTGGTATGTTGTTGTTTGACTATTTGACTCTACAATATGCTCTAGAGACACAAAAACGGGAGTCTTGAAGGTCTCACATTTATCAACTTGTGATGAGAACACCAAGGTTTTAGTCACATAGTCCATGTCCGACATTTAATCTTTAGAATGATACCGACATTTTATCAATACTTAATATTTTGAATGCTTGGCTGCACTTTAAGCCAATTGTAAAATCAGTAAATTATATTGAGTAGTGTTTTTGTTCTTCTGGTAAAAAAAAAAAAAAAAAAAAAAAAAAAGTTCAATAAAACTTTAATATGATGATTGAAATAACTTTTGATTTTGTTTTTTATATTTTGAGAAATTAACTTTTTCAGATTACTGAAATCCACACAATATATTTTTTTTCATTGATATTATTAATGACCACTGGTGTCATATACAAAAAATAAAGACTCAATGATACCTGTGGTCTTTGGTAATGGTGTGAATATGGTAGGTGGAATGGTGAAGGAAATGTGGATTCAAATGTCCCCACATGCACGAGCACTATGGCTCTGACACCATTAGTTAAGTGTGCTCAGTCTTGTCACCTGGAACATTTGTATTTGCCTGTTTAATAGAAATTTTTTAGGGTGTCATTGTAAAGGATTTCCTGCAAGAAATATTTCTGCTTGCCACATTTTGTGCTATTATTGAGTAGTTTTATTCTGAAAATCATTTAGATGTCCCCCAGCTTAAAAATCTTAAAAAGCATTTCCTGATTAGTCCTTTTCTATCAGTAATTTATATGACCTCAATATTTTGTGCCTTCACCCTCCTCTTTATTCATCCCGAGGTGGAATCAATACACCTGAATATAATCAGTTCTTTAACATGGAGACATTGCCGAGCTGACGAAAGTCACATCATGCTACACAGCTACGCGACAGAGCAGCATGACTTCTGCAGCTTGAATCTTTTTTTTTTCCTTCAAAGGCATTGCATCCTCCTGTACAGGAAGAGAATTTTGCAGACCTCTGCAGCTATTAAATACATATTCAACCCTTCAAGTATCTCAAGTCGACTTGCTTGATCCTCTGTGGTCTCTCCTCACTGACAGGCTTGTCTGCTCGGCATGTCGTCCTCTGCTCCAGTCATGGGAAAGAGAGCGAAAGAAGTGAGCCAAAAAGGTAGGCAGCGGGTGAGTGAGAGCTATACCGAGAGGAAAAGCCTGGTCTCACATTACTAAGAGTCTGCTGTATCATGACTCCCAATTGACTGCATGAATAATTGATCGGCCACAGGCTTCAGGTAGGTATTTAAATGTAGTTATTTATTAAATTTACTGTTGCGGGTCATATGAGTGAGAGAGAAACTTTATTTCACTAATTTTTGGGAAGGGTATTATGTTTACTCTGGATATAAAGTCTGTTGCAGGAGGCTGGATATTAACGCTGATGAGTTCCCACGCACTCATTCTGCATTCACTACATGACAGTGGCATACAAATATATTTTATTCTATGGCGTATATTGCTTTAATTGCAGAATTGTATTACCTTTGAGCTCCCTCTGGAAAAAGCAACAAACAAATGACTGAATCATCGATGGGTGAGTTAAGGGCTGCAGTCCCAATGTGTTAAATCTAAAGGGATACGGGGGCTTTCGTGACCCTTTCATTGTTGTGTTTTCATTTGTCTAGCAACTCACAAACTATATCTGCTCAGTTTTGTGATTTTATCCTGACATCAAAACTATTATTGGTAAGATGTGAGATCAGGGATTAACGTTAAAATTGTTTGCAATATCCTTTGTGAGCAATTGATGCAGTGGGAAGGGGGGCGTGGGGTTACATAATGGGTGTTTAGTCTCTAGAAACAGTAGTGATAATAACTGACTAAATCATAGTCCTGTTTGCCTTCGCAATTAAATCGTAAATACTGACTTTTGTTTTGTGGCTGTGTCTCGACAGAGCTCATAACTTGAAAATGCTGAACCATGTCTGGTTTTACAATGTACAACACTCCCAGGCCAAAGGAAACGTTGAAAGAGAGTTAATGCTATCAGCTACATCTGTCAAAAAATTTGAATTGAATTGGCCTGATTTAGGATTTTTATATTTGTAAAAGCTTAATATACTGTTTATAAATATTAATAAAAGTGTATAATCGCAGTGCAAAAAAAGTAATTTGGTTTTCCTACCCATAGATTGGTTCTCATATATTTATAAGAACATACATAGATCAAGGGTCTTGCTCCCAATGAACTGCCATCTTCCACCACCATATTTTTAAGGAAGCCTAGTGTGGACAATCCAACCTGCCTGACAGCACGTTTCATAATTAGGGTGACTGCTCAGGTCTTCAAATAAACCAACAAAGAAGGTGGACGAGCTATCCAGGATTGGGTGCGCAGGCCACCGTAGTTCACTGGCAAGCTCAGGAGGGGGAGCAAATCTTCTCAAAATCTCAAAAGTTAAAAAGAAAAAACATAGCACACACACACACACACACACACACACACACACACAATCTCTGCCATTAAATGTGGTGGAAATTTAATAAAAATACAATTTTATTATAATTAAAATATAATAATTACAATAATAACACTCAATGAATTCCTGCATTCAGAGCAGCATAAAAGAGTGATGGGTTGTGACTTCTGCTTGCCCTTATTTAAAGTGCCTTATTTCATCAGGGGGCAGAACAGAATCCTGCAGTGCTTCTCCAAGACATTATTACCACAGTCATACTATGTGACCGTGTGCAAGACACTCACATAGACGAGGAAAGCCCAGCACTTTCATGATAAACAGACAGGCCAAACTGCACAGTAAACCAAGTGTAATCATGAAAGAGGTGAATCTCCGGGACAGAGGAGACAGAGAGCAGTGCGGAGGAAGGAGGGGGCAGGAATGACGTTCAAAGGGTTTGTTCTGGCGGTTCGAGGGGCCAGTTTACAACAGGCAGCCGAGCAGCACACAGCTGCGAGCCTTTGAAGTGTCGGGCAGTGTGTGTGGAGATCCCGGTGCTTACAAGCCTTGATTAGCTGGAGAGACTTTCACACCCCCTGCTGCACATGTTGTTGCTGTGATACTCTCGCCAAGCGGGAGACGGCATGATAGTCTGGGGCTCAGCTGGAGCCGTCTTCACAGGTGTCTGGCTACGTCTTCAGCCTTTACACATGGATATATGTGTCCCCGATTCAGCCCTGTAGTATGACGTGAGTGCTGCACGTGTGTTTGTGTACAGGGCCCAGACTAATTGGATTGACGGCTCCTGCAGTGGTTGCGCAGCAGAGTTTAACTGGCGTGCATTCCCGGAGAGCTCCGATACCCTTTCCTTTCTCTTTCACCTCCCTCATTCCATCCTCCTTTTCCCTCCCACCTCCTTCTGCCGCCATCCAAGCCAGAAGAGAAAGGCCAGCCCCTGAGTTTCAGTCCGCAGTTACTGGAGTTCTTTTTCCTCCGTGGAAGCAGCAACAATTGAGGCGTAGAGCATATTCCCTGGGCTGCGAAGAGGAAGGACAGCACAAGGCCTGAGTCAGGGGCAATACTAATTTAATGCAACTGTATGTTCTGAAAGAGTTTTGGAACTATTTTAATATTACAGCTAAGGAATACAGTGCTTACTGCAAAGACAGCAGTAATTTCACAGTGCAGAACCATGGACAGCTCACCTCACAGGCTCAAACGCTGTCCATGGTCCTGATGTGGGAATTAACAGGCTAACCAGAACACTTGATAACGCGGAACAACAGAGACAGGTCTTAAGTATAGGGAATAGGAAACAAAGAGCAAAGGGAATGGAATGCCCTCCAACCCGAGTCTATTTTGTCATTTTAAACACTCTCGCCACATCTGTTGTTGCAAACTTACAGAAAATATGACGAAAGCTTTTCCTTTCATTTCCATAAATGAATGGCAAGCAAGTCATAATATAACATAGATAGACAGACAGACAGACAGACAGATAGATAGATAGATAGATAGATAGACATTATCTTTTCCACACGGCCACGGCTTCACTACTGGTTAGTTACTCAGTTTGCGGCTCCCAGTTGAGGTCTAACAAGAGTTGTGTCTGTCAGAGGATGATGCTGTTGTGCGTTCTCCTTTTTTACTGTTGCAGCTCATTCCTGCCAGTGACATCATGGAGGAGCTGCCCACAAAGCACTGTTCCATGTGTTTGTCTTCTTTTTTTTTGTAACTACATGGCTTTCACACTCACAGACTGCTCCTTTCACCTCCTTTTCGCCTCTGGAGAAACACTACAAGGTTTTTTTTGTGAAAGGTCAGAGAGGTGCACCTTCTCATCAGGCATCATCTGCTCCCCATCATTCAGATTCAAGAAGCTTTGTCTGCGGTGCATTCCAAAGAAAATCTACAAACTAAACTGGGATTCCTATTGTGGCTCCATGACAGTTTCCTTGGACTATAACCTTGTTTTTATGTTTTTGTTATTTTGGCAGGTATTCAAGCTGATGGATACAAGCTTTAAATGAGGAAAATACTGCTTAAAAGTCACTCGTTGCAGCTGTATTGGCTACAAATATGTGGCGTTAAAGTGAAGAAATGTCAATAAATAGTCAATATATTTTTGATAGGGAGAAGTGAAGACGTACAGCAGTGTTGACACTGCCATTAGCTTAGTCATAATCGCTGCTCTGTCCCCCAATACTCTCCCTTGGAAAAAGGCTATGGGTGTGTACGTGCGCCTGTGCCAGTGTATGTGTGAGACTTATTATTTTTCCCTTGCATGCTCTTCTCGCTGACAACCTAATTACCACTTTCAGCGATACACTGACATCCAGATCGAAAATTGCACTCAGGAACGTGGCTCATTTTTGTCAGGGTGGTGGTTTATGGGATGTTTGTGTAGAACGATATTTTCTCCCATTTTTTTTTCCAGTCTCTGTTTTTCCACTGTCAGTAGTATTGTTAGTTATTTACATCGCCGGTGTCACCGAGAAGAGGAGAGGAAATGAATGGAGGAGGGAGAGAAGATGGCAAGATATGTCACAAGTCTGAAAAAATGCAGGCTTCAGGCTTCAATTGAGTCAGGCAAAACTGCTGCTTCTGCAAAATGTATGTATGGTAAAGGCTCTACCAACTACTAAAAACTTGAGGTGCTGGTTATTTTTGGTTTATTTTTCAGCGCACTCTCCACCTATGACCAATAAATTTTACATCAAAGGCCCTGTACTATAAATCGTACTAAACTAACATTTCCTAACAATGTATGTCTCTTGTCATTAAGTGAATAATCCAGAATTGATAGTTTTGCTTCACTTTTCATCACATATGTACAATTGTGACATCACAAAGGGGACTGATACCTTTTTGGGTTTTTTTGCTGTACGCAGGGCTCAAGTGCAGCAAGATTTTATGAATTTGAAAACTTCCCTTTAGTTCTTCTTCAAGTGGAAAGCAAAACATTCCTGATGTTTACTGGTACACTAGTTCCAGGTCACTTTCAATATCAGAATATCTCACAAATGAAACAAACTTTTTAACGTTTCATTTTTATTTATTTTTTTTCTTTTTTTTTTTAAAGTAAAGTTTTTTGTTATTTCCGTTTTTTCCGTTTTTCTGAAAAAACTGTCTTTTTAATTTTGTCCTAAATAAACTTATTCCCATTGTCATTTTCCCTCACATTGACAAGGTTGACATATGTTGTTGTTTTATTTTTTTTCTGTTGCACTTTTTTAAAATATGTTTTATTTGCTTTTGAGTTTCATGCTGTTGCATCAAATACTTTTTATGTAAATGTTGCGGGGCACTGAGAACATGGAAGAGCTTTTACAGGCTTTAACATATTGACAATAGTACTTTAGAAAGTTGTATATGTTCATGAAACTTGTTTTATCATCAGTTCAAGGTAAAATGTTTCGTACAAATCTCGAGTCTATTTATTCTTTTTTGTGTTACATGCACTTTTCAAGGATTTCTGATTTGTGGCTCACTCAGGAAGAAAGGAGGGGATTTTTCTTTCAGACCATTTTTTTTCCTTTTTATACAATAATAACAATGATCTCCTTGTTGATTTTCTTAAAAAATTAAGAAAATTTAAGTTGTTTGGGCAGAGTGGCAATGTACAAATATATATACATATATATTTAACAAAGATAGTGTAAAAGGTCAGCATTTGATTAAGTTGCAATAGAAATGCTGTAAAATTCCACAGCAATATTATATAAGAGTAACTTTTGACAATCAATTATTGTGTGTTTTGTGAATTAATTTAATTTCCTTATATTTTCAGTACTGCATGGCACCTGAAATCTCACCTTATAATATGCCTTGAGATAAACACACAAATGTATAAGAATCGTGTTTAGGGTTAATTAACCAGACAAGGTAAAATCAAACAAATAAACTCATACATATATCATTATTAGTCAATAAAGATCACTTTTTGTAAATTTAATATTTGCCCAGCACTTTTAACTAATCTAGATATTCCTCTTCTTGATATGTGCCCAATATTTAATTTAGATTTTAATTAATTCCATTATGTATTTTAATTAAATCTACTTAAATAAAACAGTAAACTCCAAAGAGCCATTTAATTTAAATGAAACAATTATGAACCTATTTACATGAATTTATAATATTCCCTGCAATCTGTCATATTATTTTTAGTGCGTAGATCTGTTTTGTTGCTTGTTACCATGAGGATTTTTCTATTCATTTGACAGGGATAAGGAGGACAAAACACTCTTCCCGCAACTGTTTTTCATAACTCAGTTGTTTCAGTTGCTAGTTGGAGGATTGACACAAGTTTTGTTTGTGTAAATCTTGAGCCTTTTCTCTCCCTCTGTGGTCTAAAACCAACATGAGAGGCCCCAATGAATCTTGACAGTAGCAAAGCTTCAGCATTGTTTTAAAATTGAAAACAGTTGCTTAACGACTCTGTTTTTCATGGACCAAAACAAAAACTTGTATTTTCTCGCTCCTAGTTAGGTTATTCCCAGAAGCATGGGACTGAGTGTTCATTGTTGCCAGGTTTAATTTGATTGCAACACCTCACGTACGCTTTACTAGAGAAAGAGACGTCGCCTTGGAGGAGCATAAAATCTTGCAACGTATGGGAGTTTTTCTGAACTGACGCTTTTCCAGGCGGCGTATTTCCTCGTTGCAATTTCAATTTATGCAGTTTGAAGGTTTATAGGAATGAAAGCAGTGGAGTGGGTGCCAAGGCCATAAGCTTGTAAACTGCATGTGTCTTTCTGTTGAATATGTCATTCTCCCTTTCAGGGTCTCTGGTTGTAACACGGAACTGGTGTCTGCTGAATGCATAGTTGTCCATTTGCACCTGAGCACCTTTGCCCAGTTGCATTTTCTTATGTCGCATCGATGGTTCAGATAACTCACAGCTTGACTGCTGGCTGAGGACGCCTTCCGATCACGCCTACCGATCACTGCCATTCTGGTCTGCTAATAGGAGCAAAAATTTTGTTGTGCTTTGCTAGATGACACTTTATATAAATGCAAGGCTGTGAAAGCTCCTGTGTTTTCTGGCCTTTAATTGCAATGGGAAAGTTTAAGAATGTACAACTTGATGGTGAACTTAAAACCTCTGGACTGCAGTTGTTGTTTTTTGTTTTTCTTTTTTCCCCCCGAAACGCTCACGTCAGCAACCTCTGTTCACTCTAAGCCTCATTTATTACTCTCTGTTTTTAATTAGCCCAATATTTGCAGGACAGCTTCGAGTGGGAGGGGAAGAGGGCAGGAGAAAAAAAAATCAATGATTGGACAAGTGGAAATGCAGAGTTTCTGTTTGGCTCTGAGCAGCTAATGGTGATTCGGGGGAACAGAACAAACACAGGACAAATAGGGACGGCTTACTGGGAAACTGGGGAACAAACTTTACAGGGAGAGTCAAAGATAATGCAGCTGTGAAAATTAAGTCCTCTAGCCTGCTGCTGAGTAGCAGGCGAATGATGGCTGGGGAGAACAGAACATTTTAAAAACCTATAAGGATGAATAAAGCTGTTGTTGGGAGGGCTTATCTTGTCGACACAGTGGACAAAAGCACTTCTCATAATTGCACTGCGCTGTATTCAAATTTTATAAGCACTCATCTCTCTCCCTCTGTGTCTGTTGTTTATATTTGCACCGGCAAACTGTGAATTTCCCTGAATGGTGAACAAAGACAGCACTTCCCAGTGCTGGCTTTTAGCATTTAGTTGCAAGGCAATGGACATGGAGAAAGTGTCCAGCAATTGGAAAGAAACAAAGAGAGATCTCACGTCGCAAAAAAATAAAATGGTTATGTCTTCCGTGGAGTGGAAAAGTCTAGAATTAAGTGACAGGGGAAATCTTTGTTTCAAATTGCATATTGAGCCTGGATGTTGTAAGTTTAAATCACCGGGGTATTGTCACCTTATATCAACCGCAGCCATTTAGCATTTGTCAAAAAGGACAATGTTTGTTTCTCTGAGAGCTCCAAGAGCTCACAGTCGCTGCTGTAGTTTACGGATATTGAGGTACTTTGACCACATTTCTCGTGTTAAAGGATAATGCTCATGAAAGATGACAATTCACCTACACACCGACCAAGAAGCGAGCCAAGGTGTGAACGTCTAAATAAAACGTGTCCCTGTTGCTGGTAGCCTGTTAGGAAGCTAGCAGCTAGTGCTTAGTTAGCGACCCCGCTGCTCCCTGTGTGCCGTGGCTTCGACAACATTACCATTACGGTTGTGTGTGCAAAGTGTCCATGATCAAACAGGGCTGCATTTCCACACTCTTGCCAATGTAAAATACAGCATTGGGAGATGAGGACAGAAACATGCGCTTTGGAACACCCCTACAATATCTGCCTTCAAACATTAAATGGAGTCAAGGTATTAGCAGCACAACAGAGATATCAGAAATATGAAAATCTATGAGGTGATGAAAAGAACATTACTGTGTGACCCTGATGACCAGCTTAGATTTTCTCTCTCTCTTAAACCCCACTGAATTAATTTCCACATAGATTAGATTTTATCCATCTATTTTTGTTAGCGTGAGAACAACAGGGTTCGATGGGGACTAAAAAGATCATAAATAATACCACGGCTTTATGGCAATGGGAGAGCCACAATCCATAATTACTCCAAGGGTGTCGTCAATTTTTTACGCCGTCTCGTAACTTTAGATGGAAGCAGATGTTTAAGAAACGACGTGCGATTGAGACGACAGAGCAACCAGTAAAATTTTTACCACTCTGGCCTGCATCCTGAGGGGCTTCCTGTCCAAGACAAGCCTCTCGGGAATTACATTTTCAATATTTGCGTGCGCGCACGGCTGCTCCATACAACGACGGCATGCGCCGAACTAGCCCGTTAATCTGTTTGCTCTCCAGCTCGGTTGCTCTGACCTGCGTTTAACACGTAGCTCAGTTCCAGCCTGCGCAACATTAATTCAAATTAACCTGTACGTTACCTTGTGAAGGAACTGCTCCGACTGCAGTCTGCCATGTCTGAATTAACAAAGAGCATCTTCTGGGCCGTGTTTAGGATATTTACACTAATGTGCTGTGGAGACATCACCATGAGATGTGATTAGCTGTGCATTAATACTGAGATAACGGTGTAGTCTGGGGACTGTTTCATGAGGACTTTTAGTGGAAAACAAAAGACTTTTTTATGTAGGTGAAGATTTTGACTATGTCATCTTGTTTTATGTGTTTGTTTATGTTGATATACAAAGGTCCAGAGAGGAACGTTCACTTTACCAGTGTTGGACAACGATTAAATGTATTTTTTACCAAATAACCTCCCAACAGAGGCAGGAGTACATCTAGTACTTTTCCTTGCTTCACTTTACAAGCCTTGTGATGTCAGAAATGGCACTGATACCTCTTCCCAGTTTCTGACAATATCCCCATCCAGGTTTTAACTCCTTGTTGATGCCCAGTTTCCATTCCCTTCTAATCATGTTGGTCCATCAAAGCATCAGTTTTAGGAAGAAGCTAAAATGTATCAACGGCTAAATACGTGGGGAGATTTACAGTGGATTTTTCTTGCATCTTCAATAATAAAACAAGAAGAGACCGAAAATGAAAAACATCTCAATATTAATGTAAAATGGCACTTCTAGAGATGCTTTAGTGGGAAAACACAACTCTGTCGGGCTTACCCTGCATTTTTTTTTTTTTTTCTGTGTATCATCAGAAGAGGAATATACTGTTAGATATTAGGCTGCATGACATTGTTCAGCAGCAGGCTGCTTTCAAAAAGCAGAAGCAGGGTTGTTGTTGTTTTTTTTCTTGCACCAGCATCTCCAGGTTCCGTTTGTTTTTTCTCTATCTCTCTTTCGCTTGCTATAATAGGGTTTGAAATAAGGGAAGATTTTACAATCTTAAAAACTTTTCCATTCTTTTGACCTACACAAAGTCACGGCAAGTGGAAGCACTTCAAGACCTACAGAAAACATGTCAACATCTCCTCAGAACCAAGTCAGGGTTATTTCAAAAATATTTTCCGCACATCATGTGAAATGATTGAACTTCTTCACTGCTGGGATTTCTGAACCTTTCATGTATGTTTTATGTCATACCTCTTTTTTTTATCCTCTGTCTTTTTCGTCATATGTCCTCTCATATTTACTCCCGAATACAGCCCTTCATGTGATTATGAACAATGACACCTTTCTGGCTTCATGTCTGTTCACAGCTGTGCAAAAACATGCCAGTGAAACAAAGGCAGAGCAGAGGACGGCCCCTGTATCTCCACCGCAAACACTTGAAGGGGGTGGTGGGCGGCAACAGCAGACACAAGCAGAGAGAGAGCGGAGGGCTGATCAAGAAAGTAATATGTGCTGCGAGTGGGGGGGGAAATACACTTGGAGGAGGAGAGAGGAAACACAAGCAAACAGGAATAGACATCAGAACGGGAAGGCACGATGCTTCTCCCCGCGATCAATATTTAACACGGCAGAGCAGATTTGCACTTTTATCGCGACTGTTTGTATCAGTGGTTTAGAGACATGTTTCATTGTGTGTGTGTGTGTGTGTGTGTGTGTGTGTGTGTGTGTGTGTGTGTGTGTGTGTGTGTGTGTGTGTGTGTTTTCGCCAGCACTCTGCGGCTCAGCACCACCTGCAATCCAGTCACCCTCCGCAGCAGATTTTCCACTTAACATGATAGAAACGCCGTGGGCCATGAATAACACATTTACTTTTCACTTTGGGCAATGGCATTACAAGATCGCTTTCCTCTTGCTGGGATATGTTTAAACTGGAAAACGCCGGCGTTCCTTCAGGAAGACGGAGCTGGCCTTTTTTGAGGATTGAGAGAAGAAGCGCTGGAAGAGACAGAGGAACAGAGAAGATCAACAACCAAATGGGGAGGGCACAACAGCCCCGGCAGTCAGTAATGATTTGAGTCGCCTCCAGAATCGCAGTCGCTGGGAGGTGAGGGAAGGGTAGCGCGTGCGTGAGTGTGTGTGTGTGTGTGTATGCAGGCTGGATGTGGAGGGGCTAATGGAGTCTTGATTGCCTGGCAGTGAGCAGGCATCACTGGGTAATTGCAGCTCTACGGTGTAGCAGCTCAAAAAATGAAGACACATTTCACATTGGATCACCGAGCCCCCAGTACACATGCACATGCAGGGGGACAGAGGGCGGCGCGCGTACGCAGCCACTGGAGCGAGATTGAGCGCAATCGCAGCTAGCATCGCTGCTACGATCGCGCGGACGCCAAGGCCGCTCCGTGAGCGTTCCCTGGGTGTGACTGCACGCTGCCTCCCACGTGAAAAACCAAAAACCGTCCACGTCCAGCGGGGTGAACTCACAGCGAGGGCGGACGCAGGCCTGTGTCTGCGTGCGCCGCCCAGACAGAGAGGCGAAAGGTGCGACGCTCCATTCGGAGTCAGTGACCTGCCCTTTCTTCTCCCCTTCTGTTTCCCTTCCCCTCGCACCCGGCTGAAGTCTCCCCTCGGTGAACCGCGCTCGTGTTGCCAGGCGACAAGGTTGCCTGGGAGCGAGGATGTGATTAACGGTGACAGTGTAATGCAGGTAGCCGTGCCAACGCGCCGGACTGCAGGACGGACGGGCGACAAACACATGCGTGTGTGCAAATGCACGTGGGTGCGTGCGCAGCGCGGCCAGACAGGACACCCATGGGAGGCCAGTCTAGGTTTCTGTTTGGACTGCAGCTCAGCCTCGCGTTATTGCCACTTTCTGTGAGAAACACACATATTTTTTCCCGAGGAAATTCTTGATCTTTGTGACTTTGCACCTGAATTCCACTGCAACAAAGACGAAAGCAATAAAGAAGCTTCTAACGTGGCAAATGTTCTTTCTTGCAGAACGGTCCCAAAGTGTAGTGTATCTATTATAATACTTTTGTACGCCAACATGCACATCCTGTGTAATCACTCCCTGTCCAATCAGTGGTCGGCACTCTGTTAACGTAAAAATTTTGACTCTGTTCGGCTCCCTTGGAGACCCAGATGAGAAGGTACTAAAACCAACTGACACCAGGGACAGTTCCTGAAAGGTGAAGTGTGTGATATTTGGAGATTTGGAGAGGATACAGCGTCATCAAGTGGCTACATTTTAGATTGCAGCACTCTTTCACTCACCCTCCTTCTACCGAGTTTGCTAGTGAACTACGGTGGGCTGCGCATGCAAACCTGGATACCTCGTCCATCTTCTCCTTCGTTGGTTTATTTATTGGTTGGTTTATTCTCTCTCTCTCTCTCTCTCTCTCTCTCTCTCTATCTATCTTTCTCTCTTTCTCTCTCTCATATCATATCATATATATATATATACATATACATGTGTGTACATATATAGTATATGTAAAAACTGTTATTGTTACGTTACTGTTTATATAGATATATAGATAGATAGATAGATAGATAGATAGATAGATAGATAGATGGATAGATAGATAGATAGATAGATAGAAACTGCTACTGCCATGTGTAGGAAAAAATATTTTTATTGTACTACGAGATTTTCGCTTTTATTAATGTATTTATGGGCAGTACATTAAGCTTTTTCCAAAATAAAAATCGGAAATCAGATAAAGTTTTACACACTTGACCTTTAATGGGAAAGTTCAAAAACCGAGTCAGCCAATTATAATCAAGTAAGGTGCAAGTGGAGAAGTGCCATAAGAAGTGGCACCGCTACTTTCTCTCAGATGCCTTTCAGCAGGTGGTGGCAAAAAATAGAATTAGTGCTTAACAAGAACAGAATGTGCGCTCACAGTCAGATTTGATCTCATGAATAATAGATGCACTTGGTCGGACTAACCATCAAGCAGTAAGGTGGCCAGAGATCACCACGAGAGCGGCGGTCCATTCCGAGTGCAACATGACCGCCACGCTCAAGTGGCGGAGCAGGGGGCCTCTGAATGCCCCCAGATGTGATAATTAACGGTACATTTGATCACCTCAGCTAATGAAGTGTCTCACCCACGCACGCCGTCGCCTAGAGCTCAGCAACTCCAACATGTGATTTCCATATCGCTGCTCCCTCTTTAAGTCAGACGCTAATTCACAAGTTCTTTTGCCAACAATTGGCCATTTTCTCACACTCACCCTCTCTGGGCTGAGCCTCGTATTTATTCAAACTCACTTTTATGACTGCTCCAGGAAATGTTCCCCCAGCATAAGTAAGAAATTTGTTTTACATTTTCATCATTTCAGTTACGGCTGCGGGCTCACTGACATAGCTGCTGCAACCTTTTCCCAAGTCAGCTTCGAGCACAGATGAAACACACAGCTGACAACTCTATCCCTCTCTCTCTCTCTCTCTCTCTCTCTCTCTTAAGATAAGGCACTGCAAATGTGTTGCCTCCCAACGTGCACTGGCAGTGAGAAAACGCAGAGAGAACTTTTGTTTGCAGATTTGCAAAGTTATGAACCCTATAGTGAGGCATAATCATCCCCGCTATAAGAACACAGTCGTATTTTCCCAAGGAGCTGATGTGGAGACACATTCACATTCACTCCCTTATAGCTTCATATTTGCTTTCTATAAATTACTTCTCAATATATTAAGCAGGTTACATTTGAGAAAATTGTTTCTCTGTTGTACTGAGCATAGACTCAATTGCCTCATTCTTTCATACAAGTTGGACCATAATAACGAGGGGGGGTGTGCTCTAATTAAACAAAACAGACTTTAGCAAACACATACTCCAGAAGTGCTGGACTTTCTCAAACAAGCTCAGGAAATTTTGCAAAACAGTTATTAAACAGGTAGCAACTTCACCACTCTGGCTGACTGAGATGCATTATAGCAATGATGCATAGTGCAGAGCAGCAGGGAGAGGGACGACAGCAATAGAGTGGGCACCATTCTAGGTTATAGGCAACAGCAAATAAAGCACATTGTTATCTATGGTGCAAAAGCATAAAACAGTGGTAATAATATGTGTGGCTGAAGAGGGACAGCGCCTTTGTATTGCAGCTTTGACTTGTTCTACATTAAGGAAACATACCATAGATTTTATGCGATACAAAAGCAATAGGTAACTATTTATTCTGATAACAGCTCAATGCAGCAACAAAAGTCTGCACGCCCACCCTTCCTTGTTTTCTGCTGATCATCGCTATGTATGCAAAAGATAAATAATAAATTAACAATGGACATGATTTTATGATGTGAATTGTCCTTCTAATGGCAGGATAAACTCAGTCTCATTTGTCTTCTTGAAAAGAAAAGTTCCTTTGATTGTGAATTCCTCGTCGTGGCTTCACAGTCAGCTCACGTCTCGCTCTCGCTCCCCCCAAAAAAGACATCAAGGTCCTTATCATTATTAATTCAAAAGGAACACAAATCAAAGATAAAGGCCATGTCATCTGCATCAACAACCTCTCTACACACGATTCCTGTCAAACAATAACAACATTTGAACAGAAGCACAGTTGTTTGTGGGCAATGGCAGGCGAGATTCTCTTGTAGCAAGCCAAATGACCCATTGAACGCTATAGAAGATAAACAGATGGAGCTTTTTAAAGGCGCATGCCGTCGTCTAACGAAGTGTGAATTTTGCTAATTGGTATCAAAGTGACTTAGATGCTGCAGCCCGACAAGGGACTTCTTGTTGCGTCTTTGTCCACAAGCTTCTAAAGTGTTTTAGGCTTGTGTCGTTGACATTTCTTTTTTTTTAATTGTCTTGGATTCTGCAAAAAAAAAGAAGAAAAAAAAGGTGGCGACAACAAGTTGGCTGTGGCTCACTGGCAAAATGGAGAAGAGGTGGGTGAGTGGAAATACAAGGTGGATCAGTGCTGCGACAAATAGCGTTATAACATTTGGTTGAAGCTGAAAAAAAGAAGCAGGTGAAACCGATGTCCTCAATCCTTTCCAGCATATTGCAGCAACTCACCACTCCAAGTGCCAAGACACTCGCTTAAGAGCTCTTATTATTCAGGCTATTGCCGGCCATGGCCCACGGCTTTCAGAGTTGCATTGAACAGACCAACTCAGACTCAATCATTACTCTTGCACTTCTTTCCCACACACCCGAAACCAGAGGGGTCTCAACCCACCCCCCTCCTTCCACCTTTGGAATATGACAACCAAACACTTAACACAGTGTCAACACTCAGACTGGTACAAAATTAATATGTTTAAAAGTGGGTATGCTTCCCATAACAAGTAGAGTTCTTGGCCTGAAACTGGAATTGCATTGAATAACGTCCCAAAATGCTAAGAAGAAGGAAAACAACAACAACAACAACAACAACAACTACAAGACACTTAATAACAATGACGGCCACAATGATTATGTTTGCAGTATGAGTAAGTAAAATTCACAGTTTTATTTCCAATCACTTGAAAACACAGGGATGACCTTATTCATTGCATCAATGAGCAATATGAACATTATTTAAGCAAACAGCATACACATAGTTCACTGTGTTTCATTAACCTTACTGGGTGTTTTGATAGTGGTGATCATTACATACGAGCCACAGGAAAAACAACAGCTCGTTTGTGAATACCCATTATAGTAACATTTCCATCCTATAGTGGTGATACTGCCGTGTACATAAATGCATAATTTATGCATTTCTGTTTTGAACAAATATGTCGACTAATTTGTATCAACAGTAGGCCTAAATATCAAAAGGTGCTTTAATTAAATCCAGTGACCCGATAACACTTTTCTTAACAGCGTCTCCCTGAGTTCAAGCTAATGTGCTGAGGGTGTTCAACACAATGTGGGTGCATAATGCATGTAGACAGGATTAACCCTGAGCCTAGTTACTTTATAGCCATTTTTTCTTACATGCCTATAATGATTAATTGTCATCCATCAGAAACACATTAAAATCAAAACACAGCAACAAAAAAAGTTACAATCAGTTCAGCTAAGTAACAGTTTTTTCCATATTTCCTGCTGGAAGAATCATTTCTGCCTATGGGTACCCAAATCAAACATACACAAAGTGGCTGTTGAATTTTTTTTCTATTTTTTTTATCATCTGTGTGGGTGTCTAAATATGTCACCCACGCCTTCGAGAGTGCGCTACGCCTGAAACCATCTCGTCAGTAAAATCCAAAGAAGCACAAAACTTAAATAAAATAAACCAGCGGCCGTTAAAGAAGACTGAAACTGACATTTGGCTTCCTTAGCTGGAGGCAGAGTCCAGCCAGAGAATTAGCGAGTGCAGCAGTGAGTGAGGGAGGAGATAAGATTTAGTCAGCCAACCAACGGACTTTTGTTTTGAAAAAAACAACAACCTGGAGTCAGTCGTGGGCCTCGTTTCTGGAAGACGACTTTTGGAAGAAATTAGTGGGTGTTCCAAAGAATCCAAGTCCTCTCATGAATTTCTAATGTCGTGTCAAAATAAAAAGTAATAGCATTTAAGTAGCCCTGTCCTCCTCGGTTCACCCCTCCCCTCCCCCACCTCCCTCCCCGTCCCCCCTGCGCTGTCGTCACATGACAGCTACAACAACAGAAGCCGTGGAGGCGGCGATGACAGTGCCAGAGGCCACGCTGCTCTGCCACGCAGCAATCTGGCAGTCTGCTGCTTTCCCTCAGCCCCTCCCCCATCCCTCTCACCTTCCTCTACTGCTCCCCCGTCTGTCTCTCATCCTGTCTGCGCTGACAGACACCTGAGCAGGACCAGAGGTCAGTCTCACCACCGTGCATGTTGGCCCATCGCCATCGTTTGATGGATAGCCTATAAATGAAGAGGGTTGATTGAATTTCTATTCCTTTAAATGTGTCTCTCGGCACAACGTCTGTTCCTGTTCCTGTCTATTTAAGGTACTTCTTTTATCTTACTAGAATTCACTGGAGCTGGAACTATCGGTCTCGTGAAAAAACGCCTGTAGCCCATTGTTTACAACATCCTGTGAAAACACAGTTTGACGGAATATATATACTGTATATATGGAAGCCAGCCTGAAGACTTTCATTGTTTTGATGCTTTTCTTGAATGCCAAATGTTACATATTTCAGTCTGAGGTGGAAAGCGAAATAAACTGAAGTGGTGCAAGAAGTTCGATCTCTATCTTACAAAGGCTGTAAAAGTCTATAAGCTTGTGTATATGAGAAAGACTTAACGTAGGACCATGGTTAACAGAAATGTTTGCCTGAAAAACACCACAGCAAGTAAGACGTTCTTCGAAGGAAGAGTATATACTAGCAGAAAACAAATTCGGCCCTTGGGCAGGAAGATAACTGGCGAAGCAAGAGAAGGTCTGCACGGTTTCTCAGACTCTTTACCTCAGGTTAATTGCATGGAAATGTATCTCAAATGTGTAATTAGGACATTTGTTTAGCAACCAATTTGAGCAACTTATGAAAAGATAGCGTTTGCGTGACTTCAACATCTTCACGTGATCGCAATCTTACATCGTTAGCACTGTGTTGACAAAAGAGGCTCTGGAGTTGCCAGTGCAGCATTCCTCGGCTTGACCATGCAAGTCCAATATGTAGCCGAGGGAGCAGTGTAGGGTTTGCATGCTTCCCTCACTATTTTTTTTCCTCTCCAGATAGCCCGGGATTTAAACCTGTGGGCTTCGAGCCGCTATTCTCCATTTGTAATCTGCTGCGCTGCTGGTAGGCAGACCTCCCTCTCCCTCTTCCACGCCACTGCTATTTATTTCCGCTCCCTGGGCCAGACAGATGGGAGTGTTCTGGAATAAAAGCGTCAGTATTTACCACATTATTTACTAGCATCGGCACCAGCCCCTTCGGCCATGTTGGTCTAAGAAAAAGAGGACCCCTCCCCCGCCCCCCTCCTCCTTGGATTACCAAGACTGTTCAGGATTAATGCGGGACAGCAGTACTGTTGGAGCCATTTTGTAGCTTGATCAAAGATGTGTCAGTGCTGGGATTCACTGCACTGACCCACAGGTTAGGAGTGTGTTTCACACACTGTGTAGCTTATATATCACGGTGTGACAGACAAATCCTCAGTATCTCCTTGGACACACCAACGGCATATTGAGACATCAGTTCATTTCCTTCTGCAGTTTGACAAATTCACATCAAGTGAACGACTTCATATGATGTGAATGGCGTAAAATGTTAATCTGCAGTTTAAGTGGAGGTCACATAAGCATGTCAAGGTGCAGACAGCCTGTCATTAATGAGATATGAAACACCCACTTGCACCTACAGGTCCATCCATGCAGGAGATTGTCTTGATGAAATATTGTCTTGATGTATGCAAAAAAAAAATAAAAAAATCTATGTTCAATATTTTATGCAATCTACTTTCTCAAGATGAAGGGTATCTATAGCGAGAGGTCTCATTCAAATTAGGCAACAGGTTTGTCTGCTGTACTAGCTGGAACAGCTGGAGGCTTCCTGTTGGGGTGGGGCAACACTAGATACAAGCCACCATCCCGTGGCAAGAAGCAAAGCATTCAGTGCCACGAGTCATTCTTCTTTTAATGTGAAAATGCCATTCAACTCTGATCAATCTGTCTCTGCTGCAGAACCCATGGAAACCCCATTAGCCTCAGCTAGGCTAAACACGTTTTTCTTTCTCTTCTCCTTGGGATTTTTGAGGGAAGCTTCAAGCAGTTGCTTCCTGCTTTCATTACAACTGCAAGGAAGCTGATTGGACATAGGATACTAAGACTGACTGGAAAACCTTTAGATTGGAGCTAAGCAAGATGAAAGAGTAAGATTCTTAAAATCTCCAGCACATGGTAGTAGCGAAGAGAGAATCTTTATCTTAACCCTAAATGTTATTAAATACTTTTATATAGGGAAAACATACACCGGGTTACTTAGAAATACTTTTATTTCCTAATTCAGTAATGGAATAATTGTAGTTACTCAAAATATAAAGTTGGTGTATAAGACAGGTGTAATAACATTTTCTGGCTATTTTAAAGCACAATTTTTGCACCTTACTCTGCTATGAATATCGGGTCTTTGCAATAATATTGATAATAATTAATTGCATCATTAGCAGAAAGCAAGCGTGGAAATCCACCACAGCTTCTTAGACTTCAGCATGCTGGGAAACACAGAAAGATTATATAATGTATATACTGTATATATATATATATGGGAATAAAGCATTCTCAATGACCTTATAACCTTTATATTAACTTTTTTTAAGGTTCAGGAAGATAGTGTTTGTTTTTCTGTTTTTATACATGCGTACAATCACAACTTTTTATGCTCGTGTCATGTGTGTGTCGTGTGTGTGCGTGTGTGTGATGCTGGGAGTGTGTAATTATGTGCAGATTATGGAGGAAAGCGGACGGCATGAGGAAGCCTTTGATGGGATTAAGCACTCAATTACCCAGCTAAATCCTGCACACGCATACACAGACACACACACACACACATGCATAGATACACGCGCATGCACAGACACGCTCAGGTTCGAACATCTTACAGACATGCGTACACAAGCATGAACAAACACCTTTGTGAGGGCATAAATAGACACGAACAGGAAGCCTATCTTTTCACTGCAACTAAAGCCATGATCCATGAACACCTCCCGCAACTCCTTTATCTCGTGCTTATTTAAAAAACCAGTCCATCTGATTGTCAATTTGTCTCATCCTGTGTGTATTATGCACCTTCTCTTGCCTGGGATGGGATTTTAACATGGGGCAGCATGGGTATCGTGTTCCTTTAATGATTTGAATTGTAAATCTATTTTAATACAGAACTTGACGCTCATGCAAATTCATGTAAAAATGACTGATTTTCACCAATCCTGTTGGGGATACAAACAGTGCTTTCAGCAACTGACTGCCAATTGGGATGGGGGGAAAAAAAACTTGATTGGTGGATGCCATATTGGTTTAGGCTTAATACTGAGAGCCACTTGTTTGACTATAACCTCCTTTTTACCCCTTCGACGTCAAGCCATAATGCTCATATCGTTGCAGTGACAAGCATCTGGGACTATGCTATTCTTGCATTTAATCTACACCAAGTCACACTTTTCCAGTTGGGGAGACAGAAAACTAAGTTTGACAAATTATATTTTTACCCATAAGTTGATCAGGCAGACTTGTTGCCAAACAGCTGCTGACAGCAATTTCACACCGAGCAGAGTTGGCCCAACATAGTCATAATTTTGGAGTAAGTCATTGTGGATGTTAATTCAATTTCCGCTGGCCCTTAAATCCTTCACTTGCCCTCACAGCTGGCTGCGCTACATGAGCAGTCCAGACCAAAACACAGTAGAAACGCTTTGTGCCTGATTTACTAAAGGTTTGCACGCGGAAAAACTGACACAATCATCATTACGCATGCTAATTAATGACAAAGCTGATCTACTAAGGGGGCGCAATGGGGGTTGTTACCGTCTCACTGGCAAAATAATCCATGGAGTCCATTTGGTGCTTTTGGCTTAATGAAGATTCGGGCGTTTCTGACGGAATTTGCAAAATATTGGGTGAGGACGCAAATAAATTATTCAGTTGGTGCACTATGATTTTCCAAAGCTGAAACTGATTGCGGTTGTTAGTTTTGTGTTGTTATTTAGCTGCTTTGAAAGGCAGGTGTTAACTTTGCGCAACACGCTGGCTACACACGGAACAACCACTGTTGAAATCCGCTTCAGAACCACTTGTCATTAGCCATTTGATTGTTGGATAGTGAAAGCATTTTGTTGTGTCTACACGTTTTGTTTTGTTTTTGTTACATTGCACTTAAAATATTAAGCACGATGAAACATTTTTAAATTGAAATCCCTCATCCAGAACTGACTCGACTGCCTGAGTGTCTGTTGTGTCACCTCCTGTGACACAGTACAGTCCTGGTTACAGTTGTGTGGCCGCAATCATGTTTCGCTTGCTGTCTCTCTGTTGTTCCATATTCTCTCTGGCGGAAAGCAAGAGCGGCTGCAAAGTCCGCATTTAAAATGGACGGTCTCAACCACTTTAGTGCATGTTGGAAATTACGTATGTAATCTTAGTAGATCACCCGCAACACACAAACCAACAGGACATGCAACCTGCAAGCGCAGTTTAATACCCCTTATTTTGGATCTTAGTAAATCAGGCCTTTAAGGAATATCTGCATGTCTGTAGTCTGTAAAGCAAAGGTGAGTTAAGAAAGCAATGTATGACTTGGGGTGAGAAACAAACTAGGAAAATGGTTATACAATGACTTGACTTAAAGGCACAGTTCACCCAGAATCAAAATTCTCCACCATTTTTCTACTCATGACAAACTCAATGGAAGCAATAATCGTCATTTTCACAAAGGGACAAAATGTCGCTCAACTGTATGATCAAAACATAATTTTAGCTATAAACGTGTTAGCATAACCATTTCCAGAAAGATCGGAATACCATTTCTTCCAGACTTTTGGAACACATCACAAACAGTATAGAGACAAGATTGGTTTGTCATCTCTGTTAACAGGTTTGAATACAAGCTCTCTATTGTTTCCAGTTGTATTGTTTCACATTTTTTGCCATAAAAACGGTTAAACAAATGATGTCACCAGAGCCTACGTGAGCACAGCAATGAGTAGTTATTCCGGGTGAACTATTCTTTTAATTAAGATCGGCCAAAGTGTTGCTTGAGCAAAACCACAACAGTCTGGCAAGAATCTATTTTATATAAATATCCTCTAAGAACATCAGGCCCTGAGGTATGTGAGCAGACATAATGAGTGGAGTTGTTATAATTTTGACCAGCTTAATGTGCTACAGGGAGTATTTGTTCACTCATGGATTTAGATTTGAGCGAAAGCCGCAAAGCTGAGGTTGAGTGTGTCTATCACGCTGTCTCTGACCTCTCACACACTAGCGTGGCTGTTCATTATAACGTGCATTTGGGTAAAATTGTACTCACTGCATGGGCAGCCGCCTTCACTCCTGCTGCCACTGTTCAGTGAGGACACGTCTATCATTGCAAATTGTTTTTTTTCCCTCCACAATTGTTACCGTGATGTCGCCATGGCTTCATCCCAACCTGTGAGTACGGAGGGATGAAAACGTTTTTGCAGACAGTGTGAAATGATGACACTGTCAACTTCATTAGGCAATGGTGTACAATGAAACATAATCACAGGAGTTATCTCGGGCGAGGAGGTGCAGAAAAATGCCAAAGTTATTGTCAAAGCCCTCAGTGAGCTGTGATGTGTCTTATTATTCTTATTTCCACGGAGGCCGGCGACAGCACTGTGCACGTGTGAAAACTGAGAGAGAGGCTATTGTTATTGAAATGGATTTGTGTTTGTCGCTGGGAAAAAGACAAAATCTGAGTTTTCCAGCTGAGCCGTGTGCACGCTGCTGGATAGGCTTGCCGCAGCAGGCGACTCTAATGTCACGAAGAAGCTGAATCGTTTTGCTCTCTGCTCTCGCTGTTTCTCGCCTATTGTGTAGGCTGTTCTTTTGTTTTTTTGCGTGTGTGTTTATTCATTTTTTGAACAACATTATTTCTACATATCATGATGAGAGTGCTAATGTCAGACAGGCAGAGAGGGAAACTTAGAGGCAGAAAGCTTGCCAGCAGGGGTTGTTTAAGGGTGGCCAATCATCCAATTATCTGGATGAAACAGGTGGCACCTCGTTGGGAAAGCTCATTAAAATGGCATTCAGTCTTGGCTTGCCGCTGTCTCTGGAAAATGAAAGCACCATTCCCTGTTTGGCCCCTTCAATTTTTTGTTTTTGTTTTTTTTCAAATAGAGTCAGGCCAGCAAAGGGAGGTTTTCCCTGATGCTGAATAATTGGATGTTTGGATCGGAGCCAGTCAAGATTTACTCGCCACTCCTCTCATTGGATCCACTGGCCTGTCAAGGTGGAATCAGGTCTCATCAGGCCTGTGGGCTCATGTTCGCTAGGCATAGCATCCCATCTGCTCAGGAGTGGCCCGTGTCGTTTCCAGAGAGAGCTGTCTTCGCCTCAGGTTTACAGTATCTGCTTGACTGCTATTTATGGTGGCTGAAAGTTCAAATTGGACTGGTGGATAAAGTTAGCCCTCCCACATACTCAGTGCATCTGCGGTGCACTCTGGCTCTCAGGCTTTGGGTTTCTTTTTACCTCTTGATGTGTTGGAGGAGTTACACTTTGACTTTTTTTTCCATATGGTCTATAAAAACCAAATGTCAGACTTTGTATTTTTTTTATTATTATTATTTTTAATATCGCTCGCTCTGCTCAGCTCTATGGAAAACGGGAGGTCGATTGAGGGAAAAAATACTTTTACAGTGCCTCCCTTACAGTCACCATGTCAGGGACAATACGTCTTAATGGCTGTAAGTGGCAAACAGTGGGGAGAAAAGAAAAACTCACACAGCTTCAAAACTTGCTCTCCAAATAAACTCAGTAGCATGGATTCGCAAATACTTTCTCATTTATTTTTAATTACTTGTGCTTTCGGAATTAATAGGCAGTATACCACTCTGCCTACTAACAATAACAATGCAGTAATTGCACTTTTGGAAAGGTGCAGCATCAAACTTTTGCCCTGTGCCCTCTCACTGTACAATTACAATAAATACCAAGCTGTTGTCACAGGACCTCTTCTAACAAAACCAAGATGTTTGCAAATGGTCAGTTCAAGTGTAATACACTGAATTTTACAAACAGAAGTATGCGATTTGGAAGGCTCATAAAGATGTAAAATAAAAGCTGTGATCGCAACAGTTTTCAAATGAAGCCATGGATGTCCCTAAATGAATGCATACTGCTGGTGTTTGCTGTATTGTTTGCTGCTCCTGTCCCAAGTGTGAATTATGCACTTGTTTTTAGTAGAGAACTGCGGGCAGTTCGGTTTAAATTCGAGCCATTTAATTTTCCACGAGAAGGTTATGAGAGTTTGGGAACTAAGCAGTAGGCAGCATAAATAGTGTAATGGAAGACAAATTGCTTCACTGAGCAGTAATGTAAGCGGCACCATTGGGTACAAGTCCAAACTGTTTCCAGAAAGAAATATTCCTGCCATGCAGAGAAAATCATTAGCGGTTGTGTGGACGTAGCAGAAAAATGATCATAAAATGAAGCTCACAATAAATAACAGAAACAGAAGAGAAGAAAAAACCAAAACCAACTCCCAAAAGGCTGAACAGGACCGTCAAAACAGAGGACCTATGACAAAAAGCCTGTGAGCACAGAACAAGAGCACTGAATGAAACACAGACTATTATAATAAAATAAATCTCCGCGTGGAGAGAAAAAATGGTGAATAAAATATTAACGAAAAGCTTAATTAAAATACTTTTTTTAAAAACAAAAATATCCACAGACCTGCGCTGAAAATCTTTTTTTTTTACATTTCAAGTCTTCCAGTTATGTCTTTTATTCAAATAGTTTTAGAATAAAGTTTTAACACAATTATCTGTTTTCTGTGATGTTCTTCAACGTGCATTAATGCGCTAATTTAGGATCATTAAACTGTATGTACTTCCTTCAATCTTCTAAACATCAAGTTCTGGATAGGAAACTGATAGTCTCAAATCCAGGTGGACGTAGACAGAGAAAAATAGAAGAGAGGGAAAAAAATAGTAAATCTACCACAGCAATTACTAAAGCTACATTATTTCAGTAATTTAATATTGTTAAGGGCCAATTTTACCCAAGCTACAGATTGCTCTTTTGCTATTTGGTCCCATTCACCCAGTCTGGCCTGTACATCGATAGTGATGCACAGTGAAAACAGTGAAAACACTCTGGCTCCTGCATCAGAATCCCACATCTTGGCACAACCTGGCCTTGCGCCTCACACCACACAACCACAAGCTGACAGAGCTTATAGCGTGTGTCACAGCCTCTGCCGGCCAAATTCTAGGAATGCCCACAGTTGGCCGCCGTGCGTGCGTTGCTGTGCGGACCCTGCAGAGGCCAGGTAGGAGGGCCACGAGGCATCCCCAGTCATCCTGCACAGGGAGAGTTAATCTTCTAAGACAGCGGGGAACGGCTGCTATCCCGGCCTGTCACAACCGCTCTGGGCCCACACGGCTGAGGACGTCACACTGAAAACCCCGGCGCCACAGAGGAGAGCAGGACACATGGGAGGAGGGGGAGGGGGAGGAGGAGGAGGAGGAGGAGGAGGGGGGACAAGGGGGCAAGGACTTACATGGCTGGCTGCTCTTTTAATGCCACCCAGAGGACTCGGGTCGGGTGGAGTGGGCGGATCCATGATAGCACGAAGGAGAGTAGGTGGGGTTGGGGGGTGGGTGGGCAGGGAACATGATATCTAAAGTTCATTTCTACTTCAGAAGGCTGTGGCTGCATCCATTCAGGGAACCGTGAGGCAGCACACGCATGAACCGAATTGGTTTTCCTTGCGTTATCGGTATGCGCGCACAAAGCAAATGAGCTCGGCAAAAGACCCAGGTCCAAATTAATCCTAATTTGGCTCTGCATCGACTGATTGTGTAAAAGGAGCGGGTGCGCGAGCAGGATTTAATCTATGCAAGTGAATCCACAAGCACGAGCCCTGGGAGTTTGCTTGCGAGCTTAAAAATGCAAACCAATTCAAAAAGATACAGACCAGACGGAGAACTTTACGCTGCAACACTCCTCGAACACACAAAACAAAAACTAAATAAACACAGGAAAGCGCTAGCTCACTAAATTACTTCGTAAATGGCTTCAAGACAATCTTCAAGCTCTGCATTGAAATTCAGATCCTTAAAGGTCACACAAATACTCATTTTCAAAGATTTGTTTTTAATTCCAGACTCTCGTGGCACTGCCTCACACATTTAATTGTCAAGGATCTTGATTGAATTTAGTCCTGTATTTTACGGCCTCCGGCAAAAATGCCTCATTTGAAACTGACGCCTTGTTGCGCGTGACACGCATTTGGAGGGAAACACGACGAGGTGACTGTCAGACACTGGGACCAACGTCTGTCTCGTGGCATTATCACTAACCTGGCAGAATTTGTCGGAGATTTATGTCAGATTACAAGAAATGTGTTTTTAGCACAGGAGTTCAGAAAAGTAAAGTAAAGGAGAGTAAAGGAGAAGTAAAGTAAAAATAAAAAAAAGTAAAGTAAGTAAAGGAGAAGGATCTGTTCCTTGATGTGCTACAGACTCGGCAATGTGTGACCCAAAGAATGTGGTTGGTGTCTTATCACCACCACAACAAGCACTCATTCATTAGAAGAAATGGCTTAAAACGATGCCTTTGGCCTTCTGACTGGGTCACTTTAATTGTACAGTAGTAGAGTGCAGAGTGTGCAGTGTGTGTGTGTGTGTGTGTGTGTGCGCGCGCACGCATGCGTGCGTGCATGAAGATTTTGCTCCACCAAATTAATTGAATGCTAAAAAGAAAAAAAAAAGCCCAGACCACAAGCTGGATTAACTCCAAGCCACAGGAGCCAAGTTCTCATGTCATGTATGTTAAAGCTCTCAAATACAGCTTACCCCTGACCAACCCCATTAAAAATTCCATCAGTAGTGGTCCTCTCCATATAAAAGCAGGAGCGGTGTTACAAAAAAAAGGTGGGGGGCGGGGATGAGGAACGGAGTGATGAGAGAAAAATAGATCAATATTTAATTTTCTCCATGGGAGAAATGTTGGGGCACTAATCAGCAGCACCTGGACTAGCAAGCAGCGGCGGCGCCGAGCTGGCCCCTCCTCTTATTCTTCCCCGTCTCCCGCCACGTCTTTTGCGTTCCTGCGGAGCAGTCGCTCACGTCTACCCCCGCTGTTCCCGTCAACGCCACGTTCTCCGAGATGCACAGACAAATCCGTCTGTCCGGCTCCCGGCTCCTCTATTAGCGCTGCAGCTTCTGCCTCTCACTCGCCGGCCCTCGCTGTCATCTCCAGGCCCTCCTCATTTCACTTTCCCCATCTGCCAACATCTCGCGCTCCATCTCGTCGTCATTTCTTTTCTTTTTTTTCTCCCCCTCCACTGGAAGTGCAACGGTCTAAATTGGTCCAACAAGACCGGAAAAAAGGGAGGGGTGAGATTCAGTTAGCAAAGTCACTGTATGCACAGCAGGCACCATTCAGGACGGGTGTTCCCACTGTGCGTGAAATTGGTAATCCTGCATTTTGAGCTCCGTCTTCGATGCAAAATCTCCCCAGCAGCTCCGCACGTGTTGACATCTTTCCGAGCACACATGCTGCACACCTGTTATTGCTATATAAACGTACGGACAGGGTGCCATGATAAAAAAAAATGCATTTGGCAGAGAGAAAACAGAGTGCGGCGCCGACATTGGTTATGATTCAATATGTAAGGCCGTCCACATTTCAAGAGAATGGAAGAAACTCATCTGTATTTCAAAAGCATTTCAAATTCATGTTCCATCTCACTCTCCCCCGCAGACTCTCTCAGTGTTTAACAAGACCTCCAGTGCAAAGAGCTTCATTTGCCAACTTGAACAAATTCTTACAAATTGGGTCTTATCGCTTAGCAAATTACTGCTCTGATATCAGTGCCAGAGATGCATGCCTGATAGCAGTATTAGTGTTTTTTTTGGGGTGGGGGATTTCATGCAGCAGGCCAGCCACAGCTGAAGTGTTCAGATACTTGATTAAATTAAATGAATCAGCATGAGAAAATTGAAAATAATATTATTTTTCTTGCTTTTTTGTCATTGAGAATGGAAAACAAAGGAAATGTACAAAAGCCCAGCAAGGGAAACTCAGTGTATTCATGATGCAAAACACTTTTTTTTGTGTGTCAAATAAAATGTCTGAATAAAATCTATGACCTTATAAACAAAGATGTTATTTTACTCAGGGTTGATGGAAAAATGCAGGTGGTCTTGGACCCCACCCCCACCCCCCAAAAGGTTGAGAACCACAGATCTACGGAGCAAGTTTTCCACGCACAGTGCACTGCCTTGCTGCGAACACGCAACGGCTGATGCAAAACAGCTTAAGCACACTCACTCAGAATTTCAAGGTAGCCCCATACAGAGAGGTAGACTGTCAGCAACAAGAAAGAGCCTGCCAGGAAACCACCCACATCCGCGATCACACTTCTGCCAGTCCAAGCGCTTGATCACTCTCATGGTCATCTAGTTAACGAACAGCTCTTGTTAGTTCAGTGCTTTATATCCAGCATCCTGCATTCGTGGGAGAATGCTCTTATCATATTTAGAGTGCATTCTCATCAAACACATACACAGTTGTCTCATCTGACTTTTCCCCTGATGTACACACTGAAAATTGTTGTTAGGGCCATCCTTTGGTTAGCTGATGTTGTTGATGGATTATAATCTATTTCAAGTTCGCTTAAAGAGGCAATATGTGGTTTTCATCATAGTCAGGTATAAGGCAATAAGAACTGGTATGTGAAGCTCCAGTGGGATTGTTTCTCCTGGCCCAGAGTGTCATATCATGCATCCTCTCTTTCTATTCATAACCAGCAATTTAAAAACTTGGACTGGCCGCATGTGCATGTTAAGCATCAGACTAGTTGCCCTAGCACTGTTGTAAAAAGCGAGAAGCAACCGTTACTCCGGCAGGGAAATGTACCACAACTTGCAAATAGTAAATGCAAATACTGTGAAACTATTACTATGTTGTGTTTTGTTTCCACAGGGGGATACTATCAGTGGTAAACCTGTAATTGTCACAGAACTCTGCAAAAACATGTACATTTCTGTTCTTTATTGTGTATTCCCAAACACCATCCATGTTGAGTTGAATCTACGTTTAAACTGTTTTCTGTGTCTTTAGTTTGTCAGTGAACTGGTATTTGCACTCGCTCCACCTTTCAAAAAGTACACACAGTTCTAGAAATCTGGTTTGTGAAAACGCCAATAGCCAATGTTTGTTCTGCCCGACATCTTGGAAACTAAAAAAAGCAAAAATTTTCAGGAGCCTAAACAAAGGGCTAAATATTTTGCTTCCCATATTTTTGGAATAGTCAGTCTTGAGAGGCTGCCCCACTTAAGCCAAGAATGAAAATTAATAACTATTAACTAACTAGATCTGATTATTTATTTTATCTGACATTGGGAACTCCAAACTTTTTGAACCAAGCGGCTCTGGAATATCGCTTGGCTCACTTTCCAGCCTTCGTTGAATGAGTGATCGTGATAAGAGCTTTTGGAAGTAAGTGGACCTTATCAAGTGGACGGACAGGTTGTTCAAGGTTGAAGTGTTGCTCGGAATTCTGACGTCGGACAGCCAGTTAATCGAGCTGTCCTGGAGATATCTTCAAGTCTGCACACACACACACACACACACACACACACACACACACAGACTCAGAAACATGAAGTCAGGAGGCAGAATTGCCATTCTACACTTCCCTTTCAATATTTCATTTCGCAGCGTATTTCACTCAGACAACCATCTGTAGCCTCTCAGTGAGCATTGGCCCTATATTGTATGTGTAAGTGTGTGGGTGAGTGAGTGGAGGCCTCCCATGTCTATACAAAACACCCCAGGGGTGAGGCAAGAGGGAGGCAGAGGCACTGAGGAAGCAGAAACCCTTGGACCCCAGTGGGAAGTCCCACTACAGCTGCTGCCTGCTTGACTCTTTCTCGCTCTGCTCGCACTGTCAACTTGTCTGGCCGTGCGCACACACACACACACACGGACTGTGCTAAAGACACACATCTGGCTTTGCACAGCAGTGAGCTTGCATTTGACTCTGGAAAGAGCAACTCAGAAATAGTCGATTTCAGACATCAACCCTCTCTGCTTGGCCCATGAGACATGAGACCACACACACTCATACTACTCATACACACATTTCATTTACTCACACATGCACACACACATTCGCACACACACCAATTTTCTCCACGAGTGGGAGACAATGTGTTTAATTAATGCTGACTCTACACACAGGATACGGAGTGTTGGCGTGTGATCCCACATCTTGGAATGCTGTGTGTGTGTGTGTGTGTGTGTGTGTGTGTGTGTGTGTGTGTGTGTGTGTGTGTGTGTGTGTGTGTGACTAAGACTGAGAGGGGAGAGAGAGAGAGAGAGAGAGAGAGAGAGAGAGAGAGAGAGAGAGCACACAAGCCCAGAAGTCGCCTCAGCCGCACGATGAGCAGCACGAGTGGCCATTAAATATTATGCAAAGCTCATTCCCACACAAAATGAAGCCAATCTCCCGCTCAATGTCACCTACAAAGTCCTAAGAAGCCCTCAATTAACTTATTAGTAATTCTGCAGAGCTTAACATGGCCGCTAATGAAGGAAGTATGAAAAGGAAATGAACCTAATGGTAAGAAATAAGAATCTAGGGCACTACATTTCGCAAGTGCTTGCCCTTGTTTTTGAAGGGGAGGGTCAAAAGTGTATAAGTTGCCGATATCTCTTGAAGTGGTAGCCGGCGCGTCCAAGGCTTAAGCTTCCAAGAGAGACTTGTGCTGGATGGAACGTCAAGGGAGGAGTCGGCTCCTCGTTTTCTATTTGTCTCCACAGACTGCAGGTGTGTTTGCCCTGCTTTTACTGATTGCAGTTGTAATGATGCATGATCAAATACTGTCTGCAGATTGGGATTTTAAATTCCAAAATATCAGTTATTCATTCAATGATAGGTGCCCGATCGAACCCTGAAAATTTGAATGCAAGCCTATTGTTTATGTTCTTGAAGCAGACCAATGAACACATTGTGTATAAACAATTAGAGGCCACCACCCTGCAGCCTGGCCACTTGTTTACCCAAATCCTTGCCATGCCAGTCAAGAGTAAAGCACAAACAGACATGATGTCAACTGAGAGATGACTGCTGTGGTTTATTTTTTCATTCATCTTTTAATGGGAAAATATTCTGATAAAAAAGCTACAGCTGAAAATAAAGTGAATCTCTCCCAGCAGCGATGCTCGCGGTTGCTTACTCTATGTTGCTTTATTTCCCATGGCTTTTAAGGGAATTTTCTGCAGTTTCATTTGGTTTCTGTCAGAACTTATAAAGAAGCTGATCAGTTTTGAAATACTAAGACTTACTTATGACACCTATTCTTGGAGGTTGGAGAGTTGAACAATCTGAGGCACCTTGCTTCTGTGCAGAGGCAGCTGTGACTTCAAATGGGAGAGCAAAGCGATGAGAGGAAACCTAACCGAAGATATTGCACGACACACAACACTCGTTTTCAGTACAATTAAACCACATTTTCACTTGGCAAAAACTCAGGTAATTTACAGATTTGATGTCACATCGGGTTGTAGGCTCAATAGACTTTTCCCATTTTGCCTTTAATCAGGAAGTCAGCTTCTGTTTCACTTCCTGCTCCAGTTGCTACGGCAGAGTATAATGTCAGAATTTATTTTTAGGTTTCAAAAATATGACTTGCTGCAGGTGTAATTGTTCCATTCCAACAATACAACAATACAAATTTGGGCATTTTCAAAATTTTGGCTGCAAATCTTCATATGCTAAATTACTGAAAACCCCGTCCAGCGTATCTCGTGCAGCCACTCCAGCGGCGGCTCCGTTTGCTGTTATAGTGACGTGAACCAGCACACAACTGTCCTCATTAGAGCCAGCCGCCGTTTTCTGAAACATAAAAGCATCCCTGACATTATACTTCGTCTTTTATCGCACAGTGACAGCATTCATGTGTCATGTGATCCATTTTACCGCTGTCGTGACTGGCGCAGGAAGTGAACCAGAAACTAATTTGCCAATTACAGGCAAAATCGGATGTACGTCATGAGGCTCGTGCACAGAGTCTATTCCTCCTGAGCCCAGGGGCTGGTTTGGATCTTGTCCCTGTGTCTGCCTGAGGTCACTGCCGGTACTCCTGCTTCCTCCCACAGAGGAAAAAATATACATTATAGGTTGATTAGCAACCCTAAAATGTCTATAGATATGAATGTGGATGGTTTTCTCCTTTGTCCCCCCTAATGAACTTGTGACGTGTACAATATGTAACAACCAAGACTGCTGGGACAGGCTCCAGCACCCTGTCATCAAGATAGAAGAAACAGAAAGTCCAGTGGCCATCACTGAACTCTCCAAGATATATATATACATATATATATATATACATATATACATATATACATATATATATATATATATATATATATATATATATATATATATATATATATATATATATATATATATATATATATATATATATATATATATATATATATATATATATATATATATATATATATATATATATATATATATATATATATATATATATATATATATATATATATATATATATATATATATATATATATATATATATATATATATATATATATGGCCCTATATATGAATATATATATATATATATATCCATATATGTCACCCTGCCTTATGCCCTAAGATAGCTGGGATAGGATCCAGGGACCCCGTGACCCTGAATTGGAATAAGCAGGGGATAGAAGATGGATGGATGGATGGATATATATAATTATATATATATATGTATAGATATATGGATGGATATATATATATATATATACATATATATATATATATATATATATATATATATATATATATATATATATATATATATAATATGTATATATATACATATATATATGTATATTCATAGTCAATAATAAAAAAAACAAAGGAAACTGGATGCAAGACATCAGTTCCCTGTGTTAATTGTCCAATGAATGCCATTGTCTGCTATCCTGAAAGAAAGCAGAGACGAAGAATGAAAAATTGACATTGAATCAACTTTTATTGCCCAACCTTGTTTTAATACTTGAAATAATTCTGACCAAATCTTTGTCAGTGCGTGCGTGTGTGTTGGGAGTACTTCATTTGCAGCAGCAGGTGCACACTGACGTCACATTATGATCAGCATTTAATGCAACATACTGTAAGAAGTGTGAAACGTCCCCCAAGTTTCGAGGACGGACATCTCGGCTGCATATAATCTCATGCCTTCCTCCCCATGCCTTCCCTGCCCTTTCTCTTACTCCGTCAGCCCCCCCGCCCAATACACTCCTTCCCTCCCACTCCCTCCATCCATTTATTGTGTCCTTCCTCCAATTTGTTCTCCTCTCTTCGTCGTCCTCCCACCCACCCACCCACCCCCTCACCCCCCCACTCGAGCCCCCCCGCCACACCCCGCAGGCAGCAACCGTCTTGCACAAAGTGATGCGATGGTTGTAATTGGCTGCCCTCTGCCACAAATCAGATCACAGCTGGCGCCGGGAGTGCTCTGGTGATTTACCCCTAACCCCTCCTCCTCCTCCTCCAATGCCAACCACACACACCCACCCACCCCGCAGATCAGGGGGCTAACTCCGGCCAGAGAGTGGAAGACGGGGTTAGAGACTAATTTTGCTCATCTACTGTGAGCCCTCAGTGATAGTGGTCAGCCATCGATTGACGGTATTAAAAACAACAGCTCATTCTTAAGTGGCTCCCTTACAGATTAGCGGTGAGGCTGATGAGACGGAGCACAGCGAGGGCGGCCGATAATAAAGACCCGTCCTGTTTTCTCTCAAGTGTCGGCTGTCAGTCACCTTTCTCCACCCCCTTTTTCTCTGCCTCGCCCGCCCTCATCCCATCCAACGTGGCCCTCTGCCTGCCAGGAGAAAAGGAGCTGATGAAATCTCTAGGCGTGTGAGCAATTGACTTGAGATTGCATGGGCTCCTCAGACACACCATCGACCCTCCATTCTCAGCAAGGGGTCACGCCTGATGTGATCCTTTATTAGCTCAAATTAGGCCTCTGTGTCTCTGAAAAGGGAACATCCATCTCCTTATTCATTTGTTCTTCTTGTCCCATTTATTTACTTAGTTGGCCAGGCAAGCGGCTTGTTTGGACAGAAAGTATCGGTAGCCGCCGGCGCAGACAGAAATAACGTCATATGCACATTAGTTGCGAATCGCCGATGTGAGGTCAAGTTCAGAAAAATCTGAAGAGTAGGTGAGGCTGGGGGAGGAGGTAGCAGGAGATATCACGGATGCAGTAAAAATGCAGTAACTATTCTCCGTTATCCCAAAATGAATTAACTTTTAAACCACGTTCCCATTTCATTTCACACTGTTCTTTCTCTCTTTACTCCACTTGGATATGAAACTCTATGAAAGTGAGCTGTAGTCATTGTTAATCAAAATAACTTTCCATTATTCTATCATATTTGATCTGTCTACTACCATCTCGGAGGGATCCTTTATTTGAGAGCCACACGCAGAAAAGCTGAGTGCTTATAGGAGAATAAGACTGCATGAGCAGCTGAGGGTATGGTTTCACTCTGGAAAAAAGTAAGTAATGCCACTTTTAAAAAAAAAATGACAATATTAAAAGTAAAGGTATGCATGGGAAAGGCTGGCCATCATTTATTAATCTGTGATTTGAAGGCTCGGAACTGTCTAGGTTACTTCTCATCTCGTCTCATCTCCTTTTCTATTCCCATTTCTCCTGCACTCAGAGTCTCAGGGGGGAGAATCCCAGCGGTGGCCTGGCGAAGGCCGGTCACACCTTGGACAAGTCGCCAGTTTACCGCAGGGCCACATAGAAAGACAATTATTCACACTTGCACACATCAAGTACTATTGTTGGGATAAAAAAAATCCTTAAAATTAGGTTTTACAATATTAAAACCCAACTCTTCCCAATTTCAAGTTTCTGGTTTCTCGTCGCGCGACATTTTTGCTCGGTCTAAAAACTGGCGCTGCGTTTATTCTTCACTCTTGTTTGTGGCTGTGGGGCATGCAGCCTGGATCTTTTATCAATGACTTTGCCATAGCCCATTTCCACAACTGATTCATGACTCTATTATTGGCTCATTAGCACACCATATCAATTTATGGATTAATGGCAGCCAAAAGGCAGAGGACCCGGAGGCAGTGGCGGGGATGAGGTTAAGGAAACAGCGTTGAGTATGAGCCATTTGGTCGACGATTGCCTGCTTCGTAATGGGGCCTAGAGTTGCTTCGCGGCCCATCTGCATGGAGTTAAACAGATGGTCATGACCTGTGGGCACATGCATCACAAACATTGAGGCTTATATGACATTTGCGTGTAGAAATGGCGCCAGCGTTGTTGTGCAAAGTCATGGGTTGCATGAACTCAAAATTTCTCCCAATGGCAGAACAGCAAGAAAACAAGAGCGTGTTCTTCTTCACGTGTTTCAGTAATGGTCTATTGATCTTGTGCTTGGATTACAGCCTCCTCCAGAGGCCAGGCCTGAGCAAACCCCGCATGGTCGCTGCAGTTTCAAATTTCAATCCTGAAACCTCACACCAGAGAGCATTTTTCAAACTGGTCTGCACTGGTTTCCACAACCGTTGCACACAACCAGCGCAGTGCCTGTTTTGGGTGGTGAGTTGGAGCTGTGAGCCTCTTTTGAGTTCTGAGATAACCAGGAAGCAACTTTAGACTCAAGATACTATGAAGAGCAAAAACAGGCTAGGTTAGTTACTGCTAAAGAGACTAGCACGTTAGCCCCTGTTGTGGTAGTTTTATTACAACAGGGAAATATTTACACTGTCTAGTTGCCTTCTCAGTTATGCGTGCTCTTGCAAATACTTCCTATGAGCTCCTCAGCAATGGTTCCTCAACATCGCATCTGTTGATAAAGGATCAAGAAAACCTTCCAACTAAACCATGTGACGTTATCGCTGCTGCAACAGTAACAATAGAGGGTGAAAAAGTGGAAGGAGTTCACTTATTTCAGACAAAGAAAGTAAAAAACGCTCCTTTTCCTGCCTGACTCAGCTCCTGCAAAACAGGAAGAAGGGCCTTTCAGCCATCGTCATTTATACCCTCTTTCCGTCCTCCCTTCCCCCTCCTCACCCTTTCCTCCCTGCCTCCCCCTCCCACCCTAGCCGCGCAACTCGCGGCGGCATGCTGGCCTTTAAAAAGGCAAACTTGTAATCTGATAATTAACAATCTGCTAAATTTCTCAAAAGGAAAACAGTCATGAGAAATGTCTGCCTCATGCCTGTGAGTGGGGTGACCTTTTCGCTGAGGCTGGAATGGCAGGCGAGGCGACTCACTTAGAAGCATTTAATTAGCTCCGCTCATGGCTGTGTGCGCCGCCAGCGGAGGGAGGGAGATGGAGAGATAAAGACGCGACGAGGAAGGAAAATTGCTCAAACTCCAGACGATCTTGCTTAAGAGTTTTTTGTTTTTTTTTTTTTTTTCCATTTTGATGCAACTGTACCTGTGTGTGATAGCAAGGGAGAGGGAGCAGAATGAGGACGGTAATGACTCGATTCACTGTGCTCTGCGATATTTTCTCTCCTGCTGATGTCATCTTAGCCCGCCGAGGGGGAGCATGTCTGTCATGGTCTCAAATTGAGCCCCGGAGGTCACGGAGGACTCATTTAAGGAGTGACTAAGAGGGGAAAAAATGGATCAGAATTCAGCACTTAAAATCCCCCCCTTCTTCCATCCCACTTGTTCTGATGCACTTGCGTTCGTACTTTGACGTACTGCAGCTCTCGCCCGCATGTCAGTGTCTGTCTTCTGCGATGAGAACGAAGCGGGAAAAAAATAAAACCTTCCTGTACATACTCTATACTTTTGTAAAGCTCTCCCTGTCATTTTCCCCAGAGCGGAACAGAATATTCCCCATCCATCCCTGCTGCTTTGTCCATACTGTAACTACATATATTTTTATTGTACCCTTTTATCATTTAATCAGAAATGACACGCTCACTCCAACTGGGATCATTTCATTTTAATGCCTCGCGTTCTTTATTGCACTGGAGTATGGAAATGTCCTCCTTAAATCACACAGAGCGCGCTGTCATGATGCATGAACGTAAAGGGAGTCTTGGCTGTGATTTATATGTCGTTCAAAAAAAGAAAAGACGTGTATTGCGGGAAATCCATAAACAAAACAGCCAGGGGAAAACGATGGAAGTCGATTTGAACAAAGTCAATAAAAGGCCCACTGTTCCAACTCATTTCAAGCACACGCAGACAAACTGTGGGTGAGATGTTAGTGCCAAGGCCCCCAGAAGCAGGCACTGTTAATGCACTTAGAGGGTTAATCACTGCATTTGTATGCAAATATGTATTTAAGTGTGTCTGCCCTTATGGGAGGGTTTAATGAAGGAGCCAGGCCCAGCCACTAGGTGACATTCAGTGCCTGTCTAACCTCAGCGGATAGCTTTCCTCACGCTATTTGTGAATGTTAATTGCTTTTTAGGCTTCTGCCGCCTCCCCAGCCTCTACCTGTCCCTCAGTCCTGGGCAGCATGGGACTTTCCATGTCCTTTAAGCTGACACTGTCACTGAAAAGAGAGACTACTCTCCCAGGAATATGGTGTTTGTTGTGATGGAGCATCCTGCCAAAGCTGATGCCTACGATAGAAGGATCTCAGTGCAAAAGGATTAGGACAAACAAAGACGCTATAATTAGAAGAGTTCTGACCCCCTTCGTGTCTGGCTGTGTCTGTGTGCCTTTTTTGTCAAGTCAAGAGGAAAGAGTGTAGCTTCTGTCTACCAAAGGCATAAGAGGCCAAACTCCTAATTTATTTACTTGGTGGTTCTTTTCATTCTCTGAGGCCTGCAACATAAAGAGAGAGAAGAGGAAGAGACGGGGGAGACAAGATAGAGATCTCTGGTTCCTGATGGGAAGCTTTGAAATAAGGTAATCCACAGCACAGTGAAATTCAAAACCTCATCTGTATAAATTAAAAATAGACTTAAATAGACCTTTTTGATTTGACTGCAGCAGGAAATTTCCCCAAATCAAAAGATTAACACCAATACATTTGGATTATATTTCACTTTCGCTCCAGAGTCACCATGTCCTCAATTTCTTGCTTTTATTTTTTTTTTCTTTCTCATTTACATCCTCCACTTTCTTGCTTCATCAAGATTTCTCTGCCGGTATTAAAACCTTACTCTTTTACTCAGGAATAGAGAAGAAAGTGAGATGGTCGGAGACAGAAAGAGAACAAGAATTGGATAGAGACTAAAATCGAACTGCGGTCTAAATATGGCCTCTGTTGTTAACATCAAGAACAATCGGATCCTTTTGCTTCACCCTGCTGCAAAGCTTGCGTTGAAAAAGGGAAAATCAAGGCGCAACATATTGTGTCCTTGGCAATGACATAAGCCCCATCAGCATCTGCATTTGTCGCAGAGACTATTTGCACATCAATAAACAGTGAGGAATGTCTGCTATGACCTCTTGCACGTGAGCGGTGAAACGCGATACTTAATTTTTATGCACGCCATGAATCCATGTTAAAACATTGGCCATTTGGTCTAAAATTGCATTTAATGGACTTCAGTAAGTGGACAATATTGCGAGGTCTGTTCCATGCCTTTCACCTGCTACAGCGAGGAACCTCTTGCCTATTTTTGCATTTGGTTTGCAGGCTTCCCCTGAGCAGGCCATCTGCAAGCAGAAGCCATATAAATGCTAACAACAGAACATTGATTTTTTTTTTTTTTTCTTGGTGTATGTGTGTGTTTGTGAGTGTGTTGCTGTATCTGATACATCAATCTCATTAAGGTGGGAAGCTCTGGGTGAAGGCCCCGGCTCTGCACAATGAAAGACGTAAATACTAACAGTGCCCAGCACAAACTAGGGACGCTTGGGAAGGCTATGGCGACCACGACCAGCAGTAATTTGACCACATTAAAAGCCGTAAACCTTAACAGTAATAAACAGAGGAGAAGAAGGGCGGGGTGCTTGTGGAAGGAAACGATTTACACTAATCTGTACCAACACATTAAGCTTAACAGGGTGGATAAATGCGTGCGAGTTTTCCGATGGAGCCACAGAAGCTACCAAGTTTTCACCACAGCATTGTTACATCAGCGAGAGGGGTATCACAAAAATCAGCAAGTGAGTGTGTGCGACTGGGCGTGAGTCAGAGAGAGAGAGAGTATTGGAATGTGGAAACCGTGTTGCGGCAACAACCTTTCACACATTACTGAGCCCACAGAAGTGTGTGGCTCCGGTGAGTTGTCAAACAAGATACAGCTCACAACAAAGGGAAGCTTAAAAAAGTAAGGGGGCCATGACGGTGCAGCTTCCGAAATTTTTCATTCGGCTATGTAGATGTGGTTGCATATACAAACAAATAAAATTAAACTTCATTGCAGAACAGTTATATAAGAAATCAGGTGGGGGTTTTTTTGTTGTTTTTTTTTTAAGCAAGTTCCCTAAAGTTTGGGCCGAACTTGGACAATCTTGTCATTTGGCATTTTCATTATTGCCCAGAGGAAGAGAAATATCTCTTTACAACACTGTGATTCTGTCAAAATCTGAGTCAACTGTACAAATAAAAGACCTTAAGCCATGCCACAGAGCGTGATGATTTCCCAATGCATCATCGTGCAACGTCGTCAATAGATGCAGAGCACATGTTTGCAGAAATGTGTCAGGGACTTGCATCATCTTTGCTGCCCTAATGTTTCACGAATGTTGCCGAGCTGCGAGTATCACTTTGGCCAAGGGGGCTGGCACTGTATATGCGTCAAGAACCCTCAAAAACAGAGGCAAATAATGTGTACATCAAGCTTAGTTGTGGCCGGAGGGTTGGATGAGGGGGTTGTGACACAATATGTCATGCAAAGTCTCGAGATGAAAGGTATTTTTCTGACTGCCTTATTACATAATGGCTTTATCAAGCCAGCACCGCGGCAGCTTTGACAGGTTGAAAATGTGACTTTTGGCATGGCATGTAAGTGGAGAAATGAAGTGGAAAAAAAACATATACATTTTTGAAGAAAGTGTTAATGCTTGCCAAGAAGTCATTCATTATTTTCTCTATCGGAAACTCAAAAGGCAGGCAATAAGCTTCTTTCGGCGAGGCAATTATCAGCTGTGGTAGATATAAAATGTGCTTTCACAGTGTCGCCATGTAAAATCACACTGGGGTGATGTAAAAATCTAAATTTTAAAGAGGCAGCCGGCTCCACCTCCCACCCCCTCCTTTGTCCCTCCTCGCTCCTGCTAAATGTGGAGGACAAACGTGTCACAGCGCTCATAAGCCCCTCTTAATCAGCGTGAGAGATTGCCCGCATATCTGTTAACTATGTCACTAATGGCTATTCTTCCTCATTAGGGAATGCTATCGTTCCTCTCCCCCTCTGCCATGTGCAGGCGCGATCAATTCCTCTATCATTTAGGGCCAGATCAATCTCACGGCGCCCCCTCTTCTTTTCCGTCTCTTCACACTTCAATATCTGCACTTGCCACCGTGATACATTACAGCATCTAATTAGTCGCGTGGCCCGAGGTGGGCCAGGTCTTTACATTCAAGGTGGTCTCCCGTGGTATAGATAAGTCTTCATTAAAAAAAAAAAAAAAAGTGAGTTCCATATACCCCCTCTAGAAATAAAGGGCAGATAGTCAGAGTCTCTGGCTTGAAAGTTGATCAGCCTTGGACTTGAAACTTCATGAGAATGAGTTCAAACTGGCAGCAACAGGGATTTTTAATACCTCTGCGGTAAAAATTGAAAAGGTTTTCCACTATATCCTTTGCAGGTGTTTGTCTTTATTCGGTGTGGCCGAATTACTAAAGCAAAACTAAAACATGGAGCCCTCTGTTTACCAGCCTCCTGCAAAAAAAGGTTTGGGTTTAGCTCTCTGCTGACACTTGTGTTTTGTTGGACCCTCCACATTTTTGGGAGGTGACAAAGACCTGGCTCAGGTTGTCAATATGTCGGGACATCACAAAGGGCTAATATTCAGAAGAGGCTGTTTTTGCCAGCGTTTGCAAAACGGCTGAGCAAAAACAGAAGGAAAGGGTGGACATATTTGTATGCCGTTTGTTGATGGTCTAAATGTCCATTTTTGCTCAAAAGTATTGCTGAAGTAAAGTTGGCAAAATATATGTCTTTTTACCGTGTGTGCAGAGACGAGGTGAGAAGGATCCTAGAACTGCAGGAGACTTGTGTCAAATGGTAGAAAGACAGTGACTCTTTGACGAGAATGCGAGAGCTCTGTAGATTATCGCTGCATATCACTGATTTTTGTTCAGGCAGATGTATATATGTATATACAGCAAAGAGAGAAAGTTATGTTGTGACGTTGCCTTCCGTGAGCCAGATTCAGTCACTTCCCTCCGGGGTTGAGGTGAATGAAAGCGTGGCCAGGCGGACTTTCACTCGTGACAAGGGCATTGGGAAGCATTGTTTCCTCAGCGTTTAACCGTGCCGTAAGGTCAACACAGCTATGAACGCTTTAGAGACACATAACTGCCTTATAAGACCGGAGTGTAAAAGTCTTCCCTCGCAGCAAAAATAACAAAGCTCAAACTCAGCGCTCTCTGTAGTCACAAGGCCGTGGCACCGGCAAACAAAGCAGGTCGAGAATAAAAAACACCAACTGAAGGGTTTTCCTTCGTCTTCATTTGGGAGAAGGTTAAACCAGTTTGATTTGGAGTTGTAATTATGCACACTGTTTTCATGATAGTCTAATCAAACCGCCGTGATTAGAACTTTCTCGCTTGCAGCACAGAGTCTGGCAGAGCGCGGCTTTAAGAAAAAAAAAAAAAAAAACAATAGTCGCCTTTATGAAATGCAGTACGCCAAGCTTGGGGCTTTTGTAATATTACACCTGATAAGGGCTGGATTTAATTATTACGAGTGTTTCATGGCTAATGCAAAATTTGCTGAAGTGGCTACAAAGGCAGAGGCAGCCAGAACCGGATGAAAAGCAAGACATTATGCTCCCACCGTTATTGATTCATGTTTTTTTTTTGTTTTTTTTAAATAACATTGTTCATTGCTCTCACATCTTGAGGCGCCCCCTTTAACCTTCAACAGAAGAGTATTGGAGGTTACAAAAGGCTGTTTCTACCTCTCTGCCCGGGCTCTTCTCTATCTCACTGTAGTGGAAGAGAGGGAGTTATTATTTATTAATAGTCAGTCTCCCCAAAGCTCTGTAAAACATCCTGTTGAGCTCCCCGAGGTGAGCGCTCTGCTTCAAAGCAATTAAAACCGAGGCTATAGGAGAGCGGGCCTGCCGCACAAGAAAAATGGATGGGGGAGAGAAAAAGGCCTGACCAGCGACTGTACAGTCAAATATCGCCCTTTTTAGTTTTTCAGCCAGCTCCCTTTGTTGAGGATTCCTTCTCCACCTTTTAGGGCTGAGTGAAGCTTCCTGTAAGGCCAAAACCTCCACAGGGAATTATGTAACCGCAGCATGTGAATATATTGATCCTCTCCCACTCTTGGACTTATGCTAAGATGGCCGGTAAGAAGTCCACTCAACTGTCACAAAGCCTTCACATTTTGGAAAGATATTGGATATATCTTTATTTTTCATGTCAGACCCCAGTGATGAATCCTGAAACCCCCAAAAAAACTACAGATATGCCATTGATTTAAAGAGAGCAGGTGCTCTGTTGATCAAACAACATGGCAACAAGATGGTCTCACAGAGGAATAATCAACACCTGGCAAAGGGTGCTCTCATCACTGAGTTATCAGTTCCCTTTGTGACATCACAAACAGCTAACTTCCAGTATCTAAAAATTGAAGTAAGCAGAAGAAGTAAAAAGAAAAATAATTTTCTCATTTATGGAGAGTTCAGTCACAGACCGTATTATTTTTAGACAGCAACCATAAAGTGAACTTCGCATAATATGGAATGTTAAAGTTGTAAAGCTGATCCCCTGCAGGGTGCTAACCATCCCACCGCTGCATCCTGAAATACATCCGAGCCCCCAGTGGAGGATTTTATTTGCTGTAACCAAAAAACAGATGGGTTTCCTACAACTTGTTGGTCACAGGAGCCCAAGGCGTCTGATGGCTGTGAACTTTAAGCTTTATCTCCATCTTCTTTTCTTACACACAGTTACAGCTGCACAATTTTCCACACGGAAACACATCATTAAAAACCAGCATGAGGCAAGGTTATGCCTGTATCTATCAGGAAGCACTGTTAGGCATCATAAAGGCTGGCTTAAGTGGTCTTTAATAAAGGTCGGGTTTACGCGCCTTTCAGCCATTTTCCCATAAAACCTTGAAAAGGTTTTGGTGAACCATTCTCTCTTATGGGCTTGTAAAATTGTAGCATCCTCCTCTGACTGCGATGACAATAAGAATGCCTTTACAGGAGCTGTTCTGCACTTCCAAGAGCCCTATAACCCTCGTGTAATTGTCCTCCTGTGACACTCCCTCCTGATACGCCCAGCTTTCGTTCGCGATTCCCTCTGTCACTCATCATCTGCAATACTTGTGGGCCTGATTCGATTGCTCCCTCCAAGCCATTCAGTGATTACGATACGTATATTAGTTCTACTGCTGCTGTTGTAGGCTCCTTTGTCAAGGTGGGTTATGCAACTGAACAAAGGAACTATTTTGGAGGGAACTATTTTGGGCATGAAGATTATGTTATTGATTGATTGACTTGTAGAAAGATGTTCCTGGTCTCCTGGCCATAAAAAGTGATGTATTAAAATATCTTTCTGCAGAAGGAAAAGAGGACTTATTTTCGAGATTGTAGTTGTGAAAAGGACAATGGAAACACAACAACTTAACCATTTTGTGGGTGTAAGTTGCTCTGGGTTCAGGAGAGGTCCTACAGACATTGTTTTCCACATCCCCCAGCTGGTCTTGGGAGTTCCCAAGGGGGCTTGTAAACCAGACAGAATAAATAAAATCCCTCCCGTGCACTCTGAGTCCCTCGCAATTGGACATACCTGACCGTACTTCCATGGAAAGGCAGCCAATCATTTGTCTGATCCCGCTCGACTTTGCCGTGGTTCTTTCCCTGTGGGCAATTCCATGCAGCCTCCATTGGAAGCTCAGTTTTCTGTCTTTATTTCAGCCCCATTCTTTCTTCCACAACAGATGCTGGCAGAATCTCGTCAAGGCAACCTTGGAACAACAGCAATTGAACAAAGGCAGTCAAACATAGTCCACATCTCTTCAACACAATACCCAAATCTGTACTCGACCCAGTTTTTGTCTCGGAGACAGATGTTTGTTTTATCTATTTATCTTTTGTAATCCAGTTGTTTGATCTTCATATATCAAAGACCATCTTTAGCAGTTGTCAGAAAACATATTTTCCAATTAGGTTGTTGGTCCTACATGCAAAATGTCATTGCATACAATTCCTACACGGTTTCCTAGCGGAGTATTTGAAAAGCAAAATGTTAACCTCTCTGAATTACACACTACTTGTGTGTGGGGTTCACAGGAAAAACATATTCTACCCATCATTTAGCAACTAATTTGCACAATTTATAATCCAGCGTTCAATTTACTGTCCAGCGGGTTTATTCAATTAACGCGCCCTGCTCCATGAGAATGAGCATTTTGTAGGTCTAAAGCAGGGAATCTGCAACGTTCACACTGGATTATCGGGGTTTAACATATCAGGAGCTATCCAGTAAAAAGCCCATCAAGAGACATTTATGGCTGGGATTGAATAATCCATTACCTAATTAGTAGCAAAGGGATGGTCAAAGGACGGCCAGAACGGCTTAAGATTTATTCAAGCATGGCAGAATCCTCCAGTGAGTGTCTTCTCCCAACCTTGTGCTCAAAGTATTGCATTGAATACTAGCAAGCAGCTGATAATGTCTTGTCTTCTACCTTTCCTATGTGTATATATACACACACACACACACACACACACACTTGTAGGTACTTAGAAAGTATTTATGTCCAGACAGCATCAATTAACTTGAACTAATAGTACAGCGTTCACAAATGAAAAGCAAAAGGTAACCAAAAGATTTTTTTGATTAAAAAATAAATAAATATGAGAGGGTTATTGCAGCTTTAGGCCCACGGGGCTTAAAACACACTTTTTGAAGCAATCCCTCATGAAATATAATTCAACTTCCAAAATCATTATGCCTGCATTTGGAGAGAAAACTCTGAACCGCAGCCATTTAAGCATTTATATTTTCATAGTCCATCAAATTTCTGCTTTCATGAATATCTCAATGACAGAATTTTATATGCACCAGTGCCTTGATTTGAATCTTTAGAGGAACCAGGCACATGAAAGGCAAACTGAGGGAGAGGAAGGACAGACGGACGGAAAGCTCCCGTCCTTCCTCTCCGCAGGAAACTCTTGACAACACTGACAATCGGACCATGCGGGTTGTGTGTAGATAAGTTGGGGGCTCGCTTGATACAATCGTTGGGGTCCATCAGTCAGAACACACTGGCCCACCACTGAGATTAACTCACTCCCTCCTTGCCTGCTCTCAGATCCCTCCCACTGTCCTGCAGTAGCAGGAGTATTAAATATGTGAGGCATACTCACTGCAAAAGTGATGCCATCGATTTGCTGTCAATCTCCCTGGCCGCAGTGACTTGATTTGGTTTCAGTGATGACTAAATGGGTCCTCTCATGGCCAGAGCACTGAGATCAGGAGGAGAGGTGAAAGGTTGGCAATTTATTCTGCAGATATTGACTGCTAAAGACACCTCGACTTGTTTGGTAGCCTTATTTTATCAGTACCTGATCTCAAAGGGCCTACAACCAAACACATTGGTCGCAGTGCCATATTTTGCAAAGCTGACTTTACCTCCTAAGATATTGGAAAAGTCCATCATTTACTTATTTGGCTTGCTTTATTTTTCAGAAAGTGCACACTAAAATTGCACGTATACATCTCGCAGGTTGGTGACAGCAACACCCACCAGCGCCTCGTTTTTCAAAAACACGTCGAGGGTGCAACAAAGCATCAGTTTTAGCAGGAAGCTTGGACTGAAACTGAAAACACTGGGCTGCACGAGTTGAGTAAGTGGATTATTTTATTTTTATTTTTTTTTTGGAGGATTAATTGTATGAGACTGCTCCAATTGAAGAAAAAAAAGTTCCAAAAATGGAAAACTCTTTTGAACCTGTGGATAGCACACCTCCTTCATTTGTGTCAAGTGACACAGTGGCGCTAACAGGTACCACTAGCTTACACATCACCAGCTTCATCAGTGCTTCAGCTCCAATGTGGACTCCGAACTCCTGCAGTGCCGAGTGCTTCACCCGAGTCTGCGTTGAGCTTAATGCAATTAATGCCGCAGCCGTCTCGAAGAGCTCCTTTGACTTTGAGAGGGAGACTGTTTGCCCAGACGCTTTTTAAATGTGGACAAAGCCAGTCTGAGAGCTGGAGGCAGTCTCGCCACTGATCTGTGTTACTTGTGATCAACTAGTCTATGCCGTATTGAATTCAAACTTTGCCTTCACTTGGAGCCTCCTGGTGGGCGTTGAATCTGTGTGACCTCTTTTTGACAAATAAGAAGCAAAACAAGTCTTTTTTTTTTCATCATCAGAGCAAAGTCAAGAAACACACACACACAAACACACAAACACATACACACAAAAGTCCTGACAAACAAGCAAGGGGCTGCACGCAAAGTGTAGTGGCGGCACTGATACTGGAGGGTTTTCCACAGTTTGTGTTGGAGCGTGTGGGCGGAAGGGAGCTTGCAAGGGAACTGTCAGCTTATGAAAAACAAGCATGAAGCAACATTGCGTTTGATTTACAGTGCGCATCCGCCTGTGCATATGCATGGGCTTGATTTTATGGGAAGTAGCATGCAAACAGCGGCGGAATGTAGTGCCGTTATCTACATTGTGATGTCGTATTCTGATTCACCAAAAAAAAAAAAAAAAAACCCTGACAGAGACTCTGTTTTGTACCATATCACTGGCACTGTTCCCACCTTCTAGGCAGGAATCGGGCCCTATCGCGCGCGCGCTCGCGCACACACTCACACACACATACACACACACCCAAACAAGAACTACATTTTGCAGCTCAACATTGCCACCAAGTGGCAGGCAACGGTCACGGCCCATGCACTGGCCGGAGGTGAGCGGCTCCACATGCTGTGCAGTCGGTGCTCCACGTGGGGACGGCATTGCAGAGGCAGGTGTCACGGTGGGTTCAAAAGGAAGCGCGTGCGTCAGATCCTAGCGGGGTTTGGCAGCGGTCCCGCCCTTTGATGAGCGGACATCAAATCGATAATCTGTTCATTAAGCCTTGCAAGAGGAAATCTAAGAGTGATGTGGCGCTGAAACAAATCAATATTGCATGTAGTTACTGGTTGTGCCAAATCCTCTTCTCACTCTATGATAACCTTTAATGTGCATCCATAGCTGCCAATAGGCCGACCTGCCAATATGTTCTGCCAAAAAAAACAACAACAAAAAAAAACGGAGAGAAGTTCATTGCATTCTGCATTCTCTGTCCAATTGTAAGGGACCCCTGCCATCAGTGAGGGTGCAATTAAAGGCCTCATTTCAGAGGAATGTCTGCGAACAATCGGGCGCCAAATCCATTTCCTTCCCTTGCCATCAAGGTTGGAGCATGAGGCGCTAACAGTGACCTGGGTTATTTCCCACTGCCCCCTCCTTCATTACTATGTAATTAGTTGCGGTTCAGTTTGCCTCATCCCAGACTCTTTTAGATCAATATCGCGAAGGCTGCCCACTAAATGGCTTTTCAGAAGGGGTGGGACTGGTCGGCGGGGGCGTGTCCCTGTAGCCCAATAGGAGCCATCAATCACTCAGCCGAAAGAGTGCCTCTGTGCTGAGTGCTCATTGACCACACATGGACTGAGCAACTGCAGCAACAGCCACAATTGGTAGATGTGAGGGGTCGGATAATTCATTGTATATGCATGTTTTTTTTCTTCAAGTCTGAATCAGTGGTTGTGAAAAGCCAAAGTGCACCAGCTAAGGTCCAAATGACTGATTTATTGATTTTTGTTTTGCTTTGTTTTGTTTTCAATTTAATTGCGACTTCAGTGCAGCACCGAGGCACAAATAATTATCCAAAACTCTGGAGAGTTCCAGAAAACATTGAATTTCGCCATCTGTTCAAAGCAAATTGCAGTAATTGTCATCATTTCTTTATTTGTTGAGCAGTGCTAATTGCTGTCAGATTAACAACTTTCAAACTCTTTCACATAATTTCCAAACAAAACATGACTATTTCAATGTGTGGATTATCTGCAGGCTAATTGCTTATTGATTAATTGAAAGAAAAAAAAAGTTTTTTGCTGATAAACTCTTAAAAATGCATTTGGGTTGCCATAAAAATGGACTTGTGTGGATCAAATGGATCCAGTCAGATTTCTGGTGTCACTCTAGTTTACTGTTCACTGTGTTAAAATACATTTTCTCAATTTATGTTGTTCAAACCACATTGTACTTGTACTTGGATAATGTTCATGGTAAATTGTATATATACATATACATGTATATACACATATATAAAATATACACTTGATTTTTTTTTTTGATGCAACATCGTCTCTTAACTGCTTGTCTTTCGCTCTGGATTTCAGATTTCAAAAAATGACTCACGCCTGCATAATCATGCAGTTAACACTGGTGTGATGAAGGTCGATAGTCCAATTAATAAACACATCACCTCTGCAGCTCATCAGCTCAGTGTGAGCCCACACAGTCCCACGTGAGAGCATTAAACAGTATCATTGGCCTGGATGAGATATGAGCTGACTCGGAGGCCGAATGCAGAGAGATCAATCCACTGCAATTGAACCAAACGTATAGAGCGAACAACACAGTGTTCACAGCTCGGTCAGACAGCTCTGCTCATTCAGGGCTGATTATTAATGTCTGCAGTAAGACATTTCAGGGGTCACTTTCAAGCAGAACTGTCAGAGGGCAGTTGTAGGATTGATTTCAACACTGGAAGAGTGAGGAAGTTGCGGTCGGCGATGTTGAAAACTGCCTTAATGTCTCAGGAAGCGAGTAGCAGGATTTCCAAAAGATGAAACAGCAAGATGGTGGCGCAGGAGCCAAGGGGGGACGTTTAAGAGAGACTATACTATTAGTTTGTAATAGGAATAATGTAAAAAGGAAAAAATAACACCTGCTTGAGTGTTAAACCGCCTTGGTATCTAGACTTATTTAAAGTCTTGGCCTGATGTCTTTTGAACAAGCCAGGCACTCCGTTTCTGACTGGCAGGTATACTTTGCAGTTATAAATATTATAATCTTATTTGGATTACTTTCAAAAATCCGTGCCGCTGAGTTCTTCAGTGCGGGGAACATGAAAGATTGCGAGCGTTCACCTGAAATTACCAGCATTAAAAGTAATGGGTATTTCATTTGGCATAAAAGGCTGTATTTTTAGATCAAAGCCGCTGCTAAAAGCTGAAAATATCCTGCGCTCAGAAGAAAGCGGAAAATACATCTGTGGGAGAACAAGAGTGGAAACTGATTGAATTCCCATTTCAGGAAAGATAAGACAGAGGCTCGTTTTCTGTTTTGTTTTGTTGTTGTTTTTTCTCAGCACAATTCTTATTAGTCACAGGAATTCTCAACCAGAACACATACTAAAGTGATGGCTGCTGCATTTAATACTAGGGAGGGACAAGCGAGTCTGAAGAATTCATTCACAGAATGACAACAAACATCCTCCATCAGGCGGGAAGTGGCACAGAAGGGCGTTTTGAGCTATTCAGAGAGGAATTTAAAAAAAAAAACACAGCAATTTGAAGGCGTCTCGTTCAATGACGAAACAGCAGTTAGCAATATGGCACTCAGTCGAGATCCATCCCTCTTTCATCTCAAGCACAAAGCCATAGCAGCATGTCCTCTGCAAGGGATTTCAAGACTGTCTCATAACTGAATGATAACTCTGCGTGCTACTTCAAAAAAAATGTAAAAAGTAATGATAAAATTGAAACGAATGACCAGAGAATAAAGCCATAAGAGGCATGCAGAGAGAGAGAAAAAGAAAAACGAGAAAATACAACTCACATCAGGACAGATTCCCATCGGAATAATATTCTATTTACATGCTGCTGTTAAATGAGGAGCCACATTACGTTTTTTTTTTGTGTGTGTTTTTTGTTTTTTTGTTTTTTTCAATTCTGGGGTGGATTGTGTATGTAGCGTTCACTCCCAAGTACGCAAAAGCTCAATTTAAGAATGGGGAGAGGAAGCAGCGGGAAGTTAACCGTTTCTCTGCTCTGCCTCTCCGCCATATCTATCAGGAGGAATGAGGGCTTCATCTGACAGCAGCAATTTACTATGTCTGCTACATTTACAGCGCTGCGAGAAGGAGATCATCCATCAGCACACTGGCACAAGACATTACTGCAATAACACCACGGCCATAACTATCAGACAGCTACTGACATTCAGGTAAACATGACAAAAAAGATAACAATGTTCAAAGCCTACCTCTAATAATTAGAAAGGCCCACGCGGCCATCTCAGCTGCTTCTTTTTTCTCTCTTTTGTTCTTTGCAAAACAGATGCTTTTGTCAGGCGTGAAAGCCCAACCCCGTCATATTTTAACGGACATCAAAATTGCACCTATTGTGGTCCCCATTGAAATGCACTTCAAAACGAAACGATGCACAATAAAAGCGGAGACTCTCGTGTAAAGGAGACTGCAGCTGGGTTTACATTCTTGGCAAGAACAGCACCTCTTTGCACATTGGAAAGACAATTGACAGCTATTTAAGTCTGCGACAAAGTTCCGCTTAAATTTCATTTTAAACTTCAATCACTTCAACATTCCAGGACAAAAATAAAATTCTGTGGATATTTTAATATGTATTTATATACTACTTTTTACAGCAACACATTTGGCTGACAGAGACTTAAAATGCGGGAATATAACAGAGGTTACGCGAATACATTCAGTTCACATTGGTTGTCCCATTCGTGCAAGATGGACAGCTGGACTGGAGTTGCAGTTGCAGAATGTGCCCACTGTGTGGCAGCGTCTAGGTATCCTGGCTTGTGTTCAGTGCAAGTTGTCCACAGCGGCTGAGGGCAGAGACTGGAGCTGACTACTGCATGGCACATTCTGAGTGTGGCTCCATGACGGTTTGCTGGTTCGACTCCTCTTGCCACCAGCTGTGACACGGGATTCTGTAGACTCTCACTGCAATTTGCATTAAGAAATAAAAAAAATAGCTCAGTACGTTCCAAGATGTGCAGGGGTTTTTGGTTTGTTTGTTTGTTTTGTTTTGTTTTGACTAATGACCAAGAATAAATGAGAAAGACAAAAAAAAAGAAAAGAAAATTTGACAAATTCTGTGGGCTTCTGGCAGAATATTGACTTAAAGGTAACATTCTAAGCAAAATGTATACACAGTTCCCAAACAAAGTAGCATAAATTTAATTTGTGGACTGTCTGCAGCTTGGGTTACCTTATGAATCACATGGATTCAGTCATCATTTGTTTACAGTGCCAATTGGGTTGGGCTAGTTCAACTGTCACACAAAAGTGTTACAAAGTGTTCTCCAGAAATGAGAAAACCTTTTAATCATTTTATGAAATATAAATGTGTGTGCAATTCTGGGAATCAGAACTTTGTGACTCACTTATGCTGATAAAAAAAGTATGCTGGTAAAATGTGGGACCTTTGGAATGTCTGCCATTTCTATAAAAAATGCTGATGGTTTTTAATGTCCCAAGACCAAATATTTACATGATTTGGCCACAACAAACGATTAGTTTGTCTTAGATGTCGGCAAGATATGTGGCTTTGTTTGAAATGTAAAAAATATGTCAGATAAGCCATCGCAGATACACAAGAGCTCAGAATCCAAATCAGACTATTTCTCGGCTCGGCACATCAGTTTTCTCCCTTGGCAACTTTACAGTGATGACAGAGCAGCAGGATGTTACTCCGCCTGCCAGGAAATTGGCCCGCACACAACCACCACCAAGTCAATTTACATTGTTGTTTATGCTCAATTTAACAGACAAAATCTGGCCTAATCTTGATCGCGGGGGGTCAGAGGCGCTTGCTTGGTGGATTCTGCTACATTTGTATAGAAACAGGAAGGCAGCTGCTTCCTCTGTTCCCAGTCTGAAAGCTAAGCTACACAACACGGATGCTGGCTCTTACTTTGTTGTGCATCCTTCTCAATACGTTGTTGCATTTCTTTTACAATCATATGGGAAAAGTTTCAATTATCATCCAAATATAAGGACATGTTTTTGTATTATTGTTTCAATGTTTCCAAGCCAAGATATTTCGTACCTGGTTATAGGTGGACATCAAACACTCCCTCTTCCACTGCCTCAATTTCCTCCTCAGCAATGACTGGAAACAGAAAGTCAGTCAGTTAGTCAGAGGAAAATTTAAAAACATCTGTTGAAATGCATTTTTTGTGAGCAAGAATTGCAGCTTGTCTGCATTGCAGTTTTGTCTTTGACCCAGAATGTCCACAGCAACGTCAAATCAGGAGACACAATAGTTATAACAGAACCGCTGCGTCTACCAATGACTGGCCGCACAGTGTCACTACAAAGGGCTGTTATCCTTTGATGTTATCTTTCAAATGTCAGTGGCCTATATTTGTAAAGGAGGACACAAGCACTCCTCTGAAAGTGGACGCCCCAAGCTGCTCGAAATGTTTTGTCAAAATGCCTTCAGCCAGAATTCTTCCTGAGAGCTGCACTCTGCATTTTGATGAATAACAACATGGCTTATTGTGCCTGCGTGTGTTGCTCATTTTAGCAGTGACTGTGATTTTCTTTTAATTTAAATAGTACGAATTTAATCATTATGTGTGTGGAAATAAATGACAACTTTTCTGCTATTGCGTTTTGTCTTTAGAAAGTCACACAGATTAGATAAATGTGAGGTCCAGGCTTATCACTGCATGTATATTAGAAAATGGAGTGTGACTAAAAAATGTATTTGAATGTCTATCTTTGACTCTTCACAAATAACAGCTTTGAGCTTTGCGTGGTTTACTACTCTAAAAGGTTTGGAACATTTTTTTCAACATTAGTTGAACAATTTCTCCCCAAGCATCATTTTTCTAATGACAAAGACATAAAAAGGGATTGTAGTTTTTTGGGGGGTTTTTGAGACATTTCAAATACAGTTTTTAAAGGTCCAACGTGCAACATGTACAGGGAATCTATTTGCATGAATGCATGTGGTTTTACTTAATGATAGTTAACATGTATAATTAAAAAGAGGACCAAAGGCCCACTTCCGTATTGTGCCACCAACATTACACATGAACGATGTGAGAGATCAGAAACAAACAACACTTTATCGCAAAAACATGTCATCATTCATCTTAACAAAAAGAAAGAAAGTCCTTTGACTGAAGCTCCGTCCTCACCAGTGTTCTGCAGACTGGGCGGCATGTTGGCCGGCGGTGGGAAACTGTAGGACCTCGCCTGGAGTGCAGGCGGCGGCTCGTGGCTGATGCTCTTGGTCCTCTTGCGGCACTCGACGGCCAGGCGGGCGCGGCAGGCCTTGTGGCAGTTCACCCCGCAGGCTGCGGCAGCGGCGGCCAACGGCGGCAGCGGGAGGGACCGGGTGGGGAGGGAGCGTCGGCGGGAGAGGGAAGAGGGAGGAGGGGGAGGAGGCCGGGTGGGGCGCAGGGTGGGGAGGGAGAGTCGGCGGGAGCGGAGGAGGCCAGGTGGGAGGAAGGGGAGGAGGGGGGAGAGCCGGGGACGGGCGGGCGAGGCGGGAGGAGAGAGAGCGACAGGGTCAGACCGGGGGTGCATTCCAAACAGGAGGACGAACGGGGGCGGCGGCGGCGGTGGGCGGAGGGGGGGGCTCGGACACGCCATGCAGACGCAGGAACACTCGCACACACACACTGTGAGGCCGACGGTGCCCGACAGCAACGGCGGCAGCCAGCGGGTGTCTGAGAGGGGAGGAGGCGCCGGGTCGTTGAGCAAGGCAGCGGGTGAAAATGAAATGAGAAATGGATGAATGAATGAATGAATGAATGAAATGCGAGCGGAGACGACGTGCAGACGCACTGTGCACACAATGCGCGCGGGTGTACACACGAACACAAAAACGCACGTGGCAGCATGAAATGTTAAATTGTCATTGAGTGGACTCCAGCAGAGTCAGTAGTAGCCCTTTGTGACATCATAAGCATCGAGAGCGCAAAAAGTTTGGTTTTATTTTGGCACCAAAAAGGTTTTAAAATTGTTTACAAAAAGGTTTATAGGTTGGAATGAGGTGGGTTTTTTTGGCTGACAATCAAGGGAGACTCAACACTTGCTGAACTGATGGATGCTCACGCCGACAATGTCTTTGCAGTCTCTCCATAAGTCGCAGCAGCAGCAACAACAACAACAGATGAATGTCTCACGTCAGATCTCTCTGACCCTCACATCATCAAGCAAATGTTGCCCATTGCTGTGGCAACGACTTCCTTTGCTTTCAGGATGTAACCTCTGTCTCGCACATCTACTTTTTGTCACAACAATAACAAGCGCGTGTTGCCAACAAAGCAGGATCAGTTCCAATCACATGAGTTCCCTTTCGGTGAACTTTCAGAATATTCGCTTTGCATAAGGATAGAGACAAGGCTGTTGTGAATTCCCCACCACCTGGTGCAAAAAGGTAATTCTGTGTCATCACGACGTGAAGCTCTACTGCCAGCTGCTGGTCCATGTGAAGCTTGTACTACAGCCGACGTGGACCAATATTCAACGGCTTTATGAAAGAACAGAGGAGTAAAATTTCTCCCTAATTAAGGTTCATTCCAAAAAGGTCAACAATCGTCGGGAGTCGGGCTCGTTGCTATGACATCATGACATCAGCAGAGTCGAAATATCTCAGCAGCCACACACACACACACACAAACACACACACATACACACACCAAGAGCTTCCAACACACAATCCTGCACTGCGATTTGTTCCAATTTGGTCAGTCGCCGTCACTCTCTCTCTCTCACTCGCTCTCTCCACTAGCACAAGGCTAACAATGCTAATGGGAATGAATGGCTGTGGGCCTTTTCTTATTGACTTCCTGTGGTCTCATTAATGCATCGGATCAAGCCAGAACACACTCCCCCGGTCGGATGCAGCGAGGACAGTCCGGCTGAGTGGTTAGAGTGCGTGTGTGCGCACAAAGTCCCGTCTTATCTCTCTCTTTCGCGAGCTGACATTTCGCAGGCATATTTGTCTCGTTAATGACGCGCGCTACCTTCCAGAAATACAAACCGAGATGTGTCCAAATTGATTAAAGTCGCGCACGTCGGCATAATTATGCAATTAGGAGCTGACGGAATGGTCTCTGCTCCTCCCGCTAATGACAAGGTGGATGGCAGAATGCGAGACCTCAAAGGCCCCAGGGAGCCTTCATTACCTGTGTTGCTATGCAACTCTTTGCCAGACTGAGATGAACAGACACTTGCGCTGATGATAAATAGCAAAAAGACTGAGAAATAGTTGCTGGCAACCTCATCTGTTCTGCGGCAACTCAACCACTTCATCTACTTTACAGGTTTAAATGACACAACATAGAGTCAAATCATGTACAAACAGGTTGACACAGGTTTGAGGAACAAATTTGGATGATTTATGTTGCAAAATTTTGTTGCTCTTGAAATCTGGATGAAAACATCCAGAGGTCAGTTGTTGAAGTTATTTAACTTATTCCTGCAGATCACAACTTTTTAATAACCATGAACACACTCTAAATAGGCACATGAAAAGCAAAGTGCATATTTAAAAATCAATGACCACGTATTGCTCATCAAGGCAACAACTGTTCAACATCCTCATTTACCAAAACAGACTTGTTGGAATCATTGTTTATCAAATTTACCAATTCAGCTGTTTTTATGACTGCAACTTGCCACATCTTATCAAATGCTGATTCCAAACAAGTTCTACACGACTAGCTTGTTCCAGCGCAGCCATCCCAGAGCATCATGGGAGTCATGTATGTTAGTGAGTTAAGCCAGCTGTTCTACCAGGGGCCTGGAGGGAGAGAAATAATTGTGCAGTGCGCGCGGCTGCGGTCTCAGCTGATGGAGCTCATCCAACTGTTAGCGAGGCGAGCTTCGTGCGTGGATATCCATTAAGACTGTAACATATTTGCTGCGGTTCCTGAGTATATGGCATTTACTCAACTCTCAGAGGAGGTTTTTCTATGGAGGGGTGAAGGTCTGTGTGCGTGCGTGCTGGGAATCGATTCCTCTGGATGGAACACAGAATCATTCAGCAGACCGGAGAAGAGAAAATTGATTGCCTACCTTTACACTTGTAGCCTTGCTTGTAGAATCCCCATATCTAGGAGAAGACATAGAACAATATGAATTTTCATTTCCAGTTGTTTCGTTTTGATTGTTTTTTTCACATCAAACATAAGAATTACTAAAATGATTAGATATTTCATTTTTCTCAAAATAGGTTCCTCAGATTGCTGCAGAAAATAAGTGTAGAGTACATTATTAGTAGTATACTTCAATACATTATTCTTGAATAATATCACTTAAACTGCACACAGGTTAAGCTCAGAAATCTCTTTGGTCTTATTTCCACAGTGGTCAGATCTTGAATTTGCTGGGAGAGAGTTGAGTGATTTCACCCTCACATCAGAGCTTATATAAGAACACTTGAATATTGTTTGCAGCATGCTTCCTTGTCGACTAAATCTTACACTCTGGGTCATTAAATCTGCACTGCAGCATCAATTTGCATGACACAATAACAAGTTGTCATTATTGTTTAATAGAACAAGCTGATATATGGCTGGTATAACGTACTGGGGGAAAATACGTAGTCAAAGTCATATTTTCAGAGAACTGGACTCTTTTTTTGTGCTGAACAGCACATTATACATCTCGTAAATAACAGCCACCAGAAGGAGTGCGCCCATCCAAAATATTAGAGTGCGCAGTGCATGCACTCCTTAGGTTAAGTCAACTTCTCCAGGTAATATAGCAAAATGCAAAGGAATTGCGTTGTTTTGATTTGTCTATGCTGTAGTGGACACACAACTCTGGTGGAAAATAGTAGCGTTGTGCGTGTTTGCACAGTTGTACACCCTCAACCACAACGAGGCGTGACCTGCAAAGATGTGTGAAGCGTGTTAAAACAGCCATTCTCTTCACGCCTCGGTGTCATCCACTGTGACCCACGAGGGGAGGGGAGAGAAATGAATACAGCGTACAGTTCACAGTGACAAAGTAGGACATATAGGCTGAGGAAGGGCTTGGCGGGACGGTGAGATCAAGAGGGATGATGGGAGCGGCCAGAGCACGGCGGGAACAATGACATGAAAGAGCCGCGCTGGAGATCACACACTGCACTGGCACATCTGACGAGGTGCAAAATACCCTGACCTCCACACACACACACACACACACACACACTGAGTGCACACGAACACACGCAGCAGAGCACGCACGCGCGCAGCGGGCAACGCGATCGGAGGCTCCATAACAAAGAGAAGCCAGTTATGAACTCAACATCTGAACAGAAAAAGCATCATCACAGCTCTGCCTACACTGACTGACCTTTAGAGGCACTGTCGACTTGAAAAACAAATGCACCACAAATAGCAGCGGGAGAAGCTGTGCCTCACCGCTTTGTTTAGCAGCTCAGTGTCAGCCTTGAGGGAAGCGCGTATGATTAATTCTAAAAGAAACAGATCTAAATTGGACTGTCTGCATTTTAATGCGGGGGAAAACGCTTTTGGCAGCAGCGGTGGCAGCGGAATGATAGCAAAAAAAAACAACAACAAAAAAACAGCGGTGCTCTGTGACATCGTAATAATGACCTCTTGCAAGCTCAACAGCATTTGAATCAATGATTTATCTGCGACTGCACGTGAAACCTCAGCTAATGAGCTGGACATCTTAAAATGGGAGCAATGCATGTTGCATTAGATATTTATGACTAACAGTCCAGGGAAATAAACTAGAGCCACTAATAAACTCGTCAAAGAGCAACTTTGTTCCTGCGCATTTAAAAACAGAGGAACAAAAAGGGAAAATAACTGAAAAAAGAGGAACAGAGGCAGAGGACTAGCAGAGGCACAATATCTCCCTCAGTGACCTGCGTCTTGTTTTGTGTGTCCATGCACCAAGGGACACAAGGTCGCATCTTTTTAACCGCTTCCGGGACGTATTTATTGTGGCCCTCCGTCGAGACGTGTAACCCAGCCAGGTAAACTCAACCGCCGAGCACTGCCTCACAGCGTCAACCTTAATGCGCCACATAAATAAAAAGGAATCTCCTGCACCCAGGGAAGTCACTCTGTCGGACAATAAATGTGTGTGATTTGTTTGCTTTTATAGAACAGATGGCTTCAAGAGACAGCTTAGAGTACATGTGATAGGCCGCGTATTCCCTCAGTAAAGTAAGAACTTTGCTTTTGAGTGGAGTGGAGTCGTTGAAAGATTGTGTAAGCCCTCAAACGGTAAAAGTGCCACTTGCTTCTCTTCACATTTCTCCACAGCTCAACTGAAAAAAAAAAAGCCCACAGAGACTTGTGCAAATCACATCAAAAAAAACAGTCTGAACCGATTCAGCTTCAAGCTGTCTTGCGTCTTGTCAGACGCTGAAACAGCGCTGTGATGGACATGCCGTCTCTGTAATGGTTTCCGAAAACTTAGTTTGGAGCCATTAATTAAGATGTGAAAGATTCACAACGTACGAAGTTCACTCTTAGTTTCTAACAGTCCATTTCCAGCCTCTCAAGGAACTCCCCAGAAAAAAGAACTCCCAGAAATAAGAGAAGTAAATTGTTTACTTCCTCTTTTCAGAAAACTTCAGCTAAAACACAAACATAAGCCTCTTTGTGATGTCACAAAGGGCAGGATTTGCCCTCTAAGACCACTTCACAGACATCCTGTTTTTTGTCTCCTTCCAAAACTCATCGAAGGTTCACCAAAGAGAGGCTGTAAACAGAGGGCTAAATATTCTCTCTTCTGGAAATCTGTACAGTTGTTTTTTCTTTTAAGCAATCAAGAATGCAAGCCTGCTCCAATGAACACAGGAATGTTAGATAAAGATCAGAAAATGGGTACAACGTGGGAACGTTCAGGTTAAAAGGTGCCTTCAGGCACAAACTTCAGAGGATCCAAGTGAGTCAGCGGAGCCGACTGGGAACTCTGCTGTGCTTGCAGGAGGCCCCGGCCTGTCCTGTGCGGCCTCCTGCGGCTGCGGTTTTCAGCAAGTGTTGAAAAAAATGGACTGCGGCAAAATATTTTTTTGCACAGCAGCCAAGGGGGGGGAAAACACCAAGGCAGGCAGCGGAGGAAGCAGCCCCCGTGTCGACCTCTGCCACACACAGGCAGGCAGACAGACACTCACACGCACAGACTCACCTCAAAGGAAGGAGCTCTTATCTCTCTCTCTCCACTTGCTATTCTGAGTTTCCCCTCATGATGGCACAGAAATACACAAGTTTCCTCCAGAGAATGCGTTTGCATTTTTTTTTTCCTGCCCATTAAAGACCATTAAAAAGTCACCGTATGGATTCACATCATTTATGGCACACTGGCGCACTCTGAGTGTGTCTCTCCACAGCGTCGCCTGCAGTTCAACATGAGAGCCCTGTTCCTGTTCTCATTACGGCCCATTGCTGACTCACTGTCTGTGTCTAAATAACAAAAGGCCCCTTAAGGGACTTTGGGGGAATGTTAAGGACAAGAGGGTGAATGCATGCACGCACGCTCGCAAAAATACACACGCACACAGCCAATGCAACGCCGCCACGGAGGAGGGTTATCATCTCGCCCAATTACCCCTCCGCTGTATTTCCCACAGTGCAGCTTCCGCGGCGCAGCCATAGCTCAAAGTAATTGGCGTTGCCCCGGACTGACAGGGAGGAGCCGCTGAGAGATGGTCCCATCACGACAAATAATGAAGTGCAGAGAGCTGACAGGGTAACAGCGGCGGCAGGCGCGCCCCCGACCTCTGACCTTCTAAACGCGCCATGACACGTGCCGTAGACTGTGTAGCGAGGAAATCAATGCGGGGGGGGGGTGGCCGAGTCAAACAGAGGGGAGATAAATATCTGCCGGGCGCAACGTTTACAAATCACGCAGCTGTTCCTGTATTTAAAGAGGGAATCTCCAATCTCACAAAGACATAACAAAGCCCGAGTGTCGCCCGAGGTGTTTACTCACAAAGCCGGCGCAGTGCTCGCAGAATGTGGGTTTGACGTAGGTGGCCTCAGTGAACATGTGGATGAAGCCCATCTTGCAGTTGAGCAGCGAGCTGGCTTTCATGAAGTAGTCGATCATCTCCTCCCGGCTGATCTGGCCGTCTCTGTAAATGAAGGGCGGCACCGGTGAGATCTCGTCTCTCAGGCTGGGCAAGAAGGTCAAAGTGAGAGCATGTCAAGTTCAACTCACTGGTTTTTGTCCAGTTCTCCAAACTTGCTGAGGTAAGGGAAGTTGTTCCTGATGGCCTCAAATTCATCCCTGGAGATGTGGCCATCACCGTCTGTGTCGAAGTTCTTGAAGACCGACTGTGGACATGAGGCGTGGAATCAGCGGTTCAATGCTGGATTTAATTCAATCATATTTATATCAGGTATTAGAAAAGATATGGAGGATGTGGGACACCAAACAGTAAACTGCTTGGCTTTTTACTAGCACATGCATGGATCACAGACAGAGAGAGATTCACATGACATCATTTCCTGTATGTAGGCTTCCTGCCAGGACTTTCTACCAACACCTGGAGCCTAGAGCGCCCTCTATATAACTAGATGTTGCAGCATAATATATAGAAATAGTTGTGTATTCAACTTCCTGTTGCAACAGTGCAACTTAGATTAGATGCTACTAAATGTTAAACCACGAAAGCATATCCGAAGCCACTGTATTTACATAATAGATACATTTAAAAAGTGAATACCTTTAAAATGTTACACACCAGCCCCAGATTGCTTTTTGTATTGTTCATCAAAAACAATAAAAAATATGGCTCTTTAGCAGTTGTGATAATAAAAACATTGAGCCTAAATTAAAATAAAACTAAAAACGGAATTCACAGCACACAACTTTCTCTATACTTTTTTTTTTTTTCAAAATAGCAAGCAGCGGCGCTGGTGTCTGATTTAACGGACTGCAATACTAAACGTACAGTACGTCCTTCCAACTCCCTTGAATGTAACAAGGAGAGACTTTCCAATGCAGCTTCAGCGAATTTGCAATTATCCGAGTCTCCCAGACATCCAGCAGACAGTAAACAGTGACCTATACCGGTTGCTTCTCTTCCCTCGCTGCTCGTAGACAAAGTCCCAAAATTCTCCTCAAAATTGCTCAGATTGGCGAGTTGCTGCGTTCAGAGAAACATTACAGGCTTTACGACGAGCTGCCTGTTGTCATCTGGGCCTCCTTGTCAAAGGCTATTACGTTTTGTTTTGTTTTTCTTCTCTGTAAGAATCATTGTGCTTCATAATCTCAGTACGTTACGCACACAACTGGCCATCAAGTCAAAAAAAATAGAATCCAGTGAGGACAAAGAAAAATTGTTTGATTCTTTGACCAACAATTAACAAGTAAGGATTGCAAGACTTCTTTTCATTCACCAGTTGAGTTGCAGTGATGCAGGCTTTGGTGCAAGGAACAACAAGTAAAATCCCCCTGACAACCCCCGCAATGTGACCTGCATCGTCAGCAGAAAGGAAGCAGGACGTGTTGGCGGCAAAAAAAAAACAAGAAAAAAAAACAACAACTCACCTCTACCATCTTCTCTATGTGCTTTTTGATGATGGTGGGGTCGGCGCTGGGCTTCACTGACACGGCCCAGTCATCGATCATGGTGGGCTTGGGGTCAGGCGCAGGGGTGGGGCTAGAGTTCTGCTGTGAAGCAGGAGGGAAAGCCAAACCAAAAGACATCGATAAGACTGCAGGGGAGAAGCTGATGCTATGATTTTACAAAGGAAGCGAGAGACTTTTAAGGGTCAAAATGTTGTGAGAAAATAAAGATTTCCAATATGCGCCGAACGCTGCAGCAAACTAACAGCTATTCCAGGATGGCTACAGTGGGTATCAGTGGCATTCTGTGTAAACAGACAGGAGGAGGCTGCGCCAAATGTGGAGGAATAAAAGTACGAGGTCCTTGACAGTGTGCGGCTCACCGCTGGCTTTCGAGGTTCTCTTTGGAGAGACATCTGGTAGATCTCTTCCTCGGTGTGGTACTGGTCCAGAGACACCTTCACAGGAAAGAAGACAGATTTTGTCATGACGAGCTATAATGAGTAAGGTAAAGCTAGATTTAAAAACAGCACTGTAAATAGCAAACGGCCCAATATAATTTTGCAGGTAAGATTCAATATTTCATAAAAGTATTCTGCAAACTTTTATCCATTGCTGTTAATATGTTTTCTGACGATCCACTTTCTTGTAGCAGATGTGATGATGAAGTTGAAGAAAAAAAACTCAATTAAACTTAACACATACACAACTTAACTAACATGCATACATATAAACACATGAATGTATCCCATGTATGCACAAGGACGATGATGATTGGTGACTGATGATGGATTATTATGACTGATGATGATGACGATCACCACGTGATTCTATAGTTTGATTTTGCGAATACTTTCCCCTTTCACAGAATTGTACCCTTTTGAGTCTTTTAGCCATTCTTCTCATTTCAGCCTCAGTTCAGACCCCACAGATAAGTACGGCACATAGTCACCAACTGCACCTATTGTTGGCCTCACATTATTCCCACTGAGTTGCTCTTGCTGTTTTATTGAGTTCAAATGGTGAGTGCTAAAGAAAGCACACTGTGTACTTCAGTTGGGTTGTTTTGGAGATGAGGTTAAGTGCACTTAACCTGTCATCAAATCTGAGACGGTCTAATCTCCTCTCTTAAAAGGCTAATGAATGTGCTTCAGGAGGAAGTTCTATTCTGAACCTGTGCAGCCTCCCTGTCAGAGCAGTACGCTATTGTCAGGGCCGTCTTCATTCAAGTGATTTGACTATTTTTCCAATATTTAACTGTTGACTTAAGCCTACTTGCCTGCAATTAGCACCGGCATAAGATAATTAGGTATTGACTGTCAGCAAGTGTCCCAGGTGCCGCTAAGCTCTGAAACCTGTCAAGTTGTTTTCTGTGATTTCTATTGGGGAAAAAAAGTAAAGGAAGAGGGGAACCAGCTGCAATCTCAAAGAAACACCTGCCATCAGATCGAATGATTGAGCTCTCGGGATTGTTCAGATTCAGAGCTCTCCCCTCGAGGATCTGGGAAACCCTTATCTACGTTTGCTAAAAAAGGAAACAAACAACATACGCCGCCCAGGAGTTCTGTCAGTGTTGGAACAGTCCTTCAGCTCTGATGCCGACATGCAGACAGGGCCCAAGCTCCCCTCACTAAAGTGACCCACATAGTGAATCTGCCAGAGCATCAAAGACCTGATGTAGACTTTACAAGATTGAAAAATGTATAAAGATCACAAGTAAAGAAAGACGGATGTTTAGCAGCATGTATCTTGTCTTACAGTGCATGAAAGTTGGATTGCTTAGACCTGAACTCTGAAATCGCGCCGATACCATCTGATTTATAATGGCTGCAAATAAAGAGGCATGTGGCATGAGTGCCAAAGTTGTGATGAAAGCGAAGGTTGATGGCTTCAAGGTGTTGTGAAAAACCATAGAGGAAGACCAGGAGGAAAGAGTGGGAGGTGATTGATCTCAAAGACATTAGCAAGAGTGCGGCTGTAGAAGATAGCAGCACACACCTTTACATTACATTACTTATTAGAGCTTATATTCCAGCTGAATGTATCATATGCTTATTTATTTTTATGCCTCAAAACAGAAACTGTGATGCACTCATTTAAAATGTTTTGTTTTTATTATGTCTTTAAGTTTTCCTTTCAAAGCCTCTACACAGAGATAGTCTTTGATGTGGGTACAGAAAAGGAGAAGAGGCTTTAGTACAGATTACCAATGAACCAAGTTCAGCAAAGTTCAAGCGAAGTGGTGCTGAGACAGAGGTTGTGACTCTTTGTTGTTGCCAATAACAGTTCTAGCATTTTTAAAAGATGAAGCAATAAAATGTAATCCTCTCTCTCTCTCTCTCTCTCTCTCTCTCTCTCTCTCTCTCTCTCTCTCTCTCTCTCTCTCTCTCTCTCTCTCTCTCTCTCTCTCTCTCTCTCTCTCTCTCTCTCTCTCTCTCTCTCAAGGTCTTTTGAGCTTTTTCACATGGGCTATTTTGGCAAGAAATCAGGACTCTGCTCCACTCAGGTCGGACAGAGTTCCCTCATGCCTTAACCATGGCAGTTTTAATAACATCCACTTGCATCTCTTCTTGTCCATGGGGCTAAGAAGGTCAACTGTGTGCCCTACCAGACTGTAGGTGGTGGGTGCTTCAAGAAAGATTGAAACACATATGTTCAAAAGGATGCAACAAATGTATAATTTCAAAGATGTGCGTCTTGGTTGTCATACGTTAACAAAATCAAGCCTGGCGAAAAATCTGCATAAGTACAAAGGCAAAGAAAACAAAAATGCTGAAAGCAAATATATTGCAATACAAAAAATTGTATTGCTTTGGTTATCATTTTCAATATTTTGATACAACAAAGAATGAAAACACCCCCCACCACAACCGCCTCTCCTCCATCCTCCCATGTGACTTTTTACCCCCACATGTTGGTTTCACAGCTGAGAATTCTATGATAGTTTTTTGGAAATGTCTGGTAAACAAATGTACTACAAAAAATTGTATTTAACGTGCAGTGAAAGTGGGCCTGATGCATTTATGTACTTGCTGGCTAATATAAACTACTTGTGTGCTAACTTGCATTCCCTGGTTGGTTCTTCTTCTTTGCACTTCTCCATGAAAAATATTCCTACGATCACTCCATATATCCTGAATGTATTTAGTGCACCACTCCTCTGGTGCTCGCGTTTGTTGTACGCGCAGTTGTGTTACAATCGGTTACATCAATCACCTTTTGTCTGTACACAATCCCAGCTGGCTGGGCTCCTGAACAGTTTGTCTGACCATGAGCCAATCGCAGTGCAGCGGTACTAATTCTGGGCATCGCTGCCCATTAAACCATTTGGAAACAATTTGTCAACCTCAAATCTCCTACAACACTGCTGTCCGGATCTGCATTCACAAAGACTGACGATTTACAAAGGCGTCAAAGCAGCTAGTGCAGGCACCAATTGAACAAGTGCATATTGTTCTTTTAGGCCAAATACTAACTCTTAGCCCTTCTCCTCCATTTTGCACATTCCTATGAAGGGCTAGAGTGTCAAGTAATTATAGAGACACAGGGGTAGGGTGAAGTGTGAGGGCTAGCTAGCCCTTCAAACAGAAGAGAATGAGATATTTCCAAGAGAAGATGATTCCACTATACAAGATAGCAGCGGAATCTGTTAATAAAGACTTGAAAGTTACATAAAATATTGTGCTTTCTTATTTTAATCCTCTTTGAGTTGTTGTTCAGATAATGGTCCTCCTTTTCATAAAAAAAAAAATGCTATTTGTCTGTGACATATCAGTAGCTTTCAGTCACATTTAAATGTACAGTAACATACCGTCACATCTTTATTATTGTTTGCAATCTCATTTAATGTTGCTCTACCTCCATTTGACGCTGTATGACAACCAGTCTGCAGTCCATCAACAGTGACTTTTTCCAAGCTTTCAGAAACCCTGTCAGAGCTGCTGCAGAGCACCATCAACACACCAATCACTGGCAAAACACATAGAAGCTAATGGCGCCTTCTGATGAGTCAGTGAAGAAGGGGCGTCCTAATTCATCGGAAGAAATCTCAGCTGCTATAACCCTTGGTTCCATGGGCCAAGGATTATAGGGGGAAAAAATAGAATTGGCATTGGGTCTAAGTGACACACACACACACACACACACACACACACACAGCAAGTCCTGTGCACCGCTGGCACTCACCGTTAGCAGGTTGACCAGGTCTGTGTTGGCGTCAATGTTGGGTGGGGTGTTCTGGATGAGTGCGAGCTCCAGAAGGATGGTGTAAAGCTGCTGGGTCTTGGTCAGGTTGACGCGCGTCTTCTCTTTGTCGGCCCAATCCGGCAGTGCCACGTGCACGGCTATGAGGTCCTTGAGGTGCACGCCGAGGATGGGGAATCGGAAGCCCGAGCACTCCGAGAACCGCTTGCGGTACTGACTGTAGTTCCCGCACGATGTCACCAGTTCGATCAGACTGTTGAAAACCTGCAATCGAGTTCATGGTCAGCGTCACAGTGTCTTGTTGTCACTAACCAGGAAGAGGTGTCAGTGCCCTTTGTGACATCACAAAAAGGGCTGACTTCCTGAACTGTGTGATTTGGTACGTACTTTCTGGAAAGTGGTGCAAGCAAGAGTGCTTAAAGATGGATGAGCTGGAGGGATTCTGAGGATTTCCAAGAGAATTTACCCCCAAATTCACACCAAAAGTCTCTGCAGCACGTCTGCGGCACGGAAACCGCTCTGTACGCTCTCACAACAAACGCGTTTCTGAGCGGTGGCGTCCAGCGAAAAAAATAATCAACTGAACTGCTGGTATCATACAAAATGCAGGTATTTAAGTATACCTGCATTTTGTTCATCATAGTTTCATATTTTAAGTGAAATCCGCTTTATTATTTGACAGCCGAACTGAACAGCCGATACGTCACGCTAACGTTTCACAGTAAAATCCAGCACATTGTACATTATGATGAAAATCACCCAGATCCAGCGTGTTTTCCAATCATTGACTTCCTGCCGTTACGATTCAACCTGCTGCCATTGACGCGGTCGGCACGCGTGAAGCGTGAAAAATAGAACAGCAGCGTATTTTTCCTCAGCGACGCTGTTTCACATTTCTGGGACGCATCCCCGCAGGCCTTTTGTGAACTTGCACACTGACTTTAATGGCCGCGATCTGCCGCAGAGCCGAGACCGCGCCGCAGACACTTTGGTTGTGAATTGGTGCTTACTCAGTGGTGCACAAATTTGGACCATATGAGAGCTTTAAAAGGAAATACTGCATGAAATGCACGGAGTAGAGCAGCAGGAAACAACAGGCTTGTCCCACGGGAGAGTCTTTTATTAGATGAGTAAAAAAACATTTTAGAAAACTTTTCTTTTTCACACGGCCTCACAAAATTGTTGAGATGCTGTAACTTTCATTTCAGCTGCGTGTGTCGATCTTAGTTTCAAAAAGCCACTGCGTGGGCGTCACGGGCGCTGATATGGAGTTTGGCAGCTCACACCGAGGAGACAAGGCAGACTGAATCCAAAACTTCACTTATTTGGCTTAAGTTCATCAAGATGATGTCATCACGAGCTCGTGGAAACAAGCTGAGGAGATGTTCACCTTGTTAGTCTCGTTGCTGATGTGCGCCTGCGTGTCTTTGAGCCGAGAGATGGAGCTGTTGCTGAGACCGCCCACCACCGCCATCAGCGTGTTGAAGTTCTGCAACTCCAGCAGCTTCTGTCAACGGAGGAGGAGGAGGAAACATCAGGCGCGAGGGCAAAGGAGTAGACAGCAGAGGAATGTGCTGGACACTGCCGAGGGGAATTTTAGGGATTGCGAAAAGAGGGGGGGGGTAAAGGTCAAAAAATATTTACAGCAGAACAGACTCAGATGGATGCAGGAGGGGGAGAAAAAACCCGGAGCATAGCCAGAAGAGACTCTTGGCACTGTGTTCAACAACTTGCATCTACACAACAAGTCTAATCCGAGCGCGCAAAGCCTGGTACTGGATGTTCTAACCTGCACTGTGTCAAAATGGAGTGCACTCTTTGTGAATGGCAATCCGCAGGGCTCCACGCTGCCCTTCAGCCTGCGCAGTGTATCGCTGAAAATCAATGGGTTGGCAGCTGTGTGGGAGGGCTGCCGGGGGGGATCATTTGATTCCGCTCAGACACCCTTTGGAATAAAAAGGCAAAAGCGGCGTGGAGGGCAAAGCCTCGTTTTTGAAAAGCAGGCTTCTGCCGAGGCAAAGGTGGGACGTGACCGCCGGCAAGGCCTGGCGAGGCTCACCTGTGTCATCGCACAGCTCCAGATGAAACGCAAGCACGCACTCGGGGGCTAGCGGTGATTAATACATCTCTTCATCTCCGGGTTTTCCCGCCCGCACGCAGCCGACGGGCTGATTTGGTGACGCGCCGTGTTCGAGGCATCGTATCAAAGCACCGACGAGAAACTTAATTGCAAAGGAGCTTGTCAGAGAGCGTTGCAGGAGCGCTTGAGCATCTCGCAGAACAGACAAAGCGTGACGAGCCTCAGCCGTCTGTATCGCGATTACCAGCGGGGAGGCACGACGGTACACGACTGGCGCCTCACTTGGGAACCTTCGGGGGATGTCGAGAAGCCGAGGCTGCACTCTGCGCGTCCTTGGAATACATTTAAAAATCAGCTTGAGCACAATTTCTGTCCCCGCTTGTGTCTGATTCCTGCCGTTCGAAGCTCGTCATCTGGCAAGAGATGAACAGCAGGGTTCCCAACAGCCTGTGTCCAAATGCACAAATGTTCGCTCAGTCTGAACGGATGGCACAGTCCAAAAACTAGTCAGGCACACAGTTATCTTTGATTGTTACTGAAGCTTTGTTTTTCCTTTTCTGTGATTTTTTTGTGAACTAAAATCAGTTTAGAAATAATAATAAAACGTCCCAAGTTATTATCATTTTCAGTTGTTTTTGTTTCTCTCTAACTCCAGTGGAGCAGCCTTGCGTGAATAATTGCTCGCTCATTTAACCCTCTTTTCACTTCCTCACTCAGCTTCAAATTAAAACTGACGTATTGCTCGAGATCCTAGATGTCAATGCGAGGTGTGTTGTCACAAACATGGGAAGGATTTAGAGAGGTGACCTAACAAAGGCCAATATCAAAAACTGCATGGTTTAGCACACAGTAAAAGCAAGTTGAGGGAAAAGATAATGATAGATTTAGCTAATTTCTGAGGAGTTCATCACAGGCTAGAGACACAACAGCGCTTAAAAAACAAACATGGGATGAATCCATTCTGACTTGACAAAATCTTTTCATGTCCCTTTTATTAAAATTGATGTCTGTCCCACTATCTCACATCCTTGTCCAACCACTTCATCAATGTTATTGTCACCACTGAAAACTTATATTGGTGAGTGCGAACTCCTCCTTTTGGATGTGTTTGCTCATCAAAAGACCAACCTACTCACTGCACATTCAGCCAATCCAGTCCCTTCATTGGTCAGAGACCGAGCCAGGATGGATGACAATTTTAAACTGTTATTTTAATTGTTTTGTGCAAAAGTCACAATCCTACTCCGCTTGCCAGTTTCCTTCAGCATTTGTCAATAGTTTGTCAAACAAGTCAGGAGTTCTCCCTCCCTGAGGACAGTGACGGATGAGCAGCTGCTGCGACTCCCTGAGCGCCGTCCTGCTGAGGCGTCAGAGCAACGGTGTATTATAACAGGGGGAGGTGGTGAACCCTGCCAAGGCCCTGCTCAATAAATTATGAGTGACAGAAGAGTAGGAGGAGACAGTAGCCAAACTCTAACCACGCAGCGGGCAATAGGGATGAAAATGAGTTGGTGGTTGCTTGTTTTCTGGCTGACTGAGGCTCCCTGTCGCCAAAAAAAATGGGTGAAATGTCTCACAAAGACATGACAAACTGTCTGGCAGAACAAAACTAATTATATTATCAGGATGAAATGGCGTAACGGAAAGCCAGGATGCTCCCCGAAGGGCTGTTCCTGCCAGATAATGAGCTGCAGATACATGTGCGGTCAACCATATAAGGCAGCAAGAACCACAGCAGGCAAAAAAGACTGGCAGCTTTACCTCGGAAATTATGTGGGGAGACAAGATTAGGTTAAGATTAGGATTAGCGGCATTTTGGCTGCGCACATCTGTGGGCAGGCTGTGACAGTGCAGCAGTCAGACGTCTGACTGAGAAGCGTGAAGTCAAACGCTCCGGTGAGACTAAGATGCATCCCTGCGACTGATGAACTTCATTTACTCCCTAATTTGAAACTGCAGGTCTGCCCTTGTTTTCAAATGTTAAGCAAACCATTTAAACGCCTACTAGACACATTTAAGCGGAAAACTTCTGTGCTTCAAGCTATCAGTGTGTCTGGCTCCCCTCTCATCTCACTCGCTGTTTTACATTTTTTAATGGAGCGTTTCAAACGCGAGGAGAGGAGGGCTGCCCTTAAAAACGCTGCTGAAATCTCAAACACTTGAGTCATCCTCGGACTTTCAATAGAGGCTCTTAATTCAAAGTGCATCTGCACCGTAAGCATTTCAGCAAGCCGGTTTTGCCGACACACTGAGCGCCTGCTTCTAACAGAGCTGTTAGCTGCACCGTGTCTAAAAAAACAGAATAAATCAGCTCCGGTCCCCCATTAAGCATAACTTCAGGTTGAAAATCTAAATTCCACTGTTTGGTATTCCTTTGCTCTGAACTAGTGGATGCTTTCCAACCGGCCGTGCCTGTGAGCCACGCCACCTGCAACCACTTCTCCACTGATTGCTCTAAGATGTGTCACTGAATTCCATCAGGCCAACGGGAAGTGCACCCGTTATGTTGGGAGCAACAAAAAAGCTAATTGTCCCTTTTCTGTGTAACTTATTCCCAACATTTTATGTATTTTTTATCTATTGTCCACTGTTGCTAAAAGCCCACAAACGTCATCAATAAAAGCAAATGAGTCACCGCTCTAACTCAAGTGTTCCCCAGGCAGCAGCATTCTCTGTAATGTGTTTTAACATGACACCTCTAAAGCAAGGATGCAAATTATCGATTAATTCATTAATCGCTAGTTGATTGACCTCATCAATCAATTAACGATTAATTGATGAGCAGCAATCTTTTTTCCTGAGAACATAAATTTCACAATGAAAAATGTGTCAGGAACACATTATTTAACCCTTAACTAATGTTGAGGGTCCAATGTGACCCATTTTTACATTAGAGAACAGTAAAAACACCCTAAACATTTATCCTCTGAATTTAAGTTGACTTCTAATGGGTCACATTTCAACTTTAAAAAAAAAAGGAAAAAAATAAAAATAAAAAATTGTTTCAAAGTAACTTGTTCTAGGTATATTATGACCATCACAGTATCTACAGGTGAATGCCTCTTTAATGCCACTACACTGTTATAATGATATCAACTGCCCGTGTAAAAAATGTTCAATTAATTGTGACTAATTTCATTTAATCTACTAAATTTTTAATCGACAATTAATCGATAATCAATTAATTGTTAACATCCCTCCTCTAAAGCCTTTTTAAATGAAACCTTTTTTTCTCAGCTTAAATATGGATGCACAGGTCATGTGACTGAATGAAGGGTCCTGACTTCCTCTGCTGCCACTCTGAACACCTGAAACGAGCGGTCGTCTTCAAACTTGGCCAGCAAACTGTGTGATGAGCCCTGATGAGCGACGGACCTGTGCCACTCTGATGAAGTGGGAGATAACGGCGGCTCTCTGCGGGGCCGTCGGCTTGCTGAGCACCATGAGCTGGATCCACTGGGAGACACTGTTGAAGAGGGTGATGAAACGCTCCAGGATTGGGTTATCCACCGTGCAGCCGTGCATCACGAAGCTGTGGTAGTCCTGAAACTAAAGCAAGCAAGCGTCATTCTTTACTTCATTGTTTGAATATTGGAATTAAATGACAAGACACCTAGATCTTAAAAAAATCACAAATGATGTTCTCACAAAGACACAGGCTCATCAACAGCAAAATCATCATCATTTTGGTTCAAAGGGTTAAATTTTACTTGAAGACAGAACAAGTCTTTAGTTTATGACCAGTGGTGAACAAAATCATCTTCACTCGCCGGTTCTGTGGAATTACTGATACTGAGGCTACAATTGTGCAGTCTGAGTATGTTGCTTTTACGAGGAAGTGTGTGGGGTGGAGTCCTTCTGTGAGTGGCCTGTACTTAAGATACAAAGTTAAACTATTGCAGGGTCTATTTCCTGGCCTTTTAGAATTATTGCTTGTTCAAAGGGGAGGTGGGCTTCTAAATCCACGATTTGGGTGTTTAACTGCACAGTTTAGGTTTTCTGAATGAATGATATTCTCTTCTTATGTTATTATTATACTTACAAAAATGAATAGATATATTGCCCCTGCACTTTCTCGTATTTAATCTGACCAGGAAACTAATTTTCAGTTTAGGCAAGTCAAAACTAATTATCCCATCATAATCTGGGACAACCGTGACATTTACATCAGCAGAAACTGATTCACTGCTTTTCTTTTATAATAAAAGGGTAAAATGACCACAGTTTTTAATATGAATTCCTGGCAACAGCTATAAGCTTGATCAAGTGCACCTAAATAACAACGTTGATAGTTTGAGAAGGTCACAGCTCTTTAGGATGACTGCAGTCACACTCACCAGGATCTTGCAGAAGGACTTGTATTCCAGGTAAGTCAGGTGTTCAGCCAGTTCGCAGGAATCCAGGTGGTCAAACAGCAGTGACATCTTCCTCTTTTTGGACACCGAGGGGACACGCTGGGTCACCTGGCGTTTCCATTTGTATGAGGGCCTGATAAGCAACAGGAAGACACACGATTACAGAAAGCTTTGCTTCTCTGACATCCCTCAAATTTGTTCTGGCTGCAGGTATTAAAATTCTAAAAGAGAAAAACATTGTGTTGTGTCTGCAACCATTAAACAGCATGGATCCAATAAAAGACAAGTAGAACTGCTGAGGCAAAGAACAACGTGGCAGATTTTTCTATAAAATGCAGCACTGCACTGCATTCCTGGAGGCGCATTCCTCCATTTGCAAAGCAGCTGCAGAAAGTCACACACACGCTCCATAAAGCCTCCTCTTTCATGGAACATAAATGGCGCACTGAGCTCAAACAAGATTTTTTTTTTTTTTTTGGCAGAGAAAAAGGAGAAGTCGGTGACCCGGCGTAATGCAGTCCAGCAATGTCTGACAACAGGCAAGGAAAGGGCATGCTGACATAATCAGCCACAGACGGAGAAGCTCATCCATTCATTCCGTCGACAAAAGCCTTTTGGCGAGCCGAGTCACTCACACGCTGTCAAGGTCAATGAGCTGGCTCTGCCGCTCGTTGCCCTCGGTAGTCAAGAGGTCTTTAAAGTCTTTGATCTGGTCAGCTAGCTCCGGGTTCAGATTGAACTCTGCTGGAAACTCAGAGATCCAGTACCTGGCGGGCAACAACAAAGGGGCGAATAAAAAGGGAGGCGGGTGGAGGAGGGGATACAGCAGGGAAGTGATAGTCTGTCATGCAGCACAACACCCGTTCTATGAATCAGTGGTTTACTGCCATGATATACAGTAGAAATGATACACTACAATATGCAAAAGCATTCCAGTTTAAAATGTAATAGTAATAGAGTAGAATGAAATTGCTCACTTGACAAGGTGGCATATTTTTGTCCGCCGCTCAGCATTGCAACCCTCATCTTGAGATCTACCGCAGCAGTCAAGGTGCAACATGTAACCAAAATTCCAAAGTGTCAGATAAGCTGTCATGTTCAGCAGAGAGCTGAAAGAAAAGTGTTTTCAAAGGCAACAGGAGTCTGAGATGAAAACAAAATCTAAAATGGAAGCTTAAATAGGGAACAAGGAAAAACAATCTTTTTAATATTCTCTCTTTAAAAAGCTAAAACACAAGAAAAATCTGCTGCACATTTCAGTCCAGGAGTCGCCTTTACCCTAAAGACATACCAAATAATACGACTTTGGTGATATACTGTCCTCATGTACTGCGTTATACATAAATATGGCACAACAGCATTGCAGGATACTTGAGCACGAGGTTCTTCGCCATGTCTGTGGAAGGGATGTACCAAGGCTGCATCATGAGAAACATGCGGACCAAGTAAGCGTCCTTCAAAGTGCCGCCCTCATCTGCGGGAAGGAAACATCTTAATCACTCATAGTCACTCATCGCTTGGAAGACGTCTTCACACAGGAATCACCATGTTTCCTTGTATGTATTTTAATTGGCTCACTTCAGGACTAATCTAATTGGGTGGACTACAGAGAAATGACCGACCGAAGGCTTGGATGCAGGCTTCGACCAACTCGTCCACCGTGGCCGACTGCTCCGATAATATGGACTCCATCCTCCTTCACTCGTCTGTTTTCTCTCGCTGCTTCCTTTACTCCTGCTTTGCCTCTGCCACGTGAAACTGCACATGAAAGGAGATGAAAAAGAGAGCAGCGGAAAAAGCAATTATGAGGCGTGAGGAGTGAAAATGAAATTCACAGTAGACGGATGCTGCTGCACGTTGCGGAGCGAGCACTAATTGGCTGAGCTTTCGATATTGGGTTTTAAAGATCACAGCAGTTTCGCAATTTACATAGTGCTTCAGAGCTATCACATGGAAAAATTACACTGTAAATCCAATGTTTTACATGGGATTAATGTGATGAATTTCTGGTCAAATCCAATATTGTCATATGCATGAAACATTTCTACATTTACACATCAGTTTTAGACTTTTAATTTCGTTGACTTATTTAAATTTAAGGGTTAACGATTTTGATGCTGCTGTTTATTAAAGTCGGATTAAAGGGATTTTAAAATTCAGGCAAGATTTACTGAGTCAGCTTTTAGCCTTCTTTCGTACATGGCAGAAAAATTGCTCAGTGTTGATGGATGTTTAATCTTGATGTAGTCATTCATCACAGTAAACCGTACGAGGGGGACAATGGCATTTAGCACTGATGCCTCACAGAAACGTTACCTTTGACAACTTGACAGGTTGTAGATTGCGGAGGCTCCTCTGAGCCGGATGCATTTTCTTAGAACAAAATAAGTGCCAGGCGTGCAACTGACAGGAAACCACAATTTATTATCTAGTATTGCTGGAGTACGCCACAACACATGGAAGCCTGCAAGCAGCAGAGGCACGATAGCCAGTACTTTGACATGCTGGGCGGATGATGTTTTTAAGTTCTGTTGCAGAAATGACATACAAAATAAAGTTGCTATCTTTGTCGCTTGAGTGAGTCCCAGCTGCGGGGATCCATGGCAACTGCAGCCCAGTCACATAATACCAGTATGTGCACGTCATGCACCTCCACACACAAAGCATGAGGACATAAGTGTAATTGGAAGTGTAAGATATGCCTGAGTGAAACAGTCAAAACCTTTTCTTTCTTGTTTTTAACCCTCACTGTGTTCATTGCGTCAGACAGGTTGATGGACACTAATCCTTCATCTTCCTCATATAGACCGCAGCTCAATGTCCCGGCATAAAACGAGGCCTGGGACATTTCAATTTACCGCCGTCTTGGTACTGACGAGCGTGACTCCCGATGCCGCGTCGTCGGACAAACAACACATTCCACTGCAGCAACACTATGGTGTGATTCCGCAGCCAACTGTATGAAGGGGTGTGATGGGCGTATTCATCCATTGTGCCTCGGACAATGAAGCCTTCGATTGTACTGTCTGTATTGCCAGGTGGTGGGCGGACACACTCAATTACAGGCTTCACAAGTTGTATTGGCCACACGCGCGCGCGTGCGTGCGTTTGCGTGTGTGTGTACACACACACGCAAACGCACACACATTTTCTGATGAATTGGAGGCAAAAGCAAAGACAATGGGGGGGTACGACTGAAAATTCAGCCATGACTTGCACAGCATTGGTGAGTGAAAGCCACTGTGGTAATGAGCCGAGGTGGCTGTGGTCTAATTATATCTAAATCGGCCGTAATAAAAATGATGCGGTGAGATCGTGCAAGGATAAGTTGAAAGCACACAGCAGACAGTGGTGTGCTGTTTGATAGAAGTAGTATTGTCAAAAAGAGCAAGGACAAGAAAATGTTCCTCGGAGGCACTCTGGTTACTAAAGGACAATGGCTGCGAAAGTGAGGTAGAGATATTAATTGGTTTTTTTTAAACAGAAATGTCCTTTTTTTTTAACTTATTCTCAACTTTCCAACACAACAGCCTTACAGCTACAAGACAGACTATTCAGCGTGTATTGTTATCTATTATAGATCTTTGCTGGAGTTAGAGTAACTCTGGCAAACGACTTGGTACATTTGCTGAGTTCTTGGATTCTTTCCACATATTCAACTGGTAAATAACCCACCGACAGTGTTTGTGTAAAGAGGAGGCATGAATGCATCAACCTTCTGTCTAAGACCTTCTGGGTTTTGCGACTGTTAGCTTGGGCATGTTGCTAACAGGCGCTTAATGCAAGTGGCGATGTTGGCCACACGTGAACACACTGTGAATGTGCACAACAACAAAAGGGTCATGGAACCAATGAAAAAACAACAACAACACAGCAAGATGGATGGGCAAGACTTCAGAGTTGCTGTGCAGGGTTACTTGAGCACCTTTTGGTGACAAAGCTTCAACGTTTAAATGCTAGCGTGGCTCAGAAAAGTCTCTGCCTCTCCTGAGGATCCGAAAAAACACTACTTCCACGCAGGCAGCGGCGACCTATCCTCCAGCAGGGAAAAGATAGATGAGGGATGGCGACAGCGCCACCTTGACAAAGGTTGCGTCTACTTCTGACTGCGGCACAGGCTGTGCCCATCTCGAAGATAACGCGCGGTCATCCATCATGCGGCTGACAGGGACTCGGTGCTGCCACTTGGGGAACAGTTCACTTTGTGCTGTCGTGGTTTTGTTGCATGTCTTCAACCATTTTTTTCTTCCATCATGTGTGTTCTCATTACGTGACGCAGTCATGGAGCTCTAGCATGAACTGGTTGCCAGTTAGCAGAGCCATCGATCACAGTGGGGATAAAGGGACATTACCGGGTGTCTGGCCAATCCTGGTCATGGAAACCTAACAGTCTGCTGCCAGTCTAACAGACACTAACATGTCACAGCATCTCTCTGCACGTACAGTATCCACAAGTTACAGACAATCCAAAATGTAAATGACCATTACCACATATATGTACAGTATGTATATACACTGTATTTGTAAAAAAAATAATAATAATAAATACATATACTTGTGCTCTAGTGTTTACAGGTTTTACAGTGAGCAGCAGCTGTGTGGAGGAAAATGCCTTGTTGGCGTCTAAGCTCAGGATGATCAGTCTGGTTGAAGACCATATGAAGGCAACTGTAACTGAAATAACCACTGGTTATAACCAAGGTATCCTCTCTGAACCTTGAAGCAGAATACATATAGATAAACCCTCATTTATCCCTTTTTTTTTAGAAACCTGTTACGAGCAAGGTGGATGAAAGTGGCCAGTGAGTGTATTTACTGCACAGGACATTTGTTCTTATAAGCATTTAATCCATTCTAATATGCTGTTTGTTTGTACGTTTGTTCGTTCGTTCATTCGTTTATAATGAGCCTGTTAAAGATCAATTTAAAACACAATTTCAAGGTTGAGAATCAGCTATTATGTAACGGAAACAGATGACCTCACTACAGTTGCTATGCCAAGAAAACACTGCAAACAAATGGGAAAAATATGTGGTCACTCAAAAAATACATTTAATGATAAATGAGTAAAAAAGCAGAGGAGGACCAGCAGGAACAAACTGATTAGGAGGAGAGTTGATGGAAACGACTCCTGCATTAAGTAAAAAATTATTTTTACCTGATTAAAGCTGCATTTACCGCAGCACTAGAGACTGACTACTAACTCTCGAACTACATGAAAGTTTTTTAGTGCAGCCAGTCCGGCTCAAGGCAAGTTTGACACTGGCGTTTCAATGATACTAATGAAGGACCTGTATTAGCTGCTTCTACAGCAAGAGGTGGTGTCTTGTTGATATATGTATATATATGTATACATACATATATACGTATATATATATATATAAACATATATACACACACACACATATATATATATATATATATATATATATATATATATATATATATATATATATTCCTTTTCCTGCACCTTTCTTTTCTTTTTAGAGACTTCAGCACCTTCATCTTAAAGGTCCCATATTATGCTGTCACAGAAGACAGCATATTTAGCCCTCTGTTTACAGTCTCTCACAAGAAATTGTTTCTGCTATAACTTCTTAGGCGATGGCTTTCTTATTAATTTCATGTCAGGTTTGCAAGGGAAGAAGAACAAAGTGGTGTGTTGCCTGAACCTGGGAGAGGTATAAATAAAGCATGAGTGAACTTTGAGTGACATCGCAAAGGTCACTTATGACATAGCTAATTTCCACATATGCATGTTTTAGCAAAGAGGTTTTGAACTCACTGTCAAAAGCTCCGTGTCAAGGGAGCTTACGGTCAAGCTTCACACTCTGGATCAATTCAATATTTCAGGAGAAGGACAAATAGCAGTTACAAAACATTCGCAAATACAATTGTAAAAGATTTTGTGAGTTTTAAACAGTTAAGTTTTCTCAGTATTTTTGTGTTTTATTTTGTGGGGGTTTTTTGTCATCAGGCAATGCTGAATGGACCCGCCAGTAAAAGGCCAGACCATGCAGAGAAGCAGGACCTTTTAAATTGACTCAATCGCTGATTAATGATGAGACAAAATGAACCACAGAGAAATATATCCACTGTGCTATTGATATTCCAATAACCTACCTATTTCTAGGCTAGTTAATACCCAGAGTGAATGCATGGCCACCAAACAGCCATTGATTTCACTATATCCTCTCTCTAACTGGCGATTGGGTAAAACAAGATTGATTGAGCTCGTGCAGATGTGGCCACATTAATTTACTCCGAGTGGCTATTGGCATACAGTCTGGTCAATGGGCCTTTCAAAAACTTCAGTGATATTGACATGTAGTCCATTTTTTGTCATCATGTCTGTGGCTGCTTTGAGAATTGTTTGTTTTTTTTGTTTGTTTTTTTACAATAAATTGATTTCTGCACACTTCAAAATGTGGTTTTCTGGCAGATCCTGTGGCTGTAGATACATCTAGAATGAGATCAATTCCGCAGTGAATACAAACGACTGAATTTCGCACCATCGCGCCATTTTGCCCTTAAAACAAAACCTCAAAAAAAAAACACTTCCCATTTTTAACACACACTCACCCTCCTCACTCCCATCCAACACCCCCTAGTTTGTTGCAGGAAGTCGTAGCAGGAGTGCTGAATGATGGGACGGATATAGTTCTCCAGAGGGGCCCCGCGAGCTGCCGGTGGCAGGCCTCTATTTACAGACTGCAGGGTACCGAGAGCAGGAAGGGGAACATTTCCCTTTCCCTGGACACGCAGAATGCCACGGCGGTGGGGGGGCACCGGCTGCAAACTGAGATTAGCAGCTACATTTCTGGGAGGTGGTGGGAGGGGGATTGGGGGCACAGGAGATAAAGGGGAGGACCGGGAGGCAGGAAGACAGCGCCGCCTCGATTTGGCCCGGTCAAACATGGAAAAAGGTTGCAGGGAAAAAAGATCAAACAGTGCGGAATGTTGATAATGGAAAAGTGGAAGAAGGAGGAGGGAAAAGGAATTTTTAAAAATCATATGCGGCTCAAAGCACTACTTGAAACGCTCCACATGAGGCATGCAGGGCTTAAAATAAAAGGAAGCTAAAAAAAAACAATAAAGAAATCAACAGGTTTCACATCACAGTTGATATTTTTTAACATCCGACTCGCCCTCTCCAAATACCCGCGCTATGACCACCACCACCACCTAAATTGAACAAAAAAAACCAAGTCAGACATCCAGTTGCACACTCTGACATCTCAACTTTCGGCTCCTCTCAAACACAACAATGGATTATTGTGTCAGCCTGTTTTGGTGCTTTGTTTAGAGTCTTCCTGTCCCAACGTCTGTCCTCTCAGCAGATGTGAGAGTTTGCTTCATAACAACTACAGGAAGGGCGTGCCGGTGCACCCAGCGAGAAACACCCGAGCGTCAGGGACGACACAGATTTGCTTAAACCTCAAAATTTGGGAAGTTGATTCTTTTTTTTCTTGCACCTTTCTTCATCTTTCATCTCACTGGGAGCTTTCTCCTCCCATTCTTGCTGCGCGATGAGCGCAAAGCCACATGGTGCCTTTTGCAAAAGAGTGAAACGCTGCCTCTCAGGTCTCACGGCGAACGCTCAAACCGCCATCGGGAATCTTTTTCTGTTTTTCTGCAAATCAAAAAAACCTCACTTCCTGTTGTTTCTAAGTGTTTCACTTCAAACAAATTCCATGCTGTGACATTTGCGGGCCAAATATTATATTTATATCTGTCTAAGTAGAGCATTTCATTCTTTTTTCTTTATTTTTTCTTTTTTTTGAAAAAGAGACATGCGAATAGATTTTTGAAATAAAATTGCCAAAACCAAATCTGTCGTCTATTTGCTGGGAAGCAATGTGTTACTTTCGTGTCTGTACAGTCAACATCCTGCACAATATCAGTCCTAAAAACCCAACTTGTTTTCAGTATTTCTGCTAAGCCAAGCAACGCTAACAGGCTGCGGGCTGCCACATTATCAATCTCTAAATCTCTCCGTGAAGTGCATATTATTTTTTTTTAAACAACGCTGTACTTTGAACTTTGTTTTATATGTAAAAAATATATAAAATCCTCTAAGCTTTTAATAAATCCTCAAATGAAAGATACCAACGCAGAACACGATGATCAAATTTTCCAGAGGAGTTTTCCAAAGCAATCCCCGTGCAGACGTAAGCCAATTACATCACCCGGAGGCACCAGAACTAGTGCAACTGAGCAGCCGCAGGGCAGCGTCCACCCAGAAACAGCTCGTACTTACGACCAAACGCACAGTCACGCCTGGGCCTTTTGTTTCCCTGCAACTCTCACTATCGAGGAAACGCATGCGGTTCATTAAAAAAAAAAGGCACATTCTGTGCGACTGGAGACTAATTTACCCTCAACTATGTTTATCTGCTCAGCTTCCTCCTGCCTGTCACTGCTGCACTCAGCGAGCCGCACGGTGCTTTGCATTGCGCCACCGCTGGTTTCAAGTGATCTCTGAAAGCAAGGAGTTTTGCATTCATTCAGCGCGGCGAGTCACTTCATTATCCCCGCAGGCTGTTCAAGCTGTGTTATCGAGGGCTGGTTCCTGTTTATGTATTCCTCCCCGACGCAGCTAGCATCCCCGAGCAGAGCTTAAAAAACCCCGCAATTTCCTGCAGACGTGAGGCTCTGTTCATTTTGCGCGTTCAGAAAAAGGGACTCAAACGATTACAAAGTGCTTAAAAAAAAAAAAAAAAAAAGAAGGCCAAGGATGAAAACAAATGGAACAGTAATTTTCTTTTTCTTTTTTCAATGCAGGTGCAAAATACCGAGAACTTGCAACTTCTCGATTCCTACTTCTGAAAGCGAGGCACGCCCAACAACTGAAGGCAGGAAGGGACTGAAATAGACAGAGAGATTAATTAATCACGCCCATGCAATTACTAGCCTGCCTTATTTACCCAGATTGGTATAATGACTGCATCTGAGACAGGACCGCCAGTGACTACCGTGATTTAACACCAGCCACCGCTTGATTTATTGCTCCGTTACTCGAATACCTCTCTCTCTCTCTCTCTCTCTCTCTCATCACACTTTCCAGCAATGCCTTTAAAAGGATAGGGGAGCTGAGTGCATTAAGAGAACGCCATTTTTTTTTACAAGGGCTGTGGCCTTTAATGGGTGTGGAAGAGGTGGAAGAGGTGACAGAGGAGCAGAGAAATCGTGGCGGGGCAGAAGGAACATTAGAGAGAATGTCAGCTTAACCTTTGCTAGATCGGAGAGGAATGTGTGACCTGTGTTAAAAACGGCAATTACTCCAAAAACAGATGACATAGTGAAATATTAGTCAGGCATTGGTAAATGCTGGCCAAATTAACGTGTCAGTGCAGCAAGGGTCTTTAAGTACCTAATATAAATATAATTGCTACTAATATTATTTCTGCTTATGATCAGTTATCTACACTGCCGATGATCATATCTGAGTTCTACTCAATCATGACAGCGGTGATATAATTTATTCCTTATATCACCGCTGTCATTGTTCTACCTGATCACCAAAAAGATAATTTGAGATAACAATTGGTTCATTTCTGCTTTAAGAAAAGCTGAAGAAATAATCATGATAAAATCAAAGTCTGAAACTGAAAATTGCAATCCTTACGTCCAAAACAAGTAAATAAGATAAGCACGGCGAGTTGAAAAATGCTTCCAAAATGCACAATGTGCCATGCAGTGCGGCTGGGAGGCCATGTGGCGCGACCGTGATGAAGGTTCGTTCACCAAGGAGGGCAGTTGTCACTTGTCTCTGACTGAGAGTCCTCGGCGCCAAGTGAGAAATGTGGCCACAGGTGAGGAGAGCAGCTCAGGGGCCGCAAAGAAATAAATGGACTCAGCCGACGGCAAGTGAGATAAAAGCGGAGCGGGCACTGGACCGTTGTCTCCGATCATGGCAAACATCCAAAAGCGCACGTGCCAGCCTGTCAGCTCGCTGCAATTATCGAGCTCTGTCTCTCTCCCCCTTCGCTAAGTCTCACTGTTCTGCTCTTGTTTTTACTCTTTCTTCTCTTCCTCTTTCCGCCTGACGGTTCTTCTCCTCTGCCGGTCCTTATGTGTTGTGGCGGCGCCTCGGCGCAGCACATCAAGCTGTGGCTGGCTTTTCCGATAAAGTGCAACGCTGCTGCGGGTTTGAGGTGGACGAGGCAGACGCCGGCGGTGCAGAACCGGCACGAGTGAGCTGCAGCAGCGGAGGAGAGCTAGAGGAGTATTCATGGCCTCTTTTGATTCCTGCACTGCACATCTCGCACCGGCCTGCTGAAACAAACTTGTTGTCGGACGCATTCTCGTTGCAAGCGACAGATTTGAATGTGTGGGCACGGCACGTATGATAGCTGACGGTAGCAGACATCCCTTTGCATCCTGTAGCTCAGATCTGCATGAGAAAGTCGCCACATGAAAGGCTTCAGCAAGCATCGGACCGTGCTGCATTGCCAAAACTGAAAAAGTTAAAAAATGTTTTTTTTGTCTCTCGCCTGTCAATTATCTCTCCAAAAATGAGGAAAGTCCTTCACCACTTTTGTTTGAAGCAGAAAACGTGTTCTAAAACACACACGTCCAAAACACCGCTCTTTGTGATGTCATGACACGTCACTTGTACCTCCTGCCAAACACGTGGAAGAGTTAACAAGGCATCGTTTTGCATAGGAAGATAAAAAAAAAACAAATATTTTTGCACAAGGCTGTAAAACAAAGGGCTACACCTGCTGTTTCCTGGAGTTGCACAGTGTGTTTTGGAAAATCTGGATGTGCCCGAGTCTTAACACTGGAGCCCATGCTAACCTCAGAAACCTTATAAAGGGTATGACATGGGACCTTGAAGATGCCCAGACAGGCACTGATGTACTTCGCAGCATTACAAGTCAAATCCTACCCGTTTGACACACAAACGCAAAATCCGAGTCCGGCAAGTAATCAGCAGCCGCCAAACACTCAAAGACGCCTCCTAACCCCCGGCCGCTCTGGGGGCGGTGAGAGGAAATCACCTTGAATCACCGCAATCAGGCAGCTGCAGTCAGCCAGGGAGCAGGTAATGAAGGGGCTGGCTGCATGAAAATAAAGCAGGCGGGCGAAGACTGACCTCCCCAGTTTAATTCAGCAGCCCCGGCCAACTCACAATGAGCTGGGAGCCGGCCTAGATTGTTGTTCTCCAGTCATGGAGAATTATCATCGCCATAAATGTACTCAGAGGTTATTAACCGAGACCGCTCATCAGAGAGGCGCTTGACGGATACCTCAGCCGTGAAAGGATGCACCAGCGGGTAGAAGAAGGTTCCGCTCGTCTGGCCTCATGGTTACATTTGAAACGTGAACACACTTTTGTTTACCAACGCTGAATTAATGTACATGACAGACTGAGGCACTCCCCTAGTCCAAATTTAGGATCAGGACCCGCTCATTCCATTGTGTGAGGAAGGTGGGCGGAGGGGAGGTGGGGGCTGCTGCTCATGCCATTACTTGGACTGTACTAGATGTCTGAACCAGCAGCAGGGCACAAGCCTTATCTTCGGCAAATCTGAGCAACACAGTTCTGTTGCCAAAGAAAGTGGCGCAATCATGACAGTGTTTTTGAGTCAACACAAAATTCCCAGCAACTCTATGGTTGATGGTGCAAGAGAGGCGCACACGCTCGAGCTTGCCTGCCTTTGCAGCACAGTGGCATACGCTTGAAAGTAGTGTGCAATTATATGGAAGGTTAATTCCATTCTATTCTTAACATTTCAAAAGTGTGGTCAACGAAAATAAAGTAATGGCAAAAAAAAACAAAGCCACGTGACACACGTGGCGCGGTTCTTTAACATACAACACATAAAATAAGGAGCAGGTTTGTCACCAAACGTGCAACTTAGCAAAACGGTTCCTACCTCTAGAGTTTGAAGGGTCCCATTGCCGCGGGAGCCAGGATGCCAAAAGCGAGATGGGAGAGCCTTCACATCACCAGCACCGCTGCCGAACTCAAAGCGCCCGCTGGGCTCCGGGTGCGGACGTGGAGAAGACCGAACCAAGACCGACTCCCAGGAGGAGGAGGAGGAAGAGGAGGAGGAAGAGGAGGAGACGCACTCGGCTCTCCCTTCGGAGTTGATACCGAGTTTTCTCGTCGATAACGAGGCGGGCTGTACGCGCACGCGTCCTCTCGACAGCACAAGTTGTGGATGCGATGCGGTGCGTGCGTGTCGCCGCGGCGCGCATGCGGCAGTGCTCAGCTGGAACCGCGTGCCAGCCATCTGCTCCAGCTCCAGCTGCGCGGCTGACACCATCCCACTGCAGAGCTACAGTCCCGCCTATTGGTCGTATCACAGCAGCGCCACACGCTGCTCACCCACACGCGTGCGCGCGCGCGCGCGCGCCTTTACGTGTGACTGCTTCACGCGCAAACCTGCGGTAAAGTGGCTCCTCGTAATTGTCGAGGCAGCGCCTTCGAAACCAACTGGTGTAATGCTTAGTGATGGAGCGCGTGCTTGAGCAGGGAGCCGCTCGAGAGAGGGATGGAGGCATTCTGTTAATATTAAAAATGATTGATCATATTTTATGATATTTTATGGTGAATGCGTATACTTAATTGCCGTGTAGTGAAAGGACTTCAACCTGTTGCTGCAGTATTTCACACGTCCACCCTCAACGTCACATGTTGCATTGAGGTCCTCCGCAGTTAAACCAACGTGGATCGCATTTTCTTCTCATTTTTTTTAATAAACGCGTACATTTGGCCAAGGAGGTACTCCATGTATGTTTTATTCAACAAGACAATTCTTATTTGCAGGAGCCAAGTTCAGAAATGCGTATCTTTGTCAGTACACGTTTCAGGTACATTTTAACTGTTGCTTTAAAATCAATCGAATCAATTGAATATGTGCTGCTACTCAAATAATGACAGAACATCTATATCATATTGTTCATGAAGTTGCCTTTTTACCATGTACTCTTATTGTACGGAACCGTGGAGGTCATTATCTTTGGTCTGTCGTAAACAATCGCCCAAAACATAAAACACATATTTCTGACAGTCAGTGAAGTTCACACACACTAGACCCGCCCTACCAGGAAAAGGTGAGGTTCTCTTTTTTTTTGCCCAAAAAGCCTTAGCTCCACTTTCGATTCATTACTATCATCCCTATAAAGCAGACACAACCGTAAATGAGATTGATTCTTTTATTTAGCAGGATCTCTAAAACTCTTTCCTGATGGTTAGTTTCCTTTTTGTTGGCGAATTATAGCTGACTGTGTGCTTGTCAGAAACAAATGACAGAGAACAAAAAACTCTGTTGTTGCTGACATTTTTGCAGATATTCCGATTTTACATTAGATCACTGGATATAAAATCGTACGATTTATTTAAAATTATATGTATCTAGACAGACATTGTGTATATGAAATGATATTTATCTGAGAAGGATTGATCTTACAGTATGCATGTTTTCAGGGGAAAATGTGTTGTTGCTGCTGTTGCTGCTGCTGTTGCTGCTGCTGCTGCTGCTGCTGTTTATAAATATTTCTTATCCGTGGTGGAACCAGAAAGCAAAAGAACAGGAAGTAACGGTCAAATCTGCTCAACATTTCATCTCAGCAACAGCTACAACATCTGTTTCCTGGAATGGCCAGCCAAGAAGTGGGGGATTTACTGGATGAGTGTATCACAGCTTTGGAAACATGTCAACAGCCCACACAGCCGAGCGCAGAGGACACGCAGCACTGCCGCAAGTGCAAAGGTTGGTCGTTAGATGGTGCTATTTGCCGACTTTTGTTCAGACGCAGTGGGGCAGCGAAAAGCAAAAAATCGATTGCAACAAAACAAAAGCTTATTTGATAGTATAATATAATTTGAAGAAATTATTTTAGAAATCTACATTAATATGTCACTAGTGACTAAGTAAAATATTGAATGAATGTTTCTAATTGCCACAGCAGATAAGCCTGGTGACAACAGCGTGTTTACCTGTAAAATCCTAAATACAAAAAATATTGACAATAAGAGCCACAACCATCACTTTCTGTTTTAGGCCCAGACAGTGAGCAGTCTTCATTCAGTGATTTATTCCACATTTGCGATTGACATGCACATACGCACACGCAAACGAAACAATAACACAAAGGGGGCAACTAGCACGACCTTGGATTAGAAAGCAGCACAACGTCACCCACACTTGTCTGAAAAGCGGCGAGAAGAAGTTGCAACTTAGACTTGTTCCTCATTGTGTTTCACTTCCTGTTTCGCTCATTTTAATAAATAACGAAACACAATTCTTTCATCCAGACTTGTGTCCAGAACTGGCTTCTCTCCTGCAAGAGGCAGTGGAAATGAAGTGGCCCTTTGCGCCAGAGAAGTGGCAGTACAAGCAGTCGCTCAGTGCCAGTGACAAGACCAACCTCAACGACCTCATCGCCAAACACATTTCTCCGCTGCTGGTAAACGCAACACTTCAGGACACCTCAAGTTCTCCTGGTTGTGTCGACTTGCAGTTACAAAAAAGGGTCCTCTGTGTCGCCAGGCTCTTTTAAAGGCTTCCATCAGCACTCAGGAGCCACACACCTCACTGGCTGTTGTGTTCTTAGTCGACCGCTTCCTTTACTGGGCGGACGAGTCCAGCCGGCTGCTGAGGATAGTCAAGTTGCTCCACAGGCTTCACCCTGGCACTCCAGTCGCACCACAGCTGGTCATACGACAGGCCAGGGTGTACCTCAACTCTGGTACATTCAATCTTTGCTTAGTTTTACGGGAGGGGTCGCCATCTGAATGAGAATCAGTTCCTGTATAATTTTCTCATTTATGTCTCTGCAGGACAAAAACTAAATAAATTCCATACTGTTTGTTTATTCAAACACTGTAAAAAAAATGTATTCCACGCAGGCAAGCTACAGAAGGCGGAGTTCATTCTGAGCGGCCTTATAAACAACAGCGGGGCCACAGGTCGGTTACTTGTGCTGTATTCACAATTCTTAGTGTTGAGGATGTTTCTTGGGGGGTCGTTGAGAAGCTGCTTTTTCGCAGGTTGTTGGGCGTACCACTCGAAAAGCGACAGGGCTCTTGTGCAGGCGGTGAGCGTCCAAGTGCGTGGAATGATTCTGCAAAAGCTAGGTCAGCTCTTTCAAGGGACACGCAACAGACACTCTGCAGCACATATTGCTCTTACTTTTTCTCTCTCTCCATTTTCAGGCCTTTGGCTTGAGGCCGCAGAGCTCATTTGGGCCTCTGTGGTGGGCTACTACGCCCTCCCGCAACCTGATAAAAAGGTCATTCTGAAAGCCAGTCACAAAGCACGTGTCCGTCATGCACAGTGCTGCAGTTGTCTGATCTGCATTGCTGTATGTTTCGACAGGGCATCGGAACGTCTCTTGGGATATTGGCGAACATATTGGTGTCAATGAATGATGAGGACTTTACTGCTTTTCGAGCCAGGCCAGATATTGATTTGGTAGGTCCTACTGTACCACGATTTACTCAGAATTATCACACGGGACTAGTTGGGTCTGATTTTCTCGGTGCAGTCTTTGCTCGGCGACCAGGATCATCGTCTTCTCTCAGCAGCCCAGTCTGCAAAGATGGCCGTGGTGTACAGTCAGTTCACCTCACTCTACGTGCTGACCAATGCCGTGAGTTGTTCCTCTGCCACGCCGCTGTATTTCCTGCATGACGCGAATGAAGTCTTTAATGTCAACACCTCTGGTGTAATGGGTCTTCTTCTGTTCAGGTAGCTCAAGGGACGAGCTTGTTATCGTACAGCTTCTCGACGGAGTGCCCCGCGGCTCTCAAGCAGTCCTTCCTCCTGCAGGCCAGGGAGGCCTTTAGCGTCGCTTTGCTCACCAAGGCACACGGCGAGGTGGTCACCAGCAAACAGGAGCTTCACACATTCATCAAAGCCGCTTACTCCCTCACAGTCACCCACAAGTGGCTCGCCGCCACTCCTCAGGATGTTTTGGACGACGTGACGCAAATTTGCAGGAAAGCTCTGGTTCATTTCTCCAATTACGACTCTGACGACCACAACAAAGACAAAGACGGCCTCTGTGCTGAAATCATGGAGCTGATCTCCCAAGTCAAGCTGCAGTTGCAGGTGAAGCCTTTCCTTAATTCCGACGATGGGTCTTTTATTCCCGACAGTTACAGGAACATCAAGGAGTCCTCAGCCAGTTTTACCCTGGAGGGTTTCGCAAGACTTCTGCAGAGATTCCAAAAGTACCACGCATCACTTTGCGAGACAACTCACGCCAAGTGTAGGAGTGGAGACCAGATAGGTGCCACAAGGTTTTGCATAACTGCTCTAGGTACGACTGTCGGCACGCTCAACACTCAATGCCAAACTGAGGCCTGCACGGCGGCTAAAAGTTCAGAGCAAGAAGAGGAGGCAAAACAGCGAGGACGAGGTTCACGCCTAAAGTTTGACTTGTGTACCACTCAAAGAAGCACAGAGGAAGCACAAAGCCTGGACTCTTCATGGCAGAACCTCTCCCTGAGCAACTCTGGGTCCCACAGGAGCAGTGGCTACAGAGGAAGTGACGGCACTGGTCAGGAAGACAAACTCAGCAACCAGAGATGTCCGACCACTGAGAGTGATGATGATGATTCAGACAACATTCTGCAATCTGGTTGTCATCAAAACAACTCCAAAAGCAATAAACCCCTTGTCAGTTCCCATGAAGTCATGAGTTCTGCAACTCCCCCGACCTCCTCCTCCAGCGGAGTTGGTGTCTCTGAAAAATTTGAAGTGATACAAGCTGGAATTGAGACATTAAGCACAGAGAAGGATTGGGTGAATGTGATTTCGGCTATGCCGCAGAAACCACCGGCGCCTGATGGAGTTGCACAGCACCTATCTCAGCTGACACCCAAAACGTCCTCCAGCTCCCTCAGCGACAGTTTCACTTCTCAGTCATCATGGGAAAAAGTTTATACTGATTCTAGTTGTGCCACAGCCAGAAAACCCCAGCCAAAGAGTCAGTCAAAGGTACAAACCAGCCAAACCAGCAAGTCATCAGAATCGGATGGGAGCTTCTTCATTTTGGAGACACTTGGGTCTGACTGTTTTGATTCAGCTCATGACCCAGTGCAGCAAAACCACACATCTCAACAGGAAATCAGAGAATGGTCCTCACCGCAGCATCTGCAAGGCTTCAGAGTTGAGCAAGTGTCGGTAAAACCTGCACCCAAAAAGCCTTTGACGAGCCTCAAACCAAACCCACAACTGTGCAGTTCCACTGAGCACTCCACAGAGAGTTCATACGAGGTTCTGGTTGAGAATCAAGATTTGCATCAAACCAGCGACAATAATCCCACTGAAAAAGCCAGTGTCCCTGAAATGAACCGTTTGTGTTTCAACTGCAAATATGGGACATTTGCTGATATTGCCAGTGAGAGACAGTATTGGCTGTCGCAGCAGGACTACAAGGCCCTGTTGGCTGGAGTTTGCCATGGCTGTCTGCTGAAGAGGCTGCACAGTGGAAAGTCCCAGTTCGAACTCAAGAAACATCAAACTGCCCACAGTAAGTGATGATTGATTGATGGATTGATTGATTTCTGCTTTCACTTAAAGGTACAATATGAAACCTTTTATTCAGATCTTGTTTATTTACCCTGGAATTAAATGAAGAAACTTGACAGTTTGATAATCCAAAAAGACGAGAAAATCATCACTCAGTTTAATTTTAAGTTTTAGCGTCCTCCTTGTGTGGGTACGACTGTATGTTTGGCCTTTCACATGTTTGGAAGAAGGCAAAAACACTGTTCGTGAGACCACCTCAGGCAGTGCATAATATAGGAATTTTAAATTGGAGCTGCCGTGTCATGAACCTTTTTTGCCTCTTTTAGATGCTCTTCACTTAAAGTTTTCCAAAGCCACCGGGCTATGGACAGCCAAGGAGACCTGTGTTTACATCGGGGAGCCAATGAATAAAAAGGGTAACCAGAGAAGAGCCATATGGGTGACATTTCTCCACCAGGAGGAAAGACTGAGCAGGTAGGGAGCAACACATTCAAGGCAGTGACATTAGAGCATTTGGCAACATTAGAGCTTCCCTTCTCCTTTGTTTGTTTGTTGGTTTGTTTGTTAAGTAAAAAAATAATAATAATAAAAAAATGTTGGGTTTTTTTCCCAGCTATGTTGGAAAAGACTACCTGAAGCCCAAGGGGATCCAATTCCACCTGAAAGATGTGGAAAGGCAGATGACAGCCCAGTACTATGTGACTGAATTCAACAAGAGTCTCTATGACAAGGAAGTGATGGCCCAGATCTTCTTCATTCCCTCAGAGGCACTGTTGGTGAGGCCAAATGAGACTTTGCACTCTTGTAAACAAAATAAATAAATAAATCTCATTGATATGAGATATAAAGCTCAGGAGAAGTCGTGATTAAAAAATAAAATTGGGAACAAATGCTTTCTTACATGTCCAAAATGGTACTAATAATTCTCTTTTTCTTTGTGCATAAACAGATTTTAGAAAAGAATGAGATTGTGGGGTGCGTGACAGTGGAGCCCTACATGCTCGGAGACTTTGTCAAACTGACTAACAACACTTGGCAGAAGAAAAGGGAATTCCAGGCCACAGATTATGGCCTCGCCTTTGGACATTTCACCTACTTGCTCTCTGGTGGCCAGGAGGTTGTTGTGGATCTGCAGGGTGTGTCTCTGTCACTGGTGCTTGAAAATACTGACTGGCAGCGAAATGATATTAAAAGCCAGAGATGTTTTTTTAAATTATTTTCCTTCTTGCGTTTTTCTACAGGGTGGGTGACGGCCAATGGCAAAGGGCTGACCTACCTCACAGACCCCCAGATTCACTCCACCAAAACACCCAGAGGCCCCTCCAACTTTGCTGACAGAGGCCTCAGGTACTTTCTGGAGGAGCAACATGGACCTGAGTGCAACGCCATTTGTCAGCTGCTTAAGCTACCTCCATTGTGCAAACAGACACGTGTTGAACCACAGTAATCATATCTACCAGTATTATTCAGGTTTGTTTTATTAACTGATGTGTAATTTAGCTGAAACACCATCAAGGTACTCTGATTTGTAATTTGTAGTTTTTATAAACGTGCAATTGATACTAGTTTTGACATCTAGGTTAGGTGCCTTGTAGGTAAAAGTGCTGACATTCTTCTTGTTTGTTAAAAACAATCCATCAAACTTTCATGGCAATGACAATTTATATATACAGAATCCACAGAGAATGATATTATTAATAATGATTATTTGGCTAATAGCCATGATACTGCAGGCTATGTTGTGCTTTTTGACAAGTGTGCTACTGTACAAAACTTGTTTTCTGTTATGTTTAATGATGAAAATCAACTTTTATAACCACAGTTATCTAATGGTGTAATGCACTTCCTGTTCAGCCGGTTTGGCAAGTGAGTATCTGCGGACACTGTAACAAACTAATAACTAACAATCCAATGCATTTTTTTTAAGCATAAAGATAAAATGTGAAAATAGCTCAAAGGAACTATCTCCCCTTATCTGTTGTGATTGATTTGGTTAAAGTGCAAAGTGTGTTTGCAATGTTTCTTGTTTTGTTTAGTTTTTGTTGTTAAAGTTATCCGTTTGGACTATGATTAAGAGGACACTGCAAGGTTATTATTGCTGTTTTCTGATTCAAAAAAGTAAACAAAAAAAAGACCTAATGTTTTTGTATTACAAGCAATACACTAGCTTAATCTGAAATATAAAATGATTATTAAAAAAATAAAAAATAAATAACATTCATAATATTCTGTCATGAAATATAACAGAATAAAGTGTTAACCTACATAATCTCTGATGTCAGCGGTTCATTTATCATCCAGGTGCTTTAACAGCTGTAGTCACGCACCTTTGGGTCATATGACAGTGACGTAATTGCACCCTGCACACCTCCTCTCCACTCAGTCTTAGTTCCACTTCTGGGTTTTCAAACTTCCGCCTGCAATGAATCCAAACAACATTCTTACCCTTGACACACTGAACACAGACCATAAACTGTAAGGCAATACTGGAATTAACCTCTCTTCATAACTCTCTTTCAACACACTTCCAGTGAGAGGAAGCGACATTTTGTGGACACATTTCAGTGTTTGGTTCTCTTATTGGCCGACAAGCAGAATATCTATTTTGTGACACGTATGCAGTCAGTCAAGTTGTGTTTAGCGGTAAAAAAAAAAAAAAAAAAAAAAACTTACATAAGAAAAAGTTTGCCAAAGAGGGACAGAGGTCATTTTTGGCAGAGAATGTGGGACATCGTAGCCCTATATGATGTGAACCTCACAACAATCACATGACCTGAACTCTCCCGACACAATGAGGTCAGAAACAAAACCTGGCAGCCAGACTCTCACCTGGAGCTCCAGAGACGGTATTTATACGAACGAGCTGTCCCTCTCAAGCACCAGTCTGTCAGTGACACCTGGAGAGTCAACGTCTGCAAAATGAGACTGGTGGTGGTATTAGCGAGCCTTCTCGTATGTTGCCTGGCCAACAAGCCTAGACATTGCTGTAAGTAAACATATGGATTTGAATGTGTTTGCAAGGACCTCAGCCAATCTCCCTTTTTAAAAACTAATTTGTGCTTTTTCAACCATTGTATCAGAAATGCTGCAATGGTGCACTGTGGTTAATGCAATCTTCTCCTCTGTCACATCACAGCGAGTCCACCTCTTTTGAGCGGAGCCCTCACGGTGGTAGGTGTTAATTATCTTGTCTATAATGATAAAAAGAACTTGATCAAAGCTTACCAAAATCAATGACATGTATATATTCTCTCTGCAGTCTACACAGAATGAGAAGCTGTGGGCGTATGCCAAGTACCTCTATGACGCAATGGGGCACCGGATACGGTTGTTTGAGATAGGAAAGTACAACAACCAGTCGTTCACCATTGATGTTCTTCTGCTCTATCGGGAGGTGAGAGGCCCTGATCAAGCATAATAGAAACAGTGAAAAATGGCAGGGTATGATATTTTACCCTGTTTAACAATACTAACAACAGGGGCCACAGCTGAATTGTGCAATTGTGAAATGTATCAGACTAAACAATCCATGTAGATCTTAAGACAACAGCGTGATGATCATAGTCGCCAAGCCAAAGCCAAGATGTTAGTTTAAAATATTCCTTAAATTGCCGGCGTTGCTGGAGCCTTCTGACCGAAAAACCTTATCTCATTCTACATGCACCTTGTACCATTTATTGCTGTTGTCATTGCCAAATCAGACACCTGCGTCCAAGTAAGAGTGTAAAGTAGGGCAAATAACGAAAGACAATTTTATCGCTTTAAATTTTATGATGGAGGTGTTATCAGAGATTAAGAAATGAAAGCATCTTTCCAGTGTGTAGATATGTGATTTCCCACACATTAGGGCAACTGTAGCTCAGGAGGTAGAGCGGGATGTCCAATGACTGAAAGGTTGGCAGTTCAAATCACACTCCATCCCAGTCCGTCGTTGTGTCCTGGGACAAGACACTTAAAACTATATTGCTCCCAATGGGGCTGGCATTGCCTTGCATGGCAGCAGCCACCCATTGGTGTTTGAGTGTGTGGGTGAAGCAGAGGCTATTGTGAGGCGCTTTGAGGTACTGTGAAGGTGCTGGAAAGCGCTGTACAAGTGCAGTCCATTTACCATTTGCACATTGCCAGAAAACAGTTGTGTTCAATATAAGAAGATACTTGCTCAATGTAATAACGTGGCATGTTTTCAAAAGAAACTTCAGGTAGAGTGAGACAATGTTCTGTTGTTGTTGTTTTTTCACCACAATTTGTATCCATCAGGGTGTGATGTATGAGATCAACGATAAGGCTAAGACCTGCCAGAAGAAGCCTCTGAAAGTAGATTTCCAGCCCCTAAAAATCCCAGATGAGGCATCGTTCATTGGCCAGTTTGTTATCGGAAGCTCATCAGGACCTGGGGAAGGACTCCTGGTCAACAGCTGGCAGGGAGACATACCCAACGAAGGTGAGGCATTTAAAAAAAATAGTGTGTGAAAATCTATACCACGATTTCATTAACAAACATGAATTTACATGACCTATACCCAACAGGAAAGTACTTTGCCACCGTCACTGAATTTGGGTGCATTCCTGTCAGCGTAGTGTACCAGACCAAACAGTTTGGATGGGCAGTGACAAGGTTGGTTCATATTATACAAAAAAAGATTATTTCAATAAGCAGGAAAGACTGGGAGTGACTCAAGAAAGTGCTTATGATGTGAATTCCTGTCTGTTCACCAGCTACTTGGACAACTTGATTGGGATCATCGACCCGAACCTACTCAACCCTCCATCCTTCTGCCCTGCCTTGGAGGCGGAGGTTGACAGTGGGGAGGAGCCAGTCGACTTCCTGAATGTGTTTTTCACGAAGCCATGATAGCACTCGTGATCACAAAGCCTCTCTGAGATTTATATAAAACACGTGAATAAGGATACGCAGACATGTTTACATCAACTTTGATTTGTTGTTTTTGTTGTTTTTTTTTAGAGGTTTAAGCATCTGTGATAGACAATGATCCTCCACAAACCACAACCATCACTCTATTCTCTTGTCCAATAAGCTACAATCAACAAGCTTATCTGTTTTGCCTAAGACCACCGATACCCGTTTATCAATAAAATCTGTGAAAACAAACTGTGAAATCTTGTTCTTTCATTGCGTCCTATTTTCATACAGTTTTACATGGAATGCATCAAAAGATTGCAAGCAGCAAAACATTTAACAAACTGACATAACTAGAGATTTGACATAACTAGAGACATTTTAAATTACAAACACAAGTTTCATTCATAATTCAATATCCTAATTTTTATGGAATAAAAGCAATAAGAATAAAATGAAATCTTTGAGATCTTTATCTCTTTGTGCAATCCTCACAAAAGAAAGAAGGCAAGGAAATAAGGAAGGGGAGGAGGCAGAGAGAAAGAAAAATGTCCAACTACAACTCCCAAAATTTTGATCATGACTTATTCTCGCAAGTTGTTGCTCATGATCTAAAGGCTGTGACCCACGTGAGCAGTGAACACACCCCTTGAGCCTTGACAGCTTGTTTATAAAGAAGTTCGGAGCTCCGTGTGTTTCGTGTCTTTTTGTCTAGACAGAGGTGTGAGGATCTGCGAGCAGCATGAGAGCCTTCATCCTGTTGCTGTGCCTGTCAGTGGGCTGCCTGGCTCAGAGACCCAAGCCATGCAGTAAGTACAACCACGCGCACTATTTGTTTGTACATTTTCTAGAATATTTCACACTCCTCAGCAGCGAGGACGTAAACAAACATTGAAAGTTATGGAAAATAGTTGACAGAGACGTTTACCATTTAACACTACTTTCACCTTTACAGCATCCCCTTCACTGTTTTCTGGAAGCTTCTCTGTCGTAAGTTTTGACCTACTGTGGCATTCACGGATATGTGAATGCTGCATTTCTGGACAATATGCTGAGACAAAAGAGCAAGTGAATGAAGGAACCTCGTTTGAACATTTTAATCTGGATTTCTGTCACTGACACAGACCTCCCAAAGAGAGCAGCTGATGGTTTATGCCAGGTACAGCTACGATGCACTGAGACAGAGGGTCTTCCTCAAGGAGTTTGGATCTTTCAAAAACCAGACCTTCCACATCAGTGCAATTCTACTCTACAGAGAGGTAAAAGACACGTAAATGAACAGACATTAAATGAACGTACCATAGCAGATTGCACATGCAACTACAGGCCCATCTTGCCATCCTTGTCTTCCAGGGTGTGATGTATCAGTTTAGCTACAGGAACAGAACATGCATCAAGAGGCCCCTGAGTGTAGACTTCCAACCCCTGGAGGTCCCAAAGAACGCTTCCCTAATGGGGCAATTTGTGCTGGGAGCCTCCTCTGGACCCGGACAAGGAGTCCTGGTCAATGCCTGGGCTGGAGAGGTGCCGATGGGACCAAAAAAAGGTACGGTGAGAATTATCAGAGCAGAAGGATAATTAAAAAAGCAAGTTGATGCAGCACATGACCTGCTGTGATAATTTTTTTTTTTTTTTTTTTAATCTGCTGAACCGGTTGCACTTCTTCAGACAACTCGTGATCTGCTTGCTTCCACAGCAAAATACGTCACTACTGTCACCGTGTCTGGCTGCATTCCCTTAAGCAATGTCTTCTACACCGATCAAACTGGATGGTTGCTGACCAGGTCAGTGCATCAGTTTTCCCAAAAGAAAACACACTCCTGGGTGTTTGGAGTCAGCAGACCTTGGGCTGTTCAGTGTGGATGGTTTGACTGTGTCTTCATCTGTGTCGCACCTCACAGCTTCTTCAACGGCGTGGTCGGTCTGGTGGATCCTGCATACTTCATCCCGCCGACGTTCTGTCAGGAGGCCAAGCTGGAGATGCAGGAGCCAGTACACTTCTACAACTTGTTTGACAATAAGGTTTAGCAGAACACAGTAAGGATTAGGGGTGTTACAGTTCACCTAACCTTCAGTTCGGTTTAAACCTTTTTTTTGAATGTAAAAATTCAAAACAAAAAACCAACGCCTGATTTTTATTATCAAAATTATACATTGCAATAGAGAACATGAAGTTTTCTTGCCAGCTCACAATTTAAAAAAGTATTTTAATCTCTTAACTATCCAAGTATGTAAATAACAAAGAACTGTCATGAGAACTGTCATGAGAACTGTCATGAGAACTGTCTACATTGTCTAAATACATACACAATAAACACTGTTCTTGGTACCAATCTACATACAGTAAATAAAAATGAAATATTTTTGGTTGGAAAATCAACTTGGTCAACTTTGGGTCATATCTGTGTTTCTGGATGTCAAGCAAATGGCTGATTCCAGGTTGAGGTCCTGCTGTGAAAGCGATGAGAGCAATTGGTTAAATCAAGGTTTTTTTAAGGTGGAATCAGCAATGATGACAATGAATTTGCACTAAATATTTGCCGAAAATGCGCTCACATTGTGGAGATTATTTGCAATGTGAGCAAGTGTCAGGAGCGGAATAAAAACAGGTCAATTGCACATAAATGAAACGGACAATGTCAGTTTCAATTAAGCTGTCAACTATATAAAAAACAGAATACTTCGTATGAATGTCAACAACTTCCTTTAAAACATTATATTTGTGTGTATAAAAACCCTTCTAAGAGCCTGGAGTAAGATGTAAGAACAACTACTGATCCTTGCAAGTAGACCTATTCTTCATGTAAACACAGATCTCTCTTATTATAATTAACTAATGACTATATCAGTAAATGTGGACTATATGCTGTTGACTATATCAAATTTTGAAATTGTGGGCCTTTAATTTAGGATTATCTATTATTTAGGGATTTCATTTGTTCACATATACGTTTATATTTAAAGCCAATTTTAAGCAAAGGGTACTTTAAAGTGAAGTTTTTAAGTTACTTTTCTTGGAAAAGAGGAAAGAAATTAACTTTCACTCTAAATATGTAAAAGGGGAAACTGAAAGGGAAGGGACTTAAATAGTACAGTGAAACAGTGAAGTACTGTGCATCTTTGCCATGTCTGACAGTATTTTGGCCACACGGTGGCAGTAGAAAACAAGTAATGACAGCAGCTGCAGTCATCGCTCGAATTTATTTATGGTCATACTGCATACAGGGTGGCGTGTCTCTAACGTAGCAGACCATTTGTAACGTAAAGACAACGCTGTTTTTTTTTTCATAACAAAAAGTGATGGGTCATTAAAAAAAAAATCATCATGATGTACAGTCAGCCACTAAATTGATAACATTACAGTTAAATTGATGGCATGCTATCCAACAGCTCTTGGAGTGATTTGGTAGCAATAATAACACACTCCTCTTAGCTCCCCAACTTCCTGCACTGCAACATCAGCTGCCACCACCCCTTGCTCCCGTGCCTCAGTCTCCAGCCACAGCAGCCTGGCATCAGGGTCCTCATCAGAAAACTGGAGCAGAGAGCCCGAAACCCGCAGAACCTTCAAACACTGCTTCAGCACCAGACTGGCCTTCCCCCTGCCTTCCTTTGACCTCACCAAGGCATCAGTGGTGCCCTTATCGACAATTAGGTCCACAGTGCCAGAGGAGTAGCGCTTGTGAAGCTGTGTGCAGTCCAGCTCAACAAACTCGAGTTGAGAGGAAAGGTTGAGGGGCTGAATGGCTTCAGTTTGGACATGCTCCTGCATCAGTCGCACGGCTACGGGGGAAATGTCAGCGCACGTGACTCGACATGGTAGAGTGGAGTGTCTGTAGATACTGGGCCCTAAAGAGGATGTTCCGCAGCCCATGTCCAGGACTTGGAGCAGAGCATCTGGGTGTGACTTAGTCTGCAGGAGGGGCATGATGAAGTCTCGGACTGTGTCAAAACTGAAGAACCACTCAAAGTTTTTGAAGGTGGCCGTCCTGCTGCTGCTCTCAGTGTAGAAGCGGTCCCAGGTGGCCTTTTTATCCATGTTTTCAATCAGATCAGCTGAACACAAACAGAATAATTTGATCACATAAAATGGTTTTATTTTGTTTTCTTTTATTTACTACACTTTACTAACTAATCTGGCATTGTAAAATGAATTGCAATTGTGTGTGTGTGTGTGTGTGTGTGTGTGTGTGTGTGTGTGTGTGTGTGTGTGTGTGTGTGTGTGTGTGCGTGCAAACACATATACACGCGGCACACACATACATAAACAATTATTTGTCATTTAAGCTGCACAAAAACTTTTTCCAATCGCTATCCGGTGACGTCATAAATTGGAGACGGAAGTGCTGTTCTTTAGTCAAACTGTCATTTTATAAATTTTTATTTCTAGATCAAAATACGTGCGCGTTTAAAAACTTCAAAAAAAATTGTAGTTAACTTGAAAAATAAAATAAGCACATTCAGCGAAAATTACACCAGAAAATGAGGCGTCAGCGATACGGTTAGCCCCGCGTTAGCTTACTGCCATGTGAGCTCGCAGGTATGACCTATCTCCGGGGAAGTCAAGCTGGCGATTTGAAATGTTGCAAGCTGCTTACAGGTTTAATTTTAAAACGCACTTGTCAGAGATGAGTGGTACCGTGCAGACGCCGCTACCATCCTCCGACCGGACAGCGTCAACGACTTTATCAGAACAGACATAATTCCTTCAGCTTGTCTTGTCCCCGTCCAGTTCACTGAAGCGCAGAGTCCTCACTCCGACTGAAGTTCTCAGGACGAACAACAGGGTTTCCGACCGTTGGAAAAGCACATCTGTCATCCTAGAGAACCATCTTTGATTAGACGACGGCATACCGTGATACTACGGATAAAAACACCGCACCATGACTATTTATGGACGACATTAACCTTGTTACCGGCCAAGTGCCGAGAAATAGTGACTGCTCTGTGTTTTCCTTCCCCTTCTCTCGAAGTGGCGTGGTCTGTACTGCCCAAATTATGAGGACAGCTTGTTTGTTTATGTCAAAAACTAATGATGGGTAGTCACCCTTGCTAAAAGTCAGGTATAATAGTTCAATTATCACTTTAACAGATCCTATGATAACATATCTAGTATAATGGCCCATGTATGTAACACTTGGTTCTTTTTTTTAACTTGAAAAATAACTTGCACCATTAATTTGTGTGTGAATTCATTTGACAACTGTGTTTTGTTTTTTGTTTTTCATTTTAGCAATAATGATAGAAAGCCAATAGCATGAACATAAATTGATGAAGTTCTGTATTCCAATTCCAATTGCAATTTTGACAAGTATTAAGCAAAGGAAAAAAATACACTGCTAAACATAAGAGATTAATTTGTTTCCTTAAAGGATACCATCCCCCCGTTACGAAATAAGAGGTCCTCAAGTCTCAAAGACAATTTTGGCAAGAAATAAGATGTAAATCCTTTTATTAAAACTCAATGAAACGCAGTGTAACAAAGGAAAAGAATCCAACATAAAGCAAGTAGATAACATTTACAACCACAAAAGAAAAAAAAAAACCTGTACAACTTTATATGTATGGAGACTTCTACTCTTCCATCTTTTTTTTTATTATTAATCATTGTGTGATGACTGAAGGTAAACTCAGGGAAGGGGGAAAGGGAATTATGTCACGTGATTTATCTTTAACTTATTTTTCTCAAATACATGAGTGTAATCTCATACACAGATGTATGCTTCATCAACATGGCTGCTGAACCTTTGGCCGCCACTGTACAAGCACAGCAGGGTGGGAGGATGAGGTGGGCCCCAGCCAGGAGTGCTATTTGTACAAGATGTCGTAATGGCCAGGTCTGTAGAGGAGGAAGATGCGTGGGTCACCCCTTTCAGGGAAGACATGGTGATTGACTGTCCCTCCCTCTCCTCGATCCATGTACTCCACCAGGATGGATACGTTCAGGGCCTGGGCTAAGGCGATGATGTGAATGTGGTCACTTTCTTTCGACATAGGCTCTACCTCCTGGGGACAAAAAAGGAAAAGACTATTTCCTGGGGAAAACACTGATATTCTCCAAAGACTTTCTGTCCTTCCTGCTAAACATCGGGTCCACAAAAATCTCCTTTTATTATTTTGAACTACCTACGTAATCCCGGCTGTATCTCAGGGCACTTTCACACTCGACAATCCATACTGCGCCTCAACACCATCCACAGCTTAGTTTTAGGTTTACTTGACTAGAATGAAGTGCACCTAGGCAACGGTCCACTTCCTTGGTGCTGGCACTGTTAGAGGAGGTGGCTCTTGGAACTGTGCGGTTAAACACAAGCACACTAACGCAATATTTTCAGGTTAAAATATATCAATCAAAAACCCAGGTTTTTAGTGGTATTGTTAATTAGGAGCCTCAACAACAGTAGTTTTTTTCCAAAATGGACAGCATAGGAGTAAGCACAATTTATGTTAAAATATATTTGAAGCACAGATTATCTTTGAGAAAAAAATATGTTAACGGCCAAGGTCGCTTACAAGTAAGACATAATTCATTATACAGATTAACGGGCAGGCGCCTGACATTGCAAAAATTATGGCCGGAGTTATGAGTTACAGTTTTGACTCTTGACAAGTGCAGCATTATAAAGCAGTAGCAGCTGCAGCCAACTGTAGGTTTTATAGCCTTTTGCAGATACGGAGGGGAGGGAGTATCTGCAAGTCAGTAATTCAGAGAAGAACAAAAAATAAATCATCTCTCTCTCTCTCTAGTAAGGTGGCTATCTAAACAACTGAGATCTAATTTGATAACTGGCTTCTCTAAAGCAGAATGCTGTTTGTAGAACTTGAGTTAAACAAATCGTTCAATAATTATTTTACCAAGGGGTTTCAAACACCCACCTGCTGACAAAACTCCTTAACGGAGCGTCCTCCCTCAATGAAGTGCTGAAAGAAAACGTGCTCTCTCTGCAGGTAGCCTGAGGTGAGCAGCCTCAGGTATACCACCACATAGTCCGACACATTTTGGTTGTTGAAAGAGCCAATCAAATTCTCCAGGCTGGGCTCTTTCTCACACAGTTCGATGAGGTCCATGAACTGAAAAAAAAAATAAAAAAAGATTTATTTTATTTTTTAATGTTTATATGTTCCAGTTATAATATCCTAGACAATAATGCACAAAAAATAAAGTGTAAACTCACAGTGTTGTGAAAGTCTTCAATAGTGAACTCAGTGAAACCTTCCTTAACCAGGTCCTGTTTACTTTTTGATGAAACTGCTTTAAACCTGAAGAGACATGACAACTTTGACTGGCAGGGAGGTGAAGCTGTACTTGTACACTAATTGGAAAAACAAGGACTAAAACTATTTCATCACATTGCAGAGCTGGGTTACAACACACACTGACATAAGAAATAAATTCCACACATTTTGTTCAGCTGCATGTACATTTTGTAGTTTGTAAAAATAAATACATAAATAAATAAATGGCCCCAACTTAAATGTGTATTGAAATATGAACATTACACGTCAGCAGTTAAAACAGTGCAGAGTGTAACTGCTGCGACACCCACTTCTGAAGCTCTTTGCTGTCATCTAGCAGAGACTCAAGATGTGCGAAACCAAAGGCTCTGTAGAAACAGTTCCCATCTGGCCGTGTCTTACGAATGTGAGAGTATTTTTTGTATAGGTCCTGAAAGAAAGGGAGTCATATGCCATGATGTAAACTTGCACGCTCAAAATGTTCTTGTACTATAAAAGTGCAGAGTCAGAGATTAAATGACACTCTGGACTGGCACGTAATATGAGTGAAGTTTGACTTACCTTGATCTTTAGCTGATAAACCGTATCATCATCGGCGTACTCCCTCTGCAGCACTGATAGGTCCTGTCTTTCTGACACTAAAGGGTTACTGTTGGCTATCTGAACAAACACACACACACACACAAAAAAAAACTGTGATTTCATTGTGTCTTTAACTTGAAAGGATAACTATCTAATATTCAAGATTTAATGCGACTGATAGAAATGTTTAAGTCATAGTAGGGCTGGGTGATATATCCATATAAAAAATATATTGATATATTTTTAAACACGATATGGAATTAGGCCATGTAGCCGATATTGATATCATTGCAATCCTTGCTCCTGGCGCAGGAACAGATACTCCGAACCGGCATGACCGACATGTCATATTTGGCTTTGACTGAACATTTACTCTCACTTTGCGGAAAACATATTGGGCTGAATATCGATATCTGCAAAGTGAGTCATAGATCGGGATATGACTTTTAGGCCATATCGCCCAGCCCTAAGTCACAGCTACACAACTTTATTCAAAACAAATTCAGAAAAACAGAATGAGTACTTTTTTTTTTTTTTTAAAGTGCACGTCAACTAATTCATTACCAAAGGACTTTCTGAAATAATATACAGACTTGACAAAACTGTAACTATTTCATTTGGGAGGTTCATGCGTGAAAAGTCTAACTCATTAACATCATTATTCTGGTCTTTTTATTGTCCACACAATTTTGAGATAGCCATGACTTACATAACTAAACAACTTTTAAGTGTACAACTATAAATCGGAACACTTGGTGACCCTGTTGTTTAAATGCTACTCTCGTGCCATTAGAAAATCAACGTCTGCCTTAATGCTTTCTCACCTCCTGCTGGATTCTGTCCTGCTGAGCAATTATGGCCTCATCATAAGCGAGGCAATTCACTCCTGAAAGAGAAAGGGCAAGAAACTTAAAGGTACAGAATAAAGTTAAGAGCTGACTGAGATTCACTAAAGACTTGACCAAACCATCCTTTGACATACCCTCGCACTTGTCACATTTCGGAACTTTATGCAATATGGCAAACAAACGAAATGTAACGTGGCCTATTCGGATTTCTGACGGACCATGTGAGCGTTTGAACGAAAAACAAAAATCTTGGCTCTTGGTGTATTAGTGACGAACCATGATTTAAAATCTATTTAGTTCAGATAAGGCGACTTGAATTCACATGGAGAGGGGGTTGTCCGAATGATGTCAAAAAAAAAAAAAAAGAACAGTTCGGATGACTGCACATATTTCCCTTTATTTTATTTATTTATTTTAACAAAACAATTTTTTAAAAAAAAATGTCCACACAAGACAGGGAGAATATTTTCACAAATTGTCAATTTAGACGAAAACTGTTCCCTCACAAGAGTTTCCGTTAGTTTGGGCTACGTTACTTTGCTAGCCTGACCAGCGTGAAAACAAAACATTTGTTTACGACAAATAATGCTTTTTATTCTTACATGTCAAACGTCGGCCTAATTTGTTTGATCAAAGTCCAACGCATTCAAGATGTAGTTAGGTCAAATATAGTTCAAGTGTCATTGCCTTACCACCCAAAAGTAACTAAACTCGCGTTTCTTTCTTTGTGCAGCAGTGGAAGCTAATGTTAGCGAACAAGCACTGGCCTCTGCTGTCTGCCCCTCATCGCTATATGTCAACCATCTCCGTCACGAAGAGATAAACATCCAAAACGACAAACGGACATTCATTGGAACGTGAGCTTTGCTCTTTTAGACGAGGGATGCGACTTCTTATCAATATTTGGTGTTTTAACTGTTTCTCTCACCCTCCGTCTCTCCCTGCAATGTTTCCTGCTGCTCCTCCGCCATCTTAGTTTTCTAGAACTGTTCTTGCTCGTCACTCAGTTGGCTTAAGCATGCACCGCAACGGCGCGCTACTGCCCTCTCTAGGTTACCTTTAATGCGCCTCTAAGGCGATGAAAGTGACGAAATACTTCACAGATATGTTATTGGAGGCATATTTCTAAAGACAGAGTTCAAAAAGTTTGTTCAACCTAGATATGGCCCATATTTCAAAGTTGTCTGTGGCAGGACTGTTTTCAGCTCATAGTATCTGACACAGTTTAATTTTCTATTTAGATTATTCTTGTACTTTATATTTTTTCTAAATGTCAAATAAACTGACACTCATTTTCATCAATGTCTCATATTTACTGTGTATTTACGGTATATACTATTTACTGTACTATGTTTAAAGCGTGCATACGACTTTAATGTCAAGATGACTGCCATCACTGCTTTTCTTTGCCAGGGCTTTCTTAGTGCATCCACTGAAGAACCTCCCTCAGCTTGGTCGTACCATTGTGAGGCTTTAATTTTCGTTTCTTAAAAAAAAAAAAAAAAAAAAAAAATCAAATGCTTCAGTTTCAAAATGGAAATAGCAGGAAAAACAAACCAAGAAAATGGTTTTCTTGTCAGATAACTTGGAATCATGGATGTCTTGTTGGGGGAATGTACTATTTATTGTGCAGACACAGCACACATGGATTAAAAAAAAAACGTAGATAAATCTATGGGCATATAATCGGATAGTTTTGTTCAGGCTCTTGGCCTTCTTTGACATTATTTTCCAAAGCTGACCAGAATAATTTCCATGGCAAAATTAGTTAAAGATAATCAGTAACTACCCAGCAAATTCAAATTTTAAATACTTCACATATCCAAAACATATGCAGATGTACATCAAAAAGACCTAAAAAAAAAAAATAAAAATGCATACCCATGCCTACTGTATATTGCTCTTAAAAAAAGAACATACTTGCAAGAAATGCCATTAATCCATTTTCTGTCACGGTTTATTCTGTGTTCAGTGCCAAGGGGTACTGCAGCCTCTCCAAGCTATTTTCAGGAAAGGCAGGGATATTGCCTGCATAGGTTACAGGTTTATTGCAGGCACACATAGAGACATGATCAACACGCACTGACATACTTTGCACACACAATCACACCTACGTACAAGTTGGATCTGCAAATTGGCCTAATGTGCACATTTTGGACTGTGAGAGGGAACAGGAGTACCTGGAGAGAACCCATGCAGAACATGCAAAATCTTCACAGAAGGCCCCGATGGCAGGATCAAACCCCATGGCCTTCCTGCTGGAAATAGTGCTAACCAACCATTGCACTACCATGTTGCGCCACGCAGAGAATCAAAAACGGTACAATCAATGCATCCAATCAACTGTGACACTGTATTTCCATGGACAATAGTGAGTGAGAAACACATCACTACCTGACAAACAGACACTTGCGTCTCATAAGTTCCTACCTTGGTAACTTACTGGCTGCGTGAATGCAAAACAAAAAGTTCCCCTGTTGGAGGGCAGTGCCTTGAACAAAATTTGAAGCAACAATTTTAGTTCCTCAGGCTTTGTTAGAGAGCGATTTTTTTTCGACTTTTTTCTTACGGCCAAAATCGCCACAATGTGGTTTGCGCTCATATGGGTTTCTGCGTTTTCTGGCACATCACAGCAGGGGGCACTGTCTACAACAATATTTAAACATAACAGGTTTTATAGTGAGGATTCCACCTGAACTAAAATAAACATTTTGTGTGAAATTATTAAAAAGTAATCCAAAGGATTATTTTCAACAGTTTTTACCAAAGGACAAAATAATACTTCACGTTTGCTGAGTCAGCAAACTTGTGTTTTTAATGTACATTAGACACGATCCCTATGGCACTTGTATCCCAGTTTTGGGTTGTAACAAAACCCAACAATTCTCACAATGCAGATAAAAACAAATAAAACCATGTGTCCACTGGCAACAGGAAACGGAAAGCTTAGTATCGCAAAAGAAACACTTAAAAAATATATATATATATTCAGAGTCCTCTTGAGAAGGTGTCTTTCTGTGGTAAATGTCAGGATGAAATATGTATGTATATACATATACATATACATAAAAAAAACAAGAATAAAAACAAGCAGGAGACAGGTTGGCGACTCACAAAGGCAACCAAGAGGAGACATTTCATCAAAACAGAAAAGATGTGATTGCTAGCATGTTTTGATGACATTGTAGCATACAACATAAATGCTCTCCTATGTATTTGCTCCATTTGGCTATGCTGCGCTTTCTGTCAATCTCTCTGTAAAATTGTAATAGCTAATTTTACTTTTATTTTCAGCAATCGTCAGCAGAGAATCATTGTAACCAGCAGATGAGGGGAAAGGCGAAACAAGTAGGTCATTGGCGCATACATATGCTGATTGCCACACAGACTACGTAACTGACGGAAACAAATCGTGTTTTGGCTGTTTGTTGCTTTTATCAGACACAGACAGTCTCACATGCCCGAGGCAAAGGCATGAAGACAGCAAGACAATATGGAGGTATGCATGTAGCAGGTGTGGCAAACACGAAACAAGTCCATGGTTTGAACGAGATCCCAAACCACAATGTTTTAAGGCCACTTGGAGTTGGCAGTTGACGCCAACGTATGCTACAAAAACTCGGAAAAATAAAAAATAAAAATCCAGCATGAGCGTTGATGTGTCGCAATCTTTCCATTTCTAATCAACCCACATTCCCACAGATCCTCCCCGTGTTTCCTGATTTCCCGCGGGACACCCACACTCGCACACTATGCAGTTGGACTGCATTCACCTGTTGACAAGAAAACAATTGTGTGTTGTAAGAGGCGTGCAGAGTACGTCGTCAGTGGGAGTAACACTGTAGTTGCACAGAGTTGTGCCATCGTCTTTGGTCGAGTGTGTAATCCACGGAACAGACAACAACAAACATCGGGGGGACGTCCGGAGGAGACCCGGGGGATGTAGGGTGGACTCAATTGGACTCGCAGAGTAACAAAGGTCCAACACTGCAGTCAATGAGAGGAGATGCGGGAGCTCCTCCAGCACCTAATAGTTCACCAGTGGCAACTTTGAGTTTCAGTTCAGTTTTCTTGGTCTGCATGCTAGACTATCTGGGCCTTGTGGATGGTGGAGGCGTGCGGGCTGACCACAGTCGGCTTGGGCAGGAGCGGGGGCCGCAGCGTGCCGTTAGGCTGCTGGTAGGGCTGCACGCTGTGGGCCACGGACACCTGCGAGCTGTTTGTCTCACTGTCCTGGTCGTCGGGGTGCTCCTGACTGGCGGGGCCCCCCAGGCCTTCGTCCACCTCGTCCTCGTCGTCCGTCACCGGCGGGTAGTTGCAGCTCAGTGGAGGGCTCTGGAGGCTCTTGGTGACGCTTCCTGTCCGCGAGCCCCCCTCGGACTGGACGATGACGCTGCCGTTCAGCTGCCTCAAGATTTCCGTTGACTGGAGGACCGGAAATGGTGACGGAACGAGAGGCGGCTGGAAGCGGGTTTCCTGCTTGCGGAGACACGGTTCAAATGTGGGTGTCAGTGGCTGGAGCATGCAGAGGAATGAACTGGTGCACCAGACAGAGAGATTTCCTGAATCCTGTACAATTTTCTCACGTATCCATCTGTTTAAAGCCCATAGAAACTGTTTGTAAAGGGAAAGCAAAACCTGAACAAAGTATTTTATATTCAGGCCGACCATTTTTTTTAAGAGTCGGTTTTGCAATCTCAAGAGTTCATTTTGGTGCACATTTTGGAGACACACGTGGCACCCCACAGCCCACAATGGCAATAAGCCACTGTGCTTGGTTTTGCATTTCGGTTTTGCAACAGCAGGGCAAAGAATAGCTTGCTTGTTTTCTTTTGTTCAATGTTTTGTTGTTAAATTTTCTCTTAGATTCTCTCTGATCAATTTTCTTTTCTTTTCTGTGTCTTCAACTGCCAGCAGTAGCTGAAAGGAAGCTGACCAACAAGGAACACAACATTTATTATAAGAGTCTGGTGAGATAAAACACCAAGATTTCAGCATTAAATTCTTAGGAATCCAGTTTGTTGTGCAGGGGATTATGCCAAGGGTGAGATACATTCCACTATTTGGAGAAATCAGGCCTCGACTTGCCCCGATAAATACTTACAAGGGACATGTTGCTGTTTCTCACGTAAGACTCCACTCTCAGTCGGCTCTCTTCGTCTCTGTCCAATAGCCTATCTCTCCCCCTCCGTGAGTTGTTGTGCAGGACGGGTCTGCCAAGGTAATCATACGCGCCCACTCCTCCTCGTCCAGAGATAGTGGAGCGGCTGTCGCGGCACTGGGCCTGCTCCTGCCAGCACAGGAGAGAAATTGACCAGTCAATCACAAGTATTCACTGCTGTTCATAAAAAATAACTTTAAAGATTTTATTTGAAAAAAAGGTGGAGCTGGAGGATTCATTTGCAATTAACTGAAAATATTCAGTTAATAAAAAGGTATTTTTATTAAAGTAATTGCCTTCATATGGCTTAAGACGGGCAAGAGCTGAAGACGAGAAAGAAGGCCACATGCACGACAGCTGTGTCACTCAGTTTTCAACGCTGGGATCTCTCTCATCCATCATGTCAACATATCCAATCATTTTCTTTTTATGATGAAACCAGAGAGCAATTGCTCAAGGTTCCTTTTCAGAGCCAAGGAGATGGTAAGGAAGTAACTGCATCGCATTCAAGCCGCTGCTGAAGAGTTGTGCTTACGTTGCAGCAGGGCAGGAAGGAGCTTATCGTGGTCATTTTCACAGTAAGAGATACATAAATGATAAGTGATGAATGGCACTAAATGCAAGTACCAACTGTTCTCAACTAGATCTGTTAAACATAAGGGTGGCTTGCAACTAGAATGAGGGTGGTCACGTGTGGCTAATCTCATGCCATGTGCCAATAGGAAGAACTGAGCAATAGCTGCTATGGACTCTTCACTACGGAAACCTTGAGATGAAAGGAGAAAAAGATTTGAGAAACATTCCATATATGGCACCCCAGCTTACGTTGCCAGTCCTATAGTTACACGCAACAAGCGAGCTCTGCAAGTCATTTCATGAAATGTGTCCTAATGTCATCTGCAGTATTACACGATACTGCTGTTAAAATACAGCAGAGTTCGTCAGTTTTTCAATTAACTTCCCTGCTGGAGATCGACTCCCCGTCACCATTTCTGTATGTTGTATATATAATCATCATCGGCTCATTTACACTTCAGACCAGAGGAAAGGAGGAGACAGGTTGGTATTTCACAGCTAGTAATTAAGTATGTCTGGGTCAGGTACAGTAAATATCTGGGAGTTGAGTCTCGCTTGATGAGGTATTGGAAACAACCATTAGTGTTGTTTGAAAGTTTGTTTTTGTGCATGAGGATAGCAAGGGGGGAAAAAAATCCAACTTTGGGCATTTAAGCACATCATAAATCCAAAAGCCAAAAGGGGGACATGAAGATTGAAATACAACAACTGAGATAGACTACATTTCTTGTTTTGATGATGTCGTTGCTCAGAACTTGGCCACCTGACATCAGGAAAGCAAAACGTCAGTTCTCGACCCCGGCCCTGTTTGCAGAGGCACAGATACTCGTAGACTGACCCCGAGGGAAGAGAAGCTGGTCCTGATGGTTCCCTCCACTCTTAGAGGGATGTTCTCCTCTGTCTGCAGCAAAGAAGAAATGAAAACAATAAATTAGGTGTGGATGGAAGGCATTAAGCAGTCAGAACTTTGCAAACAACAACCTAAACCCTGAGACAAGTCTGTGCGTCGCGCCCTCCAAACTTTCCAACCCACTCGCGAGTTTCCTTGGAAAGTCAAAGTAGGTCAAGCGTGCAGCGCAACAAGATATTAGCATTAGACTAGCACGCATGTGAAGTATTCATCACAATATATTTCTATGAGAATCCTTGAACAAATGAGAAACACGAGGGACCAGCAGTCGGCTGCTTTTGACGGCTGGTGTCACAAAGCCTGACAGCCGGAATCAGGTCACGCAGACGTCGGAGGAGAAACCTAAGATAATGATGCTGCAGTGCATTCGGCGTGATGAGAATAACTCAGGAACAGTACCGTTCCTCTGGGATCCGTGCTGACAGAGTTCATCCTTCTGAACGAGGCCTGCCTGGAGAGAGTGCTGATTTCCTCCCTGGGAAACGAGAAGCAGCAGAAGGGGGGAAAAAAACAGGAAGAATATTTAAAAAAAAAAAAAAAAAAAAATGATGACTCAAATAGTCATGCTTCGTTTTAAGCTCTGATGTAGTTCACACTATACATTTTTAATTTCTTGCAAAGTTTCCATCCCTATTTTATTCTTTGTACTTAGAGGTTTTACATAAATTCATATTTTTATGCCATCCAATTCTGTTTAACACACTCGTGATAATTCCTTGACAAATGTGTAATAGCTCAGATTTGTTCATTTACTGAGTCTATTATGACATCATCTTGTCTCATCTCATCTAAGTCTCGGATTATGCAAAGTTTACTTTCCTAATATTTACATGTACTCAGGGATTTTAGTGACTGTTTTATGTTAACGCAGACCAACTGTTTTTGTTTTTTTCTCGCTGCCAGGTTCAGCCACTGTGATAGTTCATTTTGGAGCAAAACATTAGACACATCAAAATTGAAAGGAAGCTGACTGGCCTGGAAGACAACAACATTGTAAGACTTACTGAAAAGCTTTCTTTTGGAGTCAGGCAAGATGAAAGTACTAAATTCGAAGCAATCCAGCCACTAAATACAACATTTACCTTCCTAATGTTTACATACTGTAAATACTGCTGTAAATATGATGTATGTCCGTAGCCTGCAGTGAACTCAACATGAAAAAAAAGCCCTTCCTTCACTTTATTTGTTCTAGCCCAAAGCTAAAACTGAGGGTTTTTGAAAGAGACTGCAAACAGTGGGCTTAATAAGATATCAAAAACATTTTTTAAATAATAAAATGTGCGAGACTGGTCCACTGGGGCCGGGCTTGAATTATAATGTTCTGAAAATGCGTATGAAATGGCCCCTTTAATCGAACATTGTGCTCTACAAACATACCTCTTCTCTGTCAGCTCCTTCTCCAGTTTCTGGTTCCTGCGTTTATGGTGGCAGGTCATGGTGATGACAATGATGAGCATGAGGATCAGCAGCCCCCCGGCCACCGCGCCCACGATGATCATCAGCATGTTCTCCATGATTTGGGGCTGTGGCTCACCCTCTGTACAGTGGAGAGTCTGGATATCAGCATATTTATTTTTTTTTTTGCTCCGTGTGTTACTCTGGACAATCTAAGTGCAGGACGCTGACAGCGCTGTCATCTACCTGCCACGCTGATCTCCACCTCCGCGTTCCCCATCCCCACGTCATTCTTCACCACGCACTTGTAGGTGCCTCCGTCGGACGGGCTGAGGGGTCGTCCAAAATCCAGCGTGCCGTTGGAGTGGGGGACGACTCCCTCCGGCAATTCACCACCGGTTCTGGAAGCAGAAAAAAAAAAAAAAGGGCAAAGTTTCATCACTGCGAATTCATCTTGTTTTAAGACTGTGGTGTGTTCACCGTCATCCTCAAAAGTAGGTTTTGATGGACATTAGTGCAAAAATGAAGGTTTTAGAATTCGAAAGTGAAGAGTTCTGTGTGACCTGTCCCGCTCAACACAGCAATAGTCGCATTTTGGCAGGATACAATGTCTTTCACCACCACTTATGACTCAATAATGGAAAACAAGGCTGTCTGGATTGGATATGAACAGCTACCCCATCACCCAGTTGTAAAAAACAAAACAAAGATTATTTTCTGTTGCACCCAACCTCCTCCACGCCTTCACAAAGTCATGATTCACTCCCTAATACTGCTTCCCCCTCCTCCCCCCGCCGGTGTGTTCGCACCACAGCGTCTGTGATGACAAGCAGCAGACCTGAATTACACAGCTCTCACCGGCAGTCACAGGAGCACACTATCTTTTCTGCGTGAATGTAAATACACATTATTTATGATGTGCTGCGTATGGATTTAGGCAGCAATATAATTTTGTCATCTTCAATTGGAGATGATAAGAAATAAAAAAAATCAATTTTTCATACAATCTGTGTTTAAAAGGGGTTGTATTAGCACATTATATTTTTAATATTATTAGTTAAATCTGATCAATTGTTGTTACTTTATTATCAATTTCCTTCCCTCAGTCCAGTCTTGGCAGGAATAACATTAATATGATAAACCCACTCAACAGGTAGTTCCTGAACCGACCTGTGCAATTTACACTCTCGGGTTACGAGCTCTACCTTTGAGAATAAATCTGTCAGCCATCATAGAGACATTTAGAGCCAATCCTTTTGCATTTTTTGTAGTGTTTCCTTTGCTTAAAAAAAGCAAAATAAATCCATATCAAAATAGTTTCTTACTTATGTATTAGGTTAGTGTCACTTAAACCTGAGCCGAAGACCAAATAATGGTTAACATTGTTTCAAATCATTTTGGCCCTCAGGTGACAGGAACTTTTTTAAAATGTTTCATATCTTTTCATTTACATTTCCAAAGTGTGCCACGGTTGGTTGGAGCCAGTGTGTCGTTCCTGGCAACGTGACTCAGCGAAGATGTTTTCCCGTGAGCAACGCTGTCCGGGGTGTTGCCTCAATGTTGGTGTTTTGAGCGTGTTTGACTTAATCCCGCACTTTGCTTTGAACCCGGTCAGCCCGAATTGATCCACAAATACTTTTACATTTCTCACTTTTGAAAACACAACCCGATTGTCTCTTGACAAAGGATACCAATTGGGAGTCTCTCCAATCACTGGTTGTGAAAGAGGTGTTTACATTTGCTCCGGACACACCTTCATGATGGTTTCATTCAACAGTCCGCACATTTCTCCTCCTTCCGTCTCCCCTCTTGGTTCGGCCGTACCCCTCCTGCTCAATCTGCTTCGACAAGTCCCCCTTTTTTCTCCCCCCGACCTCATTCTCATCACTTTCCCTCTTCCTCTCCCCCGACTGCCTTTCTTCCCCCTCCTTCGTGTGAAACTGTCTCACCCGTCTGCTCACAGCACAAGCTGCAACAGGACACTGTGACACCAGATATTACTTCACCTGACGCCTTTTATTGACAGAGCCAACAGGTTTACCCGGTGCTGCTGTGACTCCTGCTGCACGTTCATGCGTGTGCCTCTACGAGTATCTGTGTGTGTGCGCGCTGCGAGTGTGCGTGTGAGAGAGAGACTGTGCAGAGTGTGTGTGAGTGTGAGCGTGTGCTTCTGTGAAAACTGTCTATTAGTAAGAAGAGATTGATTGCAACGACAGTCTGAGTGGTGACGAGTGTGTGTGTGTGTGTGTGTGTGTGTGTGTGTGTGTGTGTGTGTGTACACATTGTGTGTACCTTCATGTTTGGCTTGGGTCAGGTAATCCTGCGTCACAAAAAATAATTTCCCAAGGTGTGTTCGCGTGACTAACGGCAAGTGACATCGTTTGGGAAAACAATTTTGATCGGATGAAAAAGAAAACTGATCAAAAATATCTTAATTCCAATTTTCTTTCCTCACACCATCATATACACTCATATGTAAATACTTGCTCGTCTATGTTTGGGGAACTTCTCCCTTGGGGCTCAACTGTCAGTCCTCATAATTCAGAGGCAGCCTTTCCACTTGCACTCACTTTTGATGGCACACTCCTTTTGTTTCCAGCCGAACTCCACGCCACCACACCCTGAGAATGCACTTAATGCACCAAAGGAAATTGCGTGAAATAAACAACAGGCAACACAAGCAAGGGAAGACTGGCGTGTCAGTCAAACCCTCAGTGAGGATTAAAGAAGCAGCCACATCTCAAGTGACGCACGCGACATTTGAATGTTTTCATTCAGGCCATAGACTTGGAGGGTGGCATGGCGAGGGCTTGTTGACTCGCAGTGGCAACTGGAAGGGTGGAGATCCACTTTCACTGCACAATATGTTTCTAACTGACCAGCCCATAATAAACACTTGCCTTTATAATCGATGTTGAACTAAAACGCATCTTGGGAGCACAGCTCTGCCTCATTGTGGCTGCATCATAAACCTTTGACATCTACTGGGCAAGAAGACGACCAATGACCATTTATGGACCCATTTTAGAGTCATTTACAGATTTTTTTTGTTTTCATCCCACATTCCAGTTGAACAGCCTCACGATAAGTTGCCCTCCGGAACAGCATCATTAGCAATGCTAGGTTTTAGCTTCAATCTTTGTCACTGTGTGACATGACACAGGGCTGATTTGCCACTGCTTTTCCAACTAAGTTTTAGCGCACACTGTTGTTGTTTTTATTCCCCCCCTCATCTTTTCTCATTTCTTGTGCTGTTGTTTGTAGAAATTGGTGACGTGAGTTTCACATGAGAGGGGGCCTTTAAACCTGGAGCTTTGCATGCGAGTGCATCTTCATCTCTCATCGAAAAAGAGGCTTTGAAGAAGTAGACTGAAGCTTCAGAATACTGACTGTGTGATCTGATAGAGTAGCAGATACCACTGCATCACCTGTGACAACCAAGGTAGCTGCTGGTGTCACAAACCAACATCCTGTAATATATTAGACCAGGAGCAAGTGACATAAATAGTTAAAACCGCAGCATCTGGCATCACAAATATAGACTGACCATCCTCCTCTCAGTCTGACAAGAAGGGCAACTGAGAAAGACATATTTTCATTTCACTCAGTTAAAACATTAATGCACCTTCTTATACCTCTATGTCCTTGTTCTTTTAATGATTGTGTCTCAAACGGCTAGCAGGAGGTAAAACAGAGGCCCGACAACACGTCACGTGAGATTTTTCATATTGTTCACAGTCATTTCACAGGTATTTCCATTGATACTGATACATAATGATAAGGAGTCCAAAAAAAAAACATCTATTGAATCGGTCTTTATCCTGAACTGTGCTGATATTAAAAATTTAGTCGACTCTTTCTCAAATGTGGATGCTCAAAGTGGAATGGGATGGTGCCTTTTAATTTTTAATTAGACCTGCTGCTGATCTGGGACAGTGTGGAAAATGTTCAATGTGAGTGATCTTTCTTGACATCAGACAAGCACAAATGGAAGAGTACTAACATCTGAGTGGAGAAACCAATCAAAACACTCTTGTCAAGTGGAGACAACTTTAACTGTCTGTGGCCCCCTTGACCTCAGCCTAGAGTCCCCACACCCACCCCAGAGTGGCAAAATCATTACATGATAATTGACGTAATTATCCTGAAACCTACGGGAAATGTATGACCAGGCACCTCAGACAATTAGTCACCCCAGCACCAGACAGCGAGGCAGGCGGGTCCTTCTGTACCTGATCCAAGTGATCGTTGGCGCAGGGTTCCCTCCAGTCACGCACCTCACGGCGGCATTTCTCAAACCCGAGAACCAGTCTCCGCTGTAGCCTGTCACCTCTGCATGTGGAGGGACTGGAGAGGAGAAGCACAGGGAGAAAAAAAATGAATCAGCCTGGTGAGCGGTGGGAAAAGAGATGGCCTGAGAAAACAGGAAAAAAATAAGCTGTGTATTCATGCAAAGACTTTGTTCAGCAAATATGAAAAGTAAAAAAAAAACCTGAATGTGTTTGATACTTGAACTGCTCCTTTCTCTTTCATTCAAAGTGATTAAAACAGGAAGAAGATGATTTGTTTGTTTGTATTTCAGTTCCTCCACAGCCTTTGTCTTTGTGTCCTCCCTGTCTCTTTCATTGATACTCACAGTGCACCACCAGGTTATTTTTGATCCTGCGGGGGCTCTGCGATGTGGGATGCCACACCAGACAGTCCAGCTTCATGCCGTTCATGGCCCTCAGCGGGTGCAGCGAGTAGTGCGAGGTGACCGCCCCGCTGTCCGACGAGCGATTGGTTGACTGGCCGTTGAGGCTGGTGTCCCAGGAGATGCGGGGAAGAGGGCGGGCCACAGAGCGACACAGTGCAGCCTTTTGGTAGGACTGGCCTTCCACCAGCGTGACAGGTTCCAGTGAGGAGATGGGGATGGCTGCAGGGGAGAGGGTTATGAAGTTTTTTTTAAACAGTGTCTCATAAAAGTAAATTATGTTATGTTATTATTATATTCTTTTGAAGGAACCACAAGATAGAACCACATGTTTGCATCACCAGTGTTTGCTTCTCTTAGCCTCGTGTCTAGCCTGTCGATAAACCCCCAAAGCAAACACTTCAGAAGGTGTGGCTTATTGTGACATCACAAAGGGCACTTCTCCCAGACAGGTGTTTATGACGCCCTCTGAGACTCCCTCACATGCAAGGCTGCTCCAACAAATAAAAATCAGAAAATTTGTATATTGTGGGACCTTTAAATAGTAGCGCAAAATAAGAAAATAAGTTGACTGAAATCCCAATCAGAACATCACTTAAATAATGACTTCATTTCTATCAATTCATTTTGATGTGTGTAGTGGAAATTTTCAATGGACCAGACCAATTAATCAATATCAAGGTTTAAAGCAAACTTGCAGTTGTGGCTGCGTCACTGCCAGTGTTTTTGGGATTACTCCATAAAAGTAATTCAACTACTGATTACTGATACTCCTTTAAAAAGTAATCTAATTACTTCTTTAACTACTTTGTTTCATAAGTAATCTACTCCTAGTTTAGTTTAAAAAAAAAGAAAGATAAAGTGACAGTTGAGAACGTCTTGTTTCTTGGACATAACGTACAACGAATCACAATATTCTTTCATTTAATCACTGTTTTTTTCTTTTGCCGCCGCCATGCTTGTTTTGGTGCGTTGTCGCATCTCAATGACGTTGCATGCACGGCTGCATCATCAAACTGCATCTGCAATCTGCAAACATTTTGTACAAAAACATTGTTTTTGGTTGTTTTTCTAAATTTCAGACATTTTGTGGATTATTAGATATTTCCATCTTGCTAAATATTTCAGAAAAGTAATGAAATCATTACCTGATAAAGTAATTATGCTATAATTACCAGCTTTGCCACAGTAATCCCGTTACATTACTCTATTATTAAAAAAAGCAGTTTAATTACAGTATTGGATGACTTAGTCATAGATTATTCACCAACACTAGTCACTGCATATCAAAAGGCTGCAGTCCAACCACGAGAGAGGCACTCACTCCACACGATGACCGACATCCAGGTCTCAAAGTTCCCCAACGGGAAGGTGATGATGCGGCACGCGAACGTGCCCTCGTCCGAAACCTCTGTGCTCATGATGACCAGGGACGAATCCATGATGGGGTCACTGTTTTTGAAGCGCACACGGCGGGACCACGCCCCAAACGCTGCGCGGGAGGAGAGAGAAACGGTGAGTAGGATGGAGGTATGGAGATGACAGACTTAGTCAGGGAGACACAGCTGAAGGACAAAGTGAAGAAGGATGTGACAGAAGAAATTAGGCCCAGAGATTTCAAACAGCGACCTCGGGGGGTGGCGGCGTTTGTTTTGTCACCGTCGCTCCCACACGCACATCTGCACCCTCGAAATGTGGTTTTTACGTTCTTGGCATTTATCAGGCTGGCCTTAACAGCGTGTCTAACACTCAGAAAGCGTGTTAGCCTCGTGAATCATTGCTAGTTAGCTCAAAAAGAAGACACTGTTTAAAACCAGCATCTCATCTCAATGGCCATCCTTCCTGCTTTCACTGTAAAATTGTCTCACTTAATTACATGATTTTTAGATGGTTGGCAACTTCTGCCTCTAGGCACTTTTTAGTTGTTGGAGCACAGGAGAAAAAAAAGGCCCCCCAACTATCACATTTCAAGAAGTGGCGGTAACAAATTAACTTGCAATACCAGAAAGAAAAAACTGTTTGCTGAGTGGAATGAGCGTGACAGAGAGAGTGCCAGAGTAAGAGTTTTTCTTCAGGAAGCAGTGGAGTGATAACCTGAGGACGAGGTCCTGGCAGTAAATCAACCGTGGCCTCAGAGAGTGAAAGACAGCAAAATAAGCAGACCTGTCTGTCCATTACTGTGGTGCGCGGTGATGATCTGCTCCTTGCCATCTGCCGTATCCTTGTACCAGGTGACCTGCACCACCTGGACGTCAGCGGTCGGTGCGTAGCGACAGGGCAGGACCGTCTCCTCCTCTGCCAGGGAACGTATGGGATCGCTTGAAGGAAGCTCCACAAATTCTCCCCTTATCACTGGAACTGAAAAAAAAAATGGCGGCGGGGAATCACGTTAGGTTCATGTCATTAGTGAGAAATATTACTGCTGACAGCAATTATTCCTAAGATAATGCTCAAAAAGGGCAATTTTTTAAAGTGAAAAAAAAGAAAAAAAGATCTTCATCTTCTTGATCTTCTTCAAAAAAAAGATCATGTTTGATACACTGACAAGTAATTCACAAAATACAGTGGGATGAGGTTCCATACAGCGTAACAGTGCAAAGCCTACCCAGAGATTCCACAGCCAGACACGGAGGCAGCATCTGTCTGTTCTAATTTCTGTTAACCAACATAAACTAAAGTCTGTGGAGCCTACAGGTACATGATCTCTGTTGCTTGAGCAGAAACAGCTGTGACATTGACTAACTTCCTGTTTCACACATTTATTTTAAAGCACAAGCGGACGGGCTGAAGAGTTTCACAACGCCGCGGCGGAAGACCCTCGGCCCCCATATTGTCAGACTTTGAGCCGTTGTTGTGCGAATCACGAGAACAGGCATCCGGCCACAAATTCGTAAGAAGTGGAAATCCACTTTCAAATTTTCAGCTTCATGGAAAAGTTTCTTGACTTTGCACGGCAGCAGAACAAGAAAAGAGGGGAGGAGTGAGTAAACAGGCCAGAGTGAAGGCACACAAGTGAAGATATGTCGCATAACTAGTTGCTTGAGACAAGCTTTCAAAGAGAAAACACAGAGGGCCACTTTGGTGTCTGGACGCAGAAGTAACCCGAGACACGCAGCAACACCTCATGACATGCGCAAAACACACTCAAGCGACACACTGAGAACTGTGTGTCACACTATAAATGACAGATTACAGCATAAACCACAAACGCTGGTGCAAAGCTTTTTTTGTTTCCCTTTTTTAAAAAAGGAAAAACTCCTCTCGCCTCTCTTCATGCATGTCAGCCTCAGCTCAAAACTTGGAAATTGCTGACAAACTGAAATGCGATAGCTTGCACACATACAAGAAATATTCAGTTGCATGAGCTGATGTTTGCGATTTGTGTCACTACGTTGATTACCAAAACAACAGTTTTCTCATTTGTTTGCGCCTCTTGAGGGGAGCTGTTGTTTTTCTACATCAAAGAAAAAAAACAACAGAATATTTTTTATATACATTTTAATTTTTTGGCAATCATACATGATTATAGTGACCGCAGGAAAAATCATTTAACAAGGAATTAATTAATGCTTAGCTAGCAAGCATGTTTTTCAACCGGCCATTTTTATTTTCAACCCAAGTACTTTGTGGAAGTAGCATCGCTCCTCTCGAGGGGGTGAAAACAGTGATGCACTGAAATTAAGCGCAGCACTGTGGTTAAGCACGAGGCTGCATCCACCTCAATTACAGATTCAGAGCACCACCCCGCAATCAAACTAAGTGACACATGGCTAACACACCCCGATGATATACAATTAACAGGGGACACCAAGTTCGGCAAACCGCTAAAGCACTGAGAGATGATTTGAAAAATACATATATATTAAAGAAACTTTTTGTTTGCTTGTAGTTTTTCAAACATCTTCATAGCTGCAAATATTTACAATTTGGGCAGTTTTGTAAGAAAGTCTAGTTTTTATCTTTTCATTTTTGAGACAACAGAACCCCCCAATGGACTTGGGATTCAAACAGCAGATAAGAGCTTGCATCATGGCAACACATCATTTTAGTCTCGCTTTTCAAACACTACTATGCAATGAATCTAAAGGTGTGTCCAAAATGCCACGCCTCTGTACCAAATGATTGATATTCTGAATATATCCATACTGGGAAGGATGCCAAAATATCATATCTTCAACAAGCATAATGTGCTATGAAACCATGAAAGCCCAACATTAGTATTTGTTTGCTAGCTGCTGTGCTCCAAGCTACTGTGGTTCAGGATTTTAGCAATGTGGCGTTCTTTATTGTCTGGTCGTCATTCACAATTGAAAAATAGTGAAAAATGTGAGTGTCAATTAAACAACAAAAACCTTGTCACCTCCAGTAAGTGCACGCTTTGTAAATTTCAATGTGTGATCTGGGAGAATACCCTCGTCAAAATGTGCACCCTTGGTATCAAGTGAAGCGTGCAGTATTTATGCACACTAATGGAAGAGTTTGCGATTTTCAGAAGTCTTCATCTGTTGATGGAGCGTCAGTTTTCAGAAGGCTAGTGTAGGTAGTGTCACTGGCTGTAAGGAGGACAAGTTTGCAGTCTTTGGGCTTTTACAGGTGCTGATTCAAACCTGGATGTGGAAATCCGTTCTGATGTGTGAGTGGGTGGAGCATGATTCATGCATTTACCATCAGACATGATGAGTGTGCACCCTGACAGGTGTGTTTCCTTGTGTGTGTGTGTGTGTGTGTGAGAGAGAGAGAGAGAGAGAGAGAGAGAGAGAGAGAGAGAAAGACAGAGTTGGAAGAATAATACACTCTGCCTATACTGCATTACTGGAATAACATTTACACTTCATTGCCTTCACAGGTGCAATTTACTGCCTTCCTACATTTTTACCTATTGTGTTAGTCGTGCTCACACAGGCCAGATTCATGTCTAACAGGTGGACTTATCTCAGTGGCTGGCATCTTTAACATACATACTTAGTTCCACATACAATCAGGCAGAAGACCACAACGGGTCAATGAAATGCTCCCCCTCTGAATCAGACAGCAGAAAGAGGGTATTTGATCAGCAGTAGCCTGTTTACAAGTGTTTTCTTTAACTGCTCCACTCCAGCTATATGACAGTGTGAGTACATAGCACATAGCACAGCCGATGAACATAAATGAGATGCTACAGGTCTAGTTTTTCATTTTCTTCTGCAGATTATATCTTGTTTTGGAAAAAAAACAAAAACTGTTTGCCATTTCTAACACAGACTATCAATATCTATTGTTTTTTTATTAATGTTGTAAATGATATATGTTCAGTGGAGGAAAAACTATTTTATAAAGACATTCCATAAAGTACATTTTCACATCCAAAGACTTTGGACAGACACAATGTGAAGTTTTCTTACCCAGGGTGTGAAGGACACAGAGACATAGCAAGTGTGTGTTCAGAAGAGATGTCATTCTTCACAGCAGATGCTGTTGACTGCGGACGAGTTTGGATGATTTCAGCGCTGGAAGAGTTCTCATAAGTCCAGGTGGTTGTGTTCTAAATGGAAGTCTTGCATGAGATCGATTCACGCCTCGTCCCGCCGGGACATCTTTGACGTTGTTGCTGATGTGCAGTTTCTGTGCGGTAAACAATCCCCTCACTTAGAAATAAAAATGCAAAATGTAGAGAAGTTTAAAGTCAGTCCTTGTCCAAAAAAGTTAGATCCTCTTAGTTTGAGGTGCTGCTTTGTTGAGCACACACACCATGGTGTTTGCCCTATTGGAGGAAAAAAAAAGGGAAGGAGCTGCTTTACCTGTTTTGGTTACACCTGTTTGTGCTGCCCTTCTCTCTCTCTCTGTCTCTCTCTCTCTCTCTTTCGCTCTCTCTCCCTCGTTCTCTCTAATACACACACAAATACACACCTTCCCCTGAAACACGCAGACACACGTAGACACAGACGCACACACGCACGCACACACACTTTTGCGGGAACCCACCATTCCGGTTTGTCTGAGGCAATATGACAGTTATAGTCCCGTCTTTACTTGCTCGGCTCGGAGGAGAGGCAGGTGGAAGGGAGGCGCGGGGAGCCAAAATGACACAGTGCACATGTTTACCATTTCAGACCCGCTGCCAAAACTAAAGGGCCACCTGAGAAAAACACATTGATAATTGACGTGTGGAATCACAGATTGCAGCAAAAGTTGGCCGATGTAAAAAGGCCATTGCAGAGTTTCATGTGGATCTAAATCATAAAGTAAGGATGATGTTCCTTCACAAACATTTTTGTTTTTTCTTGGCAATGCATTGTGTAGAGTCATTGTGTTCATCATTTGGCCCATATCATGCTGTATGTGTACACAATAAACATTGCAAACAACTTTGAGAACAATTAAGAATTAAAAAGATATAAGAAAAAGAAGAAAAAACAGTATGAAACCAGATGTTGGGTGTGATATGGAGTTTTACAAGTCAAAACTATTGTTATCTCCAGACTCTGAGGTTGTTGCAGATTTTAGATGTTTTGTATCTATGTTTAACAGCTCTGTGATTTCTGCATGCAGCAGGTTATATACAGACAGCACGCGTGAGCAAAATGTGCTCGAGGCCTCGTCACAGACCTCATGACTGCCATCTAGCGGCAGGAACACTCTTGAGTCTCAGTCAAAAAACACCTATGACACGAAATTATTTATTTATTTATTTGTTTGTTTCGTAATTATTTATTTATTTATTTTTACCTAGATATTTTAATACATATTTTCTTACTTATGCATATTTCACTTTCAAATTAGAATGTATTCAGTTATCAAATCAATACAGGTACTTTATACATATTGTAGCTCTCCAGGAAAATACACAGAACACTTTTACCAGAAACAACTCTTTTATTTGTCTTACATTATCTCGCCTTTCTTATTGTCACCAGCGCATTTGTGTGAATTTGGATACTTTATTTATTTTGTAAAATCAAATTCTCCCGCCAGATTTGAGACCGTATTGCTGGCAGGTATGATCTAATCTATGACGATCTACGATCTAAACTGCATTGTGTGCCGTTTTTACTTTGTTCAAACTAATTTGCAGTGGAAATTACACCTTCATATCTTGTGAATGGCCACACCAACAAAAGAAATGAAATGACATTACAAAGAACAAGTAAATACATTTATTTACTCTTTTAGAATTCAGCTGAGCACACGTTGAATATCTTCTTGACTTATTTCTGAAATGCCGTCAGGCCCTTTTTCTTCTGTTGTGCCACGGTGGCATGACTTCATGTCAAGATTACATCACTTCTGAACATTCACACGCAGGGTACGACAACTGCCCAACTCTTTTCACAAAATTAAAATGCTTATTGTCCTTTGGAGCTATTTATGGACCCAGTTTCCTTTTCCAAAAAATGAGAAGACTGATGACTTTCGAGCGGCACTGAAAGAGGAAGCCAGCTACCATTCTGGCAGTATGTAGAAAAAAATTGGCACTGAGCTTGTGGACACAGACATAAACTTGAAGAAAGGCAACACACACAACATATTGGACAATAGGACATTTTCATTTATATCAAACACAGTTTAAACATGATAAATATTTGATGGTTAAAGGACTTTACTGACAAAATTAAGCATTAAAAAAAAATCATCCATCTTTTCTCCTCCATTTCGTTAAATACACAACCAAAGCAACACATCCACCCACATTCCAGCGGATGAGATCACTTCTTCATTCCGATAGTTTCATATGTGTCCTGATGATGAGGAGTCAACCCCTGCGAGAAGACAGAGAACAACGGTTCAGTGGGTAATAACAACTGTGTGTGTGTGTGTGTGTGTGTGTGTGTGTTGTCGAGGCACTAAAACTCACCGTGTAGATGGCATCCTCACCATTCTGCCAGGGGACACAAAAAGATTCAATGTAAATGTAAATTTCCGAACATGCATATTGTAGCTTGCAAGCGAGACACTGAATTGGTATATTTGGTGCAAGTGATAAGCGAGTGTGTGGTTTGTGGTTGCAAATAGGAAAACTGCATTTGCAGAGTGTTCAACAGCAGTCCGAGCGCTTGTAAGCGGTCAGAGCGTTGCTCTGTTTGTGCTTTAAAGGTCTTAAGGTTTCTTGGTCTTTCTCATGCAAGATCATTGGAACTATCAAGAACAGAAAAATGGACTTGCTGTTTTTACTGCTACAGTAGAATATTTGTTTCAATTTTTAAATACATCGTTCAATTTTAGCATTTAAAAAGGCAGAACTAAAAGTTATGATAAACGTTCAACAAAAAAATGTTTATAGTTGAAACAGTTCTAAATAATGTTGCAAAGGATAAAGACAACAGTCTCTGGAACTTTTTCAAAGCGGAACTGACATGTGATGAAGTCACTTGTGCAATCTGCCACTGCTAAATTAATACATTCTCTGTGCCTCCTCCCCGAGAGAATGCATTGCATGGAGGTTTGGCCTGATTAGTGAGCCTCTCCAGTTCACTTAAACTCTTTATCAAGCTGTGGTGGTCCACACTGAGCAGTCCAAGATGGTTGCAGTTCATGGTCACACATTAAATTAAATGTGTTAGAGTTGATAAGATATTCGTTTTTGGTCTCATTACCGGTTTTGGTTTCCCAGCGTTGTTCTCTTTAGCGGTAGAGATCTGTGAAGACAAAGTTCACAAATTTGAGCTATTATTAGTTACATTTTTTAGCACTTCATAAATTGTTAAATGACATTACGAGAAGAGGCCGAAATCTAAGCTAAGTTCATATAAATCTAAATGTCACATGCAAAGAACAACACAAAATCATGAACACAAAAAGTCTGTTGAACACTTAAATCTACCAAATGACAAATTTACAATGAAATGTGTTGCCACGATCATCAAATGTAACACTTAGAGATGACAGACTTATTTTTCAGGGTGCTTGCTCACTTAATTGAAATAGTGTGAAAAGGGGAAAAAAAAAAAAAAGTGCAACTGTGCTGCCAAGTTCAAACCTTGATCCGGCAGTATAGGGCCGTCAGTATGATCCCGTACAAGAAGAGAATTCCGTCCAGCACGTAACAGATCTGTGGCTCGGAGAGAGCGGCTGTAAAAAGAGGTGAGCATTCTGTTAGAAGCAATAACATATCACGCACTTAGAACATAGGAAATGGCAAATTAAGAACATGAAATGACAGTGAAGCAGTGGCTACCACTGTGACTTGCTTCCCCCAGAGCCCTTCCTCCTTGGACTCAGCCGCCTTGCGCAACTCTTGTCTTGTTTTTCGTTGTATTTCACACAGCAAACATAGCAATAACGTAACAAACTAAACTAATATAAAGCACTCATTTAGCAGAACAATTTTACAACATTCTTGTTTGGATAGAATTTCATATTTGTTATATTGAGCTTTGTTTAGTGTTTTACTCTTTTTTTTTTAAATTGTCATAAAGATGAAAAAAAAATGTTTTCGTAGTTGTTGCAGATTGTCCTTCATTCTTTCAATCCCATTCAATTTAAACATTTCCTTCCACTGTTTTTGTTTAACTAAAAATTAATATCACTAGGTCATTTACTGATGGACTCTGAAAACTCGGAAACTCAGTTTCACACTTGTCTGAGAATAGAAGATCTTTTTTTTTGTATCTGTATAAATATCTCCACGATGAACAACCACAACTCAAGTGATAATTTGTCAAAAATACTAAAACATTCTCTGGTCTGATCCTCAGCAGAAATAGAAACTGAAATATTTCATGTGCCAGCCTTCCCTCAAATAAAAGTGATCTAGTTTCCCTCAATGACTGTGTTCACTTAACACTGTCCTCCCAGTTATGTAAATTTAAGCATCATTCAAACCATAAAATCAGGAAACATAATATCTTTTTTAGCTTCAAATTGGGTTGTTCAGAAATAATCAGTTTCAATGTTGTAATTTTACTATTTCAGCTTTATGTTAGGAAATTGATTTGTTTTGTTGTATTTCTTTTAACTTAACCTACAATTATGAGAATTCAGTTTCTCAAAATTTAGAAGCCATGTAGCTAAAACTACTCCTGGCGCAAATTCAGTCCTTAACTGAACTAGCAAACTAGGGGGAAAAATGGCTTGAAAAGGTGGTTGGTGGTTACAAATGATTCGACACACACGCAGGCACACATAAGCTTATGGTTTTTGCCACAAACAGGGTCAGCTTCTCTTTCACAGGAAACCTAACATGGTGACATCTTCTCAGCCTGCCACCTAAAACAAAACTGCGAGAAGGCAGAAGACCAGCTGGCTGAAAAACACAACATTGTGTATTTCAAAAACCAATCCACATTTTAAAAGACTCAGCTATAACACTTTAAAACAGCTTCTTTGGTTACATTTAACGCAAAGAATTATTTGTTTTCTTTACTTCAAACGTCCTTCATTAAAATCTTTAATACGTGTCTTGTAAAAGTCACGTAAAAATAACAAAAAAACTGGATCAAAAACTTTCCCTTTATCAAAATTTAGTCATAACTCACCAGCACTCCCAAAAGTCAACCACAGAGAAATCACCAGAAGAACTGGGTTCCAACCCCGAACGGCCATGGCAGCACTGGCTCAGCACGGACAACTGGGCTGCTCGAGACACAAGGCAGACGAGGCGAACTGTGGTAGGCGATTTTTTTTTTCACGGTGCTTAAAAAACACATATGTTGCAGACCTCTGAGCAAAGAGGGGAAGTTGTGGTCGGAGCTTGAAGTCCATCTGCCTCAGATCTCATCAGACCACTCCCCCCTTTTGACACCAAGAAACCAAGATGAGGATTTTCTCTCCGAGCGCTGAATGCTGATGTTTTCTTTGGTGCTTCATTTAAAACCAACGACAATGGGACGAGAGAAACGAAAGGGAACAAAACAGAAGGCCATCTTGGAAATGCACTCATTAAAAACGCGACACTACATCAGTCAGGGTCATAAAATATTTATTAGGTTTATTCGGACATTGTACATTGTTGATTTTGGACAGAAAAGCGTTCTGTCAGAAGCCTTACTACAGCGACAGTGAACAGGAAGAGAACCTGACAAACAAATGTAGGAGGGGAGAAAGAAATCTCCGGCTACACGTTAGCAGCATCAGGTTAGCGATCGACCTCGCCGAACACGATGTCCTGTGTGCCTGTCAGGGCGAAACAGGATTATATTAAAATTTAAAGAACACGCAGCTGAGGGCGTGTACACATAAATCTGCCATCATTAACTCACCGATGATGGCCACCACGTCAGCAAGCATGTGTCCCTGGGCCATTTTATCCAGACCAGCCTGAGAGAAAGTCACCAAAACAAAACATTCATGAACATCCTGAATAACTGAAGCCTCACCACCGCACTGCACGGCAGTAAACTCGTACAACAGCGAATATTCATGAGAGCGTAGCCTGAAGTCAAAGCACTAATAACTCTAATAGTTTGTTGATGCAACTTAATAAAAGGGAGCCAGGAAAACTGAGTCCATGTGTTTAACAGCAACAAGCAGCAGCAGCAGCAGGAGGAGGAGGAGGAGGAGGAGGAGGAGGAGGAGGAGGAGGAGGAGGAGCAGGAAGCCGGGAGAGCGGAGGTGGGGGGTGTGTGCATTTTTAAAAACGCTGCTACAGTACGCCACAAAATATACTTAATGAAGTTAAAAGTAGCCTTAAGGACGAGCCTTTAAACGTGCTGAATAATTGATAGCCAGCGTGTTTAATATTTCACTGTGTTTTATGAAGTTTTGAAAAAGGGATGGGAGGAGGGGGGGGACGCACCAAGTGGGCAAATCCGGGAGCTTTGATCTTGCAGCGGTAGGGTCTGCTGGAGCCATCCGACACCAAATAAACACCAAACTCTCCCTGCAAGTGGCGCGCACACACACACACACACACACACACACACACACACACACACACACACACACACACACACACACACACACACACACACACACACACACACACACACACACACACACACTCGAGTGAGCGCGTTACATCAAGGATTCCCTAGAGCCCTGTGAGGGCTTCCCACTTAATTAAGACTCACAAACCAGAAGTATAAAGAGAATCAGCTCAACAGTACAAGCAACACAATTTCAGTTGAATACAGAATCTTTCTGACTTGCTTACATTTACTTAGGAGTCTAGTTTGCAGGGAATAGGCAGGCCAACGTTTAGAATCAAGCCGTGAAACGCAAGTGTTCCAACCTTGGGTGCCTCCACGGCTGTGTAGGTGGAGCCTGGTGGGACCTGGTAGCCTTCAGTGTACAGTTTGAAGTGGTGAATCAGAGACTCCATGGACATCTGGGACAGAGAGCGCAGAGGAAACATGTGAGTTGTTGGTCAGTGTTAGACAGTAATGTTTTTAAAAATGACTTGGATTGGGTAAAAAAAAAAACAACAACACACATGTACACACACACACGAAATCCCAAAAGAAAGTCCCTGTCTTGCCGATGCGAGTCCGTCTGACTCAGCTCACCTTCATCTCAGACCTCTTTGGTGGGGCAACCTTGGCGTCGTCGACCTTGATCTCTCCTTCTGGCATCTTGTTCAGTGCCTGGTGCATGATCCTCAGGGACTGCCTCATCTCCTCCACTCGGCACAAATATCTGCAGCGCACACACACGCACGCAACGTAAGTCAGCTACAGAGGAGCACTCCAGTGAAAGGCTGCTGCAGGCGTGTGTTCAGAAGGTGGGGGCGTTTTCTACGCGTCGATCTGTTCTCGTACCTGTCGTAGCAGTCTCCATTAGTTCCAATGGGGACGTCAAAGTCCACCTCGTCATACTTGTCATAGGACTGAGACTTCCTCAGGTCCCACTTGATGCCCGATCCCCGCAGCATCACCCCGCTGGTGGGAGAGGAAAAAGCAGAAAAGTGAATGATTTTTTTCTTTTTTTTTTAAACAAAAAAGTAGCTTCTTTTTCAGAAAGGGTACATGATTTTCTTTATAGTGGAAATAAAATTTTAACATTTTTCCAACGACCCTCAGGCTCAGTAGATTTGCAACACCTAAGGTATTAGTGGATTCCATAAAAGAAGCATGAGGGTGAAAAAAGTGAAGAAAAAAAAATGAGTTGCCTGAAACCGTAGTTGAGGGCCTCCTCTGCAGAAACCACACCAATGTTCACGGTACGATTCTTCCAGATTCGATTGTTGGTCAACATCTGTATGATTGAAAGCGCAAAGACATTCAGCACAAACATAATAAGCAATTATAATTTAGAATTTCAGAATTAATTTAATGATTTATTTTATCTCATTTCTTTTAGACAATTACAGTCGCTCACCTCTTCGACTTCATCAATTCTGATAGAGAAGTTCTTGCACCACTCATAAATATCATCCATCAGGCCAAGGGGCAAATCCTGGAAGACATTTGAAAGACGCATTTCATGACATTGTTTTTATGATTATTATTATTATCACTATGTGTTTGATGGTGACAAAGTCATGAGTCATGCATTACTCATCATTTCATCAAATTCAGGAACTTGGCCAATTTTACATGGAAATGAATTTGGTCATCAAGCAAACGATAACAAAAAGTTTTCTCCCACCTGATGAACACCACCAGGTCTGACGTAAGCAGCGTGCATTCTGGCTCCGGAGACCCGCTCATAGAATTCAAACATCTAAGTGGAGATACAGTAAATAAATAAATAAATAAAATGTTATAATAATAATATGTAAAGAGGGTTCAACAATCTTATATTTAAAACCAGTCAATTTAAAAGTTATTTTCCCAAAATCAGTGACTGATGAAGCCATATGGCTGCTCTGTGTTCTGGGCCATCTGAAAAATGACAGACAGGATGTGATGTCACGTTGCGGTGCCTCCCACCTTCTCTCGTTCCTCAAACATCCAGAAGAAAGGAGTCATGGCGCCGATGTCGAGGGCGTGTGTGGTGATGGCCATGATGTGGTTCAGGATGCGAGTCATCTCCCCATATAGAACTACAAGCACATCAGATTCAGCATGAAGCCATTTACAGCAAAAATGTGACGAGGGCAAGGACAGACACACATTTTTACAGTTCAACAGTTTTTGGATATTCCAAACCATATTTTGTCATTCTTCTGAAGTATATAATGTACGTGTGGTACACAGTCAAATTGTGCAAGGTAGCATTGCTTTTTCATCATGTGATTTTGATGTTCACTTTTTCACTCTTGAGAAAGTGCTGTTGTGTTTGTGACATGTTGTTGTGACAGCAGAAAAAGGTTTAATCTATGCGTGATGAAAAAAGACCACAAACTGATGCAGACTTTTATCCAGTCCCCTTGTTGGTACCTCTGATCCACTGTGCACGGACTGGGGCTTGGATGTTGAGCAACTTCTCCACGGCCAAAGAGTAGGCCTGCTCATTGCACATCATGGAAACATAGTCCAGACGGTCAAAGTAGGGCAGAGCCTGTCAAGGTTCATAGAAGAGGAACCGATGCTTATCAAGTCGGGAACTTCCACAAATGGCACAACTCACAATAAACGCCCTTTTACATTTTATTTAATAAACCAGGTCTAGTGCGTTTTTCTAAAGGAGATGTTTTGCCCTTTCATATTTCCACTGATAATTCTGCTACAGTAGTGTTTTCTAAGCTGTTTAAGTCAACCATTATTAAAAAAAAAAAAAAAAAAAAAGCTTTTACAATACACTCTGTCGCAATTTTCCATTCTGTTATTTAAAACCTTACGCTGCAGATTTCTTCATTTAAACATCCTGAATTCACAATTCAATCTTGCCCAAGGCTGCTAGGCCAAAAACAGGGATTAGACAGCTAAAGGAAGATAAGAGATACATTAACTTTTCAGTACCTGCAGGTAGGTCTTGTACTCAATGAGTTTCTCTGTACCACGGTGAAGCAGCCCAATGTGGGGGTCACACTTCTTGACAGATTCCCCGCTGAGCTCCAGGACGAGGCGCAGCACACCGTGAGCTGCCGGATGCTGGGGCCCAAAGTTGATGGTCAGGTTGGACACATTGCTCTCAGCGGGAGGATCTTTGTCTGCAGAAGGTTTATGAAATGACGCAGGGCATCGTGAGTGGTGCTCAAGATGTGCAAATCCAATCAGTGGTTAAGCGACAGTTCCTTTTTGATTTCACGTCGTTTAATAAGTTCCACCTGTTTGGGGGAATGGTTAACGATGGAAATGATAGTTTTTGTGTTATGTATGCAAGAACTGTACCATTCCATGGGGGTGGGGTCCACTTCTCATTCACAGCAGTGGGGTACATCACTGCTCCAGCAAACTGCTCCGTCCATTCCACATCTGGTTGCCACTGCTTCTGCCTGTCAAAAGCATTGCGAAATGTTTTAAGCAAAATCTGCCCTGACAGAAGGAAGCATAAAATCTATATAAACAGATGATAAGTGTCAAGTGTCAGATCAGAAGAAATATTGAAATAAACATCGAAATAAAACAATGTTGTTTCGTTTTATTTTCTATACAAAAAGGTGGTTGCATGATGTTTTAGGAAAAAGCAAATGACTGAAAACTTGAAATACATTTAGACATGGAAAAGGGGTGTTAAATTTTAGGAAGTGGGCTTCATAGAAACACATTTACAAATATCAATTTAGTGCTACGTTGATAGTACTGATATCAATTCCAAAGATATACATTCCAGCAAAGTCATGACATGGTCGCACACAACTCGGGTGGCTCAGGCTTTTTTCATTTGTTTCCACACTATGTCTACGACCTGAACATTTGGTTTCAGGACTTCTGGAAGTATTTTGATCGTCGGATGCAGATGTCGAATTGACAGTGGTGAACTGCATAACACGTCGGACACAGAGCTAACAGGGGCACAATTTCACGACAACTATTCTGATACGCATGGGAACTACACTGAAGTCAAATACCATGCACCGTAAAAAGATTAAGAATTTACTTAAGAAAAAGGCAAAACGTAGCTTATTCCTACAGAACCAAGAGGGATAATTCTTTTTCTTAGCTTCAGCTAACACTAGCTGTCAGCACGCATATTCATGTGGGACTTAAGCTGAGACAGGTCAAATTGCAATTAAAGTGTTCACTTCACTCTTTAAGTTAACTCACCTGTTTTGCAGAACAGTAGAACAGGGGCTCAGGGCGTTATTGTTTAATAGTAATTTGGTTGAAGGACGTCCTAGTTTTGTAAGCGACCTCAACATTGTGGCCGCCATCTTGGCTGCCAGACACCGCTCGGCAATGACGTAGTGGAGTGTTTCTTCCTCGACAAACGAACTACGCGTGTAATTCATCCGTCTGCCCCCTATCGGTTCAATGCGTGCAACACTTGAGACCTTTTCAAAGGTACAGGATAAATAAAGCAGTGATTAACTGTTAATAGAGGTTATATATATACTTTGCTATTTCTCATATTTCACGGATGTCCAAAGTATACTGAAAATACAAATTTATTATTAGCTATTATTTTCTTGATGGATCCAACTCATCTTAAGACAAATTTATTTTATCTTGGCTACTTCCCTTGTGTGTATATTGTTCTCGATGAGCTACTGACCAGAAGTGTATTTTCGGATGCCCACTAAAACTACGAATCTTCTGCATTGTTGAGATTATGAAGTTCTTCTTTACAGAAATGGTCCGTCCTTTGTAATTCTCCAGAGCCGCTGAAACTAACTCCTCGTACAAACAGAATTCAGTCAGGAATGAAAAAAAGATTCCAAAATGTATAAAAAATGTAATGTAATTGCAGTCTACAGAAAGACAAAATCCTTGTAATTTAAGCGCTGACAAATATAAAACAAACCAACCTTTATTTTTTTTATATATAAAAACAGTGCTTTTATTTATGTAATACTGTGGAAAAATAATTACATACCATTTTTAAAAAATACTGGAGATAATGAAATTAAAAAATGAGAGTTTGATAATGTTTGTCATACATTTTTTGGACAGCTTTCTCTGCTACGAAGAACAGTACAATAAGATAAACATTGGATTTTTCTAAATTCAAAGACACAATAATACAGGATACAGTCCTACCAGAGGTATAAAAGTATTGTAACAGGATTGTGAGAGAAATGATACTGTATACGGAAACACACGCTCACACACTTAGGCACAGACTTGCACACTCGCACGCACTCGTACGCACGCGCACACACACGTGCCATACAATAGCCGCACACACACTCCAGTCTGGCACTGTGTTTTTTTTACAGTATGCTTGCCATACACACGCAGCCATTCACAAATCTATACAAACACACTATACAAATCGGTGTGCGCGCAAACGCCCACGCGCTCCCTCTTGAACTCTCTCTTTCTCACACTCACACTCACACACTCGCAGTCACACATGTCAATATTGTGGACAAGCCTTCTTCAAACCTCTCCTTACACATTCTCCTCTGGCCGTTTTTGGCAGACAAGACGATGAGGAATGATTCAAAACGGAAATGCACGACATGTTCCCCTATAAGGCCACTCAGTTCGAAACCCAACATCTGTGTTTTTCTCTCAGTCTGCACCAGGCTTGTATTAAGGAGCGCAGAGAAGGGAAAAAAAAGGCTCCGGCCTAGAAAAAAAATGTCAGGGAATGACTCAAATCCCCGAGCCTGGTTTCGTAAAGCAACAGTCACCGAAAGAAGGAGCCTCTACTGCATATACATGGTCTAAGGTGGAGAAAAACACAAACACTTGGCACTAGGTTTTATTTGTTTTGTTTACACCTATATACCCCTCTGTTGTAAAAGACAACCCGAGTTCCGGTTCCTTGCAGTTGGCACGACCCTTCAGTGGAAACCATCCAGGCAAACTCTCCGAGTTACTGTATGTGCGCTCGCGTTCAAACTTTTGGTCCGTACAGACAAGACATACATACACAATACATGTTTTACATTGACAAAAATAATTCTGTAATGTTTAAAAAATAGAATACAAAGCTCTAGTCAGGTGTGCAAATAAAAGGAGACATTACACAGATATAGATGAGGGACGTCAAAAGCATGAATACTGTCAATACAGTGCAAAATGAAGACAGACGTTCCCCAAGCCCCGCCCCACCCCAGCCCAAGGCATGATGACGTGTACCACTGAGCAGGAGGGCATTATGAGATACTATATATATATATGTGCTCTATGATGATTGAAGGACAAGGACAAGTGCCTTATTCAACGATGAAGAGAAAATTAAATTAAAATGGCGGCCAGAAATTACTTCCACTGGCTGAGGTCTCTCCCAATCAGCGTGTACCATATTTGCCAGTCAGTTTCGCGTTACGGCGCTCTCTCTCTTTCCCTCTCTCTAAATCATTTACAAAGTCTGTTCATAGCAAAAGCCACGGGCTCCAAAGTGATCTGTGGTCTCTCATCGTCCACCGCTCGGGTTCTCCGCTCTCTCTCTCCCCAGTCTTGATTGTGACTTGCGCCATCCGCTCTTTGAGAGCCCTAGATATACGAACACATCGGGAGTATGGGAATTAAAACTTGTGTGGAATTTCCCTTCCCTGTCTCACTAAAAATTCCCCTCTTTGTCTCCTTGGCTCTCCCCGTGTATCCATGTTTCTCATACCCTCCCTGTCTCCTGGGCATGGTCTTCTGACTCTGTGCATGAGTGTGTGTGTGTGTGTGTGTGTGTGTGTGTGTGTGTGTTTGTCATTTTTGTTAGTGTGTGAAGATGTGTGCCTGCAAATCTATGATGGTGTGTGTGTGTGTGTGTGTGTGTGTGTGTTTAAGGTGTGACACTATTTATAGGATGCTTCCTCGTGCTGTGTTAAGACTGTGAGGTGTTCTTGCGTCCTTCCGTCTCACACGTGAGTCTGCATCCTCTGCGTATGCCGGCTGTGGGAGTAGTCAGAGTGTTGCGAGGTGTAGGAGAAGCGAGTGGAGCTGCCGTACTTCCCCAGTCCAGTCTCCGACCCTGCGGGAGCCGGGCCGCTGGGACCCACGCTAACCCCAGGGCTCCCCACCCCTGGTCCGACGGCAGGTCCCACCCCATACATTTCGTAGGACGGGCCGGCCTCCAGGGGCGCCAGGCTGGATGGGGCGAAACCCATGCGATAGGTCTGGTAGTGCGACGGGTAGCCGTAATTGTCGTAAGCCAGCTGGGAAGTGGAGTCCAGGAGGCTGCACTCTCCTTGGAAATCGCCGGAGACGGGGGCGGGGTTAGCTGGAGGCTGCTGGCTCTGGCCGCCCCGGGTGAAGGTGTTGAATTGGGCATAGCTGATGTGGGAAAGTCTAGATGGGGGCCGGGGGTCGTAGCAGGCCTGCGGTCGGCCAGGGGAGGTGAGAGGACCGGGGGGGACGGGGGCTCCGCAGCTGGCTGTCGCTCCTGAGCCACCGGCGCTGCTGCTGATGGACGTGGCTCCACCTGGAGTCCCTGTTGGCGAGCGGTAGTCGGAGTAGTGCATGGTGGAGCGGGACGCAGGGCGGCCTTCATCATGGGTGGAGGCTCGCACGTTGTAGTAACCATTGGTGGGGTCCTAAACAAAAGTAGAGGAGATGGAAACAACTCATGGTCGTGTCATCAGAAAATCTCTGCTTTTATTAAACCAAAGTCTCTTTAAATCATTTTCACAGAGCACCTTGGAGGGTTACTTCACCACAAGTTTTAATTTCACCTATTTTCTAAACACCACAATGCCAGTGGAGGCTCATGGGACGTTTTTCAATCAACATGCCGTAACTGTTGTGGCCATTCACAGAGAGGAAGTGACTTTCCCCTCACAGCATAACAACATTTAAGTAACTTGTTTAAGAGGCTGTAAGACTTGGCAGTCAAAATTACGTCTAAAGTGTAATGTTAATTTTTTCTTGGCAAAACATTCACTCCAATCTTCTTGCCAGAGGATAAAAAGTAAATAAAAAATAGTATGACAGGTTTGCTAAATGTTTTGGTATTAGGAGGATTAATTTCCCTCCACAAAACTCAACAGCGGTTAAAATTTAACCTTGGCAGGGGGGGAACAATGGGTGAAACTTAATATTTGGACAACAATCACTTCAATGAAACTATAAATCTGGGTAAAAACAAAGATGTTCATTAAAAGTATGAGACTTTTCCTGCCACCAAATCAATTAGTTTGTTATCTTGGACTGATTAGCAGCTGTGTCTTCCACATCTATTATCTGGTAACCGTTCAGCTCAAGCACCGCCATTTCCTTCACACACACAGGCTCCAGCGGCAGCTCGTTAAAAACTGTGATGGTTAGTGATGTTTGCATAAAGCCTTCATAATTTCACCCCAGACACTTCCAGCAGGGCGCATCCCCGCTGGCACTGATCCCACGTCAGCAGGGAGATGCACGGCAACATGTTCTCGCGGAACTCCACCCTCTGCTCAATGCTCAAAGGCTGCTCTTCTATTTCTTCTGACAGGAGTCTGCCACCACATTGTCTCTCACTTCTCCCCTACTCAACTGTTTCACTGTTTTGGTGCTTCAGGCAGCAGGGAGGGGAAAAAACAGCCTGGCTGAGGCTGCTGTCGGGGTGATCTAACCACCTCCTGGGGTGGATTCGTGTCTGTGTTTCTTCAAAGTGATCCGCGGCAGCGCTCCAGCTGGAGGCGTGGCCGCAGCCTGCCCTCACGAAATATTCATGGGGAGAAGTTTCAGCGCAGCATTTTGGCAGCTTTACGCTTGAAAATACATTTATCACCTAAGCCCGGCCCCACGGTGTCAAGATATATAAATGATTCATGGCGGCTCGAATGAGTGGCCTGAATGTCCTTCGCTTTTTTATCCGCGTCTCTCTCAAAAGACCTATTTGACGATGGCCATGTTGAAAGGATATTGCACATGGGTGCAGGTGCACCAGGTTCATTGGCACAGAGGCGGGTTGACTGTAAGGAAATTCACTTGATTACATTTAGAATAGAGTGAATCTCCACCTTCCCTTAATAATAGCCTCACTCCGGGGCTGAATCCTCCCTTTTGCTCACTCACATCACTTCCAGTCATTGCCTTGACAAATATAAAGGTCACCCATGATCAGACGGTTGCTCTCCAATACAACAGCTTTGCGTAGTAATAATAATAAAAAAAACATGAATCTCCAAGAGAGGGCATATTTAGCCCAAAGGTTTTAGCCCAAATTCTCTAAAAAGTGGAGCAAGTTGAAGAAGAGGAGGGAGGTCAGTCGCGGGTTTGTTGGATTGATCACATGAGAATTCAGAATTTAGAATGTAGTGTGTAGCAGAGCTAATTACAGCCCTGTATTAAACTGTGTGTATTTTTCCTCTTTTCTGTATTTTATTTTTTAGTCCCAGTACATGATTTTGACCTCTCTTGACTTACATATTATGGCTTCTAATCAGACCGAGTACTAGTGTCGTGCCATAGCTGAAAAAGGTGCTGGTATGCCAAGAAAGGTTTCTAGAATCCATGAATCTTTTACATTAGCATACTTTGTTGGCAAAATTTTGTCGACTTCATTGTTTTCTTATCTCAACTGGATGGACGCTGTCAGTGGTTGACATCCCTTCCATCAAAGACTTCCATGACGTGATGAGAAAGTCATCGCTCATAGTCGCCGTGTCAGTGACGATCAGGTTGTCGGCAGTCCTCCGAGCTATAATTAGAATGCAACCTTGCTCCGACTAAACCTTACTCTGACTCATTCAGAGATAATGCAACTATCCAGATAAATCTGGATGTCTGTTGATGAAGTCACTGCACGTCTTAAAATGTCTTGAGCCGCCTCAGCACTATTGGCTCTGCTGTTGCAAAGGACCGTTGTGTGAAGCAGCTCACCTTTAAGTCGTACTCCTGGCGGGTGTCGAGGGTGTCACTGCGGAGGTCGGACTTCAGCTCTATGTCATCTTTAAAGGGCTGATTGGAGGGAGAGAAGGACACAGAGGGGAGAAACTAAACCGTCAAACGACAAAAAAAAAACAAAAAGAAAGAAGAGAGAAGGTGCCATGAGGAAAACAGAAGAGGGAAGGAGGCCACAGAGTAAGACGGGAAAAAAGAGAATGGGATTAAAAGTGTTAAAAGGAAAGCACAAAGTTTGTTTTCACTCAAAAAGGCAGCATGGGGAGAGGTTACTGAGTTAATCGGTGGTTTTTCTCTACAGCTACAGGCTGTGTAAACAGTGTCCTGCCCGAGCACACACATATCCCGCCGCCGCTCACCGAGTACATGGCCTTGACCATGCGCGAAGCCGTAGACACGCTGCCGGAGTCTTCCTCCAAGCTGTGGGTCTCCTTGTTTATCGTCTCCACCTTGATGTCGGGCTTACCCAGGGTGACCCCGCGTCGACCTGGAAGCAAAACAAGGCAAGGTTGAAGTCAGCTGACTGCAGTGTTTTCTCAAGCTGCAGGGGCGAGTTCAGAAGGTGAGCCGCGTCGACATGGCGGCGACGAAGGCGGCGGGTGTTTGATTCCCTCTGGTTTGCCGCGACTTATTTGGTTTTGGGATGAGCATTTTAACCTTAATCCTCTTAATAAATTAAAAAAACAAACTGAAAAGCTCAACAGAACATGCAGATTTGGTCTTTGTAGTGTGTAAGCGCACAGTAGTGTGTATGACTCACTGCCTTTGCGCTGCCAGTAGAAGATAAGGACGAAGATCAGGGAAAGGATGAATAAGACGATGCCGGCGAGCACAATGAAAACTGCTACGAACCCCACTGAGAGATTCTCTGAAATAAAGGGGTGAGGGAGAACAAGGTAGAGAAGGTTAGAATGTGCTAATGCCTGTTTACAGCTGTAAAATGGAGATACTGACGTTACTAAAAATACACTTGGGCGCACTGCCAAGTTTCACAGGATGTGCAATTTAAAAAATCTGTAGGAATCTGAATGACTGAGGTGAAACACACCCTTCTCCACCAGGGAGATGATCATAGTGCCGGGGCCAAACGAATTCCAGGCTGTGCAGTTGTAGGTGGACAGGAAGTCGGACTCCATCACATTGTTGATGGTGAGGGTGGAGAGGACGCCGCCGCCCTCGGCCGACGGTTTGCTCTGCTCCACGGTGTACCTCTCCAGCAGCGTCCCCTTCTCCTTCTCCCACACGTTCTCCTTCCACGCCCACACCTGCATCACACACACAGGAAAACACACACTGAAACCCTAGAAGATTTGAATTTGAATAGCTAAATGCGAATAATTGAATTAAAATTTTGTATTTGAATAGTAGAATTTGAAATTGTATTGTTAATCCAACTGTCTAGACATCTTCACATTCAGTTCTCACAATTCAAGTTCAGTTCTCAAAATTCAGTTTCAATTTACTGTGACAGACATCCGGGTGCTTGGAGGATGAAGGGGAAGAGCAATTGAGCTCAGATATACAGGACTCCTCTTCGGCCAATCAGCACTTACTTTTGTACACTTACGTTGATGGACCAGCGTTCCGGTTCAACTCGCTACTATGTTAACTGGCTACCTTTGTTTACTCGCGTCTGTGGTCCAAGTGAACACATTCCATGTTTTTTTGAACGTTTCCTTGTCTGTCTGGTCGGAACGGTGTTAGCGAACAGAGGTGGAAGGAGTTGTAATGAATGTTTTTCATGTATGTGGCGATATTGGTAGGTGACAGATATGTGACTGACAGGTGCGCATGGGCATGGCTCGCCTGCAGCCAAATTCTGTGATTCAAATTCAAAATTTTAACTGATTAAAAAAACATGTTTAACAAACAGCACTTATATATTTCAACCTCAAGTGTTTACCCTAGATAGATAGATAGATAGATAGATAGATAGATAGATAGATAGATAGATAGATAGATAGATAGATAGATAGATATTTATTTTGCATTTGACAAGCCTTCCTTACTGCTATTAAACAGTTCCTTAACATCAAATAATATAGAAAGAAAAATTAAGGAAGCAAAATTAATAAAACAGAAATTGTTTGCGATAGTTGTCAGTAAAATCCTAAAAGTAAAAAAATCTAAATATATTTATACACAAATGTTATTCTTGGGGATTGAAAACATTGTAGAATTTATTTGTTTCCTTTCCAAAAGGCAGCCAGCAAGCTTTGCTTGGCAGAGGAAACAGGGACAGGAGGAGGCAGAGGAGAATTGATATTTGCAACAACATAAAGGAGTGGGGTCATTTGATCACATCAGAGTTGACGGCTGGTTCATGTGACACTCAGTACATGCAGCTAATGTGGTCCACACACCTTTCTCTGTGGTTGTATGTTTATCCAGGAACCGAATGTGCACTACAGGCAGCCGTGAGAAAAAGAACACATACGTTTACAGGCTGTCTTGTAAACACACACGTTGCATGCCAAGATGCAAGCAGCAACAGTTTGAGCGCTCCTGTGGGCTGCAGTCGGTGGTTAATGGGCTGAGGGGAGGGGGGGGGCTGGAGGTGGGAGCTGGGGGGTGGAGACCACGCCGGTGAGAATCTTGTACCCTCTCTGGCTTCAAAGCCACTAAAAGCAACTGTATTATTCAGCATTGAAGTACTGTACTAAGGCCAGTTAATTATGCATAAGCCCACATGTTCCCATAATCTGCCCACTTATTCCAGGGAAGGATAATCTCCTGTCTGTGGCATTTACTGGGACAACTGTTCCTCTCCTCTTCCTGTATATTTTATAAATCTTTCTTGGTCCCAGCCCTCAGCCACTCACATTAGGAGCGTGGCAAGTCGCAATGTGAGTCAGGTTGGATCAGTCACAGGGGCCGGGGAGCTGGAGAGCCACTACTACAGCGAGGGGAGCAGAGCGACGGGCTGATTTCTGACGCGGGAGCTAAAAGCGGCTTGGCTTAGCGTTAGTGTTGGTTTGTTTATGTGATGGGGATGGAGGAGAATTCTGGGAGAGTTGAGGGGGTGAGTCACCGCCGCGTGCAGTGAAAAAAAAAGGGGGATGGCGCCTAAAAGCATTTACGGTGCAGGAGGGAAGCCATGTAGAAACAGGAAGGCGCGAGGAAGAAAATAAATCAAAGAGCGTACGCTCCGCATGATCATTTGGCAAGTCTGGCAGTTTTGACGTTGGGTTAGGATTTAGATAATTCCCAATTTTATCTTCTTACATGTAGCAAAAATTTCCTCTTTTTTTTCTCTTTCTTTCTGTTGTTGAACTCACAATCTTATCGGGGGGAGGCGTGCTGGCGATGTAGCACGTCACCTCTCCTCTCTCCCCTCTCACTGCCTTCTGGACCGGATCACTGGAGATGATGGGAGGACCTGCATTCGCCAGAAAATGACAGGGTGCATGAAGATGTGTAGCAGCAAAAAGGAAAGCAGAAAATAACTAAAATAGCACAGGCTGCATAGCTGTACATTTTTTATTTCATAACTAGGCCTGTTTTAGCGGAACTGATGCTGCTGTTCTTTTAAACTGCTTTGAACGAGTGTTTTCTTTCTAGTTACTAACAAGGCAACCTATGGTAAAGAACAAGCGACCCATCTAGAAGCAGTGAAACATGGAAAATGAGCGGAGAGTTTCTGACCATTGACGTTGAGCGCGACCTCGGTCTCCCCGACTCCGATCCGAGGGACGATGGCCTTGCATACGTACTGGCCGGCGTCCGCCTGGCTCACTGACTTCAGATGCAGCTGGTTGCTGTTACTCAGAACCTGTGGGGGAGTGGAGAAAAAAAAGTACACAAATATAAACAAGGCAAGGGTGCTAAGCAGCGGGAGGAAGAAAAAACAACGCAGTAAAAATCTTCATGAGCATTAAGTGGAGAAAGAGGTGAATGTCGTGTACTACGTCTATCTGCATAGCGTAATTAACCTATTTAAATGTATTGAAATTAAATAGATCCTGTTCAGCATTTGAATATGTCACCTCATTTGAGTGTGCGTCTTTAACTGCTCTGACCCCCGGCTGCTTAACAATGCAAACTTGCACATTATAACACATCACAAAGGGTTCGCAGTTGCCTAGCAACAACATTCATGGGAAAATTAGCTGTGTGGAAATTATTCCTATGTAACCACCTCGTGAGAGAGACACCTAAGCCCTGGACTGATTATTAAATGTGGGTGGAGGCAGAGTTGGCCCGTAGTGTGCAATGGCAGATGTTTTAATTTGACTGTGTTGCAGCTCTGGTGTGAATATATCTTTTCCTTGTAGCTTCATGGGAGCCAACAAACATGAGCAGTAGACAACAATCAGCGATGGCGGCAAAAAAACAATCAAGGCTTACTGATGCCTGCACTTTTATTTTAAAGGCTTGACAAAAATGTAATTAAATCAGTGTCATTGGACCAAAAGATAATTGAAATGAAATTATGACTTTAATGTTAGAAAAAAGGAGAAAAATGAGGCCTGTAGGTAATTCAACAACTGATGCCACACTTCAGGCAGCAGATATTGAGCTTAGTGTGAGCCTGAAGAGGGAAGTCTGACACTGATCTGTATGAGGGTGATATAATCATCATCAGCTGCTGCTAATTAAGGCAAATCCTCATTACTCTTCATATTTAGTATTTTTGGCATTAGGCAGGTAAGAGCTAGTAAGCTGCTGTGAACCTGAACATAAACATCTCGCAGTTTCTGCTGACATTGCATTGGTTTTACTTTTCTTGTGTTTTTCTTTACAGTTGAAAGATTGCATCTCATAATGTCTCGCTATTCTGTCAGTCTTTGGCTGAACAGCCTGTAGTTGCTTAAGACTCACAATTGAGCTGCCAGTATTATTTGCTCTTCAAACTGAAAGTGAGGTTAAAGTTGAAGCTCCTCTACAATACAAAATTCACTCAAGAATCCAGCCTTTGTTTCTTTTTTTTCTTTGGAAAAATACATTTAAAGATTCCTAAAAATTTAGTTTCATTTTTGCGGAAGACCTGTAATATAAATGTTTGAAAATATATGTTCTTGACTGCAGACAGTGAAGCTGACATTGAGAGAAATAACAAGGAAATCAGAGTCATGGTTTACTGTGCAGAAGTATAGAGGCATTTTAGTGTACAGGCAAGAATTTGCCCTTGGAAGAAATTGTGGGAAAGAAAAAGCAGAGTGGGGATGCACAAAGAAGACAAATCTGCAAAGCACTGGCCTTTTGGCCTCTTACCATGTTTGAACCCTTTTTGAACCACGTGAGTGTGAGCGGAGGGTTTCCTGCCCATTTACAGTTCAAGGTGACATCGTCGTCAATGTCCACTGTTTTTGGCTGCGGCTCCACCAACAGAATGGGACCGACTGCAGACACAGAAACGAGAGAGGGGTGTGTTTTCTCACGCTTCAGCAATAATGCAGCAGGACTAAAGGGTAGGAGTTGCTCAGAGGAAGAAGAAGAAGAAGAAGAAGAAGAAGAAAACAAAAAGACAACCACAACAGCAACGGCGCTTCGTGCCCTCACACTCTGGACTGTAGCGAGTGAAGTGGGCCACGAGAGACGGAGCGAGGTGAGGCGAGCGCAGAGTGACTCACAGTGAACGTCTACCAGGATGCTGACGTTGGTCTTTCCCACCGCGTTGAAAACCAGACAGGAGACGGGTTCGGTGAAGAAGGAGTGGTCGGCCTTGGTGGTGAAGACGCTCTCCCTGGCCCCCTGCAGCACCACGCCACCCTTGGCCCACCTGGGATTAAAGGAGTGGGGTGGGGGGGTCACATTTTATCCACAAAAAACAAAATATACGCCCAACTACGGGCCGGGGGCCATATGCAGCCCGTTAGGGTTTTTTAATCCGGCCTGCCGAACTTGAAGAAATTATATTAATAGTGAGTAATAAAATAGCTGCTTTTCATCCATTTTTCAGAGTTTTAAAAGTCATTTCAATAATAAAGAGCTAAATACCATGGGCCTTCAAAGACTGATATTGTAACGCTTTGGTTCATTTTCAATTGACATTAAAGCACATGTTTTCGACATATCCCATGATATATTTTCCTCTATTTTTCTCACACTCCATCCACCAGCTCCTGCTCTGGCCCTCTCTGTCACATTTTAGAACCCAGTGTAGCCCACCAGTCAAAAAGTTTCCCACCCCCCTGATATACGCACACACACAATGTGGTGAACACCAGCAGAATGTGTGTATTTTGGTCTCCTTGACACAGAAAAACTAAAATGTTCTCACTTTTTTTCTTTAACCTCTTTGCCTTTTATGGCATCCACTTCATTCGCTGTACAACTAAATCTGGAATGGAAAATGAACGGATGTAGTGGCCAATGGTGAATAGGCTTTACTGCTTTACCGGTCCAGTGTGTAAAATTTGGTTTGATTTCTGATTTTTATATTGGCGAAAGCTTACATATACATTAATAAAAGTGTATACTCGCAGAAAAATAAAATTAATCCCTTCCCTTAGAACAGTTCTTATATATATATAGGAATATACATAGAGCAATAAGGGTCTCGCTCCTAGTTAGCTGCCATCTTGCACCACCATTTTTTAAGGAAGCCTGCCTGACAGTGGCCTAAATACCAAACATGCTGTCAGACAGGCTTCCTCAAAACATTTTACACACTGTACCTTGAACTGGATGTGAAAAGAAATCTGTACTTTTTCGTGTTGATCATTTAATGTTGTCAAATGTCTAAAACAACACTGAGGCACTTTTGTTCATGATTTTGATTGTCGAAATTCATGGTTCGCCTGTTGTCGACTCATCCTAAGTGGCCGAGTGAAACTGAGAACGTGTTTCGCACGCAGACCTGTAGCCCATTATAGGAGGGTTGGCGTGAGCCTGGCAGGTGAAGGTGACTCGGTCTCCCTCCAGGACAGAGCGAGGCTCAATGGACAAGGTCACTGTTGGCGGATCTGGGAGAGAGGCAGAGAGTCGCATGGAGTCAGGCCCTCTTCCAGCATTCAATCGATTGTCTGTCAGACTCCAAGGTGCAGGTCATAACTTAGACTCGGACCTGAGCTCATTTCAATAATACTCACGGTGTACATTGAGGGTAACAGTTGTGCTCTTGCCGACGGGAACAGCCAGGTTGGTGGCGATGCAGCTGTAGTTCCTGCCTGTGTCGCCGTCGACGGGCTGGATGGGCAGGTAGCTGCGCGTCGTCACTCTCTTCCTGTCTGGGAGCACCTCCTGACGCCGAGCAACACACACGGTCACTGCATTTGATCGCCGCCAAAACAAAACCTTCGGCGAGTTTGTCCCCAGAACTTACAGTGGCACTGACGGCGCCATCCACAGGCAGCCCGTCTTTGAGCCACTCGATCATGGAGGGCGGTTTGGCCCCCCGAGACACGCAGCTCAGGTTGTAGGACTCCCCAGCGATCAGCAGCACCTCTGGACCCCCGTCGATCACCGGGTCATCTGGGGGGACTGGAGGTGGAAGGAGCGAAAGGTCAGAAGCGCGTCGGGGGTTTGCTCGCAGCGTGGGTGTGGCTGCACCAACATACTCAGGACGGTGAGCTTGGCCCTCCTGGATCTCAGAGCCGCATCAGGTGCCTGGCACTCGTAGAGGGAGTCATCAGACAGGTCAGCTGACAGAATCTCCAGATTGTACTGGCCCAGCTCCTGCACACGCAACACTCGGTACCTGGGCCAGGCTGGAATGCAAAGGGAGGAAGAAGATTTTAATGAGTGATTCATTTCAGCATGACTTTAAGAGGGAAAGGCGTCACAACACTAGCAGATATTTTTGGTTGGACTCAGTAAGGGTGAAGAAAGGAACGTGGATAGGCTGCTAATGTAAATATTTCTATTTTAACAAAAAAAAAGTTCACTAAATATTTACTCAAACAGGTTTCAGAATTGAAGTATTTGCTGTTTTTACTTGTTTAAATTGCCCATTGTTTTTGTATTGCCTTGAAAAAAAATCAAAACAAAACAAAAATTTGAAGCATGCCGACACATGACTTTTTAAAGTTGCACCCTGTTAAAGGATGCACATCACACATTTCACGCCTCAGATCTTCATTTTTATTCTCAGACTTTAGTGGAGCAGCCTCACACTGTCCACCAAAAACCCAGTTAATTCAAAACCAGTTTATTCACTCCTCTATTTACCGCCTCCAGCACATGAATGCCCTGTGCTAACTTGCATATATGTTAAAGAGGGAATTTTGCATTGTTAATGGTAAAAAAATAAATAAAACAAAAATCCTAAAACCTACATCTTAAAATCGGCCGTCCTTAATCCGTGTAGTGCACGCATACTTGAAAGAAACGTGAATTCTGTTTCTGTTAACTCGACAAAATGAGGCTTTGGAGCCCTTTCGCGTTACGATTAAAATCTGACTCACTCCTTTTCGGGCCGCAGTGACACCAGCATGATGCACGGCCACATGATGAGCGAGATATGCACAAACACAAACGCATGACCAAACATCCACACACTTTCTGCACGATGCGCACGCACTGCTGCACACACGCCAACGCTGTCTCTCTCCCGCTCTCTTCCCACTTCCCCCCACCACACACACACACGCAGCCGCACGGTCCAGCTGTGTCCCCGCTGTACATTCCCACCATTAGGTGGCACGCATGCTCTCTCTCACCAGCAGGGGAGAGGGGATGGGTGGCGGTGGCGGTAGGGGTTGGCTCCAAGACGAATGCATTATGACAGCAGCGTTTTAGAGGACTCAAAACGACTCCGGTCCACAGCGCAGGATTCATATCTGCTGCCGAGTCGCTGATCGCATGTGAAATACTCCGAGCTTTTCCCACGTTTGGCCCCCAAACTGGGCTCTGCCGCTTGCCTAACCTTGTGCGTCCTTGTTTTCTGCATGCATGTGCGGCGCGCATATACGCCGCATTTGCATGCGAAATGTCGAGGGCGAGAAAGCGTATGAAAAGGCCAGTGAACGAGGCAGGGGAGCAGAGGGACAGAGACACTCTCTCTCTCTCTCTCTCTCTCTCTCTCTCTCTCTCTCTCTCTCTCGCTCGCCCTTTCTCTCTCTCTTATGCACGCACGCACACGCGCACATGCACACAAACTGAGAGAACATGTGCATGAAACAGCCAGTGTTCATTCACATGTTTTCATTAAAGGCTTTTGGCTGGAAGCACTGGGCCATTATAGTAACAATATGACTGGAAGGGCAGAAGACATGGAGAAGCAGCAGATGAGGGCAGGAAATAATGAAAACAAGAGTTGGGCCAAAGAGAGTTGAGAGCGTGCAGAGGTAGAAATGAGAGGAGCATAACAAGGGCGGGAAGTTGGATGAGTAAGAGGAGGCAAGTAAGAAGGGGGGCAGAGACGACGATGACAAAGCCAATGAAAGGAAATGACTGAAAATAAGAAAAAGCAGGGACAGAAAAGTCCAAAGAGTCAGAGAAACTTCAGCCACATCCACAGAACCAAGGCAACAGAGTGTCACAAATGATGTACTCTCCCTCCGGAGCAATCAGTTAAAAATATGCCCACTTGTTTTGACCAGTAATTGCTCAGCTCCCCTTTGGGCTAATCAGTGCAATTCTGAAAAATACACAGCTATGCAATGCATCATTTCCCCCATGTTCAGTCAACGTCACACAGGCTGTGTGTGTGTGTGTGTGTGTGTGTGTGTGTGTGTGTGTGTGTGTGTGTGCCCTCAAATCTGAGTTGGTCAGACAGACAAGCTGGAGATTTAATAAATCAAACAGAAAATTTCATCTCTTGGTGCAGGGACGCAGCGAGAAAGGCTCATGCAAACACCGAGGGCAGCGCTCTGCGCACTGGGACAAGAGATCTGCCTTCGTTAATAAAAGTGGCTTTTACACACAAACAAAAAAATAAATAAAATCAGATACCGCCGCTAATGTGCGAGTAGCATTGATGTGATGCTGCCTGACCACAATGAAGGGTGTCAGTCAGATAAGGGCCCGAGGGCTTTTACAATTTCCCATGAAGCCCTGGGTGACATGTGCCGAGTGACCAAAGTCAGCCTAAATAAGTGCACCATTTGCAGTATTTAGCGCGAACGCACCGCTCGGTCGAAACTGCATCGCAGGCTCAATCTGGCTGTAAACTAAACATTCAGCAGCAAAAAATAACATTTTGTCAGCAAGCCACGGCGGCAGCGCACACCTAATGTCACACAGGGTGATCATGTGCCATTTGAATTGCTGAGGGAGGGCACTGAAGGCGCACAGCACAGTCTCGGTTTGCACTGTGACTCAATGTGAGAGGATATTTTTACATTATGAACGCAGCGACAAATGTGGTAGAACTGACGCTAATTTTCCAAATAAACATCTTTAACCCACTTAGCGACCCTCATTCTAAACCTTTGATACCACGTTTGGAAGCTTGTTTCTACTTAATTGTTTCTACTGGCTGTCGTTCCTGTTTTTGGTGGTGTAGCTGAGGTTTAGCTGAGTTTAAACCTGGCAGCTATTGATATATATTGTTTGGTTTAGTCTATTAATTGTGGTTGTCCTACTGTCTTGATAACAAGCTTTCAAATTCTCTCAGCAGGATTTGGTAACCCAATAGGTTGCTTAAGGTGCTAAAATATTATGTAGAATATTAGACTAATAAACCAAAACTTCTAATGGCCTATTAATAATTTGGTCTGACAATATCCCTCAGTTTTCACCTTAAAACTGCTACAATTAAAAAACAACAACACACAACAGCAACAATAATCCTGCTGATCTGATCAATATTGTAGTCATTTGAAAATAAGATTTTGGAAATAATCAGTTTATATGACATTCTCTGCAAAACTGTATCTGCGATATTAAAGTTTAACCTTGGTTCCAAATAGGTTTCTGACCTGAAAGTGTTTTTACAAGCAAGCAGCAGACATTAAATATTGAATGTGCCTTCTATTTACAGCTCCAATATTCAGAAAAAAATTCACTTTCAAACGACAGCGTTCATCTCCACCCTTTGCCTCACTCTTCAAAAAGTACATAGTGAAACACGCAGTGCTGGATATCAGCCCACCGTGATGTCACAAACGGTGCTGATACTTCACCCGGGTTAGTGACCTCAACTCCTGCTGCACGTTGGTTCGCGGCCAAAGAGCCGAGCATGAGGTTCAGCTGGAAACTATTAGTGAGAATGTCTGCGAGATGCCACGAGTCCAGGATGAGCAGCAATGGCCTGAAAATGGGTGTCGTGTGGGACCTTTAACCTGCTTTTTTTAATTTATTTTTTCTTTTCTGTTGCAATTACGGGCGACACAAGTGGTTAGCACTGTCACCTCACATCAAGAAGGTTGCAGGTTCGATTCTGGGCCTGGTGGCTTTTCTGTGTGGAGTTTGCATGTTCTCCCTGTGTCTGTGCGGGTTCTGGTTCTCCGGCTTCCTCCCACAGTCCAAAACAAAAAGGCATCTAAGGTGAATTGGGAACTCTAAATTGTCCGTAGGTGTGTGTGTGAGAGCAAATGGTTGTCTTTCTATGTGGCTCTGCGATGAACTCATACGACAGCTGGGAGAGGCTCCAGCAGACCCCCGCAACCCTGAGTGCAGGACGAAGCGGCTATTAAAAATGGATGGACGGATGTTGCAATTGCGATCAAACACCCCTAAAACACCAAACAGACAAGAAAAAACTCAAACTTTTTTAGCACAGAGAACGACATGTTTTTTTTTTTGTTGTTGCTTGTGAGCAGTTCCAATCACAGTGTATCAGAGTCAGCTGTGAAACGGCGTCTTAGTCACACGCCGGACAGACTGGAGGAGGCCCAAGGAGGCCGTATGATGTCTCACCCTGCAGGTCCTCTCCGATGCCCAGAGCCAAGCCATCTTTGGTCCACTGAACAATGCCAGAGTAGTTGAAGACAACACAGGACAGGATCACCCTCTGGCCCCGCACCACCGACTGGTCTGCCGGCTCCTGAGAGAACCTCGCCGTCCCCGCCGGAGAAGCTGAGGAGGGTTTTGGGAGAAAAAGGAAGGAAAAATAAAACAGAGACGAGTTAGGGACTTTTTTCTGCTGTATGACAAAGTGTGGCCAGGCCACTGCAAAAAAAAAAAATCCCCCCCTTCCAACCACAGCTGGTGCATATTACTCTATCTGTGGGTTCATGGTTAATTGATTGAAAACTGCATTCCCTAAGCCGAAATGGAATGCCATTGATAGTCATCTTGATCACACGCTGGCCTGCGGCCATTAACCGAGTGAGCGAGGAGCGGCGGGTGGAGAGACAAAGGTGTCAAAAGGGAGGAAATGAGAACAGAGTCGGAGGAGAATAAAGAGAAAGAAAGAAAGAAAGGAAGGAAGGAAGAGAAAGAAAGAGAGAAAGAGAGAGAGAGAGAGAGAGAGAGAGAGAGAGAGAGAGAGAGAGAGAGAGAGAGAGGACGTAGATGAGGTGGTTAATGCTGACTCAGGAGAGCAGATCTGCGAGATCAAACGGGCAACCTCAGCCACAGGCGCTCGCTCGCTCTCTCTCTCTCTCACACACACACACACACACACACACACACACACACACACACACACACACACACACACACACACAGCCTTCCTCCTGACTTTTTATTTCTTCCAAAACTCTGCGGCCCTCCCTCAAGTCGCTCTCTTTTTCTTCATTCCTCTCTATGAGTCATCTCCCAGGCTTCTTACTCCCAAACTTAAAAAAAAAAAAAAAACTACAGTGGCTGCCATTGTCTACAAGATTCTCTCGGCCCCGGCTTGTAAGTTCAGCAGATACGGACCGGCGGCGGCGTGCAGGCAGGCCCTGCCAAAATGCCCGTCTGATACGAGGGAATAATACGAGGGAAGGAGGGAAAAAAAAAACCTCTCTGCGCTATCCCTCCTCGCTTCGTGGCGAAGAGTCGTAATTAGCTGGCCACGCAATCACCGTGCGGTCTCTCGCTTTCAATTTTCTCCCCTCGTCCGCTCATTCAGATACTCACCCACCCCCCACCCCTCCACCACCACCACCACCACAGCCGACCGTTAACCTCCAGCTGTACCGCGGACCCCTTCCTTCTATCGGTCCCAGCTGTTCCACGTCTTGCGTCCTTCACCCAAACTCTCCGTTTCGCTCTCTGGCGTTTGAATCTACGGCACCGTCCACCATCGCTCCTTGCTGGCACTGATTTCCCTCCAATGTTGCCTTCGCCTTTCCATATACATACGTAATGCTGTGTATGTCCCTTTTAACCATAATGCATTCTATTCCTGTTCCTCCTCCTCCTCCTCCTCCCCCTCATTTGTTGGAAAGGGGTTAGAGGCGGACTGTCACAACTCATTTATCACATTAAATATCAGCCCTCCAGCACTTTCTATCTCCCTCTCTTCCCCCCCATTCACTCGTCCCCCTCTTCTCTCACTCCTCCTCCTCACCTCCCGCCGTTTTCATCCCTCCTTCCTGTCCTCTCCACTTCTTTTTTTATTGCTTGTTTGCCCCGTGCCCCTGTCCCTCTCCCGTCTCCTCACACCTCTCCCTCGAGGCCCTCTAGCACTTCTCTGAAGGTTCCCATCTTTCTTTTTTTAAACAACTGCCATATGCCTCCATGCCTCACCTCCCGCCTGGCCTGTAATGACCCTCCGTCCCCATCTCTCACCGTTTTTCCCTCCCCTTTCACGTACGCAGACACGCACTCTCCCCCCCTATCATGTCAGATTTGCTGAGGTACAATATGCCCGATAATACAAAAGAACGCAGCCATGCGAGGAAGATTTCCTTTTACCAATCACAACAATGGCTTCTGACAGTGCAGCACATTAATATTCCGAAGGATAAAGGAAGATGTGCAAGGATACACGGTGAAAAGGGTATCAGATGCAGATGGAGCTTTGGAGTGCGCATACCTAGAATAATTTTGCAGTGGGGAGGGAGCGGGGGAGTGGTGGGGGGAACAGCAGCCCTTAATTTGGTCCCTGAGGAACACCCCAAATGAACTGGATTAATAAATTAGGATAAACAGAGAAGACGGCATAGCAACAGGGAATGATGTTTGAGAGGTTGGGAAGCGAAGTTGTGTCAGGTGGGTCAAGGATTTCCCAACGCAACGAAAAGATAACACAAGAATGAGAGCGGCTAGCAGGCGTCATTAGCTCAAAGCTGTGAACCGCGGCTCGCCAGAACCATGTATTTCTTTTATCTTTTAAGTTTTGAAGAACTGAAACAACAGTTTTGTATGATGAAAGAACCAACAAGAACCGACTGCGGGGCGGCTGAGGTGCAGAACTTAAAGATGTAAATGTGGAACAGGCGAGGTTTTATCATTGATATGGTGAACATACATTTGCATATTTCCATAATTTGAGCGCAAAGCAACTTTTGCATTTATTCGCAGATGTTTTCCAGCCACCCGAGGTAATTAATATTCAATGTTCTTTTTACAGCACCTGTGTTTTGGGTCTCCACCAGCTCCAGAGGGAAATATTTGGCTCTTTGATTGCCCCACTATTCTCACTGGCAAGCTGCTTACATTTCCCTCCTTCTATTTAAAACTGAGAAGATACGGAGTGCATAACAGTTTCTCTCACTGCGGCAAGAGTTGATTCGCCGGCAATAAAAACTGAAATAAAGAGCTGATTATTATGGGTATATACTTTCTCTCATAAAAGCTGTCATTTTATCCACTGGAAATATTAAGTATGTCTCCGCATCATCTCTGGTTAAGACAATTTGACACTTTGCTCTCCAGATACTGAAAGGTATTCTTATCTTGTGGTTTTGCTTCATAAAAAGCGGACATTTGGAATCCAGCACAGTTCCAACGGTGAGTTCCGTAGTGGGAGAAGAATGTAGATTTTCTACCTTAAAAAAATGTCAAAATGATTTGTATGCTTGATGAACACAGTGAGGACAATGGTGCCCCTGCCATTGACACAGTGCACTCAACTGTACTGGTGCAGGTTATATAAGAAACATCACTTCACAGAGTCATCACACACACCAACAGCGACACCTCTTGCCTGGTTGAAAGATTTTTGTTCATTAATAAAGTTCATCTTTTGCAATTCTGTCATTTCAGTGGCAAATTGATCAATGAAACAAAAGATGTTGGCCAGTGTAGGTGAAAAGAGTAAGCACGCACAAGACTACACAGTAGTGTTCTTGCAAGAGAGCACTGGGCAGGCAACCAAAGTTGTATACAGTAGTATCAGTATCAGTAGTAGCACAAGTAGTAGTACAACACCAGTTAGGTGTACTGTGTCAATGGCAGAATTACCATTGTCCTCATCAGAAGTCCATCCATCAATCAACGAATCAGTCAATCAACTTTTATTTAAAAAGAGCTATGAAAAGGGTCCTCGAAGCTCTTTGCACAATCAAAGAGAAACCAACTGGTCACTCCAGAGGAAGCATGAAGCAACGATTGGAAGAAACCTTGAGCAGACCCAGACTCTGGGGGGCAGCAATCTGCTTTGACCGGTTGGAAAAGGTGAAACAGGAATAGAGAAATAGAGATAGAGATAGGGTCAGAGTGGCAGACAGGCCAGAGTGAACTCCAGGGGGAAGACATACAAAGATTTACAAATCTATTGTTGTATAGACATTTACAATCATTCGTACATATAAACACGCAGACACAAACACACATATATAGTCTTTGAATAAAATAAACCCTTTTCGAACAATCAGTTTAAGGTACAACATCTACATCGTGTGGCGTTGAGCACTGTATAGTAAATCCATTTTACATTTGGTAATTCGACTGTTTTGCCTCCTGCAATGTACAGTGTGCATGTGCACCAGCATGGAAAAGCATGAAAAGCCTTTTCTCAGATATACATATAGGTGTAAAGAGACTTTAGCTGGGTTTAAATTACCCAACAACCTTGACAGTAGCCCGAGGGCAAGCAAATCCTTTCCTCCACCACCTCAGTTGTGTTAGCAAGAGGTATTCCCTTAACTGCCTTGCTAAACCACAAAACATAATCCAAACTGGATCCTCCAGCGTGGAGGCTTCACAATCTGCGAGAAAACACCCGGGCAAAGACTGAAAACACTGACTCATTTAAACATGTGCTCATCGCCTCCTGATTTCCATATTACCCAGTTAACACTTGTCAACATGAGAGCATGGCGCTTCTGGGTGTGTGTCTGTGTGTTCTACGAAGGAAATCTACCCACAGAGAAGAGTGAGAGCCAAGGCAAGACCAGGGAGCGTATGCGAGGGAGCTTGTATTCTTTCATTATGTGGGTTATGCTGCAGCGACAAATTTAGAGTGTGTCCTGATTTCCTTGAGTCACCGATCCCCAAGATACCACCGGGAGACTCCAAGCACCGTGTCCGCATGACCACACGTGCATGGACACACACACACACACACACACACACACACACACACATGGTCGGCAAGACAAATGACCCAGCCTTCACCACATGGGCTAACCATTTCCTTTCAAAGTGCACACACAAACACAACCACTGGGAACCCCAAACATGTAATTGACACGTCGAGGTGGTTTCCGGAACACGAGTCGCACCACGCCATGGACTAAGCCGTCAAGCCAGTGGAGCATCTTCATGTCCGTTGGGTGGATGGTTCAGTTTGGTCTGGAATTAAGCGCAGCTCCAGTCAAAATTTAGAGAGGGATTAGGATTAATCTGAAGTCTAGGACAACAGACCCCAACAGACACTGTGACACCGACCCTGGCTTGTCGACGCCGACACAAAGCCAAAGGCAGGCTCGGCGAGCTCGGCCGGGTGACTCACTGTAAGCATGGGCCGCATAGCCGCTATAGTGTCAGCCCACCACCACCACGGTTTAGCCTGAGGGGACCTCTCGCACCAAGCCGCGGTGTTGAAATAGCAAGGTAATGAAGCGTCAATGTGCCGCAGAAAATTTCTGTAAGCGTATTTGCATGCAAAGATGATTGGAGCTATTTTTAGAGAGAGCTCTGCTATATGCCCTGCTTTCTTTTTTTCTTCCTTTTTTTAAATTGCCACCCACCCTGCTGTTGAGAAGGTGAATGTCAGAGTGTACTCCGCAGCCATTAAACACAGACGGGCTCCGCTTGCTCACTACGGGACAAGGAGCTGAGGTTGAGAGCGACGCCGCGCAACAGAGAACATTTTTCAGAGGCAAATAAATCAAGTGGTGGTTGTTTTTTTTTTTATGAATTGTTATCCATCAGTCTAATTATCTTTGTGTCTGGCCGTGTCCCCTGTACTCCTCTGTATCCCACCACTGAAGTCTCCCAGCCTTCCCCCTCCCTTTGCTCCTTTCCAGCCAATCCCGTGTCTTGGCTCGATCATGGACTTGCGTCACCATAGCAACAGCTGACGTGCAAAGTCGCTGCCCAAAAAAAAAGTTTTAGAGCACAAGTGTGCGCGTGCAAACGAACGCGCGTAAAGCGAGCATCTGTGCGTATGATGAAATCCTCCCTTATGCTCAGCTCATCCACTTGTGAGGAGGAAATCTGTCAATGACCTCATCCACCCTCATCCACCTTTACAATTACGAGTCGGACGGTTGGGAATCCACCGTTATTCCTTTCTCCCCGCCTGTCCTCCACACTTGCTACACTGTTCGTCGATCTGCACCAAAATTGATTTGGCTATCAGACTGATTCCACGCGGCCGCTGCGCGTGGCTGATGCGTTTGGGGGCGACGGAGGAGCTGCCTAGAAATGAGATGCAGCAGCAGGAGAACAAAGAGGCGGCAAGGTCCACAGGCATGGAGCTGCGAAGTGCGATGGGAGGAGGATGACATCATTGTTTCAGGACAAAAGTTGCAGCAGGGTGGGGGGTGGGGGGGGGGGTGGAGGAGTCACGCGGCACAGTCTCGCTCGCTCTCCGCGTTTTCTGTACGTACGTCTGCATGTCACTTCATCAGCGAGCCGACGGATGACTCACCCAGCCGTGTGAGATTGCCTTTATTTCGACGCAAAATGACACATTTAAGCGTTTACGCTCATTGTTTATGTTTTTACGAGTTTCACTCTTCAGAGATTCACTATGTCCTCTCATTTTCACGGCGCCAAAAGTCATTGGCCCAAGTGGCGATCTGAACAAATCCCCCCCCCGCTTGAGATTTTATTGCCAGCGTATTGCATTAGCGCGCACATCCTTCCCCTCCCTTTGTCCCGGTGGTGGGAACTCTAGCGCCGCTCTACCACCTGTGTCTGGCTGCTCTTTCACCAACATGGCCGTCCCGTTGGATGGCCATAATGACCCGTAACCACGGCGACGGCGCAATAGGGACGAGCCGGAGATGGAGATGGAGAGGAGTGGGGAGTGAAAGGAGGCGACCCGCTGGGCCCGCTGACACCGTGTCACTCAAGCACAAAGGTGACTCCTGGAGGTGGGAATGAAGGCGAAGGAAGATCAGGGCCAGACGGGGGGAAGGAGCCCTCCCTTTGTTTGCCGCATCGCCCGCCTTGCTCACTCCTCTTCTTCTCTATCATCTTACCTTGCCTTACTAGCACCAGGCGACCTTGCTTAACCTCGGGCTCTTTTGTGCCATTGCCCCCCTCTTTATTCCCTATTCACTTACTTTTGTCTGGCAGGCATCTACTCAGAAAATGACGGCTCCACCTTCCCTCCCTCCACCGAACAACTTCTTCCCTCCCCACCGTCTACCTTTTCACCCCCTGCACATTTTTCGGCCGCTCTCCCCCTCTCTACCCGGTCTATTTTCCCTTACTTCATTCCCTCTCTCTCAAAATGGTTGCTGTGGACGAGCGCTCCTGCGCTTTGTCTGTCGATTTAGACACGAGCCGTTCTCTGGGGCTCCTCTCGTACATGCACTTCACATCTGCAGGGCTTTATTTGTGCCGAACCTCTGTTACAGACATGGTTACCATGGCTACAGTCAGCAAGGACCACTGACACAATGACAGACACAGTGGCCATGGCAACCCCAGGATCAGTGCTGGGTAATATGATAATTCATGGATGAGGCATCTGACACATCACGGGCACATGAATATGCTCAAAGCGCTGGAAAGCCGGCCCCATCGCTGGTAATCCATGAGCCTTTTGTGCGGCCAACATGCCAAGCCGGCTGACAAAGAACACTGCAACCAAGGGTGACCACAACTAACAATAGCCGTACTCTGGTTAATGTCAAACAAGGGGATACATACATTTCAAGCTGCTACTCTGCTGCAGCACGCTGCGCAGATATGTGCCGCACCGGCGGACACAGGATTCAGCTGGCACGATCGATGTCATACTGAATCGATAATCCACGGCAGTGGTTCCCCATTGATTTTGGGCAAGTAACCCTTTCCTAAAGCCACTCTGCATGCGAGCGCGCACACGATCAGTGGAAGCATCATCCTCATCAACTGTGACAACTCTGGGACGGTCAGCCGACCCACCTCAAGTTACTGTACGGCACACTAATGGAATCCAGTGGGACGATTTTACAAGCGGTGGCCCATCGATAAATCACCGCCTCCAAGGTCTGCTTTAATTCAATGGAGTCTAATCTAATTTTATTGGTATGTACTGCAGCGTCTTGCAATGTCATCTGTCACAAACCATCCAATAAATTCCCCGAGCCTTGACCTGATACAGTGAAGGCACATTTAAACAGAGACCCTAACTAATATTACCAGCAAAGCTTTTGCCCTCTCTCGAAAAATAAGGCCACTGTGCTGAAAGCCATGACATCACATTTCTCCAAAAAGTAGCATATTGCCAAGTTTAAGCTTTCTGCCGAAACTGATGCTCTGTTGTACTTTCCACATGTTCAGAAAAAGACGACAACATACTGTGTCGAAAAAAATGTGGCCTTGCAGAACTCTAGCAAAGAAATCGACATGGACAATACACAGAATAGCTGAGAGTTATCTCATATTTTAAACACGATATGTTTAGAATGATGTTCGCAGGAGTCCCAGCCCTGGTTGTTGCTGTTGCTGCTGCTGCTGTTGTATATGTTTGCCTCCTGTCTTCCTCTCGTGTTTTCGACATGACATTGGCCCCTGCGTGCAGAAACATCTCCATAAAAAGATGCTTCTCCCAGTTTTCTGCAGAGGAGCGCGAGTCGCCCCGCAGAGCCCTGACCTCAACCCCATCACGCAGCTTTAACAGGTCCTATCATCCCCCATCAGCATCACCATCGCCCGGCCACCGAGTTAAGGTAAGATGAGCCCAGAGGGTACGGAACTAAGTTGGCCGCGGCGTTCTCATAACGCATCTGCAGGAAAATATTTTTAATGACCGGACCTCAAAGCCATCGATGATTACGGGCCGAACAAACGGGCCCCTCATTATTCGCAGTGGGCAGGAGTTTCGCCCCGAGGCTGCTGAATTACACGATGAGACGGACGGCGGGCATCACGGAGCTGCGGCGGCCAATTCGGTCGGACGGCTGACCCTAATGTTGTTATGGTAAAGGAAAGATGGATTGCGCGTGCCATCTTTCTCTTTATCCGCCCCCTCCCTCCCTTCCTCTTTTTTTCTCAGTCTCTCACTCTGCCCCGTCCCCACGGACGAGCGAGGAACTGGGAGAGCGGAGAAGCGAAGTGACATCATCAGCGTCGGCCACATTCCTGCAGAGGGAGGGGGGAGCGAGGGGAGAGAGAGAGAGAGGGAGACGGGGACTGGGAAGAGGAGGGGGAGGAGGACTGGGAGGCGGAGGAGGAGGAGAATGTCCCAAAACTTTTTGAGGTTACAGGATCACCATCCCCCCACCTCCCTCCCTCTCTCCCTCACTCCCTCCTTCCTCGACCCCTGAAACACACAAACACGACTGATTGCTGCTCAAGTCGATTTTTTTTCAGCGCTTGTTTGAGAGTGCGCACAGGCTCCTCTTCCTCATCATGCGCTCCCTCTTTTAATTCATGTGCCTCTCCCTCCTGTCCCCTCGCCTTCCCCTCCCCCACACCACCTACCCCCTCACTCACCCCCCACCCACTCTCCTCTTCTCTTCTTCCCTCTCCACCGACCAGAGGAATGCAAGAGCCACATCTGGAACTTATTAGGGGAGAGCCAGCAAGAGAGACAGAGGGAGAGGAGGGTGGGGGGGGGGAGAGGGAAAGGGGTAGATGGAAAGAGAAGTAATGGTAGCGACGGCAGTGGCGGGGTTGGGTGAGGGGGGAGGAGGTGAAAAGAAAGGAGTCAGCTAGAGAGAGAGAGAGAGAATGAATAAGTTGGGGGGAGGACGGAAAGAATGAAAGAATGAACTTTTGGTGAGCGCGAGAAAAAAAAAGAAAAGGCCTCATGTTGGATCGAGGAAGGCAAGGAGTGAAAAAGAACCTTTACAGGCCCAGTGTGTGAGGTTCAGTCGCGTCTATTGGTGAGAATAGACGCTGCAAATAATGTTATTGTTAACCCCCTCCTTGGTCTGAGGTCCCGCTCCAGCGCACACGTTTCTCACAGCAGCTGTGATGTCAGATCAAAAAAAAAAAAATCACAAAACCCAATTTATATTCTGGGATGAAGCTGCCTTTCTCACAACAAGCGGACCTGCAAACGCACATCGCTTATCGTCGGCAGAGAAGGGGGAGCGCAACAGTCGCTCAGTGTTTTGACCGGCTGCTTTCTGACAATGGCTCCCTTTGAAATGGGGGGACTTTACGCAGAGGACGGCAAAGCGACATGCCCATTAACCTCAGCTGGAACGTGTGGACGGTTGGGTAGCAGGGCAGGGCGGGCGGGTGGTGTGGGGGAGGGAGAGGGGGAGGGTATTTGGGGGTAGCGGCCCCGCTTGCCACCTTCAGATGTTACTTCAATCACTCCCCGATAGCAGCACAAACGTGGCCTTTGAACGGGCCGCCACCATATTCTGTCGCAATAAGCGGCCTGGCTGTCCCGGCCGAGGGAGCAGTCGGCCAGAAGTAATAGTCCCTTTCTTTCTGCCCTTTCTGCCACCGGCCTCCCCGAGCACTCCCCCCTCCTCCCCCTCCCCACTCCCCTCCTCCGTCCTCGTCCCTTCTCCCTGGCTCGCTTTTCTTTTCATCCGCCAGGCCCAGCGCAACCCCTCCTCCTCCCCGGCGGACGACAATGCCGCCCCCTTCTCCTCCTTCTCCCCCTCGCTTCGCCACGACCAAAACAAACAACGCAAAAATACAAAAAAATCCCTTTTCGGTCGAAGCCCGATCGCTGCCGATCAAGAAGCTTCACACACCTCCCTCCTCCAACCTTCTTTGTTTAACCCCCTCCCCACAAAAAAAACTTTTTCTGTAACCCTGCTTCAACTCAGCCCATCACCACAAATCGGCCCTCGCTGCAGAATGCGGCGGTGCAGTTTGGGAAAACAAGGCCAAAAGCTTCAGTCAGATGTGATAAAGCTTTCCTCTCCCGCTCGGGGGACTCTGAATAAAGAAACATTTTTAAGGGGATGTTTTTTTCTCTCTTTTTTTAAACGCCTTTCTTTTTATAACTCGGATGCCCCCTAGTCTGTCAAATACAATCAGATTATGGGGCTTTCTTCGCTGGAGAAATGTTCACGTAGCCGCCGAGGACGCTCAGAGGAAGTGTGCCCAACTTGCTTTAATTGAATCAAAACTCCTGCCACAAAGTTGACCATGAATTAGTTGACTGGTCTCCACTGCCGCCCCGTCAGATTCCGACCGGATTATCACAAATCAGGCGGCTCACGCTGCTTCTTTCTCCCCAGACGCCGACTTCAAAAAGCATGACAGGACACTCGTGTCCAGAGGAATGCCCTTAAACAAACACATCAACCGGGAGAAGCAATCAACATGTCACACTTTGACAAACACCCGTCGGGACAAAAATGCCAAGAGTCTGCTGATTGAAAAGAACCCAGCGGGGGGGTGGGTGGTGTTGGGTCGGTGGGGGGGCACAACAGGCATGGATGTGCAATGTAACATTACAGGCTGCGTTCTCTGATTGAGCTTTTACAACTGGTTCAGCGATTGCTTTCAGTGGCTGATGTCAATTAGAGATGCTTTTTGGGCAAAAAACGGGCTTCATTCACATCCAGTTAGAGGGTGGGGGGGGGGAAACATGACCTGAATTCACATCTTAACGGTAGGATGCTCTGGAGCCATATCTCAGTCGCAGGGGTTGAAAATTAAAAACAGGCTTCTGCCTCAGTACATATGTCGCTCCGGATGTGCACTCTGGGTCGAAAAGGGTTCACTTTAGCGCCACAAAATGCTCCATTGGCCTTAAAACCAAGGCACAATGCTTGCACAAAGGTTCACAGGGCTAAAAATAGGACTACAAGTGGCAGCCCATGAGATCCTCATTGGAGGGACTTGACAAGCCTCTCTAGGTGGCACCATTTTTCCCCCGCTTCCTCTTCATCAGCTACTACTACTTGTGTTTAATCTCCTGTAGCAGTTCATTCCAGAGAAGTTTTAGTGCACATTACAGCTCACTGTGTTTTCATCCCTTTGTAACCAACATTAGCGCTTGAATTTCTCCAAATCTGCATTAGTGTAATGAGACAAGGGTCGAGGCGGTGAGCTATTAGCTATGGGGAGACACTCAGCTCGTCTCTAATTTCTTGCGGGGAAATAAAATGCATCACTTGTCACGTGCCGGAGGAATGAAGAAAATGGTAAACATTCAAACGACAACCAATATCCGGAATGGCTGCACTTGGAAAAGTGAATAACAGGGGGAAAAGCATGCATTCATTTAGATCTGAATGTCACGGATTGTAATTTGCAAAAATGAAACATTGTAAATCAGTCCAGAGTCCTCGTTACGATTCTTTATGAGGCTCCTTCAGTTCTTCGATGTTATTCGTACTGTAACAACCTACTTTGTATTATGAAAGCGCCCTGTTCCTACAATCGGTTGCCTTCACTATGTTAAACGATTTAATGTCCAGATTTGGTCACTATGAGATTTTAGATTTTCAAGTAATTATTAAAAGCAGTACTATGAGGTCGTTCCATTTAAGATAGAGATATCATATCATTATATATAAGTAAATTCTGCTTTCCAACACTGCGTCAAGCACCAGCGTTTGTTTCAGGGGAAGCAGGCTAGTTCATTTTTTTGTTTCTATTTAAATAAACAAAATTGGAATTCTTTCAAATGACATCATGCACAACACATTACAACAATACAACAACATAGTACAGTAGACAATAACCAAGCAAGAGCAAAGCAGATTCCATGGCGGAGGCAAAGCGTGAGAGAATGGTGTCCAAGGAAAGTAGAAAAACCTCAACTTTTGTAATTAGACAGTAACAAATGAAAATAACACTGTAACATTATAAACCTGAGATTTTCATTCATAACAGATAGCGGTGTGGGTTGTAGTTGTGTAGTCGTTGTCGGCTGCTATCCTATCGTGTTCACAAGCCTGACAAGATGCGGGAGAACAGCAATTCAAATTTGGTTGCAGCGTAGCAAAGCAACAACACAGATTTTAACACAGAAAGTAACCCCTGACCTTGTCTTTCCTCTGGTAGCCTAATCTTTATTCATTTTGATTTGTTTAAACATTAAGCGACAAATAATAAATTACCCTCTCTATGACGCACACCCATTACCAAAAATCTGTAGCATGCAAACATTGAGCCAACAGTTTGTTCACATACAAATGTGACTCACAGACAAACAAATACCAACAGGACAGGTGTGAGCAGATAAGAGCAGATAAGAGAAGATAAGATAAGATTTCCTTTATTAGTCCCACAGTGGGGAAATTTCCATCAGTCTTATTCGTGCCGAAAACCAGCAACATGACTGAAACTCTCAGTCGACTTTGCTCCGAGGTGCATTTGCCAGTTCCGTATGGATCAGCGCATCGACAACTACACAGTGTTGGTGGTTGGGAGGCCTCTCAGCCGACAACAGCGTCCTCTGTTTTTTTACGACAGTGGTGTTGCACTCGGTGGCCTTTGGTGGCCGCTAGAGAGCACAGAACTGGATTGCTACATAATCTTGCTTCAAATACTGAAGTTTTCTCCGCACCCACTCACACATGTTAACAAAGGGCCACGCATGTTTTATTCAAACAAAAAAGCAACTGTTATGTTAGGGGAACAGGGATTTAAAAATATTTTCCATGTTGTAATTTGAGCCAATAATTGGTGCCAGTTAAGGGGTTTTCCTTTGAAAATGAAGTCTACATCCCATAAGGGAACATGCATGTATATTGTTTGTATTTCGAAGGCCCCATAGTAATGCAAAATTTAACATTTTCTAACCGTTACATGCGTTCTGGCCTCTCAATGAACTCCCCAGAAATAAGACCAGTCCATGCTTTACTTCTTTAGATTGCACTTTTATCAGGGGGGCGAAAAATCTAGATCTAGATCTGGATCTTTCCTGAAAAAAATAACCCTTGAGGATCCCTTCTTAAAAAAAAAAGAAGAAGAAGAAGAAGAAGGAGAAGAAAAAAGTCCCTACTCTCAATTTGTCTGACTCGCCAACATCTGAATATTTTCTTTGTTGAGAGCAACGCAGGAATCCGTCTGAGGCATATGATTCACGGCCCCGGCTGCGTGATTCAGAGATGAGGAGTACAGTTCGGGCAACAGCAGCAGAAAGCAGCAGGGGGATCGCGGCTGCAGCACGCACACAAAAAAGACAGAGGCTGACAAATGGTTCACCTGCACCGGGGCCTTTTGTCCGAGTCAGCACTCGAGCCGAATGTCTGGGCGGCGAGGGCGACGCTGCGAGCCCAGACTCAAGGCCTTTGACTCACAAGGGAAGTTAAAGGAGTGTGCTGGCAGTGATTGAGCACGCAGTAACACTTAACAGCTGCGTTAACAGTGGCGGTTGCTTGGGACTCATTACTAGGTTAGTGCGTGTGAACACAAGGCCCGGGTACTGAATCAGTGCCTGCTATTGTGTCGCCAGTGGAGGCATATTGTAGTTGGCCTTGACTGCGAGCTGTATCATTTAATCTGACTTTAAAGAAGAAAAAAAAAGAAACATTTGGATTCTCCAAAGCCTTAATTAGCTCCGGCGCTAATAACCATACCAATCATTAGTGCGAGCGAGCAATTACATGTGTGCAAATTGCAGGCCACGAAACAGGGTTTTACATGTCTAATGAAGAGATAAGTGTCTGAGAGGCGCTTTAAAAAAAAAAAAAAAAAATGCTTCCATACCTAAAGTGAGAGAATTATCTCTTCCGAGGTGGTATTCATCTCAGCCCTCTCAAGATTATGTTTACCCCTCTTATGTTTTCAAATCCAGGAAAAAATAAATAAAATCCTACAGCGACAACATTTTTGGACCTTACAATTATTACATCATTTTTAAATCTTGCCGAACAAAATACATCCCGTGTGCGCGGCCTGCTAATCTCGTCTTCGGGAAAAAAAAAAAAAAAAAAAAAAAAAGCCTCTGAGAGCAAAATATCTTTTGTGAGCGAGAGAGCACCGACATGCAGTAATGATGGATTATACAGATGTAACAGCGCAACAACAGACAATGGGACACATGGCTTCACACATGAAAATAAGCGCTTTTCTCGCTCTCTCCCTCTCTCTCTCTGTTCGTGCGTGTGCGTGCGTGCATGTGTGTGTGTGTGTGTGTGTGTGTGTGTGTGTGTGTGTGTTTGTGTGTGTGTGTGTGTACGTACGTGCGCGCCCGTGCCTCTTCACGCACCCTTGTGTGTCACAGAGCCAGTCATGTGGACTGAACGGTTCATGAGTGGACAAACAGCATGTGGTGGTGACATGGGGTCTCGATGGAGACAGGGGAGGGTTGGCAGGTGGGCTGAGGTGTGTGTGTGTGTGTGTGTGTGTGTGTGTGTGTGTGGTTAGCCCAGCACCAAGTGGCAGACTGTGTCGCGTGTGTGTGTGTGGACCGTCAGAGAGACCCCCTGATTTGTGTCGACCGAAGACGTGAGCACCACCCCACCTGCTCCCAGCGTGCAAACGCAGAGAGAGGGGAAGAAAACCTTAGGGCTAAGAAGAAGAAGAAGAAGAAGAAGAAGAGGAAGAGGAGGAGGCTCTGGGTGGGTGCAGAGCGCAGCCGCGCCGGGGCTGAGAAGTGGATACAAAAAGCCTGGCAGACGCGGTGACATCATCCTCTTCCATACCTTCCCCTGGCCGAACACGCCCCCTACCTATGATGGAGCGGTCGTCTGCTCGCCCTACTCGCTGGCGGGGGGTTGGAGGGTGGGGTGGATGGCGACGGAGGGGCAAGTGAGGTGGGGCGACGTTTTTCTTTTTTTTTTGTCTCTTTTTTTTAATCGCCGAACAGAAATGCCACCGTCAAACAGGTAGGGGTTGCAGGAAACGCAGGCATCCTCCTCCTCCACCTCCTTCACCACCTCCTCCTGTCTCCCAGCAACTCGGCCACAGCTGTGATTATCATAATCCAATAGCTTACCTGTCACACCCCCCCGACCACCCCAATCCCTTAGCATCACCTCCCCCATCCACCGAACACACAGGTACAGAGAGGGGGGCTGCTGCTGCTGCTGCTGCTGCTGCTGCTGCTGCTGCTGCTGCACACGCCTCATTGTGCACGGAGGCAACAAGAGAGGCTGTAAATCAGGCGCGCACAGGTGAGGATGGGGGCGGGGGAGTGCGCCTTAAAGCCTGCCGTTACTACAGCATGGGATGGGATGGGATGGGTGGGGTGGCGGTGGAGCGGTGGTCTCCCTGTGTGTGTGTGTGTGTGTGTGTGTGTGTGTGTGTGTGTGTGTGTGTGTGTGGTGGGGCCATTGAGATGCGATCGCGGCGGTGGAGGTGCTGCTGGCATGTTGAGCAGCCGGCGGTCAATCACTGTCATTCCCGTCACGTCCTCAGCGCCTCACCGCGGCCCTGCTCAATAACGCCACCGGAAACAGGGAGGGGGGGGTAATAATATCTGTGTGTGTGTGTGTGTGTGTGTGTGTGTGTGTGTGTGTGTGTGTGTGTGTGTGCGTGTGTGCGTGCGTGCGTGCGTGCGTCTATGTTTTTTCTTTACTTTTTGTTTGGAAAAAAAAAATAGGTCCTCTGAACCTTCCAATCTGAAGACGCGTGCGCCTCTATGTATGTGTGAGTGTACACATATATTTTATTGTATCATCCTGCGCGACAGTGACGCGATTGCCGCTAAAGTGAGTGAGAGGTGATCCAACGCGTCGTTTGCGCACACGCTGTCTCACACGCACCGCTGCGCGCGCGCGCGCGCACACACACACACGCCTAAGGTGATCCATTACTGTGTCTCATGTGGGAATGCTATGAAATCATGTTATATGCCTCTCTTACCCCCCCCCCTTCCTCAACGCACGCACGCACGCACACACATCAGGCGCGCGCGTCCACGTTCCTGACGGCATACCAGCGGACAGAGGGGCTGTCTTTTTTTTCTTCTTTTTTAATTGAGCCGCTCTCGAGTTGCGCATTGTGTTACGTTAAAAAAAAAAAAAACACACACACACACACACACACACACACACACGCAAGCCAGCGGTCGCTGTTTAACGTGCGGAAAATAAACCCCCCACCCCCTAAAAAAAATATGCGCAAATGCATTCTTACCAGTTTGAAAAGTCAACGCCAAACTCAGGAGCAGCAGCTTCTGCATGGTTCAGCCGACCAATAAGTCCGTTATTGGCTCAAACCTCCGTGAGGACAGCATCAAAAAAGCGGGAGTTTGTGAACTTCAAGGGCTGGATGAACACAGAGACGGCGAATCCGGCCGCGTCGTCCCTCCCTCGTATGTCCCCCGGAATCTCTCTGCTTTTACACCATTTCGCTGGCTTTCCCCCCTTCACCTTCTCCTATCCTCCTCTCTGCTCTACAGCGAATCTCCGTTTTCGACTCCACTCCGAGGTCGCAAGCCAGAAGTGATAGCAGGACAAAAGCTTCCGCTTGCGTCTTCAAAATAAAACATCTCCGTCTAGGCTATTCGCGAAAAAACAGCGAACCCTAACCCTACGCCCACCTATCTGTGAAATATATAATGCCGAACTATGATTTGGTTCTACATCAATATATTTCCATTCAGACTTTATTACTGGACAAATGAAAAGGTGGGTTTACATCTTGCATTTAAAATAAATTTTATTTGCCATTTGTTCATTTCCTGCATAGAAATAGCAATTTCCCCTTACGACACAACGCACAGAGACGTGAATAAACAGAATTGTGTCTTTGTTTTGTTCAATGCAAACACATGAAGATTGTGTACACAGAAGAAAACCAGTATTTTAAAGAACCTCCTAAGATTGTTACTCTGTTAATATGGCGCATTTTTTTCTGTGCAGATGAGCAATGAACACATCAAAATATGATTCGATGAAAGTATAGAAAGTATAAAAGTTTGCTGATCATCAACATTCTTTAACTAAATAAAACATTTTATTTTGGAAGCACTATCCGTTTCCTGAAATAGAATGGCTGTAATATGACTAACTTAACGTCCCATTCTCAATAACGGGGCATTCCTCTCTCTCCCTCTATCCCTATCTCCCTCGCTCTCTCTTACGTCAGCAGCATCACAGCACTGCCCCCTTTGTCTCCCGGATCTCACTCTGTCTGGCAAAAATGCAACATGAAATGAAATATCAATCGACAACGCCAATTTTCTGGTTTTGTAGACAGTTAAGGGGATTTTCATGTTTCTGCAAGGATGTCATTCATATGCACAGGCTGAACATGAACATGAGGCTCACACAGGAATGCCATCAAGACATTAGGTCATTTGTTAGACACCTTAGTAAAGGATACACCTCTAGTAATAACAGAGGAGGTTACAAATTTAGACGAGCAACGTATTTAATATGGGAACCTCTATTTTTTTTTAGATATGAGTGACAGAAGGCTATTGACAATTACTCGTGTAGCGGATCCATCAGACCGTTGCAATGAAAAACAATTGGAACTCAAGTTTACAAAAAAAACACAAAAAACCCCCACAGTTTTTCCATGTCGTTCACACAGCTCGGGGGAGCCAGCTCCTCCCCAAGCCCATGGAAAGTCAACGACACTGATGCTGTTGCGCCCCCTTGCGTCTGCGATGTTTTTGCTCGTTGCCCCACGAGTGCAACAAGGATTTTAAAAATATATTCGCGTGTGCTTGCCCTCGCGGCTAAATTACCGGCGAGAGGAGGATTATAATATTTCAAGATTTATTAAATAACAAGTATCTGCTGCACTCTGACAATTAAATGTTCTTCGGCATAGTGTTCAGGTTCAAATGCAAGCGAATGCAAAATAAGGGTTCATACAAAACGCATATACATAACAGCACTTTGTAAAATCTATAATCGAAAATGGTTTTCGTTCAGCTCACTCTTTCTAAATTAAAACATAATTTCAAAAAAAGGCAAACATTATACATTACACACATTACATAGTTTTTTTTTTTTTTTTTTTATTTCTCATTTTTAAATTAATCACAAATAAAATATTCTAATGACAGCCATTTCACAGGACTCTTCTTAGTCCTCACGCCAACACGCTTAATTTAGGGTCCTATTGGATTTCATCTTCAAACTTTTTTTTTTTTTTTTCTTAAATCCAGTGTTTTGAATTCACCACACAATATCATACGGGACGGATTATGTGCAAAGGATCTTATGTAGAACAACGTTGATGATAACCCCAAACACATAAAACACATGAAATCAAGACAAAGAAAAAAACACAGCTAAATCATCATCGTCAGTGGAAAAAAAGGACCGCAGGTCTGCCGTTCGGCATGCAGAGTGAGCCATCTCTGCCGGGACTCGAACCCGGAGCCTCTGGATTAGAAGTCCAGCGCGCTATTCCATTGCGCCACAGAGACTGCGCCGGTATATCACGGCTCTCGTACAGTTTTCATTCATATCCTGTCCAATCGCCTCTTTCCGCATCCCTGCAGCATCAGGACCAGTCTGCGGTATACCGGTTGTACCGACTTCCGCCGCTAGAGGGTGCTGTTGGTATATGCGCGTTTTGAAGCTGCGTCAAGTTAGCCACTCTGCAAAAGAAATTGAGAGACCAGACATGGGGAAATAAAAAGCGGGAGCAGGGCGGGGTGGACTTTACTTGTGGTCTGGCTTTTATTTCAAAAGTGTCTCACGAGGAAACTTGTTTCTCTCAAGCTAATTTAGAATGATCGTGCCCATAACAAATTCTCTCGGGGATTTTTATTCGTTCATACACCGGAGTAATCTCGACGTGTTTCTGTGATCGAACAATTGAGGTCAAATAAATTGGTTACTGGGCTGAAGATGGACAATTACCGGAGCAAGTCATAATTATATATAAACGATATAATAAAAGCCAATAACTGTCTTTCAGTTTTGCTGTTTTGTTTTGTTTCATACTCAACAAATATTGCAGTAAATGATTATGCTGTGACATATTGCGTGTCGTCTCCTTACATGTTGGTACAGTCAGTGTAAATCATGCAGAAATCGGGAAGGGAGTTTGGGGGGGGGGACTATGGTGGGTGCGGGGTGTGTGTGTGTGTGTGGGAGGGGGGGTGGTCGGACGTAGGTTACACCAGGATTGCATCAGACACAGAATTGTGCAACTCCTTCCCTCCATGCCCTCCACCACACTCTGACACAACAATGAATTTCACTTTCAGCTGCATTTTCTCCTTTTCATGGTCGAGGACACCCATGGCAACGCAGTGATGACACCTCCTGCAGCTGAATTAAAAGGGCTTTTTGTTGCATTTGTGCTCACGATATACATTTTCACTTACTCGTACTTGAACAAAGCACACATTATGTGTGTTTCATTTTGTTTAGATTATTTCACTTTCAACTGGGCATCTACAGTCACTCAAAGTAACGCATGGTGTTCAACAAAAACGTCTCAATCATTCACCGTTTTCGCAACAAAACCAACAATTTCAAAACTTCCCCATCCTGCTCCAGTTCTCTCTGCCGGTCAGTCGAGATATTCGCCACTTCCCATCTTGTGATGAACTGTTTCTTAAGCTGCAGCTGTAGTTGATAAACAACTACAGTGTACCCAGAAAGTATTTATAGCTATTCACTTTTTCAACATTTTCTTTCAGCCTTATTTCTAAATGGATTCAATACACTCCACCCTCAACATTCTACAAACAAAACCCCATGATGAAAAAGGGATTTTGTTTGTTTAAGATACTTTGCTGCTGCACCTTTGGCAGCAATTACAGACTCAAATCTTTCTAAATATGATGCCAAAAGCTTGGCACACCTTTCTTTGCAGATGTAATTTCTTTTTTTCACATCATTATAGTGGTGTTGTGTGTAGAATATTTCGTGGAAAATGAATTTAATTAATTTTGGGAAAAAATGAATTGTAGCATTAAAAATGTGGAAAAAGTGAGTACTTTCTGGATGCACTAAATCCTACAACACTTCAACACCACATAAAATCTGACCCGACCTCTCTTCTGGCACTAAGACTATAGCCATCGCACTCAATACTTCCCTTGTGATATTTTCAGGATTCTGAGAAATGAAGGAACATGTCAAGAAAAGTGTAAGCGTTAATTATGATAACTTGAATTCAATATGACTCACAATAAGATTTATTTTTCAGTAGCTGTAGTTTAACTTCTCCTGAGTTTCTAAGAAAGATGTCCTTCATTCAGATTATACATTTTCACAAATCTTAATGCATTTAAAATTTACAAAATGTGTGTATGAATAGGTATAATCTTTGAAGTGACGGTCACTGCAGCAAACCACTGAGCTCATAACATAAAAGGCATTTTCAAAATTTTTCACAAAAATGTCAAGCATTCAACCAAACATGCATTAGAAAAAAAAAATCTGTACAACAGAAAATGAAAATAAGTGAAGCAGCATCGTTGTGAGCCACAGCTAACAAGTGAGGTAAAAAGAAAGTCATGCCCACATGTGGAAAAACCGTGCATAATACAAGAAAAGCTTCCTATGTACAACCATACTCCTAGCACTGACAAAGGCAAAATGTTTCATTTCAAATTTGATACAAACATCAACGTCTTATCGTGCATAGTATCGCACACAGTAATGCTGCATCCACTAGGAATCCAGCAGACAAGAAGCAGGGAAGTGGAGGCCACCTGCTGGACAGAATAATAAAAACCGAACGCAGAGCTGCGATCACATTATTATAGCTCTGAATGCGATGAAAACACTGGTCGCTAAATTTTATGGTGAAATCCCTCCTACTGCACTAAAACATAACAATGACAAAAATCTGTTCGACTTTTTTTCTCCTTACAATTGAGAACTGCACCACATCCAGCTGTCATTTCTGTCATGACAGAGACTACAAAGTTATTCTTTCTTTCTTTTTCACTTTTATAGACAGAACCACCAATGCTGTTGACAGTGTTCTCTGTTGGCTACGTCGCTCCACTAAAATCAAATCCCTCTTGCTGTCTGCTGGATTCCATGCAAATAAGGCACTGTGAGCTACTGGCATTAATTCTTAAAAACCAAAAACCAAAAAACATATGTAACAAAAGAAGTAATCTTATTGTTTTCTGTAAATATATAAATACCGTGTGTATACTTTTTAGACACATGTCTGTTTTGAATAATGCTTTGTTACTCTAGTTTGATTTGAGCAATTGCCCTTACGACAAAAAACACATGTACACCATAGTGCAAGAAAATTGCCTCACCGGAAGCGTTACAGACTTACAGCTGTCGCAACTGCGAGCATGTCAAGACTCCAGCTTGTCGATCGGAGGATCCATCACCAGAGTGATTTTAAACAGTTCTTCCACTTCTAATGGAAAATAAAGGTTTCCAAATTCCATCTGCGAAAAAGAGGAACAAAGTCTCAGTTGTTGCAGGTCACCCTAATGTAGCTTTTCTGACCTGTGTCATGTTAGCCTAGCAAGCACCCTTCTGTCAGATCTATGGAAGGTGGCGACATTTACTTTATTGTTGTTGTCCGAAATATCACTGAGGAGGTCCCGAGGTTTGGGTATTGGAGGAAATATGTAATCCTTATTCCTGCAGAAATAAAAATGAATGTCAGTGGCAAATGAGGAAACAAAGGAAGTTAGATTAAAAAAAACAAAAACAAAAAAACAGACCTTATGCAGCACACCAAGGCAAGCACTGCCAGACCAGCGCACGCCAGTGGGACAATGACGGCAACCAACACAAAGACGTCTGGGACTGCATCTGCATCTGCATGTGTGTGTGTGTGTGTGTGTGTGTGTGTGAAAAAACACATCAAATGTACTTAGTTGAGTGTCCATTGTAAGCGTGATGCTAAAACTCCTGCAAATGACAGGTGGAAAAGCTGTGGATTTTAAAAGTTGTTTTAGAAAAAGGTGAGGAAGGATTATTGTCATACCAAAACATTTGTCCTCGGTCCTGGCCTCTTTCCGCGACACACGTGTTTCGATGGCGAAGCAGTAGCGGCAGTTAGGCAGCCGATCAATCTCAAAGTGTAATCTTTTAATTATAGGTGACATCTGACAAACAAGAGGGACACAATTATGATGATCAATTGAGTGTTAGAGAGCATGCATGGCAGTGCGGATGAATTGTGTGTAAGCAAACAATCATTGTAAAACGCTGTATAATAATAATAATAATAATAATAATAATAATAATAATAATAATAATAATAAGAATAACAATAACAATAATCATAATCATAATAATAATGAAATGCTTAAATCTTGCAAAGACGTAACATAAGAGGATGAAACAAGACCAAGATTGAAAAACAGGACACTAAAAGGTTTCGCATCATGCAAAATTCACTCCATTTTACACGTGTCTATGCCAGTGAACACCACAGGGATGAGAAAACTCCATCTTCAACTCCCATTATTTTCTTGCTACACTTTCAGGAGGTGTGTGCCACACCATTAACACATGGGGCACCGACCTCACCCAAGTTAGTGACGACATCCCTGCCCAAATGTTCCGACAGTGACTGTGATTTTGCTTCCTAGCCACTTTGTGTTTGTGAGTTATCATCACTTTTAACAGGAAGTTGCTGCTACGCATCTTTTTTCGGGAAGCTGACAATGAGGCTAATGTTCTTTTTCTGCACATCTGTTGAGTTTTTGTTTTTTTTTCATCCAAGAGAGTCATGGATGAAAAAAAAGACCTGATTAAGACCTGGGCATGCTGGAAATATGTGCCCTTTGAAAGATAACTGCATTACACTGCTGCACATCTCACCTTTGGTTCTGCACATTCCGTGTAAATAACCACAAACTCCCGTTCAAATGGTTTTGGGATATCAGGACAAACCCAGGAAATGTTGAATTTGCGGTCAGTTTTCGTAACACTCCACTTCGTGACTAAAGGTTTGACTGCAATGGAGGACAAAACATCACAGAAAGCATAGTCAGATCTGGGTACAATATTTTTTTTATCAAACAACTTTAGCCTATCAGCTGTGACAACACCGCTGAAGTAAAGCCGAGTGGGGAAACATCATGAGTGTCTTGAGAGCTCAGTGAAGCGGTGTGTGAGCTACATACCGTACAGACTTTTCTCGAAGGTGTTTCTGACAGGCTTGTCGTCCACAGTTCCGTTAAAGAGGACATCAATTTCGTTGCGGACAGGCGTCTGAATGTCACAGACGATTAACTTGCCATCAGTGTGAAGGTGTGGGCACGGTAGCAGATTTGTCTGACCGAGAGCTGCTAACCTAGGAGAGAAGAGACATTTTCTTCCTCTTAGAGCAGGGGTGTCAAACTCAAAGACACAGCAGGCCAAAGTTTCCAACTTGGACATTTTAGCTGGCCAACGTTGATATTTATTGAAAAAAAAATTCCATAAGATATAACAGTGAACCTTTATATGTGGACCTTCTGATTTAAATTTCAAAATAAAGTAACAACAACAAAGCAATTAAGTAATAATAATATCCTTCAATGAACGTCCATGTCTTGATTGAGCAGAGCAATCTGGGATTTGTAGTATTAGTGTTACAAATGCTGCGTAATACTGGCGGGCCAGCTCTAGTAGTGATTTTGCATTGCCCTGTGAGCCAAATATAATTGTACTGCGGCCAAATTTGGTCCACGGGCCAGAGTTTGACGCATGTGTTTTAGAGATTAAATGGCTTGGAAAACAGCAAAAAAATATTTTCTTTGTGGCTCTATGGCTGCATCCCAGAGTCCAAAGATGTGCGTATTAGGCCAACTGGAAAGTCTAAATTGTCTGCAGTTGTGAATGCGAGTGTGACCAAGATTTAACCCTGAATTCTTAAATTGATCAGCAAAAACCACGTGTCCATTACTCACAGGGGTGCAGCTCTCGATCACACACACACTAACACTGATAGTCTGTAACTGAATACAAATTTAGATAGAAAAATACAAACCATTCAAAATTGTCCAACAAATTGTACACACCTGTAGAAAAATTGAGACTCTGGTGCACCAGGGACTGGAGTCCAGGAGCAGCGGATTTGGTTGGTGGATATAATGTCGCAGTCCAGCGCACTCACAAGTTCTGAGAGATAGCAATGAATAAAATCACAGGGTAAAAACATGTCTCTTCAGTGGCATTTATGGTTCAATATGGTATATTTTTCAGGTCTTCATTTTTTTTCCTGGACCACAGTGCACTATAGCCTTTTGTGACAGGCGTTACAAAAGGCTACAGTGTATAATTCTTTCTTCTGCCTGCATTCTGGCAACTGAATAAAACAAATGTTGCACTGCATCGTATTAATAGACTGTTATATTTGCTTTGCTTGGCTAAAAATTAATTTTACAATCTAGATATTTACTATCATCAATCATATCATCAAATCGTTTTTTCAATAGGATGCCATACATTTTAAAGCTCTTCCGCTACCTGGATAAATGTTGGTCTTAATGACAGGCTCACTCGTCATATTGTTGCAGATGGTCTGAACAGACATGTTCAGAGAACTTCCATTTGTGAAATAGAGTCCACTAAAGTTACTTTCATTTGGACCCAGGTCTATTTCCTGAGGATGGGGATGAAAAGAGCAGGGGAAAAAAAAATCACCATCGGGCAGTTACAATTCCAAGAAGTGCAGCCAAGGAATGAAATCTTTCGCAAAACAGACCTGTCAACAATGGATGCGACTGCAAGATCTTATTACAATCAGACATAATAGCAACATAGAAACTGTATTGCTAAGTTTCTATGTTTCAATTGTCATTGAAGATCACTGCACTGGACAAGCAGACCTTTGCCAACTTTCTTTCCAGTTTGCTCACCAGATGGAATATTTTTTATACATCTGGTGCAACGGTTAACAGTTGCCGCTGCTACAGGCTGGATATGCAATGGTGTTTAATTGAACTATTAGGGATTAGCATGCTAGAGAACAAAAAAAAGATGGGGTATGGAGAAAAACCTTCAGTGAGGTAAATTGTTATACCACTGACTAGAATAATGATGCAACTTGATTCGACTCCGCTTCGATTTCAACCCAATTGCACAACTCAGGATTCAAAGGTCAAATAAACAATCTGACGACAACATACCAAAGAAAAAACACTCTTTCAAGGGAAAATAACCCTGTCGAGGGCAAACAACTCTGAGTGAAATGGCAAGCGTATAATAAAAACACTATGCAAGAAGCAAAAATAACCAAGAGAAAGAAAACATGACCAGGCAACACATGAATCGAAACAGACTGGAAAACTGACTGCCTAACCCTAACCCTAAAACAGAAAGCCACAAACTAAGCATAACTTAATATAACTTGTTGGACATGCCCATGTGCAGGACTTGTAATGGCTTCCTGCATTTCTTTCATTTAATCTTTGACCTCTTTTGGGACTTGTCAGGGCAGCTTTCAGAATTTGTTTCCTGCTTTTGTCATAACAAACTGAAGCAAAAAAGATAACAGAACACCACACCAAATAAAAAGACTTCAGTTGGGATTAATCCACTTTTGACTCGTGATGAACAGTACTCAGAAAAGGAGTGCTAGCATGGCTAGAGCCTCTCTGCATTGTACAACAAAGTTTGTCTAAATAACATAGAAAAATTGTAGTGAAAGCTGTGTTGGCAACAGCACCAAATGACCACCAGCAAAACACAAAACATTCATCCATTCATCTTCTATACCCGCTTATTCCTATTCAGGGTCACGGGGGTCTGCTGGAGCCTATCCCAGCTGTCTTAGGGCGAAGGCAGGGTGACACCCTGGACAAGTCGCCAGTTCATCGCAGGGCCACATAGAGACAAACAACCATTCACACTCACATGCACACCTACGGACAATTTAGAATATTCAATTGACCTCACATGCATGTTTTTGGATTGTGGGAGGAAGCTGGAGAACCCGGAGAGAACCCACGCAGACACGGGAGAACATGCAAACTCCACACAGGAAGGTCCCAGGCCCGGGCCCCGGAATCGAACCCACGACCTTCTTGCTGTGAGGCGGCAGCGCTAACCACTGCGCCACCGTGTCGCCAACACAAAACATATTTATCTATTTATTTATTATTTATTTTCAGCGTGTAAATGATTGATGGCTGCCATGTTCCGCCCACATCATTCGGTGATCATTTGGGATCCTTCACTCAGATCACTCAGAACCAGCACCAATTCTATTCAGTCAGCAGTGTGTTGTCACCAGGTCTCATTTCACGTCCACATGATTTGCTCACCATTTTGGTGGATGAAAATTTAGGGCCAGATCCACTAAACGATTGCCCGGCCAGAAAATCAGCGCATACAGTACCAAACACAGTGCGTCCTATCCACAGCGAGGACGTGAAGGTGGAAAGCGCCGGAAAATGAGCTGAGGCGCAGGTGGCGGCAGGGCTGCACCGGACTTATTTGAATATATTTAAATAGGTAATTTGGTGGAAAATGACACCCCTTTCTATGCAAATATGCCTCATTCGAAACACCACCTGATCCACAAAGGCATTGTGGATAGTACCTGACGATCTATCGCCGCGCAAATTGCTGTCAGGCTACTTGAGCGCAATTTGCGCTTCTGACTCCTCGGTTGCCGCATTCCTGGGCGTTTTTGCACGTGCGTATCATGAGCGCAAAAACCTTTTGTGGATACGACGTAAAGGTGGTGGAGATTACGGCCGCAAAATCGCTGCAAAAAGCGCCGCAATTCATTCTTTGTGGATCTGGTCCTGAATATTTCGACCAGGCAGATCGTTCTTGGTGCACAGTTTGTATGTACTCGGCTACATAATGGTCAGTGTTCTAATTTTGTGTCAGTCAGATAGATTTTTGTTTAGATTTAAGTCAACTGTGTGATGGGTATAATTTATCTGTTAGCTCAATCAACCAATTTCACCACTGCTCATTGTACTCATTGTCGCGAATATCTGGTAAAGAAAACTTAACGCGAACCAACAAACGTTGATGGTTACATTGACCAATATATGAATCTTGATTCCTGTGACTGACCCAGATGTAATGCTCCTAATAAAGTTAAACTGGAAATAAAATTCATCTTTTATTCAATTCACCTTCCAAACCCGCTTTCTCCTGCACTCATGGTCGCAGGGGTTGCTGGAGCTTATCCCAGCTGTCATTGGGAGACGGCAGGGTTACAACCTGGACAAGTCACCAGTTGAGAGTCCAATGTATTAACCACAAAAGTGAGAATTTAGGGATGGGCCTAAAGGCTGTTGGACCATCATCTTGGTAAAGGTATTATAATATGCTAATAGGGTCAAACCCAAAACCCAGGATTCAATTTTGGGTGACCCATCAAAGGCTTTAGTTAGAAAAGTCCCTTTACATCCCAGGAAAAAACAGTCAATGTAACAAACAACCAAATGAAGAAAACAACAGGCATACATACGTTGAACTGGGCGGCTTGTACCCTGACACAAAAACAACAGTCCCCTGGTAAATGCAGTGGCGGTTTCCATGACAGCTGAGGCCTAAAGTCATTGATCCACTCTAGGCTCACATCCCATGGTGCCAAGCTTTGCCCTACAGTCGAAAGACAAGAAATGATGATTGACAAAGTAAAAATTGAATGTGAAAGTGAAAAGGATTGAATAATATGCCTTTTCATGAGTCCATTCTTTGACCATAACCGCCACCCCTCCGACTGGGTATAAATTCCTGAGTGTTATTATCAAGGTATATGTATATGTATAGACCATGGATCAAGGTATAGACCAGGCATGGGCAAACTACGGCCCGGGGGCTATATGCAGCCCGTTAAGCTTTTTAATCCGGCCCTCCGACCTTGAAGAAATGATAGGTTTGTGTTTTTATTTTGTTCAGACAAGGGCTCTGTTTGTATTACCTTGACATGTTTTAGCAGAGCTTCCGCCTTCCTCAGAAGTGTCACTTGGTGGCATGTGTGAGTTGTCTTCATCATCAGCTGCTATTATGGAGGTGTGACCGACCTGTCAGATTTGACAAGTCGGTCACGCCTCCCTCTGTCCGTTTGCCTCTCCAGGATGCTGCTCCGAGTGTGAGAGAGCTTGTAGGCTTCGTCGTCCCAGTTCTCGCTGGTGTTTATTGTCTTCTGTGTGGCCAACACCAACGTTGGATCAGGGAGGCGCTTGAAATAAGGAGACGGGGACCGGGGACAATGAACCAGGATGTTGCTCTCAGAGCTGGAGCAACATCCTGGAGATGGTCCAGAACATCAGCTGACAAAGACGAGTCACACAAGCCACTTAAGTGACACTTCTGAGGAACACTTCTGTCAAGGTCGGACAAACAGAACCCTTGTCTGAACAAAAGAAAGACACAAACCTATGAAAACTGAAGTCATAATAAACACAATCAAACTTTTGAAGAAACTATAATAACAGTAGGTAAGTAATAAAATAGCTGTATTTCATAATTTTTTTCTGTGTTTTAGGAGCAATTTTAAAAAAGAGATAAATACCGTGGAGCTTCAAAGACAAAGAAAGTTTGTTGTTCATTGTCGACTGGATTTAAAGCACATGTTTTCTACATGTCCCATGAGGTGTCCCACCAAAACACTCCATTCCAATCCATCAGCTCCCGCTCTGGCCCCTCCTCACATTTTGGAACCCACTGTGGCCCATCAGTCTGGCCCACCCACTTTTGTGTTGCAATACTGTCTGCTTTTTCTTTTTTCTTTTTTTTCTTTCTTTCTTTCTTTCTTTCTTTCTTCCTTTCTTTCTTTGTATTTCAATCCTGTAGTTGATGAGCAGGAGAGTTGTACACATTATGGTACTATATTAACCAGTAAGGAAGAAAAACCAGTTTCAGTCATTACAGACGAGATTTCCTCATAATCCTCTGCCCCCACCGGACCTCTCCCCTGACGTCAAACCAGTGGCAGCGGCATTACTACTGAGAAGCTGGAGCGTTTTTACCGTGAACATTGAACCTATAGATTCATAAAACCTAACGAAACGTCCCCTCCTCGACTCACGGCCATGAAACCTCTGGTAGTATTCATTGAACCGTTACTCAGGCTACTGTACTCCGGAGCCAGCGCTGGACAATCGAACGTTCTTCTTCAAAAGAACCTTCTCCCCTCTCTCTCTCTCTCTCTCTCTCTCTCTCTCTCACACACACACACACACACACACACACACACACACACAAAAAAATAAATAAATAAATAAAAACTCTCCTGTGTCTCACCTTCGGTCGAATTCCGTACTCTCACACCCCCGTCGAGCTCTTTGCTAATCACCGGTGTGCTGCCTTCACTGACTCCCTGTTCCGGACAACACCTCTTCAACGCTATAACAAACCGATAATCGACAGAACAAATCGTAACACAAGTAAATAACAACACAAACAGACCGTAACATACATGCCACACATGTACTGTAAGTACATATTTTACCTGACGATGATTCCGCTGTTACGGAGATTATGTTAAGAATTACAAAGAACAAGCTCTGGAAGATCGTAGTCATTTCGAAGCTTTGTTTCTAAAACTTTTTGAAAGTAAGCCAGTTGTCCCGCGTGTGGTTCCCACGATGTTCCCACGATGATAAGAGCATTAAATCTCCGTGACGACGTGCGACGTGCAAGGATCTAACTTGTTTGGGCGAAAGACGAGTGAGAGGCTGGAAGTTGCTGGAAATGGGCGGAGCTTTTTTCCGTATTTCCACGACCCAAAAAATAAGGACTCTTTGATTTAACGTTGAAGTGAAAGTGTGTAAACGAATGAATCTGAAGTATATGGTACTATAGATATCATATATATTAGATATATAGATATAGATATATCATACAAATTATCGGTGTCTTATTTCACCCGAATAATAACGACAACAACATAATCTACATACAACAGCTGCTGCTGCTGCTGCTGCAACTACTACTTTAAGTTCTAGAAAAACCTATGAGTACAATATTGCAGTAATGAGAAGATGAAGGCTAAACGCAATATTTAGAGATTAGCTGTTCATTACCAACCTACCAACCAGTCTCTGGTAGAAGAGAGCCACTGGGTTACTTTGATTGTGTTGAGCTGTAACTGTACAATTTCCTTAGCAGATTAAAGTAAAGTCAATTTTAAGATCTAGAAAACTCGCGCTTAGAGAGAGTGGACCCCTAAAGCACTAATGTGGGACAAACAAGCACGCAGATAAAGTTCCAAAGAAGGGTGGCAGTAATCCAACCATTGATCTTCCCATAATCAAGCTGTGACAAGTCAATGATTTCCAATTTATGCAGTTAAGACAACTGCATTTGTAACAGTACAAACAGACACCTCTATCCCTCTCTCTCTCTCTCTCTCTCTCTCTCTCTCTCTCTCTCTCTCTCTCTTTAAATGACCTTTCTCAACTACAATGTAAAGCAAGGAAAAAAAAATCACTGGTAACACCTATGACAACTGTGTTAGAGAATTTTCCTTTGGAATTTACAACGGATTTTAAGGAAGGGGAAACAGCTGCGTTGTGAAATAATGAGGCAAAAAACACGGTAAATAATGCAAAAACAGGAAATTAATTTATTCTGTCATCAGTTTTAATCTGTCCATCCCTACTGCAAGGTGTTTAATGTCACTGGTCATTTTCAAAAACAAAGCAGGGCATATACGAGCTGCACTTTTTAATTTCTCAGCAGGGAGGTTTTTCATGATGCACACAATAAAAACATGTAAATGATAGCCCTTGGTGTCTGCCAGCAACATTCCCATTGGCCATTTCTGAAAGTGAAATTCTTTTAAGACATGCAGTAATGTTGGGCAGCAACATACAAAGACAAGATATTCTGCATTTTCTGGGCTGGGATGAGAAACCTTGCAGCCGTCATCCTTGTATTTACTCCATCATTTCCTCATACATTCCACAATTTAACCATGGAAAAGCTGAAATCCTGATTTGGGCAATCTTGTGTGTGGAGGAGGAGTCTTTGTATGGCCATCTGCAGTAGGCCTTGAAGGCCATTTTTCCATGTTGGATCTACGATGGTTCTGTCAGGCTGGCTCTGGCCATAGTTAGTCAAATCCTCATTAATCTGTACAGTATCCAAACAAACCTTTTCCTGAGGAATTTTGTACATGTCATTCAGTTCAGCCAAGCATGTAGGATATCCTTGTCTTTTCTATCTTGGCAGCGCTCCCAAGGAAGGCATTCAAACCCTTCACACTGTCTCTATTCCTGGGCCCCGGGTTGGGAGGCTGTCAGGAACAGCTCTGCTGATGAGGTGCACTTGGTTGCCCTATCCGCAATGAGCACCAGCAGCTGTCGGTTGCTCTTCCTGAGAGAGAACTTTTCCACTTTTCAACCTCTGGTTGTTGAAGCCCTTGTTATGCGAACACAATCTGTTGTGTCAGTTTAGATTACTTTAGTTCCAAAGTGAAAAAAAAAAAGCTTTCCATTTCTACTGCATTTATTTTGCCTTGGATGGATTTTACGGCATCACAGCGGGGATTGTTGGATCAAATGAACATGTCAAGGATTTTCTCTGGGTTCATTGTTTTCTGACACAACTATAATTTTGCAAGGTTCGATGGGCTCTGGCACTGGTGTGTACAGACCTCCTGATACGCTCTAAAAAAAAAAGCAGAACAGAATGCAGGTGAGCAGAAAATACAGTAGATAGAAAATATTTAAGGAAAATAAATTGATTGGCTGCTTCAATGGATAAAGAAAATTCTGTTGTTGTTTTTTTAAATGGGTTGAACATGAGACATTGGAAAATACCTTATGTTCTTTGTTTCCACTCATCATTTCCTTGAACATCACTGAAGGATCAGGTATAACAGGACAAAGAATGGCACTGTGCCTAAAAGGAGACATACCTTTTCGATAAATCTTTCAGCCAAGACAGAAACACATTTAACCACATACTTAATTGCTCATATATTTCTTTCTCTCAAATTCCATATTAATGTTTTTAAAACTTAGCAGTTAAGGCCAAACAGTTTTTCAGCAAAAAGAGCTGTTGCAATAATCTCAGTGTCATTTTTGTTGTTGTTGTTGTTGTTTTTACACAGTTTACTTTACAATGGGTCAAAACTATGTGACTTTTAGTTTGAATATGAAAATATTTCTCATGATAGAACATACTTCCTGAAGCAGTAGCAGGACAGAATGACACAGATGGAAAGAATGACAGGGATGACAATGGTGATCACAGTCAATGCCTCCGGGCTAGTCTTGTTTATACCTGAGAGCAACAGGACACAGTATAAACCATCATGCAAAACGTTGCGTAACAGTCCCCTGTGATCGGAAACTGTTTTGAGGCTTACTGTCAAGTGTTACTGTCAGAAGATTTAGAGGGCTAGCAACAGTTAAAATTGTGTCACTGTATTGGTTGACAATTTAAAAAACATGTTATTCATGCTATCAGGAACAGGAAATGCAACAGGAACAATGACTAATCATCCAAAGCCAAAATTACAACGGAGGGCAGCAATAACAATTGCTATTTTAGTCAACTTCTCAGTTCATTCTTTTGCAAACATACAAGCTTTAAATTTTTTCACTTTTAAAATTGTGTGCCCTGTTACAATACAGTCTTGTGGATATATAGGCAGGTGCCAAATTTCTAATTATAAATATTTACATATCTGATATTTATAGCAAACAAGGTGTTTTTGAAATGAAATTTGAAGTTAGCACTTTTACTTGAGTCCTATTAATAAAACCATACAAAGACGTAAATGGATTGTTTCAAGACTTACCATAAAAGACGGGGTCACTGTAGTGGCTTAATATGTCAGTTTCGAAACAATACTTTCGCGACATGGTTCTGGCTGTGAACTCATAAAGGCATCTTTTATCGTGGGGCACTTTTATTGTGAGAACTCCAAACATTGGTTCCTGACATCCCTTTGAAACAAGAAGCAGGGGGATGAGATAAAGGTTGACAAAGGTTGAGCTGACTTGAGGGAGGAGAAAGCGTAATGCCTTAAACGTCCCATCAATTACCCATTTGTAGGTCTTTATAACCTAAACAATACTACATTTTTGTATTAGGAAGAAATCTAGGAATATAGAACATGATATTATTTTCTTAGTTTGAATAACAAATAATAATAAATAAGCAAACAATGGATTTTCTGTTTTCTTGGGACTTGGACTAGATTGGAAAAATATCCTTCTGTTAAAAAAAGAAGAAGAAACAAAGCGTATTTAAAGTCAAATTTTGCTTTGTATGTTCCCATAAAAAGTCATTTTTCAGTGTAATTTCCAATGTAAAACTTCAGTTCATTTGAGTAAAAGACTTACTTTGGAATTATTGCACTCTTTGTAGCAGACATTATAAATCCAGCATTGAGCACTAGTAGGAGGTGTCAAGCTCAGGTTGAGGTCATCTTTTTCCGCTGTTATCGTCAGCTTCGGGGGAGATACCACTGAGGACAATGCACATAAACAAATTAGTTCCAACTGGCCAGAAGTTTAAACTGTTGTCATTGTTATTGGAGCCATTGCCCCGACTTTCCCCGACAAAGTGTTTCCCACACACTGAGTACATATATATATTAATACACACACACACACACACACACACACACACATATTTATATATATATATATATATATATATATATGTTTGGAAGAACATTAATATAAATCGTTAGATGTAATACCAACCAAGTTGAGGTTTAAATGTGCTAATTGCTGTGTCAGCCTCCACCAGAATGCGGATGTCTTCTGGATTACCATGGAGGATGCAACCTTTTCTCACGCCAATGCTGTGAGGCTGTGTACATGTTTTAAGGCTTTTTATGGTTTCGTCCTTGACTCCAAACTCCCTGTATTTATAGAAAAAAGGCGATAAGAGATATGGTGAACAAGAAGGGGGCACATGCCTAATTTTAAACATTCTTGAAAATTGCTCGAGGCCGCCGTTTGGAGCATGCAATTTCTCTAGCCGCCACTAGGTGTCCGGAAAACTCAACAAATCAAAACAGGTCAGACTAGAAGTCCCAGGAGATGGGAAAACCTTTGTTGATGTGTTTGCCTTAACCAAAAAGATCACAATTCCATTGAAAATATTTTTTGGGGAATTGTGAAATATGTATTAGAATGTGCATATAACATATTATTATTATTATTATTATTAGTAGTAGTAGTAGTAGTAGTATTATTATGTCTTTTTTGGGGGAATGTTACTGTAATGCTCACCTGTACGAAATTGTCAAGTTCAGAGTTGCATTGACTGGGATCCAGGAACAGTTCAATTCTTTGGTGTCTTGAATAAAACACTTGAAGTCCTTCACTAGCTCAGCTGTGCAACATAATTACAAAGATGACAAGATTCAAGTCATCACAATGCAAATGCTAGGCAATCAAAACACATCTGGGAATTGCTGCTGGCTTCGGGATACTCACCTCTAGGTTTAAAAGGAAAGATTTTCAAGGTCGCTGGGATGCTATTAGTATGAGCGCACTGATTGACAGTCTGAATGTTGCATTCCCAGTGGTCAGCCACCATCTCTTCAGTGAGAAAGTTCTCTCTGAGACTTGTCTTATTTACAATTAAGCACTGTGCCTGGGGAAGAATAAATTAAAAATAAAACTGTACTTTGGGACATGACTCAGGGTACTAAAATCAATGCAAGGTGTATACTCCCATTTATAACTTGAATTAAAAAAAAAAAAACACAAACATAATTTTCCAGTGCTAAAAACAGTGGTTACTTTTATGTTGACATGACCAAAAATGAGATTATCATTAAAAGTATGACCATGTGGCCAGTATTGTTAGAACAGGGTATATATTTCTTAATTTTTGCTTGGTGCAATTCTGCTCCAGAATTATTTTATAAATTAAATGTATAAATAAAGAGTTTTTAGAAGTTTTCTTCTTTTTTTCTAAGCGCTATGTTTCTCCAAAATGAAAATGTCTTCCTATCAAAACTATGATTACACAACACAAAAGGAATAGTATTCCTTCTCTCATTATCTCTCAACAAATGCTAGCAGAAAATATCTAAATATGGGCAAAAACATCATTTTTGCTTTTACCTACAGCAACATTTTTTTTCTTGACTGATTCACTATGACTAAAACATTTGTTGCTCACATGTTCAACCCTGGAATGTCTGCGCAAGACCATTGGACGGGTAATTATCATTCAAACAGACGTGCACAAACGTTCACACGCATTGGAGTATGCGCATTCATTCCCAGACTCCACTTCCACTTTACTTACTTCTTTTCTAGTCATGTTCACAAGGAAGAGGAGCTTTTTGTTGTTGTTGTTTAGAATGTCTTGCGTCTTCCAGGACACCATCACAGTAAACCTATCAAGCCACTGAGATGTAAGCCCAGTGGGTGGAGGATGTGGATCTAAAGGGATGATGATAACAAATAAAATGAATCTCAAGAGGAAAAATGTCATTAAATTCACATGACAGATCTATGATCCATGAAAAGATCTATGAAAGTTCCTGGATACTTGAGAGAGCATCTACTTATCGAAATAAGATGTATCCATTTTCTTGTATTACTCAATGTCAAATAACATAAAAATGCAATTTGACAGAAAGTTCTAATTCATTCCCTGTCATTCAAGCCCTAAAGTATGAGATAGGAGCAAAGGAAAAAGAAAGCAAAGATCATCTTCCAAGCCTTAGTTCTCTGCAGCCAGGACTTGGAGCAGTCGGCAAATCAATTTTACTAAGACAGACTCAGATCACGCTTCTCTCCTCCTCAACCTGAACAAACAGGAACAAAACAACAGACCAAAACGTTGGAGGTTTGATACCTGTTTGGTCAATGAGGAGAACTTTATGAATGTTTCCAACTTTATGAGAATAATTAACAAGCATATTGATTGATTTTCTTTTTTTCTCAAGTTGAATAAAGGCTTGACCTCTCCATCCATAACACGGGAGTCTATGATGGCTTACATCAGAGGTTCCACAATTAGCTACTGCTCTTGGAAAACCAAACAATATCATGCCCACATTACATTCCTAGAGAGTGATAGTAAATCCCTCGAAAAGAAGCATTTTTGATGCCACTAATAAAATGCCAAAATCTGAATGCAGCTGGTGTACCACTGGCTGGTATACCCTTGAAACCAAACCTACAGCCAAATTATGGTCAGTTATATCACTATGTAAAAGTCGTGTGAGACTATTACATGGCAGCCCCTTTCACAATTATCCCGCACTACCAGCTGTATTAAATTAGAACCCTTTTTTGCTTGTCCTTTAAAATATCTTTTAATCTCTATTAGGCGGCCTTGGGTGACATGGAACACGCTCAAAAAATGTATTATCGTCATGACTATTACTATTATTATCATTATGATGATGGAAGATATCCTCCATGCTGAGAGCATGGTGTCCTTGATATACTGTAGAATGCTGGACTTCCTGGCAAATAAAACACAATAGGGAAGTCTAGGGTTCGGTGGAAACAAGATCTCGGCTTGACCTTTGAAGACTATGAATATGAAGCCATGTGTAGTGCAGCCCAAAAACGTGGCTTAAGGAAGTTTCATCACACAGGGATGAATCACACAAAAAGAAACCCATCTTTTCGACACAGTTGGAGTTACTTTAAACTGTATCTGCATAACTTCTGCAGGCTGCAGGTGGAGTATTGCCAATGGTGTAGGTAGCAGAGGTTGGGGTGGTGGTTGCTGGTTGTTGCACAGCTGGCTGAGAAGCTGGACTTCTCCATTGGCAATGTCTCCATTTAATGCATGTATTTTGCAGGGGTTTAAATTTCAAACCCCAGCAAAACTTTAATTTTCTGGGGTTTCATTTATTTGGCTTTAATTTGTTTAATTAATCAATTTATTATTTTTTATTTATGCATTATCGTGTTACTATTTTTTCTTTCGGGGATGAAGGCAAGTCCCATGCTGGACTGAAAGGGGTTGGATTTGGGAGGGATTTGGAGTTCTAATGTTGTTACTGACGCTGTGACCTGTATAAATATATTAATAAATAAATTGAGGGCAACATGAAGCATATTGGCCTGGTTGATTCAAAAAGAGCATCACTTGTGTCATCGGACAACTTTTGTGGACATGCCAGATTGCATTGCGTTACAATGACAAATCATCCCCTGCAACCTTTTACGCAATTGTGAGACATGCAGAAATTGCAAAATAAGGGATGGCACACGGTTTACTTTGTATAACCTCGTTTCAAGGAGAAAACTACTACTACTACTGAAACTAATTATTACGTTTTAGTATAGCCAATACATTAATAATGAAAGCAGCCTTCTGGAGGATGACTAGTTAACTGAACATGGCAACCCTACCCCATGCAGTACCCTTCCATCAGGTACAACCCACAGAAATATTGCACTTTACAGTCCTGCTCGACCCACTCCATGGTGTGTGCGTCAGAGTGAAGCCTGCGCCAGACTGAGAGCCAACCGTCCTTCCAGGTGGAATTGACTTACCTGGATATTTGCATCACAGAGGCGAATACACTCACATGGCTTTGGCTATTCACGACAACGAGCCTTTGATTGTTTGTTGTTGTTTTTTTGTGAGTGTGACTGTGTTTGTGTGTCACATACAATTACAAACAATCTTACGGTACAAGTCACGGGTCGTTTACCTGCTCTGGAGCGACGGACCAACGTCAGGAAGAGCAACGACGTCACAGCGACTCTCATGTTGTCCTGAGGCGTGTTATTCCACTCCGGGATGGTCTCTCTCTGGATCCTCTGGCGAGCCTCTTCTAATCATAGCCCCTTGGACATCCGTAAACAGACTGAGTTGTGGCGACAGCTTGTCTCATGTTCGGCAACGGCGACCAACGTGACGCGGGAGTGAGGAGGGCGGCCAGATTTTCCCCAGGCGGCGAGCGCGCAGTGTCAGTTCTCGTCATCGGCGGGGTGGAGTCGCTGTGAGTGGGAGGAAAACTGAAACAGCAGCGATCCTTCCTGCCTTTGCCCAACTCTTAAAAATGCCAGTCTGAGAAACTGTTCTACGAACTAACGTCACGAGACCAGGCAGCCTCGTCTCACCCAGAGTGGCCTCCTCCTCCTCTTCCTCTTCCTCCTCTTACTCCTCCTCTGCATTGAACGCCCATCATCCACTCTGTCGGCTCCGCCGGGATGTCGCCCGGCCCTTCCTTAATGTACATTTTGACTTGATTATGCGCATGCCAGCGGCTTAATGGCATTGACTAACGAGAAAGGAGGGGAAGGAATGGGGTGAGAGATCGAGTGATAGAGCCCTGAAAGCCTGTGAAGGCACAAATTAAGAAAACCTGAACTCCGCAGGTTGTTTTCCCACACTGGTTCAACATTTCAAGTGTTCTAATCATTTGGTACAACGGGTTGGCCGCGACCGTGGATGATTCATTTTTACGATAAGGTTCACATTACTGAGAATTAATTCCTTACCAATGAAAATCAACGGTGAAAAAAAATCTCCAGCCTACCGGGGACGTTCATTATTTATTTATTTGTTTAGAGACATGTAGAGCATTTAAACTGTCATCACTTTACTCTTCACAAAAAAATAAGATCCCACATATAGGTTTATTGACCTATAGTAGAAAGGTAAAACGTTAACAGCTTTTGTGGGTGCCTATAAACAGAGGGCTAAATAGGCTGATTTCCAAACTGTCGTGGACTAAGGTGTTTTTTTTAAAGTGTTACCCCAGGTTTGAAAAAATGTGAAAGTTATTTTTCTTCACGTGAGTGTTTTGTGTTTATTTTTTCCTAAATGAGAGCATTCTGTTTTCACATTTCTTTGAAATAAATATCTTTATCGTTCAGTCTGGAGTCATACAGTTGAGTCTTGTCCTGTATCAAGGTCGTTGCAAAAACATCTATTTCCAAACAATGTGGCTTCAATGGTGCCTCAAATTAAAGTAAAGATGTGAAAATGGAGCATGAATCTCGGAACCTAACACAAGTCAAAAGATGAGATCATTATTTGTGCTATTGGTTATCATGTGAGGATCAACTGAATGAAGGTTAAGCTTGTGAAAAATTAAGGTGTGGAAAGGTGTACACATTCAAAAATGTTTATAGCAAGACCATGTGGTGCAACCGGTTTTGGGCGTCACGTCTCCAAAGTTAAGAATGTCAGTCTCACTGTTTTTCATTTGGTTTTATTGGAAAAATGCTTTACAAAGTAAATTCACCAAGCAGCTGCTCTTCTGTTTACACTGCGGTTAAAACAAAACAAAAACATCTCTGTCAGGATTGAATTGGAACGGGAAATGTAGATAAATACATAGTTACATACAAACATACACGGGTAGGGAACTCACTTTACAGCATGACAATGACATTATGTACACTGGCTTAAATATCAGTCTGTCAACTAATTACAGTGTAGCACTTGTGAAATACTGGAGTGGGATGGGCTTGTTATGGAGCACAAAGAAGTTTCTTTCAGAATGTAGAACAGAAAGGCACTGGATCGTAGCCCAGTGAGGTCAAACTCCTCACTTTATCACTGAACCAAATGCAAATATTCGCACACTGCAGGAATACAGCGTTGGTACCTCACAACCTGTTTCTGGTATCAAGAGAGCCCATTGAATAGGCTGTTTTCTGAGATTCAACCATAACCTTAACCCAGCACTGGAATGGTTTCACTTCATAGTTTTTTTTTTCTTTCTAACAGCATTTTTTTTTTTTTCAATTAAATTTAATCGCGGGAATTCAGAAAAACCTGGACGTCTGTCTTCAGTGAGAACGAGAAATTGCAATGGTGCTTTCCTTGCTCAGATTAAAATCCTGTCGTTTGAATATCTTTGACTTGTCATTGGGTACTTATTGACATGACTGGAATGTGTTTTGCTACTATATCAAACCTTTGATCGGCTGAAAGGCTTCTGGTTGCATGTTATGGCAGAACAGGTTGAGTTACAAGATTACTCAACTTGCCAGATGTTGAGTGATTTCCTGCAAATGCAAGGAGTCCTGCATGGATATTGAACACAGCATTGCAAATACAGGATGTATAAAAAGGTCCCTAAGTACAAGAGTCAACCCTGGGCTTTGTGTAAAGGCAGAAATAGTGCAATGCAACCTAGCATGACTTAGCAGAAGACTAAAACCTTTCATGCTGACGTGCAGTTGGTACATTCTCGGATCGACTGCTGCATGTGGCTTTCAAATGTCCTAACCGGAGAGCTGCTGATGCTGAAGATAGCCTTGGCAGATTCGGCAAGAATAACAGTCACATACTAAAAAGTCTAGTTAGGGTCAATCAGGGACAGTGGGTGATGCAGGAGAGGGGCTGGCCAAGGGGGCAGAGGTCAGCCAAGATTGTTGGACGTTCCGCTGATGGCACGAAACACATGGAGAGAGTTCTGCAACAGCGAACGCATCATGTCCTCCTGGTAGATCTGTGGGAGGGTCAAACAGAGAAACAGCTAATAGTCACACTGAGGCCTCACAATATCTGCAGCACACTATTTTCCAGTTCAGCATGCATGTTTACTTTAAGAGTTGCTTGCTGTAACCAGAGAATCAGGCTGAGGGAGTTCACTTTGTCTGTCACTGTTATACATACAACAGAGCAGGAATAAGCAGGTATGGAATGAGAAGTGCCTGCTGCAGGTTGCTCTGAGAACCCATAGTTGATGGCTGGGGAAAATGCTACCACTAGCTGCTGAACAAACAAATCAAATTTGTACGGTCATTTGTACGGTCAAATTTGATAAATAATCCGCCCACTCAAGCTTCTAGGCTTGGGCTCCCCTTTCTAAAGAGCCAGTTCTGAACTAGATGGACACATGAGAAACACTCAAAGAATTGAGTAAAAGATCCATCTGGCCTGGCGAGTCACTATTTTATATATATGTGTGTGTGTGTGTGTGTGTGTGTGTGTGTGTATATATACACACACAAACACACACACACACAGTTAATTTACATAAATTAACTTTATGTAAAATACAGGAATGTGTCGAACTTGTGTCTATATATATATATATGTGTGTGTGTGCATTCAGTGCAGATGGTTGGCATTTGCCACTTTACGTAATAATGGATGCACAGCAAAATGCCTCACAAACATTGACAAAAGCACAAAACCGTACCAGAGCACACATTGCGATGACAGTACCTGTTTCTCCTTAAAGCTACAGGTCAGCACGTTGGAGAAAGAAAGCAGCAGCAGTTAGTGTGGGAAGAGTGGCTTGGTGAAACATTAGACATACAGCAATAGCACAGCTAGCTGCTCGAGAGGCGAAAGACTCGCTGCTTAGGTTCCTTATCGAATCTCTACGCTTCACTGCTTTCAACAAGTCATACAGGTCAAACCAAAGAGCGTTGACAATCAAGAGAAAAATCTTCTTATATTACGCCACGAAAAGCGACTCCAGGAGATGTCCAGGAGGAAACACAAGTTACCAATCTCGCTGCATAAACTAAAAAGCTTTTGAATGTCCAGGCATTGCATCTACCTTCACTTCAGACAATGATGGATGTTAAACATGGGAATCGTACCAAAGGAGAGGAATTAGAGAAGCCGTGCACATCTGAAGCCCATACTACATTGCTGCGTTAGAAAAATAATATGAATATGTTGTTGGCCAGGTCACGTATGTATTTAATTAGAATGTCAAATGTGGCACTAAACTGGCTCAAAAGCTTGTTTATTGTTGCTGCTATCACAGCCACGGCTGCTTTATTGTGATACCTGACACCAAAGTGAAAGCAAAAGTGCTGGACGCTGAATAAAGTCAGAAATTAAGTATCATAAAAGCAATCCTAAAACAAAAACAAAAATACAATCTGGGATCCCACTTGTCAGAGGGCTTCTTTGCCCAAGTCTAGGGTGATGGGCTGTACCAGGAGCTGATAGCTCAGGAAATTAGAAGAAGTCAGGCCAAATGCAGTGGACATGCTGTAATAAATCAGATTTTTTTATTCACCGTTGTGGACCAGTTGAATAGGAAGTCACATTATTTGTGCGAGTGTGTTTCTGTGAATGCGTGCAGGCATATGCGTTGCCAGATGGCCCTCGGGACTAGACAGTCAGCTGGCGAACCCGTACAAAGCAGCAGAGCAGCAGAGAGGCAGAGATGAGTACCATTCCTTACTGGAGCCAAATGTCCCTCGCACGCCATCTATTTGTGTCATGTGTCACTATTGTTCCAACACCCTCTTTGCTCTTGTTTATTTTAGATTAGGAAAGTAAGATTAGGTTTTTGTTATTTCTGGAAGTCCCAGGATCCCCAGTCTAGGTTGGTGTTTTTTTTTGTTATTTAAACTTTCACATCACGTGAACGCATGGCGGCTTTAGGGTGCTGGTGAGAGAAGGCAATTGTTGAGCAACCAGTAAGCGGGGCATGACAGCATGAAATACTACATTGTCGCTGGCAATACATAAAAATGGTACGACGTAGACATGATGGCAAGTATTTGCAATTGCATATTCTCCCAGCCAGGTGCCATGCAGCTTGACAAATCAGTTGTGCAGCTGTGCATAAACTTTACCTGCTCATGGATGATGTCTGACAGCTCTTTCACCATTTCTTTAAAGTTGCCCTTCAGGCCCTCGTGATACTCAAATTGGTCCTCTTTAATTAAGCGCTCGTTTATGTCCAGAGCTATGCTGCAGGCCTGGACAAAAAGCCTGCAAACATCAAAAGCAGAGAGGCAACGAAAATAAAATCTGATTGTAATTATTTGTCAGACTGGCAAGTGTTAAAAAAACAAAAAAACATTTGGGAATTGTATAGGGAATCAAGAGGTTTACACCTTGATAAGGAAGTGCTAGAAACAAACTAAGAACAAACAATCAGTGAATCATGGGTACCTGAAAATGTCTTTGAGGTCCTTCACTTTCTTGCTGCCAGACTGGTTGGATTTGCTGTCATCCAAAAATGCTCTGGCATAAGCCATTGGACCTGCATTCACCTGCAGAAAAACATGCCTGAAAATGTTAGCAATGCTGTGTTATGTGTACTGCAACACTTTAAGATTTGTTTAGAGTTCTCCTTTTAGTGGGAATGTTTTTTTTTAAACACTCAAGAAACAGACTAACACAGCATGTCTAATTAGCCGTGTTGGCGCTGACTTAAAGCAAACTGAAAAAAGTTTCGGGAAGCCTAAAGACAAACTGGACCAAACTGTGTTTATGTCTTTGCACCTGCACAGAGACGCAGCCCTGCAGCTTCAGCTGCAACTGAATCATGTCCACTTCCTGGCAGGAGCAGAGCTTCGTTAACTCGGCCGTCTTCGACTTCATCTCATCGATGGCCACGTCCACAGGCTTGAGCTCCACCTGCTTCTCCCCCACCACCTCCACACGCTTCTTCACGTATGGAAAGGTGTTGGCAGCTGTTGACACGGAAACAGTGTAAAACAAAAACATGTAACGACACTGCACAGCACAGATTAAAAACAGACTGGAATATTTTGCTTCCAATTTTAATGACTCTCTGACGTGAGCAAGCGAAAGCCAAAGTCAACAAGCAAGCATTTCAGCTTCAGGCCTCCATTGTGTTTTGCATACTTGTAAGGACAATCCTCCTTTTGCACTGCTCTTCCACCCCGCCGTGCTTTTTCCCCGACAGTGTGTAAGGCGTCTCAAACACGAAGCGGTTGATGTTGTGACACTTCTCGAAGTCCGTCTTCTTCTCCGGCACCTCCTTCTCCTCAAAGTACGGCTTGACAAACGTCACCTGCACGTAGGCAAACTTGGGGTCCAAGTCTTTAGGGTTCACCTGTGGGAAACAACCAACTTTTATCAAAGTTTCCTTGTTCTGCAAACTTGTTTTTTTTTAATGATGTGTCTCTACACATACCAGTTTCCTAACTAATACATGCCATCTAATACAACTTAAATTAAAACAGTCCATTTTCCATCTTCAGTTCACTTTTCTTTTCTTAACGTGTCTGGAAGTCAGCCCTTCTGTGATGTCACAAAGTGCACTCCCAAGTCAATGGCAACAAACCCAGCCTGCGAGACCACCATGTAACCACCTCCCATTTACGCCTTTCCGAACACATGGTAGACCGAAGGATCAAATCTAGTAGGAAGCTAAAGCCAAGGTTTTTGCCAGGAGGCTGTAAACAAAGAGCAAAATATTGAAGGAGGGTTTTTTTTATTTATTTTTTTTGGACAATAGTGTGACTCTGCTCCAGTAAAGTCCAGCGGAATAAATAAAGAGCTGAAAATGGAACAAGGTGTAAATTTAAGAGAGGGAAAAGTTAGTTTCAACAGAAGGCAATGTTTTTTTGTTTCAATTAAACAACACATGCTGATTCAATCAAGTCCTGGACTACTAAGGTTTTTAAAGAAATTATATTAAAAGCAAGATGATGAGATGAAATGAGATACACTTAAATTGTTTCCAGTGGGCAAATTGTCATTAAAACAAAGTGCTCAAATATATACTGTATATTATTGAGCATCAGAGGCAGTTCAGTGAAATCATTTTCAACCCCCCAAACTGAGATTTCACGAGGAGTTTGTTAGAAATTTCATAAATAAATAATTATATTGTTTTATTATAATATTTCTCTCCCATTTATTAGTTTGGGCAAGACCTCAGTGTAGCCACAGCAGCAGCCAATTCAGCAGAGCAAAGTCAATAAGATTATATAAGATTACAACCGATTTTTGCCGAGACACCTCCCACCCTTTTCTTCTGTCCCTCCCGTAAATGCACCTTGTTTGAGTCCTGAATTATCCGGACATTTTCCTGTCCAAACTTTTCCCCGTAGAGCGTAAGGAGCCGCTGGGAGATTTCCGAGAGCCCCGTCAGCTTGGGCTCTTTGTAAATATACTCCTTCCCATCCTCCTCCTCGAAGAAACCCTGCAGCAAAGAATGCACATGCTCACTGATTTATATGTGTAAAAGCAAAAGAAAATGAATAACTCATAGCATTTTGATTTTTCAGTTTTTTAATGCAAAATTCAGTACAAAAAGTGCCAAAACTATGAGCAGCGTGCACAACATGATAGACACCAATCAAGCCTTGACTTACAATCCCTCCTCTGCACAACCTTTGGACATTCCACTGCCGCTGTGTCTTTTATTACATCTGGCCTTAACAGTACACTAAACCTTGTGTGCCAACTGGAGGCCAGAAGTCTGACCTTTGACTTGACTGCATGAATAATCTCACATTTATTTTTCAGTTACACATTAGTACAACACTTAAGCTACAGGCCTGGAGAGGGATAAAGCAACAGACCTATTCAATCCACATTTAGGTCTACTTAAGATTTTCTCATGCAGTATAGAGGTGGCTGACTAATGCACGTGCCCTTACCTGACCGTAAAAAGCAACCCTGAAGTACGTTCCGAGCAGTCTGCGTCCTGACTGTATCACCTCCATGATTTTGTTGTAGGCTCTGTGCAGGGTGTCGTACAGTCGGCTGAGTTTCTGGAAGAGTGAGACATTTGTAAAGATTGTGATGTTTGTTAAAAATTTACTGGTTCCGAATCTGGTTCTGTAGTGTCCCTCATACTTTTGCTGAACCAACTCACTTACACATTATTAACCTAAATCACCAATCTCTTGCAATCCAAATACTGAAATAGGAATGAAACATGGCTCTATGGATAAAAAGGATGACACTTTGCCCATAACGTATATGTTACCTTGGCAAAAAAAAAAAACACGTTACCTTGGCTACCCTGGCAAAGAACCAAATGAATAAATAGAACAGCTGATAAGACTTATACAAATAGACACACCCAAAGTGACTTAAGTGCAGTCAAGTTTAGAAGTGATGCACAACAAGCCCATTTGCATGAGCTGGTAGAAGCGAAGCAACAGATTATGAAAGCATCATCATGCATGTATTGTACATTATTTATGAGTGTCATAATCAATTAAATGATGTCCAACCCAAAGAAAAATACACAACATTCCTGTCCAAAAAGTAGATATATACAGTCTTGTCAATCACAAGCCGTTATGTTTTTCCTTGAAAAATACATTTTAAGCATTCTTCAATTTAGGATGTTTTGCCATTGCATACATGACAGACTGACAGGCAGACAGACATTTGCTCAAAAATACATAGACAAATACCAGCATACTCAAAATTAGTTAAAGCTGCTAAAACAGCAAGGTGTAAAATGTCCAGGATGATGAGGAAGCGAAAATCCACTGAGTATACATTCCAATGAACTATTTAGCCTCATCAACGCTCCAGACGTTCAACGGTGCTGCTCTTATGAAAATTTGCAGATATGTGGCTGAATTAGTTATGGGTGTGACCGAAGTACCTCATACTCATGACGTTTTTCATAGATGGGGATGATGAGTTTGGCCACGTGCGTGATGAGCTCGTAGCGCTCGGCCTTCCACAGAGCCTCCACGCACACTTCCATGTGCTCAACCAACACTTCCTATGAAGGAGAGAAAAAGGAATACGAGGATGAGATTTGATCCAAGCAGACTTTTTCTTTTAAAAATAATCTTATTTATAATGGATTTTTAAAAGCCCTGGTTAAGATGTAGACAAAAATGGAAACTTTTTAGTAATCAAAGTCTGAATAAACTTGTAGTTGTTTGTAATAAGAAGTTTTTTTTTCATTTGTTTTCCTTTCTTGTTCTTTTTAGCTTTTGCAGGAAGCAGCGCTTTGGGTCACACCTCAGTGTAATAGACATCCTGCATCCCTGTGTCTTCCTTCATGGCAGCTTCCTCTTCAATATTAAATGTGATCCTCTTAAAGGCTGCAAGGCCACTGGGGAACAACTCTGACGGAGGCAAAGACAAAGATGCGCAAGTTATATGCATTTCTGAAACAGGGAAAACATGCGAGCAACAGAAAACGACAATTACCTACTGAGTGAGTAAACACATGCTCACTGAACTAGTGAGGAAACTCAATCAATAACCCCTGTTCACCAATATGTGACTCTCTTCCATTGCTTTATGTCGTTACAGCATATATAGGACCCTCGTTCCACTTGCTGCTCTAAATTGCCACCAATCTCTGATCACTTTTTGCAATTTAAATCCACAACCACACATCAATTGTTTCGATAGATATTATTACATTACATTACAAAAAGGTTTTGCAAAACAGAAAGACAGACGTAGAAAAACAGGACACTGAGACAACATGCTATCTAAGAGCTGATTCATTCAATTCTATAAAAGTATTTGGAGATAAATAACACCATAGTTATCACTGCAATCCAAAGATAGAGACTTGATGAGTATATTTGATTGATCATAATTGAGGGAAGGATCACACAATTTTGTCTTCGATTGTGCAAAGCATTTTGAGATCTAGATTTCCACCCGCTTTATAAATAAAAGTTGATAGATTGTCCGATTATGTGATAATGAAGAGTACATTGATGAATTGTAGAACCTTACTTTTTCTGTGCAAGTATTCTGCAACCAGCGCCGCCACGTGAACATAGCACATGGCTGCCTGTGGAGGCAATGGAGGAGGGTTAGTAAACTTGTAATCACTCAAAGAAAATGCACTTAAATTGAAAAACTCAAGCAAATCAATCTTCTCTGATTAATTAGGGCCGGAAAACGTAGTTTGACTTTCAAAGTGGAACAACTCACAACAAGTGACTACCACCAAAGAAACAACAATAGTAACTTAACAATAATAACCTGGGTACCTCCCAAGTCAGAGTGGTTTGTCTCACGCATCTTAGATTGCCAACAATGACCATAATCACAGCACACAGGAACAGCTGATATGGTCCTTCCAGGTGAAGGACCATCCATCATGCACAGTCATACTCTTTGGTCTTCAATTGAAAAAAAATAATAATAAAAAAATTAAAAAAATCCCTATACACACCTTCAATGTTTTAAAATGATCTTGTTCACATCCAATCATGCCAACTGGCTGTCAAGGATATGCAAAATCATAAGGTGACAAAATAACCTCTAACAACTTCACCAGCCTGGAGAAAAGTGGAAAGAGCACATCAGCAGAAAAAGCCTCAAAATTAAAGCTCCCACTAAATAATAAAATAAAATGTAAATCTCAAAAGAAAATGCCACTCTAATTGATCTTGTGGTGCAGGGAAAACCACCTGTCCCTGAACATTAAAAAAAAACCAAGGAGATGTTTGTGGACTACAGGAAGAGGAAGGAGGAGCTACAACCGGTCAACATTCAATCAAAAGAGCGAAATTTCGGGAGAAAATGAGATGGATGACTTGCATAGCAGCATGTGGTAAGAAACGTTTTTCTGCCTTTCAAATGGCTTATAACGGCCCGTTAGTCCGACAACAACTGCACACTGTTCAGAAGTCACATTGCTGCTTTGACATTTTATTTACAATTGCAGTTGTTTATTTACGTGCACCGCATTGACATCATATCCGGGTCTTAGACTGGTCTACAGATGTGCGACGGTTATTTACAGATTACCAGAGGTTCCCAGGTAATACTAATCCCATTTGAATAGGGTTTAAGTGACAAAAAAAAGTGAATCAAAAAAGAAAGATGAACATTTGTCTGGACGCATGTAAAAAAAAAAAAAAAAAACTCTGCAAGAAAGGTTTAAACTAGCAGTGTAACAGTGGCTGCAACTACATGGACCAGCTGCAAAGACGAGCTGGTTCTTGCTAGTTGTTCTGGGAAGTTGACACTTTCCACAACATCCTGTCAGTCCAGAGGAGATAAAGCTGCAAATGACTCATGTTGTTGCCCTGCAGAACTCTCACTGCAATCGCAACGCAGTGTCAGTGAAGTCGTAGCGCAGTCGCCTTTTTGCATATATTTTATATAAATACTATCAAATGGCCAGTATTTCTTTCGGTGAATAAAAATGAAACAGTATGCTGTATACACTGCCATAATTCAATGACAAACCCTGATACCACTGCGGCTGTTTGTTTAGGATTGCAAATACAATTAACAGCATTAATATAACAAATTTTGACAAGCAGTTAGGGAAGTTTATTCTGTTTGTTTGAGCAGCAGACAACGTTTCAGTGCAACCAGGATCTCCAACCATGAAATAGCCATCAAAGGTATAATGTGGAACATTCTGTCATGTTGGGCTCAGATATTTTTGAGCGTTCATTCGCTCACCCTCTGACTCCCAAGCTAACAACACCTAGCGTGTCGAGTTCTCCATCTGAATATGAGGTTCCCATAAATACACTTATTTAAACCATTTGTTTGCCAAGTCATCGTCACACAAGACAACCAGTATTCACATGTTTCTTTTTTATTCCTGACACTTGTAGCATTTGGCTACCATCACTGGCTGGCTGGCTCTAGCGCTTGTGCAAGCATCTGGCGATAGCGCGAGCTACCTGTATCAGCACTTTACTCATTCGGATATTGCAGTCCATTCTGTCTTGTTTTCTTTGACATTTCTGAACTACTACTAAGGAAACTGGACATGAGTTGATTATACTTCTTTTTTTTAACTTTAATATATTTTAACAGAATCGCTAATATGAATGAAGCAGAGTAATAGCATGCCAGGCAACAGTCACCATGGGGTTTGGGACTTTACAAATTGTAAATAAAGGTCATATAATTTCAGTCAGTGCAGTATTGTACACTTGGACACTCGTGTACAATTATAAGCAACACAAACATATGGTGGTTTTCTTTTTTTATGTATTAAAAGAAAAAGTAATCAGTATGCTGCTTGCTGAATTGTTCTTGGGGCACTGTGCGTGATACGAAATCTTCTCTCGCCAATGCAAATACTTATTCTGATGCCCCACCTTGTTTTTTGCTGTGAGGAAAATAAACAACAACTCCACCCTCTCGCAGGTACAGCACTTTTAACGACTCTAGTTCTTCCAACTGATCTGTTGTACAACCGAAAAAAAACAAAAAAAAACAATTAAGGGCAGGCTTGAGGCACTGTGGTGGTAGATGTGTCATCAGGGCAAAAAAGAAAAAAAATTCCAAATGATTAAGCCGTTTATGATTAAGGATGATTAAGGACACAAACCAAAAAAAAGACGTGTAGAGAAGACAGACCATTTCTTTTGTTTAGAGGTGACAAGTGGACAAACACAGTAGGAACACACCCACGTTCTGATATGTGTGACTAAAATGTTATTAATTGTAATGGAGCTAAATGTAAATGAGTTCCATTTCCAGAACTTTCTATTTAGAAAGTCCTGGAAAAGCAAAAAACTAAGTAACAAGAGATGATGTGAAAGTGCCCACACCTCTGAGAGATCACCGTTCTTCAGGTGCGCGCGGGCCATGCTATCCAGCCACGTCCGTCTCAGTTCGGGGGTGCTTGCATAGGAGCGGGCCAAGCTGTACTGGAGGTCCAACAGCATCTCCGGGTCCTTCTCATGCTCCTTCATCTGGGCCGTGGCCATCAGCACCGTTCGGATGCGCTTAGTCAGACCTTTGACTTCCAAGGGGAACGCTGTCGACTGGAATATTGCAAGAAAAACGGAGAGAGTGACACACTTGTGAAAAACTCGCAAACTTTTTACACGCAGTTCACCAAGGCACTTCACTTCCAGGAAGAATAGTGAGTTCACTGCAGCCAACAACTCCTCTGTGTAGGCTGCACAGTTCAAATGGGTTAAGCTCCATGTTGCCCAACTCCATTTTCATGTCTTCAGTCATAAAAGAAGACATTTTTACATTGTTTAATTTTATATTTTACCCTGAATTTTAGGTCAAAAGAGAAGAAAAAACAGAAAACGGTTTCAATCACTGCACACAACAAACTTCTGTCACTTTTCTTATCAAGTGTCTTTCGTTTTCGACATTATTAACAAACACATTGATGAGTTACCCAGATAAAACCATTTAGAGTCTTGCAGTAGAGAGAGGCGGTGTGTGGTCTAAACAGTCACACACAAATATTTGGTTCACAGAGAGGCTTTGGGTAGCGTCCTCTTCCGTGCTTTATTGAAAACTGGAGTTGCTATGGAAAGATTTAATCAACAGAAACTGAAAATAGTGATTTTGTTGATGACGTTTGAGACAAGGTGGATGCTCAAGGTAGTCAGATGAGCAGTCAAGATGTACAAATAAAAGTGAGTACGACACCTTCATGGCCTTGTCGCTGTTTGCAAAGTTGTTGATGATGGAGAGGGACTCCTGGAAGCGTGAGCTGCCGGTAAGGGCCACATCGGAGATCAGCTGGCTCACAGCGATAATGATCTAGTGGTGAAACAAAAGAGGAGGAAACAAACATAAAATGAAGCAAAACCTGCATGTCCTCTAAATGGTCCATGCAGCGGCACGAGTCCAGTGAGAGTTGGAGTAAAGCTAGACAGCCATCTGGCAGGGCAGCCAGTTTTAATACTTTGATTTAGGAATGCAGCAAAACCACTTTTATTTTTAAAATGTGTAGAGTATGAATACTTGCATTTCAGTACTCACCAATACCGATACTGAGTACTTGATTAAGCCATTACCAGAGGTGGGAAGTAACAAAGTACAAATACTTTGTTCCTGTATTTACTTTAAGTAGATTTTTCAGGTATCTGTACTTTACTTGAGTATTTACTTTCTTGCTGACTTTGTGCTTTTTGTCCCGACAGTTGTACACAAATATCTGTACTTTCTACCTCTTACGTTAGAAAAATATGCAAGCTATTTGAACTCTGGGCCACTCCGATCAGTTCAGTCCAGATTATTCTGTCACAAGTTTCATTAATGGCAAAAAATATAATTTACTTCAATACATTTTCAGAACGTTTCTTACTTTGACTTGAGTAAAGGAGTTGAATCAGTACTTACTTACTTTTGCCAAAGCATTTTTTACACAAATATCCATACTCTTACTTAAGTACAGAATGTGAATACTTTTGACACCTCTGGCCATTACACATTATAGAATTACTTTATTTTTTTGTCTAATTTTCTACAGATATTCTATTATTTGAACAACTTCAGCATGTTTTTCTAGGACAGAGGCACTGTGACAAGTTTCACTGCAGTACAAACACAAATTTAACAAAATTGTCATATGCTACACACATAACTGGTATCGGTGTGGTGGTATTGACACATATTTTATATATATGTTGTCAACCCCAGGATCAGCACTGATACCTGATTCTGATATCGCTATGGGTGCATTCCTAGTTTTATTACTAATTTCCCACTCAAGGAATGCTAGCATGGCCTATACCTGGCTGAAACTGAACCCCTTCGTCATGAGTGCCATAAGGACGGAATGTCTTTTCTTCTGCGGCCACTCCTCCACAGCCACGCCATCGTTTAACTTTGTCACTGTTCATATCTATTTCCAAACCAAACAATACCTGCAGGTGCGTGCGAAGGAAGGTCTTCCTCTTGGTGTACTCGTAGTTGTTCCTCATCAGCAGATAGAGCAGCGCCGACGCTTCCGCCCTCAGGGACGCCAGCTTGGAGACGCAGCACTTGAGCACCTCGCAGCACAGGGCCTCGCACAACGTCACGCGGCCCTTGAAGAGCACTGACGGGAACTGGCAGGACAGGCCGAGTGAGTTAGAAGGCTGATCCTGGCCAGGGGAAGTGGTTCGAGAGGCACGGCGAGCAATGAGGGGAGAGGCGGCGGGAAGTGGGAATGTGATTGGGAGAGTGTAAAACCCCCTCTTGATGAGAGAGTGTGTGGTTTTCAGCCTCCTTCTCCAGTGGATGTGGAGCGAGGTCTGGCAGCGAGGAACCTACACCTGACTGCGGCTGTTGTCATGACCCTGGCAGACCTTTCAGTCCCCCCACAAAGCTGTGGAGCTCACAAAGCTGCACTCAGGAGATGGTAAAGACGAGTTCTGAGTTTTCCTTCATTTCAGTGACAAATTAGAGACAGATTATTGTCGAAACACTTTTGTGAAGTGATTTCCATATAAAAGGGGACCTTGTTGGAGGTCTTTGATTGTAATCAGTTTTCGAATGCCTTTAGACTACTAGGTTGTTTAACACAGGGAAAGATCTGGTTGCGTGATCTAACTCCTGCTATTAAACAGAGCGTGTCAGAGCAGGTTTTCCTCTGACTCACCAGGCAAGCATGCAACACTGGTCTGTTGGTATCTAATCAAAGCAGAAAAATTAAGGAGTGGGAGGTCTTTCTGCTTTCCCTGAATGACGAGTCTGAGCCAGACCCGAGTCAAAGGTCACTCCCCCCCTGAAGTTCAAATCAGTCTACAAAAATGTTTCTCTTTTTACTTTTTTTTAGCCCTCTGTCCTGTCTGTCAATGACAACAAGCAGTAATGCACATTTATTCTACCAAGGCAGAGCTTAAAACCACTGTGCATAAACCAGACCGGTCGGTTTGAGAGCCAACTGTTATAATAATAAATATATAATAAACTTTTTAGGTTTGTTGGCAGCGCAGATGAGGGGGACAGGAAGTGATCGAGGAGAAAATGCGGAGAAACGTGGGTGTTACTTGCCAGGCAGCACGGAGTGTGTGTTTGTGTTTCTCCTCCACCTCGCCTTTGTGATTTTCTTTTTCCTCAGGTACTTGATGTAGGAATCCTACTTACCTGTGACGGCAGACCACGCCTCCTACAGGCTTCCTATGCCAGCTGGCCTATCAGGACAGACACTATTCCATGAAATGGAGGATGTCTGAGGCCCTCACTCTCTCTTGCCATTTTGTTCTGTTGCTCTGACACATGTTTTGGCTGATATGTGGTGGGAGGTTTGAGGGACTAGGTAAGTTGGGGTACCCTGTACACTTTTGCACACACGTAGCTGATTACTTGTTATCCCACTAGGTTTATTGGTTGTGCCACATTTGTACTGTTTTGGAGTTATTTTGTTCGAAAAGCCAGTGAGGCATTTGGTTTGTTTATTTTTTCTTTAGGGATCAGCTAGGCAGGCCTACTTTTATTATATTGATTTCATTTATTTTGGCACAATCACCTTGCCCTGTCCTCCCCCACCTTAGCCCAGGCATTTGGTGGCGGTGGAATCTGCTCACCGAGCCGCGCTGTCGCGCGACAAAACTGGTCAAACAACCCAGCAATTGACCCGGGTCAAAATAGGCTCCGATCGGCTCCGCACCAATCGGCTTGCGGTGGAATCTGGAAACCCGGGTCAACACCACCTTTTTTTCCCTGCCGCACGGGGTGACGTTGAGCGTAACGTGCGCTAAATCATAATGTTCTTTTGTCACAATTGTTCACTTCCACTGAGACTTGTTGGATTTTATGGTTGTCATGTGTTTGTCTACAAACTGGGTTCACCAGGTGGACGTAACAGTGGAGTAAAAAGGGAGAGGAGGAGAGGAAGAGGAAGAGGGTTTAACTGTGGCATGATAACATGATTTGACTAAAATGAATGATTCATTTGCATCACTGCTTTTTATTTGCATCACCCCTTTCATTTGTGTTGCCGCGTTCACAGAGCAGTGAGCTTTCTCGGCGTGACGGGCCCTGTTAGCAGGGATGTAGCAGGCTGTGTATAAAACTTGTCTTCACGCTCCCTCTTTCATTGATTCTGTATGTTCTCCTGATAAACAACACACACATGCAAACACACACTCCAAATACAAAGCGAGGCTGCCTAGAGATTCACATGCACTAACATGCACACGCCAACTGTTCGCCTTTTCAACGAAAAAGAAGAAGAAAGATCAATATAAGAAGACAGAGAGGGTGTGTGAGGTGACGCTCCTGCACAGCAAAAAAAACATGACTAGATGTTCACTAACTAATGTTTGATTGTGTAATATCTTGGCAAAAATTGCATATCATTGCATATATTCTGTTGAAATTCAGGAAATGTAAATTTATCCCGTCCTTACCTTGTTTATGAAAGCCCTGAGCGAGGCGAAGACGTGCCGGAGGGCAGCCTCTGATTGTCCGACTTTAAGGAAGGTCAGGTAGACATCAAACACCTTCTTCATCAGGGGGTTGTGACCGTCGCTGTCCAGCAGCTGAGTCTGGTTCACACACACACACACACACACACACACACACACACACACACACACACACACGTCATCTGGGCACCCTCACATAAACAGGGCAGGCTCTACCTCTGTCATTAGGCCACAGTTTAAACGAGGTGCATTGGGTGCGGTTTAAGGCCAGAGACGCTGCTTGTAGCATCTATCATCTGCATCAGCACATTTCTCAAAGCCACAGCCTTCCTCCCAGTGCCTCACGTAACACTTCATAAATCCAATGCATCTGTCTAAGCCTGAATATTCATTGATAGGGTTGCACACCAACAGGAGCAGAGATCCAGCTGTTTTTTTGGTTGAAGTAGGACTGTACATTTTTCACATCCACATTATAAAGAATTTCATCTGAGGATAACAAATTGCTGAAACTGCATTTTGGACATCAAATTTGGATTTTATTTTATTATCCGAGTGTGTGTGTGTGTGTGTGTGTGTGTGTGTGTGTGTGTGTGTGTGTGTGTGTGTGTGTGTGTGTGTGTGTGTGTGTGTGTGTGCAGACCTTAAAACACTGGCCAAAAAGGGAGAGGACATCTAGAACGCTGAGGCAGACCTCGGCAGATGTGTTGCCCTCCAGCAGCGCCTGATGGTGGATTTCCGCCTCAGACGGCCCCACCCCTTTGATACACACAAACACAAAGGTACGTGTCAGCGCGCAGCAACGGTTCATTTTTTTCCCTAGCATGTTTGTGAGACAAGGAAAGAGACCAGCTTGAAAATGTTTCCAGCATCAAACAGGAAATACTGAACTCTAACAGACGCGATGGTTTAAAATCCAAAATGTCATGTTAAGCAAGAGAATTAACATTGTCTTTCATCTTTATTTTATTTTATTGTATTGTATTGTATTCATTTTCTTCCATTGTCAAGATATGATCGTTGCAACTACACGTTTTACAGAGAAAGAGGTGTGAGTGTGTCCGTGTGTGGCCACCTATGTTAAGCGTTAGAGAGGCTTCCATTGTGCTAAACTGCTGCATCTTGGTCTGCATGAGGCTGGCACGGTTGCAGCGCATGGCCGGCATGGTCTGGGCCTTCCTATCCAGGGGAAAGAGCTTGGACATGCACGTCTCCTGACTGCTGCAGGAAAAAAAAAACACATACATAGACGAAAATGTCATTTTTACCAAATTTACTGCTGAAAGCGTGTCAGCTATGAAACCTTTGATCCTATTTTAATTCAATATAATCTCCTGTGATTGTTCAATTAGAAAAAAAAAAAACAACAGCAACAAAAAAAAACACCAGAGAAGAAACCTTGGTACATTGCTCCAACTACATGAAATGTAAGCAGAATGATGTTTCAGTCATCCTGTAACTGATGTCGGTTTGCAGCCTTACCGGCCAATGTTTCTTTTCCCGATGTATCGAAACTGAACCAGACAGGTCCTGCACAGAAAGAAAGATTGCATTAAGCAGATCATTAATATCAATGCATATCCTGAAGGATTTTACTTCATTTTTCAAGATTTCTTCCATGTGTTGTATCCCAAAGTTATGCCAGAAAAACGGAATTTGGTTATGTATTAGTGTCTGTTATGTCTTCTGAACAAAACAGCAACAATTTGTGTGGCAGCCAGATGACTGAAAGACAACACAAACGGCACGGAAACACATGGGAATCATGTGACATTCTAACTGCCCCAGACAAAGACAGGAGCGGCACCTTGTGTGAAAAGGTTGGCACACTACTCACTCCAGCAAACTGAGAAAATTCATGATGTCTTGAGGGTTGAGTTTGTTCCAGTAAGCGTTCAAGGTGTCTGTGGCAAAAAAGAAAGTCACATTCAGGTGGATATACTTTAAATAACATTACCAGTAACGTCTTATTCTCAACGCAATATCTGTAAATAGGGTTTGATGTTGTCTACATGTGGCCATGTAATAAACTGGCAACTTGTCCAGGGTTCAACCTCCAAGCACTGGGATAGACTTCGATACCCCGTGAACCTGAGTGCAGGAGAAGAAGTGATAGGAAACGGGCAAATAATTCTTCCTCTTCTTCTTCTCTTACATCTGTTCTATTATGAACACCGGATAGCACATGCAGAATCATTGTGTGTCATAAATTGAAGTTAGAAATAGGGAGTAAATACTTCCAAAAGCCAATTCACAAGGTCATGTCTCAAAGGCCTTTTTCTTGCATGAAGTGATCCACAGAGAAAACAGAGGAGGATACCACAGGAGCTCTCACTCAAGCATATCACCCGCCCTTCCACAGAAAGCGTCTAAAGTTGGTCTTGGAATTCCACAACCAATTAGTGTCCTTTCAGTTGTGACAAAACTAGGAAGCAGACAACTGTTAAAACCGCCAGAGTTAAACACTGCAGCAACCGGGCGATCCACTCTAACCCCTTACGTAAAATGTTTGAACGCCGGGTTCCGAGTGCTTGGAGATTTAGGAAACGCTTGAGTCACCCCACCTTCTGACAGGGTCTTGACGATGTGAAGGAAGGACAAGAGGAGGCCCTTGATCTCGTACCGGCCCAGTCTACCGACAGGAGGCATGGGGCTGCTGCTCATGGTGGAGCCACGTCTCTGAAGCTGCAGCACAAGGTACACAAAACACACAGATGCCTCACACAAAGCATACACAGCTATGCGACTGAAAGGTTAAGACGAGGATTAAAAAAAGCATACATGACATTTTTTTTTTGTCTGTACATGCCTGGGGATTTCGAAACAAACAAAAGTCTTAGTGAGGGACATGGGACTGTGCGGGAAATGCCAGCCAAATCCGTCATGTGGTTTGGCTGGCATTCGTGGTTCATCTCCTCAAGCAAGTTCACACGTCTACATCTGCAAAACATGTATTGAAGAGAATTGGCCCCCAAAAAAAAATAAAAAAAGAAAAGGTTCTGGGGAGCCCAACCTGACGGAGGGGAAAACTTTCCACTTGTTAAGCATTGGCATGTCCGAGTTCAAACAGCTTGTAAACCAGGGACACTTTGCAGGGAGCTAACGTTTATTTTTAAACTGGTGATGAATAACCCGTGCTGCTTCATCCAAGGTGACGGGCAGTGTTTTACAGGGTGTCTACTCCATTTGTATCACACATGTTGCCATTTACTTTTTTGGGACCCAGATCAGAAGAATAGAATGATGAAAGCAACTGTACTATTTGCCCTGTTATTGATTAGGGACAGCCTGATGCAAGAGCAGTTCCAGTCCTGTCAAATTGACAGCTAATTTATGTCTTTGATCGGAAACAACATGAACTTCACACAGGCGGGAAAAAAACAAGCAGAGCTAATGTTGCTTTCATGATTTTTATATGGGAGTAAATAAACCTCGTCAAGAACCCTGATTTGCCTCAATAATAAGGAGCGTCTGAAGTGACGGATGAAATGGATGAAAAAGTGTCACCTCCGCACTGTCCGGTGTTCCTGGGTCCATGAACAGAGAGCCTCGGGAGTCCTCTCTCCTCACAATATGGCCATTCAAGGCGTTCAAAGGCAGCGCTGGAGACAACATGGTACGACATTTTTCTTTTACGCTGAAGCAACAGTTCACAAGCAAAGTTCAGGATATTATTGCAACTAAAACGGAGATACTAACAGTTCCTCATTATACCCCTTCCAGTTCTATATTTTAGTTCTAACACTGGGGCAGCCTTGCACTGTTATCTGAAAAAACTCAACTGAACTCCAGAGGGCAATGGAGTAGGCCTTTTTACCAACACAGTCAAGCTTTGGTTTTGTCTCCCACTTGTTTGGAAGGGTCACCACGTGGCATCAGATGACAGGACACTTGGCTGAGGGTGTTGTCAAGAACCTAACAGGAGTATCAGGACCCTTTGTGAGTTCACAAATGACCCATCTATCTGGTCATTTCAACTGTGTGTTTGAGCATAAAAATGCAGAAAGCAGAGGATGGACTTTTCTTGGTTCGTAGACAGAGTTCATTTGAGGACTTTCAATAACTTCTGTGACCACGGCTAATAAAAAAGAAATCTATTTATAAACACAGAATATCCTAGGGTGACTCATGACACTCACGACACTCATGAGAGGAAACTGGAGTTTTTAGTCAAAAGAGAAACTTTTTTTTTTGCATTCCCGAGGGGTTGTGGAGTAATACATGGCAAAGCGTGAGCCTAATTTCACAAACTTGCACCTCATCCTTAAACAACTGGTGTCAAAGCAAAGAAACTACAAAGCAAAAACTACTACTTCCCACACAATACCAGGCTAAGCCATTTCCAAATGACTCTATGTTTAACTTGTTGCAGTTGTAAACCGGTGGACATGAACAAGGATTACTTCCTGCACTGCAGCCCGTTTAAAACAGGACGTTCTACACAGTCTCTCTAATGGTTACGTTAATGGTAAAAATGGATCAATCCATTATTACATAAGTGTTGGAGATGAGGCCAAGGTAAAATTTAATTTGGGACCATCAAATAAAGATCCTGCATGTGTCGGCTCCTCTTGCGTATCTTGCAATTCCCCCCAAAAATGTGCACCTGACTGAGAATCCAAACCATGGGCTGCATCTTGGTTCGTGTGACACGGCTCAAGAGAAAGGGGAGCTGGAGGATGGCACGGTGGTAAATCTGGCGCTGATCCAGTTTGGTGGCAATCTGCTGTGACTCACCATGCTCCTTGTCTACGATGGTGCTGATTCTCCTGCTTTCCATGGAGCCCACTGACATCAGATCATCCCTGGAGCCCTATGAGAGACAGTTTACCATAAATGGAGATGAAAAATGGATTGCATTTTCGGAACTTCGCGGTGCTCAAAATGGGGCGTTTCATTTGCCCGGGGTTCAGTGTCTTGTCTTGCCCAAGGACTCTTAGTGATAACGGCATGTCAACGCAAGGCCAAACCGCATAAATATTTGTGCGTTTACAGAGAAACCCACATTCGTGTAAACGGCGCCTTAGACACGTCGACAGTCGGAATTGGGATACGAACCACTGGGCCTTCGGTCATTGGACTACCTGCTGTACCACAGCTGCCCTCACTGGTTCAGTGAGGCTGTTAAGATTGACGCATTTATGAAGAAAACAAAACAAAATGCTTACATTGAGCACAGGGCTGGATGTGTGCTGCACAGTCGACAGTTGCTTCAGGTTCTGGTAGAGCAGCTCAAATAGTGGCAGGTAGAGCAAACAGATCCTCGCCTGCTGGTTCTGAAACATTCACATGGAACACACACAGAAAAAAAAGTTGAATAAAGGAATCTAGTGTGAAGAAAATGCATGCTCTGTCATCATAATTAAATTTTGCAAATCAATGAATGAACGACTTGAACAAAAGGCAATGATGGAAAAGCTATTATTTGTTTGGCTATGCCATTGTGTTCTGAATAACATCAATGGCAGATGTTATACTGTTTTCAATTTGTGGTTTAAAAAAACAAAAAAAAACAAAACAGAGTTCTAACAGTTTCCCACTATATCAGTTCCAGATCTTTATTTTCAGATCCAAGATACCAGTGGACCTTGAACAATTAACCGAAAAAAACCCTCATTTTGCCGCAAATGTAGCCCTCTGTTTACCAACACAGTCAATTCTTTCCCCGGCTAAAACAGATGCCTTGGTTTTGTCTTCCATGTGTAGAAGAGGAGGTCAGAAACAATGCCAGCAGGTTTGCTGAGGGTGTTGTCTCTAAACTAATAGGGCACAAGATGGACTTTTCTTATTTAATATAGACAGTTCATTTAAGCACGTCCAATTGATTCTGTGACCGCCGGCAATATGAAAAAGAGAATCTATTTTTAGATGCAGATCCCCAAATGAACTTTTAAGAAACGCAAATTATATTAAAACAATGACCTTCGGGGCACATTATAAGATGAGTTATGCACATGATTTCCAGTTTTGAATATTGCATTTGGATTAAAACGTTTGATTGACGTGCCAAGAACCACTTTAATAATGGTCTCACTTGGTTCTTCTGGTTCTTTTGCCCCTAAGCCTACTTGTCCCCACCACCTGGCTCTTTCCCCTCCCTCCCTCACCTTAAAGGCGGTGTAGCGGTCGTCCATGGCGTGCTTGATCAGCAGGTTCTTCAGAACGGTGACAGCCAGCTGCCGCACATCAGGACCTTGCTGCAAGGCTTCGGCCACTTCTCTCAGCAGCAGACCCACCAGGAAGTGATTTCGGCAGTATTCCTCAGTCAGGCTGAACTCCAGGCTATGTTCTGTTGTAAGGCCAGACAGGAAGTATCACCGCATTATAGCGCAGGCTCAGGTGTTGATAAATTGCAGAAAAATAGTGTCAGGAAGGCAGATAAGCACTGATTGCTAGTCAAAGCCAGGGCTTGTTAGTGCAGGGAATGTTTTACAGAGTGATCAGTGGCAAACAATTATTTTGGAAGCTTGGTCTGAGAAATGTCCCAATACTGCACAAGAAAGTATCTCTTAAATTTCTGCAAAGGTGCATTCCAAACTTGCATGCTTCTGTGCATAAGTGTTATCACAGAGATAAATTTGTAAACTCCAAACAGTCTGAAAGGATCATCAAGCATCATTAAGTAATTATTGTGTGTGATGTAGCCAAGGTGGCACGGTGACCAAACGTCCTGTTTCCTGTTTTCCTGTTGTTTCCTGTTTTCCTGTTGTCCTAGGTGCCCTGTTTTCGTTTCTTTTTTCCTTAAGTGATGAAAACTGTAATAATGAAAAAATAACTTTCCATCCATCCAGACGAATCATACTTTAAATGTTTTAAACACTTTGAGTAAACTTTGAGTATCACTCCAGTGTCTCATTGCCGGGACAAGTGTCTCGGTTTTCGGTAATCAGAATATCATCACCCAAATGGTTGCATTGGTGTCTACTAGTATCCAATAGTGAACAATTGTATGCTTTGCTCCACATTTTAGTCAGACGTTCATGTGCTGTGCTTTTGCTTTGCTAAGTTTTAGTTTTCGCTGTCTGTTTAGTTTGCCTTTAAAAAGCAACATAAATGAAGAACAGGAGGTTTAAAATAGAAACACTATCACTTGCAGTAAACACAGAACAACCATGCAAAGTGCTGGGACAGCATTGCCCACATCAGGAATAGTGCACCACTTAGTTTGCATTCAAGTATCCTGGGCTGAAGTATGCCATACCAACAAAAGAATGCAACATGGAGCACAGCTAATGAGCTAAAGTGAAAACAGGCAATGCGACTTGGAGCTGCGCCACAATGTGAGAGTAATCAGGTGGACTAATAGACAGTGAGACAGGCAGAGAAGAGAAAAGAGAGGAAACTGTAGCGTCATGAAAAAAATGATTCTGTCGCATGTTTACAGTGCCCCAAAAAGGACCAAGCTGTTCCCTCAGGCACAAATAGCAGTAGCCTAGCATTGGCATTTTGAAGAGTGAGCGGATGTTCCATGAGATCTAATAGACAGGAGGAGGAAGGTTGACAGGGCGGCAGGTGCATGACAGTTCAGAGGACGGCTGTGCGGTTCGACTGCATGTGGCAGCGCTGATGTGCGACACGGTGACAATGGGCTTCACCTACCTACAGGGCCAAAAAGTTCCGTTGCATATGGGATTAAATCTGACCACGGGCAAAACAGAAAAGAGAAGGGTGGGGGTAAAAAATAAAGGAAGTGCGCCGAAAAAAAAACGGTGAACAATCCATGCAGCATTTCCTGAGCTTTGCTTGTGGATCTGTGAAACATTTTATGTAAAGTGAGGCTGAAACCTTTTGAGCAGAGGCCGAGTGAGCTTCTGCCTGCTTTAGTCAGGACCAGTCGGTGCAACAACAGGTTAACAGAAGTATGACGGATGCAGGTTAGGGTCAGCTTGAGAGGCCCGGGGGGCGAGTGAGTAGTCATGTTGTGGTGAACATGTGGTGAAGTGGAGTGCAGGGTGTGCTATGGGATGCTCACCTTGGACCCTCTGCAGTTTGGTGCGCCCAAAGGCCATGGGCAAGTTGAGGGGGATGAAGTGCTCGTGGTTACACACTGACATCAGGAAATCGAATTTCATTTCTGTCAACACCTGTGGCAAACAAAGCACGCAAGGGTGTGTCCTCTGCACACAGACATGCAAATTCTCTGTCAACTGACTGGGCCAAGAGTGTGGTTGTTAAAACTGTCAGCAGACAGCGGCAGCGGGACAGATTTGTTATTCAAATGGGTGTGCTGGATTTGGCCTCTTGACAAAGCTTTATCTCCTCTTCTAGCTTAAATATCAGGTCAAATAAAGATGCAATAGAAAGAACAAGATTAAACACACACACTATTGTTCTCACTCAAAGTCACTGAGGGGTCATTGTTAAGGGTCATAAAGAAAGCTAAGGAAGTACCTTTGGATCTTTGAGGCCAAAATGGCACATGTAGTGGTTGACCAGGCCAAAGGCAAAGCCCCTGTTCATGACGGTCAGGCACCTCTGCGGAGGAGAATCATAGTTAGTGCACATGACGCTGGGGGATATGAATTGCAGATGGCAAAAGTGGCACAAAAAAAGGACCAAATCAGGCAAAACAAAATAATCATCCTTTCAAATTCATCCTCAAGTGTGATCTCTTCATGAAGTTATTTTTCCCCTTTAATTGGTTATTTCAATTTGAGTGTTTTGCGGAATCAATAGAAGGGACGATACAAAGAAGCCAATGTCTATATAATAATGGTATTAACAATCATTAGGATCAGAAAACAAAGGCTTCCATTTTCGCTTTTAACCTTACATTTACACAAAAATGGGGCTAAACGGATAACAGATATTTACATATGTGTCCAAATAAGATTTTTGGACAGGATTGAAAGAAAAGGGCTGGTTTTGCATTAATGCATGAAGGCACTTTTAATACCTTGATGAAGTTGGCCAGGCTCAGATTGATGCTGCGCGCCTCCTCTGGGATCTCCGTGTGGCGGATGGTAATGTGAGGCATGATGGACAACACCAGCGACTGCAGCGTCTGGTGGAAACTGTCGGGGAAGCGCTGGGCGCGGGGCATCTGCAGCGACATCGGAACAAACTTATGATGATTGACTGAGGTTGAGCTGAGAGCATCGCAAAAATTAAAATGTCATGAATCCAGGAACAAAATGATGACAACTGGCCAGACTAAACTTGGAAGTGAACATTTTTGTTTGTGCAGATGATTTAAAGCTTGGTGACGGCATCAAAGTTGTGCAGCCTCCATGTTTGGCATGGAGGGTGTTTCAATTTAAAAACGTCTAATGAATTACAGCCTCTTGGCAAGGTTAAAATGAAACACATGACTGCATGAGTCACTATCAGTTTAATTGCTGGCAAGCTCATGAAAACACTCATCTTTTAAAATGTCAGAAGTGGTAATTATTTGTGTGTTTGATCCATGCCTGGCCCAGGCAATGGATCTCTGGTTTGTCTCAAACCAAAACAAAGTTGCATCAAAACATACAGTAGATGTGAGGAGAAAGGCTGAAGGAGTCATCAAATACCAACCTTCATGCGGTTGCCCTCCTGCAGGTACTGGGCCATGGATTTGACCATGGTCTCAAAAAAGAACCAGGAATACTGTGGGAGAGAAATCCAAGGTCGGCTGGCATTAGATTCACAATACCCCAATTATCAACCAGTCTGGGAAAGAACAGTTATTTGCAGTTGTTCGGACGGGAAAATGACCTTAAAAGGCAAAATAATGAAACAAAGGATGTTCAAAACAAGCAGTGGCATGTTGAAGTGAACAGGAAAAGATCCAAAGAGGAGATACTTCATTACATTTTGCAGGTACACCCCCTGCTGGTCAATAACGATACTACAGCTGAATACATATTGGCTAGTGCAGACAGGTCAAAGTCGGATAACCCACCTTGAGCAGTTTATTGCTGATATTGTAATCTGCAGTTTGCTTGAGGGTGGCGATCATGGCCAAGGCGAGCACCTCGTGAGTGATGGCTGGGGTCCCTGTCGCTGGGTTCATGGTCACAAACACATACTACAGAAGACAAAAGGGTATGAATAGAGAAAACACAGGATGGATGTACTATAAATCTTAAAAAGACCAAAAAGCAAAAGAAAAAATGAGACGCTGCCGCACTTTTGCGGCTGGCCGTGCACGTTACCTTGATGAAAGAGCGCAGGTAGTGCTCCAGGCCCTCCTCGTGACATTTGGAGACTATGTGTATGATCACCCTGAAAGCACACAGCAAGGCCTTGCTCACGTATTGGCAACAAACGACACAAGTCAGCGACACGTTAAGTGCAAGAGACCATCGAACCGGAGACAGTTGACAGCGATGTCGTGAGCCTCTTTGGTGGCCGCCGTCAGAACCTCAAACAGCTGCATCAGCACCGTCGGAAGAAAGTTGACGATGACGTGCGTCTCTGTGGCATGAAGGCACTGTGGGAATTTAGAAGTGGAGGCAAACAAAGGCGACATTAGGTGAAAACAAGAGGGGCCAGGTGTCATAAAATGAAAACAAAATTAAAGAGCAGGGTGACAACACTGAGGAACCAAAGCTTGAACAAGGACAATGTGAGTATTTTGACGACTGAGGCTTTATTCATGCTGCACCTCATAACAATCAATTCTGACTTTTTGCTGAAATTCTGATTTTTTTTTTTTGTGTTGTTTAGGGATGCACCGACATCAATACCAGTATTGGGTATTGGTACTGATACCAGGGTTGAGTACTCTACTCATAATCTTAAAATACATTCCGAGACCACAAAACCGATACCAGTTATATACGTATGTACATATATGACAATTTTGTACTGCACCACATGTTCTAGAAAAACATGCAGAGGAATGTTGTTCAAATAACAGAACATCTGTGAAAAAAAAAATCAAAGTAATTCTATGATGCTGATTATTAAGTACTCAGCATCGGTATTGGTGAGTACTGAAATGCAAGTTTAAAAAAAGTGGTATTGGTGCATCCCTAGCGTTCGTCTCCACATTCTAATTCAAATGCGACTGCCACCAGGTCCTCGGGTGAACAGTCTATGGCTCTGAAGTGACCCACGTGCACAAAGGAAGACCTGGCGTCACAAGCAGCACGCAGCGTTTAGTAAGTATGGATGCCACCATGACAGCGTACGTGTAGCAATGTTTTGGTTGTGCAGTAGGAGCTGACAAAATTAAGACCAAGTGGTCAGAAAATGTCATTTTATTTCCTGACTAGCTCCATTATCCATTTTTTTCTACATCATCAATTTGATGTGAGCAAGTTCACCCTTTTCTGGCCAAAACTATGACATCTGTTGCATTTCAGTAATGTAAAAGCTGAATAAAATTTGACATGACACAGTAGAGTGGAGCCAAGAGTGTGTGTGTTTCAATGCATGTGTATCCTAATTGGGAAAACAAAGGTAAGTGGTCTAGGTGTGATTTGGAAAAAAATAAAAATAATGCAAGACTTGGCCATTTTTATGTGAAAAGCAAATGTAGCCTAGGTAATAAATTTTCACATTTGAACACTGTTGATAATTGTTGGAACTCCTAAAAAAATGAACCCTATTCTGTATCTCGCCTTCAGGTATTTAATAAGCTCTGCTGGGTTGCCCTCTGATGTCGATCTCATAAGCTGGCAGTGCTGGAAGAACTGGTGAAGATACAGGTCCTGCAGAAGGAAGACAAGAGGAGGATAACCCACCGGGCAGACAGGAAGAGATTTATTGTCGTTAAGCCAGACACACTGGCTCAAGCTGAGATCAAACTGCATGTATGTGCATATAAATGAAAAATAAGGAGACGTACCCGAGCGTTAATGGTCGATGTGGCGTGGATCCGCACTTTGAACAGCGTCTTTGCATTGTCCACCCACTTGATGTCTGATTGGGACTGTTAACAAAGTGAATTTACTCAAGTTAGAATGCGACTTATTTTGTCAAATAGTAGAAAGCAATGTAATCATGCAGTGCTGATCAACACCTATGGATTAATAAACCCAATAAGTCTGGTTGTTCAGCTGTAGCTTTTGATTAATCTTTGGTCTATCTCTTTGGTTTATCTCTATTTATTAAATCTCTGGATTTATGTTGCGTGTGATTTGAAATGGTTCACGCAGTGTGAAGGTGCTGCTCAAGAATGTTTTCAACAGCACCTTCTTGCCGTCTTGACACAGGTATCCGGCTGGCAAGGTGGCTGCTACCGGCAGCGGCAGCTCCACTGACTGCATCCTCCCGTCTTTGAGCAAAGGTATCCAGGAGTAACCCACTAGGAAACGTAAGGGAAGACATATATATTTAAGTAAATATGTGTGAATCCAGAAGATGAACATTTATCTAAATGGTTTTAAAAGAAAATAATGCTTTCCAGGACATAAACAATTTTCGCACGCTCACCAAGAGATTCTACTCCTTCTCTCTTCTTGCTGCTGGCTTTGCTGCTGGACTCACAGCTGATGTGGTAAAAAGTGAAGAGGATGTGATGTTTCTCATGCATGTGGACAGGAAGCTCAATCTTAACCTGCCGAAAGAGAAGCAATGCACGAAGTTCAGCAAACATTCATATGCTGTTCTATGCCTCAAAGAAAGACAGTTTCTCTGTCTGTGTGTCAGGTGTGTGTGTGTGTGTGTGGCAGATACCAATACAAGTTCTCTTACAGATAAACTTTTCAACTGAAAATTTTTAACAATTTCTTTTGTGCAATAAAAATCATATTATCCACCAGGGGGCAGCGGTGGAAATAAAAATAGCTCTCAGTGTTATATTTCCGTGCAGGATTCTTCCAAAAGACTCACGGTCTGCAAAATGAGTTTAAACAAGTAGAGGCTACTATTACACCGTCTGAAATGATCAGAATGTCAACAATTCGTATTCACTCAGGCAAAAGTCTGACTGTTTGCACGTACGACACTTTGACAGCACTTTGAGTGCAAGCAAAGTCATTGGTGTATTCAAAGAGATTTCACGAGGGGAAAATGCTCAAATGATAAAAATATTTGAATGATTGCAGTCTCATTTAGGTAGAGCTTCTCCACAATATGACTGGGGGTTGAGCATGTGGCAGTAAATCCCAATGGGCAAGCTAGTGCATGTGCATGGGGGCATGTGGTGAAAATGTTAAGATCATAATCCGTTTGATATCACGGCCATATGGACCCCCTCTGCTCTATCTCACCCACAGAATCCTGACCGCACCTCTAAAGCTGAGCTCCTTTCTTCCTGTGTGCGTGTGTGTGTGTGTGTGTGTGTGTGTGTGTGTGTGTGTGTGTGTGTTTAAACAATTCCAGCTCTGCCCTGAGACAGGTTTATTGGATTAACTCAGTGTTAACGAAGGAATTTCAGCACTGGACATGAAAAGATACCCAAGATTTTGGGATAGAATTTGTTATTCACCAGTTGTATCGCGCCAGTGAGAACGACACAAAAAAAAATCCTGCGTGACGTAAAACTTTCAGAAACAAATGAGGTAAAGAAAGTCAGGACAGTCTCCCACCTCATCGTAGAACTCTGGGCTCTGGTTGTGGTGCAGGACGGCTGCATATGCACTGCTGGTGAAGAGAGAGTCTCCGGGCTTGCCATAGATGCACTGAAAGGGAAGGCAACATTGGTCACCCAATGTTCATAAAAAATACTCACAATATTCAGATTAACAACGGGAGCAGTGCGACCCTTCACTGTCTGAATCACTAAATCATTGCAGCACATTAGAGAATGAAAAGACTAGAAGAGGGAACAAGAACTGGGTGAAGATCATGTTATGTGACCAACACAGAGGCCTCGTTATAAAACTTTTAAAACACGCATCTGAAAGACAGGCTGTCTTGCATGGGCACCTCCCCCTCCCTATGAAAAGTGTGGAACAAATTAGAAGACTTTAAATCCATTCGTACTGACTACTTGTTAATATTGTTGTAGGCCACTAAGAGTCACTGGAAGCCGTAGCTATGACAAGAGCACGTATTGCTATTTAAAAGGTGCCAAATTACACCGGTTTTCACGAAATTCGTTATCCAGTAAACTCTCTCTATATGAAACGGCAGATTTAGCTCTCTGTTTACAGCCTCTCTTTCTTGTAAATTCAACTATTTCAGAAGTAGACAAAAACAAACAAGGCTGCTAGACGATGCTGTGAGCGTTATGTCGCCAATGTGGGGGAGGTATCGCTGCCTTTTAGTGACATCACAAAGGGCAGCTTGTCAGAACTGTTTCTGATGAGGCACACTTTCTTAAAAATGAGCCACATATTATTTTAAAGTGAGTTTTGTTCCACAGAGTATCTCCCCAGGAAGGAACGGTGAAAATACCGAGGATACTAATCATTTTTCCTCGTCACACCAATGGAAAATAATGAGCAGTGCCGGCCAGCTGAAGTGTTGTGGAATCACATGATTGACATTAAGACTGATGGAATGGTGGAAAAAAAAACAGGGGACTTGAAGATGTGGAGTCAGGACAGGGTGGGAGGGAGGGAGGCGGACAGGGATTACACTGATTTCAACACAGATCAGATACAGATCATACACGGCGCAGTGAGTGTGCATGTTACATGGGACTCGCATGGGAAAACAGCCCACTCTGATGGCAAGCAATGATTACCTCCCTCAAGATGGGGGTGGAGAGTCTTATCTGTCAGGGAGGCTTTCCTGTTTCCTGTTCGCTCAGGCACTGTGCTGCTCGTGACTCAAAGGTGAGTTGACTTGCAAATCGAATGGTCGGTTTAAATGACAAGCGAGCTGCACGGGTCAAAATACTTTCTCTGAGCCTTTTGCGAGAACTTGGATCTATTTGTGATTTCATGTCCCTGATGTTGGACAACAGGGCCCACAAGAATTCCCAGCGTGATGCTGGAACCTCTCCTCAGCTTCCCGCAATTGCAATCTCCAGAGAGGAGCACCGACCGATGGCTGCCCCTCGCTGTCGGCAAACAATTTCCAACCCCCAGAGTACTTCAAGTAGTGCGAGCAGATGTGTGTGTGTGTGTTCGTGTGTGTGTGTGCATCTCAGGTTTCAGAGATGAAAGATGCAAGACTACATGATCATTTGTCTGGACTGCTCCGATCAAGGCCGTGCAGGACGAATGTTTCGGTAATTCAAGCTGAATATTTTCTGGGGTTTTTTTTCACGGAAAAGCAAAAAGTCCAGTCTGCATTGCTGCGATGAGAGTTTCCACCCACAAATATTTGGCATGAGAAAAATCCAGAGGAGTGAAATAGAATCGCAGCTCATTATCGTCCTTTGCCAGCTGGAACACCCAGTTCCTGTGAACCCCTTTGTCGCCCCTCATCAGTGGGTCTGATTTAAATGAGGACCCGTCAGTGGTTTTCTTAATATTGTTGTAAAAAACATTTGCATCCGTCCCTTCCAACCTCCTGCTTTATTCCTTTAATTCAGTTGCATTTTCCTATTGCAAACACTATAAAAAGTCGCATTTTTATATTATTTTGTCAGTTGTGGCGACATGGTGGTGTAGTGGTTAGCGCTGTTGCCTCACAGCAAGAAGGTTGCGGGTTTGATCGCTGAGCCTGGGGCTTCTTCTGTGTGGAGTTTGTATGTTCTGGATGTTTCTTTTGCTCCCTCTTATACGAATTGTGTGTGCTCACTGCCTCACATTTGTCAATTGGACCCTAATCTGACTGACTTCCTCAATATCCTAAAACAAACAAGGACGACGTCACATCAAGCTGAACTGCAAACACAACACGTTCAGTTGCGCTTCACACCTCACACAGCAGACCAGACAGCTCACCTTCAAAGGGGCGGCGCCTTCATCGTCTGAATCTCGGAACTGGATGCAGACTGCAATGTTTCTCGCCTGTCGTTGAGGACACATCACTCCAGTCAGTCCATGCACAGAGTCGAGCAAAGCCGTCAGCGAGGTTTGAGCGTCAGGGAGAGAAACTCGACCCTCGCTGACAGACTCACTAGCATCACTTCTGGTTTACCTTGGTGAAGGTCTTCTGGTTGTCATACTTGAGCTGCAGGGGGTAGACATACAGCTGATTCTTGTAGGTGGTGAATGGATAGTTGTACTTGGCCTCTTCGGGGAGAAACTCCTCGATCTCCATTGAGACCCGTTCGCAGCCGTCCTCAAAAGGCTTGGCGGGGACGTAGGAGGACGTAACTGTGTCTGGAGCAAAGAGCGCACGAGTTATGGAACATTCATTCATTCATTCATTCATCTTCTATACCCGCTTATTCCAATTCAGGGTCACGGGGGTCTGCTGGAGCCTATCCCAGCTGTCTTAGGGCGAAGGCAGGGTACACCCTGGACAAGTCGCCAGTTCATCGCAGGGCCACATAGAGACAAACAACCATTCACACTCACATGCACACCTACGGACAATTTAGAATATTCAATTGACCTCACATGCATGTTTTTGGAGTGTGGGAGGAAGCCGGAGAACCCGGAGAGAACCCACGCAGACACGGGGAGAACATGCAAACTCCACACAGAAAGGTCACAGGCCCGGGCCCCGGAATCGAACCCACGACCTTCTTGCTGTGAGGCGGCAGCGCTAACCACTGCGCCACCGTGTCGCAAATTTTCAATCTCTGGTCGCAAAAAAGTTCAATACCAATACTGCTAATTAAGACAGACAGAGACTGGTCATATAGACAAAGACTGACAGAAATTCTGGTACTGACTAAGAGATAAAATAGATGCAAGTTGATAAAAATGAAAAACTCAACATTTTAATGAAATATTTTCATCACCTTTTATTTCTAACCAAAGTAAAATGTCGTAAATGAATAGCAGTGACGACTGAATCAGAAGATGAGGATTATATTGTTCTTCTTCATTCATGACCAATGAATTAAATGGATTATGATTTTCAAAGTAGGGAGTCAGAAAAAGTGGTATACTTGAGAAGTCAGGGGGGACGCATTCAATGGTGACATTCAGCTGTCCAGGGATGATCTGAAGCTTGCTCTTCTCAGGCCTGACATGGAAAGGCAAGAGACAACAAAAAAAACCCTGATTAAAGTGCTCCTGATTAATGAGAATCCATCAGTGCATTGTGCGCACATATGAAATGAATAACCAGAGGCGCACAAAAAGATGATCGAACTAAAATAGGGAGTGACAAAAGAATTGCCGATGACTCACTTTCTGATGTCAGCCAGCAGCTTGATGATGTCGTCGGTGGAGATTTTACTGCTGTCCTGGCGGTGCAGAGGAGAAAACTTTCCGTCCATGTCCAGGCTTCCCTGAGCATCTTTGAACACCTGCCTAGAAAGCAAAAAACAAAAAAAAATTGGCATGATGAACAGCATCAGGAGAGAGAAACAGAATAAGTAGGGTGCTGATAAACTCAAGTCCTGCAAAGTCTGGAATCTATATAGGAATGAAATAGTGTGACGTACAGATGTGCGTCAGACTTTCATTTGATCCCAACATTTTAAAGCATCGCTGTTATGAGACGTTTACCTTTACTTTAAAGCCTATTCTCCTCTGCTATATTCAATATCTGAAAAATTCTTATCATTGCCTTGTTGGCAACTATATGTAATTGTAATTGTTCCTGCTCTTTATTTAAATACAAAAAAATATTATTATTATCATTAAATAAATGACAATACAATACCTTTTTATTTTTAGTAATATTATTAAAAGGGATACATACATATGAATTTACTAATGGCTTTTATGACAGTGGAATCCTTAAAACATTATGATTTAGGCATTTCAAATTTTAAAGCGTTTTTATAGCTTAGTGCCTGTGTCGATAATGTTTTTTTTTTATGATTGTAAAACCATTTAGAAGTGCGTGGTATTTTGACTCAGTGATTATTTCTGTCTTACTTGGCCGCCCAGGCAAACGGCATCCTGTACTGGGCCAAGCGTTGGCATGTCTGTTTGGCAGCTTTCAGCACTTTCTGAGCAGTCTGCAGACACAAAGCCAAAATACACACAAAATCAATACGCAGAGAACAGAACACAAAGACAACTTTCATACGCTGACCTGCCAGCAGACTTCAGTCTGCTACTATTTTGTGAATGAGAAGACCTTGTTTATATCAGACGTCTTGATGTACGGCTCGGCGCTGTGCGTGATGCCATTCTGCAGCACTTTCTCTATACGGGCCACCAGGAAGATATCCGCATGAGGGTTGGTCACTGAGAAGATACCCTGCAGGAAGAAAAGGGACAGAGTGAGGAGGCCACCAAAGTTCTTCTCCGACAATCTTTCTTTGGAGGTACAATATTTTGCAAAAAGTATTTTACCAATGTTTTCTTACATTAATATTTGTCTCGAGCCTGTCGATGAAAAGTAAACAAATCAATGCACTCTTCTTTGGCCAGCTACTCTTTTCAGAAAGTGTGTGTTTTAACATGCTGCCCATAAAACCAGTCAATTCCACAGAAGTAGGTGACAACACGCCCATCCTGGTGGTGTTCATTTACACAGCTAGTGTGAGGTACTACACCGAATTCTTTTCCAAGGCTGTAAATATACTGTTTTCTGGAGCGATTTGGAGGGCTTTTTAGTGGTAGGGAGGTCATTAATTGTGTGAGACTGTTCTATTAGAGTCTCGAATGAACAATAAAATGCTTGATATGGGAACTGTAGAGGTTCTCAACATTTGGAAGGAACAAAAAGTACAGAATATTAACTGAATAACTGACAGCGAAAAAGATCAGCCATTATCAAGAACTAATTGTCTTCTTAATCTTCATCAGCTCTCCAGGATGAGTGAAGAGGAAGTGCCGGCAGCCGATTCAAGTGAGGCAGGAAAACCGCAAGAGGCTAGCGTCTATTTTAGTACGTGGGGCCTGCGTATTCTGTCGGTTGCAAACAGTATTCAGTAACCATAACCAAAGCAGTGTCACTTGTGCTCTTCTGTCTGAGACTAGTCCGGTGTTTAGTTTAAAGAAGACTCAGGCTATCACAACCGTGCACAATAATTACATTTAAACACAGGATTCTGAACAATGTGGATGTGAAAAACAAAACCTCTGCAGTCCCACTTCCCCAAAACCAGCCCGGGCGCAACCCTAACGATTAATATTCAGGCTTAGACACATGCATTGGATTTATGAAGTGTTACGTAAGGGCCTGAGAGGAAAGCTGTGGCTTTGAGAAATGTGCTGATGCAGATGATAGATGCTACAAGCAGCGTCTCTGTCCTTGGACCGCACCCAATGCACCTCATTTAAACTGTGGCCTTGCCCAGCTATAATAGTGCCCTAATGACAGAGGCAGAGCCTGCCCTGTTTGGGTGCACGTGTTTCTGTGACGCTGCCCAGATGATGTGTGTGTGTGTGTGTGTGTGTGTGTGAGTGTGAGTTCCTGCTGGGACAACTTTCACAGATGCCAAGAATTAGACAAACATAAATTTGGGAACATTTTATTTTCGTCTGTCTGGTCTGCAACAGGCGGCTGAATTCTGAGTTGCTGGGTTTTCTGTTTTTTTGTTTTTGTTTTTTTTGCTTTAAGTGCAAGAAAGTCTCACATTCACATTTCACAATTATGCTGCTTTCAGTTAATTTCACTTTCAGGTTGTTTCTCTTTTAGATCTCGTGGTGACATCAGCTCTGTCATGGAAATGGTAAGGGACTTCTGCTAACTAACACTTGGCAACCCTGACTGACAACCATTGGTCTTTGCCAAACTGACTTGAAATAGTCCAAGAGGCAGATGTGAGCAACAAAATTGAGTGTATGTGTGTGTGCGTGTGTGCGACAGGAAAGTCGTAAACTCTCCTATTGGTGTGACTGCACTGTAAACTCTTGCCCGAACATTAACTGTGACAAGAACCCTAAAGAAACAACTATGACATCACCACATCACAGTGAGTTTCTGGCTTGCTTGTGAGATTCTGACAAGTCCAAACTAAATGAGCTCAACCGAGGTCTCACATGAAAGATTTTAAATGGTGGACCTAGACCAGGTATGGGCAAACTACGGCCCGGGGGCCATATGCGGCCCGTCAAGCTTTCAAATTCGGCCCGCAGAACTTGAAGAAATTATATAAATAGTAAGTAAGTAATAAAATATCTTGTTCATTTTCAATTGACATTAAAGCAACGTGTTTTCTACATATCCCAGGATAGATTTTTTGCTCCAACCCCTCTGTCACATTTTAGAACCCATTGTGGCCCACCAGTCAAACAGTTTGCCCACCCCTGTCCTACACCACTGGTATGACCAGTGATGCAAAAGGTGGATCTGGATGAACTACAGTTGAATTAAAATAACATCACAACCTGCCATTATAAAGGAGAAATGACAGCCAAATAACAATAAATGATTGATTTAAATTAATAACGCAGTCACTTAAAGCAGCGGTTCTCAAACTTTTTTGGCACAAGGCACCACAAGTGTTTTTAACAAAAATGGGCACTTCTCCAAGTAACATCAACTATAGTCTCCACAGTAATCCAACCTTCCTTCTGAAAATGGCTAAAGTAGGAGGCTTACTACCATCATCTGTATAGAAGAATTAAACCGCTATAGACGCTTCACTCTGTCGGTCAGGCAAAGAGAATTGTGTGTCTACCTGTGTGGGGAAGCGCAGCAGAGCCTCCGACACCCTTTGCAGAGCCGGCAGGCCGTTCCCTTTGGCAGAGTCGCCGTTGACCACGACTCCTCCCCCTCCTCCTCCTCCTCCTCCTCCCTCAGAGTCTGACGAAGGGGAGACTTGGCCCGAGGTGTCAGTCAGCATCTCCCTGACGCAGGGAGGGTTCAGGTCGACGTGGAAGTCGGCTGAGATCTTGCAGCTCTTGGAGACGTCGAAGAGGGCCAGGCTGATGAAGAACGGTTCCACCTGGAAATCACCAGAGAAATATATTGAACACACGAGCCATTTGTGGATCCATGCAATTTCTATGGGAATACGTTTTTTTTCCACTATAGACACTTTAACGTCCTAATTTGCAAAAAATAATTATGAAATTAAGGTGCTAGACGATGGATTCAACAAGAACGTGTTGGCACAGTCGTCAAGCCGCCCACTCATTGCTTCGTGCCTAAGTGCACTTTGGCCAGGATGAGAGATTCTTGCCCAAACCAATCAACATTAAAAGTATCTGCGAGAAGGAAAACACTGAGCTTCTTTCAAACCGCACTCAGTTCCTCCCTCCAGCCGCTGCAGAGGGAAGAGGAGGCCCGGCTTAATGTTTTATGAGTGCATAAATTGGCGGCGATAAAAACAGCGCACTCACACACATCCTGCAAAAAAAACTGCTGCATCACTCTAGCAGGAGCGTCAGGCTAATCACTCACTGATGAATTTTTCCATTTGAATCACAAAGTTTAGTGCAAAGCTTCTGGAGAAGCTTGCTGGAGGAACACGAAACAGACTGTACTTCACTTTCATATAACTAAATTTAGCAGATTTTGAACAGAACGCTTTGGTTGCATGCAGTGAGGCCAACATGAATTATGAAGGGGTATTATCTGGGGCAGTGCAGCAGAGGGCAACTACGGCAAGCTGGGTGTTGTGAAAAGGGGGGTGCAGAATGATTTGATACTGAAGTAGTTTCATATTTATTCTTTTTAAACCCATATTTAATCATATTACTTTTTCATTGAATTGTGTTTGGAAATAAATGGTTGACATACATTGGTGAGGACGCCGTCGCCCTTGTCGCTCACACATCCCTGCAAACTGAAGGTCAGGTCATGGCAGCTGACCACGATGCGGCGGCCAAAGCGCTCCTCAAACGGCTTCACGTCCGGCTCGATGCCTGAGAAGTCCAACCGCTGCATGATAACAGAGGAACGAAAGAGAACAGACACAATACGAAGGAAAAGACAGACCGCAGAGAGGAGAGAGAGAGACGGCAGGCGAGAATGAAATAGAGCGATCAGTTATGGAATAAGTCATTAAGTACAACAGTGGGCAGAATTGTAACAACACCTGACAGGTGTGAAAACATTGCCGTTTTTATGCCTTTATAAAAATATTTAATTTCATAATGTTGAAATGTGCAGATGGCATGAGCGCAACAAATAGACAAAACTGTTTTCATCTATTTTTAGTCAGAAATTTAACTGTCACCATAGCTGACAATAATTGTTGTTTGAATTAATATATGTAACTAAATTAAGGTAACATTTAATTGAGACATATAGAGCAAAATGATGACTTTGTAGCTATTATTCAAATTGCGTATATTTTGACCACCACTATAAATAACCAGAGAAAAAACATCACAGTGCAGGAGTGTTATTCAAAAAGAGTACCTGCGTCTCAGGGTCCAGAGAGAAAAGCTTTTGTCTGCCTTCGTTCCTGTTGATCTTATTGAGTTGGTCAGTCTCCCTGGCGTACTGCACACACACACACACACACACACACACACACACACACACACACAATCAGGAGTGGTACTCATACAGAATTGCATTATTTTCCCTGTGTCATTCCAATTCAGCTCTTTGATAAATGACGTTTCAAGTGATGTGTAAGTTTGAATAGATGCAAATGAGAAGATTCTTATTAAATCACTTTTATTTCTCATCAATTTAGGGGACTGAGGATTGATGGTTTGGTTATATTTATATTTTATAGCAGAAAAAAAGTGAATGAAACAGGCTGATCTGCCTCTTGGCGAGAAGACGAGTAGTCGTAGACATAAGGAGAGAGGGAGAGAGAGAGAAGGAGAGGGGGAGAGAGAGAGAGAGAGAGAGAGAGAGAGAGAGAGAAGGCTCTTTCAAGAAAATAAATCAAAGCCTTTGGTCACAGTAAGAGCTCTTAATGTCTCAGCCTCCTTCCTCCTCCTCCTCCTCTTCCTCCCCTTGTTTCTGATTGGCCTGAAGACATGTTCCAATGATCTTTTGCTCAGAGTCCAGGCGGGGGGTAGGGGAAGGGGGTTCATGTCTGTGCTGAGGCGGCCTAAAGCACACATGCGGCCATTCTGCGGCACAGAGCGCTTTGTTGTCTGCACACAGGTCTGAGTTTACAGGCATATTAAAGCAGTGCAGCCGCCCCAGAAGGAATGCTGCCCTCACTCAGGTCTACTCAGCCTCATGAGCGGAAAATAGTCCAACAAAGGGCTTCCATCATAGAGACTTTTCAAAAACAGAGAGAGAAATAAAGGAAACTAATAGCTATCATAAATTTTCCGACGTGTTTTGCTGCAGGTAGTCAGCTTCATTTCATTTCACTGACTTATTACGTTGAAAAAATAGGGCTCACTATTAAAATTCAGGGCCGAGAATTTTAAGGAAAGTTCTGTCTTTCTCTCCTTTTGAATTCTCCCTTCAGGGTTCGACACAGCAAATCATCTCCTCCATCTGAGCCTACTCTCTGCATCTTCGTCTCTCACCCCAGCTGACTTCACTACATCCATACATCTCCACTTTGGTCGTCCTCTAGGCCTCCTGTCTGTTCCTACCTCAGCATCCTTTTACCAATTTATTCAATGTCTCTCCTCTGGAAAAATCCAAACCATCTCAGTCTGGCCTCTCTGGCTTTATCTCCAAAACATCTAACATGCGTTGTCCCCCTGATGGACTCATTCCTGATCCTATCCAGTTAGTTCTGTGCATCAATTAATTAGTTTGAAGCTGAACATTTTATTTAAATCTGAGGAGTTAATTTGACCCTGTTTTTGACCCCGGACACTATAATTATTATTATTTTATTAAAGCTGTTAAGGTAGCTGCCCGGTTTAACAATACCTTGCCCAACATACCTTCATCAGTTCTGGGTGTAAGCTCCTCCCCAGGCTCTCAAGCAGGCTTTCACCCCTGCCCTGGCTGGAAGTGTCATCATCTGATGGAATACGACAATTAAAACCCATATGAGGTGTGAAGGTAATAACAATCCAGACACAGCCAGAATAAGCATACATCATCTAGCGCTAATTTCAGGCCCAATAATGGAATGGCTACCAAGGGACTGGCTCTTTTGCTTCAGTGCATCAACATCTAGGTGATTTAAATCTCAGCTAAGGTTATTGAGTTGCTCTGCAAATTCTGCCGACGTTAAAAAAAGAAAAAAATTGGCCCGAGCAGGTAGATGCTGAAAAGATGATTCCTGAAGAAGCAAAAAGTTAAAAAAAATTAATAAAATCAAAAAAAAGGCCTTTAATAAGCCTCAGAATTTTCAGCTTTTATCTTAAATATAGTGGTGAATCTCTTTCAGTGTCATAGCTTTACCATTACTATTTCCTCTATGTAAACAGTAAAAAGGCATGTTTTACAATAAAAATGAATATTTTGAACTTGGTTCACTGTAAAAGTGAAGGATTTATACAAATCCGTCCACCACTGCAAGTGCACACTTTAAATATGCTGCTAAATGAAGCATGGGATGTAAAAAATCCATTCAATTAAACCATGATTGGTTTTCTATTGTCAGTTTTCAATTAGCTGTGGCACAGTGGTTGACACGGTCTTACAGTTGCTGCTTTGCTTCCTACCCGAGTTCTTTCTGTGTGGAGCTTGCATGTTCTCGCTGTGTCTGTGTGTGTTTTCCAGGTACTCTGGCTTCTTCCCACAGTCCAAAGATATGCATATTACTACAATTATGAGTGTGTGTGCTGAGTGCAGTGAAAGCAGCGGCGAATGGATGGCATTGTTACCCACCAAGCGCACAGTCCAAGGTCTCGGGACCGTTCCTCCTGTCCTGGATGGCCTCAGTGCTGCTCTGCAGGGCCAGCTTCAGGGTGGCCACCCACTCTTCCATCTCTGCCTCACTGTCTGCAGCCAGGAAGTGGCTGTAACGGTCCTGCATCTTCAGCTCAAAACCATTGCGCCGCATCTTAGGACTCTAAGAGAAGAATTGGATGAACTTCGATAAACTTGTGTGAAGTAAAATATTACACATCCATTTTTAATATATGTCCCAATTCAGGTATTATAAGTAAGCCATCATTCCATTAAGAATTAATTTTCCTTTCAGTTGTGGCGAAAAGAAGAAACAACTGCAGCTAGCTTCCACTAAAGGACCCCAAATAGATGCAAGAGCCAAGGTGCTTCTAACAGACTGCTAAAGAGATTAGCATGGATGCTAGTCAAGCAGAGAGTGACGAGTGCCAAACTTCACTATTGTCCCATGTACAACATTCCGCCTTAAGCAGTCGCTTCAACTGGCAATAGAAATCTAGTAGGTCTGCGTGAAGGTGATAGAAGTTTTCTATGAGGTCACAACTGGAAGCAAATTCATTTAGCAACCTTTGATCTGGTTGCCAGGATAATGTATTATACTAGATTGGGGAAGTGATAAAAAGCTGCCAGTGCACCAGCAATATGCTTGAAGAGATGGATTCAAACCAAACCAATAAAAACAGACAGCCTTGACTGTACAAGACAGGCACATGTTAAAAACACTGTTCACATTTTTCTGCACTATAACTCAAAAACTAGAATCAGTCTCCTCACTCCTCTAATTAATCTTCCAAACGTCTTCATCGAACTGAAAGCTTCCTGGCAGCCTGTCTGCTGAGCACAGACTGGAATGAGGTACCAGCCTGTGCCACGAGCCAATCCCAGCAGGCTCTCGTAATCTCCCAAAAAACCTTGCTTTGACTCAGTGGAATGCAGTAAATCTATCCAATCAAAATGGCCAAAGATCTACTGGAGTGTGGCGAGACAAGGAGACACGCTGACTTTCATGGAGGTTCAAAGTGCGAAGAAATATGTGAATCTGAGGCCGGGCAGATTCAGACGCAGATCTAGAAAGGAAAGCAAGAGTTCTTTATAGGTTTGTATACCTGAACAATGTCTATGCAGGAGTCCAGGTAGATGGATCCTTTAGTCTCTTTGCAGTTCTTCTCATCCTTGTAGGAGTTTAAGATGTAGGAGCCGTCCGGGAGCTGAGACAGGTAGAAGTACCTCCTCTTAAAAACCTGCAAGTCACAGCAAGTCATTGTAGCAGTTGATTTAGGAAAGTACAGAAAATCTGAAAGACAGGCAGGATTTTAAGGACCTATAAAATGCAAAATGTATCAATCAACTTTATTTCTTTAGCTTGCTCCAAATGTGTTCTAAAACAGAAATAGAAATGACAAATATTGGGTGTATAATACCCACACTGGACCCATCAGCTCTCCCTGTACTCAGATAAGTGCTTTCAACTGGCTGTCAGCATAAAACCAGCACTTGCTTGGCGCAAACTCTGTCCTTCTGCTTTAAACGTTTCTCTGTCTCAGTCTGGGTTCAGACATAAAAAAAAAAAGGAAAAAGAATTGTGGTCTGATGTTGGTTACTGACTCAGTAGGGCACCTACAGACCGAGCATCACTCTAGTAACAGAACACATTGTTTTTTGCAGGACGCTGTAAACAGAGGGATAAATATGAGGTTTTGGGATAATTGTAAATTTTCTTATAGCCAAAAACTGTAGTCACACAAGCAGGTACATTCCCTTTAATTATCAGTGGCTGCTGTTTTGAGATTAGGGATCAAAGACAGAAGCTGCTAAACAAACAAATGCAAAACGCTCTGGTGACATTTCACTTAAGTTAACATTCAGAGAAGCAACAAATCTGCCTGTGTGGGATATTGTTTTATCAATAGCTATATAAAATATAGCATTGTGGGAGATAATAAATCAGGAGATGAGCAACAGAAAGTGTGAAGGGAAGAAAAGATCAGCTAAGCATCATTTTGGCTTGATTGGAAATTCTTTTTTTTTATTGTTGTTTTTGTTGTTTTGCTGTTGCCCCAACATTTGCTGCTGCGTTGCATGAGTAACACGCAGTCGGTCTAATGACTCACCCTCATGGAGACAGACAGGCTGCTGTTGATGTTGGCTTTCTGAAGCCAGCCCTGCTTCATGATGCCTCCCCTTTGGGAGCACAGCGATGCCGAGTCCTGGCAGGCACAAACATTATCACGCGGGTTAATTCAGGCTGACAGCTCCTTCATTTTATTCATTTTTTTCATATTCATTCAGATTCTGGTCTCTGCTGCTGTTCATTGCCTCAGTTTGGTTGGGAATTGTACTCCCACGGTGCCAGTTACTCAGGGGAATATCTTTTGGTTTTTCGACTTCAGTATTTCCAACTCATAAACATAACAAGACAGTTCATCGTTACCACAGAAAACACAAATATTCAACACAAGCATCCTGACACTGGCTCACACATGGAGGAATCCACAAGACGAGGAGCTTCAATTAACTTAATGTAAGCTGGGAGCATGGCATGCACTCCATGACGCTGTGGGACCTTGAATTATGGCCTTGTGGTTGATCGTGTCTGCGAGCCAAAGTCAAGTTGCGAGTTCCATTCACGTCTGACCATTCTCATGATTTATTGGTGACTTTTGGGAAGCAATGTGCAACAGTTACTGGAGGGTCAGAAATAAGGGGCTTAAATGACAACTTCCAAAACAAACAAATTGTAAAAGACTCAAAGGCATCACACTCGAGACAGAGTTCAAGGCTAACATCTGTTATTGGTCATTTAATATGCAAATTTCATTGTTTTAAAATAATATGTGTATCCAAGTCCCTTGGTGAAACCTCAAGAAACGAGACACGACCATTTCTAATTTCTTTGGCTTTCCACACTTTTCACAAAGTGTGTCCCAACAAACAATCCAAGGATGGAGCTGAAAGATCTGATCATTGAGCACGATGCGCTGAGAGAAAACGAGCAGCGTGCAAAAGAAGATGCCTGCGGCCACAGTGGCACGTTGACTTGCGGTTTGTGTCAACAATTCAACAATGACATCTGAGTGCCGTTTTGTCCTCTGCCTGCCGGCCTGCCTGCCGGCCTGCCTGCCACGCCTCTCCGTTCCTTCCAAGCTTCACCCATTAATCTAATTGGTCGGCTGCATGCGGCGGCTTACGTCCCTGCGACCTGCAGCAGCAGACGCCACACCCTCATATCTCCAATGCCAGAGCATTTGGCTCTGTTACCTAATGTCCCTGATAGCATTGCTATTGATCTAGTTTGATTGCGCTGTAAAGGGGTATATAAATAGAATAGCTGTGCTACAATGTATCTTCTTGACATTGGAAAACTGTGTATATGCGGAGAATAGCTGACATTTATGCAGGCCATACATATTCTCTCAATATTAAATGTTCAACTGTTAGATAAAATAAAGCAGGTAAGTGGTAAGTAAAAAAAAATACAAAAATACAAAAATCAGGCTCCACTTGAACCCCGTCTGGGCAGCACGACAGCAATCATGCTCCTTAAATGAAGCCCTCTGTCTTAGATAATCTGCATCCAGCGTGAGGGGAGGAAGGAGCAGGATCGATGGGCGCTATTTATAGCCCACGCAGGGCTTCTGGTTCGTGTCTGAGGGTTCGCGCACTAAACTGACCACATGAGTGAGACATCACTCACGATGCGGTGGCCACAGTAGCTGCATTTATTGCACGTTTTCCTGTTAAAAATCTGCATGGCCCAGTGGGTCAAAAGGAAAGCCAAACATTCCCAGTGGCTCCCCTGCTCACCTCATCCTTGGCGTCTTCATCGATCTCGAAAAGGTGGGCTGGCAGCTTGTCCGTCTTCAGGCCTTTGCTGTAAAAACACACGCAGTCGGGATCTTTGAGAAAAAAAAAACTGCACCTCCCTCTGCAGCAGGGTCTGCTACATCTCCACGTCTCAAGTATTTATTTAGCAAAGCACCACATCTGCACATCTTGCACCGACCCGGTTGCTGTGTATGAATCTGTTGGTCAATAAATCTCATCCCAGTCGATGTGTTATTGCAATAGAAGGCTTTGTTTCTCTGCCTTTGCCTCCACATTTTGGTTCAAGGAAAGGTCAAAGTGATACTGACCATAAGAAAGGAAGTTATTACAATCTAGAAATCAATTTGGAACATCTGGGCCGCAGCTGCAATCGCAAATTGCTGCCATCTTCATCTGAGCAGAGTAAATCTCTCCGGTACATCATACTTACTTGGCTCTGAGTTCTCTTCAGCACAGATTCAAAAGTCAAAGAGTGCAAAAATCTTTCTTACCTTGGCAACATGCGGAAATCGCCAGAGTAGGCCTCGTATTTGTAGTTGATGACGTGCCAGTCGGTGTTGTACATCTTGATGCACTGCCAAACAGGTCAGCACACACAGAGCCGGATTAGGGGCAGTGGAAAGACTCAGATATGACTGAAACCCGGCACATGGCTCATTTGTCTAAAGACAGACTGAAAGGAGGATGCAGCTACTGGCTCTAGCTTGCTATCGCTTATTGAAAAGGCCAAAATAAGAGGCCCACGAGTCCACCGACCTGCCAGACAACTCTTTGTATCAGCCTCAAGATGGCTACCACCTCCTGCATATAAATTTCTGTCAAACTCCAACAGAGATTCTCTGAATGACTTAAACTGAAAGGATCGTTTTTTGTAGATGGTGAATAAGCATGACTCTCTTTTAACAAGCCTTGTGCAGCTGCATCCACATTGCACGTCAGTCACTGGAGCAGTTTAAGGATCAGTCATTGGAAGGCCGGCTGAGCAGCCGCATATCTGAGCGCCGTTCCAGACAAGAGTTTGTGCTTCATTGCTTATTCCACCTATTAGCATGTGTTAAGTAGTGTCCTGGAAATGTCTGTGTTTCCTTCATGAGATTTCAGGGATCATGCCACACGTATTGTTCTGTGTCTGACTATAGTACCTCTTTGGCAAACAGGCTCCTGGCTTCCCACTCTGCATTCTGTGGCACCGAGGGAACAACCGTCCTCCTCTGCCGGGCGATCTGGGCCTCCTGCACACAAACAAAAGGGAGACACACAACAAATATGCAACTGAGCCAAAGGTACAATGTGACCAATATGAATAATTTTTTCCCCCAAGGTTGCTCACATGATGATTTATTTGCACCTGCTTTCTGATTCGTGTGTGAACAGTCGCCAGTTCTGAAGTGACCCACATGATAAGAAAAAAAGGTGCCATAACACACAGAACACTGTCAATACGTAGGTAAATATAGATGCTACTCATGTCAGCGTGTGTGTGTCACTTTTGAATTGGAGCTGCCAAAACTATGACCAGGGATATTAAGAAGATTTGGCTTTCTTTCCCCTGACTTCCTCCATCAACATTATCGACCATGCTTCTAGCCTAAGCATGCAGACCCATCAAACAGAAGTCGCATTGCAAGCAGCAGATTTTTTATTTTTTTTTTTTTAAACAAGGAGCACATAGGAAACTGGCCTGGATCTGTTTTGTAAAAAAAAAATTAAATAAAATCACACACAGGTCACACTTAGATAAAAAGTCATATGTAGGCCACGATTGCCCGCGAAGCAGATCCATGGGATAACAGTTGCGGAAGTGGGTGACAGAAGGCCCAGAGGGCCCAGCGGGGAAGGAATGAAGGAGGGGACTCACCGAGACATCGTCCACAGGGCACAGCAGCAGGTCTCGGTGGGGGTCACTGTGGATCTGGGCCTTTCTCTGAAACACCACGGCCTCGTAGTCCAGTGGTTCGATGATTTTTGGTTGCTCCTAGGATGAAGACAGAGGCAGAACACCCATATATGCATATATACCCAAAAATACAGGCAAATTTGAAACAATGATAAATGATGATGATTAGTGCCAAAAGGAAAAAAGGGAGGAGTTAAACAATTATCAGAGAAATAAAGCATAAATAACAGTGCAAGAAAAATAATTTTTAGAGTTTTAAATACACTTCACAACTTCCTGTTTTGAGTTTCATATGGAAAATAGTGATATAAATAATAAAAAAAAAACATGAAATAAGAAGCACCAATCCATTACTAGGACAAGATGTGATCACAAGCTTTAAAAAAAAACTAAACCACTTGGAACAAGTTTGAATTAATTCCAAGAAAGTGGCACATTAAGCTGAAGCTAAGCGGTGATGATGTTGATGAACAGCTTAAGCGAAGCAGCCTTGGGCTGAAGACACCAAGCTGTTCAGACCTGATCAGCTGTGATGTGACACATTGCTTGAACCACTGAGCAGAGAGCAGACAGACTCCACAGGCAGACCTGCTGCAGCTGGAGCCTGGAAGTGGTCGATTCCACCTTGTCATATTTTCCTTTTAGGGCCACACAGCTGAGGTGCACAGCCTGTTTTCCACCCGTGAGCGCGAGTGAGCCAATAACACATTTACGTAGGAGTTTCTCTGCAGTTTTTTCCTTTCCATCTATCAAGTGAACCAACCGAGTACCAACTGAATGCAAAACTCTCATTGGCCTTATTTGGTGACTTTGCAAGCTCATGGCAACTTTTTGTGTTCAGGAAGACATTCAAAACACATTTTGATCAACTACTGCAATATCCAAAATTTTAGCTGTTATTGTCCATCGTCACAAAGGTAAAGATCAATATGTTGTCTTGTGCATGTTTAGATAGGAGAAAAATGATGAGATAGCAAATGAACTTGTGGCTGGAGGGCTATAACCTTGAAGAGATGTCAATCAAGTATCAGGGTCTTTTGTGATCACAGGGTCTGACTTGCAGAGCTACATATTTGAACATATAGCTTAAAAGACTTGAGGCAAGCAAAAAGTATGGGCTTTTAGGACATGTTATTGTGAGAAAATTTTGCATATTTTACATCAAATAAGGCCTTCAAAGACAATATTCTTTTTTTATTCGCAATCTAATGGAAATATTCACATGGTTTTCATGTCATGTCATTCAGGGATCTTCATAAGATTACAATTTTCTGCCAAATGTTGGACGTTTATTTGTTTTCTGACTTAAAATACTTCAACTAACTTATTTTTCTTGCATACATTGTTTTTTACCTTCACTAATCTTTCCACTGGGCACAGTTGAGTAGAGAACAATGTTTTTCTTGAGTTTCCTTTGAGTGCTCTTTTATATTTCCTTCTTGAATATCATACAATCATTATAAGAGCCACTAAAGACAAGAAAGTTCTCTCTTTCCATGTTCTCTGACCAAAAACACTGGCGCCATGGAGAAAGTTGCCGCAGCATACGCACGCGCTCCACAACATTTCCACCAGACCCCTGGGTGTCTACACGTTGCACGCGTAAACGCAGCGTTGAGCATTCTTTTGATCTCTTAAGGAAGAACAACCTTCTAGCCCTTTTGTGAACTAGAAAAGGAGCAGCCCTCGGCAGCGGCGCAACAACTCGACACCTACGAGTCTGCTGAAAGCATTGCATGTGGCTGTGCTGCCCCTGCACACGCAGCGCAGCAGCTCCGCTTCCTGTCATGTGCACGCCGCTCAACCGCAGCGCTATGGTTTCCGAGGGTGACAGCACATGGTAGCCGGCCTGCAGAGCTGATCGGGTTACAAAGCTAAGGAGGAGTGCAAGGGAAAAGGAGAACGAAAGACAGAGCAAGAGAGTTCTGCTTTCAAACAGGAGAGCCTGCAGTCAACGTCAAACTCTCTGTATTGAGAAATGCAAAAGTCGCTAAAAGGATGTGACCAAACACTTTGGGTGTAGCTTCATGATGCAAACCACATTTCAGCCCTCACAATGTTCCTCACACGCTGTGCAAATGTGTGCAGTGGTGACGGTAATGGCAGCAAAACTTCCACTTCTAGTTGTGGCTTCTTGCTGCAGCGTGAGGTGAGGCCCTTGCACCTCATATTGGCACGGAAGGGTTATTATTATTATACACGGTGGATAAGCAGCGCACCCATGTTGACGCACTGCATGAGTTGTGCGCAGTGAGGGCGCATCTGCACTGTCCCACAGCTGACCTTCACAATGCTCCAATCTCTGTGGTCTTGTCAGGACATCGCTGCTCATCAGAAGGAAGACACTGAACCTCACTGACCTCTGTCTGCACCATCACTGCACTTCTCTTTCACAGCAGAGGTTATTACACAGCTAACTGATCCATTTGCATTTAGAAGATCAATGTTTAAAGTTTATGTAAAAAATCTACAATGATTTACTTATTTATTTACTTAATGGTAAATGGTAAATGGACATCACTTGTGAAGATGCTTCAAAGCATCTTCACAAGTGATGTCCATTTACCATTTACCATTTACCATAAAAATTTTCACAAAACTCATGTATTTATCTCACCTATCCATCTGGTAAAAGGCCCAACCCACCATTCTGTTACATTAAACTTGACCAGTCAGACTTTTTATTGCTAGTTTAGCCCGCTTGTTGATTCAAAGTGTGATAACAGTTGGTGTGTGCCGCTGTCCAGCTGTTAGTTAGCGACACACGCCCTTGTTGCAAGATCCACTAAGATTTAAGGTTAAATTCTTTGTGAAACAGAATACAATGTGTCCCGTGACTCTGAGCTCAGGAATAAGCGGGTATTAAAAAATTAATGGATGAATAAGACATGCGTAGACTGTTGTAATATAGCATATCTGCTCCATTACCCAGAATGGATAAACATGCACCCTACTCACAAATGAACATAAGAGTGAAAAAAAATAAGAGTCATAATACTCTCCAGGAAGAGGGCCTAATGAGACATGATGCTTTCAACTGTTGCAACAAAAACTCACAGGCTAATTCATTAAGTAAAATGCTCAATGACTTGATGACAAATGGATAACCAGACAATCAATCAATCAATCAGCAACTCAATGCATGTGGTGAAGACAACCTGCTGAAATCCAAAGCAAGCATCGGAAATGAAGGGGATTTAAGCGACTTTTTAACGTGAACATGGCTGCTGATGACAGATGAGTTGGTCTGAGTATGTCAATAACTGCTGATCAGCTGGGATTTCCACACTGGCACAACCATCACTGGGGTTTACAGGAGATGGTGTGAAAAAAGTGAAAACATGTGGTGAGTTGCTGTTTTGTGGAGGAGCAAAATGCCTTGTTGATGTCAGGGGTCAGAGGTCAAAATGGCCAGACTGCTTGAAGACCTGGTTATGACCAAAGCACTATATGTAGAATCCTATCTCTGAACTCATGCACACACACACACACACACACACACAAGGCCTTTCATCAAACTCTTAAAAAAGTTAAAGTGAAACCTACCGTCCACAGGAAAAACTAGTTCTGTTCTTGGTTCCTCTTTTAAAAAGGTAAAAATGTTGCACATGCAGCGACTAAAAAAATGGCTGTCTTCTTCTTAAAGCTACAGTGGGATCTCCTTTCTGGTCTTCTTCAGCTGCTTGTCAATGCACCTTAGAGCAACTGGCCCATCCTCAGATTACAATTTTCTGCCAAATATAGGACGTTTATTATTTGTTTTCTGACTTAAAATACTTCAACTAACTTATTTTTCTTGCATACATCCTCCCACCTCTTCAAATGCAAGATACCCTCAATAGTTTGGGTGACAATAAAAAAGCCACTTTAAAAACACTTCCTCTTTGGTTTTTGTTATTGAATTTGAGTGACCCAACTGCTGAGCAAGGTTACCAAAAGTGGCTTAAAAAATTGACATCACACATGTAGATACAGTACATCTGGAGAAGTGAACCAAAAACTTCAGTAATTGTTAATATGATAACCTTATCAACAGGCCATTGCACTGTTCCTCTGAAATAGAGGGAATTGCATTACGTCCTGCTTGCTTTGTTTTTATGACTGTGTACAACAGAGTTAAGACATTCATATCATGCTCATGTAAGAGGACAGAACATAAACATGGTTAAAATAAAACAGGCTAGTCCTGGAAGTGCAAATGTTTTTGTATCCTGCAGGAAAAAATACAATGTCACTTGTTTGACCTATTTTGACTTTGCCTTTTTTTGCAGTATGACTGTTGCACACGGGCACGTGGGGATGACCATGTTAAAATGATTATTGTTGCCCGTGACAACAAAACACTGAGGGGGGAAAAAAAACACAGCCAGAGGCACAAAACAAACCTTGGTCAATTAAACATTTTGAGTTCAGAAAAAACATGTTGTGAAAACACAATTTTCATTTCTATTTCTATTCTTCTCATACGTGGCTGCCAGTTTATGAAGTTCAAGGCTGATGGGTAGCTAGGCTTACCAACTGAAAGCAGTCTGCTGATGTGAAGATGAGACAAAACGAGGTCAGAAAGGTCAAAAATTCTAAAAACAAATTACAACCAACTGACACCAGCTTTCTCAAAGCGAATGTTGATTTTTTGAAAAGCAGCAAATACAATGTTTAAACATATGACGTCTAACTTTCCATCCAGAACTCCATTAATAACCCAAAAATTGTATTTAAAAAAAATGTCCAGAAAGCCAGGAGCTACTGGTGCCCCGTGTGACGCACTTTCTGGGAAGTGCAGCCAGAAATAACTATAGGCCTAAATAGAAATGAACTTTTCGTCTTTCTGAGGAATGCAGTGACATAATAGACAGACAACATGGGTAAAGCAAATTGTACATAATCCAGGAGCTTTAAGAGGCTCAGACTGTCATTCTGAACAATCAATAGATTAAAATAATTACCACCTAAACTAACTTTCCATTTGTGCAGCTTCAACCACCTACTGCTTTCTGAAACGGTAAAGATGTCTACCGCTATTTTTAACAGGGTTTTCTGTTCAACATCGAGCACTCGCTGACACGTCAGCTGACAGGCCTTCTCACAGAGCAGCTTAACACTAATTGGCCCGAGGGCTCTCTGCGTCAACATATTGGAAATTTCCGCTGCTGCGCCGTTTCTTCTCACAACTGTCTCATTTGAGGTTGAACTCGGTAGAGACAGCACGCTGGTCCTGCAGAGAACTTAGGCCAAGAAACCTAACAGAGATGAAAATGCAGAGAGTGAGCATGAACGCAGTCACAGGAAGCAGGGTCACAACATGGCCCAGGGGATCCCCACAGCTCTTTAACAAAACACCACTTGTTCTCAATTACAGAAGGCCCAGCCACTGTCTTCGCAACTGTTGAAAACCTGCTGCTGCTGCTGCTGAGCAGAAGACGCAAGACACACACACACCCACCTCTGCGGCGGAAATCCAAATCTTATCACATGATTTATCTTTTTTGCGTCAATGTCCTCGCAACGATCGTCATAAGACCGGAGGCTCGTCCCAGAGGAGTAGGAGTTTATGGCTCATCCAAACTACACTTTCACAATCATACATTAGATGAGGATGTATGACAAAGTGGAAGGAGAAAACACAAGCTACACGAGATGAGGCTCACAGTGCCATGTTTACGGTTTCCTTCCCATTTTCATATCTTCATTTTTTTTTTTTTTTTTTTTTTGACTGAACAGCCATGGACGATGAATTATCTAAAAACTACCCAGAATTTTTTTTTTATTTTATTTTATTTTATTTATTTTTAAAGCAAACCTAGCTCTCTGTTTGCAGCCCCCCTGCTAAAACGATGTTGCTTTGCTGGATCTCCCACATGTTTGGAAGGGAACGCAAACAAGGCAACAAAGTGATCTCAGATTGTGGAACAAAAACCTGGCGGTGGACGTCGTCAAGCTAGGACAGGTATCAGTGAGGCATCACTTTGAAACATCACAAACCTTTGGATCCCACAACTGCGTGTCTGAGCACACATTTTCTGAAGTGGAGACAAGATGTGGAAAAAAAGTAACAAACGGAATCCATCCAGTCTTTCTAAGGAGTTCATTTGTAGGAAAGAGACACTAATTACTGCATAAAACACACACAAGTAGGTATGGTTTGCTATATTACAATGTATGGGGCCATTAGATTCACACACACACACACACACACACACACACACACACACACACACACACACACACACACACACACACACACACACACACACACACACAGAAGAAATATTGCTTTATCAGCAGCATCCTTGGTGCCAAAGGAGCTGCGGGGAAAGTAGAACCAGAACCAGACTGAGGACCAGGTCGCCATCAAGATGGGTCCGTTTACAAACCATTGAGAAATCCTCTGCTTTGGCCCCTTTGAATTATCAGAATGCGTCAATTTGAGAAGGACGCGCATGAGCTGCCCTCGACGGTTCCTCGTGGCCGTTTCCAGCCGGGATAAAGAGAAACAGACATCATCATCCCGTGGAAGCCATGCTTGCAGCTGTCCAACTGGCACAGCTCCTCATGCGCCAGCACACAAAAGGAGCCGCACCGGACTGGAAACCGAACGCTCCTTGCTCGCACTCTCACACCACCTCATTATTAGAGAAAATCACCGGCGCAAACCCCAGTAAGCTGGATGCTCGCCTAGAAATGGCCTCATAATGAATTAATTCTGTTTAACAATTGCAGAGAGTGTAAAAATACACGCCGGTGCTGCCAATAATGCCGTGATTTGCGTGGGGAATTCAAGTGGAGAAACAGGAGGGAAAAAATGAAAGAGTGGAAAACATGAGTGGAGGGAGAGAAGAGCAGCAGTGAGTGGAAAAGCAGTTTCATCCGAGCCGCGCTCACCACAAGGTCCACGGAGCTCCGAACAGCCTCCGACACGCTCTGCCGTACTTCCGCGGCTGTCCCGGGTTTGCTCAGCCGCTTTGTGAATTTTCGCACCTCAGACATCGCGCCCCTTCTCTTACAATCCCTGTCGTGTCTCCCGGTGTGTGAGCATGCCGCGGAGCCGGAAGTGCCGCCGTGGGATTTTTTTTTTTTTTTTCCCCTCTCCCCCTTTTGTGACAGCCAGATGTGAGTTGCGCGTGGAGGAGAACCAGCCAGCGGTTCGCGTCCGAGGCGGGGCCGCAGCTGCTGCTGATGAGAGGGAGGCCAGAGAGGCTCGCACGGAGCGAGATGCTGCACTGCTGCCTACTTCCGTTTCCCCCCGCTCGGCGGAGACGCGACTTTAACCATTTGCGTGCGCGAAGAAAATCAATGGGTGGAATTAGACTTATTTCAACGTGTTTAATGTATGGCGAATCATCAGTTGCACGCCCCTACTGATATAAAAGAAGCCACTAAGAATTTAGAAGTTGTTACCGACGTTGTAATCGTTTTTTTTATGACTGAAACTTGAGACGCGACGGCAGAATCTTTTAGAATTTAATGTATACCGCCACCCTATGGATAAAGCGAGACAGTACAGGATAGCTCCGTCTTCCCGGGAATAATTTACCGACTTTTGCCACATCTGTTTCACTTAAATTCCACCACCCAACGTCAAAGAAAATGAATTTTGTTGTGGTAAAATAATTGTTTCATAAGTAAAGTGGGCTTACATTCGTATTCTAGGTATGGAATGGAAGAAAGGCAAAACACGTGCACTTTTCAAGAAGGATAAACAGACCATCCGGAAGACCAGTCCAGGCCAATATATAAATTATATATACATATACATACACGTACATACATCTCAAATACTGTGCATAATATTTGTGTTTTTTCCAAGCAGAGCAGATCTATTTATGTATTTTTTTTCTCTCCATACTGCTACTACTTGGTTGCTGTATACACAGTGCAAATTTCCCTGTTGTGAGACAGTAAAGTTTCATCTTATTTTGCTGAATCATTAGCAGCTTTTACGTTCACCTGTACTTCCTATTCTATGATCCTAGCAAACAACTCTTAAAATCCAAAAAAAAACAACTTTACTTTAGCCAACATAAAGTTTGGTTAAATGACAAACTGACTGTGGGGTCCCTGTCATTCCAGTCACTGCACTCCACCTACTTCATGCTCAGCTTCCAGAGTCGATGGAATCAATTGCATGGTCCTACGGCTTCCTCACACAGTCCAAAAACATGTATGTGAGGCAAATTGGGAATTCTAAATTGTCCATAGGTGTGTGTGTGTGTGTGTGTGTGTGTGTGTCTGTGTATGTTTGTTTGTTTTTGTATGTATGGCACCCTGCCTTTGCCCAACAACAGCTGGAAGAGGCTCCAGCAGACCCCAGCAACCCTGAGTGCAGGAGTAAGCAGGTAAGGAAGATGGATGGATCGAATATTGGTAAAGCAAGTGGTAAAATTATGTTAAGAAGTAAAGAGTGTGTGCCAGTCTGACGGAAAAGTTTTCTGTTTAATGATGAGAATCATAGATACAAAATAAACAAGAAGACTTTGAGGTTAGGAGTGCAACTATCTACTTTGGAGAATAACACAAAAACAAAAGACAAATGTCTGAACATCTTTCTGGAGTTTTGCTTTTTAACTCACCATTAAATTAACTTTCTTATTCCTGTAAATGCTACATTGTTGAATTGCAGACATAAAGAGGACAACTGTTTCCATAATGAATTACATTTGATCTTCTAATGTGTGAATTCCTTTAGCACCCAGTTTTTTGTCTCGATCTCTTGCCTCAGTTTGCAATACTCTTCTGCCAGTGCTTCAAATTCTTTGCCCAAGATATCAAAAGAGGCCAGTTTCAACTCGACACTCTGCTTCTCTGCTTGACAGGCTTTCAGCTCAGAGTCCAGCTTCTCTCTGAAATTGCAGCATGAGAGTAAAAGCATTGCATAGTCAGATAATATTCCAAACATCTAAATGAATCAGGTCGTTGAGATAAAAAAGCAACAACAAATGTGTTTATGTAACAATCTGGCAAATACCGCTTCTGCATAACATTTGAAAAAGAAAGTGGAAAATAACAGCGCAGCACCATTAAGACAGAAGGCAAAAAACAAAGAGTGTCTTGCCTCATTTTTCTATGAGCAGATATTGAGTCCACTGTGTATGTGTCCAGCTGAATTTCCACCATCTCAGTCCTTTCAAGAAAAAGATATAACACAAACACACAATTCTCATGATTTTACAAAGACTATTTTAGCAATAATCATTATTTTAGTAGTAGAAAAAGAAAAACTTACTTGACTTTCTGTAAGACAAGTTCACATTTTGCCTCAAAGTAGTCTAATTTCTTCCTGTCCAGATCTGTCTGTATCTTCAGCCGGTAGTCCATGATTAGAGACTGCAGAAGCTGGATGCACTTAGTTAGCTCCTAAACACAAATTGACGCAAAGAGGAAAATGTGTAAATAATGAAGGATTTCAGTGAAGAAATAACTTGAAGTCTGACTGCACAAATAAAAACAGATCAACGAGCCAGTTTTCATCAAAAATGAAAAAAAAAACGATCTTACACAAAGGTAGAGTTGAGTCTGTCTTTGCAGGAGAACCATGTTTTCTTTGCATGTCTCCTTCAGGCTCTCTGTTCTCTTCTTCTCTTGTTCCAGCTGGGAGGACAGATGAGATAATTTGGTGGTCTTCAGACCATCACTCTCACTCTCTGCAAATCAAAAAAATACACAGCAAAATCTTGGTCCTCAAGTTAACACATAAAAAAAGGGATCTGTGTGTAAATCTGTCTCTACTATACCCCATTCAGGTTGGTAGTAAGAGAGAAGGCTCAGGCACTTCTTTTTCAGATGCTTCTCCAGTTCTCTGGGAAGACTCTGCTTCATTCTCTGAACATTCTGCTAAAGATAAACACCCCATCACTGACAGGGAAGTGACAAACACAGAGACATTTCCACGTTTCTATAGATCATTTCTAACGTTACAAATCACATTTAATCTCCCACCTGTCTACCACATTCACATTGAACACCATACAAATTTCCGAGTCGCACCTTCTCTGATGGCATAAGCTCCTCTACTTGTTGGGCTTTCAGACCAAGGATGGATGTCTTGTCCTGACTGGTGGGACAACTTGGATCCAGCAGTCTCACAGTCTGGGCCACTAGCAGACACCTCTGCATTGTCTCATAAAACTAAAGACACACAAAATATATACTGACACATATTTAAATTCAGCCAAGTTTAACTGCAGGACAACGAAGCAATTTGCTTAACATGGACATGTGAAATAGATTTCAGATGTCGCAGATGCCAAACGCAACTTTTAATTTTCCTGCTTGGTTTTGATTGTCACATCATCAAGCATTCGTGCAACCATATGTGCAAAGATACCATGCTCTGGTCAGGGGGTATAGTGGCATGGTGCTTCCTGACACAGTGGTCCTGGATCATCTCCTGCAACCCTTTATGAAGACCCTCTGAGCGCAGCCACTGACGTCTGTGGCTCTGCAGCTTCTGGTCTGCCTTTAAAAAAAGAAAAAGAAAAAACAGTAAACACCCATAAGTCCACTTATACATGATCTGAAATAGACATTTTTATTAAGCAGTACACAAATCTCTTCTTTATCATGCTATATTAACCTTGTTTGGAATAAAGCGAAAATAATATCATTTCATGACTTTACGTAGTCATATCAACTTGTAAAAATAAGAACATTGTTTTCTTACCATTAAATCTCGATTAGAGCCTGATCTTTGACAGTGCATTTCACAAATTGTGAAAATCCATACAACAAGATAATATGTTCATCATTCTTGAGGGTTTGCCCTGGCCTGTCTGATGTTACCTTGTCCAGTTCAGTCTTCAGTGGTACAGTGAGTCCAGTTCGGTCCAGGTGCTGCGTCAAGGTAGCCAGCAGTACACAGAACTGAGGATTCTGGGTGAGATCATCCTCTGTCATGTCACACAGAGGGAAGGATGCGAGGACTGGGAGGGAGAGACCAAGTAAATGTCTGCCATTGACAGAATTTCCCCTGCCAAAACATTGATTCCTTACAGTTTGGCATATTTATTTTTCAGCTTTCTTAAAAAGATCAGTGAAACAATAACAGCAACAGCAACAACAACAACGACGACGACGACGACGACGACAACAACCTTTAACACGAGTACCAGCTTATTATGACTAACTTTTTTCCTACCTTGTTGACGAATGCCGTCGTCCTTTCCAAGCGAAGATATATGTGCAGACTCGGGGGCAGAAGACATTTTAACAATCCGTTTTGGTTCGCAATACCATCCAGGTAAAAGGTTGATGCGTTGCTTTTTGTGTCTTTGTGGCTATTGAGGAGTACTCTACCCGAGACGCAAAAACTTCACTTCCGGAACTGAGTTGCGCGCGTGTAATACGACGAATGCTATTGGCAGAAACGCACCAATCCGTCGTCACAAAGGGGGCGGGCCAGAGTCAAGAAAAAGAATCGCAATGCGCACTCAAAATTAAAATTCTTTCACTTTTTTAACCGATGACATATGACGCCGGATAAATATCAACCATATCAACATGTACATTTAAAATTAAAATTACAATTCCAAAATGTATCTATTAAAGAAGTACACCACAGGATTTGAGGTTAGAGACCAAGATTGAAGATTTGAAAAAGACGTGTATTGTAGTTACAGCCCACACCCACAGTTAGATTGTATAACAGTGGCCTCGTCAAAAAATGACCTGGAAGAAACAGATATTGAATAAAAAAAAACTCTGGAGAAAGCAAACAGTCCAAAAGCAGCATAAAGTTCAGAAACCTCAGATAGTGTAATAGTAAATAGCTCTCTCAACATAACAGAACAAATTACTGAATACAACTTTTAGAAACACCATTATTTTTCCATCATACTCTGCAGAGGATAAAAAAAATCTGTTTTTTTTTGTGACTACACACACTTAAAAATAATTAGGTATCAATGTCCATCTATTAGGGACTAGAGGGATTAGAAAGAGAGAGTAGTTAATAATGGTTAATATAATAGCGTTAAAGTTTATATCAAATTCATTTGATTCTCAATATTAGGTTTTCTTGTTTTTTACAGCTGTATGGAAACACACAGAAAGTAATTTAGGATCTCTGTGCTCAAATACATTCTAAATACTCCTTCTGCTGTCATTTTAACTCTATGATTGCATTAAAACAAGTTTGTTTAAATAAAAAAAAATAGCATCTCACTATTTACTTATTGAACATAGTTTTTTCCATTGTGTTGCTCATTTTGTTTGCAACTGAGTATTGGTTTAACACTGTGACAGGAGGTTGGACTAATTTCTAGAGGGTGAGACTGAGATTGAAGTATTTCTGCACTGGGTTGCATTCCTTCATGACCTCTGACCCCTGTGCTTCTCACAGCTGTTTCCTTGCAACAGTCCTTGCCCATATCTGGTCTTTCCACAGCCGCATGCATCATTCTTTGTTATCTAACACCTTACCAAGTTTTCGGAGCAGGTTTTTTTTTGTTTTGTTTTTAGCGTTTTCCTCCCTCAGTATTGCAATTCAAGGGAGACCAGGCACAGACAATATAACAGCATGCCTTAATTGACATCAAAGTTTTCATTTTTTAGATTTTCTGTGTATATTTTTGCATGTGATGTAACTTTGGTATACAACACAGGATGCACACATATGGCTACTTCTACGTAGTGATGTTTACACAACGACTGGTGGTCTTCTCCCATCAATGAGTGGGCAAACTTAAACATGGGAGCCAGACAACTCGAGTAGAATTGTAATTGACGCACTTTTAAGCCAATAGGTTGTACTGGGATGCACCACTGTGGTTTTCAATTGGTGTGTCCAGTGGGCCAACCTTTATGTGCTAAACCAGTCGCCGAAAGCAAAAGTTGATCGTTGAAATGTTGAGCCAATCCAAAGCCAGGATACCCTTAGTAGGCGGGTGTTTCTCGCCAAGGGGTGTGGTATTCGAGGTCATTCAGTCCCTCTGATTCACTCTGTCGGCGTGTGTAGGGACGGGTAGTTGGAGTAAGGAGTCGCCGGGCGGTAGTACATCTCTCCGTACGTTGATTGGGAAAGCAGCGCCGCTGAAAACCATCGCCCCACAGTCCGAAGGACCGACCGCCGGAGACGACCCATTGGAGATTAACCAACGCAACGGCTGCGCAACGCGCACAGACCAACACACGCAACCGGGCTACCGAATGCTAATCAGCTAGCATCCCCCCAAAAACCTAACGGGATCAAGGTGTTGCAGCTAGCCTCCCAGCTAATCACCCATCAGTTAGCCTCCTTCCGTAGCATTACTCGCGCTGCTTCCCCCACCCTCAGGTCGACACACAGTGGTCGCTCGTCGGGGTGCCCGTCTGCTCCTGCCATCTCCCCAACAATCGGGCAAAACCAGACCACGGAGCTTCCCTAACAGGCGGTTGCTGCTGGAGACAGCGTCTGCGTTGCATTAGTTGATCCCATCACACCCATCACCCCAACCCCTTCTCCTCTTGCCCCTCTCCCTCCTCCCGAAACACTGGAAATCCACAAGCGGCCGGAGAGCGGCGAAGGGCCGGCGAAGCTGGGGGTGGTAACTATACCGGACTCGCAGGGAGTCTTGGCCGCCACAGACAAGCACAGCCGTGGGGATCATCCGCTAACCATGGACGGGCTGGCCGTGGAAGTTCGCGGCTCTAACGGGGCCTTCTACAAGGTAAATTGGTGGCAGTCGTAGTTTCTTGTGTTGTCACACTCCCAAGTTTCGCCCGTGACGAATATTTTGGTTTGGGTACGGGATTAGCTAGCGCAGAGTCGCGTATTGTTTTCTTTGATTCGGTTCTGACAAACGAGAAATAGTGCGCTGGCTTTGGCCGTAGTAGGGTGGGTAGCTAGCACCATCTTGCTACCGAGCTAGGTGCACTTGTCATCAGTGTGTGGCCTGTATTTAGTAGCTTTTAGCGACTGTCGGTTAAAAAAACAAACACAAGACACCACATTGGAAACAGTTTCTCCCCCGAGTTGTTTTCTCAAGGTGAACGGTTTTGTCACGCAATTTACTATCCACTGAAACTAAGCCCAAGTGCTAATTGGGCAGCTGTTGTACTGCGCACAAATTTGATGAAGTGCTACATCAAAGCATTCAGATTAAACGTTTGGCACCTTAAACTTCATCCTTAATGGCCGGACCAGGAAGGATTTCATATTCGCTTTCTGTTTCATTTCACGCTCGAAACAGCGTCGTTAGTTTCGTATCCATACCAATGTGTGTTGCTGTGTCACAGCCTGCATCCACACTCGTATCAAGATTTCAATTTTTAGGTCACAATTCGGGACTTTGATTTTCTCGAATGAGAAATGAAATCATGTTCAATTAGTCATTTCGAAAAATGTGTTTGTTGACCTGGTCCAAGGAGTCCCCAGGTGCCCCAATCATTTAAAAAATAAACCTTCCCTTCCCTCCTCCAGACTTTTCCTTTTTTGATATCTCACATCCACTTCCCCATGTTCTCTTCTCTTCGCCTGGCTCTTCAGTCCAACAACCAAGCACATGGCGGTTTAGCAATGAGCCTATATTTACTCTGCTTGCTCCTGCTGCTGCTTCACCTGTCGTGCTGTTTTATAGGGTGTCAGTTTGGCTCTGACATTAATGAACGCTCTCCACTGATCTCCATTACGTCCGTGGCGCCTCAGCCCTCTTTTTATCCACAGGGATGAATGCACAGCAGCAAATGGCACTCCAAATGTCCTATTCTAGTAGTTTTATTTTATATTTGTTCCTCACGGTTGTGATTGACAGGAGGTAAAAGACTAGTTGAAGCACATTCACCTTGCAGATATTTCATATCATATATAACTTATTGTCTATGTTTTATATATGTATTTTTGTTTTTTCAAATCATTCTTTTAAGTTACATTGATATTGATAGAATAATCAAATTATTTCCAATTATTTCTACGATTGTCATGCTTAGAAATTTCATTCTGCTGTGATCGAATCACAGGCACCCCAGTCACAAATAAGACTGGATTGGATTGATCTCTTATTGGAAGACAGTCTTATCTTTATTCTTCACTTCAATCAAAACTACCAGAAAGCGGATCTTGGTGTGTGTGTGTGTGTGTGTGTGTGTGTGTGTGTGTGTGTGTGTGTGTGTGTGTGTGTGTGTGTGTGTGTGTGTGTGTGTGTGTGTGTGTGTGTGTGTGTGTGTCAACTCTAGCACACCCGGGGAACCACCTGGTCAACTTAATCACCCTTTGAAAGAGGGGTCTTGTCTGCCCCTTTGACCTGGTTTAACACTCGCATAACTTGCACAGGCAGCAGTTTCTGAGTGCGACAATTTAAGATGAAAAACGAGCACTTTTTCCTCTCAGACCTGTGACAACTGGCTGAGCTGCTAGACCTTTGCAATGCCAAAGATATATACCAAAGACATGCACTGATGCTCTTTAGTCAGGGTGTTGTTTCTTCTTCTTTTTTTTTCTTTAAAAAAAAGGAAAGACAAATTGGTAGCACTTTTGACTCTCAAGAACATACCCAGTTAAAGATGTCACTAGTGATTTCTGCCCCAAATATGGTGGGGTCACTCCACGACATCTGCCACACCCACCACTTTCCCACTGTCCTATCGTCACGAGGCGTTGAAGAGAGGTGGGAGGGGGTGTCGGTAAAGGTTTCGGCCCTCTATGACAGATTTGCCGACGGTCTTGACGGACAGCTAGCATGTTGAAGTGATCTCTCTTTTAATGGTTTCCTTCCATGACATGTGGATGGAAGTGTGGCCACGTGGGTGCCCAGTGAGGGACTGCCCGCCTCGTGTATGCACGTCCTGAAAGAGGTTTTTCCTGAACGTGACGTTCTCTCGATCCGTTTCCCATGTTGTCTGTGCTGTCTGGAGAAGTCGGCGCTCCTCGTTGCTGCATCCAGTCGCGAATCCACAGCTCCTAAAACTGCCTATCCTCCCCAGATGTCCCTAGATGGCTCACAACTCACAGCATCAGTCTAGCCTGGCCAAAAAGCGAGCTGTCGTCTTTGTTTACCCGCACAATCATATACTCGTACCCCGAAAACCTCTGTCACCGCCTGTGCCTTGTGCCTTTTTGTGAGATTTAATTCTGTCCCTCTGCTTTTCTCTCAGGGTTACATCAAAGACGTCCACGACGACTCGCTCACGATCGTCTTTGAAAACAAGTGAGTGCGATCTGTCCAGTTCATCCGTTTTGCCGTTTTAAAAATAGAGTAAAACTTTAACAATTGAGTCTTTCCCAGTTCTCCATGCTTGTGAAACGCTCCTCCTCAGCACCCATACTTGGCGTGCAGCTGTCCGTACATGTCTGGGTTTTTTTATTCCTGATAGCATACTTCCCTTTACTTCCAACCCCAACTGTCCCTTTCAGCCCCCCGCTCCTCTTGTCCCTCTTTATCTACTTGGCTCAGACTGTCGAGTCGTGTTGCCCCTAAAAATAGTGAGCTAAGGTATGCAAAGAGGGAAGGGGGGCAGCACGGTGGCCAGTGTCATTTTTGGGATTGTTCCTACCCTCAACCTCCACCCCCTTCATCTCCGCTTACTTTCTCTAAGCACATGACCCTACTGGTTTTGGGAATACAGCAGATTTTGATCAATGAAGATACTGACACAGCTTTTACATGCTAAAATATATACACTTATACATAAAAAAAAATGTTTTGCCCCTCAACACTAAATGAGGACGAATTTGAAGTTTCTTGTTTTTATAACAGTATTAACTTGTGTCCAGTCAGACCTACTTCACTTAAGGCTATGCCATTCTGTCAACTATTTAGCCCCTCCTCTGTTCTAAGAAGACGTTCGATGTTGAACATAGTCTCTCAACTGACCGCTCAAAGTTCCTGGAACGTCCTCAATGCGCGTAACACGGCATTTTATGTTTCGTGATGTCCGTTAAAGTTCCAGGGAGATAAACACGCCCATGTCGCGGAAAGCTGCGGCTTCAGCGTTAATCTGGTATTCAAGGTGTCACGGTTGAAAATGTTGCATGTTTAAGTGCCGTCTCTTTTTGTTGTGCCGTTAGTTGGCAGCCAGAGAGACAGTTGCCCTTCAGTGACGTGCGGTTGCCTCCTCCGAGTGACTACCACAAGGATATTCGCGAAGGGGAAGAGGTGGAGGTAAAACTTGCTGCTTGCATCCCTCAGTTTTGAACTGTCTATGTTAATTTTATTACATAAATAAATAAATAAAACAGCAAACTGGAAGTATAAACAAGTTTACACTAAGACAATAAAAGCTGTGGCAAATGTGATTCTGATCCACACTTTTTTTAATTTTTTGTTTTTTTTTTGATTTGTTTGATTTTTACTCTGTGCTTTTTCTCCAGTTAGTTGACTTAGTCTTTGGCTGTATGTTGTCTCCCAGGTTTACTCCAGGGCCAACGAACAGGAACCATGTGGTTGGTGGCTCGCCCGGGTCAGAATGATGAAGGGAGAGGTAATGTCGTCACTGTTGTTGTAGCTGCAGCATCATTGTGTGAGAGAAGATATCACAGTGTTGCATTATATTATTTCCTCTGATGCAAAGAAAAGCAACCTAACTCTTGTTTTAAAGCTCCACTGACTGCTTCTATGCCAATTGAATCGTGTGCAAAGGCGTTTTTGTGTACATTCACTGAAACACAAATACCAAAGCGACAGACTTCCCCATTTTAAATTTGTGACTCAGTCTGGCTGCGCTAGGCTACCTTCAAATTCTGTTTTTCAAACACAGTCTATGTACACTGTACGTTTTAATGCTTGCCAATATGGATTTGAGCCAACCTGTGTGTAATAGGCACAAGAGTCGGTCTTGTCTAATCTATCTATCGATCCATCTATAATTCTCATAATTACAATGAAACGAAAGACTCTTGCAAGTTGGATACTGGGTCAGTGGGTTATACAGAGGACAGCCTTGTGTCTTGCTGGTATAGCATTGTTATTTGCAGCAGGCTGATAAGAGCCTGCAGGAATGTCAAGCACCGACCGATGGCTTTAATTCTGGTCATCTCTCTCTCTCTCTTTCATTCTCTCAATGATCCCCTTTGTCCAAACATTGCAGTCAGTCTTTGCATCTTGCTGCGGTATAAATGTAGATGAGAGGGCAGCCGGTCCAGTTTTCCAGAGGTGGTGATAATGATAAAAAAAAAAAATGTTTCAAAATCATAATTTTAAAGCACTTATGTTGTTCGAAGAGGGATACGATTAAGTGTGAATTTAAAAGCTGTCACCTGCTCTGAGCTCATGTATGTGCGTGGTTCTCTCTGATGTCTCCTTCCAGTTCTACGTGATCGAATATGCGGCGTGCGATGCCACGTACAACGAGATAGTCACAGCTGACCGCATCAGACCCCTCAATCCCAACAGTCCGTCTTCGCGGAACACCTTCCACAAGGTCCCAGTCTCAGTCCCAGAGGACCTGAGGGACATGTGAGTTATTTCCCAGCTTTAGTTTGAACTGCCTGTGGATTTCAGTCACATGAACAGAATAGCAGGATTTACCAGGGCAAGATGCTTCAGTAGGGCATCACGAATGCATGAATGCATGCGTTTCACCAGTGATCCCATGTTACTCTATTACTGTCTTCCTCACTCGCTGTGTTCTTCTTCTTCTTCTACTTCTACCAGATGCGCAGACGACAACATCCATAAAGACTTCAGGAAAGCTATTGGAGCCAACTGCATCTTCTACAGTGCCCAAACACATGAACTCATAGTGCTGGTCAGTTTTCACAAAACACTCAAACAAGCAATTGGCCTTGGCTCTATAAGCTGCATTTATGATTCCATAAATACATATACTTATTTAAATTCTGGTCTCTGTGTAAACGATCACATTTAAATGTTTACATCTAATTCGTGTTTTATTTTCTTTGCAGTCAACAAACGAAACAACAGTAAAGCGTGCAACAATTCTGAGCGACATGCATTTCCGCAGCATCCGTACAAAGCTTATGCTCATGTCCCGCAATGAAGAAGCTACCAAACACCTGGAGGTACGTGCACTCTGGTGACATGACACACACACACACACACACACATGCACACACACACACATATGCCGGGACAGTTAGCGTTGTTGACCGGCAATTGTGCTCTCCCTTCCCAGACGAGTAAGCAGTTAGCATCAGCGTATCAGGAGGAGGTGAAGGTCAGGGAGGACCTGATGGGCCTTGCCATTGGTTCCCACGGTGCCAACATCCAGCAGGCCAGGAAGGTGCCTGGTGTGACGGCCATTGAACTTGAGGAGGACAGTTGCACATTCAGGATCTACGGAGAGGTTTGCTAACAGTCATCTCACCGCGCTGTCGGATATCGCCTCAACATTTTCCCCTTTTGCTCAAATCTTGATGTTGTGTCCCAGACCCCAGAGGCAGTAAAGCAAGCGAGAGAATACCTCGAATTCAAAGAAGACTACTTCCAGGTGCCCAGGAATCTAGTAGGTGAGTGAGCCACTGTGGAGTTGGGAGCTCTTCTTCTTCTCCGGAATCTCTCTCTCCGTGACCAGGAATAATCACTCTTGTTAGAATACAGCGATGAATCCGCTTCATCTATTCATTTTCATGTGTTTTTCCGCTGTTCAGGCAAAGTCATCGGCAAGAGCGGAAAAGTCATCCAGGAGATCGTGGACAAATCTGGCGTGGTGCGTGTCCGAATCGAAGGAGACAACGACAAAAAGCTTCCCCGAGAGGAGGTAGGCAGGCAGGGGGCAGGCAGGGACGACACTGCCAGCAGCAAAGAGGTGAATGGACCGGTCGGCTCGTCTCCCACTCCCGTGTGACCCCCCCCACCCCCCCCCCATTAACCCAATTGCAAAGCTACTTGGTAGCAGCGGCGGTCGCGTCTGCTTTGATTCTGCCGTGTTCTCACTTTTGTTGATGTCATCATGCTGTTCCGCACACAACACATGTCTGTTTGTGGTGTGTGCAGTTTGTTCCAGCGCCTCAGTGACATCTTCCCCACAGTGGGACTTTGTTTAAACTGTTTTTCTGTTTCATTATTTTTAAAGGAGACTAAATTCCTTTTGTCCTCCCTCTGTGTGAAAACAGGGTATGGTTCCCTTTGTGTTCGTTGGAACTAAGGAAAACATCAGCAATGCCCAGGCTCTGTTGGAGTACCACGTTTCCTACCTCCAGGTTGGTTGCTGACCAGTTTGTGACATCTCTCAACCTTTCCCGTTTTTTTTTAAACCCCAAATATGGCCGCAAATGTTCCTGTTCTGTGTTTAAATACTCAAGCGAGCCTCTACCCAGAATTATCTGTGCATACTTTTTTTTTTTTCTTTCTTTCTTAGAAGGACAAGTGACATTTGGGGGAAGGCCCGGGGTGGGTGGGTGGGTGTGAGGGCTCCCTTCATTATTGGTCACCTGTCTCCCTCCTCCTGCCCAGGAGCCACATGGGGAAAGCTGCTGAGAGCACATCATTTTGCCCTTACCTCATGTCCTTATATAAATAGCGTCCCGCCGAGGGCGAGGGGGTGAAGGGTACGCCGGAGTTTAGATTACCAGTTATCTGGACCCTAGCCTTCCAAAAATAACATCCCCAGCCCTCCACCTCACTTCCTTTGCACCTCCCATGAGGTTCAGCTGTCGTTGGTGGAGGCAGCTGTCACGCTGCAAAGTGATATGCCCCTCCCCTTTCTCCTCCTCCTCCTTCTCCAGATCACCTACAGCTGAACTACCACAGAATCTGCTGTCATGGCAGTGCTGCCATTGGACAGCCGTCCCCTCCCCAACCACCCACCCACCCATCTAAGAAGTTATCTATGACACAAGGGTCGTGTGGAACAACTGAGCTGCTTAACCTTCCCCTCATTACTACGAACTCGACCAATCTGACTGCTGACATCCACAAGGCGGATAAGCAGAAGTGTATTTATTTGCAGTGACCATGTTTAACCTGGTCTGAATGGTTTCTTTTACCTTCACGCTCTCTATTCGAAATGCCCAACATTACAATCTGCTGCCTCTTGATGTTAGAGTGACAAATTAACAGGGTTTAAGCACCCAATCACCACTAGCAGTACTAGTACTAGTACTATAGTAACAATAGTTTACACATGTATGTATGTATGTATGTATGTATGTATGTATGTATGTGTATGTATGAATATATGTATTGGGGAATCGGGGGATTGGGGGGGTCCATTACGATCAATATGTTTGTTGATTACGGACCACAAATTCCTCCCAACCCGCCACCTGCCTCTCACCGTCCCCTGTAGGAAGTGGAGCAGCTGCGCCTTGAACGCCTCCAAATCGACGAGCAGCTCCGTCAAATCGGAGTTGGGTACCGTGCTCCACAAAGCCGGGCCGGGGGCCCCGGGGGTGACCGAGAGAAGGGCTACATGACGGACGACAGCAACAACTCCCTCCACACCTCGCGCACCTACGGTGGCCGCGGCAGGGGGCGCCGCACATCCAACAGCCAGTATTCTGGATACGGTGAGAAGAGAAAAACCTGCGTGCACCTCCTGTTTTTGAGTTTGAGTTAAATGTGAGTTTTAATGTGGAACAATGAAGATGATGGAACACTATGGACACAAGGGAAGCAAAGCCATAGGCTAGAGAAAGTCCAAAACACAACTTGAAAATAGCTTTTCTTTTATCTTTTCCTTTATATATTTAGCACATAGTCAAGGTTTATACAATAAAAAAAATAAGAGAAAAACCAGAACAAAACAAAACAATAGCTTTGTCTACTGTGTTTGCTGATCGCATCATCTGATTCGCTCAGGTACAAACTCTGAACTGTCAAACGCCTCAGAGTCCGAGGACGCCAACGAGCGAGAGCAGCGGCCCCGCGGCATCGGTGCTGATGAGAGGGGTTCCAGGAGGGGCGGCAGGGGCCGAGGCTCCAACCCCGGGCGAGGCCGCGGTGGCCTGGGGCCCAAGCCTTCTAACTCCATCAGCTCAGGTAGCAGATGACCGCTGACTTGTAATGACTCAAATTCACTTCAATATTCTTGGGCGGGGGGTCCCCATCCTTCTGGTTGTTACTCACTACCAATCTAAATTTCCTTAGAATGCAGGAGACCAATAGTAACCTTGCAATAGTTCAGGGATGCAAGCTGTGACAGTCCATATAAAAACACACATAGACACACACACACCAGCTCGGCTCCGTCTTAATAATTTCAATGTTATACTGGGTGATCTTAAAGACATTTTTAGTGACCATTAGTGAGAATAATGTATAATTTATTTTTTTTGTAGCTTTTTGAAGAAGTATGAGACCCCCTTCAGTTGTGCTTATTTGGGCTAATCGGGGGCTCATCCAACCCCCCTCCCGCTCCCCCCCCCTGTATTTCGCAAACTGCTGACGTGCATTTCCAAGTACTCATCCAGCAATCACTACCCCGTGTTGTTAAAGTCTGATCAATTCTGCCTTGTGGTGGCCCGTGCAGTGCTGAGGGACCCGGACAGTAACCCTTACTCCCTGCTGGAGGGCGAGGGCGAGCTGGCCGATGCCGACCTCAGTGAGGGCATGGGAGACCGCCGCCGCCGCTCCCGCCGCCGCCGCAACGACCAGGAGCCCAGTGTGATGGATGCTGCCGCTGAATCCGATGGCCAGGCAGGCCCCAATGAGAACGGACTCGGTGAGGCTGCGCTGTGACGGTGGAATGCAGTGAGTTGCACTGGAGGGGGGTCGGGGGGGAGTCCAAAATTGACCCTTTTTTTTTTTTTTTTAACTTATCTGTCAGATGAGGAAGCGCGACCCCAGCGCCGCAACCGAAGTCGCCGCCGCCGTAACCGTGGCAACCGCCCCGAGGGAGGATCAACCAGCCGTGACAGACAGACAGGTGAAAATGGTGAGACTTTTTAGCCATGTTTTATCTTTCAGTAGGGATAAATTAATTGTGAATACATGTATGCTTTGTTCATCTTTTGTTGTTGCCTCCACATGTTTAACTGTTTGTTCTCTTATGTTCTCAGTGAGTGTCGCTGACTACATATCCCGTCCTGAGTCCCAGAGCAGACAGAACCTTCCCCAGAAAGAAAACCATGCTGGCCCCGAGCCAAAGGTACAACCTCAAACACAAGCACAGGGATGTAATGAGGTCTGAATTTTGCTCTGCTACCTGAGAGCCTCAGTTGTAATCCCATTTCAGTACAGAAAAGTGGTCTCACAAACGTGTGGTTGTTGTACATAATATGATTTATTTAAAAAAAAAAAAGTGTGCTGTACGTGCACATCAGTTACTACCACCACCTACCTATTATTGGGACATTTGTTGGTCATTGGAGGGGTTTTTTCAGTGTGTTTAATATGGCACAACACTGTATGTCAGCATGTTGCGTTTTCTCCTCTTTTGTTCTTCTTGATGCTGGAGAAACAAAATTTGTTCCAGATTTAAAACTTGCTAACTTTGACAGACATGGTCTCTGGGCTTTCCCTCGCAACTAGTGGTGTCTGCCATTTTCACTTTGCATTTAATTCTGAATGAGGGGAAATTAGGTCGTACCATTAAATCAGCTTTTAGCTCAAGTCTAAACTGTTGGATTGCCTCTAACTTCTTGTCACTTGTTGTGTTTACAGGAGAACGGGACCAGCTCTCAGATACCCGAGCAAGCACCCACCAAGCGCTCCCCAAGCAAAGACATGACTTCACCAAGTGAGACCCTGACTCTTGTCAACGGGGTCTCCTAAAGAGATGGTCCCCGTCCCTTGTGAAACCCAAGTCTAGAGCAAGACTCCATGGCAAACTCTGTCCCTGCTTGCATTAACTTAAACCTTAAACAGATGAGTGAAAATTACCTGACAAAATACCTGAAATCCATACTATGAGAGTGAAAAAGTACAAAAAAACGACAAACGCATCTACTTAAACACACGTTAACGGTGTATGCTATACTATCTATCAGTACTCGCTTATTTAAAAAGAAAAAAAACAAAAAAAAACAACTAGCTTGCCAAAAGAAAGAGCTGGTGGTTAAGAATTGACTTTTAAGAATACTGATTTCTAAGAAACAGGACGAGACTTTTTTTTTTGGTTTGTTTTGTTTGGAAACGGTTGTCTTTATTTGTGTCTCTCTTTTTGTTATTTTCGTTCAATGTTGATCACTGGTTCACACTCGCTGGTCGCTCTCGTTCTCAACCAAACACGGACGCTTCTCTTAACGGTGTCAGAGTGGCAGAGGGGAAAGACATGAGCTGTAGGGGCGGGCGTGGAAAGCAGACAGTTCAATAGCTGATGTGACGCCATGTTCGCACGCTGTACCTTGGAGCCGAGACAGACAGACAGACAGACAGACAGACAGACAGACATGACTAGACATGAATAGACATTGTGCCTTGAATTTGAAATAAATAAATTTAAAAAAAATATACTTTAGTTGTTTTTTTCAAGAGGGAGTAAAGAGGATGAAGTTTTCCATTTTTTTATTTAATTTTTTTTTTTTGGTTCCGAGTAAACAGGAAATGAGTGAAAAAAGAGGATTCTGATAATGATTGGGGGTGGTGGTGTGGGGGAGCGTGCACGAGAGGGAAGATGTATCTAGTGCCAAAAGGAAAAGGCGCTTGTCCCCGGAATAGTCGATGGCGTCAGTTGGGACCGGGGGGGTGGGGGTGTCGGTCGGCGCATGCATGGAAGTGCGCAGTTCCTTCGTTTGTGCGTGCACAGTTGAAACATGACCACGGAACTAAAAGTGGGAGAGGCCACGTAGCAGAACTCCAAAACAGCAAGTTCTTCAGGCAGGGTCGGGAGGAGGCACCCTGGGGCCCCGAGACCAGACAGACTTTAGATCTAGACCGTAAGAGAACTAAAACCCGCGCCTCTTCCTCCAGCGAGGAGAGAGAGGCAGCAGCGCTCGCTTCCAGCCACACTAGTGTCTTGATTATAAACCACTGCATCGATCGCACAGCAGCTCCGGATGCACACGAGGGACAGCACCTTTCTGGGATGGGGTAGCGTCAGGGCCTGGAGACTCAAAGAGAAGGGAGGTTGCGGGGGGGGGGGCAGCATCAAATGACAAGTGAGCCACACTGACGCGCACAACATGGCTCGTGCGGGTGTCGTGGTCGCCCGCGTGGCACAAAGTGACAGAGGACTTTAAAACGGAAGCGTCTGTCTTGTCACCTGACGGTTTTAAGACAAATGGAGTGAGGAGAGGGACTCAAAGCAAAGAAAAAAAAAAAACATCCTCTGTGGCTCTCTGCCAAATTTGTTACTGTTTTCTTGGTTACCGCTCTCAAGTACTTTACTTTTTTTGTTGCTATTTCCACATCCTAGAAAAAGAAAAAAAAACAACTATGAAATAAAAAACTGAAGTGAAATCAACCTCTTCTCTGGAGCTGGAACTTTTGATTTCTCTTGTCTTGTGCGTTTGCAGTCTATTTTTCTAACCTTGCATGGCATCTAGTCAACAAGTAGCTCAGTGGTGCCTGTCCCGTGCATGAGGAATTAAAAAGGGGGTATCAATTAATCTGACTCACAGAGCCGTCGTCTCATCCACTAGAAACCGCTGCTAATGTACACGTTGAATGTCCAACTAACGTAGAAACTTGCAGAGGGAGGAGGAAACTACCGGTGATCCCCCCCCACACCCCCACTTCCAACTCTGGTTCATCTGCTTCTCAAAGTATTTGAATATGAGGCGACATTGTGCATGACGAGCAGGCGTTCATGCCACCAAAGGAATCAAGAGGACAGATGAATCGGGAGTGCGGTCGAATGGCGATGACCCCAGATGCTGCTCTTAGACGTTTCTGCTCACCTGTGTGTTGCGTGCAGAACAAGCACTTGAGTATTTGTTACCCAGTTGCATGTGTGCAAGTGGAGGACGAAGCCCTTATCCCTAGTATGTTTGTGTTTACCTTTTTACCTCATTGTGTGAGTACTGTATTTTCCTCATGTATCTGTATCCCTCATGTCCTGTTGAGAGACTGTGACCGCATTGTACGAGTGTGTTTGTGTGTGTGTGTGTGTGTGTGTGAGTGAGTGAGTGTGCGTGCGTGTGTGTGGTTGCAGGTTGTACAGTCAACTCGGCTCTGTCAGACTTTGTCTCTGGTTTTCTCACTCATGTTCTGATGGCAATAAAGGACTTTTCATTGTTTGGTATACAGGTTTTTTTTTTCCTGTTTTTCTTTCTTTCTTTTCTTTCCCCCATATAACTTTGATCTATGCTCTCGGCAACCAACAATTTAAAGCCTCTATTGGGTCAACAAAATAAAAGCAGTTATTGTTGAACACTGCTGCTAGTACAGTAGGCTGCTGGCAAGAGAAAACTGAAATATGTACGTCTCACTGCTTGTACAATACTAGTTTGCACAGGCACCACAGGTTCAGTGTGTACTGTTTGGCATTACACACATTATATTTATTGAATGTATCAATACCAATTCTTTTTGAGCAAAAGTTCATACTGAGGTAAAATGTTTGTTCTTTGAAATACTTTAAAGCTTAAGGATATGTACCAAAAAGATGTCTTTGAGATATAATGAAAAATATATATATTATAATCGTTTATTAATTGGCAAACGCGATAGGACTGCGCATTTATGTCGTTAATTTTAATTAATTCATTCTTTTTCTATCACTGATTATCCTTCGCTCAGCATTTGGTGGGTGCTGGAGCCCCAACCGTCTTCGAGAGAAGGTGAGCTCCTCCTCAGAACTCGAGTCAAATTCTGTATAAACGTTCAGCTACTGGGTTATAATGTGCTCCTTCGAGTTCAGTGGCCTTTTGTGACACTATTTCAAACGTATAAAGAAGACGTGCCTCGAAAGTGCACAGGTGGAAATTATTCAGGAAAGCTGTTTTCACTCACTTTGACGGTCTTTGTCTCCCTCTGCTGGACATTAACCTACATATTTTTTTTCAACGTTCAAAGTTAGTGAAATATTTTTTTTTGTTTTTTGTGTTTTTAATATTGAGCTTCTATGTAGAGAGACCAGTCTGTAGAGGACCAGGAATTCGAAAGGACAGGGCGTGTTAGATGTTTTGGAGCTAAAGCATTAGAGGCCAGCCCGAAATGGTTTGGACTTGAGATAAGGACAAGAGTGAGAAGGATGGTACTGTAGGAAGTAGACGGCAGTCTTGTTAGGCGGGAGGGTAAAGATTATATTTATGCTTGTAGTGAACGAGGACAAGAGGTGATTTGGCGTCATATGTGGTGGGTTGGGTTAGATGGAAATCAATATCAAACTAATCCGTGAAAAAGGCAGAAGGAGACAAAAATTGTGCGAGGCAAATTCAAGTCTTGCTTACTTGCGTTCATACTCCTGGCCGGAGGGCGGCAGTAGTATGGCAAGAACGTAGGACATTAGTGACGCAATTGCAGGAAATACAAAAAGAAGAGCGATACGACGGCAGCGACCATCACAGAGTTCCACTACGCTCCTTTGGCACGATTCAACAGCTGTAAGTTTTAGCAACTACTAACAGTATGAAAGTGTTTAACTGAAATTCATCGTTGCCACGATATCAAGGTTGTTATTGCCTGTAGCACTTATGCTCAATGTTGCCCTCATGCTTTAGTCACCGGAAACATTTCGGCTAACACCGCTGTTAGCTTGCTCAATAGTATCCGCAAGACTCATTGGCAGGTCCCCGAACAGGAAGTAAAGACTTATTCTCCACATATTAGTTCGCGCACACATGACACGGTCCAAAGAATAATGTTTAACTTGTTATCTGTGTTGGGGAAATGTTTGAGACCTTGGACCTTTTAAACATTTCCTTCCCCCACTCTTTTATGTCCACGGTAAACGACGTTTCTGCTAACTCCTTCATTATCCCACATCTCTTCAGAGAAGTAAACTGCAGCGAGAATGGTGAAGATATTCATCGGCAACCTTTCTCAGGAAACGGAGAAGGATGAGGTGGAAGCCTTGTTCACTCCCTACGGCACAGTAACTGAGTGTGCCAAGTATAAAAACTATGCCTTCATCCACATGGATGATCGCAAGTCAGCCACCAAAGCCATTCGGGAGCTCCATCTCTACAAGCTGAACGGCAGGCCGATCAATGTGGAGCCCAGCAGACCAAAGGGCAACCAGGGTCCTGTTAAGATCCACGTTGCCAACGTGGAGAAGGGCTTTGAGAAAGAGCTGCGGGACTTGTTTGAAGAGTACGGCTCAGTCAGCGAGTGTGCCATTGTGAAAAACTTTGCCTTTGTCCACATGCAAAACGCTGATGAGGGCATGGATGCCATACAGGGCCTGGATAATTCAGAGTTTCAAGGTGAGGAGACCATTATTTCACCACCTTAATTTACCTATGTTATGTCTAAATACGTCTTTCTACATTTATGAGACGTCCTCCCTCTCTCTTCCTCTCTCCCTCAGGGAAACGCATCCATGTTCAGCTCTCTAAAAGCAGACCTCGTGGACCAGAGGAAGACGAATATCCTCCTCCTCCTCCGCCGCCAGGCAGAGGAGGTTATTTCCCTCCTCAGTACCCGATGGACAGGCCCGAGCCTCCCTTCAGAGGCCGCATGCCCGGCTACCCGCTTCCGCCGCCAATGCCCGCCCCTCCGAGACGAGGGCCCTACCCCGACCGCGGCTACGGCGAGCGAGACGACTACAGCGTAGTGGATTACTACGAGAAATTCCGAGCGCGTCCCTACAACCCGGTGGGCTACGACGACAGGCGGGCCATCCCTCCTCCGCCGCCTCCTCCTTCGGGTCTGGTCAGAGAGCGTCTCGGAATGGGCCCAGTTGACCCGTACGAGCGTCGCCCGATCCCTCCGCCGCCGCCACCTTCCTCCACCATGGCCAGGGACCGCAGCCCCATCAGGCGAGCCCCGCTGCCACTGCCTCCTCCTCCGTCAGCTGGTAACGGCCATCCCTATGAACGGTCCCATGTCTCCCCCGTCACCAGGCCTCCGATGTACTCAGCCCCGCGGCCCAGAGAAGCCTACACAGAGAGAATGCCGCTGCCGCCTCCGCCTCCACGATACGCCGGCTATTAGGCTTGGGGAAGACTTAATACAAGGTAAGGGCTGTGCTGGTGCGCCAGGCCACCTCAATTCAAACTAAGTAGGCCTGCTTGAGAAATGCTAGGCTAGAAACGTGTGACGGCGATTAGCTGGAGAGCTGGACGTGGTCAGTTAGGTGAAATCCCGCTTAAGCGATCGCCTCCACCTGACGTCTCGCTTCTTGCAGATTTAGTCCTTTCAAAAACACTTGGTAATAATTACACGCTACATTGAATCATAAGGTAAAATGGCTGCTTGAACATCAAACATAAATCTTGCGCGAGTTCTGAGAAAAACACGTTCCTTGACATGTTTGGTGTGCTCTCTTTCCAGGTTTAGAATATGACAAGATCGTCGTTGTCTGCTGATGTGCGTGGCGCTATACACCCTCCCCTCGTCTATGGCGGATTGCGTTGCGTACACCTGAGACTTACTGGAAGATACTCGATTGCGGACAACCCCGTATTTAAAAAAAGAAAAATCATACGATCCCATGTCTACAGTTAGCTTTCTTCTGAGTTGTTCATGCCTCTTTATGTTCCTCTGTTCCTTGCTTTTACTGTTCAAACTCACCAGATGTTCTGCAGAATAGGGTCCTGGCGGAGATGCTTAGACTGATTTGAGTGTGGTGCAGTTGGCCAGGCACCCCAATCTTCTCTCAGACGACATGGCCTAACGATAAGGGAAGCCATTTCAGTGAAAACGCTTGTTGCCTTGGTTGACATTAAACCATGTTAGTTATCAGACGCTTTAATAATATATAAATAAATAATAATAAATAAATAAAAATGGGTTTGAGGGGCTTTACAACAACCTGTGCGATTTGCGACACATTAGCATGACGAGTCGATTTTAAGTGTGGCTTTGTTTGGTTTCTTTATTTTTTAAAACACTTTGTGTTCTCTTTCCTTGCGCAAAAATAGAAATCGACATCACGGCAAATGTATGATTTTATTCACAATTTGATTTTCATCTGAAGGTTTTTTTTTTTAAATAAACAAATCAAACCAAAAACACAGTACTGTGACGTTCTTCCACGCTTCAATCCAGTAACCTGGCGGATGGATATTCGCTCAACACAATAAACTTAGTTGGCCTTGCGTTTAGTTCGTTTGTTGTTCACACACATTTAATCGTGTCCCTCCAGTCATGTTAGGTCTTGCATCCTCTGCCACAAGGATTTCCCGCTAAAAGTTCGCTTTCAAAGTTAAAACTCGAATGTCATCTAATCATCGCTCAGCGGATTCTAACTGTAAGAGAGGGAAAAGCGCTATTGTCCCCTCATTCACAACACTTGAAATTGTTTAGTTGAAGTGAATCTTTTTCAGCTCAAAGTTCATAATGCAGAGTTTCTGTGTGTCTGTGTGTGTCTGTGTTTGGGGTAGTTAAACAGGTTTTTTAATGACAGTTTAGAACTTCATATTAATCACACTGTATTTATTATTGTAATGGTGAAAACTCATGAACTAGAACCCTAAGTTGCATACAGTGTTGGTGTTCTTAGCATTTGTGCTCTTTATAGGTTTATAGGTAATGAAGGAGATGCCAGTTGATGGTAAGTTGTCTCCTGAAGATGTCCGGCGTTGTAGAAACCAAAGGTAGGTCTGTATCACTGCTTATTTCAATATGTTTTGTTTGAAACATGCCAATATTTAAAGTGTAACAATGTAAATAGATTAATTGAATCTAGTTGACCATTTCACAGCGGCATGTTGGCGAGAAACTCAAGTGATTAAGTGTTTCAGGAGTTGAATTTTTGTGAAGTGGAGATGTTCCTGTGAACCCACAGGAACAGCAGCACCATATGGCTGCAGTGACAGTTGTAGTGATAATGCAATGTAATGTGACACTCCTGGAATCTAACCCTTTCCCTCTGTTTGCAGGCCTGCCTCCACTGTCCAGCGAAGGTTGCTGTGAATTCTTAGTATGTGATGTCGGGATTGTGACCACTGGGAGATGAGCAATTTAAAGGTACGCCAGTCTTGTTCAATACATTTGGCAAGTCAACAATTTAAATATGACCTGGATAGTGATGTTTGTCTTGTTTATGATAACAGGAACTTGATGTCCAGCTTTTATATCTACCTGCAGCATCACGCCTGGGTTCACTGCTGATAATAGCCGAGATGATACTGGACTTTGCTCAATAGATGGGTTTCAGTGACATTGTTTGTTGACGCACGAAGGTGGCACAAATTCAGATGAAGGGCAGGAAGTGGAAATGGAGTTTCAGCGCATTTGAAGTGTTCTAGTGGACAGATCCTCAGCAAATAACTTACTTTTCACTTCCTGCTGTCCATCTCCAGCCATGTGAAATCAACCCATTTTAAAAATGTGGATTAGACATTTGGACATCTCTATAACGGCACAAATACCCCAAGGAAATATACCCACATGCAAGGGTTCCCCTAATGTAGGAGTTTTATTCTGGATTTTTAATCTTTTGTATGGCCCAAAATATGAAAGTATGTAACACTTTCCTAACACTAATGCCTTTGGAGTCATGAATCAAGTAAAATTGTAAGTGCTTTTACATTTTGGTTTTAGGTTTCACTTTTGCAGACTTGAGGACAAAGTTTCATTAATTTACAGACCTCAAATATTTTTAATTGTGGAAACCAGAAACATTGTTATGTTACTAACTTTTTTTTTTTTTTTTTAGGTTAGGGCATTTGTTTCCAGATTTTATGTAGTTGTTTTTAGAACCTCTATTGCCACATTTCTTGTTTTTAATTAAGGAAAAAATAACTACTCATGTTTGTGTCAAATGATTAGTGTTACTTTCAAAGAAACTGACATTTCCAGTAAAGTATATTTCATAATAAACATCTGCCAATAAGCTCAGTCTTCCTACTTTATTTCCTTTATTTCGGTTTTATTTGCTGACCCTAGTTCTCGAAGTGCACATGACCATTCATTTGAGAGACACTCCCCAATTGGTGCATCGTTTATGGGAAGTCATTGGTTTTTATATACAACCTTCTCTGTGTTGCTTGCTCAACGTTATTGACCCTGAACACGGGCCAAACTTGTAACACCAGTACTTATCAGTTATTGTCCTGTTTACCACTCCAACAGTAATGTGTTGTTTTTGTTCAGCAATTATCCATATTGTGTTTTTATTTCTCCAACTGTCACTTGGAACTGTTTGCATGTACCATTAAAAAGAGAACACTGCATGCATCCCATTTCCTCATTACCACACGTTTGTGCATTTCGTAAGAGTTTAGTGAAGGTCTGTTTTTAAGACTGTTAGTGTGACAAACAAAATCATACAAATGATTAACAAGCACAACTCCAGTACATTTTGGAACTGTATATTAATGTATAAATGACATGATAAATGAATATGACGCTCTATCGACTGATGTCATGGAAGCGTGACCTGCTAGTTTAATTTAGTAAAGGCCTTGCCGTCACTAAATGTTTGCAAATGCTGCACTTTTGTTTTTAAGATCACAGCACTAAAATATGTACAATAGGTTATATATATAAAAAAAAAACTATTTTCACATTACAGGGTACAAACAAGACAGGAAGCTTAAACTTGAGATTTAACAAATGAAGAGTAATGCAGCAACGGTAACACAATTGAAAACTCATTCATGACCCGAGGGTGTCATCGCACTCCAAGGGGCCACGCGTGTAATAACTCATCAAAATGCACGAGCCCGTGTCCGTGACCGCCGTCCCGGTGGGAGTGCACAAGCATGTCTCTCTGGAGGGGGGCACCGCCAGCACCTCGAACCCCACCTCGAAGCTGGCTTGGGCCTCTCCGGACTCGCGTTCGATCAGTAGCTCGTAGTGGCCGAACCGGACCAAGGCTTTGTCCGGGAGCTCCGTCTTCTCCAGGAAGCCCAGCGCCGAGCTGTTCACGGAGAGTTGACCCCGCCGGCTCAAGTTCTGAATCGTGAACAGCGTGTCGGCGCAGTGCGGAGTGCGGTACGCATGGAGGGCCAGCTGTTTGCGCGAAACTCGCGGGTCGAGTATGGCGAACGTGCAGGAGCTGCCGTCGCGCCCCAGCGTGAGCGGGTCGTCGGCGGAGTGTCTGCTCCTGGTGTCCAGAGGAAGCAGCCCGTAGAGGTTCCTGTGGCTCTGCTGAGGGTGGTAGATCCTCATGTGGAGGCAGGGGAGCAGGTCCTCCTCCGTCTCGATTGTCTGGGAGACGCTCATGGCCACGTGTAAAGCCCGCTCCAAAACCAAGGGTTGTAGTGATGAGTGAGTGAGTGGACCGGACCTGAATGAACGAGAGCGGAGTAGAAAAGTTAGTCGGTGCGCTGACGTTGTTTTTCTGTGAAAACTTTGGGCGTGGTGAGCGCCCTCCAAGCAGCGCATCTGTTCCCAATTTTTTTTTTTTTTTTTTTTTTAACCCCCCCTTAGTCTACCTTTGTGTCAAAGGCTGGAATATAAGAAATCCAAGGCGAATATTGATGCAGTTTTCCCTATGCGCCCGTGCTGGTGCCGATAGTGAAAATAAGATTAAGCTTCCTGTTTCTGGTTTTTAAAGCCGCCATCTCAACCTTTCTCTCAAGTTACATCACCCTCACGAGACTTACGAGAAATAAGGACCCAGACGTGCTGCCTTCAGGGCTCGTTCAGGCAAAATCCAGGTTTGTCAGTTGTGGGGAGCGTTTCGTTCTTTCCGCCCTAAATGTGCCAAGAAGGCACTAAAAATAAATAAATAAATAAATAAATAAATAAATAAATGACATTTATATATATCACCCCCCCCCCTCCCCCAATTGCCCTGTATCTTTTGACTGTATGTTTATGTGGGCATTGAAAGTGACCTAAGTTTCGTACAACCTCAACTGGTAACACAGACCGACCAGGTGCAACGTTGGCTATAAAGTTGAAATATTTCTTCCAATCCTGTTTATCCCTATGTACACGTACTAGTAAAAACGTTTGGCCGAGTACAATGATTATGCGTCCCATTTCAACAGAATCCCGCTGCAGGCTCGGAGGAAGCGGTTTCAGGTACCAAGCAATGCTAGTGTTATGGCGAGGCAGTTTCAGTACGTCAGAAGGAGTCAGTCGACACACTTCTCTTCCTTTTAGGTGATCTGAATCCATGCATAACATTTGTTTTGCAACGGCAGGTAAAGAGATATTTAAAGTTCATGGAAAACTTCGCATAGCATAGCGTAGTTACTTAAGGTTACATATGCTCTCTTATTATAATAAACGTAGATCACATATGAATCTCTCTCTCTCTCTCTCTCTCCCTCTCCCCTCTCTCTCTCTCTCTCTCTCTCTCTCTCTCTCACACACACACACACACACACACACACAGAGTCGTGCGTTTTGGATGTTTGAAGCGCTGAGGTCGAAGCTACTACTACGCTGAGCTCGTGACGTCACGTAACAACACTACCAAACATTCCCAAATGACGCAATAAGTCTGAAAACGTATTCTATGAGTGACTGTGAAAGAACGTCTGTACGACAATGTTTGCAGTGAAGTCACACAAATATGAGGGTGGCAATAAAATGTCAATGTCAATCACTTAATGACGATTTTGAAGCGTTATCATTCAAAATAAGTTCACTTGAACAAGGCGTTGGTCAAACGTTTTATTTCCGGCATAAGTTAGAAAAAACAAAAATCAAAGAAAAACAAACAGTAATCGTTTGTGGCGTGTACGATCACGAAAGTCAACAGCGCTGCATTTTTATTTTATTTTATTTTATTTTATTTTATTTTATTTTATTTTCAAACTTCCGGGACGGCGGTGTGACGGGCGGATTTTGTTAACGAAGAAGAATGGCAAACCGGAAGTTAGCATACAAACGTCTTTCTGAAAACGTTTGAACCGGCCGGGCGGAAATTCTTCTCACGCCGAGGACAAAGGAGGTTGGATAAAATTACTGTTTCTACGCGTTTTTCCCGATGCATATCTCTTTAAAAATTGTTGACATGTCATTAGTAACAGTTAATTTAAAAAAGATTTAGATTATAGTTCAGCTTTTTTCTGAAACCGTGGCGTGGTAGCAAGCTAACGATGGCTAACTATAGCAAATTACATCACACCGAAGCGATAACCTACGCCTCTTTGTTATAGTTGAGATTTAAACAAAAAATGGATGGTAGCCGAATGAAAATATCCATGCAATCATTCAATTGTGTTTAAATGTTCAGAGCTCAAGATTAACGTTTAATGGGGTCGCCTCGAAACGACAGAAATACCGATTAGCCAGCCATTTTACAGTGAATGCTATTGTGCCATTCATTACAAAGACAACAAAGAAAAATCCTATTGGATCTTTTGAATATTAACTCCAAACTAAATCGACAAAAGGCGTATGTATTAGTTACTTTGTTTTTGTTTTTTTGTTTGTTTTTTAAAATTGATATTACGTCTTACTAACATTTGTTTTAATCAACTGTTTTCCAGATAACTGTGAGTCATGGTGAAAATATTTGTTGGAAATCTGCCCCGGGAGGCAACTCAAGAGGAAATCAAAGCTCTGTTTACGCAGCATGGCACGGTTACAGAATGCGCCATCATCAAGAATTATGCATTCGTTCACATGGACGACCGAAAGGATGCCACCAAAGCCATTAAGAGTCTGCACCTCTATAAGCTACACGGCACTCCTATCAACGTCGAGGCCAGTCATGGAAAGAATCAAGGCTCGGTCAAACTGCATGTGGCGAATGTGGAGAAGGGTTCTGATGATGAGCTCCGGGCTCTGTTTGAAGAATATGGCACAGTCACTGAGTGTGCTGTCGTCAAGAATTTTGCCTTTGTGCACATGTCCAATTCCGAGGAGGCCATGGATGCTATTAAAGGACTGGACAACACTGACTTCCAAGGTAAATTATTACATGATGCTATGATGTGTAGCGGGGGTGGGCAAACTTTTTGACTGGTGGGCCACAATGGGTTCTAAAATTTGACAGAGGGGCCGGAGCTGTTGGATGGAGCGTTTTGGTGACCCATCTCATAGGAGAAAAAAATTTATCATGCGATATGTAGAAACTGTCTATTGAAAATGAACAAAAGCAGTTACATTAAAATGTGTCTTTGAAACCCAACAACATTTAGCTTTTTAACTTTTATTACTTACGTACTGTTAATATAATTTCTTCAAGTTTGGTGGGACGGATTAAAAAGCTTAAAGGGCCGCATATGGCCCTGGGGCCATAGTTTGCCCACGATTGATGTGTACAATTTATCGTTGTTTTGTCACATTGTCATAATTGCAGCGTTGTGTTCCTTTAGGAAAACGCATCCATGTCCAGATTTCCAAGAGCCGGCCCAGACACAATGGAGAAGAGGAATACCCGCCTCCTCCCCCAGACCACGGTGGCTACTGGCCCCCCCGCTACCCAGGAGACGGGCCCGACGCCCCCCCACCTGGTTTCATGAGGGGCCGCGTTGGGCCGATGCCCCCGGGTTACCCCGCCCCACCCTTGCCACCGCCCCCTCCTAGAAGGCCCGTGTACCCCGACCGTCCCTACGACGGCGAGAGGGATCGGTACGGCGTGGTCGATTATTACGAGAAGTATAGGGTGCGCCCGTATGGGATGCCCGCCGCTGGCGCCCCGCATCCCCCACCCCCGCCGGCGGCCGCCGCTCGAGACCGTCTCATGACCCCGACGCTCGACCCTTACGATCGGCGACCCCTCCCCCCACCTCCCCCGCCTCCGTCCTCTTATTACCCTCGAGATCGCAGCCCCCTGCGGAGGGCACAGAATGCGCCGATGCCGCCCGCCAATAATGGCTACTCCTACGATCGCTCTCGACTCTCGCCGTCGTCCCGGGTGCCTGCTTACGGAGTTCCGGGGACGCCCTACACGGAACGGATGCCCCCGCCGCCGCCCGCCGCCCGCTACGCTTATTGAGCAAGGCTCCGTGAAGGTGAGGATAGGTCTGGAGGCAAAGGGCTGTTCAAATGTTGCCAGGAAAACTGCCACCCGTCGCTGCAAAAGGCAGAGGCAGCTCGCTTGAAGATCGGCTCGTGTGAAACAAGTGTAAATGCGTTGGTTATGTGGGGATGGGCAGCTAACTGTGGGAGACCAGTGCGCTCTTTACCAACCTTTTCAGACGCTTCATTTGTGTCATTTGCTTTTTTTTTTTTCCAGGATCGTCGTTCGACTGCGTCGCCACTCGTCGCCCCCTCCCCCTGATGTACGCGACGCTTTTGTCCCTTCGTCTGGCGGAGCGCGTTGCGTTCTCCCTGCGACGTTCACAGGAGGGCGTCAATCGCGGACGTCCACGTTTTTTTTCCTTTTAATTTTGGGACAGTTTTATACAGTCATTTCCCCCCACCCCAAGCTGTCTTAGTTTTCCTATTGTGCTGTAGTATTTGTTTTTAATTTAACGTATTGGCGTTTTCCTTTTATAAAATGTGCATTTACGTTGGGCTAATTAGTGTATTGTGTGTGTGTGGGCGTAGAAAACTGAATACGTACGGCAAATTTTTTTAGGCGATAGATGTGACCGTAGTTTAACCTAATCAAAACCTGTCTAGTATTAAATCTAACCTGCACATTGGTTCCTTCACTTATCCTCCTGTGGCGTTGCTGTAAAAAAAAAATAAAGACGTAGTAAAATTCAGAAAGGAACTGTTAACAGGACAGTTACCTCAAAAGCGTTCCCTTGTGTCTTTCTACTGTTAAACCTGTTTTTAATCATAAAATATGTACAGAAGTGTTGTTAACATGCCAAATGTCGTTCACATACGTCTCCTAAAGTACGTTCTCACTGTCACCCTGTACATTAATTTGTGTTGATTACTTCGATCAAAAGCAAAATTACTCCCGCTCAAAAAACCACGTACTGCCCTCGCCGAACTTCGTCATATAAAAAGCTCTGATCAGTCATCACCCTTTGCTATTCCCTGGTGTCCTTGCTGAAACCAGTTCATATTTGAGCCCCTGTTCCCTTGAGATTTGTCAGCTAAGGCTAAGTTACCTTGAGGCTGGGGGAGATGATGTCACAGGTGACGGGAGACCTTCGAATTCAGGTAAGTCAAGAGTTACAGGGAACACTGAAATTGATAATCATTTACACTTCCACATGTCAAATACAAATATCCAAGTCCCATAGTGTTGATTAGAATATATTCCTGATGTTCAATAGTCTGATAAAAATTTCAGCAGTTTTCACCCCATGAGTCTTACTTTATGGGAACTGAGCTTGAGCAAAGAATGAACATCACAGGATGATAGCACTTGCTGAACTTGAAATTGAATTTGATGTATGCATCAGTTTTTCAAACATGTTTATTCACTTCTTCAACACAGAAAATTATTTGACACTACATTTTATGTTATAAAAACAGATTTTTCATAGAATTCTGATGGATGTGAAAGAGCATTACCATTTTGTGACTTTACATAAATAAAAGTTTGAATTACACAAATGCTTTCTGATTTGCTTCAAGTTATTTACCAACAATGAGTTTTATGGTCATTGAGAGGGACATTAATCAGGTTGTTCTGTTCACAACTTGAGTATATCGAGACCATTATTATTAGGGACTGAGCCCGCGGAAGACCAGTTGGAATCGAACTGGTCTTTCGCAAGGGCGAAAGACCGAATTGTATTTGCTATGTTTATTATTATTATTATTATTAGTCAGTTCAAACATACTTCCTGATGTGGCTCTTTTATATCACCAAATGCAGTTCCAGTTTTACCTGATAATGGGGTGCTGGTGTAACATATAAGGCTCAACCAGGGGTAACACCCTGGCTGGCATTTTGGATATTATCGGAGGTGTGAGCAAATGACAGGAGATATGTGGGTACATGTATCCAGGCTGGCATTGTTATCCATTGTCTGGTGGCTCTTATGTGTCGTGGCACATAAAAGAGAGTGGTTTCAGACTGAAGATACTCCCAAAGATGGCTTTTCGGGGAGGAAATCGGGTGAAAACACAAAACCACTGATGGCACCAAAGTGAAAGAAAAAAGAAGCTAGTCTGTTGCCTGTGTCATAAACCAGAGAGAAAACAAGGGCCAATGAAGTTGATGCAGCTTATCATTCATCATAATAAACACTGAACATAGGATTAATTGGCTCCTACATCTATCATTTGAATTGCATTTTTGGTAAGACAGAGTGTTTAACAGTAGATAATATCTCCACACTTAATGTCAAAAGCCTTGTTGTTAAGGTGACTAGTTTCCAATTCAAATGTGAACGGGCACAGATCACAGTATTATTGAGACGGAATTTGGAGATGAAACAAGGTAATTATTGTGAAGGTAGGTTCAGAGGCATTTTTACAATTCTGTAGCAGCTCAAACATTCTAGATGTATCGTACAACCCTAATCAATGCATAGTACGCCACCTCTGTCATTTGTGTGAACAATATTCTGTGTGAAAATTGCTGTCCTAATTCTAGACTATAGTTGGGCAATGCTTTTTGAGTGTGCAGCACATTGATAGTTTTATGCAAAATAATGGCTTCCCTACTGTCACATGTGTTGTACATCTGACTGACACTGTTTCTGAACTAAGCCGGCCACTCTAAATTTCTTCATCCTGGTGTCATCTGCTCGCAATGCATTCTTCTTACCTGTTCCTGATGACTTAGTCTTGTAGAGCGTGGTTGTGCTATGTCTGTGGCTTTGTGGAGCCCAGTCTGGGTCAGTCTCTGTGACCCACCATGAGAAGTTAAGAAAATGTCAATAATAATTTGTTTGTTCAAATAAAATAACTTGAAAGGTTTCAAAGTTGAAGGTTTAAAACCTTTTGCCATTCCTTAGGTAGTTCAACATCTGTTTTTTTTTTTTTTTTTTTGATTGCAGCACAGTAATGCCGACATTGCGACAGTTAGCAGACTTTCAGATTTCAATTAATCTGTTGCTTCTACAAGTAGCATGCAGTTATCAATTTAGCAAGCAGTATTAAGGGTTTCTCCTGTGTTCCATCTGGGATTGTAGCAAAGACAGTGTATGGCGCAGACACTGGTACCTACCACGAGAGGTGCTGAAGATCTATCTATCTATATATCTATATATCTATCTATCAATCCATCTATCTCTACACACACACACACACACATTGTGTACACATACATATGTATATATATATATATACACACACACATACACACACACACATTGGAAATGGTAAGTGGACTGCACTTAAATCGCGCTTTCCAGTACCTTCACAGTACCCCATAGCACTTTACAATGGCTTCTGATTCACTCATGCGCACACGCATTCATACACCAATGGGTGGCTGCTGCCATGCAAGGCGATGCTTAGCCCCATTGGGAGCAATTAGGGTTCAGTGTTTTGCGCAAGGACACTATATATATATATATATTTGGCAGCTACCGATTTGCAAGTTGTCCCACTTACGAGGATAACAGAGGCCTGTAATGTTCATCATAGGTACACTTCATCAGACAGAATGTAAAAAAAAATAAAGTCAAGAAATCACACTGTATGATTTTCAAATAATTTATTTATATTATGGTGCAGAAAATAAGTATTGAACACCGACAAACTAGCAAGAATTCTGACCCTCACAGACCTGCTACTTCTTCATTAGGAAGCTCTTCTACGCTCCACTTGTTACCTGTATTCATGGCACCTGTTTGATCTCGTTACCTGTATAAAAGAGACCTGTCCACACCCCTAAACAGTCAGACTGCAACCTCTCCACCATGGCAAAGACCAAAGAGCTGTCTTAAGGACACCAGGGAAAAGATTGTACACCTGCACCAGACACGGATGAGCCAATCTACAACAGGCAAGCATCTTGGTGAGAAGAGACGAACTGTTGGAGCAATTATTAGAAAATGGAATAAATACAAGATCAATGACAATCTCCCTTGACCTGGGGCTCCATGCAGGATCTCACCTCGTGGGTTACAAAAGATCTTGAGAGCGGTGAGGAAGCTACATTCTGTTTCTCACAGTTGAAGTGTACCTATGATGGACATTGCAGACCTCTCATATTTTTAAGTGGGACAATTTGCAGAATCGGTGGCTGCCAAATACTTTTTTTTTTTTACCCCACTGTATATATGCATATGTGTCTTATAATTATATTATATTATAATATTATATATATTATATATTATATTTTAAGTCACATAACCACACAGGTTTTTGTACTTTCCACTCAACCCCATACTCATTATTTTTTTGACAGTTCTTAAATGGATTTAAGAAGAATTAACAATTTCTTTATTTCGCATCATTGCAGCTGAATGAGTCATCGCTGCACATGTATAAAACAGTGACATGAAGGACAATTAACTGTGATGGACCCGAGAGAAAATAGAAGGGGACTGGTTTTAATTTGGAAAAAATAGAAAGGTTGAAGTGTGCTCTGGGGTCACAGTGAAACAGCCGATGTGGAAAGAAAACTTGTGAATTTTGGCGATCTCCAACACCCGATTATAAAAGCCCCATAACTTGCACAACTTAGTCTGTTTTACAGGTCAGCTGAAGTGTTCAGGGCCATGAAAAGCCCACGAGAACGATGGCTGCTAATATCTATCTACCACAAGAGGGCAGTGAAGCCCTTTCTTGCTTATTACAAGGGACTAAAACTTTCAGTCAGAAATGAAAGTGAAAGTGATGCTGGTAGCTTGAGGTGGACGACTACATGTCAAGCACAAACAACATGAACAATATCAGGGTTTCATTCATAGTGTCATGCCACATTTTTTACATTTGACATGCAAATTCTTCTTGGAGTGTACTTTATTTTGAGAGTGAAACTGCGTTACTATTTCAAGAAAATTAACAATATTAACAAGAGGGTTGAGTCCTGCAGTTTGCTGTGACAGGCAGCCATAGCATGACTCGAACTGTGGTAACCAAAACCTTTTCTCCTGCACAGAATTACAAAGCTTTAGTGAACAGTGCCCTGCGATGTAAAATGTAAGGCTGTAATTACATTTTTTTTTTAATTTATTTATTTATTTATTTAATCATTTGTCCGGATCTAAAGTGGCCCAGTCTGATGCATGACTCTGATGGGCTGAAAATGAGTGCTACGCCAGGTCTGTATAGTGTTTAGTGAAAAGGGAAATGTTGTTGAAAACTGCTACTTCTTGCAGTTTTAGGGCTGAAATAGAGTCCACATGTGCATGAATCTTAAAATTAATTGTTCTAATGAAATCCTTGGGTCAGACTCATCTGAAAAAATATGTCTCTGTATGATGTGAAGTGAAAAAGCGATGCCATGTTCAGGTTTCAGTGGGAGATAGGTTTAAGAAAAGGTGAAAAACAAATCCCAGGGGGACAATGACTGACCTGAGCAACAAGAAGAAATCCTAACTAGACACTGTTAGGGTCAGTCGTGTGCTTGGGTCTCCCCAGCTAGACTGTATTTGACAGGTGGAATAAAGGAAGTAATTTAAAACCAATAATGAAACATTACATTTATTGCTGGAAAATGATGGTGATGATATGCCGACATGTGAATTTGTTAAATCAACTTGCAGGACCGAAGTGAAGGACTGAAAAAGCAAACAAAGACAAAAAAATAATAATAATTTAAAAAATCCTTTTATGGTACTTAACTATATTATTCCTGTGGTTGCAGTTTCTGGAATTCTCGTGAGGTTCAATTTTTTCCCCACATTTCTTTCCTTCCCTGAACATCAGCAAAGAGAAAAAGGTGTCCAAAGTTGAGCTCATTAGTGTAAAGATGAAACCCTTGCAGTCTCTTTAGAACACTCACTCTCTATCTTAACCACAGAAAGACATTGCACTGGCTCAAAGTACTATGCATACCAATAACTTCACCTAAAAAACAAACAAACATATTGATTGTTCCCTTGTAGTAAGCAGCAGAGCAGGTCCAACGCAACTCCTGAAAAACATGGGCGGAATCGAATATGTACAGCAAATTAACAAAGTTACTGTCCTTTTGGTGAACTTACGATATTGCTGATCACACTGTGTGATGCCATAGACACGGAATGTGCTGTGTGAAGTGGATTTTTTTTTTTTTTTGCTAGATGGCCCTGGCGCTTACTTATCTCAGGCTGACAGGAGAGCAGTGGGATTATTAAACAAAAGGCAAACCTGGGAAAGCTTGTGTGTCGAGCCACGCGTCAACTGTGTCACATGTGGTTTTGCTGCATGTTGCAAGTTAATGGCCAGTGTTTTGTGGCTTTATTTTGTTAGTTAGTCACTCTGTTCTCGCCACAATGGAAATAAGACGAGTCACACATGCTCGTTTATGTTGCTTGAAGGCCTGAACATCATGAAAAAAACAAGTACGTGTGTGTGCAGTACGTGTGCAAAACATAGATGAGAATGTTGGCTACTATGGACTCTCATGAATAGACTTTCATACACTACATTACTAGAAGTCAATGGGTCTATTGACTTCCCATAGTGTAGAAATCCTCCCATCAGTGCCGATAATGAGTACTTAAATATTGATTTACAAAGTCATTGGTCTCTTATTATTATTTCTGACTTGTCAATGTTTTACATCAAACATCATTCTGCATGCAAACTAATGAAGCCGATATACTAAGGCTTGTGCGATGAGAGTTGCGTCTGCCAAACAGGTGAAACTATTGCACGCTATAATAACAAGAGAGAAAAGTGTTATGGGAGAAAATGACTGATGAGTAAATGTGCTACTTTAAACATTATTTATTTAGACAAACAGTACACTTTGGTGAAAAAGATTATAATCATACTGAACACAAAATTCTGTCCTTTTTGGTACACTTCCACAAGTGAAAAGGTTTCGCAAACAGCTTAAAATGAAATAGAAGAACATAATCAAAACATGCGTTACATATTCTGCAGAGAGGACTCAGGATACCCCCACATTAAGATAGATTCGAGTAAAGCAAATACTGCAACTTTTTTTCTCCTTTAATGCTTCACACTTGAGTAAATGCATTCACTCAGGGTTTTATCCCACTGGCTTCTTGACCTGTTTTTACGACGCACCAACAAAGCAGCATATTGAAAGGTGTTTGGATCTTGATTTTCCTTTAAAGAAAAGAAAAGAACAATATAAACAACAATGAAAGTCATAGCAGCTAAGCATTTTGATTAGCACCTTGTGAATAACTTGTATACTTCCTGCAATATTTAGTACATTCATGTAAGGAAATATCACACATTAATTTGCACTTTTCAAATTAGCCACTTCTGCAACCAAACTGAAAAGTGTCGCTCAATCATACTCACTGCTTCTGGTGTTATGTGAGAAGGTGAGACAATGTTGGTCTCTGCTTCAAAGAATAGACAAAGACGATCATTTCACTGTCATATAGAAATGAAAAACATTAATAATAGTTAAAATGCATTACCTTTACAACTGCATTTCTTTCTTCTCCAGAGCTTTGCGACGATGAGAGCCAGTAAAACAACAACCATGATGACGATTATTAATAGTGCAATTAGAAAAGGAACAAGGGAGTCGGACAAGTTCGCCTCATCTGCAAAAACAAGAATTGTGTTTTAGAAAAATACTACAAGTTTTTAAAATGCCAATGTCCTAATTAACAAAAATAAATGTCTTTATTTGATTTTTTTTTCTAATCTAACAAAAGTATATTTCTTATTGTGAGACAGCTATGGTTGTTCAGAAATATGAAATTAATGTATATGACAAACAGAAAACAAAAAAAACGTAAATGTGTTTTTAAAATACATTTATTGCATGAATAGTATTTTTTTCCCCGATGTCACTTACACTCATATAATATGGAGGATATTGTTGGAGGCTAAACATTTAAGTACTCACATTCATTGTTCAGTTTGCTCCCAATCCTAAATACTGCCTGGCCACATGCGGCAACAGCACAGTTGGTTTCAGCTTGAGAAAAGTTATGGCTCTTTGTGCTGTATGCACACATGTGTGGTTGTGTGTTTACCGTGTCTCTTTTCCTGTCACACGGCTCATTGCTTCCTCTCTGGGTGTAAATGAGCCCTGGATGGCTTTCTCCAGAGCCTCTGAACCAGTGAACACTGTGTTGACCGACGCAGCTCCCAGTCTGGACTGTACAGCTCATAGTCAAAGAGTCTTCTGACTGAATGCTATCAGATGATGGCTGATAAACCAAAGCTGTGTTGTTTGTTCCTGAACCCCTCACACTGACAAAGGCGCCGTTTCCAAATGTAAATGTGTTAACATATTTAGAGGCACAGTAGTACATTGCAGAATCTGACGCATGCAAATTCTTGATTGTCAGGTGATGTTTCTTGTCTTCAGTTTCCACTTTGAAGCGTCCTTCCATGTCAAAATACGTTTGGAAAATGGCACCTTTGTTTTTTTCATAAAATGTGGAGATGAGCCTTGGTTCCAGTCCCAGCGATTGTTTGAACCACATGAAAAACTGAGCTTGAACGCTGTCTTCACGGAAACATTGTAATGTCGCTGTGCCCCCGACATTGGCGGTTATAAATCTAGTCTCTTGAGAGAAGGACTTTTTAAGGCTGGATGTCATTGCTGCATATGAAAAAAAAATATGGAAATAAATATTTTATGAAACAATAACTACAAACCAACAGAGTGGTTTCGGGAAATTAAAACAAACAAACAAACAAACAATAAAGACAAACTTACCAAATTTCCACATGCAAAGACTAAGTAGGTATAGGGCAGTCTTCTGAGATGTCATTGCGATCACAATGTTGTGGTGACTGGAGCACCATAAGTTCTCCACCACTCTTACACGGAGGGCTGCACTTGATTGGCTGACGAAAGTGACACCCTATGCACATTTTTAAAGAGTGAGTGACTGTTGGGTGGTTCACAAATGGTAGAATATTTCCAGACAACAAAGTAGTTATATTTCTGCATATACTTATGTACCATATATCTATGTTGTGGTTTATATCTTCAGCGCTTGAGTCATATTCTTCAAGATGGAGGTTTTATTTATAGTATTGTCACCTCTGTCCTCAAATCAATGAAATGGTCACTTGCTCTAGGAGATCACTCACAATTCACTTTAACATCCTGCATGGTGCCAGTCTCCCCTTGGCAGCATCATCAGAGTGGGTGTATTCCCTTTAGTGATCAGTGCCTGTTGTTTTAAGGTTAGTCAGAAGAGACAAACTTAGCAGTAAGTCAACTTCTTCACAACTAAGGTATTATTTAGATTTCGGGAGTAGCTGCACTGAACTTGCACATTTGAAATCACTCTACCCATCATTACATTGTATTTGCCTTGAAAACAACAATGTTGTACAATGTCACATTATTATTTCATAACGAGGTAAATGTTTGGAGTTCTTGCATTGTGTATGTGATGAGTTTTGAAGGGGGAGACCTGTTCACCTCCATTTGATCCACTGAGAAGCTCATGTCTCTACCCACAAGACCTCAAAACAACAGCCACTTATAATTGAAAGGAATATACCTAGTCATATAGAGATTATATCAATAGGTGGATTAGCCAAAATGGTGAACTATCCCTTTAAGTATGAAACGGTGGGAGGCACTACAGCAAGAAACAGCCACTTCAAACTCCTCTACTCCACTAGCACAGATGCTGTTGCAACAGCATCTCTGTTGCAATGGCAGTTTAACAAAACTAAAACACTGTAGTATGTTCATATGAAAAGATTAACGTGAGAAAAAAGACAGAAATATTTTCTGAGACACAGAATAATGATCACTTTTGAATAATGATGTCATGGTTTTGGCAAGAGTTCTGTTAAACAGCAAGGTGAATAGTGAGTAGACTAAGTGTAGTGATACATTGCTAATGCCAGCCCTTATGTCAGCATAAAACCTAAATAAATCATTTTGGTCTTTGTGATGTAACAAACAGAAGGTCTGTCAAATCACCTACCAAGTTATGTCTCTCCCTGATAAATATTTTCTCTGCGGTCTTTCATTCCTCTGGCAGAACAGGTTGATACCTCTGACTGTGGGACAAGTTTTTTTTTTCTGCCTCAGTATGAAGTAGAAGTTCAAAGTTCAAGGTTAAAGTTTGGAAAACTGTGTATAATGATGCCTGAAATAATTCTTTGGAGAAGGTTAACCGGGTTCTACTCGCAGTTTTTATTTGAAAAGTTGTTGTAGACCTTGATGGTGGACATACTAAGAATGACTGGTGGAGTGAGAGAGTGCTGTTTTGATTTCCTGTTCAAAACCACAAAAACGTTCAACTCTTGACTTTCAGCATGTGAGAAACAATGACAAACAACAGGAAAAGAACCTTTCATTATGCTACACTTAGCAATAGAGTACCAAATGGTGCAGAAGTCACAACTATATTGTCCATGTGCCATGATTTGTATGGTGACACCAAAAAATGTAGATACTGGGTTTGGATCACATCAGATCAGCGATGACAAAACATTGTCAAAAAGGCAAATATAACAGTGGTTTACAGGATGTCCTTATTTATTAATTTACTCATTCTTTAAAGGACGTTCTTAACAATGACTAATAATCTCTTCTTTATTGAAAAAAAAATAAATCCAAAACCATTTATTCTATAACTTCAGTATGGAGCAAGAATTTAAAACCAGTGGGATATTCCAGGTAGGAAGATAAATAAACTCAGAGTCAAATCCATAACTGTCAGTTAACAAACTCTGACTTCAACTGGCTCGAAAGGAGCCAGTTTAGGTGGCTCGGGCATCTGTTTCGGATGCCTCCTGGATGCCTCCCTGGGAGGTGTTCTGGGCATGTCCCACCAGGAGGACACGCCAAGGAAGACCCGGGACATGCTGGAGGGACTATGTCACTTGGCTGACCTGGGAACACCTTGAGGTCCGGCTGGATGAGCTGGAGGAGGTGACTGGGTCCAGGGAAGTCTGGACATCCCTGCTGAGACTGCTGCCCCTGCGACCCGACTACGGATAAGCCGCAGAAGATGGATGGATGGATGGAACTAAGTCTGAGCATGGACAACTCTGAGTATCTGGTTCCTTCACAGCTGGTTCAAACTATTTTCAATCAATTCTGTGTGTGTATACACCTCAAAATAAGCGCTTGCTCCATGACAATACAGAAGATACACAGCCCACATTAATGGAGCCCCGATACTACGAGTCACCATGGCAACAATCAACAAGAGGAAGTCAATGTTCTTCGGCCACCTGGATCAAGTCATTTTCATATGCGCATATGGTGAACTTGAACAAATTGTTTGATGAAAAAAACGCTGCTGTAATAACTAGGCATGCCACGATTTTTGAAAAAATCGATATGAATCGATTTTTTTTTATTACGATTCGAATCGATTTAATTGAGCCATGAATCGCGATGTGGCCTCCAGGCCAGCAGAGGGCGCACTCGAGTTAAACTCTGCATCAGTGTATGCGGCGCCATGTGTGCGCAGCGTGCCTATGCAGATTACAAACACGGTGCAGCAACCAGTGAGCAGAAAGCGAGCGAGAGAAAAGAAAAGCGTGAGTCATGGCGGCGGTCGAACTCGAAAGCGAGGTTGAGATTGCGGAGGCAGCGAGCAATTTCAAGTCCGAGGTGTGGAAACATTTTGGCTTCCCAAAGACAGTAAATGAAAAAGGAGAAAAGATAATAGACAAGACAAACACAATATGCAAACTATGCAAGAAGTTGATTCCCTACAAGAAAAATACAACCAACATGTCGCAGCATGTCGACCGGCATCATAAAGAAAAGGTCCAGTCAACAACAACACCTCCAGGTACAGCACAGCATAAACGTTTAGTCAAAGGGCAGTCCACCCTTCCATACGGACGTCCCTCGCCCGCAGGCGCAAGGGCCAAAGAGATTACCAGGTCCATTGCTGTGTTCATTGCCAAAGATATGAGATATGCCTACTATTTAGGTATGTTTGGCCTAATGAGTATGCAGATGAGAGTGTTTCTGTCATAACGCACAAAATATTGATCGTCGAGAGTGCAAATTTAGATTTAGATTTAAATTTAGATTCACCAACATGTCATTAATTTTTGCATAATTTTGGTGTTATTATTTTACACCTTTGAAAGTCTGGTACTAACTCGATAATTGTTTGTCCTTTTTTTGTCACAAATGTTTTTCCCCCTTTTAACAAAAAAATACACACACATTGAATGACAACAACAACAACAACAACAGTAATCAACAAAAACAGTGACTAGAGAATGGCACGGACCCACTCGGTTTTCTTTAGCTTGGTCCATTCAATAAAATGTTGATCTGCAATTTGACTCGCTTCTTGTTCAGCGTGGCAGTCAACGCTAGCCGGCAGCAGAAAACATAGCTGGGTAGCCAGTATTGTTGTGCCTAGAGTAAGAGTAGTCTCCTGCTATTTTTCTCTGTAACTCCCCTTCAAGGTTGCATTAAGCCTTCAAGAAGATTTTTTTTTTTTTTTTTAAATAAAAATAGTGTTTTATTTAAGACTGTTATTTTTTGGTCCTGAACATTTCTAAACCTTCTGAGAGTTCCCCACTGATGCTAGGCACTGCCTAATCTAACTTCAAAATGTGTCTTTTTTTTTTCTAAAGAGGTTACATGGAATGTAATACCCTACATAATTACAGATGCCATTTAGCAGGCAACACGCTGCTTGACAGGTTTTCCGTTTACCTCAAGGTAGTGACATTTTGGTATATCTTCAGTCCTGTATCAAAAATTCTTTGCATACAGGTTGAGCCTCACCCAACTATCTTCATTCTGGGAATTTCAGATGATGTTGAACAACTAAACAACTCCCAGAAACGTGGCCTCTCCTACAGTCTCATCAATACAAAGAAATTACTTCTCATGCACTGGAAAAGGAAAATAAGTCTTCACCACAAAAATGTGGCTTAGTGACCTTATGCTAGCACACTCCACTTAACATAAGATATACTTGTTTTCGGTAAACTCACATTCCTTGAAAAATCATTTTTTTTTCCCTACCTTTAATTCATTATGTCTCACCTGTTAACAGAAATTATTATTTTTTGCACGTCAACGTAGTGGATGGTGCATGTCATTGGGGCAAAAAACCTTTTCTGGATAAGCCGCTTAAAGCAGCTCTAGGTAACTTTTCGACCATAAAATTATGATTCCAAACTCAGCAAAGCGGTAGATAAACGATTATTAGGATCAATGGTGCCGCCTCGGCAGCGAGGGGGGGGGGGGGTTGTGCCGGCTGTAACTGCACTGCGTAACTTTCAAGCACGACCCGACACGCCGGACGAACCACTTTACGGCAACGTCACACGTTTATTTAGAGGCAGTCTTACAAACTACTATTACAAATACATAAGATTGTAAAATGACGGAATGGAACACAATAAGTAACCTCGATGAAAGACGAAGTAATAAAAGTGTTGAACGTTTGCTACGACGTTATTGTCTTAGCAAACTCGTAGCAAGCTCAAGTTACCTAGAGCTGCTTTAAGTGAGCTGTACGGGCACAATCCCGTTTCAAAAAACGCTGCTATTTGCTGCCACGGTCCATTCTTTGTGGATCTGGTCCTAAGAGTTAAGGCAAGGTCATTTGAAAGCATCTGTCCTTGTCCTGGAAATGCACACAAAAAAATAAGCACTCAAAGTGTATTTATAGAAAATGTAATGTAGACAAATTTGTTTTCTTTTTTCCTGGAAGTGTGTATACATATGTAGTGCGTGAAGCATCTTGTGCCGTACCAAAACATGATGAACATGCGGTTAATCATGCAGTCTGTGCGAATGGGTTACTTCTAGGCAGAGGAAGCAGGACTCTTAAAGGAAGAAGCTTCTCCGGAGCTCTGTACAATGACAGCCTCATAGTAGCTGATTAGCTGTGTTTTAGGCCTGCACATATAAATTATCTTAGAAAGTTTTTTTTTCTTTTGTAAAAATCAAAATATTTATGAAAGACCTCACATCACTTTATATTCCATTGAGTAATTAAATAGTATCTGTTTTGGTCTCTTATTAGACATTTTGTTGTTTCATCCTCTGAGTTTTTCTTGAAGACTGGAACAGAAGTGAGAAAAATACAAGGCGAAGAACCACATGGAATTTTATTTCAATTTGTAAATGACTTTTACAACCACTGATATATATATAAATATATATAGATATACATATATACATATATATATATATATATTTGTTTTGCGTGTGACATTAATACAGCGTCAGTTGGAACAGCAATTAGGTTTCTCTGTCAGTTTATAAAGAACACAAGTTTCCACTCCAGGCTCAGGCTTCCTGTTTCTTATTGTCTGTGGAAGGTACTTGAAGGCGCCATGGTCTGGGTTTTCACAGCCCGCATTCTGTAAATCAAACTTTTTAGTGTTATTCATAGTGTCAAACTTTGACTCCTTCAAGTTTTAATTATAAGTTGGTCCATGAATTTTTTTTACCCCCCTAAAAAAATCCACCGCCATTCTATAAATTGATTTGAGGAACATGTTAGATTATGATGTAAATGTAAATGATGTATTGTGTTAGTAACTTGCGGTATCGGCACTCCATTAATGTGTGTTTTGTGTGGTCACACGCGCTTAACTTAAGGTGAAAATACTGATACTTTTCCAGTTCGGCCGATCCGTTGTCTGCCATCTATGTAACAACTCCATTTGTATACAGTATTAAGGACTGTATTTTGCTGAATTAAGGATGATCAGTGTTACCCCACTCCTCCCTAAAAAGAGGTCATATGGTCTAAAGACTGCATGTGTTGGGTTGTGGAGCTTTTCTTCAATTTACAATAATTGGATGCAACAGATTAAACTTGAATTTACAGTTTACCTTGTTTCTTTCTGGCTGTGTGATTTCCTTCACATCTACATGGCAAAAGAAAATGACAAAGACTTAATAGTTTGTTATGTTGATATGAGTCAAAGCTTGTTTTTTTTTTTGTTTTTTTATCCATTACCTCTCTGAAGTCTTTTGACTTTAAAAGCAAGAGCAACATTGACTATTAGAAGAATAAGAGTCAGACCGCCCAGGATCATCATTGGTAGTTTTGCCATTCCAGTAGGTTCATCTACAACAAAGAATCATAGAACTTTAAAAATTATTATTATTATTATTATTTCTTAATTTTTAAGTGTAATCTTATAGGTATGGTTTAGGTTAACTGGGCAATGACAAAGTCTTTCAGTCTTACTTTGGTGGTTTGAAGAAGAAGAAGAAGAAGAAGAAGAAGAAGAAGAAGAAGAAGAAGAAGAGTTGTCATGACTGGGATCATCTGGGGGATGAAGAATACAATAAAATACTTGATCAGACAAGCTGTGCTTTTTTAGAGGTGAGGCGGAAAAAAAAAATCTTACCGTGAACATTCAAAAGTGTTACACTGGAAATGACTGTGAATTTCTCGATGTAAAGCCCACAGAAATAAAGTCCAGAATCAGAAGAATCCACTGGGTTGATTCTGAGAAAAACATGGGAGATGTTGGAGGTCATTTTAAATTTTCCATTCGTAAATCCAGGACAAAGTGAATCTTCAAGTTGTGGATAGAACATGGAGGAGACACAGCTGGGCTTGGTTCTGTTGATAACCCTGAACCACTGTGTGTGAGTTGCACTCTTGGAAACATTGGAACACTGCAGTGTGACATTTGCACCGAGCTGAACCTCCACAGTCTGAGACTCTGAACCTGAGACGAAGATCCAACCTGAAACAAAGCATCAGAGAGTTATCACCACCAGTACAACTCTGAAGTACAGCAGTTAATTAGATTCCGGCTTTTGAAAGTACTTACTGATGCAGCAGAAAATTAAAGCGGTTATCAAGCTGACATTTACCATCATGCATGCAACTCTGCCACTGCTAGAGACTGTATTGCTGTGCTGCAAAAATAAAAGGAGGAGTGTGGAGGGGTGGGCTGTTTTTTGGTCTTGCCAATGACATTGTTGTTCCACCGGCCAATACCAAAGGCAATGTAAATGACAAATGACTGAATGAGACTGAAAACCTCAAGGTAATGTAGTATCTTAAATCTTCCATGCTATATGTTCAGAGCCTTTGAGGAAACAGAAAGATTATGCAGTAATTTAATAATTTAAATTGAGCAGTCTGTGCTGAAGAGGCTACTCTCCTCAGGTGTTGCATATGGGTCAATATAGTTGAGTTACTCTCCTATTGTTAATTAGGCATGTCAATGTTTAGGAAATTTCATATGATATATATGGAATATATGGTTATTTTCTGTAAATAGCCACATTCACACTGTGACAGTGGTGTGTGGTGTGATGTGTGGTGTGGTCTAACTTTGGAGTTCACATCTGGTCACAAGACCTCCCTCTGGCAGACCTGGGTACCCGATTGATGGATCGATCTTTTAAAATAAACTTACTTCTGTATAATCAAGTCGGTGTCAACAAAGATTCCTTCACTATCATCTACACAACACTGCTGCTGCCTGACAATCCACCATAGTAACACATTGCATTTGTTTCAGATTGAAGAAAAGCCAAAGACCAAACACCAAACTACGGCTGAGTTAGTGCTGCAGGTAGTGCTCCACTTTGATAGGCTTCTATACTCATGTGTTGACAAGGTCTTTCAGATTGCATAAAGACAGATTCTAAGTGGAATATAAGCAACAAACTCAGAATAATATACACATATATGCCATGACACTTGGGAGAAAAAAAAAGTTTGACCTGTGTGTCGATACTGCAAATATTTATTTTGTGTTGCTGTGGCTCAGCTGAAACTGAGCAATACACTACTGCAAGTTTCTTAAATGGCAGCATAGCATATGGGATGAACAAGGTATGAAATTCTCAGTGAAGTAATTCTGAAAATAACAGCTGCAGCAGCAACAACAACAACCACTTTTTAATGAGCTCCTCAGTCAAAAATAAGAGGCAGCATTTAGCGCAGTGGTTTAGGACAAGACTTAAGACTTCCAATCTCACACTATACAAATGATTGATAGCAGGAGCGTCTTCTCAACAACTTGTCTTTGCAAGTGTAGGAGCAACAACAAAGTTGGATGTGGCGATGTAATGATATGAACATTTCACATCACAGTTATCGTGACCAATATTATCCTGATTATCATTATTATCATGGTATTGTTGAAATGTGCTCAAAATGCTAAAAAAAAAAAAAAGTAAGTATGCACACACTGAAATCATTTAAATATGTTTTTATTATAAAAACACAAATAAAAGAACAAGCAATTCCTCGAGGATTAAAAAATCCCCACAGAACCCTGTTATCTGTTTGGAGTTCAGGTAAACATGGAGTCTGGTAAAGCAACTTTAAGGACGACTGTTTGGGGTTAGGGAAAAGGTTGGGTGCAGGTTAAAGTGAGGGGAACACATATCGACGGGTGAACAGATTACGACATAACACCGCCATCCGGAACTACGACGGAGTTTATCACTTTAGCAGCGGAGCCAGTATTGTGCCGGAGCAGAAACGGACCGAACATACATCTCTAGTATAATTATTGTGCGTCTGTCCCAAATCTGAAGCAGCGTCGGCAATAAATAAGTGGCAGCGACCGTACCGAAACACCAGATGCTGTTTTGCAGCTGTACGTGCCGTGTGCAGAGACCTGCAGACGCGACTTGCTAATCGCACCAATGATATGTTGGAATTTTACAGCTGTAACGTTCCGACCAGTTTCTCCTCAGCGTCCTTGTAATAGACAAAACACGCCCAGACTTCAGACTTTGTCTTTTTTTGACGGCGAAAAGCTCTGAACTTCCTTCCGCCCCGTTTACGACGCAAGGTTGGTTCCTGTGCATGCGTGCCTGTGTGTCAGGGACCGCTGCAGCTTTTCTGAGCCATGAGCAGTAGGGTTTCAAACCGCGATAATCAAACACGGTTTTCATAATAGTTAAAATTTGAAATGATACAAGACGGCCAGCATGCAAACATTCTACCTGGAGGCCAAACTATCCGGGCTCTGCGCTCAGAATGCTTGCAATTGTATAATGGCAACTGTAACAAGCTGAAGCAGTTTGTGCAAGGCTGAGACTCACACGAGAGTGACAGGTTGCATGATAATTAGTCTGGGTTGCAAAGGCTTGTTTTCTTCAGTCCTGCTCAGACCACACTGCGCTGTTGCTTCCTGGAAAGTTATTTGTGTCGCACTCTGTCCTCACACCTTTACACACTCTCTCCCTGAGGGGGTCTGACAGCCTTTATCAGTTTTTTGTGCCTCTTAAAGTTTCAAATTGCTCTCAGATGAAGCTCGGAGCCACAGAATAAGAGCAAGACAAAGCCAAATGGCATCAAACATACAGTCAAACACACAACTGGATATTTTCAGCACAACACACAACTGTGACAACAAAATTGTAAACTCATTTCCAGCTGTTGAATCTGAGGGTATTTACTGTTTCTGCAGATTATTACGTCCCAAAGTTGTCAGAAAACATACAGGTTCATGACCTTTGGATCAACGTCTTACTACTATTACTTACTATTACTATTACTGACTATTTTTGACCATTGTGAAAGCAAGTCTGACATGTAGCACTTGTGGGAGTCTTGGCAGTAGTTGTGCTTAGACTACAGTGTCTCTTCCTTTTAAACAACAAAAAGATAGTTTGTCAGCCACTCCTTCACCCACAGACCATTTCACAGAACCTTCAGATGTTCTGACAGTCACCAGTGTCATGACTGAATCCACCACATGGTCTTTCTTTTTGCAGACAAATAAGGACATTTACAGAAACACAAGCACAAAAGTTCAGTAAAAGTTAATAAAATAACAATCTGATTTCTTTACATCACACTAATACACCATTGCAGACTAATAAGATGACACAGCAGCAGCTCCATTTTCAGCTGCAAATGCTCTGGTGGTCTCATACACAACATTTGGCTCCTCCTCTCTTGATAATACGTGCTTGTGCTTTCTCCTGGGCTGGGCTTGAAAAGTCAGTGCCGCGTAGTTCAAGCTGTCTGAGTCCCGATTCTGAAAATCAAAGTCACACGCTGTCACAAACATATAATATAAACACTTGTTTTTCTTTACAAAAGTACAGACTCAGTTGGTAGCGTGGGTGGGTCGACTGATGATTGAAAAGTTGCTATCTATCTATCTATTTATCTACAATAACCCAATTACCATATAAATTCTATATATTTTTAAGTCGGCGGTAACAGCGCACGACAATGCTTTTAAAATATTTTAACTTTTGCACTTTAGCGGCCACAAGACAGCATTTAAGAGTTTTTGGCCGAAACAAGGATGGTCAGTGTGTTCCCTTAAAAAAAACAATCTAAATGAATGAGATCATCAGGTCTTAAGACTGGAAAAAAATGTGTTGAGTTGTGGAGCTTTTGTTCAACTTAGAGTAGTTGGACACAACAGGTTAAACTTGAATGGACAGTTTACCTTGTTACTTTCTGGCTGTGTGATTTCATTCACACCTACATGGCAAAAGAATAAGACAAAGTTTAATTGTCTTTGTTCCTTAAATTGATGGGAGTTAAAGTATTTATTTTATCCTTTACCTCTCTGAAGTCTTCTGACTTTAAAAGCAAGAGCAACGATGACTAGTAGAAGAAGAACAGTCAGACTGCCCAGGATCATCATTGGTAGTTTTGCCATTCCAGTAGGTTCATCTACAACAAAGAATCGTGGAACTGCTTCTTTTATTATTTTTGTCTTCATTTTTAAGTGTAATCTTATAGCTATGGTTTAGGTTAAATGGGCAATGACAAATTCTTTAAGTCTTACTTTGGTGGTTTGAAGAGTTGTCGTGACTGGGATCATCTGGGGGATGAAGAATACAATAAAATAATTGATCAGACAAGCTGTGCTTATTTAGAGGTGAGGCGGAAAAAAAAATCTTACCTTGAACATTCAAAAGTGTTACACTGGAAATGACTGTGAATTTCTCGATGTAAAGCCCACAGAAATAAAGTCCAGAATCAGAAAAATCCACTGGGTTGATTTTGAGAAAAACATGGGAGATGTTGGAGGTCATTTTAAATTTTCCATTTGCAAATCCAGGACAAAGTGAATCTTCAGATTGTTGACCGTACATGGAGGAGACACAGCTGGGCTTGGTTCTGTTGACAACCCTGAACCACTGTGTGTGAGTTGCACTCTTGGAAACATTGGAACACTGCAGTGTGACATTTGCACCGAGCTGAACCTCCACAGTCTGAGGCTCCGAGCCTGAGACGAAGATCCAACCTGAAACAAATGGCAGGGAATCAAAAGAGCATCTAGTCCTCGGCTTGTGAAACAAAGGCAACACGTCAAGTCAACACGGATACTTACTGTTGCTGCAGAGAAGAAAAGCCATGAGGGTCAGTCTCTTCATTGTGCGTACCACCCTGATAAAGCCAGAACACTTGTGTCACCCTTATAGGAGGCTTTCAATAGAAAGAGGCGGGGCTTTGAAATCATATGGGGAAGGTTTGTTGTTTTTATCCCCCCTGTTTTCTTCTTACGATCCTCCTTCCTGCATTTGATCCTGTTGTTCCTGCCTGCTAATGAGTAAATTGATAATTTTGTGCAGTTCAGCGTTACCTGAGTTTGGTGGTGACAGTCTGTCCAGCAGTGGGCCGAGCATGCTGCCCTGGAGAGCTCCAGTGTTGGTTGGTATCATTATGGACAGAAAGTGTAAAAAATGACCAAAGTCTATAATGCACTCTTTCATTATCGTTCACTCCCTTGTCTCAAAATGTGTTCATATTTTCCATTCATTAAGCTAATCCTTTCTTATTCACACAGCTGAAATGGGTTGAGGTTGTGGGTGGGATACAGGGCTTTGATTTTCAAAACTGCTGCTCAAAAAATTATTTCTAAAACAAATATCTTTAGCTTTTGTAATCACTTTTGGAAAAATAATGCTGTGCTCTGCTCATCTTCAACACCTCATACATACAAAGCTGAGCAGTCTTCTAACACACTTCTAACATCCAACCATGAAATAAAATCACCTCAGTTGTATACGTTACACCTTAATTTTCAGTTAAAAAAAATCAATGAAAGCAGACTTTTCTTTATTTCTGATTTTAGAAGCAGTTGTGATAAGGAAACACCCCCATGAACATAAACCAGAAAAGGATGAGGGAGCCTACAACCTGTCCCACACCTGGACTGTTATCCTTGGGGGGAAGTGGTTGGACAGCAGGCATCCAATATAGCAGGCCTCGGTAACATCAGCTGATAATTAAGGCACGTCAACCACCCACACCAGGATGAAGTAGCTGTGAGAAAGTCTGTTGAAACTGTCAGCCATTGAAAAACCTTATTGCAATATATATAAGAAAATGTAGAAAAGTATTGATAAGAGAAACGGAAAAATGAACTTCCATGATATAAAGACATTTCCCAGTTTCCATGGTGAATGTGTGTGTTTATTGTAGACATTAGAAAAACTACCATGTTAGCTAACATCACATTAGCTCAACATTTAACAAAAAATAAAAACACCCGCGTTTTTTTTCTCACAAAAAAACCTTGTCAACTTTTCGGTCTGAACGGAACTCAAAGGCACAACATACTTCCAAGTGCAAGTGCTAGCAGCTAGCGACGCTTTTGTGACGGTCTGTGTTTGCATGATGCGGAGAGGAAAACGCGGAATGGATTTTGATTTCATGTCGGCATTCCTCCTACTGACAAAGTAGTACGAATTTGATTGTGATGAAATGGAAAGAATGCTGGACGAGTTGACCAGTCATGCACAATAATTCCATGGCAAATGTTATTTAAGGTGAGAGTGACATGACCCCAATCCCCCTACTTCAAATTGTGGTGACGCCCATCGTTCTGTGAGACAGTCTCAAGCCCCAAACCCACCAAAAGCAGCAGCGGCGTGGCTGCTCCGCTGCAGACCACGACCATTTAAGTCAGTGAGTGTTTGAGAAGCGTCTGAGAAATGTGAAACCACGCCGCTTTGTGAAAACATGTTTCTGTTCGAGCGTGGCAAGCGCGTCAATCGAAGCAAATAGAATCAATGAGGCAGGAAGTCAATGACCAGAAAACACAGTGGATTTGTTTGTTTTTCGTCACAAGAGACAATGTGGTGTATTTTCTTTTTCTATGTGCTGTATTCGACTCTGAAGCGTGACGTATCAGCTTCAACAGTGTTCAGTTCGCCTGTCAAATAATAAAGCAATTTGCACTTTAAATCTGAAAATAGACTGAAAAAAATGCAGCTATACTTTATATGATAAGAGCAGTGGGGTTTATTATTCTTCGCAAAACTACCTGGGTTGTGGCGTGATCTTGCAATCCTTGCGTGAACCAGTCCAGCCACTGCACTAGATGCCCGCAGCCCCGCTCAGAAACATGCTCAGTGGAACAAGGCACGGTGCGGTTGCGATGCGCTGGCGTGCTGCAGCGGACACGTGCTGCAGCTGCTTTCAGTGGAAAGCTGGGGTAGCTATTTGTGACTGTCTGTGGTAGATGCGAGTCTATTTGAAGACTTCAGTCATTGAAATGCATTTTTGTTTATTTTTCCCCTCCCAGCCAAAATAATATATAAGCAGTGTGCAAAATCAGAAGTCATTTATTGAACGTCTGAGTGATGAATATGAGTGAGTATCAAACAGTTAATAGTGCTGTCGACCATAAAGTCAGGCACTGCTGTGAGGTGAAATGAGGTGTATGAAAAGTTACACTTTGTTTTTCTTCCGCCATGTTGTGCTCCCTGCAGATGGCCCCATAGTCTTACTGTACTACCTGTGCTACTCATGAAGTATGTGCACATCAGCATTATTTTAAAACCTACACAAATAGTGTCACTACATCGTGTTTATTTGAACAAATTAACAGAAAGGTTTCAGCAAATTTCAGCGTAAGCTGACTAATAAAGTAATATATCATTATCATAATATATCACATCATATATCATATCATATATCATAAAGGTTAGATGTAGCAGATGTAGCAGATGCTCATTTTTTTGTTAACTATGCAAAAATGAAAAGCAAACATACTTGCAAGTGACAGCTCCAAGGCAGAAACTTTAATATCCTCATTACAAATATCTTGCACTGAACACTATTAGACTGTCAGATGACAAATCATGCTGGATGTTTATGCTTGATGCCCACTAAAAATAAAGATTGTCATATTTGGTATTGAGAAGGAAAATTTACAGCTTGACAGCAGAGTACACACATTCAAAGCTGTTGTTGTTTCTTTTCCCTCTTGATCTGCTCATCTTGACATCCTTTAATGCAGCATAATGAAGGTTTTCTGCTCCTTGAAATGGCTGTAAACCAGACAAAGATAATTAATAAATAATTTATAACTGATGACGGTCACAATTGAGAGCATTTATTCATTCCTAAATCAGCAAGACCATAAACTCACTTTGCTGTCCGTCTATCACCTGTGGTCAGTATTTCTCCAATAATAGCCAACACATTAATGAAATAAAATATCTTCTTGGCTATAAAAAAAATGTTAAAAAATGCTCCTCACCTCCAAATTTGATGTCGTTGGTGCTGCAGATGTTGCATTGATCTCTGATTTTCGACAGAAGGCAAAAGTAATTTAATCTAAAGCAATGTGCACTTAAAATATGCTGGGAGTTTTCAAGTCACCTGTGTGTGGGCGTCCTCTCTTGAACATCTTGCATACAATGACAGACAGTAAAATGACCAGGATGGTGGCGAAGGACAGAGCTGCACTCAAGATATGCACCATGGGATCAACGTCTTTTGGAGCAACTAAAGGGGGGCATTGCAGAATTCTTAGAGATCTAATGACTTATTTTGCATCAAATCAACTGTTAAATGTAATGATAATCACAACAGGGGTTTGAATCAAGACTGTTATTACTAATGTAATCACTAGTGAAAAGTGTACAAATCCAAAATATTTTAACATAGAAAAATACAGAACAATTTAAATCTCCAACAACTGGATTCAGAAGGGTAACTTACGCTTCATGTCCAGCTTGGTCCCACTTCCAGTCAGTGTCTGTCCACAAGAGATTACTGCACAGTAGTAGGTCCCAGTATGAGTAGTATTCATTTTCTTCATGGTTAAGCTGTAAACACATTTTTGTGTCTGTGTGCCAATTGTCCTCTGACACTGGTCACTGCTGCCTCTCTGGGTGTGAATGAGTCCTGGATGAGTTTCTCCAGAGTCTCTGAACCAGTAAACACTGTGTTCTCCACCACAGCCGCTGGTGTGAACGGTGCAGTTGAGAGTCACAGAGTCTCCTGACTGGAAGGTCTGGTAGATGAAGGCTGGGATGGTCAAACCTGAACCGTTCACACTGACGATTGTCCCTCACAGAACTCAACGCCGCGACCTGTGCTCCCGAGGCAGTAGTACGTTGCAGAGTCGGAAATTTGTACATTTGAAATCTTCAACTGATAATTAAACTGTTTAACCTCCCAAGAGAAACGGCTATTCTGAAAATTTTCAGCAAAGACAGAGTAATTACTATTTCTGATGTATAGAGTCACAAGCTCTGGCATCTGCCCCATCCTTTGCTTGAACCAGTAATATTTTATAGCATTAAAATTGTGACAGGAGCATGGCAATATCACATCTTCACCAGCATTAGCCAGTTGGAAATGTAATGGCGATGGCTTGATCTCTCCAAGAGCTGATGAGAATACAGGGAAATAAAACAAGGACACGAGTGAATGCGATCAACTATTTGACATTTTCACAGAAATCAACAGATGAACTCTGTATGACTAAACAGCCGGTGCAAGACTTTGTTTAGCTAAGAGATTCTCCTAATAAATGAATAAAAATTAGAAAACGACTTACCAATATTTCCCACAAATAGATATGTCAAACAAAACATAGCAAGCACAAAGATGGGAGGCGTCATGGTGCATTGGAAGCTTTGATAAATGAAATCAGTCGTGCGTGTGTCTGTTCTTTTCACAAGCAAAACTGTTTGCCTGGCCAATCAGATCATGCGTCCCATTTCAGGTCACATGGTTTTCTCTGTCTCGCTACCCCTTGAGACGACAACAAGAATAATATAAAAAAAATGTTTACATCAAAGCAAATCTAAAACCAAGAGCCAAGACACAAAGAAGGCAATTGTGTGACGCTAATTTGTAAACAAAAAACAAGATGATGATGAAGCTTTTAACCTGCTACACAAGCTACTAGTAAGATTTGGTTATTGTATTATTTTTAGTGACCATTTTCCAGTAGATTCAAAAGAGTGATTTCAGCCCCTTCGTGGTCTGGGAGGCAAAACCAAATATTGTTCCATTCCATTCACCTCACAAGTGATGAAACAGTTGCTGGTGTCAGATACTTGTTACTCATCCTCGTTGTTGATTTTAGCACATAAAAATGCACCCTGGATGAGATTCTTCAGAGTCTCTGAACCCATAAAACGCTGTGTTCTCTACCACAGCTCCCAGTGTGAACTGCACAGTCCAGAGTCTATAGTTGAGATGCTGAGACCTGAAGTGATCACATTGAGTCAATGCTGCAGAATAGCTTTGCATTTATTTACGTACTAGGTACATTTAATTGAGCACAAGTTATTTGTCAGTTTGACCACAACCACTTTCAGGACAAAAAAGTCAGGGATAAAATGAAAGTGCTGCTCTTAGTGGAAGTAATCACGGATTTCCCTTTGCGCTTGTCTGGTAAAGTTACTTTTATACACTTTATACACAATGACTATACAGTAGGCCGGTCATTTACCTCCACAGAGACAACAGTGAGTGGCAGTCATCGTGCACACTAGGAGGGCCAGACAAACACACAGGATGGTGGTGACTGCTGAAGCAGCATTCAAGACGTACACAGGAACCAGAGAGTCTTCATCATCATCATCATCATCATCATCACCTGTAGAGTCACATGGCAGCAGACATGAGAGAGCTTTCAGTTGTATCAATTTCAAGGCAAAACAATATTTTGACAAGTGACTCACTTTGGATGTGCAGCTTAGTCCCATTTCCTAACAGTGTGAGTCCACAAGAGGCGATAGCACAGTTGTAGGTCCCAGTAGGAGATACATTCAGACACTTTATAGGCTGATTATACACACAGGTGTGTGTTTGTGCGCTGTCGTTCCTCTCACACTGGCCATTGTTTCCTCCCTGGGTGTAAATGAACCCAAGGTGAGATTCACCAGAGTCTCTGAACCAGAAAACACTGTGTTCTCCACCACAGCTCCCAGGGTGCAATGTACATGTCTGGTGGACACTCTCAGGTGCTGACTGATGACCCAAAGCTGGGACGTTAAGACCTGAAGTCTTCACACTGACAAAAAAGCCATCTGAAAACTCAACATCAAATAGATCCCTCCTCGCGCAGTAATAAAAGGCAGAGTCTGAAGAGCACAGGTTGCTTATGTTCAAGTGCTTTCTGTCACTTGCAGTATTTAGCGGGAAGTCAGGTTTGTGTTTGTATTCATTATGAAAAGTTGGCATACGTTTAAACTCATACAGGCTTGAGATGAGTCTGGGCTTCTGGCCCATGTTATGCTAGTACCAGAATATCTATTCAGATTCCTGTTTAAATGGGCATGGGAAAGTCAAACTCTCCCACATTAACTGATACAGGCTTTTTCTCCTGGTAGCGAAAAGAAACTTCACTTGCTGAAAAGGCTGAAAAAGAGGCAATACAAAAGAGACAACATGAGACAAAAAGCATCTTTACCTTTACTTTTCTGAGATAAAAATATACTTGAGATTCACCAAATGTTTGGTAAACAAGAAGCATGACTCACATATTTTCCCCAAGAACAGAGGTGTGAAGCACAGTGCTAACATGGACACAGTTGTTTCAAACATCTGTTTTGAATGACAGAAGAAGTCTTCACCTTTTCCTTTTTCACAGACAAGACTGTGTATGATTGCCAATGCCCCATTTAGGAACCACAACACTCTCCGACACACTTAAGTTTAGCTCCTTAAATAGCATCATGTGTGAAAAGGTAAAAGGCTGTTTGCCGGGCAAAGAAAGCGATTTCTTTAACATGCAAGTAGAAGTTGCAACACATTTGCAAGAAATGCACATAGACACATCGACACTGACACACAGAGTGTAAGCTGAGTGGGTGCAACTCAATGTTTCCTATCACAATGGTCAGTGCTGACTGATGATCCAAAGCTGGGACGTTAAGACCTGAAGTCTTCACACTGACAAAAAAGCCATCTGAAATCTGTGTTATTATTAGGTGTTATGCTTATAAGTGTGAGACTAAGGTAGTTAATCATTATTTTAACTGTTGGTTTATTTTTATTGTTGCACTTGTTGGTTTGTTGGATTTTCTTATTTAAAGTAAACAATTTTCATAAATACTCAATCTGTTCTATTTAATGACATATAGAGAATTCTTTTCTTTGTATTATAGTGTTGTTTTTTTTAAAAATCAGTTTAACTTGCCTGAGTGGCTCAACTTAAGATGTTTACTTGTAGCCTGTATTGCTCATGAAGTGTAATAAATTGTGGCATCTTTGTCAACCACCTAAAGGGATAGTAATCTCTTCATCACAGTTTGACAAACTAGAGGCCCCCAAACAGCATCTTGCCTAGGGCCCACACAAAGCTAGAAGCGGCCCTGGAAACAATGCTGCAATCACATAAACAATCATTTCAACATACCAAAAAAAAAAACAAAAAACAAAACAGCTACACATATAATGACTCTGTTAGCTTATGTGTTGAGTGGCAAAGTCTTAAATACATAACCATTGTCAGCATGTACATTTCTAAAGACTTCCATCATTTCTGAAAATATCATCACAAAGACATTTTTGGATGTGGCTACTGCAGCCTTGTCACCAGCCACTGCTGGTGACTGCAAGGCATACCCTCAGTTGGTATGCACTCAAAAATATATGAATGAAGGAAATAACAGATAAAGTCAGTCACTGATGTCAATGATTAAAGCTCAGTTTATTATTATTACTACCATTTTAAACAAGAATGTCATTACATGATTAATATCACATCAATTCGAAACTTTATTATTTTTTTTAAACTTAATGCTGCTAATAACAGTTTATTAATGAAGTCATTAATTAGAATCAAGTTTTTTCATTCTGAAGTTACACTCAAAAATATGCATTCAAATTATTATATCCCCCCAAAAACCAAAATAATGTTATTGGCTGTGTTAAATACAAAGCAGACATATTTTCTAAGCCCTGACATTTGCACATTCCAGCAATTAGAATTTTAACTGCGAGCATTTTTTTTTGCCCTCATCAGAAAACCTTTGTCATTGAGATGCAAATCGTGTTGACACCGTGCTGAGGCCCCTTCCGGCCTTTTTGTCATGTCGCACAGTCAGAGTCTTGACATCAGTTGTGCTCAGGCCGCAATGCCTCTTCCTGTTCAACAACAAAGACGTTTGTCAGCCACTCCTTCACTCGCAGACCTTTTCACAGTCCTTATCAGATGTTGTTACAGTCATCTGGTTCAATCCATCTCCTGCTCTTTTTATGCAGACAAATAAAGACGACAGAAATACTTGATCTGACTTCTTATACGTTATTAATACAACACAGCGGACTAATGAGATGACACAGCAGCAGCTCCACTTTCAGCTACAAACCCTCTGGTGGCAGCGTAAACAACATTTGGCTCCGCCTCTCTAAATGATAGCTGCATATTTCAAGTTGTCTTGAGTTCAGATGGTCATGGTCACACACTCTCGTCACAAACTAACAGACACCAGCATGTAAGCACCCTGTTTTGTTTTGTAAATTTAAGCCAACTACAGACATAAGCATAAGTACCACCCCACATAACTATGGACTGATGGAACAATTTTGTCTATGTGATTTACAGTTGTTGTCTTTAGTGTCATTTTCTTAATTCTCTAAATGATTTAAACTTTCCATTTCCAATTTTGTGACCTAACCTGTGAGTACCTACTGATTGTACAAATCACGATAGCACATACCAGAGATGGGAGACTCCAGTAACACGACTTGACTCGAGTCAGACTCAAGTCGCAAATTTAAGGACTTGAGACTTGCTTGACTAACACTGACCAAAAACTGGACTTGACTTGGCCTTCAAGACTTGAGACAGATGACCCAAAAGGACTTGACTTTTTAAAAATGAAATATTTGCTTTTTTTTTTGAACTTTTTTTTAGATTATGTTAGAAAATGTGTTTTATTTTGAAACGCGATCGGGTGATTTTACAGTGCAATGCACGCTGCACGCAGACCAACAGCGGTCAACAGATCAACACATGAACAGCAGTCATGGGGACGGCTGGACCAAGAATAATTCAATTTGGGTTCAAGGATTATGTTGTCAATGACGCTCTGAAGAAGAGAACAGCAGTATGCAAGGTCTGCAGCTCAAAAATCAGTGACACAACCATCACAACTTCCAACTCCATCCGTCACTAGTACACGCCAAGGAGAAATAGCGTGACCCTCCTGAAGAGGGTTAAGTTAAGTAGTTGTAATCAGGCTGCAACAGTTTATGTTGAAATAAAAGTCAAGGTGTGTACCACTGTCTTTACTGATTTAAATGAGAAAACTGCTGTAGATGATCAGATTTTTCTATGACTTGACTCGTGACTTGCTTGACCTGAGCAATGACTTGACTTGACTTGCTTGATTCTCACCACAGTGGCTTGGGACTTGCTTGTGACTTGTACATGTGTGACTTAGGGTGAATTCCAATTCCTCCCTTAACCCTCAAAGTGCAAGTGTTGTCCCGATTCTCAGAACGTCAAGTTGAGGGACAAGTTTAAGGGCTGTATCGCCCTCAATATTGAGATTCTCTGGCACCACCCTTGGGAGGAAGGGCTAGCCAGAAGGCATTGTGTATTTTCGCCAAGACATCTTCGAAAAAGATGGCGATGAAAAAAGCAAGCTACAAATGGAAGTATTTTCTTAGTTAATAAAGATATAAATATTAGGAAACCATTTTATTGTCTAAGTTTAAGACTTTTTTTTTATGGATTATTGACATCGTTGTTGTGTAACATTTATTTTTTTTTACTTTACGATGTTTGTCAGCCGGACCGGCGGTCCCGGCTTCACGTTACTTGTATACCTCGTTGTGTAGTGACGGAGGACTTCTTCTTTTTCGTCGTCTTCTTCTTTGTCGTCGTCGTTTTCTTGACAGACTGGACGTAGCTTTGGCGTAAGGCCGCCCCCCACAGTCTGAAGAAGTAACTGCACTTAAGGGGTGTCCCATTTCTAAGTCACAAGATAGCCCTTACACTTATTTTTGAGGGCCAAGATTGAGGGCCAAAGATTGAGGGTTAAGGGCGAGGGTTGAGATTGAGGGTTAAGGGAGGAATTGGAATTGGCCCTGACTCCCACCTCTGGCACATACTACTGTGCGATTTCGCAGTGTATGAGCAATTGTGACACAGCATGAACGCTGAAGATCTACAGACAGTTGGGCTGTCGTTTAATTCCCGTCTTGCTGATTGTTTTTCAAGTTTAAATACATTGTTGTTACATATGTTTCTCAGTATCCAGCCAATAGCAAAACAGCCATGTAAATGATTTATGTCCTTATGTGGCTGAAAATGTTTCTGGCAGCCATTTTGCAGCCTTTTGTTTGTGTCCAAAGCTATTTTGGCTAAAAAAAAAAAAAAAAAGGTCTTTACCAAAATGCAAAATGTTGCTGAGCTATTGCTGCACTCTCCGTAATCATGTTAAGTGATGCCCAGACATTTATAGAAGCATTTTGCTTTTTAACCTTCTATACTAATGTGTTGAAAATATGCTGTTTTAGCGTGTATGAAGACAAATGCTTATTGCAACAAAATGCAACCAACTGAGAACAAAATACACCACAAAGCAGAGCTGAAGTTCACTGAATTGAGGAAGCCTTTTGGATGACAACCGGTCCAGTTGCCTCAATTTAAGTAGCTAGCCTTGAAGGCCAGCATGCAAACATTCTACCTGGAGGCCAAACTATCCGGGCTCTGCGCTCAGAATGCTTGCAATTGTATAATGGCAACTGTAACAAGCTGAAGCAGTTTGTGCAAGGCTGAGACTCACACGAGAGTGACAGGTTGCATGATAATTAGTCTGGGTTGCAAAGGCTCGTTTTCTTCAGTCCTGCTCAGACCACACTGCGCTGTTGCTTCCTGGAAAGTTATTTGTGTCACACTCTGTCCTCACACCTTTACACACTCTCTCCCTGAGGGGGTCTGACAGCCTTTATCAGTTTTTTGTGCCTCTTAAAGTTTCAAATTGCTCTCAGAAGAAGCTCGGAGCCACAGAATAAGAGCAAGACAAAGCCAAATGGCATCAAACATACAGTCAAACACACAACTGGATATTTTCAGCACAACACACAACTGTGACAACAAAATCGTAAACTCATTTCCAGCTGTTGAATCTGTGGGTATTTACTGTTACTGCAGATTATTACGTCCCAAAGTTGTCAGAAAACATACAGGTTCATGACCTTTGGATCAACGTCTTACTACTATTACTTACTATTACTATTACTGACTATTTTTGACCATTGTGAAAGCAAGTCTGACATGTAGCACTTGTGGGAGTCTTGGCAGTAGTTGTGCTTAGACTACAGTGTCTCTTCCTTTTAAACAACAAAAGATAGTTTGTCAGCCACTCCTTCACCCACAGACCATTTCACAGAACCTTCAGATGTTCTGACAGTCACCAGTGTCATGACTGAATCCACCACATGGTCTTTTTTTTTGCAGACAAATAAGGACATTTACAGAAACACAAGCACAAAAGTTCAGTAAAGTTAATAAAATAACAATCTGATTTCTTTACATCACACTAATACACCATTGCAGACTAATAAGATGACACAGCAGCAGCTCCATTTTCAGCTGCAAATGCTCTGGTGGTCTCATACACAACATTTGGCTCCTCCTCTCTTGATAATACGCGCTTGTGCTTTCTCCTGGGCTGGGCTTGAAAAGTCAGTGCCGCGTAGTTCAAGCTGTCTGAGTCCCGATTCTGAAAATCAAAGTCACACGCTGTCACAAACATATAATATAAACACTTGTTTTCTTTACAAAAGTACAGACTCAGTTGGTAGCGTGGGTGGGTCGACTGATGATTGAAAAGTTGCTATCTATCTATCTATTTATCTACAATAACCCAATTACCATATAAATTCTATATATTTTAAGTCGGCGGTAACAGCGCATTTACAATGCTTTTAAAATATTTTAACTTTTGCACTTTAGCGGCCACAAGACAGCATTTAAGAGTTTTTGGCCGAAACAAAGATGGTCAGTGTGTTCCCTTAAAAAAAAATCTAAATGAATGAGATCATCAGGTCTTAAGACTGGAAAAAAAATGTTTGAGTTGTGGAGCTTTTGTTCAACTTAGAGTAGTTGGACACAACAGGTTAAACTTGAATGGACAGTTTACCTTGTTACTTTCTGGCTGTGTGATTTCATTCACACCTACATGGCAAAAAGAATAAGACAAAGTTTAATTGTCTTTGTTCCTTAAATTGATGGGAGTTAAAGTATTTATTTTATCCTTTACCTCTCTGAAGTCTTCTGACTTTAAAAGCAAGAGCAACGATGACTATTAGAAGAAGAACAGTCAGACTGCCCAGGATCATCATTGGTAGTTTTGCCATTCCAGTAGGTTCATCTACAACAAAGAATCGTGGAACTGCTTCTTTTATTATTTTTGTCTTAATTTTTAAGTGTAATCTTATAGCTATGGTTTAGGTTAAATGGGCAATGACAAATTCTTTAAGTCTTACTTTGGTGGTTTGAAGAGTTGTCGTGACTGGGATCATCTGGGGGATGAAGAATACAATAAAATGATTGATCAGACAAGCTGTGCTTTTTTAGAGGTGAGTCGGAAAAAAAAAATCTTACCTTGAACATTCAAAAGTGTTACACTGGAAATGACTGTGAATTTCTCGATGTAAAGCCCACAGAAATAAAGTCCAGAATCAGAAAAATCCACTGGGTTGATTTTGAGAAAAACATGGGAGATGTTGGAGGTCATTTTAAATTTTCCATTTGCAAATCCAGGACAAAGTGAATCTTCAGATTGTTGACCGTACATGGAGGAGACACAGCTGGGCTTGGTTCTGTTGACAACCCTGAACCACTGTGTGTGAGTTGCACTCTTGGAAACATTGGAACACTGCAGTGTGACATTTGCACCGAGCTGAACCTCCACAGTCTGAGGCTCCGAGCCTGAGACGAAGATCCAACCTGAAACAAATGGCAGGGAATCAAAAGAGCATCTAGTCCTCGGCTTGTGAAACAAAGGCAACACGACAAGTCAACACGGATACTTACTGTTGCTGCAGAGAAGAAAAGCCATGAGGGTCAGTCTCTTCATTGTGCGTACCACCCTGATAAAGCCAGAACACTTGTGTCACCCTTATAGGAGGCTTTCAATAGAAAGAGGCGGGGCTTTGAAATCATATGGGAAGGTTTGTTGTTTTATCCCCCTGTTTTCTTCTTCTTACGATCCTCCTTCCTGCATTTGATCCTGTTGTTCCTGCCTGCTAATGAGTAAATTGATAATTTTGTGCAGTTCAGCGTTACCTGAGTTTGGTGGTGACAGTCTGTCCAGCAGTGGGCCGAGCATGCTGCCCTGGAGAGCTCCAGTGTTGGTTGGTATCATTATGGACAGAAAGTGTAAAAAAATGACCAAAGTCTATAATGCACTCTTTCATTATCGTTCACTCCCTTGTCTCAAAATGTGTTCATATTTTCCATTCATTAAGCTAATCCTTTCTTATTCACACAGCTGAAATGGGTTGAGGTTGTGAGTGGGATACAGGGCTTTGATTTTCAAAACTGCTGCTCAAAAAATTATTTCTAAAACAAATATCTTTAGCTTTTGTAATCACTTTTGGAAAAATAATGCTGTGCTCTGCTCATCTTCAACACCTCATACATACAAAGCTGAGCAGTCTTCTAACACACTTCTAACATCCAACCATGAAATAAAATCACCTCAGTTGTATACGTTACACCTTAATTTTCAGTTAAAAAAAATCAATGAAAGCAGACTTTTCTTTATTTCTGATTTTAGAAGCAGTTGTGATAAGGAAACACCCCATGAACATAAACCAGAAAAGGATGATGAGGGAGCCTACAACCTGTCCCACACCTGGACTGTTATCCTTGGGGGGAAGTGGTTGGACAGCAGGCATCCAATATAGCAGGCCTCGGTAACATCAGCTGATAATTAAGGCACGTCAACCACCCACACCAGGATGAAGTAGCTGTGAGAAAGTCTGTTGAAACTGTCAGCCATTGAAAAACCTTATTGCAATATATATAAGAAAATGTAGAAAAGTATTGATAAGAGAAACGGAAAAATGAACTTCCATGATATAAAGACATTTCCCAGTTTCCATGGTGAATGTGTGTGTTTATTGTAGACATTAGAAAAACTACCATGTTAGCTAACATCACATTAGCTCAACATTTAACAAAAAATAAAAACAACTGGGTTTTTCTTTTCTAACTATGAAACCTCGTCAACTTTTCGGTCTGAATGGAACTCAAACGCACAACATACTTCCAAGTGCAAGTGCTAGCAGCTAGCGACGCTTTTGTGACGGTCTGTGTTTGCATGATGCGGAGAGGAAAACGCGGAATGGATTTTGATTTCATGTCGGCATTCCCCTACTGACAAAGTAGTACGAATTTGATTGTGATGAAATGGAAAGAATGCTGGACGAGTTGACCAGTCATGCACAATAATTCCATGGCAAATGTTATTTAAGGTGAGAGTGACATGACCCCAATCCCCCTACTTCAAATTGTGGTGACGCCCATCGTTCTGTGAGACAGTCTCAAGCCCCAAACCCACCAAAAAGCAGCAGCGGCGTGGCTGCTCCGCTGCAGACCACGACCATTTAAGTCAGTGAGTGTTTGAGAAGCGTCTGAGAAATGTGAAACCACGCCGCTTTGTGAAAACATGTTTCTGTTCGAGCGTGGCAAGCGCGTCAATCGAAGCAAATAGAATCACTGAGGCAGGAAGTCAATGACCAGAAAACACAGTGGATTTGTTTGTTTTTCGTCACAAGAGACAATGTGGTGTATTTTCTTTTTCTATGTGCTGTATTCGACTCTGAAGCGTGACGTATCAGCTTCAACAGTGTTCAGTTCGCCTGTCAAATAATAAAGCAATTTGCACTTTAAATCTGAAAATAGAATGAAAAAAATGCAGCTATACTTTATATGATAAGAGCAGTGGGGTTTATTATTCTTCGCAAAACTACCTGGGTTGTGGCGTGATCTTGCAATCCTTGCGTGAACCAGTCCAGCCACTGCACTAGATGCCCGCAGCCCCGCTCAGAAACATGCTCAGTGGAACAAGGCACGGTGCGGTTGCGATGCGCTGGCGTGCTGCAGCGGACACGTGCTGCAGCTGCTTTCAGTGGAAAGCTGGGGTAGCTATTTGTGACAGTCTGGGGTAGATGCGAGTCTATTTGAAGACTTCAGTCATTGAAATGCATTTTTGTTTATTTTTCCCCTCCCAGCCAAAATAATATATAAGCAGTGTGCGAAATCAGAAGTCATTTATTGAACGTCTGAGTGATGAATATGAGTGAGTATCAAACAGTTAATAGTGCCGTCGACCATAAAGTCAGGCACTGCTGTGAGGTGAAATGAGGTGTATGAAAAGTTACACTTTGTTTTTCTTCCGCCATGTTGTGCTCCCTGCAGATGGCCCCATAGTCTTACTGTACTACCTGTGCTACTCATGAAGTATGTGCACATCAGCATTATTTTAAAACCTACACAAATAGTGTCACTACATCGTGTTTATTTGAACAAATTAACAGAAAGGTTTCAGCAAATTTCAGCGTAAGCTGACTAATAAAGTAATATATCATTATCATAATATATCATATCATATATCATAAAGGTTACCTGCAGCAGATGTAGCAGATGCTCATTTTTTTTGTTAACTATGCAAAAATGAAAAGCAAACATACTTGCAAGTGACAGCTCCAAGGCAGAAACTTTAATATCCTCATTACAAATATCTTGCACTGAACACTATTAGACTGTCAGATGACAAATCATGCTGGATGTTTATGCTTGATGCCCACTAAAAATAAAGATTGTCATATTTGGTATTGAGAAGGAAAATTTACAGCTTGACAGCAGAGTACACACATTCAGCGCTGTTGTTGTTTCTTTTCCCTCTTGATCTGCTCATCTTGACATCCTTTAATGCAGCATAATGAAGGTTTTCTGCTCCTTGAAATGGCTGTAAACCAGACAAAGATAATTAATAAATAATTTATAACTGATGACGGTCACAATTGAGAGCATTTATTCATTCCTAAATCAGCAAGACCATAAACTCACTTTGCTGTCCGTCTATCACCTGTGGTCAGCATTTCTCCAATAATAGCCAACACATTAATGAAATAAAATATCTTCTTGGCTATAAAAAAAATGTTAAAAAATGCTCCTCACCTCCAAATTTGATGTCGTTGGTGCTGCAGATGTTGCATTGATCTCTGATTTTCGACAGAAGGCAAAAGTAATTTAATCTAAAGCAATGTGCACTTAAAATATGCTGGGAGTTTTCAAGTCACCTGTGTGTGGGCGTCCTCTCTTGAACATCTTGCATACGATGACAGACAGTAAAATGACCAGGATGGTGGCGAAGGACAGAGCTGCACTCAAGATATGCACCATGGGATCAACGTCTTCTGGAGCAACTAAAGGGGGGCATTGCAGAATTCTTAGAGATCTAATGACTTATTTTGCATCAAATCAACTGTTAAATGTAATGATAATCACAACGGGGGTTTGAATCAAGTCTGTTATTACTAATGTAATCACTAGTGAAAAGTGTACAAATCCAAAATATTTTAACAAAGAAAAATACAGAACAATTTAAATCTCCAACAACTGGATTCAGAAGGGTAACTTACGCTTCATGTCCAGCTTGGTCCCACTTCCAGTCAGTGTCTGTCCACAAGAGATTACTGCACAGTAGTAGGTCCCAGTATGAGTAGTATTCATTTTCTTCATGGTTAAGCTGTAAACACATTTTTGTGTCTGTGTGCCAATTTTCCTCTGACACTGGTCACTGCTGCCTCTCTGGGTGTGAATGAGTCCTGGATGAGTTTCTCCAGAGTCTCTGAACCAGTAAACACTGTGTTCTCCACCACAGCCGCTGCTGTGAACGGGGCAGTTGAGAGTCACAGAGTCTCCTGACTGGAAGTTCTCTGATTCTGTCTGGTAGATGAAGGCTGGAATGGTCAAACCTGAACCGCTCACACTGACTATTGTCCCCTCACAGAACTCAACACCGTGACTGATGCTTCCGAGGCAGTAGTACTTTGCAGAGTCAGAAATTTGTACAATTGAAATCTTGAACTGATAATTAAACTGTTTAAGCTCCCAAGAGAAACGGCTATTCTGAAATTTTTCAGCAAAGACAGAGTAATTACTATTTCTGATGTATCGAGTCACAAACTCTGGCATCTGCCCCATCCTTTGCTTGAACCAGTAATATTTTAGAGCATTAAAATTGTGACAGGAGCATGGCAATATCACATCTTCACCAGCATTAGCCAGTTGGAAATGTAATGGCGATGGCTTGATCTCTCCAAGAGCTGATGAGAATACAGGGAAATAAAACAAGGACACGAGTGAATGCGATCAACTATTTGACATTTTCACAGAAATCAACAGATGAACTCTGTATGACTAAACAGCCGGTGCAAGACTTTGTTTAGCTAAGAGATTCTCCTAATAAATGAATAAGAATTAGAAAACGACTTACCAATATTTCCCACAAATAGATATGTCAAACAAAACATAGCAAGCGCAAAGATGGGAGGAGTCATAGTGCATTGGAAGCTTTGATAAATGAAATCAGTCGTGCGTGTGTCTGTTCTTTTCACAAGCAAAACTGTGTTTGTCTGGCCAATCAGATCAAGCATCCCGTCCCATTTCAGATCACATGGTTTTCTCTGTCTCGCTACCCCTTGAGACGACAACAAGAATAACATAAAAAAAATGTTTACATCAAAGCAAATCTAAAACCAAGAGCCAAGACACAAAGAAGGCAATTGTGTGACGCTAATTTGTAAACAAAAAACAAGATGATAATTTCAAGCTTTTGACCTGCGACACAAGCTACTAGTAAGATTTGGTTATTGTATTATTTTTAGTGACCATTTTCCAGTTGATTCAAAAGAGTGATGTCAGCCCCTTCGTGGTCTGGGAGGCAAAACCAAATATTGTTCCATTCCATTCACCTCACAAGTGATGAAACAGTTGCTGGTGTCAGATACTTGTTACTCATCCTCGTTGTTGATTTTAGCACATAAAAATGCACCCTGGATGAGATTCTTCAGAGTCTCTGAACCCATAAAACGCTGTGTTCTCTACCACAGCTCCCAGTGTGAACTGCACAGTCCAGAGTCTATAGTTGAGATGCTGAGACCTGAAGTGATCACATTGAGTCAATGCTGCAGAATAGCTTTGCATTTATTTGAGTACTAGGTACATTTAATTGAGCACAAGTTATTTGTCAGTTTGACCACAACCACTTTCAGGACAAAAAAGTCAGGGATAAAATGAAAGTGCTGCTCTTAGTGGAAGTAATCACGGATTTCCCTTTGCGCTTGTCTGGTAAAGTTACTTTTATACACTTTATACACAACGACTAAACAGTAGGCCGGTCATTTACCTCCACAGAGACAACAGTCAGTGGCAGTCATCGTGCACACTAGGAGGGCCAGACAAACACACAGGATGGTGGTGACTGCTGAAGCAGCACTCAAGACGTACACAGGAACCAGAGAGTCTTCATCATCATCATCATCATCATCATCATCATCATCATCATCATCATCATCATCATCATCATCATCACCTGTAGAGTCACATGGCAGCAGACATGAGAGAGCTTTCAGTTGTATCAATTTCAAGGCAAAACAATATTTTGACAAGTGACTCACTTTGGATGTGCAGCTTAGTCCCATTTCCTAACAGTGTGAGTCCACAAGAGGCGACAGCACAGTTGTAGGTCCCAGTAGGAGATACATTCAGACACTTTATAGGCTGATTATACACACAGGTGTGTGTTTGTGCGCTGTCGTTCCGCTCACACTGTCCATTGTTTCCTCCCTGGGTGTAAATGAACCCAAGGTGAGATTCACCAGAGTCTCTGAACCAGAAAACACTGTGTTCTCCACCACAGCTCCCAGGGTGCAATGTACATGTCTGGTGGACACTCTCAGGTGCTGACTGATGACCCAAAGCTGGGACGTTAAGACCTGAAGTCTTCACACTGACAAAAAAGCCATCTGAAAACTCAACATTAAATAGATCCCTCCTCGCGCAGTAATAAAAGGCAGAGTCTGAAGAGGACAGGTTGCTTATGTTCAAGTGCTTTCTGTCACTTGCAGTATTTAGCGGGAAGTCAGGTTTGTGTTTGTATTCATTATGAAAAGTTGGCATACGTTTAAACTCATACAGGCTTGAGATGAGTCTGGGCTTCTGGCCCATGTTATGCTAGTACCAGAATATATATTTAGATTCCTGTTAAAATGGGCATGGGAAAGTCAAACTCTCCCACATTAACTGATACAGGCTTTTTCTCCTGGTAGCGAAAAGAAACTTCACTTGCTGAAAAGGCTGAAAAAGAGGCAATACAAAAGAGACAACATGAGACAAAAAGCATCTTTACCTTTACTTTTCTGAGATAAAAATATACTTGAGATTCACCAAATTTTTGGTAAACAAGAAGCATGACTCACATATTTTCCCCAAGAACAGAGGTGTGAAGCACAGTGCTAACATGGACACAGTTGTTTCAAACATCTGTTTTGAATGGCAGAAGAAGTCTTCACCTTTTCCTTTTTCACAGACAAGACTGTGTATGATTGCCAATGCCCCATTTAGGAACCACAACACTCTCTGACACACTTAAGTTTAGCTCCTTAAATAGGATCATGTGTGAAAAGGTAAAAGGCTGTTTGCGGGGCAAAGAAAGCGATTTCTTTAACATGCAAGTAGAAGTTGCAACACGTTTGCAAGAAATGCACATAGACACATCGACACTGACACACAGAGTGTAAGCTCAGTGGGTGCAACTCAATGTTTCCTATCACAATGGTCAGTGCTTGCTTCCCTCCAAGGTGTGAAGTTGGGTTCTAAGAAACTAAAAGGCAGTTACCAAAAATAGAATGAACAATATTACAACTGTAAGCATGCCTGAAGTCAAGGTACAAAACAAGATTAAGCAGATATTTTAATCAAGAGAAATGTTTTTTTGCATTGGCACCGTGACGAATAATTTTAACAATGTGGATTAGACTATAGGAATTAAAATAGAAACTTAAGTTTGGTGTCACTAGCATATGTAAAATCAAATCAAATACCAGGTGACAATGCAAGGTGTTAAGAAAGGACACAAACTGCACCAGAACAAGCATTTAAATAAAACTTTAATTGTCCATTTTATTCCCCTTCACCACCCCGCCAAAAAGAAAATAAATAAATAAAAATAAAAAAGCGTCCAAGGAATGCTTTATATTTATGGTCTGGTAAATTTAACTGTTTAATATAATATCCACATACTGTCCAACATTGACATTCATAAAACTGACATTGTACCATCAACGAGCAGAGCGAAGAGAGAGTTGTGGGTTCATCACCTTATTTCTTCCAAATAACGCATTTCATTCATAATGTATGCTGTGTAAAATGGCTATAAAAAGGTCATTAAAGAAAACAATAACATTATGTCGCCATGAAGATGGATTGTTTTACTGAGAGACCGGGGGGTGGGGAGTGAGGTGGAAATCTGTTGATTCTCCAGTGACTACTACCCAAAAGGATGGCAAAAGCCACAGTTGTCAGGTGCTCAATGTAAAAAGAAGAGAAGCTAACAAAATATAAAATTATAGTGCAATGTTCTCTCTGTGTCATTAGTTTCATTGAAAAACATTTGCAAATTGATACATAATTGATAATTGATTGCTTAGTCACAGTAGCTCTGTGACGCCAGAGGCTAATCTCGCTGGGGGCGCCATTCAAGCTAGCACAGCCACTGCTTGAATAGTTCTTTTCTTCAATCTTCTGGCTTGAGAAGCGTAATGGATGTCATCTGCATCACGGTTGCCCTGCTAGCAATATTTATGAAAGTTGGCACAAACACACAAAGAAATAAAATGAGAGGTGAGGAAATATTGTATATCGCTGTCAGATGAGATACAGAAAACAAATCACCATTGTATTTTCAGCAGAAGACGTTGGACATGCTGCCTGAGACTCTGCTGATCAGTAAAAAGGGGAAAAGTTTCAAAAGTATAGAAACTGTCAAATTCAACAAGTGACAACTGGCTGTACCTCACTCAAGGTTTCTCTTCATCTTGTACAATGAGCAGGCCAAGCACACAGCAGCCGTGAAGCTGAATGTCAGAACTGCACCCAAAGAATACACCAGAACGAAAGATTCTTCATTCCCTGCAGAGAGAGACACCAGCAGAAATGTCATGTGGGGTTAACAAAAGAAGGAGCTGAACTATTTTACTTACTTTTGATGTCCAGCGTGATCCTGTTTCCAAACATTATGCGTCCACAAGCAACAACAGCGCAGTAGTAGGTCCCAGTATGAGAAAGATTCAGACTCTCCATTGGCAGATTGTACTCACAAGTTGGTGTCTGTGTTTTGGGCTTCCACAGACACTGGTCATTGCTGCCTCCCTGGGTGTAAATGAGTCCTGGATGAGATCCTCCAGATTCTCTGAACCAGTAAACACTGTGTTGTCCATCACACGTCAAATTTTCTATTGTACAGTTCAGAGTCTCAGGTTCTCCTGACTGGATGGTCTCTGACTGGTGAACTGAAGCGGAGATGCTGTAAGCTGAACCCTTCACAGTGAGCGTTGTGCCCTCACAGAACTCAGAGGTACGCATGTTACTACCTGCTCTACAGTAGTAGGTAGCAGAGTCGGAAATTTTCAAATTTGAAATCTTCAGCTGATAGTTGGACCGTTTTATATCCATTGAGAACCGTGGATTGTTGAATTCTTCACTGAAGCTGCCTTTATCATTCAGACTGAAGCATTTAGTCACCAGCTGTGATAATGGTGCCACTCCTTGCTTGTACCAATAATATTCAACAGCATTGCTGCTGGGACAGGAACACGACAATGTGACATCTTCACCAACATTGGCCAGTTGGAAATGTAATTGTGAGGACTTGACCACTTCATGAGCTGAGGAAAACAAATGTAAAAAACAGCAACAACAAGGACACAAGTGAATGTGATTGTGGTGTCATGAGATGAATACCAGGGATGCACAAACCTGATAATAAATCATACAAAAAAAATCTAACTTGACTGAGAAGAAGATGGAAAATAGCTTACCGATATTCTCCACAACTAGACACCAGAAGCAAAAAGTAGCAAGTGTTAAGTTGGGGGCTGTCATCATTCTTCTCAGGCTTTGGATGAAATGAACCTGTGTGTGTTCTTTTAACACAGTAAACTGTGTTTCTGGCCAATCAGATGCTGTCCTATTTCAGCACACACGTTGTTAGTGTTTCTTTGTTAGAACCGCGGCTCTTGTGAAGCTAACAATAGCAACGTGACTCTGAGACCTGAAACTGGTCGCAGACAGCTAGAGTAACAAATAATGAAGAAAATATGTGACCATGAGACTCCGAGACAGATATCAAAGGCTTGTTGTCTTGTAGGAGGCTGATTTTCATTTTATTCCAAATATACTAGTTTACAGGTAGTGTATTCAGTTTGATTACCTTAAGTAGCCAGTCAGAGAAAGAGTTTTTTTTAAATGTATTATTTAAAAAAAATCTTTTCATTTTACAGAAGTTGTCAAGGACAAGAACAGGTATGTGGTAGAATTAAAGCACTGTGGTTGTTATCTTTTGAAATTAGGATAAGTGTTTATTGAAAAGAGTGGTGTACAGCATTATTGAGATTAAGTGACATCAACTTCAAGAACCTCTTATTTAGGGCGGTGATTATTTTTCGGCCCTCAAAATCTTTGTCCTTTAGGCCAGAACCAATACCATACTGTTATAGAATACTTTATCTCCTCTAGGTCCTGACAAAATCTTTATGCATGAATTTAAAAATAAGGCCTTCTAGTAGAACTTGATTGATTGGCTAAAGGGATAAAAGTAGAGATGACAAGTCTGATTCTTTTTCCTGGGGTTTATTACAAGAACCTGTGTGTAAAATCTCAAGCTTGCTATGGAAAAGAGATGGAAGGCCCACTGAGAATTGTTGAGACATTGTAGTGAAGACGTTGACAAAAATACAGCGACGATTGTACAGGATTGTACAATCGTCGCTGTATTTTTGTTTTGATAAGCCTTAGGATTGCAAGGGCTTTTCAAGTTACTTGGTATATGTACATGGTAATATGCTGCATAGAATTATGAGGTGCTGTGTGATACTGGAGTCAAACATATGGCTTTGAAGGCAAGTTGCACGTTGATGAATGTAAAAACTGGTTGAAAGTAATGTGAAGGTGTGAGGAGGGGCTTTTCGCTGAGCTGCAGTTTGCATTTCACATTGTTGTGTATACATGCCAAACCTATTATGGCAGACAAAACAGACTATGATAACCAAGACCAAATCTTTGAATTTAAAAGGAAACAGGGAGACAGAGAAGAGAGAAACTTTATTTAAATAACACATGATAATGACATGCACAATCACTGATTTTCAACACAGGTGAGGAGTAAAACCATTGAGTCTTCACTCCAGATTGAAACCAGAAGTACAAGCTGTGTATCTCCTGGGACACAAGAGAGAGACGCCTTGTGTGGCAAAGCATCATTTATTCTCAAGATGAATCTTTAGTAAGTAGATGTGGCACCACTGTGCACGCCTGAAAATAATGCCAGAGGCCTGCTGTACTGATATACCAAGTACACATTCTAAGGACAGACCAAGGTGTGAAGTTCCCCTTGCATAACTAGGAGGTAAAGATAAAATAAAAACAATAGTAAGGCTGAAATATACCTGATTAAGTTTAACCACAAAGTGGAATAAACAGATTTTCACAAATTGTACAATATTTTAAATTCACCTGATTATTGTTTTATTGAACAGAAAAAACTTATTGTGAATGATTTTTTATTAACATTTTTTTATTACATCTTGGTCACACGGATCAAAATATTTTAAAAATGTATTCACATCTTAGTGAATTCAAATAATGTAAAATCTTTTGGAACCTTGATAACTGTCAATTCTCTCATGAACCACAGCAAACCAAAATTGCTGACAACCCCCAAAAACTTTATGCCAAATATACATAATTCAGGTATTTAATATCAATATAGAAATTGCATAATGGCATAAATCAACTATTGATTTTGGTCACAGTAAAAATTCATTATTTTTCTACAGGTTTACGCCAGAGTATACACATTCATTGTCCGGGTTGGTCCTTTGTTTCCTTGATCTGCTGGGCTGGTTGAGATGCAAAGCTGCATAGTGGATGTCATCTGCACCGTGGTGGCTCTGCTGACATGTTATATAAAAGTATATAGACATAATAGTTAAAAATTACAATATAGACAATATTCTCTTGCATGTAAGGTGAAATATATTAAAAGTCTAAAATCACCATTGTGTTTTCAGCAGAAGACGCTGAACATCCTGCCTGAGACTTGACTGAAAGAGAAAATAAGTTTGTTTCAAAGCCAGATTCAGAGTGTAGAAGCTGTTGAATTCAAAGAGTGACCACTGGCCTCACCTGAGTCAAAGTTTCTCTTCATCTTGTACAATGAGAAGATCAAGCAGACAACAGCTATGAGGGTCAATACCAAAGCTGCACTGAGATAATACACCAAGACTGAGTCTCCACATTCTAGAGAGAGACGGACAAAAGCATCGGTTTGATGTAGAATTAAAAATCTGAAAATGATGCTGAAATGATTTACTCACTTTCAATGTCCAGCTTGGTCCCGCCTCCAAACAGTATGTGTCCACATGCAGCAACAGCACAATAGTAGGTCCCATTATGAGGAAGATTCAGACTCTCCACAGGCAGATTGTACACACAGGTGTGTGTTTGTGTGTTGCTTCTACCCTCACACTGGTCATTGCTGCCTCCCTGGGTGTAAATGAGTCCTGGATGAGATCCTCCAGAGTCCCTGAACCAGTAAACACTGTGTTCTTCACCACAGCTCCCAGTGTGAACTGTGCAGTTGAGAGTCAGGAGTCTTTGGGTTGGTCTGGCTTAGATGCTGACTGAAGGATTAAAGGTGGGATGTTTGAAGCTGAACTCCTCACAGTGACAAATATAATGTGATCAAGTTCAATTGTAACTTGCTTCCATCCTGCACAGTAGTAAAATGCTGAGTCTGACAAGGACAGGTTGGAGATTGTTAAGTGATGTTTGTCAGTTCCAGTGTCCATGCTGAAGCGTGGATTGTTGTTAAACTCCTCATAAAAGGCTCCATTATTATCAAAGCGATACCACGTGTACATGAGCCTGGACTTCTTCCCCAGACGTTGCTTGTACCAATGTATTCTTGCTGAATCAGGGTCAATAGAGCATTTTAAAGTTAAGTTCTCACCCTCAGTAGCTGAGACGAATGTTTCATCCTGGTGATGAGATGCAGAAAACTGTTCACTCATGTGAGCTGATGTGAAAGAAGAGACAAAACAATTAGCAGTGTATTTTTTGCATTCAAGACAAATCCAGCAGGATCTGTACAATCATGAAGTACGATCAAAAGTACAAGGTGGTTTAACAATGAGCTCAACTCACCCATTCCCCCAACCAACAGAAGTGTAAGACAGAATGCTGACAGTGGAGATGTCATCATGCCTGAGCATCCGAGTTGACTGGCTGATCCTCTTCATGCTCTCTACTCTCTTCAAAGACAAGGCTGCATCTGATTGGACGACCTGTGGTGACGCTGAATGCCGGCTTTCGGAAATAAGATCACATGCTTACTGACACCCTCAGTATATTTTGGTTCCTGGAACAGAATGGAATGGTAGGAGTCTGACTCCTAAAATTGACTCGATCAATCAATGTTCACCTCCAGACAAGCATGGAGGTGAAAAAATGATAAATCCTAATGACAATAACAGACACATTTTTACTGACTGGTAAATCAGACAAAGTGAAAATCCTGTTTTCTAGGTCATGACTGAGAGAGGATTAGAAAACCTTTAATTACAAAGATGTAAACATATTGAACATCAACTTTAAAATCTTAAGTGTAAGAAATCTGAATTCTGCTTCAAGTTAATTTTCACAATATTCAGGAAGTAAAGGACAGATTAAAATCTGGCTGGCAGGGAGAAATTTGAACGTTTCATAGAGGTGAAGAGTCAAGAGAAACCACAAAAACCTTGATCAACAAAGGCTCATTCTGGTGTTTGAATCCACCAGATACATTTCAAGACAGTGGTTCTCAACTGTTAGAGTCTCAGGACTCTAACAGAATTCTTTCTTATGAAGTCGTGACCCAAATTCATTTCTGACCTTAAAGCCTACTGACAAGCTCTAACTAATCAGCTCATATATGTATGTGTATATATATATATATATATATATATATATATATATATATACATACATATGTGTGTGTGTGTTTGTGTAAATATTAAAATCACCTTAAAAAAGGACCAATAAGTGAAGAAACACTATTTTGATTTAAATTCATTTAAATGCATGCATTGGAGCAGCTCCTCTTCAAAAGACAATGTTTGTGTTAAATTTCAGGCAGCATAGAGGACAGATGACATTCACTGTGAATTGTCTTAATTCATTCTTTATCATAGTGAAACCTGTTGGATGTTATGAAAGTTTAATTTTCCCTTTAAAATATACTAAGAACAAAAACATCTTAACTTTATCACAAACATGAATTTGGCCTCAATATGTCAAACGTGTCAATGTACCTGTTGCACCAACCATGATACAACAAAACTGCATTGAGGGATCAGAAGAAGCACAATTTTAAAAAAGGGCAAAATTCTTTTGCATTTCCTGATGAAAACACAATGTTGTTTTTTTTTGTTCTAAATGGGTCTGTGTTTTTATTTTGTGTCTTAATTTAATGTCAGTTGCAGTTTACTAAATATAGACTTGTGCCTTTACCTTTTGTTACATTTGGTATGTTAGCATGAGGGGAGAGTGCATTTTCCTAAACCAGTGTGCCGCTCAGAGGAAGGGAGGGTGTGGCTGTGGAGAGGAAAAGGAGAGACACTGAGGTTCGTTACTTGGTCAGGGAGGCCATGTACTGCAATGTGCTTGTGTGATTGAGATAATAAAGTATTTTTAATTGAACAAAATCCCAAAATCTGAGTAATACGCTGATGGGAAAGAATATACTAAATTCCACATTACATATACGTCCGTAGAAATCTTAACATTTTGGATGCATAAGTGTGTTATATGTGAAAATGTATTGTAACATTCAAACACCAGACACTTCACACCATCTAACCAACAAACTTACTTGAAGAAGTGGCACAGTGATGGTAGCATTTTAGGTGTGTTAGCAGCTGTGATAGAAGCAAAATGTAGCCTTTGCTGTAGACACTGACATGTTTAAAAGCAGGAGATGAAGATCATTTCAGCTGCTTAAACAGCAGTGTGTGATTTTTGACAATAGCAACAGAAATGAAGTGTCCTGCAGTGATTAGTCCTGCATTTTACAAGTATGTGATTGAAGACACAGTTTGAGACACAGGTGAAGCATGAGATGGCTGCTGAAAGATTTTAATAGGAAATGAGAGTATAAAGGAGGTATTCTCTTCCTCTACTCTTCAAAGACAAGGCTGCATCTGATTGGATGATGTGTGGTGACACTGAATGCTTGCTCTCGGAAAAATTGTTATGGTCTATATTAGTGTTTCTGGTTTTATTTTGAAAGACTTGTCTCTGCTTATATTTTCTGCTCTGTGCTTCCTGTGTCTGTTTTCCCGCTTTAATCTTTTAGGTCCTTGCTTGTTCTTAACTCAATAGTTATATCCCCCTTTCAAATATGATGAATGAGCTTCATGAGCAAATCATGAAGCAAAAGGGGAAATCATCATTTTGGACTGGCCAGAGTCATCTGCACATAGGAAAATAAAGACCAGCGCTGGAGCAGGGAAGCCATTGAAATAAGGAAATAGGGCCCGAAGTGGATGAACAGGGAGGGACAAGGGAGCATACATGCTCTCACACATCCTGGTAAGCGAACGGACAGCAGGACTCGTGACCCACCTGTCAAAGCTAACAGGTTGTTCATGCCTCCATAACACCAGCTGATAAAGACGTGTCACATTAGACACCAAGCATCACTTTCAGAGGAAGGTGGAAGACTCTGCTGAAACATGTCAATGGGGGGAAAGACCTATGTCTGATTAAAAGAATGATGTAAATCCTTTGACAAGTGTTGCACTTGAATGCTATGTGCTATCGAAAGAGCGTGTGTCCTGCTGGCCATTCTTCTTTGGTTAGGCAGGGCGATGCTTTGTTTAATGTTGGTTCAATTCAACTCCTTCAATCATGTAAAAAACGCTGATGGGAAGCTAGGCTAGCTTCAAGCTGCTTTACTTCTGCCTCCCTCAAGACTGAACAACTACGATCGCAATCATGCTAAATATGTATTTATGTTCAACTGTTTCACATTAGTAGGTGAGACAAAACCAATAGTTTTGATTTTCTATCACTTGTAAGCAGTGACCCTCGATGTCAACTTTCCTCGACTTAGGTGGCATGTCTGTCTGGTAGTATCTGCCAGTGGTTTCTATGCCCCATCCTTATTCCAGTCACATTATGAAAATGTTAGTTCCATCTGCATGATTCCGACCTGATGTCCAAGTTTGCAAGTTGGTGGGGGCTAATCTTGAGTTAACGTTACCTCACATGTTAGTTTTTCTAATGTCTGCAGCAAAAACTCACACCATAAAATTTGGGAAATTTCTTGATTTACTCTACATCTAAACACAACGATATAGTGTAACCTTCATGCGATACAGTTCACTGTCAAAGTTCAAGAGAAATCACAAAAACATTGATCAACAAAGGCTCATTCTGGTCATACATTTTAAGAGACACACAAAACAAAGACTGAGAATGAGCTGCAGGGTAATAGATGTGAAAACAGGCATTAGTCTGCTGTTTGTGTTTATGGCTCACATGTAGTTGGTCCACACAAGTGGACATTCCCACCACACACGTTTACCTTCAGCCTATTTGCAAGATTTTGGAAATTGTTCTTAAAGTGTTGTGCACTGTTTCCCCTCATTCGTTGTTGCAAAGTGTTGTTACCTTCACTTGTGCTCACAGCACACTGTACTGTTACTTCCTGAACAGTCATTTCTGCCTCAGTCAGTCCTCTGGCCATGTCACCCTCTATGATTGAGTTTGACTGTGATCATCAGACCCCTGTGTCTCATAAAGGAACTTGCCGTTGGGAAAGAGAAATATGGGGCACAAAATACAGTGACAACTGAACGTTTATTTATTTGTTGTCATTGTTGTTGTAAATTGTCTTTGTTAAGTTGCTTTTCCTGAATTCAATTTGCATCGACAGCCTGGGTGACGACCCCCCTAATCCTGCAGTCAAGGTTGCGAGTGTCTAACGGAGCCGATCCCAGCTGTCATGGAGCAAAGGCAGAGTCTGGGCTTCTGGCCCACGTTTTGCTTGTACCAGAATATCTATTTCGATTCCCTTTTAAATGGGCATGGAAAAGTCAAACTCTCCCACATAAACTGATACAGGCCTTTTCTCCTGGTAGCGAAAATAAACTTCACTTGCTGAAAAGGCTGAAAAAGAGGCAATACAAAAGAGACAACATGAGACAAAAAGCATCTTTACCTTTACTTTTCTGAGATAAAAATATCCTGAGATCCACCAAATTTTTAGTAAACAAGAGGCATGACTCACATATTTTCCCTCAGAACAGAGGTGTGAAACACAGCGCTAACATGGACACAGTTGTTTCAAACATCTGTGTTAAATGACAGAAGAAGTCTTCACCTTTTCCCTTTTCACAGACAAGACTGTGTATGATTGCCAATGCCCCCTTTTAGGAACCACAACACTCTCTGACACACCTAAGTTTAGCTCCTTAAATAGAATCATGTGTGAAAAGGTAAAAGGCTGTTTGCGGGGCAAAGAAAGCGATTTCTTTAACATGCAAGTAGAAGTTGCAACACATTTGCAAGAAATGCACATAGACACAAAGACACTGACACACAGAATATGTGAGTGACTGGGTGGAACTCCATGTTTCCTATAACAATGGTCAGTGCTAAAGTGTGAAGTTGGGTTCTCATAAACTAAAAGGCAGTTACCAAGAATAGAATGAACAATATTACAACTGTAAGCATGCGTTCACCCCAAGTACAAAACACACCTTTGTTAATGTAGTTACAGCCAGCATATTAAGCTTTTACCAATGTAAGAATAATACATCAGGCCAAATTCTGCACACTGGATCTTAAATAAGCCAGGATAACCTGCATGAATACATCATCATTTCAGTTGTTGTTCACCTTTTCCTTTCAGTCATCGAGTGGATATATTTTTTTTAATCTAAATTAGTTGTTTCACTGCAGACTACACAGTGAAGAGAGAAACTTTATTTAAATAACACATGATAATGACACGTACAATCAGGTGAGGAGTAAAACCATTGAGTCTTCACTCCAGATTGAAACCAGAAGTACAAGCTGTATATCTCCTGGGACACAAGAGAGAGACGCCTTGTGTGGCAAAGCATCATTTATTCTCAAGATGCATCTTTAGTAAGTAGATGTGGCACCACTGTGCACGCCTGAAAATAATGCCAGAGGCCTGCTGTACTGACATACCAAGTACACAGTCTAAGGACAGACCAAGGTGTGAAGTTCCCCTTGCATAACTAGGAGGTAAAGATAAAATAAAAACAATAGTAAGACTGAAATATACCTGATTAAGTTTAACCACAAAGTGGAATAAACAGATTTTCACAAATTGTACAATATTTTAAATTCACCTGATTATTGTTTTATTGAACAGAAAAAATAATTGTGAATGATTTATTATTAACATTTTTTTTATTACATCTTGGTCACACATCTTAGAATTCAAATAATGTAAAATCTTTCGGAACCTTGATAACTGTCAATTCTCTCATGAATCACAGCAAACCAAAATTGCTGACAACCTCCATAAACTTTATGCCAAATTTACATGATTACATGATACAGGTATATAATATCAATATAGAAATTGTATAATGGCATAAATCAACTATTGATTTTGGTCACAGTAAAAATTCATTATTTTTCTACAGGTTTACGCCAGAGTATACACATTCATTGTCCGGGTTGGTCCTTTGTTTCCTTGATCTGCTGGGCTGGTTGAGATGCAAAGCTGCATAGTGGATGTCATCTGCACCGTGGTGGCTCTGCTGACATGTTATATAAAAGTATATAGACATAATAGTTAAAAATTACAATAGAGACAATATTCTCTTGTATGTAAGGTGAAATATATTAAAAGTCTAAAATCACCATTGTGCTTTCAGCAGAAGACGCTGAACATCCTGAAAGAGAAAATAAGTTTGTTTCAAAGCCAAATTCAGAGTGTAGAAGCTGTTGAATTCAAAGAGTGACCACTGGTCGCACCTGAGTGAAAGTTTCTCTTCATCTTGTACAATGAGAAGATCAAGCAGGCAACAGCTATGAGGGTCAATACCAAAGCTGCACTCAGATAATACACCAAGACCGAGTCTCCAAATTCTGGAGAGAGACGGACAAAAGCATCAGTTTGATGTAGAGTTAAAAATCTGAAAATGATGCTGAAATGATTTACTCACTTTCAATGTCCTGCTTGGTCCCGCCTCCGAACAGTATGTGTCCACATGCAGCAACGGCACAATAGTAGGTCCCAGTATGAGGAAGATTCAGACTCTCCACAGGCAGATTGTACTCACAAATTTTTGTTTTGTTATTCCTCCCACACTGGTCATTGCTGCCTCCCTGGGTGTAAATGAGTCCTGGATGAGATCCTCCAGAGTCTCTGAACCAGTAAACACTGTGTTCTCCACTACAGGTCAAATTTTCCATTGTGCAGTTCAGAGTCTCAGGTTCTCCTGACTGGATGGTCTCTGATTCGTAAACTGAAGTGGAGATGCTGAAAGCTGACCCCTTCACAGTGAGCGTTGTGCCATCACAGAACTCAGAGGTACGTCTGCTAACCGCTAGACAGTAGTAGGTAGCAGAGTCGGAAATTTTCAAATTTGAAATCTTCAACTGATGGTTGGACTGTTTTACATCCAGTGAGAACCGTGGATGGTTGAATTCTTCACTGAAGCTGCCTTTATCATTCATCCTGAAGCATTTAGTCACCAGCTGTGGTGACGGTCCCATTCGTTGCTTGTACCAATAATATTCAACAGCACTGATGCTGGGACAGGAACACGACAATGTGACATCTTCACCAACATTGGCCAGTTGGAAATGTAATTGTGAGGACTTGACCACTTCATGAGCTGAGGAAAACAAATGTAAAAAACAGCAACAACAAGGACACAAGTGAATGTGATTGTGGTGTCATGAGATGGGGACCTGGACTGTACATATATGATAATAAAGCACACAAAAATAGTTGACAGAGAGGAAGAAGGGAAATAGCTTACCGATATTCTCCACAACTAGACACCAGAAGCAAAAAGTAGCAAGTGTTAAGTTGGGGGCTGTCATCATTCTTCTTAGGATTTGAATGAAATGAAACTGTGTGTGTTCTTTTAACACAGTAAACTGTGTTTCTGGCCAATCAGATGGTGTCCTATTTCAGCACGCACATTGTTAGTGTTTCTATGTTAGAACTGTGACTCTTGTGACGGCAACAATAGCAACATGACTCTGAGACCTGAAATTGGTTGTAGACGGTTAAGATAACATGTAGTTATGTTGAAAAGACGTGACCATGAGACTCCAAGACAGATGTGAAAGGTGGTTTGTGGCAGACTAATCTTCATTGTATTCCAAATGCAACACTCTTATTTTTAAGAAATGAGTTAAAATAAAGAAATTCTAACAAACAGGTATGTAGTGGAATTAAACAGCAGTGGTTGTTGTGTTAGCTTGAGTATTGTTTACTGATAGATGAGTGATGTATGGTATCTCAACACGCACCCTTTCTAAAAGAAGCCCGTTTATCACAGTCATCTGAACTACTCGTTCTTCCAAATGGATTCAGTGGACTTAAAAAAAGTCACAGTTGCGTCATCATCTGATGATGATGATGATAATGTAATGTATGTTTGGCTGCAGACAGTACAGAGATTTCAGTTGTATCAATGTCACATTTACTTACAAAATCTCAATGACGTTCTTTGCAAGTGACTCACTTTTTATCTTGATCGTGTCTCCAAATGCTATTTTTCCACAAGTGAGAACAGCACAGTTGTAGGTCTAAGCAAGAGAAAGATTCTGGTGGTTTGTTGGCCAACTGTACACAGACGGATGTGTGTATAAGTGTGTGTTTACTGTACAGTTAGTATAGCAAACTAAAACAAGATCTATTTTTATACACATGTGTGACTCCCTACATTGATCTTGTCAGGGAAAAAATGATTGAAAGGTAATGAGATGGAAGTCGTTCATGTTGTCAAAAGCCCCAAATCAAAGACTAGAGCTGACTGCAGTCTTGGCTGGAGTGATTATCTATATAAATATTTTGGAACAAGGCAGGCACTAACCTCTAGTAAGCAAGGACAAGCTTAATTATTTATTTATGTATTAAATTTAATTAATTAATTTTTTACCATCACATTTAGGACACCTGCTGATTTGTGTGCTGAAATTGTCCGGATAGAGTGTCACTGAAATTGACACTAAATCCAGATGATTTCAATTGCTGTTCACATTTTCCTTTCATTCATCTTGTGAAGTGAAGTTTTGTTGACTTCAGTTGTGTGCAGACTACACAGTTGCTTCCTGTAAAGTTATTTTTGTCTCACTCTGTCCTCAGACCATTTCACTCTCTGTGTGATTTGACATTAGACTGAAAACAGTCTCAGAACTAGGGCAGTAATCCATAATCCATGCACCCAAAGTTGTACTGCATTAGAATAGGAAGGATCATTTTGAGTTAAGCTGAGACATACCTGAAACAGTTTAACTACTATGTGGAATGAACAGATTGTCACAAATGAAACATTTGTGAACTGACTGATTGTTATTTTGAACATTTACATTTTTTTAAGTAACATTATTGATTTAAGATTAAAAACCAACCCTTTATTGGGTCACATGTTCTTTGGTGCCCTGCAATGAACTGGCGACTTGCCCAGGGTGTCACCCTGCCTTCGCCCTAAGACAGCTGGGATAGGCTCCAGCAGACCCCTGTGACCCTGATCTCAGGAAGAAGCGGGTATAGAAAATGAATGAATGAATGAATGAATGTTCTTTGGTTGAATTTATATAATTCATTTGCACAATATTAAATGTTTGCTGTTGGGGATGCAAAAGAATTTCACACAACAGAAATTGCATACACGGTTTAAATCAGTTATTTAGGTTCGTCACACTAAAAATGCATAATTTTCTTGCAATTTCTACAGGTTTACGCCAGAGTATACACATTCATTGTCCGGGTTGGTCCTTTGTTTCCTTGATCTGCTGGGCTGGTTGAGATGCAAAGCTGCATAGTGGATGTCATCTGCACCGTGGTGGCTCTGCTAACACATTATATGAAAGTATATCCACACAATATAGTTAAAATGACATTCTGCAAAACTTAATGTGAAATATATTAACAGTCTAAAATCACCATTGTATTTTCAGCAGATGAAGTTGAACATCTTTCCTGAGACTTGACTGAAAGAGAAAATAAGTTTGTTTCAAAGCCAGATTCAGAGTGTAGAAGCTGTTGAATTCAAAGAGTGACCACTGGCCTCACCTGAGTCAAAGTTTCTCTTCATCTTGTACAATGAGAAGATCAAGCAGACAACAGCTATGAGGGTCAATACCAAAGCTGCACTGAGATAATACACCAAGACTGAGTCTCCACATTCTAGAGAGAGACGGACAAAAGCATCGGTTTGATGTAGAATTAAAAATCTGAAAATGATGCTGAAATGATTTACTCACTTTCAATGTCCAGCTTGGTGCCGCCTCCAAACAGTATGTGTCCACATGCAGCAACGGCACAATAGTAGGTCCCATTATGAGGAAGATTCAGACTCTCCACAGGCAGATTGTACACACAGGTGTGTGTTTGTGTGTTGCTTCTACCCTCACACTGGTCATTGCTGCCTCCCTGGGTGTAAATGAGTCCTGGATGAGATCCTCCAGAGTCCCTGAACCAGTAAACACTGTGTTCTTCACCACAGCTCCCAGTGTGAACTGTGCAGTTGAGAGTCAGGGAGTCTTTGGGTTGGTCTGGCTTAGATGCTGACTGAAGGATTAAAGGTGGGATGTTTGAAGCTGAACTCCTCACAGTGACAAATATAATGTGATCAAGTTCAATTGTAACTTGCTTCCATCCTGCACAGTAGTAAAATGCTGAGTCTGACAAGGACAGGTTGGAGATTGTTAAGTGATGTTTGTCAGTTCCAGTGTCCATGCTGAAGCGTGGATTGTTGTTAAATTCCTCATAAAAGGTTCCATTATTATCAACGCGATACCACGTGTACATGAGCCTGGACTTCTTCCCCAGACGTTGCTTGTACCAATGTATTCTGTTAGAATCAGGGTCAGGAAAGCACTTTAAAGTCAAGTTCTCACCCTCAGTAGCTGAGAGGAATGTTTCATCCTGGTGATGAGATGCAGAAAACTGTTCACTCATGTGAGCTGATGTGAAAGAAGAGACAAAACAATTAGCAGTGTATTTTTTGCATTCAAGACAAATCCAGCAGGATCTGTACAATCATGAAGTACGATCAAAAGTACAAGGTGGTTTAACAATGAGCTCAACTCACCCATTTCCCCAACCAACAGAAGTGTAAGACAGAATGCTGACAGTGGAGATGTCATCATGCGTGAGCATCCGAGTTGACTGGCTGATCCTCTTCATGCTCTCTACTCTCTTCAAAGACAAGGCTGCATCTGATTGGACGACCTGTGGTGACGCTGAATGCCGGCTTTCGGAAATAAGATCACATGCTTACTGACACCCTCAGTATATTTTGGTTCCTGGAACAGAATGGAATGGTAGGAGTCTGACTCCTAAAATTGACTCGATCAATCAATGTTCACCTCCAGACAAGCATGGAGGTGAAAAAATGATAAATCCTAATGACAATAAAAGACACATTACTACCGACTGGTAAATCAGACAAAGTGAAAATCCTGTTTTCTGTGTCATGACAGAGAGAGGATTAGAAAACCTTTAATTACAAAGATGTAAACATATTGAACATCAACTTTAAAATCTTAAGTGTAAGAAATCTGAATTCTGCTTCAAGTTATTTTTCACAATATTCAGGAAGTAAAGGACAGATTAGAATCTGGCTGGCAGGGAGAAATTTGAACGTTTCTGAGAGGTGAAGAGTCAAGAGAAACCACAAAAACCTTGATCAACAAAGGCTCATTCTGGTGTTTGAATCCACCAGATACATTTTAAGACAGTGGTTCTCAACTGTTAGAGTCTCAGGACTCTAACAGACTTCTTTCTTATGAAGTCATGACCCAAATTCATTTGACAAAAATAAAAACACTATCCCACATTCTATCATGTTAAATAAATAAGTTATTGAAATTATTGAATTGAATTGTGGTGTCTTGCAAACTAAATTCTCAACATTCTCTCTCTCTCTCTCTCTTTGTGTGTATATATAAATATATATATACACACACATATACATATACATATATATATAACTAAACATTTAGCTAATATGCAAATTCATGCTGCCGGCAACCGGAAGTACCACAATAAAAGCTTGACGATGTTGAACTCTTGTTTTTAGTGTCAAATAATGAATAAACAACTATCTTTTCTGGAGAAACTACCTCTTGGACATCGATTATGGTGATTATAAGTACCCAAAATGACAAACCCGTTTGGAGATACTATATTTTACGTGTACCTTGAGTGTTTAGTGTCACTTAGTTATGTGCGGGATTTACGACCTGTAGCCACACAAACCAGCCACAAGGGTGTGGCTCATGAACATGCGCCCGCCCCCAAAGCTGTGGTCATGCATACACTGCTAACATGTCCGACTCGGCGCTGGCAGAAAACAACGGCAGAGCCGTTTTGGCGGCTAAACAAACGGCGCCCCGTATTATGAATGAGAATTGAGAATGAGAAATTAAACCATATAAGAGAGATCATGAGAGTGCAACACAGTAGTGCTATTTCTTCCCTCCTAGGTCATTTAATCTTGCTACGTGCGTCATCCCTCAGGGCCGCTCGTTCATATCAAGACTTTTAGATCTCTCGAAAACCATAGATAATCTCGCTCACATGGTTTCTTTGGATGAAGGGTGTAGATCGGAGCTTGAGTTTCGGTCCTTTCTCTTGGGAAAATGAAACCGTATTTCTTTTTTTTATGACGATGTTCCTGAATCTTCCTTGGAGATCAGGTTGTTTACGGACGCAGCTCCGTTAGTCGGTTTTGGGGGGTTCTTCAACAACCAGTGGTTTGCTGATAAATGGCCAAAAGAATTGTGTTCTTTACCAAATAACATTACTTCAAGCGCCTTAATGGAATCTGCCCTATTGTCATAGCATGTCTTCTGTGGGGTAAGCACTGGTCGCGAAAACAAATCCTTTTCTTCTGCGATAACGAGGCAGCCGTAAACATCATAAACAAAGGTTGTTCCACCATAACTTTCATCAACAGATTCATCAGACGTCTCACTTGGGTTTCTGTCCTGGGTAACTTCATTGTCCAAGCAGCACATATTCCGGGCTCGGACAATAAAATCGCAGATGCTCTGTCCCGGTTCAATTTCAGGAGTTCCGCAAAATGTGTCCGGACGCAGCCCCTTCCAGCCTACTGTGCCCACCTTTCAGCCGAACGGTGCTGGACTAGACTCGACTCTGCAGTCGTACGTGAAATCGGCCGCATGCTATATGCGACTTGGACTTGCCCAGTCAACATTAAAATCGTATGACTCCGCGTAGTCTTACTTTACTTTGTTTTGTTCCACCTTTTCTATAGCCATCTTCCCAGTAAATATTCCCACCATTTGTGCTTTAATGGTCCACTGTTTTGAGTCCCGAAAGATGCAGCCCTCCTCTATCAAAGGCCTCCTCGCGGGAATTCAATTCCACCTGTGCTGTGCGGACCCTTTGGTCAACAGCGTGCTGGGAAATCCATTGATTCAACTCCTGTTCCATGGATTCAAAAGAGGGAAACCTCAAGGCAAAGACATTTGTCTCCCCTTCACCATTCCTCTCCTGCACAAGTTAATCACGTACAGTATTTAAGGAAAGGGTGCTTCGGTTCTTATATAGATTTACTTTTGGAAACTGTCTTTCTCACTGCATTTTTTGTTTTTCTAAGAGGCAGAGAATTCACCACTCTCACAAGATGTTTCGACCCTGCACGGGATCTTTCCATGTCCGATATTACTGTTTACGATCATCATTTTTGTATATTTCTCAAACATTCTAAATCTGACAGGGCCAGGAGAGGACAAACATTCTGATTGCAAAAAACTAATTCTGCCATTTGTCCTTTCCTATCCATGAGCCGTTACTTAAAGGTGACCTATTATACTAATTTTCGGGCCTTTGTATTTGATTTCTGGCCCCTCCAGAGCAGCAACACACGATTCCCCGCACTGAAAACTTTGTAGATCTGTGTATCTCGCTGCTTGTTTCCTCGTATTTCCTGCATCCCGCGAAAACGGTCTGTTTTACTTCACTCCACCCCCGGCCTCAAAACACTGTCCTAGCAGAGCAAATATGTACGCTGAAAAGATCACTTCAGTCATAGAGTCATTTATTATTAGACAAGAATATCTGCACAACTTAAGTCCACACAAAGCAGGCAGTGCTCTATACAACCCATGTTAACATGCTGGCAGCGAGAAAATCGCTATAAGGAGTGAAACTTGCGAGTCGCTGCCTCTTCAGTTTCGCTGCCAGCGAGCACAACACACATAACAAGCAGAGCATGGAGTTAGCGGTTGTGGGTAACAGTTCATCAACACGATTCAGCGGTTGTACGTTGCAAGAAGTCTTAAAACTAATGTTGCTTGAGGTCACAATACACTCACAGTCCTCATACATGTTTTCAAATATTGCCGTGGCTGACTATTCTCTCGTCGTCCACCGGCCGAGTCGAGTCGAGCCCGTCTCACTCCCGTTGCCGACTGGACCGGTGTTCCATCGCATCCGCATTAGGCTGAACAAACCTCCAACATTTTCTCTGTTTGTTCCACTCCGACGGTTGTGGTTCTTGGTGCTTCGGTAGTCGCTCGGTATTTTTTGTTTTATTTTTTAAAATTTCCCCGAGACCGAAAAAATATTTTCTTGGAGCAGCGCATTGTGACATCACTTCCGGGGCAGAGCGGGGGAGGGCGGAACCAGTCCGAGAGTGTGCCTGAGCTTGGCCAAGAAAGGAGCTCCGGAACTCAATCACGTCATTGCGTTCCCAGTGTTGAAAAAATCTCCGTGAACAGAGCGTTTAGAACCATGCCCAACGATTTGCAGGGCTCACGTCCAAACGCATGAACCTCATTATTTGACGATTTTCGATCGTTTGACGATAGGGTTGAACATTTTAACAGTTTTTAAAGCTCAGAAAAGTGGAAAAGCATCATAGGTGCCTTTTAAGAAGCTGACCACAAGCCAACCCGAAGGAGCCACTTTTTGCCACAGAGGATGGGGAACCCCTAACAAGAGCTTGGTTCACTTCTCGCCTTCGCCTCCTTTGCCAATTCTGCGGACCTTCGCCTGAACGATACACGGCTCACTCCTTTCGGATTGGAGCGGCAACAATGGCAGCTTTTAAAGTTCCCGTATCAACGCGCAAAGCTATGGGAAGGTGGTCTTCAGCTGCATACGAACGTTATCTGCGTCCTGAAGCTCAAGCCATTCTCGACGCCCAAATGCATTCTCGCCCACCTATACGCTACTTCAACCCCTGTGACATAGTAAGCTTAAATCTATTAGAAATATTGCTATATTATATATATTAATTATATTATATTTCACTGTGACTGCATCTCTTCCCCCAAGCTGGTTGTACCGCACCAGCTTTAATTGTCTTTACTTCTTACCTTATAGCTTTATTAGTTGCTCGCTTGTCGACAAGGGCTTGATTTTGCCAGTTCAGCTGGTTTTGGGGGGTTCGGTCGATGCCGCTGGGCTCCCTGCTACGCTTTTTCACGATGGCTCGTGAAGGGCAGGTAGAGGAGCGTCCTGCTCTTCCTGCCCAGGCCTCTCACGCAGTCGCGTGGGAGAGGGAGTCCCCAAACCGAACTCTGAGCTACCCTCCCTGCCTTATGCCTTTCACGATGGCTCGTGACGGGCGGGAAGCTGCCCATCCCACCTCGGGCGTCCCACGCAAGCGCGTGGAAAGGGTGGGGGGACCCCAAGCAGAACCATACCGCCAAACCCAACGTCCTTGATTGTATCATAAAATTTGTTAATTTCGACAAAGTGACCCTGTCTGAACTACACTAAAATGCTCACTGTGCATGCTTAACAAACACTTGTGCTTCATATAAGCAGTAACATGCTAGACATTAGCTTTGGCACTATAAGACAAAATCCAACAAAAAAAAAAACAAATCCAATTTTCAAAAATCTACCCACAAAGGTTTGTCTTAAATAATTAAATCAAACTGATCACATTATTTTTTTTTATTATTTGATCCGAAAATGAATGTCAGATGAAGGAAAATGCATGGATACCATCACATTAGAAAAAAGAAAAAAAGCCCTTGAATTCTTCACTGAAGGTTCCTTTATCATTCATCCTGAAGCATTTAGTCACAAACTGGGTTGAGTGTCCCACTCCTTGCTTGTACCAATAATATTCAACAGCACTGATGTTGTGACATGAACACGACAATGTGACATCTTCACCAACATTGGCCAGTTGAAAATGTAATGTTGAAGACTTGATTGCTTGAGGAAAAGAGATGTAAAAACAGCAAAAACAAGGACACAAGTGAATGTGATTGTGGTGTCATGAGATGGGGACCTGGACTGTACATATATGATAATAAAGCACACAAAAATAGTTGACAGAGAGGAAGAAGGGAAATAGCTTACCGATATTCTCCACAACTAGACACCAGAAGCAAAAAGTAACAAGTGTTAAGTTGGGGGCTGTCATCATTCTTCTTAGGATTTAAATGGAATGAAACTGTGTGTTTTTTTTGAACACAGTAAACTGTGTTTCTGGCCAATCAGATGCTGTCCTATTTCAGCACACACATTGTTAGTGTTTCTATGTTAGAACTGTGACTCTTGTGACGGCAACAATAGCAACATGACTCTGAGACCTGAAATTGGTCGTAGACGGTTAAGATAACATGTAGTTATGTAGAAAATAAATGACCATGAGACTCCAAGACAGATGACAAAGGTGGTTTGTGGCAGACTAATCTTCATTTTATTCCAAATGCAAAACTCTTATTGTTGTTGTGTTAGCTTGAGTATTGTTTACTGATAGATGAGTGATGTATGGTATCTCAACACGCACCCATTCTAAAAGAAGCCCGTTTATCACAGTCATCTGAACTACTTGTTCTTCCAAATAGATTCAGTGGACATAAAAAAAGTCACAGTTGCGTCATCATCATTGAATTGAGTGATCACTCTAAAGTAAAGGTAACATTGGGTGAGGTATTAAGAGACTGGGGAGCAGGCTAACCACGGTCAGATGGCTGAGGTGACGGGTGGGAAGGAGCACACAGGACTGAGGTCAGTTCAGGGCAGCAACAGTCATTTATTATTTTATTTTCTTCTTTTTTGAACAAAAGTATTTGTGTGTGCTGCAATAACAAAGGAGAAGGGATGACTTAAGACTGAACAGAAAAAATGCACTGTGCCTCAGCGCTTCGACACACCATATACACTATTAATCGCTAAACTCTTTTTTGGCCCTAATTAGCCTCCGTATCCGTTTTCCTTTCGCAGATTAATAATAACACTTCACGCTCTTGAACAGATCAGTATATCATCACGGAAAATTAATAAATCAATATGCTGCTTCAGGATATCTATTTAATTAAAATCACTAGGATCGCCGGCGCTCACGCCGATCCGCACTCACTCCGGTCCACCACGAACCCGCCGACCGGATCCAAAACACGATCCGACCCCCATCGTGGCGGATCAGACGACGCTCAGACCCGATCGGCGAGACTACGGCGGACCGGACAACGCTCGGAGGAATACCGACATAAACGACCCAAAGGGGAAGAAACCGCACTCACGTTTGGAAGACGCACACACGGGTCAGTCTGCTGGTCAGGAGAAAGGAGACATGTGAGTTAGTGAGCTGACAGTCAGGAAGCAAACCCTGGCCCTTCCCAGCCAGGTGATTTATATTGCCGGAAAACAGCTGATCGCCGTCAGCTGTGCAGATCGCCGATCGTCATCAGGTGTGCAAGAGTGCGGATTCAGGCATGGGCGCGAATGCAACGTGACGTCATGAACCGGTCAATCCGAGAATGAGCGAGGGATTTGTACAATGATGATGATGATGATGATGATGATGATGTAATGTCTGTATGGCTGCAGAAATTACAGAGATGTCAGTTGTATCAATGTCACATTTACTTGCAAAATCTCAATGACGTTCTTTGCAAGTGATTCACTTTTTGCCTCCAAATGCTATTTTTCCACAAGCAACAACAGCACAGTTGTAGGTCTGAGCAAGAGAAAGATTCTGGTGGTTTGTTGGCCAACTGTAAACAGACACAGACTTCAGTTGTGTGCAGACTACACCGTTGCTTCCTGTAAAGTTATTTTTGTCTCACTCTGTCCTCAGACCATTTCACTCTCTGTGTGATTTGACATTAGATTGAAAGCAGTCTGAGGACAAGGGCAGTAATACATGCACCCAAAGTTGTACTGCATTAGAATAGGAAGGAGAATGTTGCAGAGAGTAAAGCTGAGACATACCTGAAACAGTATAACTACTAAGTGGAAGGAATAGATTCTTACAAATTATTAAACTTTTTTTTTTTTCACTGACTGATTGTTATTTTGAGCGTTTACATTTTCTTAAGTAACATTATTGATTTAAGATTAAAAACCAACCCTTTATTGGGTCACATGTTCTTTGGTGCCCTGCAATGAACTGGCGACTTGCCCAGGGTGTCACCCTGCCTTCGCCCTAAGACAGCTGGGATAGGCTCCAGCAGACCCCTGTGACCCTGATCTCAGGAAGAAGCGGGTATAGAAAATGAATGAATGAATGAATGTTCTTTGGTTGAATTTATATAATTCATTTGCACAATATTAAATGTTTGCTGTTGGGGATGCAAAAGAATTTCACACAACAGAAATTGCATACACGGTTTAAATCAGTTATTTACCATTGTCACACTAAAAATGCATAATTTTCTTGCAATTTCTACAGGTTTACGCCAGAGTATACACATTCATTGTCCGGGTTGGTCCTTTGTTTCCTTGATCTGCTGGGCTGGTTGAGATGCAAAGCTGCATAGTGGATGTCATCTGCACCGTGGTGGCTCTGCTAACACATTATATGAAAGTATATCCACACAATGTAGTTAAAATGACATTCTGCAAAACTTAATGTGAAATGTATTAACAGTCTAAAATCACCATTGTATTTTCAGCAGATGAAGTTGAACATCTTTCCTGAGACTTGACTGAAAGAGAAAATAAGTTTGTTTCAAAGCCAGATTCAGAGTGTAGAAGCTGTTGAATTCAAAGAGTGACCACTGGCCTCACCAGAGTCAAAGTTTCTCTTCATCTTGTACAATGAGAAGATCAAGCAGACAACAGCTATGAGGGTCAATACCAAAGCTGCACTGAGATAATACACCAAGACTGAGTCTCCACATTCTAGAGAGAGACGGACAAAAGCATCGGTTTGATGTAGAATTAAAAATCTGAAAATGATGCTGAAATGATTTACTCACTTTCAATGTCCAGCTTGGTCCCGCCTCCAAACAGTATGTGTCCACATGCAGCAACAGCACAATAGTAGGTCCCATTATGAGGAAGATTCAGACTCTCCACAGGCAGATTGTACACACAGGTGTGTGTTTGTGTGTTGCTTCTACCCTCACACTGGTCATTGCTGCCTCCCTGGGTGTAAATGAGTCCTGGATGAGATCCTCCAGAGTCCCTGAACCAGTAAACACTGTGTTCTTCACCACAGCTCCCAGTGTGAACTGTGCAGTTGAGAGTCAGGGAGTCTTTGGGTTGGTCTGGCTTAGATGCTGACTGAAGGATTAAAGGTGGGATGTTTGAAGCTGAACTCCTCACAGTGACAAATATAATGTGATCAAGTTCAATTGTAACTTGCTTCCATCCTGCACAGTAGTAAAATGCTGAGTCTGACAAGGACAGGTTGGAGATTTTTAAGTGATGTTTGTCAGTTCCAGTGTCCATGCTGAAGCGTGGATTGTTGTTAAACTCCTCATAAAAGGCTCCATTATTATCAACGCGATACCACGTGTACATGAGCCTGGACTTCTTCCCCAGACTTTGCTTGTACCAATGTATTCTTGTTGAATCAGGGTCAGGAAAGCACTTTAAAGTCAAGTTCTCACCCTCAGTAGCTGAGAGGAATGTTTCATCCTGGTGATGAGATGCAGAAAACTGTTCACTCATGTGAGCTGATGTGAAAGAAGAGACAAAACAATTAGCAGTGTATTTTTACATTCAAGACAAATCCAGCAGGATCTGTACAATCATGAAGTACGATCAAAAGTACAAGGTGGTTTAACAATGAGCTCAACTCACCCATTCCCCCAACCAACAGAAGTGTAAGACAGAATGCTGACAGTGGAGATGTCATCATGCCTGAGCATCCGAGTTGACTGGCTGATCCTCTTCATGCTCTCTACTCTCTTCAAAGACAAGGCCGCATCTGATTGGCCGACCTGTGGTGACGCTGAATCTAAGCTTTCAGAAACAAGGTCACATGTTTACTGACACCCTCAGTATATTTTGGTTTCTGGAACAGAACTGAATGGTATAAGCCGCTAAATAAAGGTAACAGTTCCATTTGTTTTCAGATGATAAGGTAACTTACTGGAGTCTGACTCCTAAACTTGACTTGATCAATCAATGTCAACAGATAAGCATGGAGGTAAAAAAATGATAAATCTGAATTTCAAAAACAGACAAATTTTTCCCAACTGGTATATCAGACAAAGACAAAATTCCTGTTTACTGGGTTATGACAAAGAGAAGATTAGAAAACCTTAAAATACAAAGATCTAAACATATTGAACATCAACTTTAAAATCTTAAGCGTAAGAAATCTGAATTCTGCTACAAGTGATTTTTATCAAGATTCAAGCCGAAGAGTATCCTGGTCTGATTGGGATGTTGGATGTGTCAGATGCTCGGAATTGATCAATACGCAAGAAAAGCACAAGGTCTGCTGGACCTTCTGAGACATATGCAAACAGATAATAAGTGGAGATCAAATGAATGTTTCCACAGGTACAGCATGTGACATGTGACTGAAGAGAGTGAGAGTAAGAGAGTCAAGATAGATTTTGAAAAAGACATTCCAATGAAACATTGAGACAGAAGACTGCAGTGAAATGAGAGAAGTGTTCACTCCATAGCTGATTCCTATCTGGTGAATAGGAACTAGGAAAAAGTGAATTTTAGACAGGGATGATTCCCATTAAAGAGAGGAAAGGTGACCAGGCAGCAGGAAGCTGGTCACTTTATGTAACACATAATGTAGAAAAAGAGCACAGAAAAAAAATCCTAAAATAAAACCACCTTATCAGCAGCTCTAACTGTCTTGATAGCACCGCTCTTGCAACCTGAGGAATCCCTGGTTTCCAAGGCTCAGCTTTGTCAGTGTTACCATGCTCGACCTGGACTACCTCTCTACCTCTCTACCTCAAGGCTGCATGTGCTTCTTGTTGGCAGAGGGCTCACAGCTCCCTCCTATTTTTTCCACCTCTCCACCACCTCCAAACTCTCCAATTTTGTTTGCTCCACACTGCTCGTTTTCATTATGAGCTTTATTGAGCTTGGTGGTCTCGCTTGAGCCCAGCACAGCATGGAAAAAGAAGAGGGTGCTTGCAAAGTCCGACTGGTAGAAAATGTCAAAAGTGTTTTGTGTTTTGGCATGAGTGTGTAAAAGTGTAAGCACAGTGAAGTGGGACACACATGAACTTTCACTACTGCTGACCAAAAACACATTTCAAAAGCACACGTCGAGGGTGCTGAGTTTGACACTGGGTGCAAGGTAATGAACACGATCACCCTTATAAACAGGAAGCGACTGAATCATAGTGGTTATGGCTGTTGCTTAGCCACAATTTTCCTTTACTCATATGGGCTCATTCAACACGTGGTGCAGCTTTGGGCCCTGGTAGTTACTTAACAGCCATTTCCCCAGTCAGTCTAGGTATTGACAATTGTGAATATTGACAAAAAAGGTTGTTCACTTCATTTTTGCTACAGGCTTTTTCTTTCCGTTGGTTGAGCTCACACAACACTGTTATGCCACCTTCTGCAGCTTCTGCCTGTTTATAGCAGGCTTTACACAGACTTGTGTCTGTATTTTGGGTTTCGTCTTACACTTGTCATTGTTTAATCCCTGGGTACAAATGAGTTTTGAATGAAATTCCCACAAGTTTGTGTGTGCCTTGTGTGCGTGACACTGAGAAGTGATTACATACCAAGCCTCAAAAAAACAAAACAAAACAAAACAAAACTGTTTTAACCATAACATGGCTACATGTCTGCCAGAATAAGGTCACAATAGCATTGTGGCAATGTGGCCCATTTGGGCATTGGTGACAGACAAACACAAAGCTGTTGAAACCAAAATCAAATTTCTACCAGAACAAGGCTACAGTGGCATTTGTGCATTTATGACAGACCATAGTCCATACTTCTGTTGCCCACTTGTGGTTTATAAGACCAAAAATTGACTAAATTGACCTTATCTACAGCAACCCTTCCCACTGGCCCATATCAGGAAGTAAAGGACAGGTTCAAATCTGGCTGGCAGGGGTAACTCTTCACCTCTTTACGTGGTAAGAGGTGAAGAGTTAATAAAAATATAAGAGTAATAATATATATATATATATATATATATGTATATATACATATATATATACATATTATTACTGAAGAGTTAATAAAAATATAAGAGTAATAATATATATTTTATATATATATATATGTTATTACTCTTATATTTTTATTAACTATTCACCTCTTACCATGTGAAGAGGTGAAGAGTTACCCCTGCTATATATATTAAATACCCTAAAATAAAACCAACCGTTATTAAACGCTGTTTGAAGAGAGACATACAAAAAAAGAGACTGAGATGAGCTGCACGGTAATGGATGTGAAAACAGGAATTAGTCTGCTGTTTGTGTTTATGGCTCACATTTAGTTGGTCCACACAAGTGAACATTCCCACCACACACGTTTACCTTCAGCCTATTTGTAAGATTTTGGAAATTGTCCTAAAAGTGTTGTGCACTGTTTCCCCTCATTCGTTGTTGCAAAGTGTTGTTACCTTCACTTGTGCTCACAGCACACTGTACTGTTACTTCCTGAACAGTCATTTCTGCCTCAGTCAGTCCTCTGGCCATGTCACCCTCTATGATTGAGTTTGACTCTGATCATCAGACCCCTGTGTCTCATAAAGGAACTTGCCGTTGGGAAAGAGAAATATGGGGCACAAAATACAGTGACAACTGAACGTTTATTTATTTGTTGTCATTGTTCTTGTATATTGTCTTTGTTAAGTTGCTTTTCCTGAATTCAATTTGCATCGACTGCCTGGGTGACGACCCCCCTAATCCTGCAGTCAAGGTTGCGAGGGTCCCAGGTGTCATGGAGCAAAGGCAGGGTGACACTCTGGACAAGTCCTCAGTTTATCACAGGGCCATTCACACACACACACACACACACACACACACGCACGCACACACGCACGCACACACACACAGCAACAGACAATTGATGGTTCTCAATTTGCTTCACATGCATGCTTTTGGACTGTGGTAGGAAGCCATGGAACCCTGAGAGAACCCATGCAGACACAAGTAGAACAGGTAGAAGCTGCAAACTCCACACAGAAAGGCCCCAGGCCCAGAATCAAACCCCCGACCTCCTTGCTGTGAGGTGACAGCACTAAAACTGCAACACCGTGTCGCCAGACATTCACTCTGTCACTGGCTTCTCTCAAAGGAGGCAATGACATGTTCTTCATGTTCTTCACTGCCTTTGACAGATGCAATGAATGCTTATGTGTTCCCCTCACACAAAACTGTTTACTACTAGCCAATCAGATGAAGCGTACTATTTCTAAATACATTGCTCCTCCTATGTTCTCTTCCTCTTGAACAAAAGAATTAAAACCTGACCAATGACACCTAAAACAAGCCCTGGTGTAAAGTGGATGTGAGAAAATGACCTGCTGTTTATATGTGATTTTTTAAAACACTAAACAAAACACTGATGTCTACTCCTTGCTAGTTTGAGGCAATGTTCTGCGTAAAATGTAATGCAGCATAAAGGACAGATTGTATTCACAGTGAATTGTCTTAATTTACTCTTGATTATAGTGAGACCTGTTGGACATTATGAAGGTTTCATCTTCCTTTCAGATATACTTAGAAAAAAAACATCTTAACATTTCCACCAACATGAATTTGCTCTCAATGCGTCATAACTGTCAATGTGCTTTTTGCACCAACCGTGATACAATGAAACTGCACTGAGGAATCAGAAGAAGCACAATTTTAAAAAAGGGAAGAAGGTCGAAATTCTTTTCTATTTCCTGATGAAAACACAATCGTGTTTTTTTTTTTTTTGGTTCTAAATGCTTCTGTGATTTTATTTTGTGTCTCAATTCTCAAATGTCAGTTGCAGTTTACTATATATAGACTTGTGCCCTTACCTTTTGTTCCATTTGGTATGTTAGCATGAGGGGAGAGTGCATTTTCTTAAACCACAGTGTGTCGCTCAGAGGAAGGGAGGGTGTGGCCATGGAGAGGAAAAGGAGAGACACTGAGGTTCGTTACTTGGTCAGGGAGGCCATGTACTGCAATGTGCTTGTCTGTTTCAGATAATAAAGTATTTGCAAGGTAAAAAACCCCAAAATTTGAGTAATACGCTGATGGGAAAGAAAGTGCTAAATTCCACATTACATATACGTCTGTAGAAATCTTAACATTTTGGATGCATAAGTGTGTTATGTATGAAAATGTATTGTAACATTCAAACACCAGACACTTCACACCCTCAAACCAATAGACTTACTTGTAGAAGTGGCATAGTGATGGTAGCATTTTAGGTGTGTTCGCAACTGCTAGATTGAAGTAAAATGTAGCCTTTGCTGTAGACAAAACAATGTTTTTTTTTGTTTTTTTTGATAATTAATTCAAACTGATAGCTTTTTTAAATTTTTGGTTTATTTGATGAGAAAATGAATGTCAGATGAAGGAAAATGCAATGATACAATCAAGAAGCCTTGAATATTTCTTGAGCTAACAACACATGGGTCTTAATATACTGATTCAACTACAAAATAATTCAGATACATTGATTTTGAAATTAAAGTTTCCATTTTATGATTGAAAAAAGGTTACATTAGTCAACAATTCTGTTTAAAAAGTCAGTGGAGAAAATAACACAAAGAACTGCATCAAAAATACAAAAAGATGCACCTAAGTACTTGGTTCTACAGCTTCACTCTGTGGAACACACACTCACTCCAAGTCGGATCTTTTTGTGTCAGTGATCTCAGGTTGACACTTGAATCAGCACAATAGAGGTTGCTCAGGTGACCCTGGTAGATATGAAAAAAAATATGTGAGCATCATGATGTGTGTTGATGTGTGACGCAAAAGTTTCTCCTCACCTTTGTGTTTGCTGCCGATGGAGTTGAACGCCTGGCTTGAGACTCTAATTTTGAAACAGTGAAAGGAGTTGAATCAAACCTCTTGCTGGCAGTGAATAGTAGCCATGACAGACACACAGGACCAAATACCTGAAGACTGGCAGGTGTTTCCTCTGCTCAACATGCAAAGTGAGAAAGCCAGTAAAACTGCCAGGATGGTGCTGAACACTGAAGCTCCCCTCCAGAAATACACCAAGTTCACCTCATCTGCACACAGCCACACATAGAGTTATTATTTTGTTTCTATTGGAAATGTAAAGGTTTCCCAAGCACAACTACAAAAGTGACTTACCTTTAATGTCCAGCTTGGTCCCACCTCCAAACAGTATGTGTCCACATGCAGCAACAGCACAATAGTAGGTCCCATTATGAGGAAGATTCAGACTCTCCACAGGCAGATTGTACACACAAGTGTGTGTTTGTGTGTTGCTTCTACCCTCACACTGGTCATTGCTGCCTCCCTGGGTGTAAATGAGTCCTGGATGAGATCCTCCAGAGTCCCTGAACCAGTAAACACTGTGTTCTTCACCACAGCTCCCAGTGTGAACTGTGCAGTTGAGAGTCAGGGAGTCTTTGGGTTGGTCTGGCTTAGATGCTGACTGAAGGATTAAAGGTGGGATGTTTGAAGCTGAACTCCTCACAGTGACAAATATAATGTGATCAAGTTCAATTGTAACTTGCTTCCATCCTGCACAGAAGTAAAATGCTGAGTCTGACAAGGACAGGTTGGAGATTGTTAAGTGGTGTTTGTCAGTTCCAGTGTCCATGCTGAAGCGTGGATTGTTGTTAAACTCCTCATAAAAGGCTCCCTTATTATCAACGCGATACCACGTGTACATGAGCCTGGACTTCTTCCCCAGACGTTGCTTGTACCAATGTATTCTTGTTGAATCAGGGTCAGGAAAGCACTTTAAAGTCAAGTTCTCACCCTCAGTAGCTGAGAGGAATGTTTCATCCTGGTGATGAGATGCAGAAAACTGTTCACTCATGTGAGCTGATGTGAAAGAAGAGATAAAACAATTAGCAGTGTATTTTTTGCATTCAAGACAAATCCAGCAGGATCTGTACAATCATGAAGTACGATCAAAAGTACAAGGTGGTTTAACAATGAGCTCAACTCACCCATTCCCCCAACCAACAGAAGTGTAAGACAGAATGCTGACAGTGGAGATGTCATCATGCCTGAGCATCCGAGTTGACTGGCTGATCCTCTTCATGCTCTCTACTCTCTTCAAAGACAAGGCCACATCTGATTGGACGACCTGTGGTGACGCTGAATGCCGGCTTTCGGAAATAAGATCACATGCTTACTGACACCCTCAGTATATTTTGGTTCCTGGAACAGAATGGAATGGTAGGAGTCTGACTCCTAAAATTGACTCGATCAATCAATGTTCACCTCCAGACAAGCATGGAGGTGAAAAAATGATAAATCCTAATGACAATAACAGACACATTATTACTGACTGATAAATCAGACAAAGTGAAAATCCTGTTTTCTGGGTCATGACTGAGAGAGGATTAGAAAACCTTTAATTACAAAGATGTAAACATATTGAACATCAACTTTAAAATCTTAAGTGTAAGAAATCTGAATTCTGCTTCAAGTTATTTTTCACAATATTCAGGAAGTAAAGCACAGATTAAAATCTGGCTGGCAGGGAGAAATTTGAACGTTTCATAGAGGTGAAGAGTCAAGAGAAACCACAAAAACCTTGATCAACAAAGGCTCATTCTGGTGTTTGAATCCACCAGATACATTTTAAGACAGTGGTTCTCAACTGTTAGAGTCTCAGGACTCTAACAGACTTCTTTCTTGAAGTCATGACCCAAATTCATTTGACAAAAATAAAAACACTATCCCACATTCTATCATGTTAAATAAATAAGTTATTGAAATTATTGAATTGAATTGTGTGTCTTGCAAACTAAATTCTCAACATTCTCTCTCTCTCTCTCTCTCTCTCTCTCTCTCTATATATATATATATATATATATATATATATATATATATATATATATATATATATATATATATATATGTTTGTGTCGCCTGCAAGCAACAGAAAATACTGTCTTTTTTTGACCTGAGGGGAAACTAAGACTTGTAACATTTCTGACCTTAAAGCCTACTGACAAGCTCTCACTAATCAGCTCATATATGTATGTATATATATCGATATATATATATACATATATGTATATGTATATGTGTGTGTGTGTGTGTGTGTGTGTGTGTAAATATTAAAATCACCTTAAAAAAGGACCAATCAGTGAAGAAACACTATTTTGATTTAAATTCATTTAAATGCATGCATTGGAGCAGCTCCTCTTCAAAAGACAATGTTTGTGTTAAATTTCAGGCAGCATAGAGGACAGATGACATTCACTGTGAATTGTCTTAATTCATTCTTTATCATAGTGAAACCTGTTGGATGTTATGAAAGTTTCATTTTCCCTTTAAAATATACTAAGAACAAAAACATCTTAACTTTATCACAAACGTGAATTTGGCCTCAATATGTCAAACGTGTCAATGTACCTGTTGCACCAACCATGATACAACAAAACTGCATTGAGGGATCAGAAGAAGCACAATTTTAAAAAAGGGCAAAATTCTTTTGCATTTCCTGATGAAAACACAATCTTGTTTTTTGTTGGTTCTAAATAGTTCTGTGTTTTTATTTTGTGTCTTAATTTAATGTCAGTTGCAGTTTACTAAATATAGACTTGTGCCTTTACCTTTTTTGTTACATTTGGTATGTTAGCATGAGGGGAGAGTGCATTTTCCTAAACCAGTGTGCCGCTCAGAGGAAGGGAGGGTGTGGCTGTGGAGAGGAAAAGGAGAGACACTGAGGTTCGTTACTTGGTCAGGGAGGCCATGTACTGCAATGTGCTTGTGTGATTGAGATAATAATGTGAAAATGCATTGTAACATTCAAACACCAGACACTTCACACCATCTAACCAACAAACTCACTTGTAGAAGTTTAATGATTGTAGCATTGCAGGTGTGTTAGCAGCTGTGATAGAAGCTAAATGGAGCCTTTGCTGTAGACACTGACATGTTTAAAAGCAGGAGATGAAGATCATTTCAGCTGCTTAAACAGCAGTGTGTGATTTTTGACAATAGCAACATAAATGAAGTGTCCTGCAGTGATTAGTCCTGCATTTTAGTTGTATGTGATTGAAGACACTCAAGGACTTTCCTGGTGTGAATACGCCCTGAGACTCAGGTGAAGCATGAGATGGCTGCTGAAAGATTTTAATAGGAAATGAGAGTATAAAGGAGGTATTTTTCCCAAAGAATATTGCTCAAACCAGGGTTTTTATATTGTGTCAATTAGTGAGAGCCCCTCAGTTTCACATTATGTCATTTTGGCGCATTAAATAGATATTAATGAATAACTACACAAAAATGCTCACCGTGCATGCTTAACAAACATGTGTGCTTCATATAAGCAGTAAGATGCAAGACATTAGCTCTGGCACTATAAGACAAAATGCAACCAAAAAAAAATCCAAATCCAATTTCCAAAATCTACCCACAACGGTTTGTTTTAAGTAATTAAATCAAACTGATCGCATTTTTCTTTTGAGTATTTGATCCAAAAATGAATGTCAGATGAAGGAAAATGCATGGATACCATCAAAGGAGAAAAAAGAGAAAATGCCAACAATCCAAAAGCCTTGAGTATTTCTTGAGCTAACAACACATGGGTCTTAACATACTGATTGAACTACAAAACAATTCAGATACATTGATTTTGAAATTAAAGTTTCCATTTTATGATTGAAAAAAGGTTACATTAGTCAACAATTCTGTTTAAAAAGTCAGTGGAGAAAATAACACAAAGAACTGCATAAAAAATACAAAAAGATGCACCTAAGTACTTGGTTCTACAGCTTCACTCTGTGGAACACACACTCACTCCAAGTCGGATCTTTTTGTGTCAGTGATCTCAGGTTGACACTTGAATCAGCACAATAGAGGTTGCTCAGGTGACCCTGGTAGATATGAAAAAAAATATGTGAGCATCATGATGTGTGTTGATGTGTGACGCAAAAGTTTCTCCTCACCTTTGTGTTTGCTGCCGATGGAGTTGAACGCCTGGCTTGAGACCCTAGTTGTGAAACAGTGAAAGGAGTTGAATCAAACCTCTTGCTGGCAGTGAATAGTAGCCATGACAGACACACAGGACCAAATACCTGAAGACTGGCAGGTGTTTCCTCTGCTCAACATGCAAAGTGAGAAAGCCAGTAAAACTGCCAGGATGGTGCTGAACACTGAAGCTCCCCTCCAGAAATACACCAAGTTCAGCTCATCTGCACACAGCCACACATAGAGTTATTATTTTGTTTCTATTGGAAATGTAAAGGTTTCCCAAGCACAACTACAAAAGTGACTTACCTTTAATGTCCAGCTTGGTCCCACCTCCAAACAGTATGTGTCCACATGCAGCAACAGCACAATAGTAGGTCCCAGTATGAGAAGCATTCAGTTTCTTCATGGTTAAGCTGTAAACACATTTTTGTGTCTGTGTGCCAATTGTCCTCTGACACTGGTCACTGCTGCCTCTCTGGGTGTGAATGAGTCCTGGATGAGTTTCTCCAGAGTCTCTGAACCAGTAAACACTGTGTTCTTCACCACAGCCACTGGTGTGAACGGTGCAGTTGAGAGTCACAGAGTCTCCTGACTGGAAGTTCTCTGATTCTGTCTGGTAGATGAAGGCTGGGATGGTCAAACCTGAACTGTTCACACTGACTATTGTCCCCCACAGAACTCAACGCTGCGACTAATGCTCCCGAGGCAGTAATATGTTGCAGAGTCAGAAATTTGTACATTTGAAATCTTCAACTGATAATTAAACTGTTTAACCTCCCAAGAGAAACGGCTATTCTGAAATTTTTCAGCAAAGACAGAGTAATTACTATTTCTGATGCATCGAGTCACAAACTCTGGTGTCTGCCCCATCCTTTGCTTGAACCAGTAATATGTTAGAGCATTAAAATTGGGACAGGAGCATGGCAATATCACATCTTCACCAGCATTAGCCAGTTGGAAATGTAATGGCGATGGCTTGATCTCTCCATGAGCTGATGAGAATACAGGGAAATAAAACAAGGACACGAGTGAATGCGATCAACTATTTGACATTTTCACAGAAATCAACAGATGAACTCTGTATGACTAAACAGCCGGTGCAAGACTTTGTTTAGCTAAGAGATTCTCCTCATAAATGAATAAAAATTAGAAAACGACTTACCAATATTTCCCACAAATAGATATGTCAAACAAAACATAGCAAGCGCAAAGATGGGAGGAGTCATGGTGCGTTGGAGGCTTTGATAAATGAAATCAGTCGTGCGTGTGTCTGTTCTTTTCACAAGCAAAACTGTTTGCCTGGCCAATCAGATCATGCGTCCCATTTCAGGTCACATGGTTTTCTCAGTCTCGCTACGCCTTGAGACGACAACAAGAATGACATGAAAAAAATGTTTACATCAAAGCAAATCTAAAACCAAGAGCCAAGACACAAAGAAGGCAATTGTGTGACGCTAATTTGTAAACAAAAAACAAGATGATGATGAAGCTTTTAACCTGCTACACAAGCTACTAGCAAGATTTGGTTATTGTATTATTTTTAGTGACCATTTTCCAGTAGATTCAAAAGAGTGATGTCAGCCCCTTTGTGGTCTGGGAGGCAAAACCAAATATTGTTCCATTCCATTCACCTCACAAGTGATGAAACAGTTGATGGTGTCAGATACTTGTTACTCATCCTCATTGTTGATTTTAGCACATAAAAATGCACCCTGGATGAGATTCTTCAGAGTCTCTGAACCCATAAAACGCTGTGTTCTCTACCACAGCTCCCAGTGTGAACTGCACAGTCCAGAGTCTATAGTTGAGATGCTGAGACCTGAAGTGATCACATTGAGTCAATGCTGCAGAATAGCTTTGCATTTATTTACGTCGTAAAAAAGTGCCACCGTTTTTTTTTTGTCTGAATGATGACCACAGTTGCGACAGGGACTGACATTCTTCCTGGAGTGTCTGAAAAACAAAGTGAAAGCGTTTTTGCATTGGCCTGTTCAGTAACGAAATAGTAGGCCGGTCATTTACCTCCACACATACAACAGTCAGTGGCAGTGACTGGTATTCATTATGAAAAGTTGGCATACGTTTAAACTCATACAGGCTTGAGATGAGTCTGGGCTTCTGGCCCATGTTATGCTAGTACCAGAATATCTATTTAGATTCCTGTTAAAATGGGCATGGGAAAGTCAAACTCTCCCACATAAACTGATACAGGCCTTTTCTCCTGGTAGCGAAAATAAACTTCACTTGCTGAAAAGGCTGAAAAAGAGGCAATACAAAAGAGACAACATGAGACAAAAAGCATCTTTACCTTTACTTTTCTGAGATAAAAATATCCTGAGATCCACCAAATTTTTAGTAAACAAGAGGCATGACTCACATATTTTCCCTCAGAACAGAGGTGTGAAGCACAGCGCTAACATGGACACAGTTGTTTCAAACATCTGTGTTAAATGACAGAAGAAGTCTTCACCTTTTCCTTTTTCACAGACAAGACTGTGTATGATTGCCAATGCCCCATTTAGGAACCACAACACTCTCTGACACACCTAAGTTTAGCTCCTTAAATAGAATCATGTGTGAAAAGGTAAAAGGCTGTTTGCGGGGCAAAGAAAGCGATTTCTTTAACATGCAAGTAGAAGTTGCAACACGTTTGCAAGAAATGCACATAGACACAAAGACACTGACACACAGAATATGTGAGTGAGTGGGTGGAACTCCATGTTTCCTAGAACAATGGTCAGTGCTTAAGTATGAAGCTGGGTTCTCACAAACTAAAAGGCAGTTACCAAGAATAGAATGAACAATATTACAACCGTAACAATGCCTGAAGTCAAGGTACAAAACAAAATTAAGCAGATATTTTATGTTTTTCTTGTATTGGCACTGTGATGAATAATTTGAACAATGTGGATTAGAATATAGGAATTCACATAGGAACTTAAGTTTGGTGTCACTAGTGTATGTAAAATGAAATCAAATACCAGGTGATAATGCAAGGTGTTAAGAAAGGACACAAACTGCACCAGAACAAGCATTTAAAAAAATATTTACTGGTTTATTTCATTCCCCTCACCACGTCCACATCCCCAATAGAAAAAAAAGGAAAAAATAAAAAAGCGTGTTCTGTCACTCCCCTGAGTTACCCAGTAAGCTGCGGTGGCAAATGAGGAAATGAGCGTTCACCCCAAGTACAAAATGCACCTTTGTTAATGTAGTTACAGCCAGCATATTACTAAGCTTTTACCAATATAAGAATAATAAATCAGGCCAAATTCTGCACACTGGATCTTAAATAAGCCAGGACAACCTGCATGAATACATCATCATTTCAGTTGTTCACCTTTTCCTTTCAGTCATCGAGTGGATATATTTTTTTAATCTAAATTAGTTGTTTCACTGCAGACCACACAGTGAAGAGAGAAACTTTATTTAAATAACACATGATAATGACAGGGCGACACGGTGGTGCAGTGGTTAGCGCTGCGGCCTCACAGCAAGAAGGTCGTGGGTTCGATTCCGGGGCCCGGGCCTGTGACCTTTCTGTGTGGAGTTTGCATGTTCTCCCTGTGCCTGCGTGGGTTCTCTCCGGGTTCTCCGGCTTCCTCCCACACTCCAAAAACATGCATGTGAGGTCAATTGAATATTCTAAGTTGTCCGTAGGTGTGCATGTGAGTGTGAATGGTTGTCTGTTTCTATGTGGCACTGCGATGAACTGGCGACTTGTCCAGGGTGTCACCCTGCCTTCGCCCTAAGACAGCTGGGATAGGCTCCAGCAGACCCCCGTGACCCTGAATTGGAATAAGCGGGCATAGAAGATGAATGAATGAATGAATGATAATGACACGTACAATCAGGTGAGGAGTAAAACCATTGAGTCTTCACTCCAGATTGAAACCAGAAGTACAAGCTGTATATCTCCTGGGAATTGTACAATATTTTAAATTCACCTGATTATTGTTGTATTGAACAGAAAAAATAATTGTGAATGATTTATTATTAACATTTTTTTTATTACATCTTGGTCACACATCTTAGTGAATTCAAATAATGTAAAATCTTTCGGAACCTTGATAACTGTCAATTCTCTCATGAATCACAGCAAACCAAAATTGCTGACAACCTCCAAAAACGTTATGCCAAATTTACATGATTACATGATACAGGTATATAATATCAATATAGAAATTGTATAATGGCATAAATCAACTATTGATTTTGGTCACAGTAAAAATTCATTATTTTTCTACAGGTTTACGCCAGAGTATACACATTCATTGTCCGGGTTGGTCCTTTGTTTCCTTGATCTGCTGGGCTGGTTGAGATGCAAAGCTGCATAGTGGATGTCATCTGCACCGTGGTGGCTCTGCTGACATGTTATATAAAAGTATATAGACATAATAGTTAAAATTACAATAGAGACAATATTCTCTTGTATGTAAGGTGAAATATATTAAAAGTCTAAAATCACCATTGTGCTTTCAGCAGAAGACGCTGAACATCCTGAAAGAGAAAATAAGTTTGTTTCAAAGCCAGATTCAGAGTGTAGAAGCTGTTGAATTCAAAGAGTGACCACTGGTCACACCTGAGTGAAAGTTTCTCTTCATCTTGTACAATGAGAAGATCAAGCAGGCAACAGCTATGAGGGTCAATACCAAAGCTGCACTCAGATAATACACCAAGACCGAGTCTCCAAATTCTGGAGAGAGACGGACAAAAGCATCAGTTTGATGTAGAGTTAAAAATCTGAAAATGATGCTGAAATGATTTACTCACTTTCAATGTCCTGCTTGGTCCCACCTCCAAACAGTATGTGTCCACATGCAGCAACAGCACAATAGTAGGTCCCAGTATGAGGAAGATTCAGACTCTCCACAGGCAGATTGTACTCACAAATTTTTGTTTTGTTATTCCTCCCACACTGGTCATTGCTGCCTCCCTGGGTGTAAATGAGTCCTGGATGAGATCCTCCAGAGTCTCCGAACCAGTAAACACTGTGTTCTCCACTACAGGTCAAAGTTTCTATTGTACAGTTCAGAGTCTCAGGTTCTCCTGACTGGATGGTCTCTGATTCGTAAATTGAAGCGGAGATGTTGAAACCTGACCCCTTCACAGTGAGCGTTGTGCCCTCACAGAACTCAGAGGTACGTCTGCTAACCGCTAGACACTAGTAGGTAGCAGAGTCGGAAATTTTCAAATTTGAAATCTTCAACTGATGGTTGGACTGTTTTATATCCAGTGAGAACCGTGGATGGTTGAATTCTTCACTGAAGCTGCCTTTATCATTCATCCTGAAGCATTTAGTCACCAGCTGTGGTGACGGTCCCATTCGTTGCTTGTACCAATAATATTCAACAGCACTGATGCTGGGACAGGAACACGACAATGTGACATCTTCACCAACATTGGCCAGTTGGAAATGTAATTGTGAGGACTTGACCACTTCATGAGCTGAGGAAAAGAGATGTAAAAAACAGCAACAACAAGGACACAAGTGAATGTGATTGTGGTGTCATGAGATGGGGACCTGGACTGTACATATATGATAATAAAGCACACAAAAATAGTTGACAGAGAGGAAGAAGGGAAATAGCTTACCGATATTCTCCACAACTAGACACCAGAAGCAAAAAGTAACAAGTGTTAAGTTGGGGGCTGTCATCATTCTTCTTAGGATTTAAATGAAATGAAACTGTGTGTGTTTTTTTAACACAGTAAACTGTGTTTCTGGCCAATCAGATGCTGTCCTATTTCAGCACGCACATTGTTAGTGTTTCTATGTTAGAACTGTGACTCTTGTGACGGCAACAATAGCAACATGACTCTGAGACCTGAAATTGGTCGTAGACGGTTAAGATAACATGTAGTTATGTAGAAAATACGTGACCATGAGACTCCAAGACAGATGTGAAAGGTGGTTTGTGGCAGACTAATCTTCATTGTATTCCAAATGCAACACTCTTATTTTAAAGAATTTTTTACAGAATGAGTTAAAATAAAGAAATTCTAACAAACAGGTTTGTGGTGGAATTAAACCGCAGTGGTTGTTGTGTTAGCTAGAGTATTGTTTACTGATAGATGAGTGATGTATGGTATCTCAACACGCACCCTTTCTAAAAGAAGCCCGTTTATCAAAGCCGCCTGAACTACTAGTTCTTTCAAATAGATTCAGTGGACTTAAAAAAAAGTCACAGTTGCGTCATCATCATCATCATCATCATCATCATCATCTGCAATTGTATGGCTGCAGACATTACAGAGATTTCAGTTGTATCAATGTCACATTTACTTACAAAATCTCAATGACGTTCTTTGGACTGGACTAATGGACTGGACTACAGCAGCCTGAATGTTTATTACTTTGTCGTCATTGTTGTTGCATATTGTCTTTGTTAGGTTGGTTTTCTGAATTCAATTTGCGTCGACTGCCTGGGTGACGACCCCCCTAATCCTGCGGTCAAGGTTGCGAGGGTCCCAGGTGTCATGGAGCAAAGGCAGGGTGACACTCTGGACAAGTCCTCAGTTTATCACAGGTCCATTAACACACACACACACACATGCACACACACACACACACACACACACACACACACACACACACATGCACACACGCATGCACGCACACACACACACACAGCAACAGACAATTGATGGTTCTCAATTTGCTTCACATGCATGCTTTTGGACTGTGGTAGGAAGCCATGGAACCCTGAGAGAACCCATGCAGACACAAGTAGAACAGGTAGAAGCTGCAAACTCCACACAGAAAGGCCCCAGGCCCAGAATCAAACCCCCGACCTCCTTGCTGTGAGGTGACAGCACTAAAACTGCAACACCGTGTCGCCAGACATTCACTCTGTCACTGGCTTCTCTCAAAGGAGGCAATGACATGTTCTTCATGTTCTTCACTGCCTTTGACAGATGCAATGATAGCTGACCTATGACCTGAAACCTAAAACAAGCCCTGGTGTAAAGTGGATGTGAGAAAATGACCTGCTGTTTATATGTGATTTTTTAAAACACTAAACAAAACACTGATGTCTACTCCTTGCTAGTTTGAGGCAATGTTCTGCGTAAAATGTAATGCAGCATAAAGGACAGATTGTATTCACAGTGAATTGTCTTAATTTACTCTTGATTATAGTGAGACCTGTCGGACATTATGAAGGTTTCATCTTCCTTTCAGATATACTTAGAAAAAAAACATCTTAACATTTCCACCAACATGAATTTGCTCTCAATGCGTCATAACTGTCAATGTGCTTTTTGCACCAACCGTGATACAATGAAACTGCACTGAGGAATCAGAAGAAGCACAATTATAAAAAAGGGAAGAAGGTCGAAATTCTTTTCTATTTCCTGATGAAGACACAATCGTGTTTTTTTTTTTTGGTTCTAAATGCTTCTGTGATTTTATTTTGTGTCTCAATTCTCAAATGTCAGTTGCAGTTTACTATATATAGACTTGTGCCCTTACCTTTTGTTCCATTTGGTATGTTAGCATGAGGGGAGAGTGCATTTTCTTAAACCACAGTGTGTCGCTCAGAGGAAGGGAGGGTGTGGCCGTGGAGAGGAAAAGGAGAGACACTGAGGTTCGTTACTTGGTCAGGGAGGCCATGTACTGCAATGTGCTTGTCTGTTTCAGATAATAAAGTATTTGCAAGGTAAAAAACCCCAAAATTTGAGTAATACGCTGATGGGAAAGAAAGTGCTAAGTTCCACATTACATATACATCTGTAGAAATCTTAACATTTTGGATGCATAAGTGTGTTATGTATGAAAATGTATTGTAACATTCAAACACCAGACACTTCACACCCTCAAACCAATAGACTTACTTGTAGAAGTGGCATAGTGATGGTAGCATTTTAGGTGTGTTCGCAACTGCTAGATTGAAGTAAAATGTAGCCTTTGCTGTAGACAAAACAATGTTTTTTTTTTTTTTTTTTGATAATTAATTCAAACTGATAGCTTTTTTAAATTTTTGGTTTATTTGATGAGAAAATGAATGTCAGATGAAGGAAAATGCAATGATACAATCAAGAAGCCTTGAATATTTCTTGAGCTAACAACACATGGGTCTTAATATACTGATTCAACTACAAAATAATTCAGATACATTGATTTTGAAATTAAAGTTTCCATTTTATGATTGAAAAAAGGTTACATTAGTCAACAATTCTGTTTAAAAAGTCAGTGGAGAAAATAACACAAAGAACTGCATCAAAAATACAAAAAGATGCACCTAAGTACTTGGTTCTACAGCTTCACTCTGTGGAACACACACTCACTCAAGTCGGATCTTTTGTGTCAGTGATCTCAGGTTGACACTTGAATCAGCACAATAGAGGTTGCTCAGGTGACCCTGGTAGATATGAAAAAAATATGTGAGCATCATGATGTGTGTTGATGTGTGACGCAAAGTTTCTCCTCACCTTTGTGTTTGCTGCCGATGGAGTTGAACGCCTGGCTTGAGACTCTAATTTTGAAACAGTGAAAGGAGTTGAATCAAACCTCTTGCTGGCAGTGAATAGTAGCCATGACAGACACACAGGACCAAATACCTGAAGACTGGCAGGTGTTTCCTCTGCTCAACATGCAAAGTGAGAAAGCCAGTAAAACTGCCAGGATGGTGCTGAACACTGAAGCTCCCCTCCAGAAATACACCAAGTTCACCTCATCTGCACACAGCCACACATAGAGTTATTATTTTGTTTCTATTGGAAATGTAAAGGTTTCCCAAGCACAACTACAAAAGTGACTTACCTTTAATGTCCAGCTTGGTCCCACCTCCAAACAGTATGTGTCCACATGCAGCAACAGCACAATAGTAGGTCCCATTATGAGGAAGATTCAGACTCTCCACAGGCAGATTGTACACACAAGTGTGTGTTTGTGTGTTGCTTCTACCCTCACACTGGTCATTGCTGCCTCCCTGGGTGTAAATGAGTCCTGGATGAGATCCTCCAGAGTCCCTGAACCAGTAAACACTGTGTTCTTCACCACAGCTCCCAGTGTGAACTGTGCAGTTGAGAGTCAGGGAGTCTTTGGGTTGGTTTGTCTTCGATGCTGACTGAAGGATTAAAGGTGGGATGTTTGAAGCTGAACTCCTCACAGTGACAAATATAATGTGATCAAGATCAATTTTGACTCGATCCCATCCTGCACAGTAGTAAAATGCTGAGTCTGACAAGGACAGGTTGGAGATTGTTAAGTGATGTTTGTCAGTTCCAGTGTCCATGCTTAAGCGTGGATTGTTGTTAAATTCCTCATCAAAGGCTCCCTTATTATCAACGCGATACCACGTGTACATGAGCCTGGACTTCTTCCCCAGACGTTGCTTGTACCAATGTATTCTGTTAGAATCAGGGTCAGGAAAGCACTTTAAAGTCAAGTTCTCACCCTTAGTAGCTGAGACGAATGTTTCATCCTGGTGATGAGATGCAGAAAACTGTTCACTCATGTGAGCTGATGTGAAAGAAGAGACAAAACAATTAGCAGTGTATTTTTTGCATTCAAGACAAATCCAGCAGGATCTGTACAATCATGAAGTACGATCAAAAGTACAAGGTGGTTTAACAATGAGCTCAACTCACCCATTCCCCCAACCAACAGAAGTGTAAGACAGAATGCTGACAGTGGAGATGTCATCATGCCTGAGCATCCGAGTTGACTGGCTGATCCTCTTCATGCTCTCTACTCTCTTCAAAGACAAGGCTGCATCTGATTGGACGACCTGTGGTGACGCTGAATGCCGGCTTTAGGAAACATTGTCATGGTCTGTTTTAGTGTTTCCAGTTTTAATTTAAAAGACTTGTCTGTCCTTGTATTTTCTGCTCTGTACTTCCTGCCTGTTGCAATCAAATTAAGCAACAGGTAAGGACAGCACAGGGTCTGCTATGCTATGTTGGCAAATGAGTTGTGAATTTGTGTTGATGTAAGAAGTGTGGTAGAAAAAGAGCACAGGCAAAATTACTAAATAAAACACCTGTGATAAACACCAGTAAAGTTCTCATGGAATTATGAAGTATTAAGATATTAGAGCGACAAAGGCTGTAGTGTAATATCTGTAAAATATATTTGACCCAAGTGTGCGACCACCAAAAGCCTGCAATGTTTTTGGATGGATGTATAAAGTACTAAGATAATGTTTACCTTCACTTCCCAAGAAAAGTGGTTTGTCACGTGGGAGAAGATTCACTAAAAGCCTTAAAATAATGAAATAAAAATAATGACTCTTTTTCCCCGATGAGTTAAGAAGTCCTTCTTTAATGCTTCTTGAAAACCTCCTGAGGAAGCCCGTGATGAAAAATGTGTTTCCCAGATTCAATGTTAGTTAAGAAGCTCTCTCACTGAGATGGCCGCAGGATCGAGCTGACCCACTCTTTGCAGTTTTCTTAGTGACCAAACACTGGCAGTTCCAGCCGCACAAGGCAAATAAATATTACACCATGAATGTGATACAGCACCTGACATATATATATATATATATATATATATATATATATATATATATATTTTATCATATGTTTAATACTTTGGATTTATATTGTTTAGAAATAATTGGTGACATAAAAACGAGGAATAACAACTGTATTCCTGTCTGTGCTTTATACATTGAGTGCAAATATAACTATCATCATGACTATCATGTATCATAATTTGTCTGTACACATCTCACGTCTGTGTGCACATACCCAAAAATGCTTCTGGTTTTAACAAAATCACATCCACCCTCCAAACCTGGCCAGATCAGATAATGTGAAAACACCTAGGGATCAGCTGCTTCATCATATGCGGTACTTTGTTTAAAAACAAACATAACAAAGGAAACAGAAAAAAACAGTCTGTAATGCTACATTAAATTCGCATGTATTTTATTTTTTAGCTCGTTTTTTCACAAGTCAACAGTTATAACCTCCTTTCAAATTTTATGAATAAGCGCCATGATTTGCTTCAGACTTGCTTAAGCATATTCAAAAAGAGGAACTTAAGCACCAGAGCTGAATTAGGGAAGCCACTAAAATAAGGAAATGGGACCCGAAGATGAGATTCTGAATGGCTATGAGAAAGGTTATGTTAGTTCTTCTGCATGGTTCCTACCTGAGGTCCAAGTTTGCAAGGTGGTGGGGGTTAATCTTGAGTTGACGTTGGCTAACGTGCTAGTTTTTGTCACGTCTACAACAAAAACACACACCGTAAAATTTGGTAAATGTCTTGATTTACTCTCTATCTGAATACAACGATATGGTGTAACCTTCTTAGGATATAGTTTACTGTCGTCAAGGTGAATCTTTTTACCCTTTACTCATCTGCGGTCTACATTTTGATTGGACACAAATGTGTCTTGACTCAGGGTTTGATTGGTCTACTGTCAGAAATGCTTGACGTCTGTTTTGTTTTTTTCCCCTTCAAGTTGAACTTCTTTCAACTTTTTTTTTTCACACTCGGAGCAGCAGAAAAACAACTTGAGAGTGGCTGTCTTCTGGCGTCCAGGGGCTTCTGTGTTGTTGGGGGTGTCGGTGCGGGTGTGATGGTAGGTGGTGACGGTGATGGGGGTAAAGGAGTGGCAGGGCTCAGCTTGGCAGCTTGGTGTGTTGGGCTGCGGCCATGATGGCCACACTGATCAGCAGCTCACTTCCAGTGCTGTGCACGCACATTTGTACACTTGTATTCAGACACAACTCACACACAATTGTTTATTTTATTATTTATGTTTCGCTTTATTTTGCATCATTTACTTTTAGGTATTTATCTTTTTTCTTTTCTTTATTATTAATCTTTGTTAAATCTTTTGTTCATGCCACAGTATTGTATTTTTTTGCAGTTACTCTGCATCCCTCTCCCTAAGCCTCCCCTTCTACTTTACCTTTCACTTCCTGTCTCCCTGGAAAAAAAAAAACATAGCAAACACACAGGCAACACAGTCTGCTTCATGGGAGTGTGATGTTCGATCTGTTTTTTCAAGGTTAACTGAAATGTTTCTAAATCCTTCTCTAATCTAATCTTCATCTTTTGCTCTCATTCAAAAGAGAATACAGTTCCAAAAAAGTTTCTATTTTCAGTCCTCTGTGTTTTGCCAAACCATTAAACTGTCAAAATCAAATCACCGGCACATCAGGCTGAGTTTATCCAGTCTACCAGAACATAATGATAGTCAATAATTGAAGGTTATGCAGGTTCCAAGGAAAAGGAATGAAAGTGGGGGTTAGTTTTCAATCTAAGCACCAGATTGTGGGATATTGCATTGACAAGCCTGAAAAACAAAAACAAAAAAACAAAGCAGTTTAAAGTAAAACTAAAGTTTTGACAGACAAGGCCACAATAGCAGTTGTGCATTTCTGACTGAGCATAGTCCGACTTGTGGTTTATAAGACCAAAAATTAATCTTCTCTACAGATTTGCCAGGGAGTACACACATTCTTCCTCTTCACTGATGCTTCCTTTACTTCTGCTTGGCACATTGACATTAACAGGCTCACAAAAGAAGTTACCGGCGTCTTGGAGGCCCTGCTGACAGCATTTATGAAAGCAGACGTACACAATGTGAATAAAACTGAGAAAAGGAAAATATCTTCCTGTACTTCAAGTGAGATGTCTTCAATGCTTATAATCACCATTGTATTTTCAGGAGACATAGCTGAATGTCCTGCTGAAGACCCTGTTGAACAGAAAGTAAATTTGTTTCAAGGCCAAATTCAATGTATATAAGGTGTCAGAATCAAAGTGGGACTAGTGGCTGTACCTGAGCGAAAGTTTCTCTTCATCTTGTACAATGAGATGGTCAACCACACAATAACCATGGAGGTGAATGTCAAAACCAAAGCCAAAGTGTAAACAAGGACTAAAATGTCTTCATTTTCTAGAGAGACAGACACCAGCACCTGTTTAATATGGGGTAAAAAAAAAAAAAAAAGGGAAAAAGGCTGGAAATAACCATTTACTTACTTTCGATGTATATCCTGGTCCTTTCTCCAAACGTTATGTGTCCACATGCGACAACAGCGCAGTAGTAGGTCCCAGCATGAGAAAGATTCCGACTCTCCATAGGCAGACTGTACTCACAAGTTGGTGTCTGTGTTTTGGGCTTCCACAGACATTGGTCATTGCTGCCTCCCTGGGTGTAAATGAGTCCTGGATGAGATCCTCCAGAGTCTCTGAACCAGTAAACACTGTGTTCTCCACTACAGGTCAAATTTTCTATTGTACAGTTCAGAGTCTCAGGTTCTCCTGACTGGATGGTCTCTGATTCGTAAATTGAAGCGGAGATGCTGAAACCTGAACCCTTAACAGTGAGGGTTGTGCCCTCACAGAACTCAGAGGTACGCATGTTACTACCTGCTCTACAGTAGTAGGTAGCAGAGTCGGAAATTTTCAAATTTGAAATCGTCAACTGATAGTTGGACTGTTTTATATCCAGTGAGAACCGTGGATTGTTAAATTCTTCACTGAAGCTGCCTTTATCATTCAGACTGAAGCATTTAGTCACCAGCTGTGATAATGGTGCCACTCCTTGCTTGTACCAATAATATTCAACAGCACTGGTGATGCGACAGGAACACGACAATGTAACATCTTCACCAACATTGGCCAGTTGGAAATGTAATGCTGACGACTTATTCACATCTTGAGCTGATGGCAGTGTACGGAAAAAAAACAAGGACAAAATTTAGTACAGTTATGTAATGATGAACTGTAACATATGCGTACATCTACAAATGCATGCTACAAAGAAACAATTTATCACTGGCTGAAGAAAAATAGCTTACCGATATTCTCTGCAACTAAAAACATGAAGCAGAAAGTATTAAACGCAGAAGTCAGGGGTGTCATTGTTCGTCACAGCCTTTGATAGATGCACTGCATATGCACTGTATGTGTTCCCCTCACACAAAACTGTGTATGACTGGCCAATCAGATGAAGTGTGCTATTTCTAAACATACTGTTCCCCTTAGCTTATGAATACCCCTTGAAAAACAGAATTAAAACTGAAGTATGACCTGAAACCTGAAGCAAGCCCTCGCGTAAAGTGGATGTGAAATATAGACACTGTTGTCCTCTTCTTGCTAGTTTGAGGCAAGCCAATTTAGTCTAAATACAATTTTCAGTTTTAAAACCATAGTCAGCCGACAGCCTAAAGATTATTTTTTTAGAGCAGTTTTTTTTTTCTTGTTTACGTATTTCTTTCCATTCGAAGTACTTAGTTGGAACACAGCATCTGTAGCAAAAACCGGCATAAGGCATAATTAAAGTAATTTGGCCAATGAATTTGCAGTTTAAGGTCAACTCTTCATTGATCTGCAGTCCATTTTGGGCAATGTATTCTATAAAACCTGTATTTTCACTCAAAACTGAACAAATCTGAACAAATCAAAACAATATTTACAAAATATTTGTATAAACTCATCCCAAACTTTTGTGTACAATCACGTGCAGTTCAAGATTCAATAACTTTATTAGTCACATGCTCAAAGGATGTGCAGTGAAATGTAAAAGTGGCAATGCTATTCAGAGATCGTACAAACAGCAAAAACATAGTAAAGTAAAGAAAGCAGCAAGAACTAAAGCGACAGTTGGGTATTTAGATACATACATTCGTTTGAAGGGCCAGATTTTAGCATCAACGCAAGTTGTCTGGCTAAAAAAAAAAAAGACCATTATTTTGTAGAATAAAGAAGCCAAGCCAGACAAGAGTCATTGTGCTGAATGTCAGGCCAAGAGTAGAGTCTCAATATTAAGAAGGGACAGTAGAACGCACACTGTGATGTTGGTACATTTTCCAGGATGTGAATCAAGTTATGAACTCATTAATTACAGCATGCTCCAAACAGCATGTTCACCAAAAGCCATCCCTTTTTTTTTTTTTTTCTCCATAGGCGGCATCACTGACAAGAGCTCTGTATTCCCCCTCCTGCCTCATACAACCAAGAATCACAGAGGCATCCACAAACTTTTGGTGGTGGCTTAACTGCCATTTTTACAGGATGTCTGACATAGAGAGACCACAGACAAAAACAAACCTGAAAACATCCATCATGGATGATGCCCAATTGAGACAGTAGGAGACAGCTGACCCTGAAGAGGTCAGGTTGGAGATCACCAGTGGACATTTACCGAGCGTAGCATGCGCTCACGCTCCAATCATTCCTCACCTTATCCAAATGTCTGTATATTTGTATAATCTATATAATCTGTTCTTTTCAAATGAACCGGAAACTCAGTCTGTGGTTTACACACACACACACACACACACACACACACACACACACACACACACACACACACACACAGATTCCTTGTGTCTTTTTCAAAAAAAAACAACAACAAAAGAAACATCCTCCTGATTTTGGGGATGATGTGATTGTTTATCACCACCTTGCATTATCCAATGTCAGAATCAAATCTCTTTGGATGTCTCCAGATTCCTCCCAATTTATAGTGTCAATCATTGGCTATCACTGGTTTTAGGTCTTCTTGTATCTATACTATAAGTCTTTTTCTGTTCTGGTGAGTCGTTTTGTGGTTTCTGTCTCACATGTTTTCATTTTTTCTTGTTTTGAAGCACCTTCTGTTTTTCCTGATGTGTGTTGTTTCATAAGCAACAAGGAATTTTTGTAAATGACATTGTATTTATTGTCAGGGTATCATTTGTCCTTTGAATCCATAAGTAGTTAGATGTGAGGTTTTGCCGATTTGTAAATTCAGTACTTTTTCAATGTGCAATAAATGCGTTCTGGGGTTCCCATGATGTTCGGGAGAGTGACGCAAGCCCAGGTGTTTGCTGTGTTTTTTCTGTTTTTCTTTTTGTTGTTCCCCCTCCTATGCACTTGTAGTCTTTGTCACATATGGTTTAAGCCGAAAAAAAATCATTCACATTTGCGGGGAACGATGGTCTGACAAAACTATCGACCCCCCATTAAGATAATGCTCAAGGTAAGTGGAGGAACAGTGTTTCCCTCTCCCAGTGCTGCCACTGGATTCCGCTACAACTAGATTCCACTACATTCTACTACAACTAGACAGCTGCAGGCTAAGAACGTGCATGACACCGTTTGGCACTGCAGTTGCCTTTTGTCATAGCAAGTGCACCGGAGACGCCGTTGGAGACTCAAGACGGACAAGGAGGCATGGCAGTCTTCAGGATTGACATCCTAGTCGATTGGACCTCAATGATTGCGACGTCAAGACTGAAAAAAGACTGACAAGAAAGAAAAAATAAGAAAGTTTGTTGACTGTTTAGGTCAGCAGGCATGACAAACCAACAAGTGACACCCAAACCTGGAGTCAGGGAACAGGTGAATTACGCTGATCATGTTAACTATTCATTTTATTTTTCATTTTAGTCATTTACTCCCTTCATGAAGGTGGACAACATAATTTGTTCATACAAACTCCTTCAAATGTGAAATAAAGAAAAACAATAATGTAAATGTAAGCATAAGACAAAAGTGCTAGATGAACCCATAAATTGTCTTCAGAGCTGAAAAATTGTATTTTTCATTGCGTTCCTACATACTTTGTGACTTGGCAATGAGATAATTTGTTTTATCTGTATGTTTTATCACGATTGGAGCAAAGAAAACAAGCGTGGCTTTTTCTCATTCAATGGGAGATCACTGGCAAGCTAGAGATGGATAATTGAACTGATGGAATTAATGATAGCATGGGGAGAGTTACGTTATTATAAGCCTGTAAACATGTTCTTTATGTGTCATGTGAAAGTGTAGCGAGGGTTAAACACTTTCATTGTCTCAGCCAGACTGCCAGCATGAAAAACATTCTACATCCGCATTCACAGAATGCTTGCAGTCGTGCAATGACATTTTAAGGTGTTTATACTCTTGCATTTAAATTTAAGTTGAGCAGACACTGAAAAGGTTTGTGTAAGGCTGAAACTGGGTGTGTGATAATGAGTCCAGGTTGCAAAGGGTTGTTTTCTTCAGTCTTGCTCAGACCACACTGAGCTGTTGCTTCCTGGAAAGTTATTTGTGTCACACTCTGCCCTCAGACCATTTCACACTCTCTCCCTGAGGGGGTCTAACAGCCTTTATCAGTTTATTGCATGTCAGAAAGTTTCAAATCGCTTCCAGAAGAAGCTCGAAGGCACAGAATAAGAGCAAGACAAAAGTCAAATGGTATCAAACACACAGTTAAACACACCACGTGGTCCAGTGCAGTACACAATGACAACAAAACTAACTTAGTTTCCAGCTGCTCAGTTCTTCAGGTGGTATGTACAATACAAAAGTATGAACAAGTCAATCAACAGAAGAAATCTAAAAGATCAAAAACAAGACTGTTGTATTTTTAGTAATTTTTAAAAGCAATAAAATCAATACTTCATTCATGCTTCATGAATTTGGGGTCAAGGTTAACTTTTCAACAGCTATTTTGACTGTTATTCGTCTTTAAACTAAAGGTTAGCTGAAAACGTTTTATTAATGATATAATTAATTATAATCAGTTTTGTGTTTGTTCTGGGTTGGAATCAATAACATAATAAAATAAAATAACAAGTATAGCCTTGAACTTTAATACTTCAAAACAAAACAAAAACAAGCACAAGCCTCCCCTGACATTGTTTTTGTGATGTAGGACTAGCCAGTCTTGACATTAGCTATGCTCAGACCACAGTGCCTCTTCCTGTTGAACAACAAAAGAGAGTTTGTCAGCTTCACTCACAGACCATTTCACAGCCCGTCCTGACAGCCGACTGTGTTATGTCTGAATCCACCTCATGCCCTTTTTTGCAGGCAAGTATGACGAAGTGATGAAGTATGACACAAGCACAAAAGTACACATTAAAAAATAACTTGATCTGATTTCTTTACATCACACTAATGCACCATTGCAGACTAATAAGATGACACAGCAGCAGCTCCACTTTCAGCTGCAAACACTTGTGGTCACATGCACAACATTTGGCTCCACCTCTCTTGATTATGTGCACGTGTGCTTTCTCCTGGGCTGGGCTTGAAAAGTTAGAGCTGAGTAGTTCAAGCAGTCTGAGTCCCGATTCTGCAAATCAAAGTCACACTCTGTCACAAACATAGAATATAAACACTCGATTTGATTTACTGAAATACATATACAGCTAGGGGCAATAAAAAATAAAATAAAGGGCAGCTGTGGCTTAGTAGGTAGCGTGGTTGGGTTGACTAATGATTGAAAGGTTGGTGGTCAATTTCCTTCTTCAACTATCCACATGTGGCTTTCTAGGCCTTCTCTGACATCCAACAAAACAAAATCATCTCTGTTGACTTCAAGCCTTTATTTTCTTTCAAAAAAAGTGAGAGCAGCTTAATATTTGCTGCTGTGTCTTAAATTTCCATAACAAACAGCTAAAATCTGAAAGCTTGTTTAATAACTCGAAAACAGCTTTGCGAAATGCTGTGGTTGCCTGCAAACCAAAATAACCAACACAGGATAGTTTGATATGGTTATTGGCCCTTTAAAGATCAGAGTAAAGTAAACTGACTGATTACAAATCCATATTTTGCATATTTTAAATGATCTAAAATTGTTTTTTATTTTAATGTTATGTTGGATGATTTAGTGCCTCCACATGTGGCCTCACTAGAAATCAATGACATGTGACCCAGTTTCTGAAGTGCTCAGTTTTCACTTCAGTGTTACAGCGTGCCTGTTTGTCACCGTCTGGGGAAGACGTGAGTCTTATGACACTATTTAAAGCAGCTGAGTTCAGCCATCTTCTCCCTCCCAGCATAATCAATATACAGTACAAGCAGTATGCAAAGTTTGGGGAGTGGAGGTTTGTCAGAAGTCACTTATTGAATGCTTGAGTAATATACAGAGGAGTTATTATCAAACAGTTATTGGTAGGGATGTCCCGATCAAATTTTTTGGTCCCAATCCGATTCCAATTTTTTAATGATGGGTAATTCATTCCGATCCAATCTTTTTTCTTACCTTGAATGAACTGAATTCTTTGGATTCAGACTTCTCTCTTGGTGCATTGCAAAATAAATTGGATTGTTTGCTTCAATTATCAATCCATGTGTGACAGTGGCGGTCCTGTCACTGGGCCTCCAATCGATCATGCTCCCTGGCTACTTGGCCAAAGGGGATGTCCCTATTACCCGGGAGTCTCGGGTTCGAAACCTGCCCTGGCCCTCTCTGCCTTGCCACACACGCGTTGCTTTTCCTCACCGTTTGTTTATTTTACAATTTGAAGAACACAGTGAGCATGCTATACATAACATAAATGAAATAATAATTATGTAAAATTGTGCTAATGAAGTAAGTACATTCATTTTCAAAGTGCAATCTTGGTGATGACCTCACTCTTTGCTCAATAAATATAGTGTAGACTTTGTCTAATTGGAGTGTGTGCACAAGACAACCAAGGCTTGACAACCCCATGTTATCCATCGCCTTTTTCATGTTACATGCATTACCACGCAATATTATATATGCTCGCTGTTTCCCAGGCCCCCACTCCTGTAACATGTCGCTGATTGACTCACGTTATCTGCCGTGTGTGTGCAGCACGGCATTTGTTAGCTACTACTACTACTACTACTACTACTACTACTACTACTACTTAACTAGCGAGCAGCGTTTGGTTTCAAAAACTCTCATCTCTGTGTAAACGGCCCCTATGTTTTTTAGCACATGTGTGAACAACTGTTTTCTTTGATGAAAATAAACTGAACATCACATATAACGCGTCTTACTGATCAAAGTACAGATTTGATTTTTCTTTGAAAAAAGACAACTTTTTTTTTTTGCTGTTTTTTGCCAGTTAAAATGTTTACACTTGAAGTTATTGATAGAGCCATAAGAAAATACTGCAACTGATTTTATTTGTTTATTTATTTAGTTCGCTTAATGATTCATATTCAGGCAACGCCATGTAGCAACATTGTACAGGCTGTGATAGGTTCAGATTCAATGTGCAATAATTTCAATACGTTTTCAATTAACTTTGAACCCGTCCTGCCCTCAACTTGTACAATTTTTTTTAATTTGGCCCTTTGTGTATTTGAGTTTGACACACCTGACTTACACAAATAGTGTCACGATATCGTGTTTTGAAAAAAAAAAAAAAAAGTTTTCTACAGCAGATGTAACAGATGCCCGTTTCATTGTCAACTGTGCATAAATGGAAAATAAACATACTTGCAAGTGCCAGCTCCAATGGTAGAAACTTTAATATCCTCATTACAACTATATTGCACCAAACTGTATGAAAATATCACGCCCGATGTTTATGCTTGATGCCCACTGAAAATAAGGATTGTCATCTTTGGTGTTGAGGAGGCAAAGTTACAGCTTGACAGCAGAGTACACACATTCAGTGCTTGTGTTGTTTCTTTTCCCTCTTGATCTGCTCATCTTGACATCCTTTAATGCAGCATAATGAAGGTTTTCTTCTCTTCGAAATGGCTGGGAAACAGACAGAGACAATTATAATCAATACAATACATCATTATAATCAATGGCAGTCATAATCATGGGCATTTTTCATTCCCAAACCAGCAAGACCATTAACCCACATCGCTGTCAGTTTATAACTGATTCTGTTTAGGTGTTTTCATATTTTGAAAGTAAGGATCTTGAAGTTTTGTGGTCAGTTTTTCACCAAAATAGTCAACAAGTTAAGGAAAAAAAACAAAAAACCTCCTTGGTTATTTAAAAAATGTTCAAAATATGCCCCTCACCTCTGCATGTGATGGCGTTGGTGCTGAAGTTGTTGCACTGATCTCTGATTTTTGACACAAAGCAAAAGTAATTTAATCCAAAGCAATGTGCACTTAAATATGCTGGGAGTTTTCAAGAGTCACCTGTGTGTGTGCGTCCTCTCTTGAACAACTTGTATACTATGATAGACAGTAAAATGACCAGGACGGTGGCGAAGGACAGAGCTGCACTCAAGATATGCACCCTGGGGTCAGCTTCTTTGGGATCAGCTGAAGAGGAAGAGACTATACACACACACACACACACACACACACACACACATATATATATATATTTTTAATCAAATCAAGTCTGAAAGATATATGATCACAACAGGGTTTTAGACTTTTTTGGTCTTTTACAAAAAGCATACAGTAAACACTAAGTAATTGTCCTTGAAGACAGTGGATTCTTCTGTTTTCAGGATTATGTAAATGGATGTGTGTAGGTTTTGATTTCATTTTACTGTTTGTGGGAGCGACACTTAAGGAAGCTGTGACGCAACTGACCGTTTGGCTTTTTGAGTGTGATATCAGAACATGAGACAACTTATCATTGTCACTTGTCATGTCCAAAACCAAAATATGTTAGCAAAGAAATAAACAATCTGAATCAAAAGATTAACTTACACTTCTGGTCCAGCTTGGTCCCATTTCCAATCAGTGTGCACCCACAAGAGATTACTGCACAGTAGTAGGTCCCAGTATGAGTAGTATTCATTTTCTTCATGGTTAAGCTGTAAACACATTTTTGTGTCTGTGTGCCAATTGTCCTCTGACACTGGTCACTGCTGCCTCTCTGGGTGTGAATGAGTCCTGGATGAGTTTCTCCAGAGTCTCTGAACCAGTAAACACTGTGTTCTCCACCACAGCCACTGGTGTGAACGGTGCAGTTGAGAGTCACAGAGTCTCCTGACTGGAAGTTCTCTGATTCTGTCTGGTAGATGAAGGCTGGGATGGTCAAACCTGAACCGTTCACACTGACTATTGTCCCCTCACAGAACTCAACGCTGCGACTAATGCTCCCGAGGCAGTAGTACGTTGCAGAGTCAGAAATTTGTACATTTGAAATCTTCAACTGATAATTAAACTGTTTAACCTCCCAAGAGAAACGGCTATTCTGAAAATTTTCAGCAAAGACAGAGTAATTACTATTTCTGATGCATCGAGTCACAAACTCTGGTGTCTGCCCCATCCTTTGCTTGAACCAGTAATATGTTAGAGCATTAAAATTGGGACAGGAGCATGAGAATATCACATCTTCACCAGCATTAGCCAGTTGGAAATGTAATGGCGATGGCTTGATCTCTCCAAGAGCTGATGAGAATACAGGGAAACAAAACAAGGACACGAGTGAATGCGATCAACTATTTGACATTTTCACAGAAATCAACAGATGAACTCTGTATGACTAAACAGCCGGTGCAAGACTTTGTTTACCTAAGAGATTCTCCTAATAAATGAATAAAAAAGTGAAAAGAGCTTGACATGTCTATTTCTCACAAATAGACATGTCAAACAAAAAGTAGCAAGTGCAAAGATGGGAGGCGTCATGGTGCGTTGGAGGCTTTGATAAATTGTGTGTGTGTGTGTGTGTCTGTTCTCTTCACTCAAAACTAAAACTGTTTGTTTGTCTGGCCAATCAGATCAAGCGACCCATTTCTGATCATGTCATGTCTCCTACCTAAGTCTCACAACCTCTTGAGATGACAACAAAAATGACATGAAAAAATGTTTGCATCAAAGCAAATCTAGAACCCAGAGCAAAGGCACAAAGAAGGCAGTTGTGTGGCACCAATTTGTGATCACACTACAAGATGATCATTTCTAGCCTTTGACCTGCGATACCAGTAACTTGTTTGGTTATTGTATCATTTTTAGTTAACTTTTTCAGTTCACAGAATATTCACTTTGCTCATTGTTATTTTTAGCACCTGAAGATTGAAGTCAGCCTCTTAGGGGACCAAATGTTTGGTAAATATGAAGCATGAATCACTTCATTTCTTCAAGAACAAAAGTGTGAGGCACAGTGTCAATATGGACATGGATGCCATCGAGTTCAGGCAGTCTTGTTAATTAATTTAACTATGTAAATTAAAGTATAGCAATTCAATTTCGAACTTGAGTTTGTTGTCTCCAGCTGATATAGTAAATAAAAGAAAATACTAGGAGATGGTGCAAGGTGGTAAGTTCAAAATGGTCACACAAACAACGGCAGAACCAGTGGTGGCTGCTGGTGTTTCAAAGAGGGGAGCTCATGTTCGGCCTCAACATACAATTTGCCCATTTATTATATTTATTTGTTGGCCTATTGTCCATCATTATGTGCACCTTGCTAGCTGCCTTGTTTCCCTGTTGACGATCTAGCCTACAGTATGAATGAACAAACGAGCTAACACAACTATATTAAATTTGAACTATAATGCATTTTATTAGAAAAATAAATATAAAAATGATTTACTTCTTTTATTTGACGAAAACCAGAACGGTACTGCACTCGAAACTGTTTCGCCATCTGTGTGTATTTCCAGCGAACTGTCAATCAAAAGGGGTTTCAGACTACCCAATCATAATGTGCATCCCAGCGCCCAGGGTCACGCCCTCCTCCATTGACTTCCAGAGAAGCATTTACCCAATGACGGTCTAGTTCGTGCCTTATGTGGCGCTGTGGTTTTACTCCCTGAAGGCGGAAGAAGACCCAGAGGCTGGTTTATTTACAGAAGTAGCAGCTCAGGAACATAGCACGGTGGAGGCGGCAAAGAACGCACACAAAAACACAGTGTGGATAGACGACAAAGTTGAACTTCTGCTTCGAGTTACTTACTTACTATCTCCGCCATCTTTGCATTGTATCCACAAAAGTTTTTGCGCTAATGATACGCAGGTGCAGAAATGCCCAGAAATGCCGCACCCCATGTGTCAGAAACGCAAATTGCGCTGTGGTAACCCTGCCGCATTTTGCGACCTAGATCGTCAGATATTGTAACGTTGGTGCAAACGTCAATCACCGGACGTTTAATTTCCAACGGAATACTTAATGTTTTTTTTGCTGTTAAATAACATGCACATTGGCTTTCCCCCCGAACTCACACCAAGAAAGAGAGAGTTGCAAAAATCCCCACAGCCTCAGGTCTCCGTCACCTCTTAAAGAGGCAGTATAATGCCCCACAGCTCCAGGTGAATGTTCCGATTAGAGCAAATCTTCACAAGAAAATACAAATCTCATAATATAGGGTACAATAGTTAAATGAAAAAACAAACATTAGTTAGACATCATACACATATGGTCAGAGTGTTTTAACAACACGTTTATTTTTAAACTGAAATTGACACAACATTTTTTAAAAACAAATGTTTAAGCACTGAGATTGGTACAGGGTAATGAACATGATCACCCTTTAAAACAGGAAGTTGCTTTTTTTAGTCATGGCTTGCCACAATTATTCTTCACTTGTATAGCTTTGTCAACAGACGAGGCAGCTTCCCTCATACCCTTTCTTCATCTTGCTTTTGTTTTCCTCCAAACTGCGGAATTCATATACAGATGTTGGTCATCCTGGAAATCAGAAACGTCACTTGCTATAAAAAATTACACAGATTGAGTGCAATGATACTGGAAACATTACAGTCATCTTAGTGATTACCATGGCGTCTGCAGCGGCTGACATTCTTCCTGGAGTGTCTGAAAAACAAAGTGAAAGTGTTTCTGCAGTGGCCTGTTCAGTGACTAAACAGTAGGCCTGTCATTTACCTCCACGCACACAGCTTTCAGTGGCCGTCATCATACACACTAGGAGGGCCAGACAAACACACAGGAGGATGGTGAGTGCTGAAGCTACGCCCAAGATGTACACATGGACCAGAGAGTCTTCATCATCTGTAGTTATTTTGCAGCAGACATGACAGAGCTTTCAGTTTTATCAATGCTGCTTTTCTTGTTCTAGCACCATGAGCTAGTAACTCACTTTTGATGTCAATCTTGGGCCCGTCTCCAAACAGTATGTGTCCACATGTGACAACAGCGCAGTAGTAGGTCCCAGCATGAGAAAGATTCCGACTCTTCATAGGCAGATTGAACTCACAAGCTTGTGTTTGGTTTTTGGGTTTCCCCAGACACTGGTCATTGCTGCCTCCCTGGGTGTAAATGAGTCCTGGATGAGATCCTCCAGAGTCTCTGAACCAGTAAACACTGTGTTCTCCACTACAGGTCAAATTTTCCATTGTGCAGTTCAGAGTCTCAGGTTCTCCTGACTGGATGGTCTCTGATTCGTAAATTGAAGCGGAGATGCTGAAACCTGACCCCTTCACAGTGAGCGTTGTGCCCTCACAGAACTCAGAGGTACGTCTGCTAACCGCTAGACAGTAGTAGGTAGCAGAGTCGGAAATTTTCAAATTTGAAATCTTCAACTGATGGTTGGACTGTTTTATATCCAGTGAGAACCGTGGATGGTTGAATTCTTCACTGAAGCTGCCTTTATCATTCATCCTTAAGCATTTGGTCACCAGCTGTGGTGACGGCCCCATTCGTTGCTTGTACCAATAATATTCAACAGCACTGATGCTGGGACAGGAACACGACAATGTGACATCTTCACCAACATTGACCAGTTGGAAATGTAATTGTGAGGACTTGACCACTTCATGAGCTGAGGAAAACAAATGTAAAAAACAACAACAACAAGGACACAAGTGAATGTGATTGTGGTGTCATGAGATGGGGACCTGGACTGTACATATATGATAATAAAGCACACAAAAGTAGTTGACTGAGAGGAAGAAGGGAAATAGCTTACCGATATTCTCCACAACTAGACACCAGAAGCAAAAAGTAGCAAGTGTTAAGTTGGGGGCTGTCATCATTCTTCTCAGGATTTGAATGAAATGAAACTGTGTGTGTTCTTTTAACACAGTAAACTGTGTTTCTGGCCAATCAGATGCTGTCCTATTTCAGCACGCACGTTGTTAATGCTTCTATGTTAGAACTGTGACCCTTGTGTCGCGGCAAAATAGCAATGTGTCTCCAAGACCTGAAACTGGCCGCAGACATATTTTCTACTTATAGTTATGTAGAAAATACGTGACCGTGAGACTCCAAGACAGATGACAAAGGTGGTTTGTGGCAGACTAATCTTCATTTTATTCCAAATGCAAAACTCTTATTTTAAAGAAGTTTTTAAGGAATTAGTTAAAATAAAGAAATTCTAACAAACAGGTATGTGGTGGAATTAAACAGCAGTGGTTGTTGTGCTGATCATATGTGTTGTTTACTAATAGATGAGTGATGTATGGCATGTCAACATGCACCCTTTCTAAAAGAAGCCAGTTTATCACAGTCATTTGAACTACATCCGAATAATCGGTAAAGTCACAGTTGCGTCATCATCATCATCATCATCATCATCATCGTCATCTGTAATCGTATGGCTGCAGACATTGCAGTAATTTCAGTTGTATCAATGTCCAATTTACTTGCAACATCTCAATGACATTGTTAGCAAGTGACTCACTTTTTATTGTGATCGCGTCTCCAAATGCTATTTTTCCCCATGTGACAACAGCACAGTTGTAGGTCTGAGCAACAGAAAGATTCTGGTGGTTCGTTGGCCAAGTGTGTGTTTACTTTGCTGTACAGTTAGTACAGCAAATGAAAACAAGATTTATATTTATACTCCGTGATATGTGACTCCCTACATTGATCTTGTCAGGGAAATAATGATTGAAAGGTAATGAGATGAAGGTTGTTCATGTTGTGAAAAGCCCCAAATCAAAGACTAGAGCTGACTGCAGTCTTGGCTGGAGTGATTATCTCAGTTACTGAATCTTGTGAAAACCCCAAATTTCAGGCTTGCAAAATGCACGTCTTTGTTTTCTATGAGTGTCCAGCTCAGAGTAGTTAAATATTTTGGAGCATGGCAGGCACTAACCTTTAGTAAGTCAGGACAAGCTTGTTTTCATCACTACATTTAGGACACCTGCTGATTTGTCTGCTGAAATTGTCCAGATAGAGTGTCACTGAAATGGACATTGTCAACACACAGAGCTGCTTTCCACACATGCTTTGGATACCCCCCACTGGATACCACTTCAGTTGTGTGCAGACTACACAGTTGAAAACAGTCTGAGGACAAGGGCAGCAATACATGCACCCAAAGTTGTACTGCATTAGAATAGGAAGGAGAATGTTGCAAAGAGTAAAGCTGAGATATACCTGAAAAGGTTTAACTACTATGTGGAATGAACAGATTCTCACAAATTAAACATTATTTAGAACTCATGTGATTATTGTTTTGAACATTTACAAAAGATTGAAAGTAACATTAAATGAAATTAAGATTAAAAACTAGGGTTGGGCAAGTTAACGTGTTATTATCTCGTTAACTCATATATTTATAAACGCCGACAATTATTTTATCGTGCATTAACGCATGTTGCTCACGTGCTGTAGGAGCCATGAGTAGGGATGGGCGATATATCGGCGTTTGCTCATGTGTCACACAATAACAAGCACGGCGCTGATAGCGTACCCGAGAATCGATCGTGGATTGTGTGCAAAGTGAAAATAAACACCACGGAAACGATTTGCAAACATCCTGTTTTACTTTTTATTTATTTTCTTTTGGGTCGGCAGGAAACGCAAAAATGTTAATGAACTTTTACTGGCACAACTCCGAGTCAATTTTAGCATGGACCTTTTCAGGCTTTGTGTTCAAAAGTTACAGACGTTGAAGTTACAGCAGACATTGAACTCTGTCGTTTATCCACACCGTCTTTTCAAGGATGATCTTTCTTTCTGTGCTCTGTGGCGCTAGTTTTTAGCGAGCTACCACTTCTGCAAACACGGCGTGCTTCAGGCGTTCTTCTTCTTCTTCCGCCTTCAAGGAATAAACTTGCGCCACCACACCAGGCCGGGCATAGGTACTACATCGTTTTCAGTCGTTTCCGTGTAAACGGGATTTATTCTATTTATTTATTTATATTTTTTCGAGTGCGGTTTCAAATATATGCAGTTTCAAAAAAAAAAAAAAAAAGAAAATCCCAAAACATGGAGTTGAATTGTTTTATATTTTCGATTGTCACTTTTATCGTTATCGCAATAAATGCCAGAAATTATTGTGATAAAACTTTTAGTCCATATCGCCCATCCCTAGCCGTGAGTTTCTAATGTTTATATTTGTGAGCGCACTTCTTTAACACGTGGGTAGGGGGTGTGTGTGTCACTGTGGGTTGTAGCCACAAGGTTATTTAATGACATTCACCTGTGCGCCTCAGATGACTTGGTGTGGTGGGGTGAGCGTCGGGGGTCATTGTGATAAAGAATAAAGTAAATAAAAAAGAACCTCGAAGCCAGACTGGAATTTTTTTTGCATGCGCGTCAACAATTACTCCTTTTTTTTAGCCCACCGCGGCTTATTTATTTATTGATCGCCAGTTAGCCGCAATACGTGCTTTTAGTTTGTAAAAGTGTGTTGCTGGCTTCTGCGGAACCAGAAAAGAAAATACTTTGTTCATATGGTAGAACATTAAAATAAAAGTGCACTATACACTTCTTTTAAATTCATTAATGGATTTTGCGGATACATTGCGATTAATCGTGATTAATCAGGGAAATCATGCGAATAATTGCGATTAAAAGTTTTAATCGTTGGCCAGCCCTATTAAAAACCAATTCTTTCTGGGGTCACAAACATTCTTTAGTGAATTTACAGAATTCAGTTATAAAACCTAGTGTTTGTAGTTGGAGATACAAAAGAATTTCACATAAAAGAAATCATGGAATTGCTTACATCAGTTTACCGGGTTTACGCCTGAGTATACACATTCATTGTCCGGGTTGGTCCTTTGTCTCCTTGATCTGCTGGGCTGGTTGAGATGCAAAGCTGCATAGTGGATGTCATCTGCACCGTGCTGGCTCTGCTAACACATTAAATGAAAGTATATACACACAATATAGTTAAAATGACATTCTGCAAAACTTAATGTGAACTATATTAAAAGTCTAAAATCACCATTGTATTTTCAGCAGATGAAGTTGAACATCTTTCCTGAGACTTGACTGAAAGAGAAAATAAGTTTGTTTCAAAGCCAGATTCAGAGTGTAGAAGCTGTTGAATTCAAAGAGTGACCACTGGCCTCACCTGAGTCAAAGTTTCTCTTCATCTTGTACAATGAGAAGATCAAGCAGACAACAGCTATGAGGGTCAATACCAAAGCTGCACTGAGATAATACACCAAGACTGAGTCTCCACATTCTAGAGAGAGACGGACAAAAGCATCGGTTTGATGTAGAATTAAAAATCTGAAAATGATGCTGAAATGATTAACTCACTTCCAATGTCCAGCTTGGTCCCGCCTCCAAACAGTATGTGTCCACATGCAGCAACAGCACAATAGTAGGTCCCAGTATGAGGAAGATTCAGACTCTCCACAGGCAGATTGTACACACAGGTGTGTGTTTGTGTGTTGCTTCTACCCTCACACTGGTCATTGCTGCCTCCCTGGGTGTAAATGAGTCCTGGATGAGATCCTCCAGAGTCCCTGAACCAGTAAACACTGTGTTCTTCACCACAGCTCCCAGTGTGAACTGTGCAGTTGAGAGTCAGGGAGTCTTTGGGTTGGTCTGGCTTAGATGCTGACTGAAGGATTAAAGGTGGGATGTTTGAAGCTGAACTCCTCACAGTGACAAATATAATGTGATCAAGATCAATTTTGACTCGATCCCATCCTGCACAGTAGTAAAATGCTGAGTCTGACAAGGACAGGTTGGAGATTGTTAAGTGATGTTTGTCAGTTCCAGTGTCCATGCTTAAGCGTGGATTGTTGTTAAATTCCTCATCAAAGGCTCCCTTATTATCAACGCGATACCACGTGTACATGAGCCTGGACTTCTTCCCCAGACGTTGCTTGTACCAATGTATTCTGTTAGAATCAGGGTCAGGAAAGCACTTTAAAGTCAAGTTCTCACCCTCAGTAGCTGAGACGAATGTTTCATCCTGGTGATGAGATGCGCAGAACTGTTCACTCATCTGAGCTGAAGTCAAAGAAGAGACAAAACAATTGCATTTTTACGTTCAAGACAAATCCTGCAAGCGTTTGTACAATTATGAAGTGCGATCAAAAGTACAAAGTGGTTTAACAATGAGCTCAACTCACCCATTCTCACAACCAACAGAAGGGTAAGACAGAATGCTGACAGTGGAGATGTCATCATGCCTGAGCATCCGAGTTGACTGGCTGATCCTCTTCATGCTCTCTACTCTCTTCAAAGACAAGGCCACATCTGATTGGCCGGCCTTTGGTGATGCTGAATCTCAGCTTTCGGAAACAAGGTCACAAGTTTACTGACACCCTCAGTATATTTTGTTTCCTGGAACAGAACTGAATGGTATAAGCCGCCGATAAAGGTAATAGTTCTATTTGTTTTCAGATGATAAGGATGACGACCAGCACCAGAACCTACTGGAGTCTGACTCCTAAACTTGAATTAGTTAATCATTTCAACAGTGGAGGAGGAAGATTAAAACATATCAAGCATCAACTATATCTTAAACACAAGAAATCTGAATTCTGCTTCAAGTGATTTATATAAAGATGCAAGCAGAAGATAATACAATCTGACGGTGATGGTGTTGGATGTGTTAGATGCTCAGAAATTATCAATATTTTTTTTTTCTGGTGCCCTTTGCTCGCAAATTAAGTCGATGCACGCAAACCACAGGATCTGCTGCACTTTCTGAGATATCAGCAAACAGATCAGGTGGAGATCAGTTGGAATGTTTTCACAGGTACGTTATATGAGCAGACAAATGAAAAGAGATTTTAAAAAAACATACACTAATGAAACAGTGAGACACAACACTGCAGTGAAATAGGAGTGTGTTCACTCCATAGTAGTTGCCCCACTGGTGAATAGAAACTAGGAAGATGTGAACTGAGATGATGCACATCTAGGAGAAGAAAGATGACCAAGCAGCAAGAAGCTGGCATGGAGAAGAAAAAGATGATAGGTTGTGTTGATGTAACACATAAAGTAGAAAATCATAAAATAATGGATGGATGTATAAAGTATTAAGATAATGATTTTTTTCACTTGCCAAGAAAAGTGGTTTGTCTCATGTGGGACAAAATTCAGTAAACATTTTGGAATAATACAATAATAACAATGTATTTTACCATTTAAAGAGCACTCATTGAAAAACAAGGCAGAACTTTGAGGAAGCTCACTGGTGTCAGAATTGTTTCTGTTGCCACTGAATTGGACAGCAACCTGAACGGTCTTGATGACAGCACATTGGCAAGTGAGGGAGCCTGGTTTCATTGACTCAGTATCTTCAACAGGTGAAAGTTAAGCAATGTCCACATGGTTGACAATTGCCATTTTATCCTCATTGGTGGTAAAAGGTTGACTGCTGACTTTTCGAGTTTGGTAGAGCTTTTGGTTTGTGGTGCTGGCTGCTCGATGCCAATATCGCACATTCTGACGGTAATTGTGTTCCTATTTTCTTTCTCTGCCACCATCTCCAAACTCTCTGCTCACACTCTAGAAGAGCTTAATCTTTATACCTTACTGTTTGTTGCCAACCCAGTGCAGCGTTGAAAAGAAGAATGTGCTAGTGAAGTCTGGCTGTTATAACAATAAAAAAAAACAGTTTTTCAAAGAGTAAAAAGAGTTTTTACACAGTGAACTGGGACAGACACCACCTCTCTCACTACAACTGACCAAAAACACATTTCAAAAGAACACACCGCAGGGTGAGTCTGAGACTGAGACTGATCACTCTTAAAAACAGGAAGTGGCTCATTCTCAGTGGTTATGGCTGAAGCTTAGCCACAATTTTCCTTTACTTATATGGGCTCTGCTAACACGTGGTATTGACAAAGTATTGACAAAAAAAATCTCTTAATCTTTGTTACAAAATTTTATTTCCCTTAGTTGTCACACAACACTGTTCCGTCACTGTCTATAACTTTTGTCTGCTTATTGCAGGCTTTTCAAACACATTAGAACAAGCACAAGTGTAAAAAAAAAAAAAAATGTCAACTTCACTTGTGCTCACAGCACAATGTGCTGTAGCTTCCTGTACAGTCATTTCTGCCTCAGTCAGTCCTCCGGCCATGTCACTCTCTTTATGAGTGAGTTTGACTGCAATCATCAGACCCTAATGCCTCAAAAAGGAACTTACTGTTGGGGAAGGAAACTTCAGGCACAAAGTCCCCTGATAACTGAAAGTTTATTTATTTACTCATGTGTTTGTTGTTATTGTTGTATTTATTGTCCTTGTTTGGTGGGTTGTCTGCATTAAATTTGTGTAGAAAGCACGTGTGACAATCACCCCCCAGTATTCTCCACCATTTTAAGAATTGCGAGCATTGAAAACTTCAGGTTGCCACTGGGGCCCCAACATGGCAACCCCTCAGATTTTGCTGCAGTTAGGTGTATCTGCAACAGTCACAAACAAACTAGAACTTGAGACACAGTCCAGAACATTGGACTTGAACTTAAAGCACGCTACACCAGTCAGCCTGAGTTATAGACCAGGAGATGTTGAAAGACTTCACCGTCATGACATCTCAGTATTTGGGATTGGACTTGGGGGGGGGGTTAAATCACCCAATGATTCCGGAGCTACTGCTGCTCACCACTCCCTCAAGGATAGATCAAATGCGGAGGACAAATTTTATATTCTTTGGTCTGTGACAATCAGTGGGTAACCTTTAACCTTTAACCTCCACCAGGCTGAACATCAGTATGAAACTCTGTGTCTGAGACGGAGACCCAGCCTGAAACAATCCGAGATTTCACTGTGACAGTAGAAGTTTAATTAATTATTAGCAATTAAATTGGCTTCATACTTGTGGATTCTGGTCATGAGTGCTTCAGTGCTCACTTGTCACAATGACGTTTTCACCACCAGAAATTATGGTCCACTGCAACAAAAGAGAGCCTGTGTGGCCACATGCTCTTGGAACATGTGGCTTGTATGACTTTAGCATGACTGCTAAAACTGTGCAGCAAAATGTACAGCAAAGTGTTGTGGTGTATGTAGTTTCCATCTAAAGAAAGTAAAGACAATTTTTTTTTCTTTCTGTCACACAACACATTTTCTGGTTTGGCCAAACAGCATGTTGTTTTTTGAGATTAGATAAAACAAAGCAAACCAATAAAACAATATTTTTCCCAATGTTGTCAGTGTGACAAATAGATTTAATACTGTAATCTCATTTGTTATGAGATAATTTGAATAAAAAATAATTTAATTTGTATATTTTTGTTGTGTGTGTCCCACCATAAAAAAAGATTGTAGGAAGATAACTTTTCAACAGGACAGTAGTCTTTATGATGGCTGATGTCTCGATAATTTGTCCATATTGGAAGATCACTTTAAAAGTTTACTTTTATTTATTTTTGTTTTATTTAACCTTTCTTTAACAAGGAAAGGGTCCCATTGTGTTACAATAACTCTTCTTCCAGGGAGTCCTGGCCAAGACAGATGGCAAAGAGCTGAACGTTCCGCAAAAGACAAGACAAGGCGTAAAAAAAACTGCACCAGAGATTACATACTACACACACTAGAGCACGCCAGTAATTAGCTAAGGTATTACAAGCTAACACAGACAGCTAAAAACAAACAAACTGCACCACAGATGACATACTAAAGACTACTACAGACATCACATCAATAAATAAAGTTTTGTCAACATTTACACATTGCGGAATATTCACCATGCCATTGCTTTCTCTACAGATTCGCCAGGGAGTACACAAATGCATTCTCTTGACTGCCCCCGTCTTCACTTCTGCTTGGCACATTGACAGGCTCATAATAGATGGAAACAGTGTCTTGGAGGCCCTGCTGACAGCATATATGAAAGCAGACGTACACAATTTGAATAAAACTGAGAAAAGGAAAATATCTTCCTGTACTTCAAGTGAGATGTCTTCAATGCTTATAATCACCATTGTATTTTCAGGAGACATAGCTGAATGTCCTGCTGAAGACCCTGTTGAACAGAAAGTAAATTTGTTTCAAAAGCCAAATTCAATGTATATAAGGTGTCAGAATCAAAGTGGGACTAGTGGCTGTACCTGAGCGAAAGTTTCTCTTCATCTTGTACAATGAGAAGGTCAACCACACAAAAACCATGGAGGTGAATGTCAAACCCGCAGCCAAAGTATAAACCAATAAAAAAATGTATCCTTTGTCTGTAGACAAGACACCAGCACAATTTTAACACAATGCTAAAATAGAAATGCTGAAAATGAGGCTGTACTCATTTACTTACTTTTGATCCTGGTCCTGTTTCCAAACACTATGTGTCCACATGCAACAACAGCGCAGTAGTAGGTCCGATCATGAGAAAGATTCCGACTCTCCATAGGCAGACTGTACTCACAAGTTGGTGTCTGTGTTTTGGGCTTCCACAGACACTGGTCATTGCTGCCTCCCTGGGTGTAAATGAGTCCTGGATGAGATCCTCCAGAGTCTCTGAACCAGTAAACACTGTGTTCTCCACTACAGGTCAAAGTTTCCATTGTGCAGTTCAGAGTCTCAGGTTCTCCTGACTGGATGGTCTCTGATTCGCAAATTGAAGCAGAGATGCTGTAAGCTGAACCCTTCACAGTGAGCGTTGTGCCCTCACAGAACTCAGAGGTACGCATGTTACTACCTGCTCTACAGTAGTAGGTAGCAGAGTCGGAAATTTTCAAATTTGAAATCTTCAACTGATAGTTGGACTGTTTTATATCCATTGAGAACCGTGGATTGTTGAATTCTTCACTGAAGCTGCCTTTATCATTCAGACTGAAGCATTTAGTCACCAGCTGTGGTGATGGTCCCATTCGTTGCTTGTACCAATAATATACAACAGCAGGGTAGCCTTGACATGAACACGACAATGTGACATCCTCACCAACATTGGCCAGTTGAAAATGTAATGTTGATGACTTGATCGCTTCATTAGATGACAGAAAGATAAAGAAAACAAGAACACGAGTGAATACAATTGTTATGATGAGGTGCAACAGAAATCAACAAATGCATGCTATAACCAAGCAAATGTTTCCTGAAACACAACTTCAAAGACTTGTAGAACAAAAATAGCTCACCGATATTCTCCACAACAAGAAAGATGAGGCAAAAAGTTCGAAGCACAAAAGTCAGAGTTGTCATCGTTCTTCACAGCCATGCAAAGAATGAATGTGTGTTTGCCTCACACAAAACTGTGAACGACTGGCCAATCAGATGATGTGTACTATTTCTGAATGCGCCGTTCCCCCTATCTTAGCAGTTGGTTGCCCTTGAGAAAACACATTTAAAAATGGCAATGACCAGAAAGGAGCCCACCTTAAAGTGAGATGTAGACACATTGTCTACATGCGAATTTAAATAAGGACGTTGATCTCTTCCCCTGCTGGTTTGAGTCAAGCTGATTTAGTCTAAATTCACTCTTTGCTAAAGATAATGTTTACAGTTTAAAAACCACAGTCAGCCATGAGGGTTTTCTATATATATATTTCATAACATTCTTCCAGAAAGGGCTTACTTAGATGAGAGCATCTATAACAAAAACAGGTATAGGATATATTAAGCACTTTGTTCTGAGGATGGAGCCTACAACCTCCCAATCTCAGACAGCACACTCAGTCATTATGCCACTGAGCTTAGTGGTAGAGTAGTTGTGTGTAGGTCATATATCAGCCAGCAGTGTGTTACCATACAGAAAAAAAAACAAAACTGCATACATGTAGTTGGTCGATGTGTTAGGTGATGTGTTTAATGTCAGCTGCATTCCAAGCTCTGCACCTGCCATTGTTGAGCTTATTGCTTCTTGTAACCAGTGGTTATTTGAGTTACTGTTGCCTGTTTATGGTCTTCACCCACTCTGATCATTGTCTTCTGATTTCTCTCATTAACAGGGCATTTCTCTCCACTCCCTGGTTGTTTTCTATTTTTGGCACCATTCTCTGTAAACCTGAGATGGTTGTACCAGTGTAAAAACCACAGCAGTTTGTGAAATACTCAGACCAGCCTGTCTGGCCTCAACAACCATGTCACGTTGAATCAAAATGGCCTTTCTTACATATTCTGATCCTCACTTGGAACTCTGGCTAAGGATAAGTAATTAACCATGGCACCTAATGAAGTGGCTTGTGAGTGTATACGTGACTGGTCATTTTTTCAGTTGATGTCTTTTGCGTGTGAGAGTGCAGACGCTGTTCGTCTGTGCAAAGAAAACCACAGAGTCTGCTGAACCGCCTGCTTTACAAGAAAACAGTGCAGGGCCCAGGTAGATGTACTCAAACCAGGAAGGTGTGTCTTTTTCCATTGCATCTAACTCAAGTCACTGTTTTGCATTTCATCACGAAAACCCTGCATGCATTTAGATCAATGTAATAAACATAAAGATTTGATGATTCTCTTTGATTTGCTATTCATAAGAACCACTTTAATTTTATTTTAGAATAATAACAATTATTTTATCTCAAAGCTAATCACACCCTTAAAAAGCTGCCAGTTTCTGAAGACTGCTAAAAAACTAAAATTTAAAAATACTGTTATAAAAATTAACCTCTGATATAGTGTACCTGATATTCCTTGCCTGCATAAGAGATTAAGATACAGTTAAGAAAAACTCTATCTATCTATCTATCTATCTATCTATCTATCTATCTATCTATCTATCGATCTATCTATCTATGCACACATGCCATTACACATAAACATGTTGCATCTAAATTTACAAAATGGAGAATTGTGAGGACTATAAAAAGTGAAATGCACAATACACACGAGCCATATGTAAAGGTTAAAAAAGTTATTTTCCTTTTATTTGTGAGCCATCAACCAACCAACCAACCAAAGAGAATATGAAGAATTGTACAGTAAATGTGTGTGGTGTGGAGAACTTTCTTACAGAGTGGACACCGATGAAAAAAAAGTTCTACCACTTCCCACTGGAATACACACACTCATTCTGGTTGTTGTTCCTCTGTCGTCTTGGTCTGCTGGTGAGGTTCACACTTAAAGCAGCATAATGGATGTCATCTGGCTCTTGATGGACGTGCTAACAAAATGAGAAAAGGGTAAACATGTAAGATGTTTATTGAACGTTTATTTTTGTCCAAAAGTAAAGGACGTTTGACAAAGTATTTAAAGCAAAGACTTGGCTTACCTCTGTATTTTCCGTGGGGGAAGTGGCACATTCTGATTCAGAATCTGGTTGTGACACAGTTATCATTGGTGAATATATATCAGTGATTAATATGAGTTAATATTGTAAGTGAATAACAGTACACACACACACACACACACACACACACACACACACACACATATATATATATATATATATATATATATATATATATATATATATATATATATATATATATATATATATATATATATATATATATATCCAGTTACCTCTTGACAAGCCTCTTTTGCTGTACATTAAGATAGTCAGGAAAACAACCAAGGAGCTGGTGAATGTCAACATCCCTCCCAGAAGATACACAAGAAAGTTTCCCTTATCTGCAGTGGAAGTTGCAAAAGTCACAGAACTTCTTTAAATCACAAAACCGCTTGTAAAAAAAAAAAGATACACAAGCCCTGACTTTATAAAGATTTTTTTCTTCCATATAAGCAACATATGAAGGGGAACGAGTAAAATAGATCGTAGTTGATTTTTTGTAAAACCAATTAACACCTTAAATATAATGCAATCAGATCAAGAAAGAAAAACAAAACTTGCCTTCAATGTTCTGCTTGATCCCCTCTCCAAAGAGTATGTGGCCACATGCAACAACAGCACAGTAGTAGGTCCCAGCAGATGAAAGATTCAGCCTTTTCATGGGCAGGTTGTACACACAGGTATGTGTTTGTGTGTTGTTTTTCCTCCCACACTGATCATTACTTCCCCCCTGGGCGTAAATGAGTCCTGGTTGAGATCCTCCAGAGTCTCTGAACCAGTAAACACTGTGTTCTCTCTCACAGCTCCCAGTGTGAACAGTGCAGCTCAGACTCATGGAGCCATCTGACTGAATGCTTTGAAATGCTGACAGATGAACTGAAGCTGGAGAGCTTTTTGCAGAACCCTTCACGCTGACATAAGTAATCCCATCAAGTTCAACAGTAATTGACATCCTTTTTGTACAGTAGTAAAATGCTGAGTCTGAAGTGGACAGGTTGGTGATCGTCAGGTGATTTTTGGCAGTTCCAATGTCAGGAGTGAAGCGCGGGTTGTTGAATTCTCCATAATGTGTTAGAATTTTGCTAAAGGTTGAAAGAGTGGAAATGAGCCTTGGCTTCTGCCCCAGACTTTGCTTGTGCCAATAAACTCCTAAGGCATCCGAACTATAGAAGCACTGTAAAGTCAAGTTTTCACCGACATTAGTGGACACAAACGTTTCCACCTCATGGTGAGATGAGGAATACTGACTGACTGCCTGCACTGATGAAGAACAAGAGACAAGACAAAATGCACTTTACACTTCTGGGTTAAATTCCACATGGTCTGTAACAACACAGATATTTCAAACAATTTCTGGAAAAAGATGGGACAACGGAAAAAAAAACTTACCCAGTGTGGCCAAGAACGAGAGTGTGAGACAGAACACTGAGAGTGGGGGAGTCATCATGTTCAGACGGCCGTATTGACTGACTGAACATTCTCATGATCTCTACTCTCTTCAAAGGTAAGATTTCGTGTGATTGGACAATCTGAAGTGAAGCTCATTGGACAACTTGAAGTGATGCTATTGTCTTCTTAAAAAAACAACAACATGGTACCATGTTCAGTGAAATCTACACTTTAATTTGGTAACCTGAAAATAATTGAGTGGTATAAAATACACACAGAAGCCAAGGGTTTCTTTGTGTTACCATTTTAGAAGATGTTCTGTACAAAGACTTGTCCTGGGTGCTCAGGCTAAAGGCACCATGTCAAGCATTTTAACATTGGTAATAAGAAGCTGGAAATAGTACATACACATTATCAGACAAAATAGGACAAACTGTCAGTCAGATACAAACAGTAGTTTTGGAGCAGCTCTTCGTCAAGAGACAATGCTGTGTGAAAAATGTATGGTTGCATAGATTGGAGACTACATTCACAGTGAGTTATCCTAATTTAGTCTCAATTATTATGAAACCTGGAGAAAAAAAACAAGGTTTTGTTTTCCTTTGAAACATGTTAGAATAAAAACATTTTCACAAACATGTATTTGGTCTCAATCAAACTGAGTTCAGGAATCAAGCACAATCTGAGAAAGAGTCAATATTTTTTCTATTCCTGATGAAAACTTGGTTTGAAAAAAGTTCTAAATTTGGCTGTGGCTTTATTTTAAGTCTAAAGTTACAGTTGTGTCTTTTGGTTTTTGTTCTGTTTTGTATGTGGGCATGCGGTGAGGATGCATTTCTGCATTTCAGAAAACCACAATGTCTGCTGCATTGAGCGCAAGATGGTAGGGTTGTGGCCGAGGAGGGGAAGGTAAAGACACGAAGGCATGCTACATGGTCAGGCCTCTGACATGTCTTGTTTGTTTGTGAGAGGATAAAGTACTTGCAAAATAAAGAAAAAAAAATGAATGGAGCAGAACAGCGATGGGAAAGAAAACACTACATTTCAACACTGCATATACCGCTGTTTTACACACTTAAAATTTTGAATGCAACAGTGTGTTATGTGTGAAAATGCATTGTACCATTCAAACAGTGAACAATGAACATCAGACACTTCACACCCTAAAACCAATTCACCATAATCGAGACATACTTGCAGAAGTGGCATAATGATGGTAGCATTTTTGGTGTGTTATAGCAACTGTTATCTAGAAATAAGATCATGCTTGTATGTAACCGAGAAAGGACTCAAATTGGAACTGCTGTAAAATGCATACATGATGAGTAGGACTAGATGCACTGTTTTGAAAGAAATAAGACAAACAATCAAAAAGGAAATTCTTCTTTTGTGTTTGTTTGGTTCCAAATGAAGGCACTCTGGTGAGAATTGCTCTACGTTTTTATGAACATAAAATGGTCTTGAAATGCAAAATAACAGAATTCTAAACATGCAAATCAATTAATTGTTGTCAGCTATGGAAAACCAGATATTCATTTATATTGGAAAACAAATATGTGTGTGTGTAAAATATATATGTAATTATTTTAGATTTCTTTTCTTTTTTGAAGAGTTCAATGCAGTTACCATTTTTAGTTTTAGTTCAGTTACGAGTATGTGGATATATTGTTGATAAATGTTTTTTATATAACAAAAATACATTAATAAATGTCATTAATTTTACTCCCCTGAAGAAATCTTCAGTGGAAGAGACATTGGAAATTAATTTTGCTTCACACTGGCGTACACACACTCATTCTTGGTGTTGGTGCTGTTTCTTTGCCTTCTTGTTCTGTTGGGCAAGCTGACATTTAAAGCAGCATAATGGATATTATCTGCCTCTTGGTTGCCCTGGTAAAAAAAAACCAACAACAACAACAACAAATTAAACTGTGATTGCAAGTAATACATTTAAATCCAGTGAAATTGGTTGTGACTAAACTTATCAAAAAGCAAATTTACCTGTGGGGTTTCTATGGAGGACCTTGTGAGACCTGACTTGTCAGACTCTGATAGTGAAACAGTGAACAGTTTTATTGCAACGAGTCTGACAGACATGACATCTGTGAGTACTTTAAGCGGTATGTGTTCTGTTTAGGTTACCTTTTGATTGGCGTCTGTTTCTGTACAATAACACAGACTGGAAAACAACCAGGATGGAGGTGCATGCCAGCGCTCCACTCAACAGATACACAAGAAAGACTTCCTTACCTGCAGAAAGCACAAATTCCATTAAACATATTTTTCCACTCACTCAACAAAAAAAAGTGGTTCTTTTGTGGTTGTGGTTCGTCATATGACAGCATATGTTAAGTATTCTGAAGCGCTGTTGTACTCATATGTTTTTGTCTCTAATATTGTATCAGACCCATTGAGTCTAACCAGTCAAAAAATAGCCAGAAAAATCTGTTTTTTGTTCTTTAATCCTTCTCCACATTCTTTTCAACATATGATTTTGTTGAATTTTTTGTGTCAAATTAAAAAAATTCAAGGGCTTAATTACTAAAAAAGGGCCACTATACTGCACTTTTCCTTTTTTGTGGTCAGAATTTCAGATGTTCTGCTATGTTAATGAAGCTGATCTGTGTTTTTTTTTTGGTCATCATCTGGTTTGTCTTCATACTAGGCTGAGGGAATATAAATTATATAATATTAATGTATAAGATGATGTTTGGATTCATTGACTGTTAAACATTTACTGAAAAAACAAAAGCAAAAACAACTTGCTCATGCCATCTGTAGCTGAATAGTGCATATATAGTGCTGTCTTTCCTCTTTCTTTTTAACAGGGCAGAGAGTCAGATGAAAAATTGCAACTTACTCTCAATGTCCAGCTTGGTCACGTTTCCAAACAGTATGTGTCCACATGCGGCAACGGCACAATAGTAGGTCCCATTATGAGGAAGATTCAGACTTTTCATGGGCAGATTGTACACACAGGTGTGTGTTTGTGTGTTGTTAATCCTCTCACACTGGTCATTGCTGCCTCCCTGGGTGTAAATGAGTCCTGGATGAGATCCTCCAGTGTCCCTGAACCAGTAAACACTGTGTTCTTCACCACAGCTTCCAATGTCTACTGTACAGTTTGGAGTCACGGAGTTTCCTGATTGGTCAGTAGACAGTGACTGATGAACTAAAATGAATCCTTCACACTGACAAAACCAAACTGACTGGTTTCGCATGAATTGTTGTAAATGTTATACAGTAATAAAAAGCTGAGTCTGAAGAGGACAGCCCAGTGATGTTCAGGTGATTTCTGCCAGTTCCAGTGTCCAAAGTGAAGCGTGGATTGTTCTCAAATTCATCGTAAAAGGTTTCTTTTTTGTCGCTATTCCACAGAGTCGAGATGAGTTGAGGCTTCTGCCCCAGACGTTGCTTGTACCAATACATTTTTGCCAATTTGTGATTGGTGAAGCATTGCAAAGTCACGCTGTCACCCTTGTGAGCTGACACAAATATTTCCCCTTGATGTGACACAGAGTTTTGATCATTCGCCTGAGCTGAAGTCAAAAAAGAGACAAGATTATTTTCATTGATGAGACAAAATCAAAAATTATGGTGAACAGCACTAGAAAAAGTTTTAGGACAAGTTGGATTAATGAAGACAAAACTCACCCATTCTCGCCAAGAATACGAGTGTGAGAAAGACCACTGGCAGTGGAGATAACATCATGTTGATGTGTGTGGTTGTGTCGACTGTCTGAACATATTGATGCTGTCAACCCTCTTCAAAGACAAGGCTTTGTCTGATTGGATGACCTTTTGTGATGCTGAATGCCCTATTTAGGAAACACGCTTGGTCAAGTTCACTGAAGCGCTCACTGAAATGTGATTCCTGGAACCAAGTTGAATGAACTGCACAAGAAAACTGACAGTTCCTAAGTTGTTGAAATCCATTAGTACAATGACAGGTAAGAGGACATTGTGTAACACATTTGGGCCCTGCTCTAAAGTGTGAGCAGTGTTCGACAAAGTAACCAGTGTCAGAAAAAACACATACCATGCCACACGCAACATTCCAGAAAGTGTAGAGCATATTCACAGAAAATTCATTGAAGTTATTGGGGCCTCATGATTTTTTGGATGCTGGAAAGCATTGAATACATTCTAAACTGCAACATTTTACACAAAACTCATACAGTGCAGTGAAATGGATGAACAGAAGTCCATCCCATGTGGAGGTTGTGACAGATGGGTGCTGTAAATAATTAGAATATAAATAAAGAAAATTGACTGAACCAAATTATTCTAAGAAAGTAACTATAAAGGTTAAATGCATATGGCATAAATGCCTATGGTAATACATTCCATGAGACAAGGAAATCAAAAATTAAAATAAACTTATCAAAGACAATAACAGTAACTGCTTTTCATACGGTACTGGACTATTTTTTATTAACTACTTATTTTGCAATTACATATTTTGTAACTTAGGCTTAACTAACTTTTGTTAGTAAGTTTCAAATTTATTTCATGTACTAGTAAGGTTACAGAAAAACTCTTATCTGTGAAGTTTTGTTCTTACAATTTACCCAGAGGTTGAGAGTATTTTTTGCACTGATTGAGTTCCTTCACTCTTGACTGGAATCTCACTTAAGATGGTTGAACACCTTTTGATCAGAGCACAGCAAGTGTGTGTTGTGGGGGAAATGTGTTTTTGTAGCCACGTTTAAGAAGGCAGGAAATGAGAAGGACAAAGGCAAGGCAGGCTGTACGAAAACAAAAACAGGAAGTACAACTAACGACCATATGACCTCTCAAATTTGTTGTGTATTAGTATAATGATAAGTAAAGCTGCTTTAACTTGTTTTACCTATAGAAACACAGAGCATAGAGAATAACAATAATAATAATAATATTAATAATAATAATACATTTTATTTGTATGCCGTTTTTTATCAGCTTTTTCTGTTTCTGCTCCTTCTTTGTGGGATGACTTACCTCTCATCTTGAGTTAGTCAAACGCTAATTTGTCTGCCTCTTCCTCACATGGGGCACACCATTACACAAAAAGCTTTTCATATTTCCCAACTGAAACTCGGTTCAGAAGAATAGTGATATCATTTGAGGTTCTGTGTGAGACAAAACTGAGACTCTCTGACGACAAGTTCTTTGCCTCTGCTGGAGATTGAGGATGACTGCTGTAATGATACAAAATTGCAATGCTGAATTGAACGCTGTCCTGTGTAGAAGCACTTCAAACATACAGACACAATGCTAGTTCCTATGTCACTACCTACCTTTGTAATACTCATATAAGGATGTCATTTTCTGTACCTTCAATGGTAAAATGAATATGTAGTTGAGGAATATAATTTTTATTTTGTGTTTCTATAAGAAATTTTTAGACTTTTCTGTTAGACGTATGTTAGACCTTATTGAGATAAAATGAGATTCTTAGAAGAAACGTGGTTTATCATTGGCTTATAAGCAATGAATGAAAATAGGATCAGTCTGAGAAATTCTGATATCACGAAACATTGTTCAGATGTTGCAGAAAAACTTTATCATTTGCTAAGGTGAGGAGCAGCACTGGGATGGTCCTGGTCCGCTTAGCTTTCATTATATTTTGAATTTTGAAACGCAAATCAGAAAACAAAACAAGTTTTTAAAGAAAACCATTGCATTTTCTGACACAAAAGTTAGTTTTTGGGAAAGGCCTAAAATTTCTATTTTTCCATTTTTAATTTTCAATTTTGTACTTTTTTTCAGTCTGTGGTCCAGAAATAGTACATTATCATGCAGGAGGACACGCAGCGACCTTGTACCTCAATTAACTTTAGTGTGGTGTTGGTGCGGTAACGTTTCATCTGCACTACGGACTCGAGTTTTATCCATTTTAAAGGAAACAAAAGGCTAATGCTTAAAGACAGCATCATGTTTGGAGGCACAATTGCCAGTATATTGCAGGTAGTTAACACTTTTATTGTTATTTGCTTGGAAAACATGCTAAGACCAAAGGATGTAAGGCTATGCGTAGCACAAGGCTAGTCGACTCGAATAGCTTCTCGATGTAAGATCTTTGAAATTTAAAAGCAGTGTGCAAGGGACGCTATGCTGTTTCTGACCAACACATTGAACACACACATGAAGGAGGCCTTTGACTGTATTGTGTGAAAAGGTCTGTAACATACTTTGTTGTTTAAACTATATTAAAGTCTGCATTTAAGCAGGATCAAATTGAATGGCAAGTGAGGCAAGTATTAATTCACATTAGCACGTTAAAGTGAAACCGTCAATTGCAAAGCTTTTAAACATATGTGTTATGTAGATAAAGTAAACAGCAGCTAATATGTTGAACTTTGATCTATGTGCATTGTCCTCTTCATTTTCTTCATCTAAAAGGACTAATGAAGGAACCTCTGATTGCAGTATGCTGCAAAAGCTTTGTTGACTGCAAAAAAACTGCATTGACCAGTGGATGCTGAAATCTTCCCCACCTGGCGCTCACCTGCAACCACTACCATTGACGAAAAAAACGGTCTGTGTGTTGTTTTGTAAAACCTGTTAGATATATTGAATGAAAACGCCAGTCTTTTGTTGTTTTGTTTTCCGATTTATGTTTCAAAATTAAAATGGAATGAATGGTAGATACATGGACCGCAATTTGGATGCAAAAACCTTTATAAGGGTTAACATCCAAATTGTGTGATTATGTATTCATCCTAATTTGAACTTCTGTTTCTAATAATTCTCTTCCCATAATCAAAAACTGGTTGATAAATAGTATACTCACAGCTTCAAAACATTAGACTCAAAAATTCACAGACAGACAGACGCCCATATTTCTTTATTTGATTAAAGACAAAAAGTAAGAGAAACACAATTTCAGATGTAAAAGGCAGGACCACTCTCAAAAACAAAAAACTAAATCCAAAAAAAGAACAACTTCAAGAAGCACAAAGTACCTTAATCTGTAAATAGTAAAACTGAATTATTGCAAAACAAAGTGGTAGAAGGGGAACAAAGACGTGTTCATTACATTTTGCTGCTAAAGAAAAAAATCTGATTTGCTTTAAAACTAATACGCAGATAACAATTTACACTCTACATCAAAAATCAGACAATCCAAAGAACAGTTGTGATACTTGAGGATTGAGCTCAGGCAACTGGACTAGTTTTGCTATCTTCAAGATGTTTTGCCTCTCATGCTAAAGGCTTCTTCAGATGTGACAGTTTTACAGCTTCACACTGTGGAACACACACTCACCCAAGTAGGATCTTTTGTGTCTGCGATATGAGACTTGAAGTAGCATAGTAGAGGTTGTGTTTATCTAGGTGACCCTGTTAGAGACAACATGGAAGCACTTTATGTCAAAATAAAGTTAGAATTACTGACCTAAACAACACATGCAACACAATGGTTTCTCCTCACCTTGTGTTTGCTGCCGATGGAGTTGAACGCCTGGCTTGAGACTCTAGTTGTGAAACAGTGAAAGGAGTTGAATCAAACCTCTTGCTGGCAGTGAATAGTAGCCATGACAGACACACAGGACCAAATACCTGAAGACTGGCAGGTGTTTCTCTGCTCAACATGCAAAAGTGAGAAAGCCAGTAAAACTGCCAGGATGGTGCTGAACACTGAAGCTCCCTCCAGAAATACACCAAGTTCAGCTCATCTGCACAGAGCCACACCTACAGTTATTATTTTATTTTAACTGGACATTTAAACACATCTAAAAAGTGACTTACCTTTAATGTCCAGCTTGGTCCCGCCTCCAATCAGTATGTGTCCACATGCGGCAACAGCACAATAGTAGGTCCCATTATGAGGAAGATTCAGACTTTTCATGGGCAGATTGTACACACAGGTGTGTGTTTGTGTGTTGTTAATCCTCTCACACTGGTCATTGCTGCCTCCCTGGGTGTAAATGAGTCCTGGATGAGATCCTCCAGTGTCCCTGAACCAGTAAACACTGTGTTCTTCACCACAGCTTCCAATGTCTACTGCACAGTTTGGAGTCACGGAGTTTCCTGATTGGTCAGTAGACAGTGACTGATGAACTAAAAATGAATCCTTCACACTGACAAAAACCAAACTGACTGGTTTCGCATGAATTGTTGTAAATGATATACAGTAATAAAAAGCTGAGTCTGAAGAGGACAGCCCAGTGATGTTCAGGTGATTTCTGCCAGTTCCAGTGTCCAAAGTGAAGCGTGGATTGTTCTCAAATTCATCGTAAAAGGTCTCTTTTTTGTCGCTATTCCACAGAGTCGAGATGAGTTGAGGCTTCTGCCCCAGACGTTGCTTGTACCAATACATTTTTGCCAATTTGTCATTGATGAAGCATTGCAAAGTCACGCTGTCACCCTTGTGAGCTGACACAAATATTTCCCCTTGATGTGACACAGAGTTTTGATCATTCGCCTGAGCTGAAGTCAAAAAAGAGACAAGATTATTTTCATTGATGAGACAAAATCAAAAATTATGGTGAACAGCACTAGAAAAAGTTTTAGGACAAGTTGGATTAATGAAGACAAAACTCACCCATTCTCGCCAAGAATACGAGTGTGAGAAAGACCACTGGCAGTGGAGATAACATCATGTTGATGTGTGTGGTTGTGTCGACTGTCTGAACATATTGATGCTGTCAACCCTCTTCAAAGACAAGGCTTTGTCTGATTGGATGACCTTTTGTGATGCTGAATGCCCTATTTAGAAACACGCTTGGTCAAGTTCACTGAAGCGCTCACTGAAATGTGATTCCTGGAACCAAGTTGAATGAACTGCACAAGAAAACTGACAGTTCCTAAGTTGTTGAAATCCATTAGTACAATGACAGGTAAGAGGACATTGTGTAACACATTTGGGCCCTGCTCTAAAGTGTGAGCAGTGTTCGACAAAGTAACCAGTGTCAGAAAAAACACATACCATGCCACACGCAACATTCCAGAAAGTGTAGAGCATATTCACAGAAAATTCATTGAAGTTATTGGGGCCTCATGATTTTTTGGATGCTGGAAAGCATTGAATACATTCTAAACTGCAACATTTTACACAAAACTCATACAGTGCAGTGAAATGGATGAACAGAAGTCCATCCCATGTGGAGGTTGTGACAGATGGGTGCTGTAAATAATTAGAATATAAATAAAGAAAATTGACTGAACCAAATTATTCTAAGAAAGTAACTATAAAGGTTAAATGCATATGGCATAAATGCCTATGGTAATACATTCCATGAGACAAGGAAATCAAAAATTAAAATAAACTTATCAAAAGACAATAACAGTAACTGCTTTTCATACGGTACTGGACTATTTTTATTAACTACTTATTTTGCAATTACATATTTTGTAACTTGAACAACTAACTTTTGTTAGTAAGTTTCAAATTTATTTCATGTACTAGTAAGGTTACAGAAAAACTCTTATCTGTGAAGTTTTGTTCTTACAATTTACCCAGAGGTTGAGAGTATTTTTTGCACTGATTGAGTTCCTTCACTCTTGACTGGAATCTCACTTAAGATGGTTGAACACCTTTTGATCAGAGCACAGCAAGTGTGTGTTGTGGGGGAAATGTGTTTTTGTAGCCACGTTTAAGAAGGCAGGAAATGAGAAGGACAAAGGCAAGGCAGGCTGTACGAAAACAAAAACAGGAAGTACAACTAACGACCATATGACCTCTCAAATTTGTTGTGTATTAGTATAATGATAAGTAAAGCTGCTTTAACTTGTTTTACCTATAGAAACACAGAGCATAGAGAATAACAATAATAATAATAATATTAATAATAATAATACATTTTATTTGTATGCCGTTTTTTATCAGCTTTTTCTGTTTCTGCTCCTTCTTTGTGGGATGACTTACCTCTCATCTTGAGTTAGTCAAACGCTAATTTGTCTGCCTCTTCCTCACATGGGGCACACCATTACACAAAAAGCTTTTCATATTTCCCAACTGAAACTCGGTTCAGAAGAATAGTGATATCATTTGAGGTTCTGTGTGAGACAAAACTGAGACTCTCTGACGACAAGTTCTTTGCCTCTGCTGGAGATTGAGGATGACTGCTGTAATGATACAAAATTGCAATGCTGAATTGAACGCTGTCCTGTGTAGAAGCACTTCAAACATACAGACACAATGCTAGTTCCCTATGTCACTACCTACCTTTGTAATACTCATATAAGGATGTCATTTTCTGTACCTTCAATGGTAAAATGAATATGTAGTTGAGGAATATAATTTTTATTTTGTGTTTTCTATAAGAAATTTTTAGACTTTTCTGTTAGACGTATGTTAGACCTTATTGAGATAAAATGAGATTCTTAGAAGAAACGTGGTTTATCATTGGCTTATAAGCAATGAATGAAAATAGGATCAGTCTGAGAAATTCTGATATCACGAAACATTGTTCAGATGTTGTAGAAAAACTTTATCATTTGCTAAGGTGAGGAGCAGCACTGGGATGGTCCTGGTCCGTTTAGCTTTCATTATATTTTGAATTTTGAAACGCAAATCAGAAAACAAAAACAAGTTTTTAAAGAAAACCATTGCATTTTCTGACACAAAAGTTAGTTTTTGGGAAAGGCCTAAAATTTCTATTTTTCCATTTTTAATTTTCAATTTTGTACTTTTTTTCAGTCTGTGGTCCAGAAATAGTACATTATCATGCAGGAGGACACGCAGCGACCTTGTACCTCAATTAACTTTAGTGTGGTGTTGGTGCGGTAACGTTTCATCTGCACTACGGACTTGAGTTTTATCCATTTTAAAGGAAACAAAAGGCTAATGCTTAAAGACAGCATCATGTTTGGAGGCACAATTGCCAGTATATTGCAGGTAGTTAACACTTTTATTGTTATTTGCTTGGAAAACATGCTAAGACCAAAGGATGTAAGGCTATGCGTAGCACAAGGCTAGTCGACTCGGAATAGCTTCTCGATGTAAGATCTTTGAAATTTAAAAGCAGTGTGCAAGGGACGCTATGCTGTTTCTGACCAACACATTGAACACACACATGAAGGAGGCCTTTGACTGTATTGTGTGAAAAGGTCTGTAACATACTTTGTTGTTTAAACTATATTAAAGTCTGCATTTAAGCAGGATCAAATTGAATGGCAAGTGAGGCAAGTATTAATTCACATTAGCACGTTAAAGTGAAACCGTCAATTGCAAAGCTTTTAAACATATGTGTTATGTAGATAAAGTAAACAGCAGCTAATATGTTGAACTTTGATCTATGTGCATTGTCCTCTTCATTTTCTTCATCTAAAAGGACTAATGAAGGAACCTCTGATTGCAGTATGCTGCAAAAGCTTTGTTGACTGCAAAAACTGCATTGACCAGTGGATGCTGAAATCTTCCCCACCTGGCGTTCACCTGCAACCACTACCATTGACGAAAAACGGTCTGTGTGTTGTTTTGTAAAACCTGTTAGATATATTGAATGAAAACGCCAGTCTTTTTGTTGTTTTGTTTTCCGATTTGCGTTTCAAAATTAAAAATGGAATGAATGGTAGATACATGGACCGCAATTTGGATGCAAAAACCTTTTATAAGGGTTAACATCCAAATTGTGTGATTATGTATTCATCCTAATTTGAACTTCTGTTTCTAATAATTCCTCTTCCCATAATCAAAAACTGGTTGATAAATAGTATACTCACAGCTTCAAAACATTAGACTCAAAAATTCACACACAGACAGACGTTCCATATTTCTTTATTTGATTAAAGACAAAAAGTAAGAGAAACACAATTTCAGATGTAAAAGGCAGGACCACTCTCAAAAACAAAAACTAAATCCAAAAAAGAACAACTTCAAGAAGCACAAAGTACCTTAATCTGTAAATAGTAAAACTGAATTATTGCAAAACAAAGTGGTAGAAGGGGAACAAAGACGTGTTCATTACATTTTGCTGCTAAAGAAAAAAAATCTGATTTGCTTTAAAACTAATACGCAGATAACAATTTACACTCTACATCAAAAATCAGACAATCCAAAGAACAGTTGTGATACTTGAGGATTGAGCTCAGGCAACTGGACTAGTTTTGCTATCTTCAAGATGTTTTGCCTCTCATGCTAAAGGCTTCTTCAGATGTGACAGTTTTACAGCTTCACACTATGGAACACACACTCACTCCAAGTAGGATCGTTTTGTGTCTGCGATATGAGACTTGAAGTAGCATAGTAGAGGTTGTGTTTATCTAGGTGACCCTGTTAGAGACAACATGGAAGCACTTTATGTCAAAATAAAGTTAGAATTACTGACCTAAACAACACATGCAACACAATGGTTTCTCCTCACCTTTGTGTTTGCTGCCGATGGAGTTGAACGCCTGGCTTGAGACTCTAGTTGTGAAACAGTGAAAGGAGTTGAATCAAACCTCTTGCTGGCAGTGAATAGTAGCCATGACAGACACACAGGACCAAATACCTGAAGACTGGCAGGTGTTTCCTCTGCTCAACATGCAAAGTGAGAAAGCCAGTAAAACTGCCAGGATGGTGCTGAACACTGAAGCTCCCCTCCAGAAATACACCAAGTTCAGCTCATCTGCACAGAGCCACACCTACAGTTATTATTTTATTTTAACTGGACATTTAAACACATCTAAAAAGTGACTTACCTTTAATGTCCAGCTTGGTCCCGCCTCCAATCAGTATGTGTCCACATGCGGCAACAGCACAATAGTAGGTCCCATTATGAGGAAGATTCAGACTTTTCATGGGCAGATTGTACACACAGGTGTGTGTTTGTGTGTTGTTAATCCTCTCACACTGGTCATTGCTGCCTCCCTGGGTGTAAATGAGTCCTGGATGAGATCCTCCAGTGTCCCTGAACCAGTAAACACTGTGTTCTTCACCACAGCTTCCAATGTCTACTGCACAGTTTGGAGTCACGGAGTTTCCTGATTGGTCAGTAGACAGTGACTGATGAACTAAAAATGAATCCTTCACACTGACAAAAACCAAACTGACTGGTTTCGCATGAATTGTTGTAAATGTTATACAGTAATAAAAAGCTGAGTCTGAAGAGGACAGCCCAGTGATGTTCAGGTGATTTCTGCCAGTTCCAGTGTCCAAAGTGAAGCGTGGATTGTTCTCAAATTCATCGTAAAAGGTTTCTTTTTTGTCGCTATTCCACAGAGTCGAGATGAGTTGAGGCTTCTGCCCCAGACGTTGCTTGTACCAATACATTTTTGCCAATTTGTCATTGATGAAGCATTGCAAAGTCACGCTGTCACCCTTGTGAGCTGACACAAATATTTCCCCTTGATGTGACACAGAGTTTTGATCATTCGCCTGAGCTGAAGTCAAAAAAGAGACAAGATTATTTTCATTGATGAGACAAAATCAAAAATTATGGTGAACAGCACTAGAAAAAGTTTTAGGACAAGTTGGATTAATGAAGACAAAACTCACCCATTCTCGCCAAGAATACGAGTGTGAGAAAGACCACTGGCAGTGGAGATAACATCATGTTGATGTGTGTGGTTGTGTCGACTGTCTGAACATATTGATGCTGTCAACCTCTTCAAAGACAAGGCTTTGTCTGATTGGATGACCTTTGTGATGCTGAATGCCCTATTTAGGAAACACGCTTGGTCAAGTTCACTGAAGCGCTCACTGAAATGTGATTCCTGGAACCAAGTTGAATGAACTGCACAAGAAAACTGACAGTTCCTAAGTTGTTGAAATTCATTAGTACAATGACAGGTAAGAGGACATTGTGTAACACATTTGGGCCCTGCTCTAAAGTGTGAGCAGTGTTCGACAAAGTAACCAGTGTCAGAAAAAACACATACCATGCCACACGCAACATTCCAGAAAGTGTAGAGCATATTCACAGAAAATTCATTGAAGTTATTGGGGCCTCATGATTTTTTGGATGCTTGAAAGTATTGAATTCATTATAAATCGCAACATTTTCCAAGTTATGTAACATTGGCAGACAGATGCACCGAAAATACACTTTACATAAAACTCAGACACTACTGTCAGGATTTTGGGTTGGTCTTTTATTTCAGCAGTTATCTGTTGTCCACCTTAATCACGGAATTTCCTCAGGCTACGTAAGGATTCAAACACTTCTATTTGTCAGAACTTTGCTCCCCATGTGCGGACTTCCCCCTTCCTTGTGACTCCTTGATTCCGGTGCTTTTCGAGTACCTACATTACCTTTTGGTTCTCTATTTGTTGCTTTGTGTAGATGAGAGAAAATGTACTAAATGTATTATATTAAATTAAATGATATTTTCAAAAGAGAAATTACAAGGAAAGAATAATTTTATTTAATACTCCTATTTTATTTATTTATTTATTTATTTATTACTTCAAAAATAGGGTTTTCCACTGATGTGCTGTGAATGAACACTCAAATAGAGACAAACACCTCTTGGTCCAAATGCACAAGACATGGATTTATTGGGACAGTAAATAATACAATTCACACAGCAAATATGCACAACAAGCAATTCATCAATTCCAAAGCTAAAAGAAACACAAACATTTCATTCATTTTCTAGATAGGAAAGTGAAAGAGGAGTTCCATTACTGTTGAATACAAATATCACAAATGTCATGTAGATGGCATACCACAATATTTTGCGAATTTGCGAAATTTGATAGCCTTTCTTCAGAAGTAAAAATTTTATTTAGATCATAGAAATGAAGCGTGTGTGTGTGTGTGTGTGTGTGTGTGTGTGTGTGCATATACCAATCTATACCAAGACAGGCCATGTCAAGACCAACCCCTAAAACTTTAATGGAGCTTGGAGCTTGTGAGAAATGTCACTCCACTCAGGAAGAGAAGAAACAGAATAACGGGGAAAAGGCATACATTGGAACAGTATACATTGGAACATGTTTTTTTTTATTATTATTTTTTTTTTAATAGAAGCATTTTATTGGCTGCATTTCATGAGTGTTAATGGTTCTAATTCTAATTCTAATTCTTTACACTGGAGTACACACAGTCATTACCAGTGTTGTTCCTCGCTCCTCTTGATCTGTTGGGTACATTGATACTTAAGGCAGCATAATGGATATTATCTGCCTCTTGCTGGACCTGGAAACAAAATTAAGAAATAGCAAATATCACTTTTCTTCTAGTTTTGCCTAGTGTTTAAAAGCAAGCTAAAATGAGCCCCATGAAAGGAGTCATCAGTATCACAAAGTGGGGAATGGATTTACCTCTCGGTTTTCCACAGAGGACCTCGCAAACTCAGACTTTGACTCTGGTTGTGAAGGAGACAACAGTTTGTATTTAGTGTTTTTAAAAGCCATTGACTTCTTTAAGCAGTATATATTCTATTCCAGTTACCTCTTGACTGGCCTCTGTCTCTGTACACTGAGACAGACAGGAAAACAACCAAGGAAGTGGTGACTATCAGAGCTCCCCCCAGGAAATACACGAGCCAGATCCTCTCCTCTGCAATTACAAATTAAAAAAACATCGGTTGTATTAATTAACACCAGTTCATGTAAGCAGTGTGAACAAATAGAACGTGAAAAATGAAGACCAGTTAGTAGTAATACCCAGATAGTTATAATTAATAAATAATAAAGATAGCAAATACCTAGTCTAATTATTGTTCAAACACTTTGACTACGTATAACTTACGCTCAAAGGGAAGGTTGTTCCTCTCTCCAAACAGTATGTGTCCACATGCGACAACAGCACAGTAGTAGGTCCCAGCATGAGAAAGATTCAGTCTCTCCATGGGCAGATTATACACACAGGTGTGTGTTTGTGTGTTGTTTTTCTTCTTACACTGGTTATTGCTGCCTCCCTGGGTGTAAATGAGTCCTGGTTGAGATCCTTCAGAGTCTCTGACCCAGTAAACACCGTGTTCTTCACCACAGCTCCCAGTATCCACCGTGCAGGTCAGAGTTACAGAATCCTCTGGTTGGTCAGTTCCAAAAGCCGACTGATACTTTAATAGTGGAAAACTGAAACCTGAATCCTTCACACTGACAAAAACGAACCTGGAAACTTCCATCGTAGCTGATGCCCAATTGAGACAGTAGTAAAAGGCTGAGTCTGACGTGGTCAGGTTGGAGATCATCAGGTGATATTTACCACTTCCAGTCTCCAGTCTGAAGCGTGGATTGTTCCTGAATTCCTCATGAAAATGGTCATCGTGGTTATGGTAAAGAGAAGAGATGATTGTGGTCGTATTTCCAAGACTTTGCTTGTACCAATGAATTGCATATGAAGTTCTGTAGAAGCATTGCAAAGTCACGCTCTCTCCCACATTAGCAGATACAAATACTTCAGCTTGACTTGACAGCAATAATTGGTTGTTTTTCTGAGCTTATATAAAAAAGAGAGAAGAATGATCTTATTAATGTGATAAAAACCATAATGATCTGTTCATCCATCCACATTAGCGTTTTGAAGTTCTGTCAAGTCACAACTCACCCAATATTCCCAAGAATACAAGTTTGAGAAAGAACGCTGCCAGTGGAGCTCTCATCGTGTTCATGTTGCCGCGTCGACTGACTGAAGATCTTGATGCTGTCAACCCTTTTCAAAGACGAGACTTTGTCTGATTGGATGAGCTACTATGATGCTGAATTCCTTATATAGAAAATGTGTTGTGTTAAGTTCCCTGTAGTTTGATTCCTCAAATGAAGCTGAGAAAAAACTGTGAACAATGTAGTGTGTAAAAAATCCCTGAGTGTTCGCCACTTTTCAATAGCATAAACCTATATATAGGTTTACTAGTAACCCGAAGAAATAAAATATGGGGACAGCTATTCTGCAATATGTTAAGGCAGTTGTGTCAATACAATATAATGAAATGTCGCAATAACATTATTAATAAAACAATTATAACATATTATCAATATCGACATTGTATGCAGTAGCATGCCAGCATATAACTTTCACACACAGCAAACATTTGTTTTCCGCGACAATCTCTTGACAGATGAAACAAAAACTGTTTTTTCAATTTTGTCCTTTCTTGTCAAGATTTCTCGTGTTTGCTGTGGCAGTGTCTACTCATATCTGCTGGTAGTGTCTGCCATCGTCACATTGTTTAAAAAATGTTAGTTCAGCTTCCGTGGTTCCTCCCTGATAGCCGATATTGAATATCTACGAACCACAAACTGTGACAGTTCTTCCATCATGAGCTGAACAGAGAAAATGCAAAATGAACTTGTGCGATTAACTAAAATCGAGTGGTGGGCCGCAAAAAACATAGCTTTTGGAGACAGTTGAAAGGGTAACATTTGACTCACGGGCCGTAGTATGGACACCCCTGTGTAGGGCTCACTGCACTTCCACAGTTACAGTCGGCCTTTCGAGTGCAACCATAATGCTGATACGGCCCTCAATGAAAATAAGTTTGACACCGAAGCTCTCGCCTATTGATAGCATTTTAAACTTGTACTTCATCTTGGCAGGCAGATGTACCTAAACAGTAAGGACATATGGACTCCTCTGGCATAAGCAATGTTCTTCATTGTATGCACTACTCGTCTCTGTCTTGATGTTGTTGATGTGGCACACATTACACACTTGTCTTATAGATAGAAAGAAACTTCCTGTGCAGCTCTCTCTGAGGTTTCTGCGGTCAAAAAGGAAATGGGCTTCAGACAGAAAAAGCAAGTGAAGATTCACCCAAAAAGAAGAAATAAACGTGGATAAACACAAGTCGACAGTACTAGCAATAGCGTAAGATTAGGTATCATGTTTTATAACCTCTGAATACTCCAACCCAGGCATCACGGCTATCCTTCTATGTTAAGAAGGTTACCACGTGATTTGTTAATTTATATGTGCCATCCCTGAACAAAGACTGATGTCAGATCTCTAACAGTAGAGCTTAATTTCTTAAAGGGTCTATATTCTTAATTAATGGTTAATTATTTATTTCCAACCAATACCTGAAAGTGAAATTATTTAAAATAGTAGTCAGATAAATAATAATAATTTATTTTACTTTGAAATCCTCATCTTAACACAGGAAAGAATACATGTTGGAAAGTTTTCCTCTTTTCTTCACCACAGCTCCCAGTGTCCACCGTGCAGGTCAGAGTTACAGAATCCTCTGGTTGGTCAGTTCCAAAAGCCGACTGATACTTTAATAGTGGAAAACTGAAACCTGAATCTTTCACACTGACAAAAATGAACATGGAAACTTCCATCGTAGCTGATGCTCAATTGAGACAGTAGTAAAAGGCTGAGTCTGACGTGGTCAGGTTGGAGATCATCAGGTGATATTTACCACTTCCAGTCTCCAGTCTGAAGCGTGGATTGTTCCTGAATTCCTCATGAAAATGGTCATCGTGGTCAAAGCCAAACAGAGAAGAGATGATTGTGGTCGTATTTCCAAGACTTTGCTTACCAATTAATTGTTGATAAACCTCTGTAGAAGCATTGCAAAGTCACGCTTTCTCCCACATTAGCAGATACAAATACAAGTTGACTTGGCAGCAAGAATCTGTGGTTTTTCTGAGTTTGTATAAAAAAAAGAGAGAGAGAATGACTTCATTAATGTGATAAAAACCATTACGATCTGTTCATCCATCCACATAACATTTCTAAGTTATGTCGAACAAGTCACAACTCACCCAATATTCCCAAGAATACAAGTTTGAGAAAGAACGCTGCCAGTGGAGCTCTCATCGTGTTCATGTTGCCGTGTTGTGTCAAATTCACTGCAACGTGATTTCCTGGAATCAAGCTGAGTGGAAAAAAAGTCAACCGTTCCTAAATGTTGTAGAAATCGATTAGTACAATGTAAGAAAACTCTGTAATGCAGAATTTCCAATTTTAAACTTTAACATACCGGATGTTCAAAGATAGTGGTTTCAATTAATCCTGTCAATTATCAGGAGTGTTGGAAGTCAGTTATCAGGTTAATATCATTTGACTTTCAACAGTAGCAGTCAGTCTCAAAATAAATTGTAGAGCTTTATCCCATACAGGATTATATGGAGAAGATTTGAATGATGCCTTCTGTGTTTTATCCTGAGTAAATGCCACATATTGCTGGTCATTAGTCTTAGTTTTAGTTGCTGTATAAAAAAGTGCTAAAAACCTGCATCCTGTCTTTAGGTCAGCAGGAATCACCACAAAAACAACTGGCTGTCATTCCGGAAAGGAGCCTTAAATTCATACCTATAAAAAGTGGTTGATTTTTTGGTTTTATCTAAATTATAGTTTAAAAATAAAATCATCAAAAAGACCCTTTTAGTTTTAACCACCTTATTTAAGAGGATTGCTGTTGGACTATACGTTCTTGGAATTAAGGTTGAGTAAGTGACTGAGGCTGTGCAAGTCACATGCAGTTATTTATTTTAGTGTGACAAGAATAAACCTTTACATTTACATCCCGCTCTGCAAGGAAGCGTGGGTTCAGCGTGTGCGACTCATTTGCTGCCTGGTTGTGGAGTGCCGAGAGTCTCCTCTCTGAGGGTTTCCTCTCTGCTTCTCTCCTGACTGCAGCTGCCCAAGAACGCAGCGCAATGCGCAACTCGACTCTCGAGGCTGTGACCACCTTTGACTTCTTTGGGGCAGGCAGGGGCTAGCGGCAGCACCCGCCGGTCACTGACAACAGAAACAGCTCAGGAACGATACGTGCTTTGATGTCGGTCTCCAAAATACCAGAAAAGTCTCCAATAACAACAGGAAAAGTCGCTAGATTTGTCGCTAGTCGCTTTTGACAAAAAAAATTCGCCATGGGGAGTTGGAAAATTGCCAGATTTAGTGAGAAAGTCACCAAGTTGGCAACACTGCCACAGCCCCACCCAGCAAATACACAAGAGTGTTTCTCTTATGTGTGGAGATACCTGTGGAAAAGGAAACAAGTTTCTATTTGTATTCAATGTTGGTAAAGTCCTTCGTAGTCTGCAGAGTTTCAAACCCTCTTAATAGGAGAATCAAAAATATGAAAAATATGGCAAGTACGAGTGATTCCTGAAAGTCAATAAATAAAATTAGAATTGAAGTTACATCAGTTTACTGAGTGAACTTGGAAGGTTCAGTAAATGTCTTATTCCAAAATGCAGCCATGCTTACAGTGAATATAGTTATGTCTTCTAAAAAATAACAATGCAGGACCTCTCTACTGAAATAGGTCGGAACTATAACTAGAGAGGTGAGCATAAATGGAACACAATATGACAAACTCTATCAAAACTGAGCAAAGTGTATCAATGTGTGTTCCAGCCAAGCAAATATGAGTAATAGTGAGATGGAAAATCAAATGAGCGAATGATCCAATAGCTGTTGTATACCATGTGAGGATTTTAATTGATTTAATTTCAAACCAAATTAATAAAGACCTTAAGGCCAACAGAGTGAAAAGATGCAAACTCAGAGTTCTCTACAAGTCAACCCTGTCAAAAGAGAAATAACATTTGCTATTTTGGATCTGACCAAATCCTAAAATTTGTGGAAGAATACTAGCTTACACTGAATGTCCAGTTTGGTCCCGCTTCCAAACAGTATGTGTCCACACATACTGTTGTACACACAGGTGTGTGTTTGTGTGTTGTTTTTCCTCTCACATTCCTGACACAAACATCATATAGTGCGACAACTTGTAAGTTAATGTGCTCCACAACAGTTTAAGATTTAGATGTTTTTTAAATGAAAAGTAACAATGATTGAGCGAATTAAAGGTTTCCCAAACACAACTAGAAAACTTGTGACTTTTGTTTAATGTCCTGTTTTCAATGTGGTGAACCGTGAGCATTATAGCTGGGCCTTCACCTCATCAGAAGTGGAGCTGATGAGATGACTTATCATGTCATATCATCCACATCCACTCACTCCATCGATTACAGATATGCGGGTTTTGCGCAACAACCGAGCAGACCCTTAACGCCCATCACATCACTCACACTGTCAGAGGTGCTCGTGCCGTGTGGATGCAGGCTAATGCTGCTGGCTTATACTACATTTTTCATGACAGCCATACTGTATATGGCTTACACGTCAAATAGCTTCCCAACCCCCTGGGCTTTAACATCAATAACATTCTCCACAACAAGCAACCTGCTTAACATAAACTCCATGAAAACTGCAGACATGGACACTGACACGATGTTCATTTAATCACCATGGTCAGCACTATGAAATTAGGGCACATAACAAATCACACACACTGGCCGAGTCAAATAAAATCATGCTCGTCATCAAAATAAAATTCCATTTTGAAAGCACAATACACCAAAAGCTACATATCACTACCTTTCTTCTGCAGTTTCACTCCCTCTCACCGCTGCTGCATCTCAGACAGTGAAGTTAGGGCTTCAAGAAGGCCTAAGATCTGTTTTTCTTTGTCACACCCACCTTAAATCAAACTGTTATGGGTCAATTCACCAATCACTCTGACACTAGTACACACAGCTTGGCCTTCTCCTGGACTCATGAAGTCCAAACCAATGAATGAGCTAGCTAATAGGGTCTTGACAGATTCTGATGAAATATCATGTTTTCAGGACAGTGTTGCCTTCATTACGCATTACTGAACTTGACAATAGGCTCATGTACATGTGAGAACATTTTGTAATAATTTATTAAATATATTATATTAAATGAAATGAAGTGGGATTTTTCAAATAATAATAATAAGAAATTAAGAATTTTATTTAATATTCCTATTTTTTTGGTTCAAAATTTTTTTATTAGGCCTTCTCTGAAGACGTGGAAGGCTTAGGGGTTCCCCAACCGATGTGCTGTGAACGAACACTCAAAAAAGGGACAAACAACTCTTGGTCCAAATGTACAAAGCATGGATAGATAAACATAAAATTCACACAGTATAATGCATACAAAGCAATTTCCACATTCTGAAGTTAAGAGAAACTTTTTTGTTACCTAGACAGGAAAGTTAAAGAGGAGATCCATTACTGTTGAATACAAATGTCATGTAGATGGCATACCACAATATTTTGCGAAGTTGCGAAATTTGATCGCCTTTCTTCAGAAGTACAAATTGTTTAGATCATAGAAATGAAGTGTGTGTGTGTGTGTGTGTGTGTGTGTGTGCGCGCGGTAATAATCTACACCAAGACAGGCCATGTCAATACCAACACCTAAAGGATCATAATGGAGCTTGTGAGAAACATCACTCAACTCAGGAAGAGAAGAGATGGAATAACAGGGGGGAAAGTATACATTGGAACAGTATACATTGGAACATGTTTTTTTTTTTTTTTTTTTTTAATAAATGCATTTTATTAGCTACATTTCAAGAGCGTGAACAGCTCTAATTCTTTACACTGGAGTACACACAGTCATTACCAGTGTTGTTCCTCACTCTTCTTGATCTGTTGGGTACATTGATACTTAAGGCAGCATAATGGATATTATCTGCCTCTTGCTGGACCTGGAAACAAAATTAAGAAATAGCAAATATCACTTTTCTTCTAGTTTTGCCTAGTGTTTAAAAAGACAGCTAAAATGAGCCCCATGAAAGGAGTCATCAGTATCACAAAGTGGGGAATGGATTTACCTCTCGGTTTTCCACAGACGACCTCGCAAACTCAAACTTTGACTCTGGTTGTGAAGGAGACAACAGTTTGTATTTAGTGTTTTTAAAAGCCATTGACTTCTTTAAGCAGTATATATTCTATTCCAGTTACCTCTTGACTGGCTTCTGTTTCTGTACACTGAGACAGACAGGAAAACAACCAAGGAAGTGGTGACTATCAGAGCTCCCCCCAGGAAATACACGAGCCAGATCCTCTCCTCTGCAATTACAAATTAAAAAACAAACAAACTTATATTGTATTAATTAACACCAGTTCATGGAAAGTTATAATAGTGTATTTATATTAACAAATGTAAAATTAAAAAAATAGACCAATTAATTATTTTAACATTAGCATGCAGATTTGTTTATTATTGGCTCATCCTTATTGATACAGATTCTACAGGGTCCCGATTCACAGTGGCAGTTGTGATTGTATATTAAAATATTAAATTGGAAGCTCTTTAGTCACAGTACAAAAGCAGCATCATGCTTCAAATCAGGAATGTTTTCCTGTTTTTAGTCATAAATAACTTGACTCAAACCACTAGCTAACAAGTTACATAAAAGCAGTGTGAACAAATAGAACGTGAAAAATGAAGACCGAATAAGTAAAATGTACCTCTTCGAACATCTAAATAAAGATAATGGAACAGCATAGTTCATGCTCAGTCTAATTATTGTTCAAACACTTTGACTATGTATAACTTACGCTCAAAGGGAAGGTTGTTCCTCTCTCCAAACAGTATGTGTCCACATGCGACAACAGCACAGTAGTAGGTCCCAGCATGAGAAAGATTCAGTCTCTCCATGGGCAGATTATACACACAGGTGTGTGTTTGTGTGTTGTTTTTCTTCTTACACTGGTCATTGCTGCCTCCCTGGGTGTAAATGAGTCCTGGTTGAGATCCTTCAGAGTCTCTGACCCAGTAGACACCGTGTTCTTCTCCACACCTCCCAGTGTCCACCGTGCAGGTCAGAGTTACAGAATCCTCTGGTTGGTCAGTTCCAAAAGCCGACTGATACTTTAATAGTGGAAAACTGAAACCTGAATCCTTCACACTGACAAAAACGAACATGGAAACTTCCATCGTAGCTGATGCCCAATTGAGACAGTAGTAAAAGGCTGAGTCTGACGTGGTCAGGTTGGAGATCATCAGGTGATATTTACCACTTCCAGTCTCCAGTCTGAAGCGTGGATTGTTCCTGAATTCCCCTTGAAAAGGGTCATCGTGGTTATGGTAAAGAGAAGAGATGATTGTGGTCGTATTTCCAAGACTTTGCTTGTACCAATGAATTGCATATGAAGTTCTGTAGAAGCATTGCAAAGTCACGCTCTCTCCCACATTAGCAGACAGAAATACTGCAGCTTGACTTGACAGCAAGAATTGATTGTTTGCCTGAGCTTATATAAAAAAGAGAGAAGAATGACTTCATTAATGTGATAAAAACCATAATGATCTGTTCATCCATCCACATAACGTTTAGAAGTTCTGTCAAGTCACAACTCACCCAATATTCCCAAGAATACAAGTTTGAGAAAGAACGCTGCCAGTGGAGCTCTCATCGTGTTCATGCTGCCGCGTCGACTGACTGAAGATCTTGATGCTGTCAACCCTTTTCAAAGACGAGACTTTGTCTGATTGGATGAGCCACTATGATGCTGAATTCCTTATTTAGAAAAGATGTTGTGTCAAGAATCAAGCTGAGTAAAAAAAAAGTCAACTGTTCCTAAATGTTGTAGAAATTGATTAGTACGATGCAAGAAAACTCTGTGATGCAGAATTTCCGATTTTAAAGATAGTGGTTTCAATTAATCCTGTTAATAATCAGGAGTGTTGAAAGTCAGTTATCAGGTTAATATCATTTGACTTTCAACAGCAGCAGTCAGTCTCAAAATAAATTGTAGAGCTTTATCCCATACAGGATTATATGGAGAAGATTTGAATGATGCCTTCTGTGTTTTATCCTGAGTAAATGCCACATATTGCTGGTCATTAGTCTTAGTTTTAGTTGCTGTATAGTCGTGTTACGAGCTGGCTGCTATCATGCAAAACTTAAGGTAAGTGTTAATGAACAAATTAATGAATCTGCCTCAAAAAAATAATCTTTTTCGATATTATGATGACCCCTCCACGCCATGAGAGGTGTGTGCTAATACACTGGTCTCTCTCTCTCTTTTTTCTTTTTTCATTTATCACTCTGGGGTCATTGTTATGGGAGTCACCTGGGTCCATTAACATCCCAACTGCAGAAGTGCCTGCAAAACCTGCATCCTGTCTTTAGGTCAGCAGGAACCACCTATGATGGCCCTCTATGTCCGTTTGGGAGAGTGCTTGTCTTTGTACTGTCTTTCAGGTTCCATCAGGCAGATGTGCTGCACCTGGTTCCAGAGGGGGGCGGATCCAGTGCTTTATCTAGCATCTTCCTTTCCTTCCGGCTCTCTCTCGCCCTTTCTATCTCACTCATTCTACGCCGGCCCGGGAGGACACTGCAGGTGCGGCTCCACTTCAACGGTTTAACTCTTTTATTTTGCACATCCTCTCACACACATGCATACACACATGCCTGCACTACTGAATACTGACACTGGTCTTTTGCCTTGGCTCATTGTTTTTTTGTCCCAATAAATACGTTAACCTTACGTTTGAACCTTGTCTCCTCTCCCACTTCTTTTCTTGGTTGCAACCTCTCACGCTGGGCTGTAATGCACCAAAATAGTTGCAAAATGACTGGCTGTCATTACAGAAAGGATCACTAAATCATATCTTTAAAAAGTGGTTGATTTTTTTTTGTTTTATCTAAATCTAGTAAAAATGAAAAATAATCAAAGAGACCCTAATATCCATTTTTTTCTTATTTGATGTAATTTTGAGAAAACATTGCCATGAAGACATGCCATATTATGCCTCACCGAAAGTTACACATTGCTATCGTGTTCCACCATATCGCTCTCTAACTCCCTCTTTCGGTCTCTCACCACTGCAAATACTAATACACAGCTTGGCCTTCTCCTGGACTCAGGAAGTCCAACCAATGAATGAGCCAATTAACTTGGTCTTCACTGAGTCTTGACAATTCTGATTGGATAACATGTTTTCAAGGTTGAAACACTTTCATTCCAGATGTGAACTTGATAGTAGGCTCATGTAGATGAGAGACAATGAATCAACTGTATTATATTCAATGAAATGAAATTGATATTTTAAAATAATAATTATGTTTCATTGAATACGATTTTTTTGGTCCAGAAAATGTTCTTCTTTGTAGAAGGCCCTCAGGGATTCCCACTTTTCAATAGCATGAACCTATGTATAGGTTTACACGTTGCAAATGCAGATACAATACTGGTAACCCAACGAAATAAAATATGGAGAAAGCTATTCTACAATATTTTAAGGCAGAGGTGTCCATACCATATAACAATATCTCACAATAACAATATCAATACAATCATTTTAACATGTTATGAGTATTCACATTGTATGTAGTAGCCCTCCTGAACATAACTATCTTATAACTTTCATAGGCTTTCAATGAGCTCATGAAGAACACAGCAAATGTTTGTTTGCGGTGACAGTCTCTTGACAGATCAAACAAACATCGGCTTTTCATTTTGACCTTCATTGTCAAGATCTCTCATGTTTGCTGTGGCCATGTCTACTCATATCTGCTGCTGGTGTCTGCCACCAAGGATACTATGACCTTGATTTCCGTTGGATTATAAAAAAAAAAACAACTTTCAAGAGTGCTTCAATCATGAAGTGAACAGAGGATATGCAAAGTGAACTTGTGTAACTAACCAAAACCGAGTGGTGTGCCATGCATAACTAATTGTAGTATGGGCATCTGTTGGGGTGACCGCATTTGTATTGTTATGATCGGCCCTTTGAGTGCAACCATAATGCTGAAGCAAAAATAAGATCTATTCTAGCCTATTGAAACATTTTAAACTTGTACTTCACCTAGGCATGCAGTATACCTAAACAGTGAGGACATATGGACTCCTCCAGCATAAACAATATTCTTCATTGTATGCACTACTCATTTCTGTTTTACTGTTATTGATGTGGCACACACTGCATATATAATTGTATTAGAGAGAAGGAACCTTAATTTGGGGCTTTCTCTGAGGTTTCTTCTTTTTCCCTTGTAAGGGTTTATTTTTAAGTTATTCTTCATCTGATTCAAGGATCTAGGTGTAGTGGATGTTGAGGTGAGGTGTGTATGTTGCATCTGCAGAGAATGCTATGCCCTCTGAGGCAAATTGCTTTTGTGAACCTGGGCTGTACAAAATTGATTGATTGATTGATTGATTACTTACTTTTAATACAAATGAAAATAGGCAAATATGAAACTCATACAGAATGCTGTGTCAACTCTCATATTGTGTTGACGCTAATGTGAGTGTATGGCCTGTCCTGTTTAATATTATAAGGTAATCAACACCTGTTACCAAGTCAAATGTATGTGTCTGTTCAACAACATTCCAATTAAAAGGGTTCTGTACAGTAATGTATGATACCATTTTTTATTTTTTATGCAGTCAAAAAGGAAATATGATTCAGATACACAAATCATGTGTGCTCATTCAACAAAAAAGAAGGAATTAACATGGATAAACACAAGTAATTTTGTCCAAAAGCTTTAGGGTATCTGTTGAAACAACAGTGACTTTAAGATATGAAAAAATACTATTTAAATCACAATGAAGATCAACGTGTTCATTCATCCATCCATTTTCTATAACTCTATCATCCTGCAGTCAGGTTCACAAGAAATACTGAAGCCTATTGGCGCTGTTTTAGGGTGAAGGTGGGGTTACACCATCTTACTGAGTTGCAACCATTGAGACCCAAACAACCATCCACACTCACATTCTCAACTGGGGACATTTGTAAGTGCCATTAACACACCAAACTTGCAGGACTTTGGATGGAAATCAGAGTAGGAATCAGAGAGATTCATTTGAGGCAACTGCAAAAAAACAAAAAAAAAAAAAAACACTCCAGTTGCTTCAACTTAATCTTCAAATGTTACAATCAGTTGCATGGCAGAATACCTTCACAGACATAAAGCCAAAGCATCCAGGTAGAACCCATACAGACACAACCATAACCACAGTGATGGCTAGATTCTGATACAATTTATAATTAAAGATACAGGGCTTCAGTGAGAAGAAAGGGAAACAGTCATTAGAATGCCCATATAAAGATGTCTTTTACTCTATGTTCATATAACTAAATCACTTTGAGGCAAAGATTTAGTGAGTTACTAAGAGACAATGCGATGAGCTCATTTTTTTTTTTTTTAAGCGAGTAAAAAATATTAGGAAAAGAAAATGTTAATTCCTCTATCCAGATTGACAGTTAACAGAAGCAGACAGTTTGCTAACTCAGGAAAAAATGTCCCGTTACTTTACACTGGAGTACACATACATTCATTGTCTGTACTCTTCCTCTGTCTTCTTAATCTGTTGGGCAAGCTGATACTCACAGCCGCATAATGGATGTCGTCTTTCTCTCCGTCGGCCTGTTTGCACATGAAAGACAACATGTCACGTTTATTTCAAATGCTCTCAACAAAGGCCCCATCAGTCTTTAAGAAGAAAATGTCAAAGTCAAACTTGAATTCACCTCTACATTTTCATTGGTGGACCTCGCAAATCCTGATGGGCGCTCTGGTTGTGAAATAGAAAAATACATACATATACTTTTTGTGTGTTTCTGAAACATGAAGCGAGAAAATGAATTGAGAAAAGTTTGTTGGACGTACTCCATTCCAATTACCTTTTGATTGACCTCTGATTCTGTACACTGACACAGACAGCAAAGCAAACAGGATGCTGACAACTGCCACAGCTCCATCCAGCAAATACACAAGAGTGTTTCTCTTATGTGTGGAGATACCTGTGGAAAAGGAAACAAAAGTGTTACTATTTTTATTCAATGTTGGTAAAGTCCTTTGTAGTCTGCAGAGTTTCAAACCCCCTTAAGAGGAGAATCAAAAATATAAAAAATGTGAGTGATTCCTGAATGTCAATAAATAAAATTAGAATTGAAGTTAGATCAGTTTACTGAGTGAACTTGGAAGGTTCAGTAAATATCCTTTTCCAAAATGCAGCCATGCTTATAATGAATATAGTTATTTAGTCTAAAAAAAAAAACAATGCAGAACCACTCTACTGAAATAGGTAGGAACTATAACTAGAGAGGTGAGCATACTTGGAACACAATATAACAAAATCAAAACTGAACAAAGTGTATCATGAATGTGTGTTCCAGCCAAGAAAAAATGAGTAATAACCAGTGTGAGGATGTCAATTGATTTATTTTTTAACCAAGTTAATGAAGACCTTAAGGCCAACAGAGTGAAAATTATAAAGATTTGTGGAAGAATATTAGCTTACACTGAACGTCCAGTTTGGTCCCGCTTCCAAACAGTATGTGTCCACATGCAGCAACAGCGCAGTAGTAGGTCCCAGCAGATGAAAGATTCAGACTCTTCATGGGAAGATTATACACACAGGTGTGTGTTTGTGTGTTGTTTTTCCTCTCACACTGGTCTTGTTTCCCTCCCTGGGTGTAAATGAGTCCTGGTTGAGATCCTCCAGAGACTCTGAACCAGTAAACACTGTGTTCTCCACCACAGTTCCCAGTGTGAATGGTACAGCTCAGAATCGCAGAGTTTTCTTGTTGATCAGTTTGTGATGGTGACTGATGAACCAGAGCTTGGACAGTCAAACCTGAATCTTTGACGCTGACAAAAACTATCCTGTCAGGTTCAACATTTTCTGACATCAGTCTTATACAGTAGTAACAGGCTGAGTCTGAAGCAGACAAGTTGGTGATTGTTAAGTTATTTCCATCCAGAGTGAAGCGTTGGTTGTTCTCTTTATCATGAATTGTTACGTTATTTTGTTCTGTGGCACACAAAGTGGAGATGAGCCGTGGCTTCTCTCCCAGTCGTTGCTTGTACCAAAACAGTTTTGCAAAACTCTTTTCATTGGAGCATTTTAAAGTCAAATTCCCACCTAGGTTAGCTGAGACAAATACTTCCTCCAGATTAGATGAGGAGAATTGATCAGTCACCTGAGCTGAGGCTACAAAAGAAGACAGACATGACAAATGCACATATTAATTTATTCGACCAATCCAGCATGGTCTGTGCAATGATAATGTCTGATTCGCAATTGCAATACAATTCAGTCTTTCATCAACTCACCCATTGACCACAAGAATAGAAGTGTGAAACAGAACGTAGACATGGGAGGTGTTATCATCATCAAGAAGCCACATCGAATGACAGAATATCTTCATGAGCTTCCTTCATCATGTCATGACAGTGTCTGATTGGACAACGTATTACTGGTAAGCCCGGCCCTAACTCAGCCAGCTTTGTGATTGGCCGCTCAGTTTTGTAGCTCTACCAAATACACACACTGTTAAGACTGCTAATATCGCAGAAGCAAAATAGGTAGAAAATTTGTTTTACCTGAGTAAGCCTCAGGTAGCCTTTACCAAAATTCAATGTCTGTCTGTCTGATCTTCTCTGAAAATGCTACACAAATAACACCAGATGACACGGATATGCAGAGGTTAGCACTGTCACAGCTAGAAGGTCACCGGTTTGATCTCAAGGCGAGGGACCAAAACAGCATCTTTAGGCTGAGTGAGAGAAATGCTTGTTTAATAAGACCTGTAGAGCTGAAACAAGGAGTTCTCTGACCACACAAACACTGTTTATTGCTGGAAGCAGACTACTAAAAATCTAGAAATGGCAATAATAGACCTCCCTGTAATTTACCTCCGGTAGTAGCAATAACATTGATGACTAACATAGACATACTTGGCAATATAATATCGTTTCTGAAATATAACATTACAATGTCACCCCACCCACCCAGTAGAGTTTGTTTTAGAGCTTGTAATTTGCAGCTAACGTTATATAACTTTTTAGGTGTCTTTGTTTTTAGCTGTTAACGATAACTTGGTCTGTTGTCACTGTGTGGTGTCTTCTTGACCTGTATGGCAAACGGATACTAAAAGGCAGCATTATTGATGTCATCTGTTGATAGCCCTGGTAGCAACATCAAAAAAAGAGCATATCACTTTCAAGAACGGCATAAACTATATTTAAAAGACAGTCATTAAGGTTTGGCAGAAGGTCTACTGAAGTGAAGACTTGGATTAATGTGTATATTTGCCACAGAAGACCTTGCAAGCCCCAAACTACCCTCTGTGTTGCGAAACAGATTTTTTCGTTTTTTCTTATGAAGACAACAAAAGATGGAAATCTGTGTCAATACATACCTATTTTATTTAACTTTTGACTGGCCTCTGTTTCTATAGACTGACACAGATAGTAAAACAAAGGGGTTGAGGATGAATGCCAAAGCTCCACCCAACAAATGCACATGAAAATGTCTCTAATCTGCAGAGACACACATCAAAAAAGATGGCTCACTCAAGTTCACTCATTATCACTCAAGCCAAGAAGGTAGACTACAAGCAACCAGTGGAGAAACTATTTTTTGCACTGATCGAGTTCCTTCGCTATTGACTGCAAACTCACTTAAGATGGTTGAAGAACTTTTGATCAGAGCACACCTAATGTGTGTTGTAGGAGAAAAGAGTTATTGTAGCCAAGTTTAAGGAAGCAGAAAATGAGAAGGAGAAAGGAGGCTGGCTGTACCAAAACAAAAACGGGAAGTCAAACTAACGACCACATGAGCTGTCAGTTTTGTTGTAGTATAATGACAAATAAAGCTGCTTTACCTTGCATTACCTTTTGAAACACAGAACAAAGAGAGAATAAAATAGAAAACTAAACAAAACTGGAGCGGCCAGAAAAATTCTGATAAGAAACAAATTTATCTTGTTTTTGTTACTCCTGAGAATGAATAAAAAAAATAAAATAAATTTTTTTTTTCTCAAAGCCAGTTCAAAGTGGCGTCTGTGTCATTCGCTTGGCGAGAAATCAACACTTTGATTTTTTACTACCTCACTCTCTGTTATTTATACAAATATGACATTGTATCTTGAATTGTAAAATAAATTTGTGTTTAGGCCTGTCACGATAACAAGTTTTGCTGGACGATAATTGTGCTACAAATTATTGCCGATAAACGATATTATTGACACCATTTTTTTTTACATCATATAATGATAATATATGACATAATAATGCAAATACACCATGTCAAAAGCAATAAACTTTAATTTCTCAATATTAAGAGGTTGCAAATAAGATGAACGAACATAGTAAACATAAAAGACAACAAAAAAAACAATAACAAATAAAATGGACTGTTTTATCAAAAATAGCACTTAAAAACCACGATAACAACTAAAAACATTTTTATTTTTTTTTAAAAAAAAGGAAAAAAGAAAGAAGGACTTTGACGCTGTCTGTAAGCGAGCACCATTTTGCGCTGTTTATATATTTGCTTTGCTTACCAATCGCTTCAGTCAGCGTCGGGACGATTGCTCCGCGGAACCTCGGGCGGTACTTTTTTTTCTTCACAGTTGGGAAAACTGGAGGGGATGATTGTGCTTGAGGTGCGCGTGCATGTTCGTCGTATTCCCCTTCTTCACCACCACTACTTTCGAACAAATGCGCCATATCGGCTCGTCCGTGTACATGGGCTCACCTCGTTCGTTTCGTTTGAAGCCGAACTGTTCCCATACTGGCACTGTTCGTCACTCATAGCGTTTGCTCGCTTTTCCTTCACTTGTGTGTGTGTGTGTGTGTGTGTGTGTGTGTGTGTGTGTGTGTGTGCGCCAGCGCCTGCCTCGCCGATCCCGTGACAAAGAGACTTAATGACTGACAGGAGATTTCACTCACTCCGTTCATTCCGCTACAGAGCCAACGCGAACAGGTGTCGAGACAAATGCACAGAGTGAGACCTTTTCTCTCATCCAGCGTGTTTGGTAGCGAGAGAGGAGAAAAACAAACGCACATGTCAATTTATCGAGGCCGGCAAAATTACCGACATGGTTTTTATTTACCGAGCGATTAATTGAATTTCGATGATCGCGACAGGCCTATTTGTGTTTGAGGAACATAACATTTGTTTGTAATTTTAATGAGAAATATTTAGATGGTTTTTTTTATTAGATGTGTGTTAGACCTCATTGAGATAAATTGAGATTCTTAGAGAAAACATGGCTCATCACTGGATATCAGACTTCTTAATAGAGCTAGTTATTGCTCCCAAAATAAATCAACACAATAATTGAGGTCCTCTTGGGTGGGGTGGAAATAGGCACTAATCATGTGGTGCCAGCAGCTCGACACATCATCAGTTTTGTGCCCTGACTTAATTGGGTGTTTCGGCCACTTAACACAATGCACAATACAGCAATTAATGAAAATAGACCTGAGGAATTCTGTTATCATAAAACATGTTTCAGATGAATTACAAAAACTTTATCATTTGGCTAACATGAACAGGAGCACTGGGGTGAGATCTGATTGCAAATACCGTTTCTATCTGTTTACATCCAAATTGTGCGATCATGTATTCATCCTAATTTGAACTTCTATTTCTAATAATTTATCTTCCCCTAATCACAAACTGGTGGATAAATAGTATACTCACAGCATCTTGACATTAGACACAAACATTCACAGACAGACAAATGTTCCATTTTTCTTTATTTGATTAAAGATAAAAAGAGAAACAAAACTTTAAATCCAAATGGCAGGACCGCTCTCAAAAAAAAAAAATAAATTCATGATGAGAACAACATCAATAAGCACAAAGTATCATAATCTGTAAATAGTAAACTCAGTTACAGCAGCAACAACAACAAAAAAGATTAAATGGGAACAAAGACATGTTCATTATATTTTGGTATACATAAACATTTGAAATAAGAAAATAAAATAAAAAAATCAGAAATTTCACTAACTAAAAAAAAGATCACTGAAGAGTTGTGATATTTGAAGATTACGTTCAGGACTGATTTTGCTATCTTGAAGAAGTTTCCCCTCTCCTCCTATAGGCTTCTTCAGATGTGACAGTTCTACAGCTTCACACTGTGGAACACACACTCACTCCAAGTAGGATCGTTTTGTGTCTGTGATATGAGACTTGAAGTAGCATAATAGAGGTTGTGTTTAGCCAGGTGACCCTGATAGAGACAACATGGAAGCACTTGATGTCAAAAATAAAGTTAGAATTACTGACCTAAACAACACATGCAACACAATGGTTTCTCCTCACCTTTGTGTTTGCTGCAGATGGAGTTGAACGCCTGGCTTGAGACTCTAATTTTGAAACAGTGAAAGGAGTTGAATCAAACCTCTTGCTGGCAGTGAATAGTAGCCATGGCAGACAAACAGGACCAAATACCTGAAGACTGGCAGGTGTTTCCTCTGGTCAACATGCAAAGTGAGAAAGCCAGTAAAACTGCCAGGATGGTGCTGAACACTGAAGCTCCCCTCCAGAAATACACCAAGTTTAGCTCATCTGCACACAGCCACACATACACCAGATATATTTTATTTTAACTGGAAATTTAAAGGTTCTGCAAAACGCAAGGAAAAAAGTGACTTACCTTTAATGTCCAGCTTGTTCCTCTCTCCAAACAGTATGTGTCCACATGCGACAACAGCACAGTAGTAGGTCCCAGCATGAGAAAGATTCAGTCTCTCCATGGGCAGATTATACACACAGGTGTGTGTTTGTGTGTTGTTTTTCTTCTTACACTGGTCATTGCTGCCTCCCTGGGTGTAAATGAGTCCTGGTTGAGATCCTTCAGAGTCTCTGACCCAGTAGACACCGTGTTCTTCTCCACACCTCCCAGTGTCCACCGTGCAGGTCAGAGTTACAGAATCCTCTGGTTGGTCAGTTCCAAAAGCCGACTGATACTTTAATAGTGGAAAACTGAAACCTGAATCCTTCACACTGACAAAAACGAACCTGGAAACTTCCATCGTAGCTGATGCCCAACTGAGACAGTAGTAAAAGGCTGAGTCTGACGTGGTCAGGTTGGAGATCATCAGGTGATATTTACCACTTCCAGTCTCCAGTCTAAAGCGTGGATTGTTCCTGAATTCCCCTTGAAAAGGGTCATTGTGGTTATGGTAAAGAGAAGAGATGATTGTGGTCGTATTTCCAAGACTTTGCTTATACCAATGAATTGCATATGAAGTTCTGTAGAAGCATTGCAAAGTCACGCTCTCTCCCACATTAGCAGTCAGAAATACTGCAGCTTGACTTGACAGCAAGAATTGATTGTTTGCCTGAGCTTATATAAAAAAGAGAGAAGAATTACTTCATTAATGTGATAAAAACCATAATGATCTGTTCATCCATCCACATTAGCGTTTTGAAGTTCTGTCAAGTCACAACTCACCCAATATTCCCAAGAATACAAGTTTGAGAAAGAACGCTGCCAGTGGAGCTCTCATCGTGTTCATGTTGCCGCGTCGACTGACTGAAGATCTTGATGCTGTCAACCCTTTTCAAAGACGAGACTTTGTCTGATTGGATGAGCTACTATGATGCTGAATTCCTTATATAGAAAATGTGTTGTGTTAAGTTCCCTGTAGTTTGATTCCTCAAATGAAGCTGAGAAAAAACTGTGAACAATGTAGTGTGTAAAAAATCCCTGAGTGTTCGCCACTTTTCAATAGCATAAACCTATATATAGGTTTACTAGTAACCCGAAGAAATAAAATATGGGGACAGCTATTCTGCAATATGTTAAGGCAGTTGTGTCAATACAATATAATGAAATGCCGCAATAACATTATTAATAAAACAATTTTAAAATATTATCAATATCGACATTGCATGCAGTAGCATGCCAGCATATAACTTTCACACACAGCAAACATTTGTTTTCAGCGACAATCTCTTGACAGATGAAACAAAAACTGTTTTTTCAATTTTGTCCTTTCTTGTCAAGATTTCTCGTGTTTGCTGTGGCAGTGTCTACTCATATCTGCTGGTAGTGTCTGCCATCGTCACATTGTTTAAAAAATGTTAGTTCAGCTTCCGTGGTTCCTCCCTGATAGCCGATATTGAATATCTACGAACCACAAACTGTGACAGTTCGTCCATCATGAGCTGAACAGAGAAAATGCAAAATGAACTTGTGCGATTAACTAAAATCGAGTGGTGGGCCGCAAAAAACATAGCTTTTGGAGACAGTTGAAAGGGTTACATTTGACTCACGGGCCGTAGTATGGACACCCCTGTGTAGGGCTCACTGCACTTCCACAGTTACAGTCGGCCTTTCGAGTGCAACCATAATGCTGATACGGCCCTCAATGAAAATAAGTTTGACACCGAAGCTCTCGCCTATGGATAGCATTTTAAACTTGTACTTCATCTTGGCAGGCAGATGTACCTAAACAGTAAGGACATATGGACTCCTCTGGCATAAGCAATGTTCTTCATTGTATGCACTACTCGTCTCTGTCTTGATGTTGTTGATGTGGCACACATTACACACTTGTCTTATAGATAGAAAGAAACTTCCTCTGCAGCTCTCTCTGAGGTTTCTGCAGTCAAAAAGGAAATGGGCTTCAGACAGAAAAAGCAAGTGAAGATTCACCCAAAAAGAAGAAATAAACGTGGATAAACACAAGTCGACAGTACTAGCAATAGCGTAAGATTAGGTATCATGTTTTATAACCTCTGAATACTCCAACCCAGGCATCACGGCTATCCTTCTATGTTAAGAAGGTTACCACGTGATTTGTTAATTTATATGTGCCATCCCTGAACAAAGACTGATGTCAGATCTCTAACAGTAGAGCTTAATTTCTTAAAGGGTCTATATTCTTAATTAATGGTTAATTATTTATTTCCAACCAATACCTGAAAGTGAAATTATTTAAAATAGTAGTCAGATAAATAATAATAATTTATTTTATTTTGAAATCCTCATCTTAACACAGGACAGAATACATGTTTTAAAGTTTTCCTCTTTATTTTCTTTTTTCTTTTTTTTAGCAGTGTTTGTGCAGTGCATAACCACAATTCAGCTCTAGTCATTAATTAGGTAGCTGCATTCTTCAAATACGTAACTGTGCAACCGTGTTGCATTCAATATTTTTTTTTTCAGGTTATCTAAAATGAAATTCATGCTGATCATATTCTGTGCCACTCTATCATGTTTTCCTTTGTATCCTCATATAGTAACAGCCATGTCAAAGCTGAATGATTGACTGGTGTCCTACTGTCCTGTCTAGCCTTGATTGGTGGATTTGATTTGGGTTCTGGTGGGTTACTGGCTGCACCGAATGAAAGACAGAGATGGTTTAGCGTCACGTGCATCATCAGAAATGGGTTGCCATTTCACAGCTATATAAATGCATGAGCAATATTTCAATGCAAGTGGAAATTGTTTTATTTGACTGAAACATTGCACACTTTGTGTTGAAACTGGTTTTGAGGAGGTCAGGTTCTTGTAAATATGTGGGTTTATCTGAATATCAGAAACATCATCAAGAACATTTTTTTTAGACTAACAGTTGATTAACTAACTTTGTTCCGGCAGAACTTGTATTTAAAATGCAAAAATGAAAGTGTACAAGTTTACATATATTTGAAATGATACATGTCGGTGTTGACAGCTGGGATAGGCCCCTGCAGACCAAGGTGACCCTGAGCTCAGGAAATGTATGCATGGATGGAATGTCCGTGTGACGCAGGTCGACAGAAACAGATTACGGTGTATTTACAAGCATGAGGCCATATGTTTTATTCAATACCATTTTAAAATAAGAATTGAACGCAATGATGACCATGAAACACACATGCATTTTATTGGCAAAATTGGTCTTCATTTCTTCAAAGAACCAACACACAATAGAACAAAGTGTGGTAGAAACATTCTACTCCCTCACGCTGGCATACACACAGTCGTTTCCACTTTCAGCTCGGAGTCTTCTTGAGCTTTTTACCTTTTGTTCCCTGAGAGCAGCATAATGGAGATCATCGCCAATTTGCTGGTTCTGGAAACAAAAAAGACTCATTTTTTATTCACTATAACTAAATTGCACTTTTACTAAACTGGGAAATAATAGTTTAATGCAGATTGTGTCAGAAAAGAAACTTTAAACACTTATTGAACCCGATGTCAATAATACTCACAGCTTCAGGTGTGATGTCAGATGCTGAGACAATTTGGGAATCTGTTTCAAAATGTAGACAAAATAGTAATCTATAGACCAATACAAACATATAATACAGATTGTTAAAACAAATGAAGAAATACATCAGCTATTACCTTTACAATGACACTTCTTTCTTTTGTATATCTTTAATACTGAGTAAGCCAGCACAACAAGAAGGATGGTGGTGAACATCAAAGCTCCACTCAAAACGTACACAATGGAGTCAGACTTGTCATCTGCTGAAAGGATGGTACAAGACGATATTACGAGTATTAAATTTTATCAAGGAAAAATATCTCCATGAAAAACTTTCAGACACAGCGGGCAGACACGTTTAGGGGGATGTTGTGACACAACAGGGATTCTTCAGGTTTATTCACAAAAGCCATTTTTTTTCAATTCCAAAGCAAAGTGTTTCGGAGGCAGCAATTGTCAGTACTCACCTTTAATATCTACTCGGGTCCCATTTCCAAACAGTATGTCTCCACATGAGGCAACAGCGCAGTAGTAGGTCCCAGTATTAGAAATATTCAGACTCTTCATGGGCAGGTTGTACTCACAGGTTTGTGTTTGTCTGTCATTTTTCCTCCCACACTGGTCATTGCTGCCTCCCTGGGTGTAAATGAGTCCTGGATGAGATTCTCCAGAGTCTCTGAACCAATACACACTGTGCTCTTCACCACAGCTCCCACTGTGAACTGTACAGTTGAGAGTCACAGAGTCCCCTGACTGAACCGTTTGAGATGGTGACTGGGAGACTGAAGCTGGGACGTTTGTTCCTGAATCCTTCACACTGACAAACGTGCCATGTTTAAAAGTTAACATGTATACATAGCCACTACAACAGTAGTATGTAGCTGAGTCTGAAATCTTCAAATTGTTGATTATCAGGTGATGTTTATTGAGTCCGGTGTCCAGTGTGAAGCGTCCTTCCTTCTCAAAATCTTGATGGAAAGTGCCCTTTTCATTTTGCTTATAAAATGTTGAGATGAGTCTTGGTTCCTGTCCAAGGGATTGCTTGTACCAGTAAAACAATGTTGAAATGTCATCTTCAAGGAGACATTGTATTGTCACTGTGTCTCCAACACTGGCAGAAATAAAATGAGTCTCCTGATGCAGAGATGCAGGACTCTGACAGATGGCTGTCATAGCTGATTATCGAGAAACAGGACAGAAGAAAAGGAAAAAGTAAAGTAGTTGACAATAGTCAAAGATCTCAACAACGACGGACTCTGATGTATCTCTTAGGTCTAAACTTACCTAAACTCCACAGACAGACACATATCAGGTGCAAAGCAACCGTGGGGGACTTCATCGTGATCGCAGTGTCTCCATGAATAAAGAGAAGGTCCATTTGTTCACCTCTCTGAGAGGGGAGGCTTCAGTGATTGGCTGAAACAAAGTGACGCTCAAAATACTATTTTTGGAAACGCTGAGCATCTTTTGACTGGCCAAAATTTTGTCTGGATGCTTTTTTCTTTTTAAATGAAACATCAACAGCTTCTGATTGTTTTTGCTGCAAACAGCTAATGGCAGTATTTCATTTCAACTGAAGTATTTATATTCTGACTAGAAGAAACATCTTCAAATTACAACAGCAGTTCAGGTGTCTTTTTGCTGGCTACCTGTCATTTTCAGGATGTAGTTTAAGATTTTATTTTTGTCATTTAAAAATTACATTGACTTTCACTACAAAACTGAACAGTACATCACTTTATAATAGAGTGAATGTTGATGCTCCAGTCTTACTCAGCACTGCATGGTGTAGACGCAACAGCCAAGGTGGCAGAGCCTTCGCTGTGGCTGCTCCAAACTTTGGGCTACTATACTGGATAATAGTAGAACAACCTGGTATACAGAGGATTTCTCCGTCAAAACTCACCTCTTTCCAGTGGATTTTAAATAGCACATTTTAAATGTGCAGTATAAATAAAGAGTGACTTTTACTTGTCTTCTCATTTTTTATCAAATATATCTGATCATCCATTTTGCAAATACAATACAAAGATTGTGAGTCTTTGTTTATTGCTATATATAATTCACCTACTGAATTAAGGTTATAGACTTTCTAAATGCTCTGCGATTGCAAGGCATGGGGGAGGAGTGTTTGAGGGATGGGGGACGCAGTTTTGATTTCCTGTTCAAACCCACAAAGACAACAGCAGAGGACCAAGACATGAACAAGGGTGCTGAGAAGTGAACTTTAACTGTTAACCACCACAACAGAGCTAAAACACAACAAAAATAAATGTCGACAATGTAAAATAACCTTTAAAATATATATCTCAAGACAGTCACTTGACATACAGTATGATGTTTAATAGAGTAGTTGACATATTCCAGCTAGAGAAGACATTTGTTTAAATGAAGGAACAAAGGAAAGGAATGATTATATGCAACTATGGTCCTATACTTTCACTTTCTTTTTTGTCTTGTTTTTTAGAATGTACATTGTGAAACATTAAAGGAGAACCTCTGCACACTCCACACTGTGCAAAATCTGTTCCTTTATTTTACACTGAGATAGAAAGCTTTCGGTCATAGACTTTCTTTAGGCATGTACATTGTACAAATTCTAATGCAGCCTTTTTATACTAATGGTGGTATCGTGTGCACAATAAAGCCTTGCATTTGTGACACTAACTAATGTAGATTGTGGCTTTGCTTTATCTCAGGTCTTAGGTTCCATTACATTTCTTTATAGAGTTGACAGGTTCTCTCCGTGTTTGCATGCATTGGTCTCCTCCTAACGATCTGGTTTCCTCCCATCATCATCAAAAACATGTTAGATGCTGAGAACTGGTTGGTGATAGTGGTATTTGTAAAAGTTTTTTGTTTGTTTTTTTTGTCCCAGCAAAAGCGAACAACATACGAGTATGTCATTTAAAAAAACAAAACAAAAAAATGTTTAGACATGTTGAGATTTTGCACTCTACCAGTCAGTCTCATGGTAAACTATGATAGGACAGTGATTTTGGTGAATTTCTGGTGAATCCCAGCATTTTTTTTAATCCCAGCAAAAAAATGACATGCTATATGTCATTTTTCAAAAAAAAAAATTTGGGACATTTTTGGATTTCCGTCCATTCCGTCTCATTCTGAACTATCACAGGACAGTCATTTTGTTGAGATTCAAGTATTCTTTTGTCCCCGAAAAAAAAACAACAACACACTATATAGTTTGTCATTTTTTTTATTCTTCAGTTTTTGGACATGTTGAGATTTTGTGGTATTTTTGGGACATGTTAGGGTTTCGGTAAGGGTTTTTATTAGAGTTAGGGTTGGAGGTAGTGTTAGGTTTGGCAGTAAGTTAAGGGTAGAAGTTAGGGTTGGGGTAAGGGTTAGGTTTGGAGTTAGGGGGGCTAGATGGCACTAGCGTCTCATGCTCCCAGTTAAAAGAATTCCAAAATGGCTTTTTTTTTTTGTTTTTGCTCTTGGGCATTCCTTTAGGAGAAAACCATTTTTCCCCCAAAACCTAACCCCAACCCAAATCCCTACTCTAACCCTAACTCCAATTCTAACCTTCAACAGGGAGGGCTTTTGGGGTGAGGCAGTTGCAATAATTTCCTGCATGGACAGGAGAGGGGTTCTATCCAGTTGCAAAACAAGATGTTGAGTCCCAGTGGGTCCAGTTTGTTGAGTCGGAGTTGGGTGAAGATGGTGTTGAATGCTGAGCTCCAGTTAATGAACTGCATTCTGACATAAGAGTCCTCAGTGTCCATGTGTGTGAGGGCTGAATGAAGGGCAGTGGAAACTGAATTGGTTGTTGTTGTTGTTCGGACCCAGGGCTTTGAGTGCGTTGACCCTGCTGAGGGCTCTCCTCTTGCTGTGTGATGTCAGCGTCAGCACCTGGTTACCTGGAGGGGGTGGAGTCTTGGAGTCTTGCGTGCAGGAGTGCTGTTATGAAGAAGTTGTTAAGGTCATTCAGCAGAAAGGAGGCACTTCGTTCCAGCTTCTGTTTAATAAGTAATAGTGGTTTGATTAGACCACATATGTTGAAATATATATAAATACAAATATATATATATACATACATATATATGGGTGCGTGTGTGTGTGTGTGTGTGTGTGTGTGTGTGTGTGTGTATAATTCTGCTTTCTTTATTGTGTAACTTTAAATATTAGTGACTAAACCACATGTTAACAACCAGCCAGTTTGGTACGCTATGTTTAGTAAAAAAAAAACATTCCACTGTATCAATAGTCAGCCCTCTGGTTGCTTTATTTTCATGATAAGCAGTTGCTAGGTGACTATTTTCTTGGTAGAACAAGAATGATCACAGTGTCTTGCTAGTCCTCATATCCACAGTGACTTTAGTACAATCACGTCAACAACGCAGTGCCCCACAACACCCCCATGCATATTGAAAATAAATACAGTGATCACATCCATGCATTTATTGAGAATTCAAACTCTGGAATGCTAACATGGTGAAGTTACAGAGGGTAAGAAATCATGTTTCCAGAATAATGAATATCAAACAACTGTATAATGACATTTTTTTTCTTTTTCCATTTTCTATTCACCAGATATGTGTTGTACCAATTCCTTCAAATCTAATCACGTAAACCAAATATGGTATTGCCGATTTGCATTATGAAATTGAAAAACAGACACTGGTGCTCCTGCACTGTTGAAGCTTTTCTTTCTTTCTGTTTGCTTCCTCCAGGAAAATGAACGCTAAAACAGAACTGAAGATCGGCTAAATATGCTTTTTTAGAGAGTTTTTATTTTTATTTTTTTGGATAAAATCATGCATGCTCCACGGAAGTCATTTTAAGACTTTCCTTTCTAACTTGTCCTGTTCTACCGCCTCACGGCAGTGTACACACAGTCATCCACGATGTTAGTTGGCTGTCTTCTCGATCTGTTTCCCTTTATTTGTCTGAGAGCAGCATAGTGGAGATCACTGGCATCTTGCTGACCCTGTAAACAACCAAGAAATCCCAAACAATAAATAATTACAGTATAAAAACACATCTAGGAAGGAGATAATAGTTTGTGGGTGAATGTGTCAGAAAAGGAACTTTCACAGTTATTTGACATCATATCAATGATACTCACAGCTTCAGGTGTGATGTCAGTGGTCGAGATAATTTGGGATTCTGTTTCAAAATGTAGATAAAAATAGTCATTTGTGACACAAAACAATAATATAGTTCAGGTTTAAAAAGAAAAGAAAAGACACTATTACCTTTGCAATGACACTTCTTTCTATTGTATATCGTTAATATTGAGAAAGCCAGTACAATGAGAAGAATGGTGGTGAACACCAAAGCTCCACTCAGGAAGTGCACAGTGGAGTTGGACTTAGAAACCTTATCTGTAAAATAGAATGCACAAGGAGACATTAAACTGTGTTATTCCTAACAAGATATTCAATTTAATTGTGGATCGATGTGGACATGAGAAACAAGTCGACTTCTGTATTGTAACTTCAATGAAGGTGGTCAGGGTTTGATAAAACAAATCAAATAAATGTATTAATATACAATTTTTATCGTGTGTGATATGTCAAAGGCAAAATTATTTACATGCAGCAATTGTCAATACTCACGCTTAATGTGTGTCCCATTTCCAACTAGTATGTGTCCACATGAGGCAACAGCGCAGTAGTAGGTCCCAGTATTAGAAACATTCAGACTCTTCATGGGCAGGTTGTACTCACAGGTTTGTGTTTGTCTGTCATTTTTCCTCCCACACTGGTCATTGCTGCCTCCCTGGGTGTAAATGAGTCCTGGATGAGATTCTCCAGAGTCTCTGAACCAATACACACTGTGCTCTTCACCACAGCTCCCACTGTGAACTGTACAGTTGAGAGTCACAGAGTCCCCTGACTGAACGGTTTGAGATGGTGACTGGGAGACTGAAGCTGGGACGTTTGTTCCTGAATCCTTCACACTGACAAAGGTGCCATGTCCAAATGTAAACGAGTACACATACCCACTACAACAGTAGTACATAGCTGAGTCTGAAATCTTCAAATTTCTGATAATGAGGTGATGTTTATTGAGTTCGGTGTCCAGTGTGAAGCGTCCTTCCCTCTCAAAATCTTGTTCTAAAGTTCTGTCCTGTTTATTTTTTATGTAAAATGTTGAGATGAGTCTTGGTTCCTGTCCAAGGGATTGCTTGTACCAGTAGAACAATGTTGAAATATCATCTTCAATAAAACATTGTATTGTCACTGTGTCTCCAACACTGGCAGAAATAAAATGAGTCTCTTGACGCAGAGACGCAGGACTCTGACAGATGGCTGTCATAGCTGATTATCAAGAAAAAAGACAGAAGAAAAGGAAAAAGTAAAGTAGTTGACAATAGTTCAAAGATCTCAACAACGACGGACTGTAATGTATCTCTTAGGTGTAAACTTACCTAAACTCCACAGACAGACACATGTCAGGTGCAAAGCAACCGTGGGGGACTTCATCGTGATCGCAGTGTCTTGGTGAATAAAGAGAAGGTCCATTTGTTCTCCTCTCTGAGAGGGGAGGCTTCAGTGATTGGCTGAAACAAAGTGACACTCAAAATACTATTTTTGGAAACGCTGAGCATCTTTTGACTGGTCAAAATTTTGTCTGGATGCTTTTTTCTTTTTAAATGAAACATCAACAGCTTCTGATTGTTTTTGCTGCAAACAGCTAATGGCAGTATTTCATTTCAACTGAAGTATTTATATTCTGACTAGAAGAAACATCTTCAAATTACAACAGCAGTTCAGGTGTCTTTTTGCTGGCTACCTGTCATTTTCAGGATGTAGTTTAAGATTTTATTTTTGTCATTTAAAAATTACATTGACTTTCACTACAAAACGGAATACGCCACTTTATAATAGAGTGGATGTTGATGCTCCAGTCTTACTCAGTACTGCATGGTGTAGACGCAACAGCCAAGGTGGCAGAGCCTTCGCTGTGGCTGCTCCAAACTTTGGGCTACTATACTGGATAATAGTAGAACAACCTGGTATACAGAGGATTTCTCCGTCAAAACTCACCTCTTTCCAGTGGATTTTAAATAGCACATTTTAAATGTGCAGTATAAATAAAGAGTGACTTTTACTTGTCTTCTCATTTTTTATCAAATATATCTGATCATCCATTTTGCCAATACAATACAAAGATTGTGAGTATTTGTTTATTGCTATATATAATTCACCTACTGAATTAAGGTTATAGATATTCAAATTGGTCTCGGATTGCAAGGCATGGTGGAGGAGTGTTTGAGGGATGGGGGACGCAGTTTTGATTTCCTGTTCAAACCCACAAAGACAACAGCAGAGGACCAAGACATGAACAAGGGTGCTGAGAAGTGAACTTTGACTGTTCACCGCAGCAGAGCTAAAACACTTAGTTACCGCAGCAAAACAAAAACAACAAAAATAAATGTAGACAATGTAAAATAACCTTTAAAATATATATCTCAAGACATAATTACCTATTTATGGATAGTCACTTGACATACAGTATGATGTTTAATAGAGTAGTTGACATTTTATTTGATTAAAAACAAGCCAAGTATTGAAGTGAAACCAGCTAGAGAAGACATTTGTTTAAATTAAGGAATAAAAACTATTTTTAAGAGTTGGAGGGAATGATTATATGCAACTATGGTCGTATACTCTCAGTTTCTTTTTTGTCTTTTGTTTTTTGGAATGTACATTGTACAAATTCTGATGCAGTCTTTTTATACTAATGGCAGTATCGTGTGCACAATCAAGCTTTGCGTTTGTGACACCAACTAATGTAGATTGTGGCTTTGCTTTATCTCGGGTCTTAGGTTCCATGACATTTCTTTGTGGAGTTGACAGGTTCTCCCTGTGTTTGCATGCATGGGTCTCCTCCAAAAGATCTTGTTTCCACCCATCATCATCAAAAACCTGTTAGATACTGAGAACTGATTGGTGATAGTAGTGATAGTAAAAGTTTTTTTTTTTTTTTTGTCGTAGCAAAAACGAACAACATCGTAGTATGTCATTTTTTTTTAAAAATATATATTTAGACATGTTGAGATTTTGCACTCTACCAGTCAGTCTCATGCTAAACTATGAACTGTAGGAGTGCGGGAACAAAAGCGGCTGGAGGCTGCGTTTGTGCTCGGAGGAAATGAACCTCTTCTTTATTTAGCGCTCAAAAATTCAAATGACAACCCAACACACACTCTTAAGTCGCACCCCCCACACCCAACACCGCTAAGGAACATGGGTAATGTAGTCTCGTTACGACAATCACAAGCGCCAGATGGCTGTGAATTGGAACCCACATGACCTACATATTTTCAACTAGTGAGTGGCCACTACAGGACAGTGATTTTGGTGAATTTCTGGTGGATTTCAGCATTTTTTTTTTTTATCCCAGCAAAAAAGAAAAACGACAAGCTGATGATGATTAGATTTTGCGCTCTTTCCTTCAATTTCATGCAAAACTATCATAAAAATAATTCATCCCATTTCGGGTTGATCAGAGTCAGAATTTTATTGGGTCCTCGAAACAAAAACTAACAGTGTATAGTATGAGGGTTTTTTTTTGTTTTTTTTTAACGATTTTTGGACATGTTGAGATTTTGTTTTCCCTTTTCTGTCATGCTAAACGGTCATAGAACAGCCTTCCCTTTGTGTTTCAGGGTAATCTGGAAATTTCTGATGTGGGACATTTTTTCAGTAATTTAAGGAACTTCAAATCCAACAGTCAAAATATTTTCTTTTCCTTTTATATGTATTTAATTCATTTTGAAAAGAAGGAAGGGGGGGCGAGGTGGCACTAGCGTCCCTTACTTGTTTCCTGCTGCTCCCAGTTGAAAGAATTCCAAAATGTTTTTGTTTTTTTTCTTTTTTTGCTCCTGGGCATTGCCTTATGAAAAAAAAAAAAAAAATTCTCCAAAACCTAACCCCAACTCCAACCCTAACCCTAACTCCAACTCTAACCTGCAATAGGGAGGGCTTTCTGGGTGAGGCAGTTGCTATAATTTCCTGCATGGAGACGAGAGGGGTTCTATCCAGTTGTAAAATAAGATATTGAGTCGCTGTTGGATGATGATGGTGTTGAATGCAAAGCTTAAGTTAACTGCATTCTGACATAAGAGTCCTCAGTGTCCAGGTGTGTGAGGGCTGAAACCAATGCAGTTGCATTGGTTGTTGTTGTGGTCCACCCCAGGGCTTTGAGTGTGTTGATCCTGCTGAGGGCTCTCCTCTTGCTGTGTGAGGTCGGCGTTAGCACCTGGTTACCTGGAGGGGGTGGAGTCTTGGAGTCTTGTGTGCAGGAGTGCTGTTATGAAGAAGTTGTTAAGGTCATTCAGCAGAAAGGAGGCACTTCGTTCCAGCTTCTGTTTAATAAGTAATAGTGGTTTGATTAGATCACATATGTTGAAATATATATACACCATCATCATATATATATATATATATACATACATATATATGGGTGCGTGTGTGTGTGTGTGTGTATATAATCTGCTTTCTTTATTGTGTAACTTTAAATATTAGTGACTAAACCATATGTTAACAACCAGCCAGTTTGGTACGCTATGTTTAGTAAAAAAAAAACATTCCACTGTATCAATAGTCAGCCCTCTGGTTGCTTTATTTTAATGATAAGCAGTTGCTAGGTGACTATTTTCTTGGTAGAACAAGAATGATCACAGTGTCTTGCTAGTCCTCATATCCACAGTGACTTTAGTACAATCACGTCAACAACGCAGTGCCCCACAACACCCCCATGCATATTGAAAATAAATACAGTGATCACATCCATGCATTTATTGAGAATTCAAACTCTGGAATGCTAACATGGTGAAGTTACAGAGGGTAAGAAATCATGTTTCCAGAATAATGAATATCAAACAACTGTATAATGACATTTTTTTTCTTTTTCCATTTTCTATTCACCAGATATGTGTTGTACCAATTCCTTCAAATCTAATCTCGTAAACCAAATATGGTATTGCCGATTTGCATTATGAAATTGAAAAACAGACACTGGTGCTCCTGCACTGTTGAAGCTTTTCTTTCTTTCTGTTTGCTTCCTCCAGGAAAATGAACGCTAAAACAGAACTGAAGATCGGCTAAATATGCTTTTTTAGAGAGTTTTTATTTTTATTTTTTTGGATAAAATCATGCATGCTCCACGGAAGTCATTTTAAGACTTTCCTTTCTAACTTGTCCTGTTCTACCGCCTCACGGCAGTGTACACACAGTCATCCACGATGTTAGTTGGCTGTCTTCTCGATCTGTTTCCCTTTATTTGTCTGAGAGCAGCATAGTGGAGATCACTGGCATCTTGCTGACCCTGTAAACAACCAAGAAATCCCAAACAATAAATAATTACAGTATAAAAACACATCTAGGAAGGAGATAATAGTTTGTGGGTGAATGTGTCAGAAAAGGAACTTTCACAGTTATTTGACATCATATCAATGATACTCACAGCTTCAGGTGTGATGTCAGTGGTCGAGATAATTTGGGATTCTGTTTCAAAATGTAGATAAAAATAGTCATTTGTGACACAAAACAATAATATAGTTCAGGTTTAAAAAGAAAAGAAAAGACACTATTACCTTTGCAATGACACTTCTTTCTATTGTATATCGTTAATATTGAGAAAGCCAGTACAATGAGAAGAATGGTGGTGAACACCAAAGCTCCACTCAGGAAGTGCACAGTGGAGTTGGACTTAGAAACCTTATCTGTAAAATAGAATGCACAAGGAGACATTAAACTGTGTTATTCCTAACAAGATATTCAATTTAATTGTGGATCGATGTGGACATGAGAAACAAGTCGACTTCTGTATTGTAACTTCAATGAAGGTGGTCAGGGTTTGATAAAACAAATCAAATAAATGTATTAATATACAATTTTTATCGTGTGTGATATGTCAAAGGCAAAATTATTTACATGCAGCAATTGTCAATACTCACGCTTAATGTGTGTCCCATTTCCAACTAGTATGTGTCCACATGAGGCAACAGCGCAGTAGTAGGTCCCAGTATTAGAAACATTCAGACTCTCCATGGGCAGGTTGTACTCACAGGTTTGTGTTTGTCTGTCATTTTTCCTCCCACACTGGTCATTGCTGCCTCCCTGGGTGTAAATGAGTCCTGGATGAGATTCTCCAGAGTCTCTGAACCAATACACACTGTGCTCTTCACCACAGCTCCCACTGTGAACTGTACAGTTGAGAGTCACAGAGTCCCCTGACTGAACGGTCTGAGATGGTGACTGGGAGACTGAAGCTGGGACATTTGTTCCTGAATCCTTCACACTGACAAAGGTGCCATGTCCAAATGTAAACAAGTACACATACCCACTACAACAGTAGTACATAGCTGAGTCTGAAATCTTCAAATTCTTGATTATCAGGTGATGTTTATTGGGTCCGGTGTCCAGTGTGAAGCGTCCTTCCTTCGCAAAATCTTGTTGGAAAATTTCCCGTTTAATTTTTATATAAAATGTTGAGATGAGTCTTGGTTCCTTTCCCAGGGATTGCTTGTACCAGTAGAACAATGTTGAAATGTCATCTTCAAGGAAACACTGTACTGTCACTCTGTCTCCAACATTGGCAGCAATAAAATGAGTCTCTTGACGGAAAGATGCAGGACTCTGACAGATGGCTGTCATAGCTGATTATCAAGAAAAAAAGAACAGGAATAAATAGAAAAAAATTAAAGGAGTTGACAGAAGTAAAAAACAAAACAAAAAAAAACTCAACAATGATGAACTCTGTTGTATCTATTCGGTCCAAACTTACCTAAACTCCACAGACAGACACATGTCAGGTACAAAGCAACCTTGAAGAACTTCATCGTGATCACAGTGTCTCCGTGAGTAAAGTGAAGGTCCATTTGTCCTCCTCTCTTAGAGGAGGAGCATCAGTGATTGGCTAAAACAAAGAGACACTCAAAGTGCTATTTTTAGAAATACCAACATCTACACCTTGGTTATTTAGTCTAGACGTATGGAAAAAAGTAGAAAAACAGGTTTTTTATATATATATCAGCATTTAACTGCTCAGAAACTGAACATCTGCCTTTTTTTTTTTTTGCTGACTTCAGGTTTTTAAACACAAGTTACTTGTTACTGCACTTTAGCCCCATCTATGCATAATAACTTGTCAAGCTGGGCATGATTTGGGGCATAACTATCATCTGACATCAAAATCCATCAGATGCTTCAAACCGAAGGCTTTGGTACATTTACACCTAAAATGCTGTCATTTTGACTCTGTCATCAAAATCATAACAGAGTTGCTATTCAAAGACAGTTACAGGCAGTTGCAGTATCTATGCACATATTTACATACTTTTGATTGCTTTTCTTTACAGTATCATAGGCATTCAGCTTCACCTCCTCTGCTTATCAGTATCAGTTTTTTCAAACTCGTCGGTTAAATGGTAAAGTTTGTGGTCGCACTAATTCAGTAAGTAATTTAGGGAGAACATATATTTTGTCTTTACACAGATTCCCATCACAATCTCACGAAAGCACAGCTTTCCTCTGGACAAAGTCAAGTGGAGTTAATGTAACTGCACAAGTTTTCAACCAGTAGTGAAAAAGCTCGGCGAATACAGCCAATGCTGCTGGTCAAAATGTTTAGAAATCGACTGTTTCAACTTCATAAAACAAAACAAAAGCTTGCAATTACAATATTTAGGAGTCTACCAAGAGATGAGTGCAGCACAGTTAAAGATTTCAAGCAAGATAACAAAACCTTGCTCTGTCATGATATGAACCACAGCAGTTGATCGTCTGACCCAGCTCTCCTCCCTAACCTGAGCACCAGGGTAGGGGCCCTATAAACAAAAACCAAGGAAGCAATCTGATCCAGGCTACAGCTGTGACACTGATGGAAGTGAGAGACTGGACTTGGCAGCCTTTGGCCTTTTTGTTCAATCCACATATAATAACATTGTATTTTGAAATGTTGCTGCATACCCTGTCTCTCTGGAAGGAGATACAGAGATCGTATAATTGCATGACATGGTTGGCATCACAATACTTGATACTCAAGAGTGGTTGTTGATGCCCCAGTCTTACTGGACATTCCAAAATATACATTGCTATGGATTCTTCCAATCAGTGGAATATCTTGTGTTGTTAAAATTAGAAAGAAGAAGAAGAAGAAGAAGAAGAAGACCTTTATTGATCCCACGATGGGGAAATTTGCATAATTACAGCAGCAAAAAGAAAAAAACTACAGTGCAAAAAGATCAAGAAATATATTAACTAAGCATATAGACAGAAATATAATATTCGTAGGTATAAACAGAAAAATAAAGAGCAAGATATATACATATGAAACAGTTGAATTTACATGTGCAAAAATGATAAGTTTACAGCCCTTGTAGAGAATTTTGAATTTACCACTGTAGATTTTAAATACCACATATTTAATGTGCTGTGTAAATAAAGAGTAACTGTACTTGACTCTCATTTCTTATTAGAATGAATTTCATCATTAAGTTTGCTTGGAAATGCAGATGCAGCTGAACATGAAAAAAGCTGGTTTGAGAGTTTTTTTGGGCATCACAGTCACTCACTGCATTCAAAATGACAACACATACAATTGAACATATGCATGTATTACCAGTGGATACTGTATCTGTGGAATACAGAATATATGCAGTAATTCACCTGAATAATTGAATTATACAACCTTAAGGTCATTGACTCTCTAAGTTGGTCTCAAACTGCAGGGGGAAAATAACGAAGCATTGATTTCCTGTTCAAACCCACAAAGACAACAGCAGTGGACAAAGACATGAACAAGAGTGCTGAGAAGTGAACTGTGACTGTGAACTGTGACTGTGAACCACAGCAAGATTAAAACACTTGGTTAACATGGTAAAACAAAAACAAGCAAACAAAAACTTTTTAGACAACATAATATAGCCTTTGACTTTTATCTTTTAAAATACATTGAATATATATTCATAAAGAATCATTTGAATTGTTTTGTACACCATGGTTGGTGTTTTCTTTGATTCACAAAAGAGTAACGTGATGGCTACTAAGAAGACAAGTGCATTAATTAAGGTATTAAAACAAATTTAAAAGTTGGAGGAAATTGAAATTGAATGTATAAAACTGAGGTCCAAGTTTCAGTTTCTTTTCTGCCTTTAACTTTCTGTTATTGTAATGTAAATTGTACAGAATCTAAAGCCAGTTAAAATTTAGTTCAATTGTGGGTTTGTTATACTATTTATTATGTATCGAGCTTCCTTCTTGCACAGATAATTAATAGGCCATCATAAAACGCTGACATTTGGAAAGCAAGTCTGAAAATTGGTTGCAAGAAGACCACTGCTTTATCGAGTAACATTTTTATTGTCACACCACTCATGCAATCAGTTTGTCGACAACAATTATGAAATAAAAATAAGAAAGAATTCAAGAAAACAGGTATTTGCAACATCTACAATTTTAGTCCTTCAGAATGCTTATGTAATGGGTTTATGAGAGAACCCTAATTCAAGAGCCAGTGTATAGTCATGTTCAGTTATAATGAGGATTTTTACTGAAGTACACACACTCAGTCCAGGTGTCATCACTTTGTCCTCTTCGTCTGATCTTCTTGTTCTTCCAAATAGATTCACTGCCATGTGGATTTTGGTCGTCCTGAAAAAAGACCCAAATGTTAGTCTGGTCATTGGATAAATGCTATCACAAAAAAGATTGTGGAATAAATATAGTTGTCCAATTGATTACCATTGTCTTGCCAGGGACTGACATTCTTCCTGGAGGGTCTGAAAAAAAAAATTTAAGTGTTTCTGCAGTGGCCTGTTCAGTGACTAAACAGTAGGCCGGTCATTTACCTCCACACAGACAACTGTCTGCATTGGTCATCATGCACACTAGGAGGGCCAGACAAACACACAGGAAGGTTGTGACTGCTGAAGTAGCGCCCAAGACGTACACAGGGACCAGAGAGTCTGTAGAGTCACATGGCAGCAGACATTGCAGAGCTTTCAGTTCTATCAATATCACTTTTATTTACACCAGCTCAACAATAATAGCATATGACTCACTTTTAATCCAAAACAGTAAGTGTCAACATTAGGAAAGAGTGCAGTGGTAGGTCCCTGATTTGAAAAATTGCTTTTAAGTTTGAGTGTGGATGGTTGTTTGTCTCTGTGTTGGCCCACCTGGCAATAAACTGGTAACTCATCCAGACCCTGAGCACCACGACCAGTGCTGCTAGAAACTGGATGAGTGATATCCTTTCTAATTGTAATACTTTTAAGGCAAACCTATAGTTGTTCTTGTTTGTAACTTTGAGTGAAAATTTTCAGGTTTAGGTAAATGTTTAGATAAACTAACGAAAGTAAAAATTTATATTTAAAAGCAAAGCATTTCACAGGCAGAAATTGTCAATACTCACCCTTTATATCTACTCGGGTCCCATTTCCAAACAGTACGTTTCCACATGAGGCAACAGCGCAGTAGTAGGTCCCAGTATTAGAAACATTCAGACTCTTCATGGGCAGGTTGTACTCACAGGTTTGTGTTTTCCTCCCACACTGGTCATTGCTGCCTCCCTGGGTGTGAATGAGTCCTGCAAGAGATTCTCCAGAGTCTCTGAACCAATACAAACTGTGCTCTTCACCACAGCTCCCACTGTGAACTGTACAGTTGAGAGTCACAGAGTCCCCTGACTGAACGGTCTGAGATGGTGACTGGGAGACTGAAGCTGGCACGTTTGTTCCTGAATCCTTCACACTGACAAACGTGCCATGTTTAAATGTTAGCATGTATACGTAGCCACTACAACAGTAGTATGTAGCTGAGTCTGAAATCTTCAAATTCTTGATGATCAGGTGATGTTTATTGAGTCCGGTGTCCAGTGTGAAGCGTCCTTCCTTCTCAAAATCTTGATGGAAAGTGCCCTTTTCATTTTGCTTATAAAATGTTGAGATGAGTCTTGGTTCCTGTCCAAGGGATTGCTTGTACCAGTAAAACAATGTTGAAATGTCATCTTCAAGGAGACATTGTATTGTCACTGTGTCTCCAACACTGGCAGAAATAAAATGAGTCTCCTGATGCAGAGATGCAGGACTCTGACAGATGGCTGTCATAGCTGATTATCGAGGAAACAGGACAGAAGAAAAGGAAAAAGTAAAGTAGTTGACAATAGTTCAAAGATCTCAACAACGACGGACTGTAATGTATCTCTTAGGTGTAAACTTACCTAAACTCCACAGACAGACACATATCAGGTGCAAAGCAACCGTGGGGGACTTCATGGTGATCGCAGTGTCTCGGTGAGTAAAGAGAAGGTCCATTTGTTCACCTCTCTGAGAGGGGAGGCTTCAGTGATTGGCTGAAACAAAGTGACACTCAAAATACTATTTTTGGAAACGCTGAGTATCTTTTGACTGGTCAAAATTTTGTCTGGATGCTTTTTTCTTTTTAAATTGATTGGCTGAAAAGAATTACACCCTAAGTGCTATTTCTGGAAATGGTGAGCATGCATTAGCTCAGATATGAACCTCTAGTGATGAGAGGGATAGAGAGAGAGGAGTAGAGGAGGCGACTGGCAACAATATACAATTTTTGTGTCAAACAGAACAAAACAGATCGTACATTTGCATAGCTAATTGTCAGATAGTGGGCTTATTGAAATGAAAACCTGATTAATCTAAGGAAAAAAAAAGAAAGAGAAAATACATATACATATATATATATATATATATATATATATATATATATATCCATACATACATGCGCATACCTGTACATTTACACATGGTCATATGCACCTAGATGCATATCTACCCATACAAACATACATGCAAGTACATACAATGATAATGATAATGATAGCGATGATAATAATAGCGACGTTAATGGTAATAATAATATTATTAATAATAATGATAATAATAATCGTAATAAGAACAGTAATAATAATATACTCATGGATGAATCAGACAATAAGCTATGCAACAGTGTGCAACAGTGTACCTGCGCTTGTGAATTCTTGTGTGTGTGTGTGTGTGTGTGTGTATGCGTGTGTGTATACTTGTATGTGTGTGTACTTGTGTGTGTGTGTGTATGCGTGTGTGTATACTTGTATGTGTGTGTACTTGTGTGTGTGTGTATACTTATATGTGTGTATACGTGTGTGTGTGTATATACTTGCATGTGTGTATACTTGTGTGTGTGCATACTTACATGTGTGTATATGTGTGTGTGTGTGTGTGTGTGTGTGTATGGATGTGGTGGTGTGTGTATCTGAGTGCGGGAGTGGGTGTGTTTAAGTACGTCACTGGAAGTAGGCTGCCAATTAGTGCGGCCTCCGAGGTCGTAGCCGCCCCACACCAGTAACGAGCCAGGGGGGGAGATCCCGGACACGGCACACCCGCCGCAGAGCCGGCCAGGAAGAGGCCCGGAGCAGCAGGCCCCCCGGGCCGGAGGGCACCCACCCACAAGGAGCCAGGGCAAGATGACAGGGAGGCAAATACCCCAAGAAGAAGGGACACCACCCGGGGCGGACAGGCAGCAGAGCCCAGCCCCCGGACGGGGGCACCCCAGGGAAAGCGAGCGAGACCAGACCCATCCCCATGACAGGACCCAGCCCTTCACCCACGGGAGGATCGGTACCAAGGCAGGCCCGGCACCCAGAAGCCCCCATACGGACCCAGTGCGGCGCATCAACCGCCCCTCCACCCCCACCCACCCCAGCCGCCCCCACCGCCCGAAACCCCAGCGCCAGGGGACGGCCCCCGCCCCCGAGGCCACAGCCGCACCCCCACCCCATTGCCGCAAAAAGCGGGCCCCCAAGCGAGAGCCCCTGGTTCCCTCTGTGCCCTGTAAAAAAAAAAAAAAAAAAAAAAAAAGAAATAAATAAGTAAAAGGATAAAATAAAATAAAATAAACAACCTGTGGACCCCCGCCCACCACCGTCAAATCCCCGTGTCTCGGGTCGTCGCCGCCCGGCCGCCCCCGAGCGGCGCAGGGGGACCACCCGGGCAGCGGCCCGGCCCCAGGATTGGGGGAAGGGGGACCCCGCCACAAGTGGCAAGGACCCCATAGGCCCAGCCGGTCACGCACCCCGGGGGCACCGGACTGCACAGGGCCCATCCAGAGTGGGAAAGATGCCGGGTCCCGCCCCCACCAGCAGGCCGACCCCACTGTGTGTAGGAGTGTCAGTGTGTATATATGTGCATTTGCTGGTGTGTTGGACTATGGTGCGGTTAAAATGGGGGGGTGGAAGGGCCCTGGGGCAACCACACTGCTGCTGAGCAGCGCAGCGGCCCGCAGTGCACGAACCCCCCAGGCCCTAAGTGTCTAAAATGCTATTAAAATTGGAGAGGGTCTCGGATGGAGCGGTGGTCGGTCGATGGAGACCCTCATCCAAAGCCCTAGTGATAATGTCAGTGGGTCATTGACTGCGTGGGGGCCAGTTCCTCGCCAACAAGGGTGCAGTCCGTGCCCCAGAGCAAGGGTGAGGAACCGCACCGGGAGGCCCACCGGGACCCGGTCGCCACCACACCGAACCCCACGGCGCCCGGCCAGAAGGCCGGGCAGCGACCACCCAAGACACAAATCCCCCAAAGCAGAAGGAAGAAAGCAAAATAAAATAAATAAAATAAAATAAAATAAATAAATAAATAAATAAATAAATAAATAAATAAATAAATAAATAAAATTAAAAATTAAAAATAAAAAAAAAATAATTTAAAAAAATACACCTATTATGTGACCAGGGGAGACTCCCGGTCAGGGCGCCCTCTAAGCGACATCGGGGCCGGGGACACCACAGGGATCCAGGAGCCAAAAGGGGCCCACCCCCCACCGCCCAAGGGCCCCGGGGCAGCGGCGGCGACCAGGGAGACGGAAGGCGAAGGCGGGGCAGAAGGCACCACCCGGGCACGCAGGAGCGGTAGCCGCCGGCCGCGCAGCCGACAGAGACCCACAGAGACTTTGAGAGCCAAGACATCAACAAGGGCGCTGCAAAGTGAACTTTGACTCTTAACAACAGCATGACTAAAAGGCTTTTTTATTTACCATGATTATACAAAACAGCAATAAATACGAACAAAGACCCTTTGTAAACAGAAAGTACACACACACACACACACACACATCTAAGAATATACTGAATATGGCTTGCAGTGAGCTACGATGACCTGCGCATCCAATCTTGGATATCTCGTATTTGAAGACACGAGTAGTCACTCACTTTCCGAAACACGCTCTCAGGTGGCCTGGATTGACCACACCAGCTTCCTTAAAAATATGGCAGTGCAGGATTGGCAAGTAACTGGGAGCAAAAGACCCTTTGGTGCCAATATATATATATATATATATATATATATATATATATATATATATATATATATGTGGTGCAAGATTGACTGTGTGTGTGTGTGTGTGCGTGTGTAGTACGGAGTCTAATTGTAGGTACATCAATCACTGCCCCATTTTTTTTTCTTTCTTTCTTTCTTTTTTTTTTTTGACAGTTTTCAGAGAAACCTGTCCTCGTGTAAACGGGCCCTTAGGCAGATGTTAAAATTGATTATATTTGCAGAAAGTTGTAACTGAAGTGCTGACTGCTGTTTTCTGTAAAAATGATTATTGTTTTTTGTTTTTTTTGTTTTTTTAATTGTTGGAAAGGTATTCATGCATGCAAGGTTGCTCTGCTGATGTATGGGCTAAAATAAAATAAAATAATGTTTGGAAATTAAGTATGATATAAGAACTTAATAAATCAATTTCTTCATAGAGATAACAAAATATTCTGCAGGAAAGAAAGACTGAAAAATAAAGTTACATATGGAGCATATCCCATTCTACTGCCTCACACTGGCGTACACACAGTCATTGACGGGGTTGCTTGGTTGCCTTCTTGATCTGTTCCCTGTAAGACTCCTGAGAGCAGCATAATTGAGATTGTCTTCCTGGTCCTGGAGATTAAAAGTATCAATTGGTAAATGTTTTGAAATTGTCAGGTAGGAAATCATTCAGCCGCACATCAATCATACTCACTGCTTCTGGTGTTATCTCAGAAGATGAGACAATGTTGGACTCTGTTTTAACAATGAGACAAAGATGATAATTTTGCCATATTACAGAAATGAAAAATAACAATAAATAGAATGCACTACCTTTACAAAGGCACTTATTGCTTCTCTGGAGTTTTGCAACAAGGATAGCCAGAAAAACATCAACCATGATGACGATTATTAATAGTGCAATTAGAAAAGGCACAAGGGAGTCGGACAAGTTCGCCTCATCTGCAAAAACAAGAATTGTGTTTTAGAAAAAGACTACAAGTTTTTAAAATGCAAATGTTCTAATGAACACAGAATAAGGGTCTCCATCCTATGCTTGTTCAGCTGAATTAAAGAAATGGTTCTGAACAGAACAGAATACACATAAAATATGCATATGTGTTATTCAAATATATTTATTTAATATAAAGTATATTTTTCCTTTGTTACCCACACATATTTGACATGTATGAACCAGGGATCAATCAATGAAGATTATAAAGAAGGTAATACAGAGGGTAATGTAGTAGAAAAAACATTTAAGTACTCACATTCATTGTTCAGTTTGCTCCCAATCCTAAATACTGCCTGGCCGCATGCGGCAACAGCACAGTTGGTTTCAGCTTGAGAAAAGTTATGGCTCTTTGTGCTGTATGCACACATGTGTGGTTGTGTGTTTACCGTGTCTCTTTTCCTCTCACACGGCTCATTGCTTCCTCTCTGGGTGTAAATGAGCCCTGGATGGCTTTCTCCAGAGCCTCTGAACCAGTGAACACTGTGTTGACCGACGCAGCTCCCAGTCTGGACTGTACAGCTCATAGTCAAAGAGTCTTCTGACTGAATGCTATCAGATGATGGCTGATAAACCAAAGCTGTGTTGTTTGTTCCTGAACCCCTCACACTGACAAAGGTGCCGTTTCCAAATGTAAATGTGTTAACATATTTAGAGGCACAGTAGTACATTGCAGAATCTGACGCATGCAAATTCTTGATTGTCAGGTGATGTTTCTTGTCTTCAGTTTCCACTTTGAAGCGTCCTTCCATGTCAAAATACGTTTGGAAAATGGCACCTTTGTTTTTTTCATAAAATGTGGAGATGAGCCTTGGTTCCAGTCCCAGCGATTGTTTGAACCACATGAAAAACTGAACTTGAACGCTGTCTTCACGGAAACATTGTAATGTCGCTGTGCCCCCGACATTGGCGGTTATAAATCTAGTCTCTTGAGAGAAGGACTTTTTAAGGCTGGATGTCATTGCTGCATATGAAAAAAATATATAAATATAAAATAAATATTTTATGAAACAATAACTACAAACCAACAGAGTGGTTTCGGGAAATTAAAACAAACAAACAAACAAACAATAAAGACAAACTTACCAAATTTCCACATGCAAAGACTAAGTAGGTATAGGGCAGTCTTCTGAGATGTCATTGCGATCACAATGTTGTGGTGACTGGAGCACCATAAGTTCTCCACCACTCTTACACGGAGGGCTGCACTTGATTGGCTGACGAAAGTGACACCCTATGCACATTTTTAAAGAGTGAGTGACTGTTGGGTGGTTCACAAATGGTACAATATTTCCAGACAACAAAGTAGTTATATTTCTGCATATACTTATGTACCATATATCTATGTTGTGGTTTATATCTTCAGCGCTTGAGTCATATTCTTCAAGATGGAGGTTTTATTTATAGTATTGTCACCTCTGTCCTCAAATCAATGAAATGGTCACTTGCTCTAGGAGATCACTCACAATTCACTTTAACATCCTGCATGGTGCCAGTCTCCCCTTGGCAGCATCATCAGAGTGGGTGTATTCCCTTTAGTGATCAGTGCCTGTTGTTTTAAGGTTCGTCAGAAGAGACAAACTTAGCAGTAAGTCAACTTCTTCACAACTAAGGTATTATTTAGATTTCGGGAGTAGCTGCACTGAACTTGCACATTTGAAATCACTCTACCCATCATTACATGTCTATATGTATTTGCCTTGAAAACAACAATGTTGTACAATGTCACATTATTATTTCATAACGAGGTAAATGTTTGGAGTTCTTGCATTGTGTATGTGATGAGTTTTGAAGGGGGAGACCTGTTCACCTCCATTTGATCCACTGAGAAGCTCATGTCTCTACCCACAAGACCTCAAAACAACAGCCACTTATAATTGAAAGGAATATACCTAGTCATATAGAGATTATATCAATAGGTGGATTAGCCAAAATGGTGAACTATCCCTTTAAGTATGAAACGGTGGGAGGCACTACAGCAAGAAACAGCCACTTCAAACTCCTCTACTCCACTAGCACAGATGCTGTTGCAACAGCATCTCTGTTGCAATGGCAGTTTAACAAAACTAAAACACTGTAGTATGTTCATATGAAAAGATTAACGTGAGAAAAAAGACAGAAATATTTTCTGAGACACAGAATAATGATCACTTTTGAATAACGATGTCATGGTTTTGGTAAGAGTTCTGTTAAACAGCAAGGTGAATAGTGAGTAGACTAAGTGTAGTGATACATTGCTAATGCCAGCCCTTATGTCAGCATAAAACCTAAATAAATCATTTTGGTCTTTGTGATGTAACAAACAGAAGGTCTGTCAAATCACCTACCAAGTTATGTCTCTCCCTGATAAATATTTTCTCTGCGGTCTTTCATTCCTCTGGCAGAACAGGTTGATACCTCTGGCTGTGGGACAAGTTTTTTTTTCTGCCTCAGTATGAAGTAGAAGTTCAAAGTTCAAGGTTAAAGTTTGGAAAACTGTGTATAATGATGCCTGAAATAATTCTTTGGAGAAGGTTAACCGGGTTCTACAACCAATGTACAGATTACCTTGACACTTTTTGTCATTGCAGTTATGCAGAACAACAATATGTCTTATTGAACATATCACAGTTTTTATTTGAAAAGTTGTTGTAGACCTTGATGGTGGACATACTAAGAATGACTGGTGGAGTGAGAGAGTGCTGTTTTGATTTCCTGTTCAAAACCACAAAAACGTTCAACTCTTGACTTTCAGCATGTGAGAAACAATGACAAACAACAGGAAAAGAACCTTTCATTATGCTACACTTAGCAATAGAGTACCAAATGGTATGCTATATTGTCCATGTGGGGTGATTTGTATGGTGACACCAAATAATGGATGGATTTGGATCACAAGAGACCAGCTATGACAAAAACATTCTCAAAAAGGCAGATATAACAGTGGTTTACAGAAAGTCTTTTTATTTTTTTTTATTAATTCACTTATTTTCTAAAGGAAGTGCATAACCATAACTAAGCACTTGCACCATGACAATACAAAAGATACAAAACCCACATTAAAGTTGTTGACGAAAAAAACACTGATGTACGAACAAGAGAAAAGTGTCATAGGAGAAAGCAACTGATAAGTAAATGCACTATTTTAAACATTCTTTATTCAGACATACAGTAAGAATGCTTTGGTGAAAATGATTAGAATCAAACTGAACACAAAAATCTGTCTTTTTTTGGCACACCTCATCAGGTGAAAAGGTTTTGTAAACAACTTAAAATGAAATATAATAACATAATCAAAACGTGTGTTACATATTCTGCAGAGAGGACTCAGGATACCCCCACATTAAGAGGTCACAACTATATTGTCCATGTGGGGTGATTTATACGGTGCCGCCAAAGAATGTAGATTCTGGGTTTGGATTACATGCGACCAGCTAACAAAACATTGTCAAAAAGTCAGAAACAACAATAGTTTATAGAGCCTTTATTTATTTAAAAAAAAAGAAAAAAAAAGGTAATAACTGATGGCTTCCGCTTTATTGCAGAGGGTTTCCAAAACCATTTCTATTAGAACTTTCACACAGAGCAATAATTTACAACCTGCATATTGAAAGTGATTCACATTCAGCAAACAGTGAAAGTTAATATGATAATACAACTTATTTTGTTTCTAATTCTTCACACTGGAGTAAATGCATTCACTGAGGGTTTCGTCCCTCTGGCTTCTTGATCTGGTTTTACGACGCACCATCAAAGCAGCATATTGAAGGTTGTTTGGATCTTGATTTTCCTGAAAGAAAAAATCAAAACAACTGGTAATATTAGCTCATTTAAATAAGCACCTTGTTTATGAGCTGTATGCTTCCTGCAATATTTAGTACATTCATGCTGAAGTTCAACCAGAGTTTTTAAAATGAGCTACTTCTGCAACCAAACAGAGAAGTCTTGATATCATAATAAGCAATCCGGGGCCTATTTAATAAAGGAGGTTTAGCAAACTGAAAGTTTAACTATAAAATTAAAATTAAAGTTAAAATTATCTGGGTTCAGTTTCCAGTTTCTTCACAGTGGTTTTGAGTTGAGTTAATCAACTTGAAATCACGCACATGCCAACAAAGCTCACATTAATGGAGCCCAGGTACTCAGTACCGAAGGACACAACGGCAACTGTCCACAAGAGGAAGTGAACTTACTTCAGCCAGCTAAAAACATTTAGAGTCACACTGAACATAAAACAGAAATTTGTTTTAGAACCATCTTAAAATGAAATATAAGAACATAATCTAAACATGTCCTTGTCACTCAGGGTTGACTGTTGACTTCACACTTACATCTGTGTTGGTCAGCACTGTAGACTGCAATTCTAGTAAAACAAAGAAACATATGAATCAACAAGAGCAGCCATCAGATTAGCAGTTAGTAACACATTCTTTCTTTATCGATTTTGTTTTTACTTTAGTAATACTCAATTCTCAATTAACCAAAATGACACATTAATAATAGATTAATGTCATATACTGATATGTATAAACTAAACCCTAAAGATCTTTGCCTTACTGTGGACAGGGTTAACATGGTTTTAGTTATTTATGTTTGACGATGACCTTGACCTTAAACAGTTGTCTTTCAGTTTGGCATATTTAAATATCTAAATTCACTATATGATGTGCTTAAAGCAAACCTACCTTTACACTGGCAGCTGTTTCTCTTGCTCAGCGTACACGCTGCATACGCCAGTAAAACAACAAGGATGACGGTGAATGCCAAAGCGCAGATCAAAAAAACCAACAGGAGAGAAGACTCTGTGTGTTCTAAGCAAAGGAGGAGGAAGAGGAAGAAATATTGAGAAGTCAGAAGTGACAGAAAATGGATAAAAACCTGCTAAACCTTTTCAGAAGCAATCATCAAGCACACTGTGTGGAGACTTACCCTGAATGTTGATCTTGGTCCCATCACCAAATAGTACATGTCCACATGCAACAACAGCGCAGTAGAAGGTCCCATCATCAGATAGATCCAGGCTCTTCATAGGCAGGTTGAACACACACTTTGGTGTTTGTGTGTTGTTTTTTCTCTCACACTGGTCATTCTTCCCTCCCTGGGTGTAAATGAGTCCTGGACGAGATTCTTCGGAGTATCTGAACCAGTACACACTGTGTTGTCCACCACAGCTCCCAGTGTCTACAGTACAGTTCAGAGTCAATTCTTGTCCCGGCTGGATGGTCAAAGACGGCGATTGATGGACTGACGCTGGGATGTTTATTCCTGAGCCTCTGACACTGACAGTTGCTCCCCCAAAAAACTTAAGAGTTAACATATCGCTACCTGCACAGAAGTAGGAAGCCGAGTCTGAAGTCTGTAAATCAGTGATTGTGAGGGTTATTTCACCCTTCCCTGTTACCACAGCAATACGAGCATCATTCTGAAATTCGTTATGCAAAGTACTATTTTGTTTGTATTTGTAGTAAGAAGAAATGAGCCTTGGTTGCATTCCCAACGTCTGCTTGTACCAGTAAAACATCACCAAATCCCCATCATAATCATAGAAACATTGAAATGTTACATTGTCACCAACATTAGCTGACAGAAAAGCCCCCTCTTTGAGGACATGATTGGATGATTTTGGATGAGTTGTCTGTGCCAGAGCTGGAAAGGTTTGAAAAAGCACATCTCAGTTTAGACTGAAAATAATATGGAAAAAGTGAGAAAGTAGAAGTTGATGGATATACTGGTATGCAACTTACCTTTTGTTCTCGAGCACAGATAAGTCAAACTGAGTATAACCCAATGTGGGATCATTGTTGTTGAAGAAGCTGCGTTAAATTATCTGAATCTTTGAACTGAATACAGTAGACATTGTCTCAGAAAGACTTTGATTGGCTAACGAGGGGCACCACCTTACATTCTCATTGGAGGACATGGTCATGAGGGAATCACACTGAAAACAGCAGCATGATCTTCATATACCTCCACAGTATATACAAAATGCATTTATATGTGCATTATGTCATTTTGTATGTTATGCTTGATCTAAGAAATGGATTTGCTGTATTTGCTACTGATCTGTTCTTTCACGATGCCCATTGGCTTGGAGGAGACCCAGTGAAATCCTAGGGGAGCATGGGTAAACAGGATGCTCAATATGGTGACTGAAATGATATACATATAAAATGGTCAGTTTGCTGCTGAGCATTATTCTTGCATAATTAGTCATTTTTTACATGATGCTATTGAGTAATTTTGTGACATAACATGACTGAATACATTTTTATTATTATAAAATTATTATTTTATTTACAGGATGTGTTGGACGCAACAGGTGCATACGCGCTTTGCGGCATGCACTGCATGGAAACAACTGCAAAGACTTCCTGTTTGATATCACAAAGAGCTTATGAGCATTGGAAAGCACATAACCAAAGCATGCTGTCAACTGTGCCTCAGAGCGATTATGGTAAAGAAAAAAAAGAAGAAGAATAAAAAAAAACCCTTTCATTTCTGGCTTTGTGGTGTGCTCTCAGAACATTTGAGAGGGGAGAAAAAAAGCTTTTCAGTAGCACAGTAGCAAGCATGGACCACAGTTGGCACTACGATCGTCAGCGCCTCAAAATAATGGACTGGTGTATAAAACAAAGATAAAGATTGTTTCAGTGTCATGTCACGCCTTGATGCTTTGATTTGCAGAGTTACAGTATTTATCAAGTTTCAAGCTAACCCGCTAGCAATAACATCTCCAGTCTCTATATCTCTGTCACAATGTTGAGCTCCCACACAGTCAATGTATGCAGCTTATAAATTTCACAAGCACTTTCTGCAGCGATAGGGATTTGAAAATGAGCCATCACTGAACAAATGCCTTCTGAACTCTGATTTATTTCAAAGGTGATTACACTCAAACAAACATTGTACAAATTGCTGGCGTACGGTATGGTGCCATTGTATACCAATAAATAGCCTTGTCTTGACTATTTTTGTCTGTTAGTCTCTCACATCATATTGACTTGCTTCTTTTTTTAACCTTTGTTTTTTTTCACACCCTCTATACGACTGGTAGAAGTGCTGTGGACAGGAAGCAACAGAATGGTCTTGCTGCACGCAGGCTCTGCTTCGTGTTGAGTTTCCACCAATGGAAATTCTGAGGTTCACAGCCCCGTCACCACAGGAGTGAAAGACAAACCATGAAACTCGAAAAGCAGCAACCATGTGCTCAACTTGGTGGTATTTATAGATCATTGGGGATTTCTAGAACCTTCAGTCTATACATAGACAACACACAACACTCCGCTAAAATATTTTAATGAAAAATGTCATGAATAAAAACAGGTTTTATTTATTTACATATATTGTGTATTTCATATTTTCTTTTGAGTTAAAAGTAAAGGCAGTTTTCACTCTTTCCTACTCCGAACTCTAGAATACACACAGACATTCTCTTCGGTCTCCTGTTGGCGATGATGTTCATTGTTTCTTTTAAGACTCAGAGCAGCATAGTGGAGGACATTTTCACCTTGGTCCTGGTGAGGATCAAAATAACAGGAAATTTTAATAAAGATTTGTTAGATGAGAAATAAAACAAGCAATTATATTTTAGCTCATATTTGACCTACCATGGCCTCAGATGCTGCTGTAAACAACGTAGGTGAAACAGTTCCTGCAAAAATAAATTACTGAGATGATCATGTGAGGTCAGTAAAAATAAAGACGGGATTTTTCCAAAAAGCCTACCTTTGCAGATCGGGCATCTCTGACGTTTTAACTTGTAAAGCACAAAAGCCAAGGCAAGAAGCAGGGTGACTGCAACCACCAACCCCACGATCAGGCCGTAGAAGAGATAGGTGACTCTACTTGAATCTCCTACATTCAAACAAAGGTTGTATCTCACAATCATTTCATGCCCCCACCCCCCCACCCCACCCCACCCCACCACCACCACCAAAATATGTATTGGGTTAATTTAATGCAAAATGGGATAACCACCAACCTGTAAGCTCCACAAGCGTTCCATTTCCAAACACAATCTCCCCACATGAGGCCAGGGCACAGTAGTACTCCCCAGCATCAGAGGAGTTCATGGACTTTATTGAAAAGTATGAAGTGCAATTTCTGGTGCCAGAGCTGAATTCACTGTTGCAATGTCCAACATTCTGGTACAGGATCGCAAGATTACCAGCGCTGTGTTTGAACCAAAACATGTTCTGCTCCTCTTTGCATTCTTTAGTATGTGTGTAACAACTCAAATTCAAAGAGTGTCCCAGCGGAAGCTGCACCAGCTCTGGCTGACGGACAGCCAACGGATCGCCGGGCAGTGACGTCCTGACGTGAAGAAAGGCTCCTTCTCCAAATTCAATGGCATTGAATTCCAAGATGCCACAGTAGTACATTGCAGAATCGGATTGCAGGAGGCCAGAGATGGTGAGATGGTTAATGCCTTTTCCACTTGTGACATTGAACCTGGCTTTGTACTCATCGTTCAGGTTAGCCTGACCTTGCCTCATCCGGGTTGCTATGACAAGGGGCTTACCACCTAATTTTTGCTGGTACCAACAGTAAAAAGTTATAAGGTCACTGTCACAAGAGCAGTGCAAAGTGACTGTCTGCCCGACAGCTGTTGGTATGATACCACTGTCTTGAATTATAAGGGAGGAATGAACAGCTGATGGTGTCTGACCTGCGTGAAAAACACACAATCATCTGTAAATTAAAATGTTCTTTTTTTTCTCATGCTTGTCATTTTTTTTTTTCTATTTGTCATTTCAGATAGATAGATAGATAGATAGATAGATTTGTTTAAGGCGTGTTATTAAGGAAGGAACAGAATAAATGATCTGGGAAAAGGAAATAAATAAACAGATAAGCAGTAGACAAAAAATAAATCTTCAAGAACTTACAGAAGAGCATGGAAAAAATGTAGAGAGGCAACATCCCTGAAGCTGTGCGGTGTGAATCCTGTGCGTTTGAACGGACATGCTCCACATTTATATGACGCTGAGGTTGTTCGTGATTGGCTAAGCTGACTGGTTAAGATTGAGGCAGAATTCAGATTCCGCAGCTTTTCTTTTGCCTTTTCTTTTTTTTGAAATAAGCACTCAAAGTAATCAGAAGTATTGCCAATACTTGAGCATGCACTTGCTTGTTGTATGCATGCACATTTTACCTTTTTACACTAAAAAAAAAAAGTTCAACCTTAGCATTGAAAATGACACAAGAAAAACATGGTGGCATTTTGATGTTTGAAGGGAGTGTGTTGCAGATGTACTGAGTAAAGGAAATCAGGTCAAAGGAACAAACACATTTGCTTTAAACTAGACCATTTGAGCATACGGAGCACACTTGAGGCCAAAAGGATACAAGCTACAGACAAGCTACTATATGATAGCACCCACAGGGATTATATGGCAACAAAGCAAAGCAAAACAATTGAACTCCAAAAAGATCATCTTGCAAATTTTTACAGCCTTGATTCATGTTATTGTGCATATATTCTATATCAGTACTGATGACAACCACTTACAAGTGAACTTAAATCCATTAAAAAAAAATGCTGACCCACTACTTTTTTTCTTCTTTTTTCCAGAGCAAACTGCAAATGCATAGGCAGCATTTTGTCACCCGTAAAAGCCGATGCACATACATTAAAACCATGTTTTACCATGATTGGACACAAAAAACTGGATTCTTTTTATTTTCAGTGTGTAAGCAAGAAAACATGACTAGGGTGTGTGTGTGTGTGTGTGTGTGTGTGTGTGTGTGTGTGTGTGTGTGTGTGTGTGTGTGTGTGTGTACACATGTACAACAAATTTGGACTTCAAACAAAACCTCACAAAGTCAGAGTTTACAAAATCACAAAGGCCACAAGATCTCCTTAATACCTGGGGTTGTTTTGGGCGAAAGGTAAAATATCTGGAAGAACCTTAAAAACTTCCAGTTGTGTTCAGCTCAAGCAGATAAGATGCCTTGACCCCGTTGAGAACCAGCACAGCTGCGCAGAGGTCGTCAAACAATGAATTGAATGCAAATGATGCATTGAACAACAAGCTTGCAAGGACAGTGAAGATGAAAGAGCGCATGTGGTACAGCTCACAGCTCTAGGTGTGACCACTGAATGGGGAGGCGATGCAACTGTATAGGCATTTGCATGCGCTACACTGTAGCTAGTTTATAAGGTAGAGTACAGTTGCACTCTTGGTATGCAGGGAAACCAAGAGTGAGTGTTTCTGGTCTGTTTGCTTTGACAAGGTTTCCTGCTCGCTGACGGGCAGTCGTTTCAGTTGGACTGCCCTTCCTGGTCGGTGAACACTGACCTCATTTAAAGGACCTGTTACTGTTTGTTTTCAACTCTTACTGTCTGACTGTCTTTTAAAGAAGGATGCAATGAGTTTCAGCATTGAACACCATTCCTATTCTATTGCACAACATAACAAACATATTTTTGTGCATTACTTTTTGTGCATTGACCTCTTTCTTTATTTGTTTTTTTAGAATTGCATGATGAAGGAAAACATTACTCGAACAAATCTTTAACAATGCTACTAAGTGTTTCCTCGGAGTGCATAGAATGCTATTTTATACACTACTGATTAGTATTTATGTACTAGAAAAAGACTTCTGAACCTGTAATGCTTTAATTACAAGTTATAAAATCATTTTTCATGTGATGCAGCTGTGCTACCATGATTGTTACTGAGCACGATTGTCAAAATTGTAACTATTAATAATGTAGTCATATCATTAACATATAAATTTGATAGACTCCATTTGTTGACATTTTTGAGAGCATTTACAGCATCGAAGAAATTATCATATTTCAACCATTGACTAAAAGCAGTACTTTTAAAAAGCAAATATTAAAAAAATAAAAATAAAATGAAAGTAAAATAAAAACGAGATCGACAAGTAAACAAAACAATACAGCCAAGTATCACAACATAAACAATGACAATGTTTGTTTTTAAAACTTCTCACACGTAAAAAATAAACAATGACGCTGTTTGCTTTAAAACTTCTTGCACATAAACAATGACAGTGTTTCTTTTAAAACGTCTTACCACTTCTTTAAAAAAAAAAATGGAAACAAGACGTGAGCGAGCAGAGGTGTTACTGTGAAATGACACGCAAACAACAGCAAACCAAACCACACTGACATCCTGTCAAAGAAGGGGGCCAGAAGACCTAATGTCGCCTTGCTCACTGTTTCAAAGTGCACTTGACCAGAGCGGGAACTCAGAAGCACAAACTCTTTTCCCCTTTTGATGTGGCGCAATTTGAAAACACGCCGTTATTTTGTGCTCATGGTGAACAGTTCTCAAAATGAGCAACTCCAACTAACCTGTTAACCTGTTAACCCAACAGTTACCTCCTGTATCTGGTGTGTGCTAGGTGGTTAAGATGATTGTTACCGTGCTTATTGTTATTTATTCATTTATGTATTTATTTCACTTTTTGTATATTTGGCCAAATGTCCAAGTCAAGGCCATGATGTTAGTGTATGACTCACAGCTTTTATGGTACAAACTGAGGACTGAGGTTTATCTTAAGTTGATCCACAGCAGAACCTTCAAACGCATCACTGTGTGGGAGGAAAAAAGCGATCAAACGTCACATTTTGTCTCTTCTTTCTGCGGGGGCTTGTCTTTAAATGACCTATTTCACATATTTCACTTTCTGCGCCTGGTCCTCATGGCAGTGCACGTTGTGAAACCGATGCCAGGTGGTCTGCTGCTCCCTGCTGGTCTAGCGTTAAACAACACTTCAACCCTTCAGGAAATATACAAAAGTGGTAATAAAAAAAAAAAAAAACTAAATAAATAAACTAAATAAAAAGTTAAGTTATTATAGCAATTATTACCCAGAATGTTTAGTCGGGGAGTATAGTTGTACAAGCAAGGATAATTCACGAGTTGCTCCAACGTTTCTTTACCTATGCTGCTTCACATGACCCCATTTATCTTCTTTAAAAATAAAAACTGCTCTGCAAATTTGGGAAATTGGGTTTTCAGACAACATTAAGAGTCTTTGCTGAATAACTGATGGAGAGCGACAGATTTTTAGTATTGGTTTATGGATAAAACAGAGGATACGTTTCATTTTGTTCTCTCTCTCTCTCTCTCTCTCTCTCTCTCTCTCTCTCTCTCTCTCTCTCTCTCTCTCTCTCTCGCACGCGCGCACACACACACACACACACAGACACAGCGTGTTTGGACTTCACGTGTGCATGTATTTGTGTGTGTTAAATGCAAACTGAGACTTTGTTGCATGTACTTTGTCACGACAGCTGTGGAACGATTCTCAGACTGGTGAATCAACAGAATGTTTTTTCCGCCCATTGGTTCAAAGTCACACCACAACCTTGTAGCACTCAGCCGAGCCTTATCAGTTCAATCAGAAGAGCTTATTGTCATCGGAGTTGCAAGGCAGACCACAGTCTGTTGTCAGAGTGTGGTCTGATGAGATGAGAAAATGTCACCGGCAGCTTTGAACGCAGACTTTTCACAATAGGCTTTTCACAATCTCATATACTGAGAACTTCAGAAAGGCCTGAAGATCAAAAAAGTGTATTCTCGTGTTTTGTTTTGTTTTGTTTTTTTTCCCGGACATCAGCGAAGGCAATCTTACCATGTGACTGCAACAAGTGCAATCTAGTGGCAGTAGAGGGGGTTTAGAGTGACTATATTCTGTCCGAAAACATGTGACTTCAGCAAGAATAGGTGTTTTCTTTTATTTTGTAAGATGAACTTATTAAAACACACACACACACACACACACACACACACACACATTTATTAATGTCATATTTCTTTAAATGGACAAAAAGCCTATTCATTTTTTTTAATATAATTATTTTATTGCACATGTGGGGAAGAGCCCGAAGTAAATAATCATTTTCTTCCTCCTTTTCCCCTCACAGATACCCAAATTTGTTGATGATGTTTTTTTTCCCCCAGGATGACATATTCAATTGTATTGTTTTTCTGAATTTTTGTTACTTTAATGGTCTAGTGTGTAATATTTGGCTTGATTTGTGATTTTTATATTGGTAAAAACGTATTATACTGCCCATAAATTAATTGTTGTAAGTGTATAATCGCGGTAAAATAAAAGTAATTTTGTTTTCAATCTAAAATGTATCCACTTGTTCTCGCTGTTTCTTCTGCAAAATGTCCAAATATTACACACTTTAAATTTTTTGGCTGTTTAAAGTTGTAATACATGGGTATTTGAGGGAGGATATTTGTATGTAAACAAATAAAAAAAAATGCTCGAATGTTGGGTGAAGAGGAGACAAAGAGATCTTTTAGCACATTCAGCATGGTTTACGAAAGCTGATACTATTGGCTGACGCTGTTTTTGCGTCATTATTTGAGCACCTTTGAAAGACTGGTACTGACGCACGGGACAACTGATGCTCACCAGGCTGCATACACAAGCGATCTGCTTCAAAGACACTTGTCATGAGCCCTTTGGCAATTAGATAGTAGTAAAAGTATGGTTTTTTCTTAAGCGCTTTAAAAAAAAAAAGAAAAAAAAAAGTGGAAAACACCTTAATCAAACAAACAACTCGACTATTTGTTTGTTCAAGGAATATATCCTTGTCTCATTTGTTGTGACACTGTACCATATACGCTCTAACTGCAGCAGAAATAATGCCTGGTTTTTGCAGGCAGTGTTTATGTCAAACTGCACGTGGGAGTCAGGGCAAGGTCTTTGTAGATAAAGCACTATTTTTTCTAGCGTAGGAGAGGGTGTCAATTTCCATGATATGTGTGCAAATTAGCCCTGCGATGAACTGGCGACTTGTCCAGGGTGTCACCCTGCCTTCGCCCTAAGACAGCTGGGATAGGCTCCAGCAGACCCCCGTGACCCTGAACAGGAATAAGCGGGTATAGAAAATGAATGAATGAATGAATGTGTGCAAATTATCAAATTAAATATTTCAAAATCAGTCTGGAAAGTGCTCAAGCTACAATATATGAAGAAAAAAAAAACTCATTGTATTTATGAGGAAAATGCTGACTTGGTACAAGTCAGATCTTTTCCTGTTATTTCCAAATTCAGGTCAGTGTTTTCTGTTTTGTTCTCTTCAAATTGTTGCCATGGAGCTAATTTCAATCTTGACTCTGGTAAAGAGGTCACAAGTGACTAAATACAATGGCAAATACCTAAGTGGCTGATCACACATCTGCCTCGACACAAAAAGACAGAGTTTTATCACTTGCAAGATCTTGAAAATAGGCTGCTCTGAAATGTTGATTTCTTTTATCTTCTCAGATGAGCCACAGTTCCACCCTGAGGTTTGCTACTTCCTATTACTACATTTTTTGTGCCCTGAGACTTTGAGCACAAGCAATGCTCTGGTGTGCAACTAGAGATTCCAGCCGACCCAGAGGACTAACAGGTAATTGACTGAAGGAGACTATTGTATTTCAGTTGAATGGAATTAGTAACATATTTTAAAAATCATAATCATGTTGTGTAACTATTGCTTTTTTCATTTCATTACATTACAAAACACAAACAAAAGAGGTATCATTAGGTTTCCAGACAAAATGAGGAATATTAGATTGGATTAGGTGCTTTTATAAAACAAATGCAATGATACTTTTATAAAACAAATGCTTAAAACAAGCCAAAATTGGTTATTGTCTTTTTCTTTTTTTTTGTTCTTGTTTATGTTTTAGTGATTTTTAGATTCTGCATAATCATTATATTGTGTGTGTTTCTTTTAATGTGTTGTTTGTCTTTTGTAATAGAATTGAATTGAATTGGATTTAGATTTAATTTCGATTAACATTGGAATATTATGTGAGATTAAGAAAAAGACTTCAAATTGTGAAACTCAGCTACAAAACTTGTATTTCTCCAATACACAATGTATGTTTTTATCTCCTGCTTTCAAATGTCTTAAAATCTATAGAAGCAGCTTCGGTAAAACAGAGAGACGTTTATAAGAACAAACAAAAAAAACCTTGCGATAATGCTCCCGCTTTCAGACAAACGACCGTGATTCCACATTGCTCATTTCTTCGTGACTCCGTCTCTGTTGCAGATCTCAGCGGTGCAGTACGAGGCAGAGGGCTGATCAACATTGCTTACGGCTTGGTTTTTCCACCAAGATGGTCCCGGGTCTCATAAATTTCAGCAGCGATCCGTCAAACCAGACAGCCAAGATGAGCTCCCTGAGTGTTTTCACCATTTGCCTCCATGGCTTGTTCTCGTCCATTGGCATCGTAGAGAACCTCCTCATCATTGGAGTAGTGGGCTTTCACGTCCGCCGTTCCATCATCAGAATCTGGATCCTGAATCTCGCTGCCTCTGACCTCCTGGCCACCTTGTCCCTGCCCTTCTTCACTCACTACATGGCGAGCGGCCACACCTGGACGCTGGGCACCACCTTCTGTCGCATCCACTCCTCCATCTTCTTTCTCAACATGTTTGTCAGTGGCTTCCTTCTTGGGGCCATCTCTCTGGACCGCTGCCTGCTGGTGCTGAAGCCAGTTTGGGCCCAGAATTACCGAAGCGTTCAAATGGTTGGCAAGACGTGCGTGCTAATCTGGGCTTTAGCTGTGCTCTGCACTACCCCCTTCTATATATTCCGAGACACAATTCCTCAACCCAACGGAAAGATCCTGTGCTACTACAATTATGCCCAATATCCCCCCAGTGAGCCCTATGACTTGGGATCTCTATGTAAGCAACGGGAGAAGGCTCTAGCCTTCATGAAGTTCCTTCTTGCCTTCCTGATTCCTCTACTGATCATCATCTTTTGCTACGGCGCAGCCAATGCCCGTCTGGTGCGTAGACGCTGCCGCCGCCCTTTCCGCTTTGTCCGCCTGGTTGTGGCTGTTGTAGTGAGCTTTGTTCTGTGCTGGGCCCCTTACCACTTCCTGTTCATCATCCAAGTCATGGCCCCTAACGATCACCCCGCTCATAAATATGCCAGGGAAGCCCTTCCGATTGCAGCAACTATTGGCTTTCTAAACAGTGTTCTCAATCCCATTCTGTATGTGTTCAGCTGCCCGGACCTGTGCACTAAGATAAGGCATTCCCTGGGCACTGTGATGGAGAGTGTTCTGGCTGAGGATCTCGTTGAGCTGGCCCGACGTCGCAGCACTATCACTGGAAACGAGGTCCTGACGTCAAACCATAAAACTGTTGTATCACCATGCCTGCTATAGGAGGACCAGGAAAAGGTTTTGCTACCCATAGGGAAACTAAACCAAACTTTTTTTGCAGTGCGTCATCAAATGTAGTTTAACAATACACATCATATCCAATGTGACCTAAATCATACCTTCCCACATTTTAACGTTGCAACTAATAGTTAAATCCCCGTCTGACATTTTTGTTCCTTGGTTTTTCTTTAATTTATGATTGTTTGTAACTTTGAAGAACGCAAACCCTTGTGAATTATTTCGTCTTCTAGTGTTACATTATCAAAAGCTTTCTAAAACTTACCTAATCACCTAATTGATGTTATACCTTTTGCCTAAATTGTTTAATTTCCAAAACATTTAAGAGTCTTCCAAACCAGCTCTATTATAAGCTCTAAATTTACCACATACAGTGTTGTTATTGTGCTGTCAAAAGACATTTTGCAACATGTCTTTGCTTTTCTGCTTAAGGTTTTGTAACTTACTTTAAAGTACTGTGTGTGTGTTTTTTTTTTTTTTTTTTTTTTAATAAACAAAACCGAATGGGTCAGGATCTTGAAATTTGATTTGCAGCTTATCACAACCGTGTTAAGGGCCAATGAGGTATTTTAAAATTTATTGCGTACGACAGTTATCTTCTCATGGCAATACGTTCAAATGAAGCTGGATATTTATTTATTTTTTTACAGAATGTTATCCAGGAACTATTCAACTGTTCAACTTTGTTTAAATTTTACATAAAACTATTATTATAACTTCAGGAACACAGGTACTGGATGCAAAAAAGTGGATAAAAATTAATTCTAATGTAAACTTTATTTTGAAGTATCAGAATGTTCCTCTATTCTTGTTACATTTGGCTTATGATATTATAAAAAGGGAACAAAAAGCAAAGCAAAAGATGAGTCTTAGCTTTCTGACAATTCAAGTGCTACCTGATAATATTCATGTTTCTGTTCTAATCTAAAAATAATGTTTGCGTTCCATGGAAGTTACTAGTGGAAGTCAGACAGATAGATATAAACCATACTCTTACATCTCCACTAGGTGGCACAAGAGCTTCGAGCAACAAAGGAGAGCCAGGCATGAAATGCAAATACGAACAAAACAAACAAAAAATCTAAATTGGCAGAAGGTTGTTATGTCCAGTTTCCTCCTCGCTCTTGTTCTCTGGCGGAGCTCTGGTACTGAGTATAATCTTTTTGCGGCTATCTTGTCCCCTTCTCAAGCAGGCCAGAGACTTTTGAAGTTCAAGTCGAGCGTCCTGGCATAGAAAAAAATAGAACAGAGGATCAAGGAGCGTGTTGAGGCTGGTCAGACCATAGCAAATGCGGTAGATGGGGAAAAGTGACTGCTCCAAGTCACATGGCTCATCAGTCAGCAGCAGGGAGACAAATCTGTATCCGCCCACCAGGTGATATGGCCCGAAGACAATGATAAAGTTGATTGTGATCACGACCAGGATGCCCACGATTTTGTGCCGCTCGTGGTCAGAAAGGGATGGAGATTGTTGCAGCGTCACTCCAATGTGGGTTGAGGTATAGCTTGGAGACAAATCAAATAAAGAGTAATTCATCAAAGGACAATAACATATTGTTTATTTTGACCAACAAAGACATTAAATTATACCAATCAAGAGGAAAGATAGAAATTCAATGCATGTTTAGTCCTCATGTTGCAATTGTCTTCTTGAATTCTGTGATAGTCTTCCATCCCTGACAAAATTGATTAATTTTGGTAACCTCTGGTGCAGTTAGATTGCTAAATTTTAATCTCTAAATTCTCATCTATCCATCTTGTACACCTCCAATTGAAAGCTTTTTCAATTAGCCTTAAAATGTTTTGTATTTACTCAGGAAGCAACTTCTGTAGTCTTGATTTAGGTAATTGTCTTCATTATTATAATTATGATTATAATAAATAGTATTATCTGCCTTGGCTTTGTCAAGAGTTTCCCTAAACACTATTTCACATGGTGGCTAACCAAAAGGCATTTTGATACACAAACTGCTACTCAAACCTCAAACCCTGACAAAACTAGCCGTAACAAATCTGATTCTGCTTAAATTTGAGGACCATGAAGTTGGTCCCCTCAAGTTAAATGTTTTGGAAGTACTTTCTCTGGGGTCTTTGTCAGATGAATAGGAGATAAATACAAATATTTTTAGACAATATCAATCCAGCCCGGCAGATTACTATTTCGTATCCGTGACGTAGACCATTGCCAAGTTTTGTGCTTAACTTACCCAAGAATAGTGCAGGGCAGCAAGAAGCCGAGTGCCACGGTGATGATCTTGAAGTGGGCGTAACCAGCACTGACAGGGTACTGCTCCAGACATAGCTGTCGTTCTGAATCAAAGACAGATGGCAGCAGCCCGCTGAGGCAGAATAGGAATGTGAGCGTCCAAACTGCAACACCGCACACCGCTGCCACCCTGACAGTCCGCACCCTGCGGCTGCTCAGTGGGTACACAATAGCCAGGCAGCGGTCCAGCGCTATCAGGCACAGGAACATCACGCTGGCGTAGACGTTCACGTAAAAGGCGTAGCCTACCAGCTCACACGTCAGCTGGCCATAGGGCCATCGATGTCCACCTTGGAGGTAGAGGATCCAGAGCGGCAGGGTGAGTAGCTGCAGCAGATCTGAAAGCAGCAGATTGAGGATGTAGACCAGCTGGCAGCCTCCCCCACCTGAGCGACCCAGGTGGTACAGACCCCATAGAGACAGCAGGTTGCTGGGGAGGCCCAGAGAAAAAACTAGGCCATATATGCAGGTCAGACCAAATGTATCAGTGTCCAAAGGGAGGTTGCAGCTGTCATTTGACATGTCTCCGTAGTTGCGTCACCTTACATGGGCATGTGAATGCGTCCTTGTGGTGAAAGTTCCTTGAAGGTGAAGTTATCTGTCCATTATTTGAAATTCACAAAAACACCTCTAAAAAATGTCTAGCTTTGATTCAATGCTGTCTCTCAACCAGTTCTCAAGGAATCCAGAATCCATGGAGAGGAAGAAAAACACCTGCCAAGCAAAATAAATAAATAAATAAATAACAATAATGATAACGATAGTATAAATAAATAAACAAATAAATGAAAAAAAAATTAAGTAATACTAAATATTAAGAAATGATGTGACATCAAACAATTTGTTCAAATCAAGACACTCACCTACCAAGGTGGCAGTAGCATCATTGTTCCACAACAGTGTGCTGCCTGCTCTGCAGCTGGGTGACCTGTGCGCAAGAAATGTTGGGAACATGGTGTCTCAACTGAGCAGTCGTCTATTCTGTGATCGTTTCCTCCACAGGAAACCCACTTCTTCAGCTTTAAAGGCAACATCCTGAGGCAGGAGCACGCCTTTCTGCCTCAGAACATAAACACACACTCTCTCCTTCTCTGTCTTTCCTACTCCAGCTGTGGACAGAGTGATAACGGTGGACTGGAGCCATAAAGAGAGGTGCTGAAGTTCTATTTCAGTGTGCATTGCAGTTTGTTTGTTTTTTTGCATCTTTATATGACTCTTGTACACCTCTCCGTTTGATGCCTTTGAGCACTTATTAGTTAGAAGTGACAAAGAATGAGAGACAGAAATAAATGAATCAGTTCAAAGTTATTGTATAAAATATCACAAAACAGAAATAAAAAGTGGATTTCAGATGTACTAAATTAAATAATTGCTACTATCAAACCATCCATCCATCTTTTCATCCTTTCATCCATCCATGCTGAAGCCTATCCCTGCTGTTTCTGCATGAAGGCTGGGTTACACCCTGGAATGGTATGCCAGCTATCCAATTCCATACCATTCAGTCTTACGTGTATGTATTCAGACCGTGGGCGGATGATGGAGTCCTGAAGAGACTCTGCACGGACACAGAAACTCCACAAAGAAACACTCCAAACCTGGAAATCAAACCTGCAATCTTATTCTTGTGAGGTGAGAAAGTTGCATGCTGACACCTCAATCAGTAAGTGAAGTGAAAGTGTAAAATTTACCCAACATGAACTTCGGAAAGCTCCACTAGGAATTTTAAAAAAAAATGGACACAATCGAAATTGTTTTGGCAAAGAATGGGTTTGTTGAGACAATGGGTGTTCTGTCGTATTTTTACCACAAGGTTTCAAAGGCAGGAGGGTCCAATCACTCACCCAGTTTCCTCAGAAATGTCACAGATTTGTGATTTATTGAAAGATCCACTACTGTGATTAATAAGCAAACTATTATTTGAGGCGCTTTGGCCCCCAGACCTTCACCATCAAATGTCCCGTTGAAAATGAATAGACAGATACAAGAAAAAAAGTGCATGCGAAGGGAAAACGTCCACGTTATCTGGCAGCATCATAAGTTGTTTCTGTACTAGACTATCAGCACAATGGTGGCTGCATGTTTTGTTGAAGGAACTACATCATGCCATGGAAAAGAGATCTGCACAAACTGTGTTCACAATCAGAGACAGGGCTGAAATCTTTTTCCGTAATCATAGTTCTAAGACATAAAAAACTAACTGTACAATGGGAAACGCTTGATCAATCAATGGTGCAGATTTAAATTTAGACTTTCAATTTAGGAAGCTGCAGGGTGAGAACTAGTAGCATTATTTTGACATCCTTTATTCAATTAAAAAGGCAACACTAACACAATGCATGTTCTGGAACGAACAAAAAAGAAGAGTCATCATATTCTTGTTTTAATCAGAGCTTCAAGAGAGGAGTTTAGGAACAACCTCAAAAACCTAATACTCCAGTTTTGTTCACAATTGCAATGACAAAATACATTACTTTGGAGGACTTTTTCATTGAAAATTCTGGAGCTCAATGTTAATTTGTGTAATTTTTTCTTGAAAAAGATAAAAACTTTCAAGAAAATATTTAATCTTTTGCATTCTTGTATGAAAAGTGGGAAATCCAACCTAAAGATACAAGAATAATGATAATCGAGTTTATATTTTCAAACTGGTTACTCTTTTTTCACCTTCTTGTCTGCCCTTCGGCAGCAAAGAACTTTACAGATGAAAGCGAAAGCCCAAACTGAAGCTCCAGTGAGGACCAGAGCGACAGCAGCAACGTCCAAGCAGAAGTAGGAATACCAAGGAAGGTCAACACCTGCTGACTTCAGATGGGCCGCTCCTCTGTTCCTGATAACGTACTCAGTCCAGAAAACAGCAGTGTCCATGGGAGACTCTGGCTTGTCTTTGTGTATACGTGAGAGACGTTGTATATTTGTGCGGTATGACGGAGTCTCCAAGATGTCCTCCAGAGCCTCCAAAAAGTCATCTTTAGTGAGTGAGTGGGCCTCCACTACCCGGGCAGCTCCTCGAACTTTCAGCCGATGTAGGTTGTCAAATTGGTCAAAGAGCAGCGGCAGGCCTAGGACAGGAACACCGTGGTAAATGGCTTCATATATGCCATTGGTACCTCCATGGGCAACAAAAGCTCGGGTTTTAGGGTGTCCCAGGAGGTCGGTCTGTGGCAGCCACTTCAAAAGTAGGGTGTTGTTTCCCAGGGATGAAGGCTTCTCGCCCACAAACCTCCACACCACCTTTTGAGGGAGTTCAGCAAAAGCAGCAGCAATAGCCTCCGTAACATCATGAGGCAGGGCAGACACCAGTGTACCCAGAGACATAACCACCACTCCATGCTCCCCTGAGCTCTGCATGAAGTCCTCCAGCTCAGCAGAAAGGGGACGGGCGTTCTTGCATTGGAACCCCCCTATGTAGATCACGTTTGGCACGGTGGGCCGAGGGAATTCAAAGATAAAGTCTGTTCTTATCAGCCAGATATCGGCCGCAAGCTGTAAAGACAACAAGCTTGTTCCAGGAGGAAAGTGTCGCTTGAACACATCGGTGTATGGAGGTTCAACGAAGAGATAGTGTTCACCCACGCTATAGAAGTAATGTAACATATTCTTTGTCCTCTCCAGAAAATTCATCTGATCATGCAGTTCACTTCCTGAGACAGGCACATAGGAGACAGGAGATGGGGCTATGGTTAAATGGCCTTCACCAGAATTGATCCAGCGCACGTTGAAAACCATCGGCAGCTTCAGATAACTTCCCAGAATGACCCCTAATGTCAAACCAGGGTCTGTTAGCATTAGGTCAAACTTGGCCTCCTTCATCCTATTTATAAAAACAGGGTCATCTAAAAGCTTAGCACTTGCTCTGGCAAGAATTTCATGGCCCTTACTCAACATGGATGTTATCCAAGACTGCTGGCAGAAGGTGTGTATGAAAGACGGTGATCTGCGGCACTCCATGACATTAAGAAGCATTCTATTGTAGAAGTCCAAGTCTGCTTCATCCTCTAGCATGAATACATCAATAGAGGTATAAATGGACGAGTTTTGAGGGATGTACCAGCTTTGCGGAGACCGCAACACTGTGATGTTGTGGCCTCTGGAGTGTAGCTCTTCAAGGAGGATTTTCATGTTGATCCAGTGGCTGCCATCAACGGGCACTACTAGAATCCTGCTGCCACTGCTACAAGCTGGACTTAGCATCAGGATGCTGAGTCCTGCCAGGAATACATGATAAAGGCCAGACATGGTCTGTAAGAAAGAAATTTGCATATTTTAGGACTGTGAAATTGCTTAAACTGTTGAACAACATCATAATTCATCCTCCCCCTTTACCATTGTTATAGATATGGACTATAGCTGCAGGCTACTGCTCTTTTTACAGTATTTTTTCTTTTCTAACAAATTTGGGACTGATTTGCTCTGGAACAAATTTCTTCCTGAATAAATTTCCTTCAGATCTGTTCCGATCTGTATGTCCTGTCATTGAGTATAGTATTTACTTCCAATAAGCCCTCTCTAGAAGTTCTTCTCTAACAAACAGTGTTTTTGACATACCAACACCAGGGAACAAGAGAAGGCTTTACCTTTGACACATTCGCTACATTGTCTTGCCACACTGTCAGAAATGGCCATTTGATCTGTTACTATGATTCTCCTCCCACTATTTGAAGAAAATCAGTACTGTTTCATTTTCTTTGTTTCGTAGGACATAATTGTACACACACTACAATCAACAAAGTTTTGTAATTAAAATAGCATTGATACAGAACTGTTTTTATTTCTATCCAGTATAGTGTACTACTACTGTACTACTGTATACTGTTTTTTTTTTTAAGAAAACTTGTCAAAATGCCGTTTTCATCAAATAAGTGAGTAAAATGCAATCAATTAGGCTTTGTTATGTAAAAAAACAAAAACAAAAGTAGAAACACATTTTCACATACACCAACACAACACTATCTTTATACTGGGTAATTGCTGTGACAATCATCTCCATGTTTTGTTTCAAAAATTCAAGTCAACTTTTTTACCTTGGTCTGAATAGTCTTGGGTGAATCAGTATTGTCCATGAAGATATGCCTCAGTACGGACTAACGACACACACACAGACGCAAGCAATGTCCTGGCCAAAGTCCTCTATGTGTTATCAGCTCACATGCCGACTGCAATTGACAGCAGAGGGCAATGTTATGGCATGTCGCATAACATGCACATAACACATAATAGTGCACTATTAGTGGGCTAATAGTGCACTATCAGCCCACTATCAGTGCAGCTAATAGTGGGCTTTGACTTGTGGATGGAACTGAGTTTGAAGTCTTTTGTGCATTTGGTGCCAATTAGGTCCACAAAATGAGTAAACTTAAAAGAGAGCAATGCATAAAATCCAAAATAGCGAAGTCAACAATTGTGGCTCAAGAGCGGCAGGGAACAACGCAAGAGAGGAAACTACAGGACCACACAGTAGACGGGAAATAAAAGGAGCAGTGTTGATTACAATGGCGGCACAACTGACTGTTTTGAAGCAATATCAGTGAACTGCAGCCTTCCCCTCCTCTCCTCTGCCTCTGTAGAGTTACATAAACATTAGAGGTAGGGGACAACAGGGAGTACTAACGCAATAAAAATACCAATTTTGAGTATATGCACTGTAAAACTTAAAAGCACCTGCTCCATGTTTTTCTTGGCAAACTACTAACTAAATGTGATCTTGTAAAAAAACAAAAAAAATTAAAAAATATTTTTAAAAATCTGGGCTCTATGAAGCTATGAACACGGGGAAAAAAATCAGTGGATTCTACTTACTGAAAGACTTTCGGCTGAGACGTCAGCAAGCACCTATGGTCAAGTGATCACTCAACGCAGACACAGCCAATCAGAAACAAGAATTCATTCAAACTTTGTCCCTATGTTTACTCTGTCTGTGCTGTCATACAAACCTGCAGGATTCTGTTATGAATGCAGAACAAGTTTGCCTTGTCTCATACCATTCATTAACCCTTTATAAGTAGTAGTGGTAAAATGCGTCATATTTAATACATTATCTTAAGACAATGTCTTATAAAAGATATCATCTTCCATGGTAAACATACTAAAACGGAAATAACTATTATTCAAGTCATTATTGAGGAGTCATGTTTGTAGCAGCAATGAAATTAAATGAAATGGGTTTTTACCCAAGTGATCTAAGTGCACTATTTAAGGAATGACAGACACAAAGTTGTCTTTTTATCTAGTTAACATTTTGAATAATCGCAAAAAAACAAAACAAAAAAACAACCTGTCCCTCAATACATCAGCCATGAGTCATTTGGGAAGACTGCTGCACGAACCCACGGCAAACAAGAGAATCATATATTGAAGAGGGAATCAGACTAGCACTCAGTCTCAGTGTCTTAGGCCTTCTCTTTGTCTGTCTTAGCTGTTGAAATTATTTAACATGAAATAAAGTAAAATAATTTCTGTCTAATGTGTAAAGATAGCTAGCCGGCTGTCTTTAGATCTTTCTGGTTATATCTCAGACACAGTCAGCCAGTTGTCTTTGAGCGGTGAGTGTAACTTTTTAATATAGGACTGGGAAATTAGTGTTTTTTCAGCTTCTGTTTGGCTTCTCTTTCTTTTGTATAATTTGGTCTTACCAGGTCATTTGGACTTTTATTGTGAAAAAGCAGAGACTTCATTTTTTTTTTTTTTTTTTTTAAACTGTCCCTAAAACAAATGTGTTGCCATGGCACTGACTTCAAAACAAGAGGCTCGAAAATAAAAACCACCATGTCAAGTTTTTCTCTGATGGGAATTCACCTTGATTCATTGCAACTTTTCAAAGCTGAACTGGAGCCTAAATATGTGAACAGAGCTCACGGGACGCCGGTTGGCTCTGAACCTTTCCTTCCTTCCATTGTTTCATGTCATGATATGGCTCAATCTAAACCCCCAACTGTGTTCACACCATTTAATCACACCCACTGGCAAGTTGTATCACTTGGGAGGGGGCAGTGTTTACCATCGATCAAAACAGCTGCCCTACCTTGTTGCATGCATGCTTTAAGATTGCTATTTATCTGAATGCTTAAGAAATATTCAGATGCAACAGTGCTTCCTTTATTAACATGCAATCGTAAAAAGGGGATTTAACATGATGGTTAAGATGTTTAAGACATTCACTTTGTACATTTTTGTTAAATGACCAATTTAACTATATAAATATTTAACTAATATAACTTGTGGTGATCCATCTTGCGAAGTCATTTCCCCTAGACTATCTTAATTAGAGAGACAGTTTGATAAGTTGTTGGCAAAACACTTCAAACCCTTTAGTTTCATCCCTTTAAGCAATTAAATACAGTCTTGAGCCAATCCAGACAACCCCTTTGGGCCATGCACTGCCTGACCGTCCTGTTAAAAGTCAGCCACAATAATGTCACACATAACTTTGTTTTGGTATTGGGAATGGCTTGAGATTTCTTCCAAGCTGGTCAGGATCAAAACACACTGTATTATTAACAGTTAATTATAAAGTAGAAATATAGGAAATTACATCTATTGAGATTTGTCAGCATTTTGTTGTTGTTGTTGATATCATTCCAGCAATTTGAGATCCCTCATTTCAAGGCATGTGTGTAGTCTAAGTCACAATAAGTGTTTGTTGCAGTAACTCAGTGACAAATATGCCATTGCCCATCTTTAAGGAGGTACCCATATTTTGTTGCTACTCAATCTGCTGATCTGTTTAGGGTTTTGTGACTCAATCCTGATATCACATTTTATTTGCGAGCTTAGGAGGGACATCAGAAACCAGGCTTTAAAATTAACTTTATTTGCATTATCATTTTCACCATTAGATGCTACTGAATTTTATATTTTACTGCCTTTAAACGCATCAATAGATTCAAAGAACAGCTCTTTCATAACCCAAGTAGTGTGGCGTAAACTCCATGATGAGCCTTTCAGACAATTATAATCATGATATGATAAATATGTATATCTGCCCTGCCATCAGGTTGCCTTGCTGACAAAGGTAATGGGACTCATCCTTGTCTTGATTTCTCTTGCTATTTGGCACCAGGAGCAGGGCCCGCAGAAGAAGGCGTACACGCAGTCCTTGCAAATGGTGCTCTGTGGATACAGAGTCACAGATGAGTCATGGGATAGAACAAATACTTGCAAGCAGTTCCCAACACAGTGCTGTTGGTATGGTACCACCCTTAATGGTTACAGCCATTAACTATCGTTCCTCTTGACCTAAAAGAATTGTATGAAACAAAGAAGGACGGCAAATGGAGCTCTCTCTAAAGACCACGCTAAATGAATTGCAGGAAGTTATCTAGGAACCTGCATAAATGGGTTGTGGCCTGATCAGAATTCTGATAAACCAGTGAGGCGACATTGACTTTAATACAAGTTGACCAAAGGCTTACACGCATTCAGGAATGAAGTGCAAGTGCATGGACTCTTGCTGTGACAAAGTGTCTGTACCTCAATGCCGTATCGTTGTCGTATGGACACCCTCATTGCCAAGGTTATAGGAGGGATGGCTCCAACAGAGTCCAGCAGTGGTAGACATAAACATTCTCCAGCCTCATGTGCTGTCTTACATGCAAAACAGGGAAAACACCAAAAGGCAAAGCAACCTAAAAAGGAAAAAAAAAATCCCATTTAGTGTCTTTCTTGTGCGTGCCATAGAATCTAACTTGTTTGTGAACCCTACAAAAGTGAGGTCCGCAGCACAAGGTGAACTTTACATCATTACTGCTTGCTCAACTTTTCAGACGGTCTGCTAAAACGGTCTGATAGAAATTACCCCTTTGTGATGTCACATGTCATGACAACTTCCCCAGCCTCCCTCTGTGGTCAATTCCTTTCCACTTTGTTTTTGTGTATTTCAAAACATATAGAATTGCCCAACCAAAGCGTGAAGATCGTTCAATAAATTGTGAGGCTGTATCAAGGCAGTTCAACAGGAATAATATTAGAATAGAAAAGCTCACCAGTCTCAGACTTATAATCTTGTCCAACTTGACTGTATGGACTGCTGTTGTCTTATGTGTTGTCACACTAGATCATTCTCAGCATTGCTCAAATACCTTTGCGCAACACCAGCTGATCTCCTTTATCGATCAGCATTTCCACAACCCAGATCAGTTATCGGAAGGGAACCCAACAGTGTCCACCTCTCCTGATCACCTGACTGTAACACATCTCTATGCCTTGTAAATTAATAAATTCATTTACACTGTGGCAGGTCTTGGGTGCAGTCACAGATGCCCGAGCTCCAGTTGTTGGATACACTGTTGGCAATGAATGGCCTGGGTTGGCTCACAATCCCTTTATCTGCCATGACCTTCTCCTCTGACAAAACACACAAAAAACATTATTCATAATGATAAAGAGAATACAATTGAAGTAATGTGTACATTTATCATACTTGTTTCAAAGGATCCATGTGGCAGATCATTTTTGTATGAAATCATTTGCTGTGTCGTTTTTAAAACATGGCTCTGATAAAACACTGTCTCAAGATTTTAATGGCAGTTGACCAGATTCCATTTTTTCAAAGCATTAGTTTTTTTTTCATGCCTTAATTAATTTAGTTTTGTATCATTTAAAATAAACGAATGGCTCAAGTTTATTTGAAGTCATTTGGTATGAAGTTTTTATCCACTAATAGCAGTATCAGTGATGTAACTTTAAATTTTAAACTTTGGTTTTTGCGGAAAAAGAAACGCTTATCTTACATCGTAAAAACAACGTTGTTCATCCTGTGAATTATTGCAAGCAAAAAATAAAAATATGCAGAATTTCTTGCTCATACAGCAGCATGATACACAATGATTTAATTAGATTTCCATAATCATTTTTATACACACTTACAGCATCACTTACCTTACTGTCCTCTGCAGAGTGGTGTGAAAATGTGGAATTCACACATAATGTGGCATCTTATAGCAGAGAGGTGCCTGTGATAGGCTGGCGGCGCCCCAGATCAGACTGGTTGGTCCAGTTCCCAGGGGTTACTGGCTGGTCCAGTCTGACCTGAGGCCACATGTCAGACATCAGATTCCCTTATCTTCAGTCTCAACGTCAATTGTCAAGTCATAGTGTGAAAGAATGTGCACTATGTACTTATTCAGTGTTCATGGAGAGACACGTGTTTGATAAGACCTTAATCCTGTCCTGCATAGCAGCATCACTGAAATCACAATTATTCATTTCAGGTCAGGTTTCTTTTATTATTATTATTATTATTATTATTATTATTATTATTATTATTATTCTGATCATTATTATAAAATAATAATAATAATAATAATAATAATAATAATTTTGTTCTTAGATAAGAGAGAATTCTAGCAGTTGGGAGAAAGAGTTCAGAAAGAAACTAAAATGCAAATGTGTGTGTTTTCGGAGTAAAATATATGTTTTTCCTTTGCACAAACACTGTGATCACCGCAAACATCTACAAATTCTACTACAGGCTACAAACAACTGTCCATTTAAAATGTGCAATAACAGTCTTGTCAAGGTAATTACAAACTTTACGGGAATTTGTCTGTGAAGTTTTTCAGTCATCCAGGTCACCATAGTCTTAAAGGTTGAGTTAACGCAACTAGACTGGTTTTTCGGTAACCGGAAGACATTTCGTTTCTTTAAACTTCCGTTTGAGGGGCAGTTGCCTTAACCTCACCTTCAAGACCATTTGCTGACCGTTTGCGATTGGAATTAAACAGGATCAGAGAGATCAACGGACTTCAGACATCAGTTAACATAGAGTACACATTAAAAGGAGGAAGAAAAGAAGCCCAAACATGAGCACACAGACATTAATTAAAAAAAGCAAAACAAAAAAACTGGTGTTATTGCTTATTTGCAGTAGATGCCCAGGTTGTGTGAAACACGTGTTGCGGCCTGACAATGACAAGCATTTAAACAGTGGTTGGGTGGTTAAACACTCGCACTATTGCAAAAGCTCTGACCTGAAACATGACAAAAGTTCACAACACTGATCTTCAGCCTTTTGACTTCTTCACCAGAACAAATGGTGACTGGTGACTTGGTAGTATGTCTTATGCAAAAAAAGAAATAAAAAATAAAAAATCTTATCAAGATAATTTCTGGTTCATCGTATTGAAAATATATGAAGGAAAGTGAGAGTGTATGAGAAAGGCATGTCAAATTCCCATCCAAATTATTAATTGCTTAAATAACAATGAGTGAGAGTAATGTGCTCCTTCTTGCACATTTTAGCTAATCTTATCAAACCTTTTATACTTCACCATGGGTCAGGCTTCTATATGGGACACTTTCCATCTAGCTCAGCTCTTAGAGGTAACAGGAAGTGGCTGCAGACCAGAGGAAGTGTGATTAAATCGACTCCCGGCCTCTGGAGGACAGGCGGCGGTGGTGGTGCCAGAGGTTTGGGGAAGGGAGCGAAGCAGAGATCTAGACCAAGTGTGCCCCCTGCAGGGAAGTCAGGGCAGTGTATCTGGCGAAAGATGAGGATGTGGTGGAGGAGGCGGCGTGGGATGCTGCTCTTCTCTTCAGTTCCCTGGAGATCTGGAGCCAAGAAAGCGGGTAGCAGCAGCATCCATACAAGCAGTCACTCCACACGCTCCCCTGGAAGACAGTGAGACAGGCCTGAAGGTGGGAGGAGGTTCGAACAAAAGGTGAATGTTGCATGAAGGTGTAGGGAGGACATATTATTATAAATCCATTGCAGAATCCTCGTGCTTAAACACGTGTACACACTTATATATAATAGATTATGACAAAGCAGGGCTTTATCAGTGAAATAGTTGCAATATGTAGAGCTGTTGTAATAATGTTTGCTACAGAAACAAATTCTGTGTGGCTGTAAATATAAACCCTGTGGGCACAATGGGTCTCTTGCAGCCAAGTCTTGGCTCTTAGCAACAGCAGCGAGAACATAGAGGTTGTTGCAAATGCAACAACAAAAAAACAAACAACAACAACAACAAAATGAATTTTTTGTAAGATGTCAGAATTCAACCAATAACTAGATTGAAAACTCAACAACAAAGGTGATTCCACGTGCAATGTCTGGTTGACGCTCTCTGGTTTCAAGCTCTGCCTTGGTAGAATAAATCTGTCTGAGACATTTAGAGCCATTGCTGCTCGTTGTTACTGTCAGACGTTCAGGGAGACGACAGATAGATACATACATACATACATACATACATACATACATACATACATACATACATACATACATACATACATACATACATACATACATACATAGTTAGATACATACATACATACATACATACATACATACATAGATAGATAGATACATACATACATACATACATACATACATACATAGATGATTTATCCACATGTACTGGAAGCATGAATCAACAAATGGCCTGAAACATTATCATTAATGCTTTTCAATCACAAAACATTGTAGAAAAATGTGTTCTCCTCATGAAGACACCTGATCCTCAATGTATTGCACTTTTTCTAAACTCCACTGCCTCCTCTTCCAATACGATGTAGGAGGGTGATATTCAATGCTCAAAATGTCAAAATAAATATACTTACGTGCTTACGTAGTTTCAAAGTTTGCAAGCACTGATACTAGACTGCAACAGGACTGAAATGTAACACAATTTAAAAGTATGGCCTGTTATTGATGAACAAACAATAAGCAATCTGGGAAATGGAAATCAAAGTTAAGGAAAATGTTGCATTTGATTATTATTTTATTCATCAAAACAAACTTATGAATAAAACTGAGAAAACATAGTTTTACTTGTTTGAGCCAACCCACTCATTCCAAAGACTTTTAACACTGACAGTGCGTTTTTATTTTTATCGAGCAGTAGCTCAGCCTACACAGCTGTAATTGCACTCAGAACAGCCGAGCATTTCAACTCTAATTCTCCCTTCATTCCAGTGAGTCAGTTGATTCATACTGATTCAATGTTGTTGTTGTTCTGTTTATTATAAGTCTAAACTCTAATAAAGCTTGTTTAATTCCTTATGTTGTGTTTTCTTTTAATATTAATTATGTGTTTCTGTGAGTGAACTGGGAAATTGCCAATGATAAAATTTTATCATTTCATTCTTTTGGTTGCTGCTCCTATGTGTGTTCCAGTCCTCTGGAAATCAACCCTTAGAGATGTCAAAAAGGTCAATCATTTTTTCTCCCAGATTGGTAGCAGACATCCCCACCAGGTGTTTTTGTTTCTTCCTCAGAGACAGTCACCAGGTCACCTTGTTTTTGTCCCCCACCAAAACATTGGAAGGTGCAAGAAAGTTTACGCAGGGAGTTGAAATTTAATTTTGACTTTACTACAAAGTTATTTGCATCGATAATCATGTGAGGCTGCTTCACTAGAGTGCAGGATATTAAAAAAAAAAAAAAAAAGGAATAAGAACACATATGATATGGGACCTTATAATGTTTTCTTTTTCTTCGAATGTGAAACAACGTATCTTATGGACAACCTGCATGTTGGGACTTGTTTTCATAAGAACTCCTGGCACCTTTCCTGCTCTCGCCCTGCAGTATTGACAGCACGCCACATCCCACTCCACCTCCGGAGAAGACAACATTAACAGCTACACTTCCCTCTCTTTTTCCGTGGCAGCCCTCCAGTTTCTGCCTGCCTCCAACCAGTTCCACCTCCTGCCTTATCGTTCCTGCTTCTCACTGTCCCAGAAAGCAGTGGCTAGATTTATCTGTCACTAAACTGGCAGCCTGGCACTGCCGCGTGCTTCCTTTGCATGGAACATCTGTTTGTTTTGCTAGAGTGCAGTAAACAGGGGTTGAAATCTGATGTCTGCTAAGACCTGAGGTTCAAGCATCAGTGCTCAGCGTGGACAAACAGTGCTGCAGTCATGCTGTGCGTGGGCAGCCTGCACTCCTCACTGTATGCTAAAGATGGTGATTGTTGCTTCTTTATTCAAGCAGTTTTTCCACGATTGTGTACGGTGCAAGTTTATACATTTGTTAAGGGCTTTATAAAACAGTATGTTCATGGCTAAAATTTTAATAATGGTTGTTAATAGTCATGAGATTGTTCTGTTATCAATGCTCCTATTTAAATGAATGGTCCAGTGTGTCAGTGTGAGTTGTTAGGACGTATAAGTAGTGATAGTAACTATGTGTAGCATTATACACATGTCCATGTCGTCACTTTAGCTTCACCTGTTAAACAAATAATATTGGGACTGATAGACTGAAGGACCTTCTCTTCAGGAGGTTGCTGCATTCTGTAAATTTTGTTTGCTAAAGATGCTTTTTAAGTAAACATCAATATTAATAATTATCAGCAAATTAAAACACAATAGGCATTTTGTTCAAGTGACTCAATGTAACTGAATACTTGTAAATATGTTTTCTATTCACCTTAAATATTACTCATTGGTCCCTATTGGAATGAGAATACGTTAATGAGAGCCATTGCTATCACTGGAAGGAGCGCATTGGTTCCTAAGACAATCCGAGAATTCTAACATTATGTTGCACCATAAAGGTAAGAGAGTATCAATCAATTTTTATTTAAAAAGCACTAAATCACATTCAAAGGCATCTCAAAGCACTTCTCACACGTCTCTGTTACAAGCATCTATTTAAATGTCAATTTCAGTCCTCTGGTTCTTTCTGGTGCAATATCACATAATTTCAAAAATGTAATGGGGATAAAGGCATCATTGTGTAGTATTTTGGGGTTTTGGTGTGAGTTTGGCTTAAAACAGCTGTGGTAGATTGTTGGACAAACAAGAACATATTTTTGACAATTCTCTTGGACAATTGGATTTTTTGCTTTTGCTACCTGAATGCCATATCGCTGCCTGACTGACGCCCTCATGGCCAGAGAGGCTGGCGGTACGCAGCCGATGCAGTCAAGCAGAGGCAGGCAAGGACACGCTCCCACCGCCTTGGTCACCTTGCAGGTGAAAACTGGGAGGCAGCACAGGGCAAAGCAACCTGCACACAGCACAATAGCGCACACAAACATATGTTTTTTTCATTTGCATAACATTATAAGACATAGTGAGAGGCAAAGTGTAGCAGTTAGAGATTCACCTTACTTACAGTCTCCAATGTCTTTATAGCACTCACACAGGCCGGTGCTCCATTGACCAGCCTCCTGAAATGTGCTCTCCGGCTGGACCCGGACCACCTGATGTGACATTGCTGCCGTTTGTTTGCCAAAGATTAGAGAAGACATGAAGAGCAAACGCACAGTAAATGTATCATGAGATAAATAAAATAAATTAAATGTTTGTTTTTTTCTATCTCCAAGTGAGTCCTTTAAATTTGACTGCACATCTGACCTGACTATGTCATCATTTCAACCCATCTTAAGTTTTTTAGGGAACAGGAAGAGGAAAGTGCAACTAGTTCACAAAGTCATTACAAATTAGCATTATTAGCAAAAACTTTAGCTTGGTTCATTCAGTTCATGTAATCGTACCATGTCACTGATCGCATGTGATATTTGACATTTGACATTTGATTCCACAGTGATGGAGAATAATATGTGACAATTTCATATTCCAGCCGCATTTCATTCTGGACTGAAGTCGAACAGCCTTGCACATTCTTTTTTCTTTTTTTAAATTTTTTTTTATCAAAAATCTCTATAAAAAATGTACACTTCTGTCATCTCTCTATATCCTCCAAAAAGGTCATACCGAAGCCAATGTTTTGTTGTTGCTTCAACATAGGAAGAGGACTGAAAGCTGAGAAGTGGTGAAGTAAATTTTGCTAACTAGTTTTGAGATTTTGTGTTTAACTACTTTATTTTATTAGTTAATACAAAGTTACATCACCATCTTCTACAAAGTAACATCATCCAATTTAGTAATTTACCAGACTAGACCTGATACTTGTTTTTTTTTTAATTATTTATTTATTTTAATGCCTTTAAATGAACATCAGTGCTGGGGGGGGGAGTCAAAAGCAATTTCCCATGGCCCACAATTCTGGAGCCATCATCAACAGTGCCTCTGTACTGAGATCAGATCTAAAAACTGATATAGTTTTCACTCACAACAAAAGTTGTACATCCCTGACTCACTTAGGATTCAACACCGCTCCTTTGCACGGATATTCCTAATTCCTTGCCAAAAACCAAAGGAGAGAAAGACAGTGTTCTGTTTCACTTTTTGACTTGGAGCTGGCCGGCTGCTCTCTGAAGAATAATTCACAACTCAACCCAAGGACAAAGTGAAAGTTTAACAGGAAATAACTAACCAGCATGGCATTTAATAAAGAATAGATGACTTACCAGGCCAAGTGATTAGTGATTAACGCTGCAGGCAGAGTGGACAGAGGCTCCAATGTACTTTGTCTCCCTTCACTATGACGTTAACTTTGTGGCTCTTTGTGCTTGACTTGACTGTTTATGGTGAAAACATGCAACACTCTCGCAGGGCAGGTATTTGACCCAGGGCTCCAGTGACAGTTAACTCTGCTGATTGTAGGGCTCTACAGTTTATTTACACACCTCCGTGCTGGATGATGCGGCAAGATGTTATGGTCTCATTATATGTTTCCACCGTCAACAGCTTGAGGAAAATACATTTTTATTCAAGCAATTCAATGCTCAAAGTTCCTGATCTGAACATATGTCGTGTCAAGATTGCAAACCAAAAGCAAAGATTTATGGGAACTTCACTTCTGGAATTTCACGAGGTGGAAATTTTGCACTGTAAGGTTTAACCAAGCTATCTGATTCCTCCTAGTCCTGACAGGTTGGGATGATTCCTGCCCACAACAAGATGAACCTGTCTCCTCTCCCATAGGGGCTGCTGGGAGAGGAAAGGAGGCAGAAGATAAGATAAATACAGGTGATGTTCATGCCAGGGAGGAAAAAAATTACACCCGTCAGCTGATTAGATTTTTAGTTTGCTTTGATGTCTGAAATGAAGACATGATAAAACCAATTTTGTTCAATATTTATAATACCTTATGCCAGGCTGATATGTCTGTGCTAAATTGGGGTGTGATTACCTTTAAGCTTTACCTTTTGCAGAGAGGCATTTTCATCCAAACTAAACAAACTGGCAACAACGAAGCCTTCACAGTATTCTTTAATGAAAGTAAGTGACATGTCAGACATGTTCATGGGGATATATGATGATTTTATTTGATTGACATTGATTGCGTGACGTCCTTATATACGACATCATTATGTAGAGATTTTATTTTCTTTCTTTCTTTTTAAATTGATGTAATGCCCAGTGAGATGCATTTCAGGATCCAGGTCTCTCTGCTTGATGGGCGTCTTTCAGAGCAGCATGGAAAAAATTGTTTGTTGCAGTGACTCACAGGCAGCTTGGAATTCTGGAAATACTACAAGAAAAATTGTGATAAATTAAACATTTTTCACTTGAAATCATCATACAATGAAAAGATAGATTCATTGACTCACAGTCTTGTTTCGCTTTGCTGCAGAAGCATTTGAGCAGCTGCTGCTTCCTGTTTTCTACATGCCACGTAGAAAACAGTCCACGGGGACACTTTATTTTTCCATTTGGGAAAGCTGCAAATTGGTTGGAATTAATATTGGAACAGTGAAAAGTTCTAATTGCCTGCTTTAAAAAAACACCAACAACATAGAATTGAATAGTACACAAAAGACATCTGCAATGATGCTTGAGTATTTCATTATACAAATGGGGCTTTCACAATACTGCAAATTTTTAACCACTTGTGTTGAACTCACTTCGGCACCAGCACTTTCGAATGTGAACTTTGGACACAGAGAACTTGGCATGCAATCCTGTCAAATGTCAAAAAAGTGGCAAGAAACATTTATTTGGATAGGAAAACACAATTCATCACTTATTCATCCTCACTCACAATTTTCCATTTAGTTTTCAAACAAATGTTGACAAATATATTCTAAATCAGAGATGCACTGAATGAAAGTATAACCCATCCTTGTTTACCTGAACTGAGGTGGACGTCATGGAGCAGAATGATCAGCACAAGAGAGGCCACCAAAATCTTGGACATGATGAAGTGCAGGCTCCCCTCACCACAGACTGATTGTCGAGAGGACACACATGGTCTAATATAGGGCAGCGCTCGCAGTCCACCTCCGTGTGGGGCATCAGAGTGAAAGCAAGGGCCACGTCAATACTGGCAAATAAGAAAGGGGATTTTTCCCTCACAAAGCAATCCCTCAACCATGTAAAAAAAAGAAGAAAAAAACTGTGATGGGCATGGAGAATGCACACTGACGCCTCCACAGACATGGGCACTAGTGCATTAAAACAAAACAATGGAATATTGTGTTATTATTTTTCAAATATTTAGAGGCCAACGAGTTAAAATGTTGATGTTACGGTGATATGTGGCCTAGCCTTGTCAAAAAAAAAAAAAAAAAAAAAAAAAAAATTTTTTTATTCCTCACAAGACAAAATGACGCTATAACTTTAAAATGTGCTTTAATAGGATTTTATAAAATGTTTTTTCATTGCATAATTAATGAAGAAACCCCCTTAAGGTATTTCGTGGTAGCTAAAATTTTAATAAGACACGTCACTGCAGTGTTTAGACCACAGTGAGATTTTAATGCCATTCAAAGACAAAAGTAAGTTGTTTCAGTAATTCATGGAGCTCAACGCAACAGCCTTGTCCACTCTGCCTTGAAGTGACAACGTTTTAATATAACAACTAATCTAAATGTTGTGAGGGTTTTTTTCGGTTAACAATTAACCATTTAGTTATTAAATACCATCCTGCCGCAATGTGGATCATGAATAAAACTGGGGCAACTCTTCTTATGTGCAGCTGAAGAATTTAGAGTCTTTAGAATAATCTAATCAATGCCGTTTATTGTGAATTAACCATGAAAGTTTACATTCGTTTCTTTATTGGCTTAGCCGCACACTGACACACTACACTTTAGAAGTACTTGTAGATGTTTTATTAAAAAAAAAATAAATGAATTGTTAACAGCCATGACCTCAGGCCACTTAAAAAAAAAAAAAAAAACATTTTGTGACCAAACAAACTTTAGTAGCACATGAAACACAAAGGGACACAAGGCATTACTCGAGTTACATATTGGCTCTACTTAAAGACTGACGGTCATTGGCCGACGAGCGGCTAATCACGCAATGAGCTCGCGACACATTGGGCACACCTCCACTGTATAATCCGAAATGTCAGCACTGTCTCCTTTATCAGCGACGCGCGGTGACGTCCGCACGCAGCTATGAGTCAGGGCACAATGCGAGGAAATCCCCAAGGCCGAGAAAACGACGCGAGGCTCCTTTAAATCGACGCTGCCTCGGTGTCGTGCCAGCAGAGAGGGAGAGAGACGAGAGACACGGTTCTGATAAACAACAACAGCGCTCCCTCAAAGCTGATTCAGTGGATTCGGCGCTTCGCCGCGGCCTCGATGAGTGGAAGGTGAGGTAATGTGTTTGTGTCATTGAATAACGGCTTTTTGAAAGGGCTTTGTGTTGTTATTAGACGGTTTTCTCGGATTCGAGACGCGCGGAAAGCATTGGAATGAAGTGAACCGAACCGAAGACGTTTCACTATCGTGTCCGCCGCAGGAAGGCATTCTTTCACCTGTTAGTCGAAACGGGGAGAAACACGCATCGTTCATTTCAGTCTAAACAGCGGAGAAGTGGAGAAGTGCGTGTGCGCTACTACCAGAAGCTGGCCCGCTGTCTAACGCATGGACGTCATTTGTTTGTTTGTTCGTTCGTTCGTTTGTCTAGTCGTTTTAAAAAACCTCGTGTCTTGATTTACAGGCTACACGGACCTTCTCCCTGTTGACTTTAAACGCGTTGTCGACGCTGGTCCATACATTGACTGTTGTATGCTGTTGCGGAAGTGAGAAGCCACTGTTTCCATTCGACCACGACGCTTGATCTTTGTCGACATCTAGTGGCCAACCAGGAGAAACGCGTTCTGCCGGAGCCGAAATGTACGGAGCTTCAGGTATCCCAGAACTTATCCCCCCTAGCGGCCCCCCAAGACAGCCTGGACCGGCCGGCCAGTACAACCCGGGACACCCCCAGGTGAACGGCCACGACGGCGGGGCCAACCCACAGAGACTCGGCCAGAGGGCTCCTAAGCTGGGCCAGATCGGTCGCACCAAGAAAGGTGAGTGTGTGGATTTATTTGGCACTTGTGCACATTCAAATGAAGCCTGGCAGTTTTTAACAAGCTGTAAAATAGAAATATAAAACCACGATATTAGGTGCAGGTATCGGGTAAAGGTACATGAAGAAAAAAATGCGTATTTGTGGTTATGGTTAATTTTACTGTGATTATTATTATTATTATTATTTATCTTGATGACGCTATTATTCAATAGTAATGCTTTTGTGAGGGGAAAAAAACAGCATTTGCACGATTGATATTGGACATTGGTTACAGGTGGTCGAGTTCTTCCTTGATTATTGAGAGTGACACAGTTTATTACACAAGTGCTGTTTACGCAAGTGTTGTTCGGACTTTTTGTTGGTGTAATTTAGCAATTGAATTGGCAAACTTGATTAGCAAATCAGGAACCTTCCAAATTTTCTATTTACACAGGTGAACGCAACCCATAATCAACACTGAGAGGCCTGTTGTCGACTAAAAAACATAATATATTACAGAATTACAAATGTTGAAAAATACTAATAATGGAAAGAAGAAGAATCAGTTTTATCTCATAAGTTTGTTTATATATATGACATAGTCAATCAACATTTTTGAATATCCCTTATTTTTTTAACCCAGAAAGTTAAGCAAGGTTTACCACAATGAAAATCATGCATTTGAACATTTTACTCTATTTATTCCTATATTTATTCTCCTACATTTATCCATTTATGAACTGATGATTTATGCTAAACCTTATAACTTCTGTGTTCCTTTCAATCTAGTGGACTTGGAGGATGAAGACTTGGATGACATCATGAACAACAATGGCCAGTGTCCCGTATCCCTGTCACCCATCTCCTAAACTTCACCAAGAAGTGCCATAACAGAATGACACGCCCCCCTCTTTGTATTGGGTCATTAAACCCTCTCCATCAGCGACGACTGGCCTGGAGCCGGTCAAGTGTCCTGTGGAAGTTTCAGAAGGTTCAGCGAGGCCCAAGAACTGGTTGGCACCGACTGGGACCTTTAAGCCCTCAGTGTACATAGTGTTTATTTAAATCAGTGGTTGGTCAGATGAGTTGTAGTTGCATCGCTCTCTACTCTATACCTCGGCAGGCAGCAGACATTCAGGGGAGAGTTCCTTTTCAAAGCTTTGTAAACTAAGGGCTACTTTTCTAAAGTTGCACTAAGCACACACAGTTGGGGTCCTGCCTGTTTTTTTTTCTTTTCTTTCTGTTGGAAGAAGCACAACACTGTCAATGTGCACTGTGCAGGTGAAATTTTAAACTTTTGAGTTGTGCAACTTCTTTGCTCACGTTGATGCAAGCATCGTGCAGTTATCCAATTGATGGAAAATAGCTTAAAAAAAAAGACTGCTGATTATTTATTAACACAAAGTGAGAAGAAACACTTGGCTGTGCTTGTATGGCTTTTGTGTCCCACTCCCCCCTCACACACTTTTCCAGGGGGAGGTTTTCTGTCATCTAGATTTGCTCTCTTTTCAAATGGTGCACTTTGTGGGAATGCCTCTTATGTGCAGTGACACAGAGTTCTATGCATGGAGTCTGTTAAAGCATCAGAAACATAACTGGTTTCCCATTTTTACTTTACTTTATTTAAGGGCTTGTTGTTGTTTTTTGGGACAACACGTCACTTGCACTCAGCGAACTGAAGTGATTGTTAAGCTTAGCTGCTGACTCAGCAGTAAAACATGGCAAACAACTACAGGTCTTTGGAGGATTTGTTTTTAAAAGCAGGATTTTCCCAGGTCAGGCTGACAACTGTGATTAAATACGTGTACAGCTCTTGTATGAATTGCCAAATGATATTTAAAGCTTCAGCAAACTGATCATTTAAATGGAAGTTTTGGTTTTTTGACACACACATAATGACATTGTTATGCAGCACTTACCTGCTTGTTAAGCTCAATGTTGGTGGCACTTTGAGGTTCGGATGACCTATTTTAAATTACCTAAGTCTCTTTAATTTCAGTGTGCTATCATGAAAAACAAGAAGCCGCTGATGAGCCAAGAGACAATCCTAACTAAGAGATTTTTTGTTTGTTTCCAAGAGATTGTGGTCGACTTTAAATTGCGTTGTTGCCGTCTGCAAAGCCTGTTGCTGGCGTCATGTCCTGTGCTGTGAAAATGTTACCACTTGACTTTTACTTCTCTTGCATCATGGAAGCATTTTGCTGCCGATCCTCTGACTCAGTGTCTTGTTTTTTCCAGAGGTTTGAGGTTCACCATTTGCATGAAAATGGTTGAATTGTTATGCAGCTCAACTAAAGAATGAATCTTTATGAATATTTGCCTTTTTCAATCAGTTACTGGTATGGGATGTGAACTGCACAGCTTTTTTCTCTTCTGATGCTTTTGTTTTTATTGTGTTATTAAACATAAAATGCACAAAGAAACTTGTCTTTTCTTTTTATTGTGATTCCCATAGTTACTTTGATACAATTTACTCGCTTTACTTTTTTTTTTTTTTTTTTTTTTTTTTAAGTTATATCTTTCTGTTTAGCTTTTAATAAGCGTTTAAAAAGTATCTAGCATGGCCAGGGTCATATATATTGTGAAGTCTGTTAAGTAAAAACTATAACAAATGTAAAATAGAGGAGACCCTGAATATGAAAAGCAGCTACAAAAAAAGAAATCAACTGATGTGATCTGTTAATGAAATGTGGCCAAATCAATACACCGGCAAGCTGTAAAACAAAAAAAAACATCAGGCCTTTATTATTTTACACTCACCCAAAAAGAGATTTTTAAAACACCATCACACACTTCAAACAACACACATTTTCCATGACTACCAACTGACAGAAAATAGTTGCTGACAAAAGTACAGTCAATAAACTTTGTAAATTGTGTGTGGTTTTTGTATCATTTTGTGGGGGTGAAAAAACTGTTAATTGTTTAACTGTGTTCATGTTTGTTTCTTTCAACTTAAATGCTGCTGAGAGAAAGGTGCATAATCTATTGTCTAGTATTGTATGTTGTTAGTTCTTTATGACATTAGAATATACTTTTCACACACTAATGGAATGTCCCTCTCTTGGTAAATTTTGCTTTAGTTCTGCAGCAGAAATGTTAATGTAGTTATCAAACTAAACTCTTTAAAAATATGTTTTTAACAAAGACAATGTTATTTATTTTTTAATTATTTGACATTTAAGACAATAATGTTATCAATAATGTTATAGAAACATGTTTTAACACATAGTATAACCTGATAAGATTACACATTCTATCTCTTTTTTTAAACATCTTTTTAATGATCCCTTAAACCACAAAATGGTACAAGCTTACAGTATAAAACTATCATTATAAAAAATAGCCCACTCTGCTAAGAGAATAAAATGTATTGAAAATATAAAAAGCTTTGCAATCTCAAAGTTATCAGTGGGGCAACAGTGAACAACAATTTTATTGTAAATCTATACAGGAGCAACGCCTATACCCTTGGTGTGACAAAATAAATAGAGAGACTCCTCAAACTCACAGCAAATAAATGATGTTGACGTTGTTAGAGTGACAATGGTACTGGGTGGTTGCAGGATTAAAATATTTCATAGCTGAGCAGTGTTTGTAACAAGTTGGTGATTTCCTCAGCCTTCATAGTAGGCTGTGTGTGCTAAGTCACGCCCTGCAAAATGTACCATCTATATCAGGATAGTCAACACTCAATGTAAAAGTACAGCGACTGACTTCTTCACGGAAAGGATGCCTGAGATGCACCTTGTCTTCCCACTTCCCACTTCACTTTTTATCAGATATGTGGTAAATGCTAATCGAGGCGAATACAGAGGTGCAAATTTCTGTGGGCCATCGTAGGGGGCATTTCATTTGGTCACGGGATCTAATTATAATGCATTTGTGAAGATCACTGTGTTAGGGATTGCAGAATGTATTCATCAGGTGTGAGACTTTATTTATAATAAAAAAAAATATGAAGATGATGAAGGATAATAAATCAAAGGCAACCAAGTCCAGTTTCAGTATCCGCCAACACCTCATATGATTCCTAACATCATGCCCACCTCCACCTTCAATGCTCATCTGGAACTGTAGATGGCTCTCTCAGACATATTCTTTAGTGCTGCTAGGTGGACCTGTGCGCGAGCCAGCCATAGATGGGTACTTGGAAACCTGTTTCTTCCGTGGACAGGAAGCAGCTAGCATGGCTCCGCCCAAGACGTCTAGGAGTGAGCCGCCCCAGGCAACAAAGATGGCAGCGCCAAACTCAAACCTGCAGGAAGCAGGATGGTGTTGATATGTTGCCTCAAAATATAAGAACAAGTGTAGCAAAATGAAATATAATAGTTGTCAAAGATAGGATTTGTAGTCCCTTGTATTTATTTTGAAGGCTACGTAAAAGAAAATGTATATATACATATATATATATATATGTATATATATATATATATATATATATATATATATATATATATATATATATATATATATATATATATATATGTATATATATATATGCAGCTGTCCCATAAAAACAAATAAGTGATTTCAATGGAAACATTTTACGCAGCAGTGGTAAACATCTGTAAATGATATATGCGCTTCATCATGTTTGCTTTTAGTATTGTAGTCTTTCTGTGTTACTTACTTGGTGTTGAGTGCAGTGTAAGGGTTATAAAAAGCCCGGATCACATTATGCGCAAACCAGGAGCAAGCTACAATTGCGCAGAGGCCTGAGAGAGAAGAAAATCAACAACAGAGATCAATCAGAGTCTCAGCACATCATGAAAACCTGAGAGGCTTTTATTCTTTTCAAAGGCACCAGGCAGTTGGACTGACCCTGGCACAGTCAGCTTTTTTCAGCTCTCATCTGAGCCCCTCAGACCTCTAATGTGAGAATCACTGCCAGAAGTGGTGGTTCCATTCAGTCTAATGACCTGTAGAGGGCTGGGGCAGCAGAGTGGGATGAAAGCCTCTTTGGTCTAAGGGTTTCAGAACCTCTTCTTAAGATTGTCACCAGGCAAATCGTGAATTGTGAAGGGGATTTCTGGATTCTTCAATGACACATCATCTAACTGGTATGCAATGGTTATTGTAAAAAACCTTTACACATCAATGTCAGTTCCAAACGTTTGTTAACATGCTATGCCTGCTATTTTCTGATGTATTCGTCTGAGAGAAGAGGGGGAGATGTCTGTCTATTGTACTGAAGCCACAGTTCTTGGCTGCCTGCAATGTGCTGCAGAAGAAGAGCCAGACCTTTGACCCTCAAACTGTTCTTCATTTTACCACATATACCTCTTATATTTAGTCAAATCTAGTGTTATAAACTCAAAATTGTTAAAGGAGAATTGATTCAACACTTTCCCACATGCCAACCAACCAACCCTTGGGCTATTTGCCCGGAAAAAAATCTTGTTTCGAGTCGTCTTTTGTTGTTGCGGGAGAAATGAGCCAAAAATCTCTCGCACCAGTCAACCTTTGATTACCCAGAACTATTTAACCTGACAAAGTCATGTTTTTGTTTGTTTCAGATTCCGGTGGCACTTAAATTATATTTATAATATATATATGTATATATATATACATATATATATATATACATATGTATATATACATATATATATATTCTTCTTCAGTCATCCTCACCTCCAACTAGTAAGATGATGCCGCCCGTCATGGCGATGCGGGATTTGCGTAGTCTGTCATTCCCTGCACAGGTGGTGCACTTCATTCCCATACAGGCCACGCCCAGACCTGCGATGGATACGATGATGCCGACTATCATCAGTGCCCGCGTGGCCTGAAGGGAACCTGGAGGCAGACAGGTGCAGAAAATCTCTTTATTACAAACATCACTTATACAACTGGCATCTCAGTATTACAAAGTTACCCGAGACTATTCTGTGCAAGTGGTTTGAATTAGGCTGTGACTGATCAAGGGGGCTTTGTGTGTGTGTGCAACCAGAGGTGGTGAGTTATCATCATGCTGGCATGCCGCAGGACATTTTAATGTCAGCTTTTCCTCGACGAGGAACCAAGGGATACTTAAACTGTGTCGCACAAAACAATGGATGATGTGGAAAACAGACGACTCAAACTCTTTCATGTTGTCTCCTTCCAACTGCCGCTTTTTGAGGGGTGGAGCCTCGCTCTGAGACACTACTGTTAGGATCCTCATCTGTCACTACACCCGCCTGGACATCCCATAAAGCACCCCCAGCCCTTTATCTCTCCCCTCCCTCTGTCCACCTAGAACCAGTCTGTGCCAGTCCAGGCCGTCCCTGCCCTGCCCCAACAAAGGAAACCTCTGCAGCAATAAAACAGGGAGGGATGGGGAGATGATAGAGAGGGGAGAGAGGATGCAGAGGAAAAAAATAAAGTGCATGTGTGTATGGCGGCAGTGTGGGGAAGAGCCAGTGTTATTTTGAATCATAGAATTCAAAATAATTCCTTAATTCCTTTCCTTAATTCAACATAGGTTGAATTAAGGAAAACACAGAAAAAATGCAAATATGAGATATGTGTTATGGCTCTGTATGTTAACTGACTTATTCTATGTGTCTGGTTGATTAGTTAGAAAATAGTATATTCATAGTAGATAATGAATAACTTTGTTTTTTAGTGGGTTTTTTTTTGAGTTAGAGCTTAAAATATATATGCTACTCAATAAACCTAGTATTAATCTTCACAAATTCTAAAACTAAGTTATAATTGGTCTTAAAGGCAACACCCCAATGCCTCTAAACTTTCCTGTGGATCCCTATGGAATTGAAGTTCTGATTTGTGTTGGTCAGCAGATTGTTTGGATGCCTGTGACGCACTTGTGAAGTTACTATGGTCACTGTTTCTATGAAAGCTTAAAGATAGGGGGGGGGTTACTGGTTACTGGTTTTAAGATGCAAAACTATGTTGTAAAGTTACCAAATAAAGGTCCAGTTTATATATTCCACCACAGCCAATCTGATCAGCTCCCTTCAGAGATGGGCCCGGAGATTAGGAGGCAGACAATGCCTCTTTGTAGAGGAAGATTACCAGGAGTGTATTTCTAATAGGTGACAGTGTTCTCATGGGGTTAATTAGAGCGTGGTGCTCAGCTTTTAACCAGAAAGGCTGTTTATTAGTGGTAACAGAACATCCATTCAGGAGACCCAATTTATAATGCCAGGCTGACTTGCTGGGGTGTAACAAGGCAGTGACACCTGCTGGCAGCATCAGGAGTGTAATTAACAATATTCCCACGTAGGAATATATTGTCAAAGTGTAGTCGTGACCATTACACACAGAATAACTTATTCAGTAGATTTCTGTCTCAAAAGTTATTTTGCTGGAGGATTATTGACATGAATTCATGCTCACAACTCACTGTCAAGTGTAGGCTACAGGTCAGCAAAGCCAATCAATTAAGGCGAAAGTAAGAAAAAGGGTATCGCAGGTATCGATTTAAAATTGGGACGACTTCGTGTTGAAATCGCCACGTAAAATGGCATGGATCGGATTCAGGCGCTTACTGTCGAGCTGCAGGATGGAGTCGTAGATCTTGCACTGGAGCTGCCCGGTGCTCTGGAAGGCGCACGACATCCACAGTCCCTGGTACATGGCCACGGCGGTGATGATGTTGTCGCCGATGTAGGCGGACATCTTCCACTGCGGCAGGACGGTTCCGATGATCAGCGCGATGATGCCGATAAGCGACAGGAAAAATCCTAACAGCTGGATGCCCGAGTTGGCCATCGTTTCTCCACAAAGTGCAGAGGGAAAGAGAATGTACAAGCTTGATGCTCCTCTTTTCCCCGAGGAATGCCTCTGAATCTTAAAACTTTATTTGGGCAGAAGAAAGTGAAGGTCCGCCGCCCTTGTCCGCTCGACCCCAACGTTCCTTGGCTCTTCTTTCGGGGATGGGCATCCAAGATGAGGGTGACGGTGTGAAGTGGGTGTGTAATTAACATACTCGCCGATGCATGCGGAGGCGAACCTCTGCGGTGGTGGTGGGGTGGGAGGAGAGGTCCCCCTGTGCTTCCAACAAAGCAACAGGTTTGTCTGGAACCAATAAGCAGCAACTGTAACATACGAATGAGCGAAAGCGGATAGATAGATAGATAGATAGATAGATAGATAGATAGATAGATAGATAGATAGATAGATAGATAGATTCATACCGTTTTTGATGTAGGTTTAAACCGTTTAGTTCCTCAATGGCTTTTTATGAAAGCTCACAAAAATAACAAGGCAAACGCACGCCATTAGTTAAAGCATTACTTTGCTCTTCCATTGTCTGACTTTGTTTATTCGTTTGATGGGGGGGAAAACTGCATCTGTTGTTGCTCGTGGTGAAGAATGCTGCCATAACTCAGGTGCCATCAGTGCAACGTGGACTGAACTCAGTTGTCTACTTACTTCAGGTGAATGATGGCTCACAGCACATTCATCAGTGAGTGAAGAGTGAGCTTATGACTTTATTAAAGAATGGAATCCATTCTTTAATGAACTGGCCAGTATTGTACTTATTTTGTAACACTGCAAATTTTCAAAATAGGATTAGTTCCATTATGCTGGACTAACTTGGCAACCCTGTCTGCTGTGAGTGGACACAAAGCAATGGACAATAGCAACCGTTGTACATATCACAACTCCAGTGTGGCTGTGACTTCACACTGTGACTAAACAATAGTCCTACAGTGACTGGGGAGGAAGCAATAACCCATAAGCCTTGTGGAAGTTATTCCCACAGCCAGCTTAATGAGAATGTGCTCACCTACTGGCCAGATCACTAACTTCAGATTCTTATAGGGGTATTCTGGTTCCACATGATTTCCACAGTCTGATCACCTCTTCCTCCTCTCCTCGCTCTCATTCTCTCACGTTCCTGACCTTTTCCACCCCAGCTTTGACCGTCCTCTTTCGCCATAACTCTTTCCCCACCTCTACTGTATCTCTCATTCAGCTCCTAGCCGCGGGGGCCAACAAATACCTTGTTGTTGCTGGGCAGGAGTGACCCCATCGCTCAAGGAATGTGCCTCACTCGGAGGCAGGTGGGAAGCAGGAGGAGAGATGTTGTTCAAGTGTTGACACAGAGTCGGGATCCAGGTGAAGACGAGCCAAGGACAAAGATGGAATAAGGAAAACATCTGAAATACAGTGGTTGGAAAGAGATTGGACAGGAATTCCAGGGGGCGGTCCCAGACCTACCACTAGTTGCCCCTAGTGACCTGATTTATCTGATGTCCTCTTGGCGCCTTTTCCACCCAGGTTCCCGCATTGCAAGGAAGAGAAAAAAAGGACATTGCTCTTTCGCCTCTCCCATCCCTCCCCTTGTTTCCTCTTTACAACTTTCTCTCTCTGAAAGCGTAAACACATATTTGTCCCGCCCGTTAAGCCCGTTGCTCAATAGGAGCCAAAGGAGAAAACAGCTAAATCAGCCCCAAGGAGACGACTTCCCTCTCCCCCCTCCCACTTAGAGACCTCCCCTCGGGTCTGAAGTGAGCAAGTGGAGTGTACATCCCCTGATCAAGCTCCTCTGAGGGCCCTTGGAAGTCACCGAGGCATTAGCAATAAAACATGCTGGGCCCGCAGCTTTTTCCCCGAAAAGCTCACAGAGCACAAACGAGGGGGACGGCGCCCCTCTCCACATGCCCTCCGCCTTTGTCACCCCGTAGGCTTCTTGTGCAACAACACTTTGCTTTTTGTGGAGCAGCAGCAGGACAGAACCAACAGACTGAGTTCTCATTCTTCTCGCCCCCCCCCCTCCCGCCCGAGGCAGCGAGAGAAAGTGAGGTGTTCTTCTTCTCCTTAAAGCTTGACAAGTGCCTCCAGCAGGTTAGGGGCATTTCTGCTGCACAGTTCGGACACAATGACTCTGAGGCTTTTGTGATGCACGTTGGCAAGCATGACAGTGTTTACAGTAAATCTGAGAATTGCACCCTACGTCAAAACAGTGTGTACATTTGTGGCCTCGGCGCAGACGACTGCACTCATGCAGCACTGGGAATAAACCTCAGCTGGTCTGGACCAAGCTGTTTTCAAAGTTATATACAGTCAGCCGAAAACACGCAAATAAAAATATATGAATTGCACGTTTCAAACACCTCTTGCACCTCGTAATTGCAGAGGTCAAAGGTAAGTTGTATTAAGACAATTTATTGATGTCTGAATAGATTTAGTAATAGAATAGAGTAGAGCAGTAACAATGATCAAAATCCCTTAATCTCAAATTTAGTCCTTCCTGCTGAAACTCAAAACTTATTGTATCTTGTTTGGAAGGAGGCAAAAAAAGAAGAAAACCCCAAGGTGTTCCCAGAAAGTAGAATGTGAAAGTAGAGTATGTTGTCACTGGGAATGTAATATCTCTAGTGACATCACAAAGGGCAGGTTTCCAAAAACTTAGCACACACTATCTGAAAAAAGGGGCAAATGAAAGAAGTGAACTTCTTATTTCTGCATCCTGTGACAGGTCAGAGATATTTATTATCACTGCTAGTAACATTTAAAAAAGTAATTCTTGAATGTGACCTTTAGTTTGTTTTAGTGTAGTGTATTAACGGAAGCAGTGTTAAATCCAGCTGCATCATGTCCCAACACTACTGTTGCTGTGTTAAGTTGATGCGTTTGTCTGTTGTGAGCCAGTCATGTTTGATCTTGACATGCTCTCATACCAGTTAACCGGTCGTGCTATTTATTTGAACACTGGGTGGCGTTAACGGGAGGCAGAAGTATATAGAGGGCACAGATAACAAGAAGAGGTAGGCAGGCACAGGTGGGGGGAGGGATGGAAAAGAAGGGGTTGTAAACATCATGTTCACATCAATTTCAGACATATAACCTAAAATTACTGATAAATTAGTCTGAATCTGAGAAAAGCAAATACAACTGACCGTCTAAAAAACACACAATTTAGAAGACAAACAAACATTTTATGTTAATGATAATTAGATAAAACATTAGGAAAAAAAAAATCAAAACTATATACTATGTAATATTTTCATAATCCATTTTAGTACCTCATATTCAATTAATTTTGTATGGTACTTCCAAACAAAATCCCTCTGTTCTTAATATCGAACAGCGCTTCAAATTCCAATGGGGTATTACTGCCATCTGCTGTTTGAAGAGAAACACTACAAACACGTAGCAATTCCACGGTATTGGAGCTCAAGGGGTTAAACATAAAACGTGAATGTTCACAATAATCAGTAAATCAAGGACACACTTCAATTCTAAAGGAAATGTATTCCAAGCAGCTAAACGGCAGATATCATCATGTGATGATTACATAATTTAGTTAGAAAAGATGCAAACTGTTGTGTGACAACATGTACGTTACATTAAATGTGTACACATCTGTGAATGTTGTTGCGGCAATCTGTGAATCTGTGAATGAGTAAGATGTGTGTCGGAACTTAACCAAGAGTTTTGTTTGTTTTTTTTCATCATTCTGAGCAAAACAGAGATTGACGACATAATTGTTTGACAAGCATTGAAGTTTTTTTAGTGAAGTCCCGTCTGGTGATCTTAGAAAACACCAAGAGGCAGGCGAGAGGCCAAGAGCACAACACGCTGCCAATGTGTGATTTCTGTTTTGTTTTTTATCCTGTCATGGAAAAGGGTCGTCGGGGCTGTAGTTGAAGCTGGCATCTAGGAACATGGCCAGGGTTCCCAGGGTGGTGATGATGACAAACAACCAGAGGAAGAGCCGGTCCACCACCAGAGCGATGAACTGCCAGTCTCCTGTCATCTGGATGGAAAAACACAAGTCATTTTGGAAGTTCCAACACAGCAAAGTCAGCCAAAACAAATGAACACACACACGCAGGCACGTGGACACAAACACACACACAGCTATGGATGCACAAAAAAAACAAAATTGTCTGATATCCTCTAAAAAAAAAATCTTAATACAGACACACAGAAAAATATTCAACACATCAACATTCAGGAACATGTGAATCTGTGGAATATGTAAGCAGTACTGCAACACTGTGTGTGATATTTCTCTTTCTTCCTCACTGTATCGTCCGTGTCCTGCTTCTTCAGCTGCTCGGCCATGTAGGTGACAGCGGCGATGGCCGACTTCAGGTTGGGAGGAAGGATCAGACAGAAGCTGTCGGTGTGCGGGAGTCGCTGGAGCTGCGCCGTGCTCTCACACCTCACAGACAAAGCAGAGGGAACAAGAACGTCAGTCATTTCCATACGTCTGATTTGTTTTATTTCCCCCTCAAAAAAGACAAAAAATAGAAAACCAAGATTTCCTTTGCTTATAAGGGATTTGGTTTAGTATTTCGATGTGTTGCTGTTGCTTTAAAAGACTGCCAAGTAGATATATGGCACTTGTTCGGATTCTACACAAACCAGGCATTTCTAGTTTAATTAGCACTTTAAAAAAAGATAAACAGCTGTTACATGAGCAACATGACATATTGCAGTTACAGGAACTGCATGAGCACGATGTGCTCTTTCTAAAAGGGGAAGAGTCTCGCTGAGGAGACATTCTTGCAAGGAGCGTCACGTCTTGGGTGCATGTCCTCTCAAAGAAGTTCAGACATGCAGCAACACCCTTCACAAATAGTCTCCAAGTCCAGATTTATGTTGCCTATGACATGGAGCGACTAGCGCAGCATTGTTCCCGTCCAGCAGGAACAAGCGGCGGCTGACATTAGCTGTCCACTGTAGGACAGCGCAGACGTCAGCGGCCGACGTGTGTCTCCGCGCGCAGCCTGACGTGTCTCCTTGCGTGTCCTCCAGCTTGCAGCAGGTCCCCTTCCTGCGGCACTGAGTGACAGCGGCAGCGCACGCCTGACACCCGGGGTGACATTGAAATAACACTTGGTCAATGCTTATGAGGTGCTGTGACCTTTGACCCTTTCATTCTTGCCGGCAGACAGCTGTTGCGTCAAGCAAAGCAAAGCCGGGCTCTCAGCGGCATCACGCTCCAGTGAGAGCGGACAGGAGCGAACGCAATTCTTAGGGAAAAAAACAACAACATTTTTTCCTCGGATAATTAAAAAAAAGTCAGTTCATCAATCAGACACACAACAATAAGACAGCTTGAAGATAAAGACTCAGATTGAACTTCCTCTTGCTGCTCGGTGCTTTCCACCATCAAGTTCTACCTTTGCCTCTTGCATGTTAGCGTGTGACACATATTCACACAAAAGTCTTTAACATCCTTGTGCAACAGGGCTAATGGCTATGCACGATTTACATCGAGCTGGCGTTCCACAATATCCTATTGCCGCATTCACACTGCCCTACCGTTGTTATGCCACTGCTAGGTTGTTGTTTTGAGCAATGTGGATTTATGTAACGCCAGGCTACGATGGAAACTAATCTGGTGTGCTTTAATTTTGATAAATAAATATTGTCCCTATTATGAATGCATCTTAAATAAACATATATAACAACGATTACTTGCCCTGATGCATTCTCTTACGAGCATGCACGCTCGTTTGTTTTGAAATCACAGACTCTCTTGCTGGCAGCAAACAGAAACAGATCTGCTGATTTTATATGTCGTATCGATTTTTTTGAAGAATCATCATTATTCCTTTGCAGTTCCATGTGTCAATCAAATATGATTAAATTGTTACAAACTGGTAGGGCACCGAAAAGCAGCCACGTTGTAGCGGAAAGTCAAACATGTCCTTGAAGGAATCTGGTCGGGCAACAATGCACCTGTCAAACTGAACTCTGTGTGCAGGCTGGATTTCAGTGTATGCTGAGCGTGATGTTAGCTGCTTGTTGCTGAACCTCTGACGGGGAATGGCGTCAGAGAGGGAACAGCACTGGTTAACAGGGAGACGGTGTGACAACAGATGGACGGCAGGAGCACAAAAGAGACCTCCTGCGTGTGTGCGTGCATGCGTGTGTGTGTGTGTGTGTGTGTGTGTTTGCGTGCGTGCGTCCTGCTCTACATGCTGCATGCCATCCGCATACCACAGCCTGTATTCGTTATTACAGACACTTGGGGGCCTTCTCACTATGACAAACGCACTTTGCCCTTGCACATTAATGTAATGCTATTCTAATTGTGCACTGTATATTCATATTTACTTGCAGATTGACTTGCAGACTAACACCGGGGGCGTGTTTCCCTTCACCAAAGACGCACGGTGAGTGTGCCAAAACAGAAATGCCCGCTGCATTGTTCAAATCCGTCAGACCTGCGTCGGAATGTCGCGCCGCCCTCTCCGACGGAATCAGAAGAGAGGCAGATGTGCACGAGCGTGGCGGCATGCACAGTATGTGACACAGTTGTGTGAGTGACGGTGCCTGGCTCTCCTCAACTTCAAAAACTGACAAAGTCCTCCATCGCTACCGTCACTCAGCGCCGGTCTTCCCCTCCACTCATCCACCCATCTGTTTTCCACCCTGCCTCCACCTCCTTTTTGCAGGATTAGCCCCTAATGCCCAACCTAAACAGAGGCTTAATGACTGGCGACTGCGGACAGGGGAGTGGGGGCTTAACTCGGGCTGAATCTGATGCCGCCGGGGGACGGGATGAGAGATGCCCAGCACCAGGCCTGCTCCAGACGGGACAGCGGAGCTGCGTGCGATGCCGCGGCTGGCTAGAATTGCTCAGGGTGAACTTGCAGATTACTCATAGTGGGTATTTGCAAAGATTAAAGACTTGATATATAAAAACAAAACAAAAAGTTTTGATTTTTATATTTTATGTAAAGTCTTTTTATAGTCTGATGGACTTTAGCAAATTTAAAAATTCAAGATTCGTCATCGTTCTCTTCATAGAATCTGGCAGAAAAAAACACAGACCTATCCAATCCTCATTGGCAGGAGCAGTTAATGACCAACAAACTCAATACAAAAATGATTTCCATCCATTTTCTCTGACTTGTTGCCGGTGAGAAGGAGAAAGTGCACGGTATACAGGTCTATTTATAATATTATGCATATCTTGTGTTTTTTTCCTAAATTTCTCAACAAGTTCTTGATGTGGTCTAGTTTGTTATGATATTGCACTTTATTAGATACACCTTGCCAGTCCTGCAGAGGTGGTCAATGTTAGAAGTGCTGTGTGTCCAGAAATGCATTTCTGCAGACTTTGATTTTAACCAGAAGTTATTTAAGTCACTGTTTCCTTTCCTTCAACATCAACAAGACCTTTCCCTCCACACAACTGCTGGTTTCTGGGTACTTTCTCTTTTTGGACCATTCTCTGTAAACCCTAGATATGGTGGTGACAGTGTGAAAAGCAACAGATTGTGAAGTACTCAAACCTGCCCGTCTAGCACCAACAGCCAAAAGAAGTCAAGAAACTTTTTTGTGGCATGCACCAGGCGAGTAAATCCGAAGGAATGAATGGGCTGCCATCTTTAATTCATCATTTAATTCTTATAATACATCCACGCTAGCGTTCTGTGGACTCGCAATGGCTAATCTGGCATCAGAGCCAACATTCACACTTTGGCACTCCCAACAAGGGACATTTATTTCTGTCCTGCCTTTTATCTGCATCACCAGAAATAGGATTCTGAGGGGGTATTAGTATTATTAGGATCAGTAAAAAAAATAAGATAAGTACATTAGTTTCAATAAATCAACCCCCCAACAAGGTCAGTATGTGGAATCTCACTGATTCTGCCAGAGGGCCAATATCATTGCCAATACACATACACAGTCAGTAAAAAGTAATTCATACAAGTGGAGATCATTTTGTTATTTTGACATAAAGGAAAAATTTGTTCGGAAGTACATATTTTCCATACATAAATTGCGTCTTTGTTCGAAGTTGTCTCTGGTAATGCTCACTTTTAAATGTGTCTATCCAATGTTCTGATTCTCTGTGACAATGGCTTTCTCATTATTAACTTTTAATTCAAACCTGAAGTGACTGTTAACTACTTAGTTAATTCTTGCTTAGGTAATTCACAAAATTATTAAAATGTCATCAAAATCCATATATTTGTATTGACCTTTACCTGATGTTCTGCTGTCATACACATACGAGAGAAAGTTAAACACATTTATATCTGTTCAATGCATAAAAAAAAAAAAACGTATTTGCTTGTGTTTGTTACCTTACCTGCCTCTCCAAGGAATGACCAGATCAGGGTTGATTTTGCGGAAAAAGTACTCTCCTCCTGGCACCCTGCCATTAAAACTTGTAGGAGGCGTGTCCTCACAAGACTCCTCCTCATCTTGTTGAGGCCTTGTCATGCCGATATACTTGGGCAGGAACTGAATGAAAACCTGCAAATTTGAGGCCATAGATACATTCTGAAGTTGTACATCTAAGAGGTAAAAAAAAAAAAAAAAAAAAAGAGTTTGGAAACAGTCTCACCTTTCTCACCCAGTTGGGCATGATGTGTGTGCTGGGCGTCCGGTGGTGCAGGTTGAGGACGACCACGCTCAGGATGACGGAGAAGGTGACGAGGATCATGGTGAACATGACGTAGTTGACGATAATTGGGATGCCAAGGGACGTCTCGGGGACCCTGTCAGCCAGCAGGAGCATGAAGACAGTCAGGGCGATGAGGACGGAAATGGAGAGAGTCATCTTCTCTCCTGCAGACACATTAGAGAATGGCTTTAGACAGTTAAGCAGCATATTTAAAGCTAATGACTGCTGGTTCATCCTGACAAGGGCAAACTTGGGTCTATGACTATATTTGGCTGTTGGCTCTGCTTCATACATGCTGTCGCCAACACTGATGGATGTCCAACAAGCAAAGATGCTTCTGCAGGGGTTAGAGCAGACTCAACTACTCTTCTCATCCCTTCTCTTCCAACTCCTTCTTACAGTCTGGAAGAAGGCTCCTATTTTTTTGAATGAAACATTAGAACTGTGTTTTATTGATTTTCAGAATGCACAATTTATTTTTGAATTTAATTTATTTCAACTGTCCAGGTGTTTAGTTTGTTTTTCTGCTCGACATGAAAATGACAATAAAGTAATCTAATGTAATCAGTTAGACCATTTTTCAAAGCTCTTTATAAAGTTTTAAAGTTGGTTGCCCTAAATTGTATCTGAGTTATTCCGCATTATCTCACATGTCACAGAATTCTTTTTTGAAAATGTTAAGGAAGGCAATGAGAGGTATAGCAGATGAGCTGACCTGCTCCAGGCGGAAGGTAAAAGACGAATATAGCCAGAACGCTAGTGAGGATGCAGGGGACGATAATGTTGATGATGTAGAAGAGAGGCTTCCTCTCGATGATGAGGTAGAAGGTGATGTCTTCATACAACTCCTCCTTGACGTTCTTTCTGCTGGGTTTGTGACAAATGGCCCACTCCCCATTCTCTGTGAAGGATGTGTTGATTTTAAGTGCACATTAACAACACTGGTATTACATTTGCTCTTTACTTTTTAATACATTGTATGTAAACAGCCATATGCAAAAAGACTGACAGTTAATAAGATCACAAACCAGGTCTCAAGGTAAGTTGTAGAGGAGCATATTAACACTACACACCAGTGAAAGCATTGTCGTCAATGACAATCTCCTGGATCTCATTGCCATCATCATCTAGGAAATACTGCAGTTCCACTTCAGAGGCATCATAGGTGTATGAGCGGAAAACCATGCTGCAGTTCTGCCAGTCAAAGGGGAAGTATGACACCTGTGGGAGCACACAAAGACGTGGTCACTTCGTTAAGATGAGCAGAAAATGAAACTCATCGAACTCGTACATGTAATTACAATAGAATATTTGCCTCACGATTACTTGTCTTTAGTGTGCCACTCAGTTTAGGTTGAACACATCTATTCTGCTGTAAATAATCATTTTTATACACATATACTACAGATCAGAATGACTGACTAACTGAATGTTCTACTTCAGGCATGTGAGAATTCCAAAAAAAAACAACAAAAAAACATAAACAAATCAAAATATTCAAACAAAACAGAAACAACAGCATAATAATCCACAATATGTGAAAAGGAAAAAGCAGAAGCTTCCTTTCTGGATCTGATGAAAACCCTGTTTCTGTCCTACTTTTTTAACTGGGCTGTGCTTGAGATATTGCTTATCTACAATCTAGCTCCACATATAGAACGAGGAGGAGAGAACACTGAATATTAAGCGTTCTGTTTAAAACCTCCCACAATAAATTGAATTTTTAAGGTTCAAGGTTTTTTTTGGAAAGTGGCTGAAACAAAGTTTAAAATAAAAGAGTATTTATTTTCAAGAGTGATTCCTTGTTTTTACAAACAAGGAATCACTCTTACAAGGAAAACATATCAAACACATTAAATAATGAAAGTACAAACAAAATCTGAAATGAGGAAAATGTCATCAAATAGTCAGAAACAGAGAATAAATCTGAAGAGCAAACTATTCAAAATGCACAACATAACAACCAAAAACTCAAGACAAAGCAATGATTCAAGACCTGATGACAGAACCACTTTTGGATTAACAAGACGGAATGGCACAAGACAAACAGAGACGCAGACTATATATACACAAGGTGAACAGGTGAACACAATCAGGGTGGGGGAAGACTAATCAGACAAGGGAAGGGCAAGCTGACTGACACATGGACACATGGACACATGGAGCAGAGTTTCAAAATAAAACAGGGACTGTTTCCAGAAGTGTGTGTTAGTACACACTATTAGTGTAGTGGAGGATGCAAAGTGAATAAATGATGCAGTGTGCTCCTTTCCTGAGAGGATAAAGACAAAAAAATATTAATAATGACCTGTAAAAAGATCCTGTCCTTCAGCATGTAAACAACAATAAATCTAAAACCCTCGTTTTTTTGGTTACCTTCTTGACTTAAAGGCATCTGTCAAATACCAAAATCAGATAATTATGGGAATTGACTGGATTGGATGAACAGAAAATTTGAATATGGTGCTTGGTGGGTGAAAAAGAATTTCAAAAAGAGGAGAGAGAGAGACAGACCTGAATAGAGCAGGAGCTGCGGTAGATGGCCGGGGGCAGCCAGTTGACTGTGCCATCGCTGTAAACCAACACATTGACATAGAGGGCAACATCGAACTGACCGTCGTTACTGTGGAAGGAAATAGAAAGACATGTGGTTATTGTGACTACAACCATGGATCGCATGGATCAATGTTGCAAGGTTGTTTTTTTTTGTGGTCTGTCGCTCACTTGTTTATGAGGTAGATGTCGGGACGCCAGACCTTGTTGGGAGGAATCCTCACGACTTGGATGTTGTCGTATTCATCTGGGTTCCACGACAACCTGTAATCTGACCAAGCCTGAATGGGGATGAAGGAGAGACGTTAGAAAAAAAAAAAAAAAGACAAATACAAATTAATAGCAGGCATGATGGAGCAGAGAGGCAGTGAAACCCTGACGTGCCTGCCCTTTACATAATGTTCCTCGTTTGTCCCATCATTTGAAGCGCACCCATGCAGACCCTCCGCTAACATAGCACTGTCACAAACACTCAAAGCAGTCAGAATTCCTAATTAGCAGGAGCGAGGGACAGACATGAGCGGACGAGTCAGAGAAGGCGGTAGATGAAGCACGGAGTTGGTTTTTGGGTGATAGGAGGTGACAGATCCATTTGAGAGCAGAGCAATGGTGGAGGAGGGAAGGCAGCAGTGAGAGTGGGGGCTTGGGGGGGGGCTGGGGCAGCGTTGTGAGTCAGAGCAGTGGTGCGAGGTCGGGTGATGAAGATGGATGTTGCAGAGATCGTACCAGATTCATGAACACGTTGGTCGTCATCTCCTCGTTCTTCTCGTTCTGGAGCAGGCAGGGAGGAATGGCTGGTCAGTGAAGCCGTGCAGACACATTAACATGAAGGTCAGGAATGATTCTGCCGTCCCGCCCCGATATTTACCAAGCTGACGAGCTGGGAGAGGGTCATCCCCACTCGCACCATCACCTTCTCCTCCCAGTAACGGGCTGGTCTCACCTTCAGATTGTAATTTTGAAAGAGCTTCTGATGGAGCTTGCGCTCTGTTTCTGATGCACCTGGATGAAAAGAATGTTTTGAACCAAGAGCTACCAACCATAAAAGATTAGAAGTTACAGAACAGCTGGGTAACTGAATCAGATAATTCCTATTTCGCATTTCATAGAAACACTACTACATATATGATACATATATTTTAAAATATATTACACGGGACTTTCCCTTTGTTTACACTACAGGAAAAGGTGTCTAAGTCTGATTGTTGATGACATCTGACCCTGTTTTAATTATTTTATTATGCAATGCAGTGTAATTTATTGCAATACGACTTTGATATCATGAGTCATGTTGTCATTTCATCTCACTGTTACGTCAGAAAGATGTGCCAGACATTAGCAAACCAGAACCCAGCTTGAACTAAGCTACAAAGAAAACAAGCACGACAACGGCGATGGAGATCAGGTCACGGGGAAGAAATCTAAATGTTCTTATTTTCAATTGGTCCTGACTTTTTCAGCCAATATAACTTTGGTTGCCTGCCTGGCACCTTGCCTTTGTACTTCGTGCAAAGCACTGAATTGTAAGAATTACTTTTAAAATAAAATGTAGTTGTAGATAGACTACGTACTCATTATTTCAATTAATGATGTAAAAGTCTATTTTACAACCAAGCACATTTTAAATCAGTTACAATTGATTTAAAAGTCACAGTCTCTTAACTTTAGAAACAGTTCATATCACACAAATCTGAAAAAAAAAAAGATTTTCAAACATCTGGTTGCATGTGTAATAGATTATTACACATGCAAACTGATTATGTATTATATATCGGAAAAACACTCTGATATTCTGATATACTTCTGATATATTTTTGCTGTTTGGTTCTTCTTCTGTAATTCACACCTTGCTGCCTGTTTGTCTATTTCCTGCCATTTGTTCATTTTCTCAACCCTCTGGCCCTTTTCCGATCCGTGCAAACCATTTCAACTCAGTGGATAAAAGACAAAACAAAAAATAAAAAAACAAGACTAAGAGAAGGATGCCTTGAATAAATCATGAACACAACCAAAGCGCATGACACATGGCAGTGACACCCTGACCACAGAATGTTTGTTCTCTGAGGATCAGTGAGCCGCGCTCACAGTTGGTCTGGAGTTCAATTCTCTGTGGGATGACCGACCTAAAAATATACCGTAAGTGTGCTGGCATTCTCAGCACGGGATCTGATTCATTGATTATGTGTCACAGTCCGTACTAACATTATGATGCTTTACTTTGAGAGAAGAAACAACAACTGTAGTTGAACTTGTTTCTATTATGCTGTGGGCTGGACTGACTTTTGATTTCAAATACATCTAAACGTGGTAAAATCAGCGTGCGGATGAGGCAGCGAGGGACGGACTGGACATGCAGAGAGAAGCAGGTGGCACCGTTCGATGGGTAGCAAAGGTGACTGAGCTAATGTAATTGATATGCAGCATGGGAGTGGAATCAAAGGGATGTCTGGGATTCCAGCTCCATCTGGGACAGAAATAGTGTCTGATTAACCAACAATGCTGTGTTAATATAATTCATTATGCATTCCGCAGCGGTGCAGCAATTTTATTTTATTTTTGCCACCCTGAGAACAAATGATGAGAGTCGGTGGCCAGGCAGAGCTTTCTTTCCATTTGGATTTCCCACATCATGCCGCCATGTCCTCTGCATTTCGGGGAAAAGTGGCTGTAAAATTGCTGTGGCTGCAGGGATCACAACCACACACCACAACAACCCCCGTGGAGGTCAACAACAGGAGCAGGGCCGACTTTGTAGTCGCCGCACACCCGCACAGTGAGGGCGGAAGGTCGAAGTCAAAGCCCATCAAGCGGCTCTCTTTGTAGGAACTCTGGGTTTAGTATGACGAAGGGGAATCAATGCTGGTTTAATGGAAGTGACAGAGCGGAGTTGCTACCTGAGTGATTACAATGCAATCGTTTGGAAGAGAGGGCAGCTGAATGAACTCTAAAAAAATAAATCGGCACAGCGGAGATTTTAGGGTGGCTAGAAGGATAGGATCACCGTAGGTCACCAACTAGGAGGGAGCCACAAGCAATGTTTCACAGTTTTCATTCGGCAATCACTGGTTCATGCTCAGTTTTTACATCAAATATTAAAGCTAAAGGCAGAGTTCAAAAGAACAAGAAAGCAACCATAATTTCAGTGGCAATAAAACAAGTGTGAGGTATCCTTACCAGTAAAAGTTAGAAAAAGGCAGCTGCACACCAATAGAAGTGTATTCATCCTTGCTGGAATGTTTGTCCTCGTCTTCGTTTGTCCAGTCAGGAGAGTCATGGCATCTTTAATTTTTTTTTCTTATATATATAGTTGGTAATATTGGAAGGCCGTCGCCGTGGCCCCTCAGCTGGGGTGCAGACAGAGAATCGGGATAACGTCACACCTCTCGCACTGAGGCATCTACGTGAACGCCTTTGGCTGGGCAGGCAGCGCACACACGCGCACACACAGATGCACACTGACACTCATGCTGCTTTGACTTCCCGTGGCTCTGCGGGTGAAATGGGTGTCTGATTGGGTGTGGGCGCTGGGAGTGACGAGAGGGCGGAATGTGTTTGTGCTCGGGAGCCTGAGGGGCAGGCACCTGTTGGTGTTCGCCAATCTGTGCTTATCACACTGGGATGTGGTGGGTGGGAGGAAGAGGAAGCGGAGGGGGCGGGACGAGGTGAAGGGACGGTTACGAGCTTGAGGCTGCGAAGATGGAGGCAGGGATAATGGAAGGAAGCGTTCGCTGTTGAAATATTGATGGCCCTTGGGTGCTGATCACTTCCTCTGTTAATCTTTATGTTGTCTGATATATTCCTTTAGAGGTCGCATATTGAATCCATTTTCAGGTCTTTATGTTCCATCCCTGATTATAGAGGAGAAGACTTGCATAAGACAACAGAGTATTGCGCCCTCTGTGAGACAGTCTTTCACAAAAGCTTCAGTTCCTGCTTCTTGTTATTACAACTGCTGCTTTATTGTGCCCTCCAAGTTTGAAAGAGGACCAAAATAAGGTGAAAAAGTGCTCAGAGGGCCAATACTTGTCTTTGGGTGATGTCACTGACCTGGGAAAGGTGTCCGTGCCCTCTGTGACATCACAAGGCTCGGCTTTGCGAAACTGTGTTATAAGAAGCAGTAACTGGAAAATGGAGCAAAGAAAAGATGGGAAGGATGGACTCTGGGTTTTGCTGGACAGAAAAACTGACAAATAGAGACACACGGCATTTGAAGATAACATTTGGTAAAGTGAGTTTTGCAAGGAGAAACTTGGTACCTTTAAAATTAATCTGCAACGTCTCTTAAGTCTTTTCATATTGATTACAATCAGCCTCCATTCTATTGGTCTATTAACACGTGACACTTTATGATCTCTATTAAATATCTGTTAACTTTTTAATGAATTAATTTGCCCAACTAAAAGTCTTGACTGAACACTCTTCTATGACCCAGACAGTTGACAGTGTGTGTGTGTGTATGGGAAATGAAAGGAAAAGATGTTGAAAGAATCCAAATGTGCAGAATGAGACCAGGTTCATCAAACTTCTGGTCTTGTCCATAATGTTAGAGAGCACCTCTGTTGGACTGATGGGTTTTGGCAGCCAGAGAGCAACTCACTCACGGCGATAATTAATTCAGGCCGAGCTGGAGGCAATGGAAGTAAAAGCGTTTTGAATAAACGATTGAATATAGATGGATGCTGTTGCTATGGTGACTGAAAGTTGCGGTAAAGGCCTTGAGCCTCGGATCCCGCTGCCTTTATTTTGGACGGTCATAAAGTCATCCTATCACCAAAGGAAAAGAAAGACATTGTTTTCCATCCATCAACAATAATCTACTTTTTGTTTTCTAGAGCCGCCGTCTGACGCTCACACATTGATCAGGGTTTTCAGTGCGAAAACACAAACAGATCATAAAAGAGAGCTGAGGGTGCGATACGATGGAGGAAAAATGTCTTGCCACCCTGTGTGCCAAACTACATAAATTAGCTTTTAAATGGCAGATATATATATATATATATATATATATATATATATATATATATATATATATATATATATATATATATATATATATATATTATTAGAACAGTTATTTTTCTTTTTTTAATACTGCAGTCATACTGCCGATGAGATCCTCTGAATGACTGCAGACCTTTATCCCACTGCAGCTCAGAAATATCAGGGAAGCCCCACGCAAGAGCTCCCAGTGGCTGCCTGGGCATGTGTGTTCTTATAAATAGTCGAGCAGGCAGGTGACCGAGTGGCGCTCACAGCATTGTGACAACAGATGGAGCCTCTGGGCAGCTCGGGTCTTTATTTAAAAAAGAAGCAAAACAACAAGCAGAGAGAGCAGCAGAGCAAGACGACACGCACAGGGCGTGTGAAACAGGAAGGATGCGTGGCATGCGTGTGTGCATGTGTGCATGCGTGCGTGCGCACACCAGCGACACGCTGAGAGCCGCAGGTCTCCTATATAATGGGAATTCCACAGGCTTTTGGTGCAGCTGGTAAAACGAGTTGGTGTTATAAGAGTATCCACCTCATGTGAAAGTGGTGCCCAAAATACAAGGAGGATTCATGGCGGCGGAAACAATCACGAGGCATGCGCAGCGTCTCTGACACACGGAAATAAAAGCTGCACAACTCACTTGCCTTGGTGTTTATGCGTGAACATGTCATATAAATAATCAACTCTGGATTCAAACTCTTCTAAATCACTCCAAAGCACGCCAGATACACACACACATAAAGTGTCACATTAATTTTCTCCGTAATACTTTACACCATTATTGATGCATCATGGCTAATTATATAAAAGGAGAAACTCTAAGACATTAGTTGTGCTCCAAATTACATTCCAGCACAAGTGCACTAACCGTGGCCTGGGTAGTTTTTTCGGTCATTTTGAACTTATCATTAATAACAATGATTCACATTGACTTGCAAACAGATGGCAAAGACAGTAACAACTGCACATTATCACACGTAAACCAAATACACACCACAACTGTAATGCCTGATTAAAAAGTACCAAAAAAGCAAGTTAGCTAGCTTACAGATGCTAATGCTACCTAGCATGCTAACACTATTGCGCCACTTTAGCCACATCGTTACCAGGCACAGTGGCATCCAAGATGGTGGCCAATTCATGTCAATGGAGTTGATCACCTGGTGCATGATGCCGAAAAAGGCTGACATCTTGAATTTGGCACTTTTGTTCAGAACCTTGTCTGAACAAAAGAAAGACACAAACCCATGAAAACTGAAGACATAATGAACACAATCAAACTATCAATTTGAACTGTGTTTTGGTCAGAGGTGTCATGTCAACCATGTTGTAAGCATTTATTTTTGTATTGTGGTCTACATGAAAAATAGTTTTTACCAGTACCATGGGGGGGGGCACTGGAAACATCAGTGTACCAGCAGAGCGGCGGCAACCTATGCAGGTATTACATCCATAATCCCCACTAATAAGCGCAGATCAATGCAAACCCAATGTTTGGGCCATTTTCAGTGTGGGTACTGTGCACTGCATTTTGACATACTTTCATATGTACACATGTTAAGGTGTTTAATACAGAACCATGGGACTTGGAACACACTCAGCACACCATGGACTGAAAGATACAGGATCATTTGCCAGTGGAATAAGATGAGCTCGGCACGTAAGTCGCACAAGTTATAAAACTATTATCCCGCTGCTTCTCTAAGATTTGAAGGGGTCGGTTGGTGTGTGGTTGAAGCTGGCGTCGGCAAAGATGGCCAAGGTGCCCACGGTGGTGAAAATGACAAAGATCCACAGGAACATGCGGTCCACCACCATGGCAACGTACTGCCAGTCCTCCCTCAGCTGGCAGAGGACGGATGGACGAAATGGAGGACGGGAAAGGGAAGGGAAAAAAACACATGAAAATAGAGAATCAGTGACAAATAGACACGTGGCAGAAAAAAAAGATGACCAAGGAGTCTGAAATAAGTGGATTTACAGCTTCGTAGTCTTTCTCCGCTTGCAGAGCCTCTGCGATGTACGTGATGGCCTCCATGGCGGACTTCAGCTCATCGGGCAGCGACAGGTAGCTGCTGGGGCCATCGATGAACTTTCTAAGGTCGGTGCACATCCCCTCCGAATGAAACCTGCCGACGCACACAACGTCACAAGATGACGCACAGCATTCAGCCAAAGAGCTGCATGACTGATTAAGAGAAGCTGCATGAGCGCCCATTGTGCGCACGCAGGCCGATGCAAATTCTGCAGGCTGATTGAAATGTTGTAAAAAAGCGAAACAGTGTTTATGGCCACACCCTCCCCTTCGCACTCCTCTGTGAGCAGAGTTGCTCCCTGAGGCTCCGTGTGTCAGCGTGGGAGTCGATTTGCTGCATCTGTTAACCAGGCTGACAAATGTGTTCACTTTGTGTGCCTGTGTTTGTGTGTGTGCTGCTCTAGATTGTCAGAATCTGCCAGGGGAGTCTGAGCCACTGACAGCTTTTTGAAGGATGGAATTAACACAAGGCTGAAATTTGTTTTTAATCATAACAAAAGAACAAAGGCCAAAATAAACATGATCAGGAAATGAAGGGTGTTTAGACTTTGACCCTTTGCCCGTATGTGCTCTCTTTTTTTTTTTTTTTTTTTTTTTAAATTTGAATGGATTGTGCCTTCATCAATAAATTCTAGAGTTGAAACAACATAGGGAAATGAATGAAAGATTAAACTTTTGGGAGAGTTCATTTTGTTCCAAATATATGATCTCAGTGGCTCATTGTCAGAAATACTTTCAGACTGAGGAAGTTTCTTGCCATGAAATTACATTTGTCCTTACAATCATATGATTTGACTGGTTTATGGTGAGCTTGTAACTCTAGTTCTTCTGGATTCCTAGTCACCGTTGTTTCTCTTCCAAATATTTTTGTTTTTTAATGATAATACATTGTCGCTTCTCTGCCGAGACATTCTGTGCACACCTTCTGTCCATCGTCTCTGGTAGACTTTCACACTTCTCTTAAAATCTTGACTTCAAACCAGATCTACTGAAGCCACCACTCGTTAACCTCCTTTTCTCTGATGTTTCTTTTTCTTCTTCTGCATTAATAATGCTGTGGTCCTTGGGGACTGACACGTTGGTTCCCATTAGCTGCTTTCACCAGATTGTCAGGCACGTAGTTCAGAATTTTGCACGCTTTAAATTAAAATCCCTAAAAAACTCAAAACCACACAGATCAGTGTCAGAGAAAAGGGCAGCATGATTTCATAAAGTAGCTGTTATGAACTGAAGGAGATCTGTTTGAAACAAGTCACCTTATGAACACAGAAGTGAAGAATTGAGGTGGAATCTTTCCTGCACAATTAAACTATCCTGCACTGCCCTTGGCCCTAAGCCTGGGGAACCAAGCCTGAACAAGAGGACTGGAGAAAGCAATCAAAACATTGGACTGAATAATGAAACGATGAGGTTAAAGTCACTCTGCACTTTTCAAGGTTTTCCAAAACTTTTTCACAAACACTCCGGGTCATCTCCCTTGTCCTGGTGAATTAGTGAATTAGACTTCCAAACAGCTGTACTGCAATTTCCTAATGATATTTGCAATTTAATGAAACGCCTCAAATATTAAACACCCCCGCCAAAAAAAAGAAGAAAAAGTCAGACAGGAGCTGCAGGTCAAATAGCACACCACTAGAGGGTACTCCGACACCATGATTTTAAAAGAAGACAAGCCACGCGTAGACACCGGATGACCGTGGGAGAATGGAGGGGCTGCTCAGTATTCAGTGCTGCAGAGCGAGGGTTTTGCTCTGAGGCGCTGCAGTGAGTGTGGCAGTGACGGCGGCTGTGACCTGAGACAGGTGGAACCTCATCAGATGCAAATACAGAGAAATAGAAAAAAGGTGTGTGTGTGTGGGTGGGGGGAGAGGGAGGTGCAGATTACACAACATGCCCTCTTCACCTCTCCACCCTTTTACAGTCCCGTGAGGCTCAAGGTATCACTTCATCAGCGAGAAGCAAATGACTGCTGGGGAGACTAATTCAACTAAAACTGGCCGCGCCTGGTGCCAAGACATGCACTAAACCCAATTAGAACGGTGTGTGTGTGTGTGTGTGTGGGCTCAGGAGACATGTCGCTGCCTCATCACAATCCTCCTACAGATCCCCCCCATCCCTGTTTTTCGTCACCCCGTCTTTCACTTAAACTCCCAGCGTCGATTTGTAAACATTATTTTAGCAACGATCCACTGCGATTCAAATCATCGCCTTTTGGAAATGTTTTGTTTCTCAGGAGAGGAGAAGGCCGGTAGAGGGGCGCCCGGCGACCGACTGACTGGAATAGATTGCAGTGTTAGAACATTTAGAGGCAGTGAGGCAGGTTGTCCGAGAAGAAGAGCGACATGGACGTAACATAACGTGACATCGACTGGACTTTTGTGTGTTTTTTTTAATGTGAAAGCTGTATTTTCCCCTGCAAAGTGTTTCCGTATAAGCCTTTTGAGCAACTTTGATTAATGCAAACATGACAAAAGGTTAGAGGGACGCCCCCATCCCCTTCCCCCATGCATATACCGGAGGATAAGAGGGGTGGAAAAAGGATGCCTGATAAAGAATATCTGTGTAGGATGAGAGTTGGATCCCTTTATGCAGGTGGCATCTGAGGGAAACAGAGGTGATGTTTACAAGCTGGAATCCAAGATAACCAGCTACAGGGGCTTTGACCGAAAGGTCTATGAATACCAAACATATGAGAGAAGATGTATGTGCATAATGTAAATTCACTTTAACATAACATATTTTGCCTTAAAATATACCCTAGTGATATATAACAGAAAATAAATTTGAAAGTTTTTGTGAGTATTTTTTCAAAAAACTTCTCTCTTCTTCTTTAGGCTGTTCCCTGAAGGGTTCCCCACAGCCAATCATCTCATCCTGACCCCTGCATCCTCTTCTTCTCTCTTCTCCTTTCCTTGTGTCCTGTGTCACTACATCCATAAGTCTCCTCTTTGCTCTTCCTCTGAGCCTCCAGCCTGGCACTTTCAAACTCAGCATTTATATCATATATCATCATATATCATACCCTACCATATTACATACACTTATCATACTGTTTTACAAAACACAACAGTAATTGGATTTTAGTCTTCAGAATTGCAAGCAAAACAAGTAAGTGTTTTGCCTTTTTAATATACTTCCAGTCAGGCCATAAACATCAAGGTTGTTTTTTTTTTAATTGAATTGCTCTTACTGTGGTGATCTTAGAAAGCACAGTAACAAAAAGTGTTCTTTTTTGTGAAATGTGTCCATGGCTCACTATGTATCACACAATAATGTCCTGAGTCCTTGAGTTGAAGCTAATTTCTGAAGCATTTTATGCACATTTTCCCTTATGTCCAAGTTTAACCTAGAATGTGCATCTTTTACCATTTTTTACCGTTACCTAATTTTGATTGTGTATAATTTTGTTTTTTAATTCTAAAAGTTTAACTTTTTTTTCATTTATATTTAATTAAACTATTGTTGAGGGGGGTCATACAAAGCAGGTAGTAACTCACTGTAAATGTTTACAAGTACTGTCATGTAGGCAAGAGGCGCTTTATAAACTAGTTATGTAAGATGATCGGTGTTGTATACACTGTATAATCACTGCATCCTGACAGAATCAGGTTGAAGTGGTGGGTCTGTCATCACCTGTTGGGTTTGGGGAACAGGACAGATGAGTCGGGCTTGCGGATGAAGTACTCATCAGCCACCTTGCTGATGACCACCATCTTTTTTTCTTTACGCGGCATGGTCTCCAGGTACAGAGGCGCCTCCACCTTGGGCCGTCGCATTCTCAAGTAGGGAGGCAGGAGGTGGATGAAAATCTGGCAGAGAAAGTTGAAGGCAGAGAGAGCGGGTGGGAGTTAGTTATTAACTATTGATTTCCTGTGAGTTCGGTGGGTGAAAAATGGAAACTGGGGAAGTTAAAGTAAGCAGGGCTGTTTATTTCTCACTGTGAAAATATCAAGAAACGGACGGTTATTTATTCCCTCTTTCAGTCAATAGTTTGCTGGCTCTCTTGGCCCTGCGTCGCCTCCGAGGTAATAAAAAAGTATAAATGTGGACAACAGTTTCATGATTTATGGAACACCGGGAACGCACTTGCACCGTATTTGCCTATTAAGACTGGGAAATTAGTCAAAATGTTGGGTTTTGCAGCAAGATAACCTTTGAGAATGACTGTTGCTGAATTATGTGGGTGGAGCGACCAAATGGGTAAAGCTTTCCAATTCCTCAACGTCTTCCCTCAAGGTGTCCTCTGGAACATTTAGTCAGGATGCTCCAGTAGAGCTCTTTTGCAAAGAAATATATTTATCCTGGCAGCTTTTCAGACGTCTTGGTGTGTGTGTGTGTGTGTGTGTGTGTGTGTGTGTGTGCACACGTGTGTGTGTGTGTGTGTGTGTATGTGTTCTCCTTTGCTGTCAGTTCAGAGTAGCACTGGCCCGAATGCTACAGTCGATCAATATCATAAACACCATTTTGTTCCCTTTCAGTGGATTCTTTTAAAGTGACTTGTCTTTGCTGATGTCAATAAAAGCCCACCAGCAAGAGTCACACTCTTCGACGTCGACAGTACACAATGTGCTGCCGTTGCTCTCATTCTGCTTTCACGTGTGATCAAACAGGGCCGTGTCCCTGCCTGCGTTATCTCCGCTGGCATTTTTCCCCCCATGGTTTCCCTGTACAGTCGACAACTACAGACATTTCCCCAGACGTTCTTCTCTCTCACACATCGCAGCAGTGAGTCAAAGCAACAAGCAATGGTGTAGCTTTTTAGGTTTAGGGGGAAAGGATGTGTTCTGAGATTAACATTTGTATATGAATGAAATGTGTTTTTAAGTATCTCAGTGACTAATGAATGGCTGCAAAAGATAAGTTCTTAGTGATTTGCATCAAATAAATAGCTAAAAATGCAACACTGCAGAAAAGACAAGATTCAGATATGGATTTGTATCGATAAAAGGACTTTGTGGGCTCTCGTTTGATATCTCATGGTCATCAACATTCAGACAAAAGCAGAATTGTGGCGCTGCCGCCTCACAGCAAGAAGGTCGAGGGTTCGATTCCGGGCCTGGGACCTTTCTGTGTGGAGTTTGCATGTTCTCCCTGTGTCTGCCTGGGTTCTCTCTAGGTTCTCCGGCTTCCTCCCACACTCCAAAAACATGCATGTGAGGTCAATTGAACACTCTAAATTGTCCGTAGGTGTGCGTGTGAGTGTGAATGGTTGTTTGTCTCTATGTGGCCCTGCGATGAACTGGCGACTTGTCCAGGGTGTCACCCTGCCTTTGCCCTATGACACCTGGGATAGGCTCCAGCAGACCCCCGTGACCCTGAGCTCAGGAAGAAGCGGGTATAGAAAATGAATGAATGAATGAATGTTGGTTTAGTTTGCGGCATAAAACCGGAAGCCCTTTGAGTTTGTCATAAGCTCATAATGAAAGGAAGATTTTGTACACTTATATGATTCTCAACTCAAGTTGATCCCATCAGGGCAAGATTCTGAGAAGTTTTCCAACTTTTACACGATGAACACCAGTCTGAACAGTCTGACCTTCTATTCCAACGTGCACGACAGTGAACGTCTGAGGAGCAGGAATGAAAAAGATTCAGAGCGTGTGGTGATCTTTCCTCCCATCATTCTGCTACAAAGCAGCTTAATTTCTATAATTTAATTGCATTAAACCAAGCGAATGACTTTGAGTTCGCGTGACTCTTTTTGGGGGAAATGTTCCCGGAAAGCACGACAGAACTCAGAGTGAGGTCTCCTGCTGCTGCCCGAACCCGTAATTAGCTGCGCATAATGTAGAGTGAGGGTCCACGGATGGAGGTTAATGGTAAAACATGACATTCCGGATGTTGAGGACTGTGTCGTCTTAATCCGGGCGACAAAATTGCGAGTGGCACCATCCGAGCAGTTTTTAATTATTCCAATGTCAACAAGCGCCACCAGCACGGACGCACTACTTGCTAACGTTGGGGCTTTAATTTCTGGACCTTTTAGTTAATTGACATCCAAGTTTTGATTACGCGCACAAAATATGACCTGTTCTTATTAACAAGTGGCACAAGGCTATAAGACATGCACCTATGACATTGTTATTATCACAATAATGAGTGGCAGTAATAGCAGTATGACTAACTGAACAGTCATTGTAACCTTTAAGAGAAATCAGGGTGAATGAAACTCACAAAATATTACTAGTACTGCATGTTGTGTTTTGAGTAAATATGTCGTTTATAATCCTCCCAGAAAAAAACAATGGCAACTTCCATCATGCCATCACTTGATATTGGAATTATACTATTAGCCGGTGAGGGTGGGAGTTCTCACCATGCGCACCCACATGGGCATCTGGTGGGTGTTGGGTGAGCGGTGGTGCAGGTTGAGAACGACCACGCTGAGGATGACGGAGAAGGTGACCAGGATCATGGTGAACATGATGTAGTTGACGATGATGGGGACACCCAGAGACGTTTCAGGGATCTTATCAGCCAGCAGCAGCAGGAAGACAGTGAGGGTGAGCAGCACGTTGATGGACAGACCCATCTTCTCACCTAATGACAAAACAGAGGTCTGACTTCAGATTGTGTTATTTCATTTTTCTGTGAAAATTACAGTTAAATGCTATTCACTACCTAGAGTATTCAGTTCTGAGAGTAACCCAAGAGTAGTTCAGTAGTTGTGAGTAGTTCCAAAGCAAAGCTCTCACCCATTTCTCACACTGCATGAACCAAAGGCAAACTTCATCCACGTGACTGGGAACTCGGTTTTCTACTGGAACTAATTGTGGTTTTGTTACAATAGTGCTAAAAGGAGTCCAGATTCTGGACTAGAAAGGCTTGGCCACACTAAATGGAACAAATTCCAACTACTTGAATAGGGTATTTTCAGTCAAAGTGGGCGCTATGGCAATGGGTTTTTTTGTGATTGTACTGCGTGTTATACACGCTTAACCAAAGCAGTGAACAATTTGAAACTCATTACCCACTAAATCCAACGAGTCTATTAGAGGAGTCCTGAAACCACCGTGAGCGCTGTGAAGAAATTACAGCTGATTACTCGCCGCACTTTTCGTTCACATCTTTAACCGCTTTCATTTTGAGGTTATTGATTCCGCGGCACACTCTGTGAGGCGATCGTCTGATCTGATCTGGGATGAAATCCCTGTGCGGCTGTAATTGGACAAGTGTGCGATTGCCTAATTTAACCATTCCACACAAGCACGTTTAGGAAGCGATCAGGGAGCAATGAGCACATTTCTGCACGAGGGCACAAAAAGGAGGAAACTATGACTTTGTTTATGTCGACTCACTCGAAAACGCTTTGCATGCAACCTCTTTTTTTTTTTTAACTTGCCTGCATCAGGCGGCAGATAGAAGTTAAAGATGGCGATGATGGTGATGAGGATGCACGGCAGGATGATGTTCAGCACGTAGTAGAGGGGCTTCCTCTCGATGATCAGGTAGAAGGTCATCTCCTCGTAGTGATCGTCGTTCATGTTCTTCCTGCTCGGCTTATGTCTGATGATCCACTCGCCTCCCTCTGTTGAGCAACAAATAAAATCTTACAGCCTCTTCAATGTGTTTTAAAGGGCCAATTTTGTGGCAGTTTTTCATCCTGGAATGCAGCAGGATGGACCACTATATTGCTAATTGTCCGTTTAACTGAAGAGATCTTCAAAAACAAGCATATTTAGCCTTCTGTTTACTGTTTCCATGGAAATCCTCACTTTTTGCTTTCTGCTTGTTAGGACCTTTCACATGTTTGGAAGGGGACAAAATCAGGAAGCCATTAGGCAGGCTTAAAAACGGAAGTAACACCTGGCTAAGAGGTGTTACAGACTTTTGTTATTGTCTACCTTGTGCTATTTAGACACTTTTTGAAAAGATTATTATTTTTGATAAAACCATAAAGTAGTATTTGCATAATACAGGACATTTAACTTGTGTACTGAATGATTTGCCCTCTTATTAATCCTCCTCCTGGTTCTCACCACTATAAGATTCGTCCAGTTGAATCTCCCTGATCTCATTGCCCCTCGAGTCCAGCGTGTACTGCATGTCGATCTCCGTGGAGTCGTACGTGTATGAGCGGAACTGCATGGTGCAGTTCTGCCAGTCAAACGGGAAATAGGTGACCTGGACGGAGACACAAGCACATGTTGCAGGAGATGGGTAGGAACAAAATGGAAAAAAGACCAAAAACCAGAAAGGGTTTAGGAGAGTGTAGATGTTGACCTTTACTCCACAGGAGCTGCAGTAGAGTGCGGGAGGCGTCCAGGTTACCCGGCCACTGCTGTAAACCTGAACGTGCACATGCAGGGCCACATCGAACACACCGTCATTGCTGCAAACAATGATGGAGAAGACCGTGAGTTTCAAAAAACAAACAGATTCTTTTACTTGCAGCGTCTCCTGTACATCTTTTTGATAACAGGATATGAAAGCTGCACATGATCTTGTGAAGAAATGCATCATTGCTCAATCATGGCAGGCAGTAATGAGGGCAAAGAGCTGGCGGAGAGTTGCTGTACATTAACCTCATCTAGCGCTCTCTCACTCATCTTGGCCTCAGCTTGAGGACACACACTAAGTTCAACCTGTCACATGACTTCATGTCAGACTGGTCACCTGCAGCCATAATTCTGTGTGGCACTTCTTGTTCTGTGTCCTCCTGAATTAGCAGCGCATTGGCCAATAGCTTTCAGCAGCGCCGTTTGCTATTATTCGGCTGCGGAGTATTCCCGCAGCATCCTGCTTATTCAGCCATGACATCATCAGGGACTAATTTGAAGCGTAAAATCTAAGTGTCTCATACGTCTGCTGATTGCAGTCACGCTGCTCCGTCTGCCACCGACGGCTACAACAACATATGGCTGCAGTCCCACCCTGCCGGACCCCACTGAGACATTTTAATTGGCATGGATGAAATACAGGTGCACCGGACACTTTCACGAGACGCCGCTAAGTGCAGCACTTTTGTTGCGTTTTTGGCTGTAAAGCTTATTAGTAGCAGAGTCAGGGTGCAGTGTTTGGTTACAGCTGAATTACTGGTCTATTTGGGAGGCGGACTTTCCTAAAGTAACAACACTGAAAATGTGCTGCTGCTTCTTAATTGGCCAACGTGGATGAGCAATAGTTTCCTGATCTCCTCTCTGTTGTGTAGGCAGCAAAGGTGCCTGGAATATGTTATAATAGAGAATGTTTCAGTGCTTCTACTACACTTTAAGGCGCTCTATACAGCGTCTGCTGTCATTGCTCTGTGTCCCACTCAAGAAGAAGTTGATCTACGAATGTTTGCCTATTTTTCAATAGCAATTATGATCTGATGATCAGACAGTGTGTGTGGCACATTTATGAAAATCAGCCTTGCTGATGTCACACAGGGAAACCAAGCTTACTTGTTAATGAGGATAATGTCAGGCAGCCAAACCTTCGCAGAGGGGATACGTAACACCTCAATCCCATCATAGTTCTTAGGAACCCACGACAGGCGATAGTCTGTCCATTCCTGTCAATGAAAAAAAAAAAGATTCTTGAAAGGTAACAGTGAATTCAAGAAAGAGAAACAGGTAGAAGCACCAAAGGGAAAAGGGGGACAGGTGACCACCACCCTCCACACATACTGTATCTGTGTCACAGTTCATTTTCGCAAATATCCTAAATATCCTGTGTTATTAGCACTGGCCCAAGTGTTTTGTGCTTGTGCAGCTGATTGAGATGGAGCCAAGCACAAAGTGAGAAGCATTAATAATATACGGTACACATAATCTTATTAGAGCTTAACTACTGGCTGGTTTGAACAAATTAATTTCAAAAATGTGGATGTTACACTTTCCATCTTCTTCTTGTTTTAGTGCATTGCCTCAAATTCACCACTGAACAAACAAACTGCTGACAAATCAGCCACTGTGTGCAACAAACGCTGTGCATGTTGGAACTTACCAGATTCATGGAGACAACGGTTCGCATTTCTTCATTTTTCATATTCTGCGACAAAAATAACCAAGTTAGTGACAAGATTACACACTCACACTGTATCCAACAAGGGTTGTGATACCATAATGACATTTACACATTAAAATCCCAGCCCATCTCACCCAAACAGGAAATATTTTGTTGTGCAGACGTACTCTGTCTGTATTCTATTAGTTTGATGGAGCTTTGTTGAAATACCTATGTGAGGGTATTTTGACTGATGTGAGAGAGGTGACATTTCCCTTTGTGACCTCACAAAATAAATCACTTCAAAACTGTATGTTTCAGCACACATTTCTGAAATATGATAACAAATGACAAGCAAAATTATCAAGGGATGGACCTTCTCTCATTTCTGGGGATGTCCGTGCCAGACTGAAGACAGAGAACATGCCCCACGTGGATGAATAAATTATTCTGATTCCGATTGACTCTGGAGTGAATTTCCCATAATATGAAACTATTAGGATAGTTTGCCACCATGGCAAGACATCATCATTTAGTCTGGAGGGCTTATTTTCCTGCGACAACTGCCCGCAATGGAAAAATATCAGCTGCTTTTATGATATAATCTTTTGTAATAGGAACATGTGCCTGACTGGATGTGAGAACCTATCCGGTAGGCTCCGCCTCGCTGAGTGGGACCACTATTTAAAACGCTTGGAGGAATGTTAGGGAGACAGCTGGTGCAGGACAGGGAGGGGGCAGGGCTACATAGAGGTCTCTCTCTCTCTCTCTCTCTCTCTCTCTCTCTCTCTCTGTGTCCTAATCTCACACTTCCAAAGCAACTCAAATGAGCGTCTCAGAAGTGACACGTCGCTTCCTGTAACCATTAACATTTACCTGAGACTGTCCCTCAGTGGAAATGTTAAAATAACATTTCCGTCATTCAGCTGGCTGGTTCTGGGCAGAGTGCCTAAGTGGGTCAGTTTTTAACACGTTCCACTCCAGAGCTCAACTGTCTCATGTGACTTCCTCTCTGGAGTCAGACTGACCTTGAGTAGAAGTGAGGAGAATACTTACTGTAAAGTGAGCACGCACAAATGTGTGATAAGTAAAGCAACGCATCATTTTAAGCAAGTTAAAACCAGGTGCTGTTGCAGGATGGTGTAAACTCAGGGCTATAAATGGCCATTTGCAAGTCTACAGTGTTTGATAATTCATCAAGTGAGGGTTCTCCATTCTGGAGTTTGGGATGAAAAATGAAGATCTGAAATTTGACTTAAATACTTTGTGATTAACTTAGTGACTCAATGTCTGGCCGCCAACACTTCAACAAGAAAACCAGTCACTCTTTTAGCCAGAAGTTACCAGTTCGATTTCCCAGGTTTACTTCGTCGCGGTGACTTGACATTGGTGCAGTATTGCACAAACATTAAAATACTGTTCCTCACCAGTCCAACGAAGGAGGAGAGAACCATCCCCACACGAACCACCACCCTCTCTTCAGGCTTGGCTGCCGGTCGCACCTTGAGGTTGTAGCCGATAAAAATATTTTTCGTCAAAGTCTTTTCCACCTCGGATGCACCTGCACGACAGAAAAGATGTACTAACATGTGACGACAGTAACATGTACACTCTGCTTTGTTTGTTTGTTTTTGTTTTTTTGCTTCTTGTGCAAACTAATACGGGAACCACTTTCTTCTTTAACTGCATACTGAGTTGATACTTCCAGGAATAAGTTATTAAAGCAGAATGAATCAACCCAGCAGGAGGCAAATAAACAGGAAGAGTAGGTGTTGAAATTCAAACAAACACAACACTCCGTTTTCTGCCGAAGTCGCACCAAGAGCAAAGCCCACACAACAACACAACAGACACATATTTATTCCGCACAACAACAGGGAGAAGAACGGGGCAGCTTGCGTGTCGACGTTTTAACGGCTTGGTTAAAGACCCTGGCAAAATAAATGACAAATGTTCCTCTCTGGCGTTGTTGTGCTGAACTCCTCGGCGCTCCCTTATTAGTCAAACAGTGTGAGACTTTTCGATTACAGGCACAAACGTTTTTTCCTTGCAGGAAACTAAAGTGTCAGCGCACTGACTAATTGCTGAGCCTGTGGTGGATAAGTAAATCCTGTAAGTTTTGTTGCAAAAGTTGTAAGTTCATTTTTTTCATAAACAACACCAAAACAGCTTGGGGAAATCAATTTGCCTGGTAGTTAAGCAAACAACAACTCAGCACTTACATTGCCTGCTGCATGGTCACACGCGGGCTATGTATTTGTTTTTCTCCTTCAACCAGCAGCTCTAAACCGTCTCACAACAAACCCAAGTGTGTTACACTGGAAGTGTAATGCTCACGTTCCAAAGCATTTACACTTCTATTTCCAACTATTTCCTCCTTAACGTCGGAAGGTTAAAAGCATTTATAATCAGCGGCTCTGGTGACGCAGCATTCATCACTCTTGACACAGCGGAGGCCCCGGCAGGATCTGACCTGACAGGAATAAATGGCAGCGATCACCAACTGAGGCACCCCCATTAGGCAGGCACGTGAACGGCACGCGGAAGGCGGCGGGGGAAGGATGCAATTTTGCATTCTGTGCTCTCTGGCCAATTCGAACGACGCGGTAAATAAGTCAGACCCAAGCAGTGGTTGAGACCCAGGGAGATCAGGTGAGGTGAGACGTGCTGAAGGCTAATGTTGAGCATGTGAAGGATGTTTGAAGTGAACGGAGCCAGAAGCAATGAAATGTGGTCATTTGTAAGCTCAGCCTCACTGGAGTCACTATGATTGAAGGACTGCAGAAGAATTTATGGGTCGTCTTACTTTAAAATGCTCTTAAGACTTTGCTTTCAGCTGCACTGCCAAACATTGAATGCTGCTTGTGATGAAGGATGGGGAAAAATGGCAAATACTAGTGAAAGTTGAATTAGAGAACAATGTTATAGCCAAGTCAAGCTTGTTGAATACTGATTTCTCTTCGTTAAACTGAGCATTCCAATGACTGTGTACATCTTTAGTGTCTGAAATTACCATCACAGGAACAGCTATGATCCGTTTGAACAGCAATGATTGGCTGATTTATCCCTTTAGGTTTGATCCATACATCTAAACAGCTCTATGTATATCCAATACATTAGTCAGAGGCATTTCACTCAATTTTTGATTGAGTATTAGGCTAAACTATTTTTTCAGTGTATCCAAAAAAAGAACAAACATTTTATTAAGGCTAAATAGCATACATATCCCAGAATCCCCCGGTGTGTTCTTAAAGGAACAGCACTGTCTAATGAAAAAAATATATGACAGATTTAACATGTGACAACTGCTGATGGTTTTAAAATGGTTCTATTGTGTCAGATTGTGCCTTACCTCCCAATGTGGTCAGACTGCATACACAGAATGTCAACAAGAACAGATCAATGGCCCTCATGGTGACGCCCCGCTTGCCAAAGCAGGTAATTTCCTCGGGAAAGGCTTTGCAGTAAATCTTCCTGAGATTCCTCTTCTTTTTGGCTGGTTTCTATTCGGTTTCTTGTCTTGAAATCATTGCTGTTAAGTTTTGGTTTCGGTCGCTTCGCACTGTTGTTGTCCGTCAGTCACTCGGCCTGACCAACTGCTCTCTGCTCCAATTACATGGTTGGGGAGGGGTGGGAAAGTGTCAGGGTTTCTACCCGCCCGCCTCCACTCCCCCAGTCCACCGCCCCCCATATCAGCATGGGATATGGCTCAAAAACTTTGGCTTAGGGTCCCCCAGGATTCCTTGAAAAGGTTTTTTAAAAAAAAAATCTTAAGAACAGACAAAGTTATTGGCAATCAGTTATGAATGTGTTATTAACAACTGCAAAATTGTGCCTTTCAGACAGCTACATGGTTTCACAACCAGCAAGAACTTATTATGCTTGCAGAAACGTCAATGAAAGATAACATGAGAAACTCACCTCCCTTGTTGTGATGCAGTGTACATCAACTGACATCCATGTGTGCATGGACAGTACAGCACTTTTATTCATAACAAAGCCATTTCCACACTGTATACTTTCTTATGAACGAGAACATTTTGAGTACATGTGTGCATGTGTAAATGCAGTGTTCTATTACCGTCTTCACAATGGCCCTGTTTGGTCCTGGTACATCATAACCTTGAAAAACAAGTTGAAATGGTGTAAATGGCGTGAAAACAGGTTGCAGGCCTGCTGATTCTAGCCTTCTGTCCCTGGCTCTTTGTAATAAGGCAATTTGTAGTTTACCTTGGATTTACATGTGTTAAATTGTCACCTTCTGTGTCTGTTTGCAATTTGTCATTTAAAAATAAGTAGAGGGTGAAGAAGTTACATTACATTCAGTATTAAATCTATAATAAACGTGTGGCTGTTGTACTTAACTTGGACATGAACATTTGTGACTTGAAGCAGTCGGGGAATGCAACATCTCTATCCACCTCCATCAACTCACCCTTTCGTCAGCCATCCAGGCCAACCTAATTTATGATCCACTGTCCACCGCCCAATGGCCCGTTGCCAATTTAATTACCATAGAAGCCAACTGTTAACAGCTCACAACAACTGTCGAATCACACAGAATCTGTGAGCTTTTGGCAAGTGCATCAAGATCTTTTGGGGAGACGATGGCACAGCCAGAGGAGATCACTGTTTAATGCAGAAAAAAAGCAGTTAAACAGGACCGAATGTTCACCTGTGATTGTTACTCCCTGCTTGGGTGAAATTTGTCACCATCAACCATTCACTGAAGGTAGTTGGAGCGTCTCCTTTGAATAAAATGTTTGTAGAACAGATGTGCACAAAGACTGAATCCTTCAGCTGCTTTACATCTTATTCAAACACCATTAATCAGCTGCTTGCCAGCTCCCCCTGGCACCACTGAGCTTTGGATCCCAGCGCTGGTGATTTGCCTCCTTTATGCCGCATGGGGTCAAGAACCGACACTCTACCGGCAGAGTAATAATCATACATCTCAATGACATACCCAAGGGGTTGAGGTCAGGGCTCCATGAGGCCTGGTCAAGTTCATCCTCACCAAACTGCACTGGTGGAGGCATTTCTTTATGGAGCTGTCATAGTGTGCCAAGAGCTGGTCCACTGATATATTAGGAGAAGGAAAGACAGAAGATGATGCAACAAAGCTGGAATTACAATATTGGCTGAATTGAACTTGGGTTGAAGTCAAAGTGTGACATATTTACATATTTCCGTGAATTTGGGCAGGACTAAACCTGTTAATCAGATATATTAGAATAAGGAAAACTACTGTACCTACAGCGCAACTGCCGCAAATTATTTAAAAGCGTTGTATTATGAAAAATCTGGTTAGTCAGTGGTTCCATCTTGTTTTATTTTTTCAAGCTATCTTTTCAATATATTTTGTTCTATTTTTCATTATTTTTTTCTGTAGGATTGTAAAGGGCGGCTTCAATATGGCACATGTGGCAATCTTGAGCAAAGCTGCTCTACTGCTGTCTGGGGTTTAAAACAAAGAACAGCGAATGGGTCAAATATGGAACCTCTAAAATTTGATTCAATATGAACGCCAAATTGTTACTGCAAATTAGCAGATAGTAGTGGTAGTAACCACTTCCTGTTTGCTTACTAGATTACAGTTTACATCTGGAAGTACGAAGCCAATCCATCTTTCAAAAGTAACACAGATCTCTCAACTAAATTTTTACAGATGTTTTTGATCCATTCAGGTCATACAGAGTGTTGCTGTTGCACTCGTGAGTCTCCACGCACTAAAAAGGCTCCACCACAATTAAACATTTAGTGTACCCTGTTAAATTTTACTACCTGCACCCGCTCTTGTCAATATGGCTTCCACAAAAACAACCAAGTGGAGAAAAAAAGAATAGGAAACAAAAACAAGCAGACCAGCATTACAATCATACAAATATATTAGTTTGTTTTATTCAATTATATCCAATAATACGTCTCCCTTGACTTTGTGTTATTATAGAAATAAATACAGGTCATATTGCAAATGCAGAGACAAGAGTTCTGGATACTAGATTGTTGAAGACGGGCGGGGATTGGGGGCTTAAAGGGGTTCAAGAGTAAATATTGGGGTAAAGACTGTTGCTTGGAAAGTGTCCAGTAAATGATTGGCGCATGCATGCTTGAAAGTCCCGCCCATTTGTGATCCTCTTCCTTGACCCAGGAGAGTCAAACTGCAAGTCCCACACTTCTTTATTGTCCACTGGTTTCTCCAAGTGATCCATGGATTTGGATGGTGCTGTCGTTGTGTTCATCCACTCCGACCAAGATTTGCATGACTACATTTATATAGAGATTCTTATAGATATACTTTTTTTTTTTGCCATTTGTGTACAAAAATAGTGTTATTGTGGCTTTGTTAGCTGGAAGACTGAAGCACTCTTTTTGCATTTGGAAGACGAGAGAGAGCGGGATTATGGTGAGTTCCATAAAATCTTTTCTGGAAGACTTTGTCACAATAACTCGAATCGTCCATGCAGTACAAAGGAGATCCAAAACAAAAATAATAATAATAATGATAATTAAATATAAAACAAAAAAAACTTTCAGGAACCACAGAATCTCTCTCACACACAGGTGGACAATGTGTAAGTGTGTGCATATTGTTTAAGGAGAGACTGTGCATGAGCAGTCCAAATGCTGCCAGGTGCCGAATCAAAATCCCATTTTGAGATCAAAGGTCGATGTTGGTCAGTCAGTCAGTCATTGATTGACAGGTGGAGTGCTGGAGGATCGTGGGAGACAGGCTGTCGGAGGATTGAAAACCTGTAGGTCCGTGCCATATTAAACCCAGCGGTTCACACCATGTGATGGGTGGATATAGGCGTGGATATGCATTTGAAGAGTTTAAAAAAAAAAAAAACACACACACACAAAGACAAATCAACAACAACATGGACGGACCAACTATGATTCACCACAACCGATTCCGTACATAGTTTCAATACGATTCACACTATATTTGGGAAATACAACAATTTTCTTCTTCAATTTATAGAGATGTAACAGGATCATCAATTTTGCAGTGGCAAAAAAAAATCTCCTGACATTGTGGCGTATTTCAAAATGAAAAATGTTGAGGGCATCAAGAGTTTCTTCATTTTCAGCCTTAGTAAAGCAGAGCAGAGGGCGGAGAGAACTACATCATACTTTGCATTTGATCAAGCAGTAGCAAAGCTGAAGTGCCGAGGGATAACCGGGAGAAGTTTCTGAAACTCCTGATGCTCAAGAAAGTTTTTAATCTGCCGTGCGAAAGCCTTTTGGTTTCTGTGTGTCGGGTCATGAGAAGGAGGAAAGGTGACAGACAGACAAATAAAAACAAGACGCAAATGCCGACAGACTAGAACTAACACAAATCTACCACACTTTCTTTCCACATAAAGCAACATTCACAGTTCAGTCATTATTTAATCAATGCTGGCTGCACTTTTTTCATCATGATATAAATATGTTTTTAAATATGTTTTTAAATGTTATTACTGAGGTATTATTGTACCTTTTGCTTTTGATATTGTTACATCCCTATAAATTAACCAACCCCAGAAATGAAAAGGAAAAAACACACACACACACACACACACACACAGAGGGATAAGTGAAGACACTTGAGTACAGTTTACGACATGGAGCGACCACTGAAACGCTGCCGGTGCGTGAAGCATGAAGAGGTGAAGTCCCTCCGTGATGCCTTCCAAAGGTCACCCCACTGCTGCCACACGCTGCACAGTGCCCGCTGGCTCTGTGCAGCGCAGATGTGGCCAGGACTGTTGGGTTTGCTTTAACGAGGAAACAGATGGAAATATTGTGTCATAACACATCGAGGTTTGATTCATAAAAACAACAAACAAAACAGTCATTGTGAGGAGGCTGGAACGGAGGGGGAAAAAAAAAGCAGAGACAAAGGAGTGAAAAAAATCAGCAGTCACTCTTTTGTCACGTGAGCGTTCCTCTCTCCCTCTCCCTCTCTCCCTCTCTCTCTTTTTGTGTTTTCTGCTGCATTGCAGATGTGCTGAAGGGACTCCACCTCAAACTAATGCACACACACACGCACGCACCCCACGCACACACACACACACACACACACACACACAGTCTAAAACAAGCAACCCAGCTCAGGAAAAGGGACAAATCTGTTAAGAAAATAAACGTGCTGATAACCAACGCAGTTGGCTTCTAAATCAGTATTAATCCCCTTTTATTTATTCACTTTGCGCCCTCCATGATAATGTGGCACCTTGTTAATGGAGTTTATTGCTTTCTGCCCAAGGACTCATGCTCATCGATTTGGCCTCCAATTCATACTCTATTTTCCTCGCCCGCTTCCTCTCTGCCAATACTTTCCAGCCCTCTCTCTCTGCTCGGATACACATAATGGACAGGCGAGGATTCTCCGTCACACTTAGACCACGATGACACATTCACTTCAGCGCCGCGTGGCGAGCTCGAGACACGCTAGCAAGTGCGGTCTCCGGGTTAAAGCAACGGTGGAGCTGCAAAAAGGACCCGAGGAGGGGAAGTGAAGAGAGCTAGCTCCACAACTGCTTCCTTCACCACCTGGGATGACCCTCTCTGCAGTCATAATTCGTCTGGTAAGCAGGGAGGACCCCTGACTCCAAAGGAAAAAAAAGGAAGGGAATCCCTGGGGAGGAAGGTGTGTGTGCTAGCGTGTCTGTATGTGTGTGCAGGTCTCATATCTACGTCGTTTAACCCGCCGTATCCTTGCACACCTTACCCTCATTCGCCAGCGAAAAATCAGTGGCAAACCCCTGTAAAGACAGAATATCTAACATTTAAAGCTAAATCCAGGGGTACTTATCAGCTATGAATTCAGCCGCGGGCGGCTTCCACTGATCAAACACGGCCGCAAAGATAAATGGCAATATTTGCATCGCGTGATTCGCAAGGAGCTGTTCAAAGTGAGGCCCCAAGGCCACGGAGCCGACGAGGCCAGAATGCAGAAGCAGATTTGGGGCTTAACAAAGGAAGAACAGAGGCGGCGAGGGGAGGCGATGAGCGCCGCAAAAAACACGCAGGTTAATGAGGAGACACGCACGCAACACACTTAATCATGCAAGAGTCCACATGCAATAAATGGTTCGGTAGTGCAAACTGGAATCAACAAAACCACAAAACAGGAAGCACGATATCACACCTGTTCTTTTATCTACCTGCCTACCCAATGAACATTTTTTTTCCCGTCTTCATCTCAGTACAATGTGCTTTAACGTGCTTTAATAACAGCATAGCAGCACGACAAAACAATACCACAACTGCCTTAATGTGCGTAAATAATGGGAAGGAGGCAGAGGCAACTTGCCTATTAAAGCAACTGAAACGGCGCTTCAAGGAACAGTCTAGGTTCAAAAGCAACGCCAACAGCATCCCCTGGAACGGACCAATGGAAAGATGGCACTACATGTACCCATCCTTCACTAGGCGTCAGCGTTGACCGATGATGAGTCACCGCTACTAATATGTCTACTTGATACAATCTAGGCTATCGCTGCATGGAAGTCACTTGGCTGTGAGTGTGAGTGTGCGGCAGGGACTGAGGTGATTGTGGCCCCACAGATACAGCAAATGAACACAAGTCAAGTCCCCCCTTCTAAAAAGTCCTGTGTGCCGTTGCGGTGCAAGTCTTTAGCGTGTTAACACAAAAACTGCACTGCAGCCAATGACCTGTACCGTCGGCCTACGTGCGCTTCTCGTCACGTGCACCTCACTCGCAGAGGAAAGTTTCAAATCCGGTGCGTGGATGCGTTTCGGTTCAGTAGAACAAACCGCAGGAGTCGGTTGAAAAGGTGACGGACAGACACGGGACATGCCGACACTACTGGACAACAGCCAATACATTGCCATGGCACCTTTTTTTTTTGCACGTCACATTTTCCTATTGTTCTATTGATATTTCATAAATGCCGAGTGCAATTGCTCAAAAGTCTTGAAGCAGCACAATTTTAATATCATTACATCCCTATGCATTTGGAAACTGAACTTTTGCACGTCCCAGCAGGTGGAGAACTTGCTCTGCTTCTGACCTCCGAGCTCACGTGACTGCAGCCATAACAGTGAGCCGACTCATCCTTCCCACCACGTGCGTGCGCACGATTGCTTTGTTGCCCATGCCTGTACTCTATCTAAACCTCAACAAGCACACACGTTACGCCATTTATATAGTTCACAATAACAAGTCGACCTAAGTATTAGCCCTTTGCTCTCCGCTACAGCTGATTCGAAAACATCTAACGCGACTCGAGTATAAGAAAAATATTGCGACCTTAATTTCCAAGCCCTTAACATTTTGTCGTAAAAGTCTGTTTTCTGACCCTAAGCTCACCCGACATCGTCTTTGACACTCTTAATTATGTTCCTGTGTGAGCAAGGTTTGTTTAATTAAATATTTTCATAATTGCTTTGTGAGCAGTGCTCGAACACTGTGTTCTGGATTTAGCGACCCATAGGGGTTGGCTGGCCAGAAACCTGAGGGGTCTATTTAACAGTTTAATTAAGGTCTTTAGAGTTTAAATGAGGTTTTAAGAGTAACTTGTGATGAATAAATCAAAAGGTAATGGAGCTTAATCCGTACCAGTCCCTCCTGTCGTTTATTTTGCTCCTTCTACTTTTTTTCCGTGTCAGACCGCCCCTTCTCATCGCTTTCATCTGCTGAAGCAAACTGTTGAGCGGTCATCGCCGACGCTGACGACTACGCCGGGAACAGGTTCCCAAAAGTTGTTATTCTTGTGCACAGAGAATTGTGGACAGAATGAGGAAGTGTTTGTAAATGTGTGCATGTAAACAAGGGATGTCTCTCCAAATGATCATTATTTCCCTTTTAAATCCCATTTGGTTTTCCTCATCGGGACAAATGACTTCCCATGCAAAATATACTTTTTTTTCTCGTCCTTTTCAGTCATGTGTCTACCTCCTCAGCATACAGGGATACCCATCCTCAAAGTTTACATGAGCATTAGGCCATACTGAGCTTGAGAAATGAGAAATAGTAGCCATTTTCTGTGTGTTGACTGAAAGGACAAGCTGAAAAAAAATCATACAGTGTCTCCGATAACATTATACTTCAGATCATCAGATCGATTTCAACAATGCCAAGTCTTGTCAAAATAAACAGTCTTTCTTCACTGCTTCGATGACTGATCAGTTACGTTTTAGTTATGACAAATACAAGAGAATGCTGCTAACTGACCCAGAAGAAGACACAAAAGAAAACAGGTGATTTCCAGATGTTGCTAAATGATCCACTTTTGCAGCAGTAGCAGCATTTTTCTTTATCAGAAGCTTGTTCTGTTTTACCACTGACCAGCTTTGGCAAGAGTTTAGTTGACCATTGGGGTGCATAGATAATATCACAGCCTCAAGCTGTCTGGCCTAAACCAGCAGCAACATATCTGACTGGTCCACTTGGATAAGTGGACTGAGGACTGAGGATTTGTCAAATCAACTTCCGAGTGTTTGCTGCCTTTCACACGTTTCCTAAGGGCTCTTAACCAGATGGGCGTTTCATCTGGAGTGCAGCGAAACGCCTCATAATTGAGAAGCTTTGGAGTGAAGTGATGGAAGGAAAAACAAAACCTTTATCTTTGCTTTAACCTTAATCACCGTTAACCTTGATTTTCAATATTCACATGAGACTATGGTTGCTTCATTTTGCTCCTTAGCATGTCACAGGTGAGCAATTACTGAGGATGATTTTTTTTTTTTTAAGGGATTATTCCCTAATAATCAAAGTCTTGCTAGATATGAACATATTGTGTTACAAAGACCTGCTACGATATGCAAAGCAAAATATATATTTTTAAATGTTTTTCTTTAGCATAATCATAAACTGATATCACAGTGTAAATGCAAAATATAAATCACAGAGCTATTTCTGTAGTTTCAGACAGTAATACCGCACTGAGTGATGGAGGGTCCTCACATATTGCGGAGGGGCCTCAGGGGTTCGTGCGACGCTTGGCCGGCCACAGTGAAACACGCTTCTGCAGTGCAATCACAAGCTCCATCGGTACCCCATCGCACTGATGACATCCTCATCATCGCACACAGGATCTGCACGCACACACATACACACACTTTGCCACCTCATCCTTGTGTACATTTTGCGAGTGTTTGTGTTGACGAGAAACCTTTTTGTATTAAGTGTTAAGCTTTGAGATGATTTTCTGCGGTCGTTGCTCCCGGATATCGGGAGGGGCTAAGCTACGCGCCCAAAGCACACCCACCTCTGTGCGCGTGTAAATGTCAGCTTATTAATAAGTGTGTGTGTGTGTGTGTGTGTGTGTGTGTGTGTGTGTGTGTGTGTGTGTGTGTGCGTGTGCGTGGGCGTAGTTACCGTGCGTGACGAGGGAGCTCTAGGCCCCCTCGTTTAAGGGTTGAAAGATTCTGATCAGCTCTGGACTCCATTAAGAGCGAACTTGTGAGCGAGTGCACCCAAGTGTGTGGTTGTGGTGGTGGTTGTGTGTGTGTGTGGTGGTGGTGGGGGTGTTACCTGTGCCACCGAGTGGAAAATTGAGTCTATGTCACAAACTAATCAAATCGCAGCAAAGATGAACAGGGGAAGAAGCTAACGCGCATGCACACACACATACACACACACACACACACGCACGCCCACACGCACACACAGCGAGTAGCGCGGCCGTCTCCAAAAAAGCTGCTGACGCACGCGGACAAGTGAGCAGATGTCTGCAGAATAAAACACTGCCACTTCCTCGCGGCGAGCACGCAGTTAAGCAAGACGCTAACGTTAGCATGAAACCCTGCAGTGGGAAATTGAAAATAATAAGAAAATAGAAATAAAAGAAACCCATCTGTGATGGACAGGGTCACATCTGATCAATGCGGTGGAAGACCAAGAAGACTTTGATATTTGGCTGACTGGTGTCTGAGGCGGGGGAACCCCTTCCAGGAGGTTCTAAAACCACTGTGGCTACATGTCGTGTGATGCTAGGTGTTCACCGCTTCATGGACTTATTGCTATTATATCCCAGGCTTTGATCATTAGAGAAGTCATTCAATTAAAGGGGAAAAAAAGCAAGAAATAAACCAGTAGAGAGAGGGCTGGTGTGGGTGAGGAACAGTGAAGTTCTGTGAAGGGCTTCCCTTTGGACCTTCTCTCCTACGTCACACCAATGCATTGTGGTAAGTTCTGGTGGGGAGGGGGTGTTCAGGCGTCCGCTGGTGCCCCCGTGTCCTCCGCTCCCCTCCCCTCGTCCCTGCCCCCAACCCATGTCTCCAAGTGCTAGGAGGAGGAGGTTTTGGTTTTGGACTGAGCGTCTTTCTTGCCATTCTGGAGCACGGGTGAGTCGCTGGAGGTCTTGGGCGTTTTCCTGGGCGGGCTCTGCTCGGCCACGTCGTGCAGGGAGGGCTCTCTGTACATGGCCACTGGGGGGAGAAAGAAGGTTGCAAATGGGCAGGTTGCAAATTCAAAAAAAAAAAGAAAAAGGTTGAGACATCATAACTGATGTCAGGTGACAAAATAAAAGCACTGCAGCAGTCTCATTCTGCCTCGGAATGCATGAGGAATTTTGAAACTGAGACTCTGCAAATTCCCCATGAATATATATGATTGCTTGAGGTGGTCTTTTCTTTTTCAGCAAACAGATTTGAGCAGAATTGGGCAGAACCGGAAAAGGAAAACGTGTGCGCTGCAAACATCATGGTGATAAATATTTACCAGTACCAGCCGTTTCCACCCTAAAGGTTGCTGTGCAAGAAGCACATCCAGCGTGTTACAGATTGTTTTCCATGAAAACAAGACTGGTAGCAACTAAAGGTATGTTCCCGGCAACAAGGACACACAATTCTTCCAAGACCAAAGTCCCTCGGGGGCGGGGGGGTGGAAGGACATTGATTTCCGATGGAAAACACCATCATTTATAAACACTTGCAAATAAATGAGCTCTGGTCTAAAAATTTGGTATTAGCTGGTTTTGTTTCTGGTCTGCGAGCTGTTTCCATCTTTTGACAGCGTGTTATTCAACCATGCACTTCCCCCAAGGCTGCCTTCGCCTCCCACTTCCTGAAACCACGTGCTGTTCATCAGACTTGTCCTACCTTCGATGAGTTTGGGCAGGAAGTGTGCGGCCCCTTTCGTCTTTTTGACCCGGTTCCCCTTCATGACCTGTCCGTCTCGGTTGATCCCGATGTACCAGGCCCGACCCGACTGGGTCTGTCTGTACAGGATGGACGAGTAGGTGACGTAGTAGTTCTCGAAAACACACTCCTTGAACTTACACTCCGGTGTGAAGTGCTCCTGGAAGACACACACACACACACACACGCACACACGCACACACACACACACACACACACACACACACACACACACACACACACACATGCATCAGGTCGGGGGAGAAGAATAACAAATTTGAAGTGTCTGTCATTTTTTATCTCTTCTATTATTTATATATTTATTCGGCAATCGCAGGGGGCTCAGCTGGGAATGGGAGGAAATGGGGCCCACATTTCATTGTGACAGGGTTACAGGAGCATCTGTGGCTGCATCAACACTTTGCACGCAAAAACACGCACGCACACACACACACACACACACACACACACACGCGCGCAACCGCACAAATAAATACGGGCAACGCTTGCCAAGAGGACAGAGTGGTTCCGGAGCCAGGATGCCATAACTCAGCTTATTCGGTTCACCTGTAACAAACAACGATCAACCAGGTCCTTCACCCCCTCTACCTGGATGAACGACCCCCACTGTTGGCCTTCAGTTCTGCCTCTCTGGCGCGCGCTCACACACACACACACACACACACACACACACACACACACACACACACACACACACACACACACACACACACACACACATATGCTCCGAGTTAGAACATACTTCAACCCCCCCCTCCCCCAACACCTTCCTTTCCCTTCGCTCTTGATACACATATTCCCCCTCTATCTCCCATCCTGTTCCTCCTCCTCCTCCTCCTCTTCATCCCGCCATCCTCCCGTCATTTGGTAACCTTGTTGAGGAACGAACCAATTTGCAGGATTGATTTGGAGCCTTGATGTGACGGGTAAGCAGAAAAGGCCTGAATAAGGAGTTTACCCTCCCCACCCCGCCTCACCCTCCCCCCCACCCACACCTCTCCCGCAACCTGGGCTCGTCCGCCACAGCGGGCTCTGCGGGCCTTAACCCCTGCCTGTATCCATTGCAGCACACATAAACAAGCTAATTACATTGACTGCATTGCCCATTCTTTAATTACACATCCATTCACTCACCCGGCCATTCATTTCCTCACTCGCCCATTAACTCGCCCCTAATGGCGCTGAGTCCGGGTCCTCTTGGCAAAGGTGTGATCAGATCGCTATCATTAGGCCTGTTTTGTCGCGAGCGCAGTGTGCAGCGTCGCATCCTCTCCACCGTGTGTGTGTGTGTGTGTGTGTGTGTGTGTGTGCAGGCTAACTCAACTGGAAAGATGCCAGCAATGGAGAGCCTGATGGGTAGCGTGACACAGAGCCCAGACACACACGCTCTCGTTCTTTAACAGACCCCTGTTGCACTCAGTTTTAGATCATTATTTTTCAACCTAAGCAGCCGTGCTTGAGTTATTATGAAAAAAATAGAAAAAAAAATAGGTGGCCACGAGGCAAAAGGGTGGAATGAACAACTTGGTGCGGCTGTCACTAATGTAGGAGAGGTGTCAGTAAGTTATGAGTGCCCAACAAGACGTCAAAAAGGGCCGACTAGTACTGAGGCATCTCTCAATACATTTTCTTTTTTTTTGAAATATGGAAAAAGCAAACATTTTTCAAACAATTTGCCTAATATAGGCTTTCGTCCAGTAATTTTGTGACATGAAAAGAAGGCTGCAGCAGGACAAAGGGAAGTCATTTTGATCATCACCCTGAGAGGAAACAAACAAGGGCAGATTGATGATAAGATAAGTTAGTATGCGGTCATTTTTTTTTTTTTTTTTTGTCAAGTAAAAGGTCACTGGCTTCATTGTAGCAAAGACGACATTCCTTTGTTATTTTTGTTCACACTACAAATCAAATATGTAATTTTATAGTTTCATAGTTTTATAATACCAAACCTTTGCTTTTTACTTTGTACCTATCAAGGTGTAATGAACAATAATATTAAATATAATAAATCTTTGAATGAAATACTATGATTTGTTTTCTGAATCAACAATATCTGCTGCAATTCTTCATTATCACTGCACTGACCTCCAAATGTTTAAAACCTCAAAGGAGATTTTTTTCATCTGTTTTGTATGAATAACGACATTACACATCCTTGCACAGCCTAGACTGCTAACTGCAGAGTTTGCAATATCTCAGAGTTATGATTGCACATGTCATGTCCATTTTACTTTTCTGCATTTTACTGGTCCAGAAACTGCAAGGGGATTAAGAAAAAAACCTGAGCAAAATGGTTTTCAATTAAATCTGTCCTCTTTTTCTTCTTAGGCTGGACAAAAGCCAACCAGCGCTTTGTCGCAATCACACACTTGGGGTGCCTTCAGGAATGTCACTTTATAGGATAACACACTATTAAGCAGTCATTTATGGAGACACATTACTCACACTGCAGACACACGGGGGACAGATGAACATCTGTCCACGCGCAGTCTATTCGGATCAGACCACGGGCCTGTATCCTCTATCAGAGGCAGACACTTCCTCACACCACTTCAGCTAAATCATCCAACAAGACACAGAAGACGAGCCTCCAATTAATTACCGGAGAGTCACCTGATTCCAATAACCCTAAACTGAAAGGCAAACCAGATTTTATCACCAGTGCTGCAGTTCTCCTTGCGTTCAGCAGGGGCTGCTGTAAACACGCAACCATGGGCTCTATGAGTCTCAGTGGCGGCCAGCGCCGTTTTCTGGGCCTGCAGCACGATCAGAAATACATTCTGGTGCACACGACAGTTTCTATGCATTCCATTCAAACATCCCAGAAATTAAATTTGATTTTGAATGCAAACCCCTACATCTTAAAATCCAAGTACAGGAATAATAAAACATTTTTTGTCTTTTTGAATTTAAATATCCAGTTTACTTGCAATAAATAACTTGGAAAACTTCTAGGTTAACTAAATTCCACTGCCAGGTGAACCATGACAAATACATGCAACAGTCTGGTGCAAAATGTGCGAGCAGTGTCAAATTGTCAAATCTCAAATTATAAAAGACAATAGATGTATTCAGAGATCACTTAGTTGAGCAAATATGCTTTAAATCTCACAGAACACGCTGTTAAAATGGCCAGTTAAGATTATTTTAGAGGATATCAGATGATTTTGTTTATTTGTGCATCCATACCTTTGGGCATGTGTGTGAGTGTGTGTGTGTGTGTGTGTGTGTGTGTGTGTGTGTGTGTGTTTGCGCGCGCGTGTGCGTGCTTGTGCGTGCATGCCTGTGTACGAGCACTCAGGCGTGCCTGCTGTTGTGACAGAGAGACATGACAGATCCCTCGAACATCAGTGGGAGGCCACCCGGTGCCAGATGACACGCACGCTGGCATGCACACACACAAACACACACACACACACGTACATGTACATGTACACGTACACACACACACACACACACAAGTACACAACATCAGCAGTGACGGATGGAGCCCTTGCCTTCGTCATCTCTCACTCCCACCAGCAGAAGAGAGAGATGGAGGGGTGGAGGGGTGGAGGGGTGGAGGGATGGAGGGATGGAGGGGTGGAGGGGTGGAGGGGTGTAGGGGTGGAGGGATGGAGGGGTGGAGAGGTGGAGGGGTGGAGGGGTGGAGGGAGGCAGCGGCAGTAGACGGGGGAGCAGATGAGACAGCGGGGAAGGATGATATGAGGGGCGACATGAGAAATGAGACAGAGAGAAAGTACAACAGGATTATTCTCTGTGGGAGGGGGCGGGCGCAGACACATGCTACTCTCATCTCCATCCACTGACACTCAGCTGCGCTCGCAGGCGAGCGGCTGCCATTAACCACTGCGCCTCTGCTGGACGATTGATTATAAGACCTCTGTGAAAAGTCAATAGGCATTAGTCCAGAAAAAAAGAAAAGAAAAAAAGCTGGATTAAGCTTTGATTGGACACTGTGACACGCTGACGCAACCGAGCGAGACGAATTTAAAAGGACTTACGAAGCGCGTTCGGGCAGGAACAGGTTAAGTCAAGACTAAGTCGGAGACGAAGGTTAAGTCGGAGACGCTCATCAAGCAACGCACAGGATGGACACGTTACGTAAATCAAAATGTGTATTTGTTTTTTCAAAAGTGGGAGAATGGGAGGATTCTGCAGCCATAACCAATCCGTGAGAAGGACATTTTGGATAGTTAACTTCAAAATCAGCATAAATTATGACAGTATCATCACCACAAGTATCCAGCTGACAATCATCAGTCAAATGTCGGAGCAGGTCAGTCAACATTGAGGACCAACATGTCGTGAAAGATCCCATTGTTATTGGTTTTCATTGAATGTTTTTTATCTATCATGAAGCTCTTGCCCCATGAAAACTATTAGGAATCACTGTGCTCTTAATGCATAATACTGTGGCAAGACGCAGAGGGCCCAGGTGTGCTTCGAACCCCAGACTCCCGGGTGATAGTCATGCGCTTTACCATTCAGCCAAAGGGATATATATCCCTGTGGCCAAGTAGCCAGGCCGCATGATCAATTGGAGGCCTAGTGACAGGACCGCCACTGTCACAATACAATGGACCTTCAATGAAAGTGTTAAACAATATTTAGTGAATGCAGGAACTGCTAAATGGAATGATTACATTAACAGAGAAAGACAAATTTTAGCTTGTTTGGTGCCGATATTCTACCCCAAAACATGCATAATTAATAGAATCACATCATGAACGACATTTAGCCAAAAATGTTAGCAATGCAGAAATAAAGTAGCAAATGAAGATGCAAACGACTGGGAATGGCATGCTCATTGCATGCTCATGTCTAGACTAGTTTTACAACTTTTCAAAGAAACATTGGACAAATAAAGTCAGAAATGATTGACTAAATTTGCATGGAACGTTTGAAGCCACAGATTTTTGTTTATTGAATAAATTACATCATTCTCCCACAGGTGGTTGGTTTTTGTCCCCTTCTGTGCAAGTGTGTGTAAGTGCAAGTGTAAGATGCTTTTAAGTATAGGACTTGATTTGTGTGCAAACGTTCAATAGCACTGTTTTCGAGTTCAGCTCAGTTCAACTTGTGTGCCTGGCCATGTCCTCAGCTTACCACCCACACTCATCACTCGCTTCTTGTTTCTCCTTTTAGAGATAAAAGAAAGCATTGTGGGGGACAGAGGGGTAAAAAGGGAGGAGAATAAAGGGAGACTTGTAAAAATATATTGGTTTGATCGAGAACTGTCTTCTTTCATCCTAAAAGCACTCGCTTCTTTCCTGTTTCTCTAAGGGCCCCAAGTAGAGATTTGGGTGTGATGCAACTGTAGTCCAGGGACTCATATCATAACTCCACATCTTCCGATCCGAAATGAGTCAATGTCAGTCACTATTGGATGTCCCTCTACAGCTTTTTGAAATCACCAGGTAATAAAGCAATGAGGGTTGGGGAGAAATGCAATGACAATACGGAACACTGGCAATCAAATTGGGAGTTTCGATGCCCGATTGGTGAATGGCTGCGTATTTACCTGCAGACGCGACTGCAGCCAGAAAGATAAGAATCAGCACTAAAAGCAGGCAGAGCAAGGTTAGCCTCGCAGAAGCTTATTTACCACTAAGGCTGATTATTATCTGAGCAAATGAGTGGGAAAAAACAAGCCTAATTGAGGACAAACAGCTGAGGAAGCATCACAGGAGCTTGGAAAATAATTGTCTACAGATAGGCGTAATTATCATTTCCTAATTTATGCGTAACACGCAGCCCCCGCTGGCATTCTCTTTTCATCAGCAGTGCTCTTTTAAATCCTTTGCAGGAATTATCAAAAAATGCTAACAGAGTTGAGCAAATTAAAAAGAACATGTTTTAAGAAGGCAGATCAAGTCTGACATTCCCAATGGGAAGATATCCACAGTGCACCCTGTGTTGGTTTTTAAAGTTAATCTCTCTTCACTTTGGTTGTCTAGTTGTGAGGTTAGTCATGGCGGACTAAGCTGGTGGTCATGGAAGCTAGTGATGGCAAATGCAATTTATGTCGCTGATGGGCTGGAAGTTATACATTCCCTGGCTCACCCAGAATGCTTTGTTTAGTCAGGTGACCAAAACAAGTCTGGGAAAATAAAATATGTACGGGTCAAGTTGGTCTGATATCGATGTGAGAGACAAATGGTTTGTCCAATTACCTCTTGTCTTTTTTTGAAAGGGCCTCAAATTTCTAAATGTTTTCTGTTGGATCTTAACCAGATGGATGTATGTTAGAGATGTTGTGCAAGCATCGGAGGAATTGGAGGTTTTAGATTTAGACTTTGGAAGATACAAGATGAGACTTTTAAACAGGACATGATGTTATTGGCTGCACTTGTCCAGGGTGCAACCCTGCGTGCACACGGAGACAGCTGGGATAGACACCGGCACCTGCCACAACCCTGAGTGCAGCGGAAGTGGGTGTAGAAAATGCATGAATGATGTCACTTCCTGCCACATGTTATCTTTGAAAGTCAGACCTGAAATTTAAATTGATCATCCATCTCTTTGCCATCAAACTGTGAGTCAAACACACATCACAACGACCTCCACGGCTGGCCAAGAGTCTTTCCCTGCTTCATCTGTCCAATCCTCACCCGTTGGCCTCCCTTCCCTGCTGCTGCTGCTGCTGCTGTAAACTCTGAGGCTTCCCTCTGAATTGCTGACAAACAGGAAGGAAAAGAAAAAAAAACAAGAAAAGTTTTGAGCAGCTCAAGCAGGGATGCGTCGTCAACAGTGCCAACATTCTGGCATTTACTGGGACGCCCTAAAAAGCGCTGAAGCTCGACGGGGGGCAGATGCTCTCAGAAAATACACAGAAAGGATTTAAAAAAAAACTGCATATGAACTAATGATAATGACTGGGTGAATAGAAAGCGTAGCAAAGAAGGCACGCGTGAAACAACCTTGCGACACGCATGCACGGAGGGATGTGCACAGACTGAAAATGAGCGGCGCGCACGCACGCACGAGCTGTAATGAGAACAGCTGGAGAGGGTGCAGGCTGGTGCACCGGGGGGATGAGGCAGGGAGGGAGGGAGGCTGGGAGGGAGGCAGGGAGGGAGGGAGGGATGTCCTCTGCCTCTCACCTTGACTGCCAGACCCTCGGTGCACGTTTGGGGATTTTCCAAAGGGAGGCAGACACAACCTGCCTGCACCACGCGCTGCATTTCTCCTCCCCGACCGCCTGCTCTCCTCCAGTTCGCCCCTGTGCTCCTCCCGCATGCATCCGTTCTTGCACGCTTTCTGTTGCCACATCAGAGTGGGGGGGGGGGGAGCCATGACTGTGAGTGTGCGTTGGCGCGTGAGAGTGTTTGTGTGCGTGAAACAAGTTAGGGGTCGATCACAGTGCACAGCGGAGGGAAGGAAACGAGAGTGCTGAGTCAAGCGAAAAATAAAGACGAGCCCTTTTTCTAATTCAACGGGTGGGTTAGGAAGGTCAAAAGGTCAAAGGAGAGGCAAGAGCAAGAGGAGCGTTGGGGTGGGGTAGTGCGTGTGTGTGTGTGTGTGTGCACGTGCTCACACTAGGACCTCTTTGGCCAGGCAAGATTCAAGATTCAAGACTAATTGACATTCAGACACCAATTCCAGCAAGGATGCAGAGCGGAACAAAATGAAGTTACATGGCTAAGAATAAAGCAATAAGAACACTTAGCGACCAGAATAAAGTGCAGCACTTTCAAGAGCAATAAAACAACCCCAAATGACTTCAATGAGCAATACGATAAAACCAGAACATAAAAAATTACAAGTAAAAGAAATGTAAGATATATGCAGATGTGTAACATATTCAATTCCCCTGCGAAAAGAAACAGCTGAGTGAACCATTCATAGCACGGTGCTATTCAACAGCCTGATAGGAGTTGGAAAAACCCTCTCACAGAACTGTGCAGACCTGGACCTCAGGCTGCGGTACCTTCTGCCTGAGGGCAGGAGGGAGAACACAGCACACTGTAGTGTGAGTTAGTATGCAAAGGGAGACTGACAAGTGCATCTGCAGCCTTCTGATCACGAACTAAACAGAGCCAAAAAGTAATTTGAAACAGAATTTAATCATTTTAATTACACTAATGTGACTTTGAGAAAAATAACTTTGTCCTGTCATATCTAGCCCCTCTTTATTTGCCCCATAACATCTCGATAGAGATGCTATGCTATGCTGAGATTAGTCCAAAATCCTGCACATCCGTTCAGAGAAACTCTTATCCAAAGCATTTCCAGCTGGTTTTTGTGTTGCATAACCAGTTAGCATTTGAACTTGTGGTGAAAGGCAAGACTGTTGCAAACTGCAACATGGGAAAAGGGGACTTTCAGTGATTGCTAAAGAGTTTAATTAGCATGAACGCTGCAGTATAGTGGCTCTTAAGTTAAATGAAGAGTCGCAGTGTGACAACTGCCTGATGTTGCCACTCCAACACAATACAAGTATTGGGGTTGCACTGACTGAGCAACAACAACAACAACAACAACAATAAATTGGCCAGCTTCAATGCAATAGAGTGAATTTTTCATGCAGTCACCTTCAGTTTTGTCGTTCAATACATTTTCACTAGACTATTTACCAGTATTGTATTGCTGAATGAATGCATGCAGGAAAAATAATAAATGAATAAACAATGGTAAAGCAAGATGTAGATTATTATATGAATATAATATAGAAAATATACATATTTTATTAGAAATGTATCATGTGTATCAATGCACAAAACACTGATGAGGGGAAGAAATGACCACCGATGAGGCTTTCCTAAAACACACCAAAGCAGTCTGGTTGTTAGGCACTGTCCATGGTTCTGATTCTGCAGGAGGAAGCATCCAAGGGAGGATTTCCCTCCTCTTCACTTACATGTACCAACATGTCCAGGTTACATTCTCAGTGACCCTGCAGACTGTCTCAGCATGAAAACATTTTTCAGATAGAATATGCCACTGACCACTACCTGAATCTATAATTGTGTTTACAAAAGTCTAAATTAAAGACCATGAAAGATAAATGAAATAAAATATTGGACCATGTTATGGCTAAGGCATCTTCACATGACATGAAAGTTTGTTTTCTTTGTAATGAATGAGTTGTTTACCACGTTGTTTCACTGTATCAGGAAAGAATGTGGCAATGCCATGTTTGGAACTTGTGCTGCTGACAAACAAAGTGTCTGGCATCGTGTGCCCCTGCTTAAAAATACAGTGTGTGTAATTACAGTGGTGATGCATAAAGAATCAAAGCAAAAGGACAACTGGTCAAGTAGAGAAGGGGAAAATGAAAAACGATCACTCTCGATGTAATGTCAATTAGCAGCAGCTAGTGGGGATGCGGACGGTAGTTAGTGAGAAGTGAACAAGTCCTATGAACCAATCGCTGCGTGAATCCTGTGACCTACTCTTAGCAAGAGCTCCGCAAGAAAACCAGTGAACTAAATCTCTTAGAGAGACCATTCTTCTACGCGCAGAGGCTCCGCAGGGGAAAAAAAAAAAAAACGAGCTCCCAGCAAAAGCAGCACAGTGTGATGATGGATGTCATAACTTTCCACATCACCACAGAGGATCCATTGCAAAGGACTTGTTTCATGAGATATGGCAGCAAAAGCGTGCCAATCGAGCCGTACAAAGAAAAATAATTTGCACTCTACTTCGGTGCCAGTTCACGCATGACGCTTCTTGCTGTCCTGTTTTTCCTCTGTGTGGACCGATGCGACTGATCATGTCGCAGGTTGTTCATAGCTGTCTCAGTTTGTAGCAAGGCTCTACATTCTGGCTCTGCCAGTGGCTGCAGGCCATTGAGGTGTATAGATGTGTGAAATCCTTCCAATTTCTACTCTGTCATCGTGCTCCATATCGAGCTCTACCCTTTAGAACGTCCTTCACCTTCAGCGTGCTCTCATGTCCCTTCTCATGTTCCTCATATTCTTCCAACTACCCTCTGTCTTCATGTGCTTTGTGCTTAGTGGGTCAAACCTCTGTGCATTTCCAAAGGGAGGACCCTCTGGTTCCGACAAAAAAAGGAAATATGCAAGTTAAGGGTAAAGGACAGGCAGAGGGAGAAGCGGAGTGATGATATGGCAGACGTATAATAAGGTTAAGAAACTGTTATGTCATCATTTTTTATGATCAATCATAAATGCATCATTAATTTTATCTTTTGTGTGTCTTAAAAAGGTGGTGGGGCCTGGATTTTTTTTTTTTTTTTTTTTTAAGAAAAAATATTTATTGCATTATTCTTGAGTTGTTTGTTCATATTTAAAACTCACGCAGGCTTCATTTTCCTGTTTCTGTCAGCAGCTTAAAGCAGTTGCTTATGGACCTTGAACCACCCTCCTTTTAATATGTATACGTATATAAAAGGCAGCTGATTGGTTGCCGAATCTGAATGTATTGCCCACTGCAGATGGAAAGACAGACGAGTTACAGACAGCAGAGCCAAATACACCGACTTGGACTTTCTGTTTATAACACACCTGAAAATAAAACGTCATTCTTGCAGCTCGTGACCCAGCTTCAAAACTCTGAAAACATCTCAAAACTCCTTTGCTTGCATCTTCCTGCTCCTTGTGGTGAAAACACGCCTGGTTTTAAGCCTCTCCGGACAACACAGTCATTAGCGATGTAAGACTGCCGCCTCTTATGCATTAAAAATGTGTCCTCAGGCATCCTAACATGCCATGGATACACATGCCGCAGCTATGTTTGGAGCTCTCCCGACGCTGCGTGTGAAAGGAGGCGGAAAATGGCTTTTAGTTCTGCCTCCCTTCCTTCCCACCCATCGTTCCCAGCATCGGGCCGTGAGCTGCGCTCGTTCATCCAGCCCAGTGTGGACGCACAATGTCATCTGGCCGGGGGAAAGTTTTCACTTTGCCAAACTTTCCCCCCCCCCGCCTACCCCTTCCGTTAGCTACGGACAGTTTGGCCAGAGTTGATGCAGGGTATCGGAGTCCGGCCCAATTATGTCTGCCAGCCTCTGTCAGATTTTTTATACCTGGCTGCGCATGTGTGTTTATGGGGAGGTGGAGGGTGGTTAAATTGCACAGGGGAGAGACTGTGTGTGTGTGTGTGTGTGTGTGTGTGTGTGCACAGCATTTCAAAACACAGCGGCAACCCCGCAATACCAACCAGCCGCTCTCCCTCGCTCTCCGCTGCCGTCTCTCTACCCGCGAGGCTTTTCCGGAGTGAACGGCTAATAAAGTGGGCCAGGTCCGCAGCTCAGCGCTATTTTTATCAGAAGGCAATTTTATAGGAGGTGCCCACAGGTAAGGGGGGTCCGCATCTGACAATGAAACCGAGGCGAGGAGAATCCCCACCCCCAACCCCTTTATAAACCCACCCCCCACAAACCCCACCACACCCACTTTGCCATTAACCTCTGCTGAAATACTTGAGAAAGCCCCCCGGTGCCCCACAGCCCCTGAGCAGTCACTGCACGGCCCAGCCCTCGTTACCCGCAAGAAGTTAGAAGGCAAGTTAATTGTCCCTGAGTTTCCGAGGACAAAGTCAATACCGCAACGTCGGTGAGCGAAAGTGACTGAAGATGCAGTCTTACATTTGTCGGGTGTTGTACGCGAGGAAAGCATGGGATTAAAGGTGCTGCGGAGGAGAAGGACCAACATGAGGTGTTTAATTGTTGGGGACTGGTTGACGGAGCCCATCTGGCCGCTCCCCGTCGTACAGATGGACCTTGCAGAGCTGCGGTGCTCACCCTCCTGCCAAGGCACCAGAGTCAACGCTCAAATTCCACTACTAGCTTGAACAGCAAGAACAGTTTTTTTTTTGTTTAGCTAGAAAGGAACTGTTTGACCACTCTAACAACCAGGTAACACATTCATAGCATTATATTTACATTAAGTAAATATGTTCCACTTGCTAACTCACTACAAATTTCCTACAAAATAGTGCGTTTGTCGTCTCTTGTGTCATAATCTTCACACGACCTTCTATGTTTCAAACAACTGTATCCATCCTGTGGATCTCATGGCCGCCTTTTTGATCTGCGCTTTCTCTGCCCACTATTTTTTGCTTCATTGTATATTCTGGCCATTGGATTTTCTTCACACTTGATCAGCTGAATTTCTTTCTGCAGCTCTGAAGTGCAACGTTTGCAACTAACCTCAAAGTCGAGTCGGAATTCAGAGTTACATTTGGTTATTTGCTAATTTTGACTAAAACAATCACAATCAATATATCCCTTGTTTTAGCAGATCTGCTCTTGGCAACACCAGCTAATACGCAGCAGTGATACACACTGAACAAGGCAGCCAGACTGGTTTGAAAACTCAGAACAGTTTCCCACGATAAAATTCTGTTTCAAGATCAGGTAGCAAATTGATTATTTGACTTTCGAGTTACAACACACTGTTAATTATAATATATGAGATGGTAACTTAAAAGAGAACTAAGAAAGAAGAGAGAAGATCAACCAACTAAATTAGGATTAGTAAGAAAATAAAGATCTACTTCACACCTTTGACCAATTTAACTGGAAGAAATGAAAACTTTCAGCAACAACTGACTGCACTGGCGCGCACGCTCCCCCGTGTCCCGTGTTTGTAATCATTGTGTGAGTGACATTATCACTGAATCATCATATTATGCAGCTGCACCAGCCACCAACGTGGGTCTTGTACCACTGTGCCCCTACAATTAACATTCCCCTGGGCTTGCTGTCACCACATTGGCGCTGTGACAGCTTTGCTGAGGCAGCTGTGGAAGAGAAGACACCAACTAGCATCACTAAACATGAAGGACCCTGCTGTGTCAGGACGACATCTGAAATTAATTGTCAAACTACATGAAGAAAAAAAAGAAGAAAAAGAAAAGTCAGTCACTCATATTTTTCTTCAGATTGCTAATATTGAGAGTGCTTGATTGGAAAAGGGGAGATGGACAAGACAGCAAAGAGGAAGAGGACAATGGAGGAGAGAGCGCAAGAGGACGGCGAGAGGACAAGGATGGCTGATAAGGGACAACGGAAGTCAGGGGCAGATATTCTGAATACAAGAGGGTTCACAAAAGATACGAGGAGAGAGAAAAAAGGGAGAGGCCAACAGACACAAATGGCCAGACAGGGAGCAACAGAGACTGACAAGCGGGTAAAAGGCCTACCAGTGCGACAGGGTGGGGGGTCGGGAGGAGCTGAGGAGGAGGAGGAGGAGGAGGAGAAGGAGGGGAAGAAAAATGAGCGCGGTGGCGTTTGTTGCTCCCAGCGGAGACGTTATGTTCGCTACAAGTCTGCAACTGTCAGGCCATCCTTCCTCTCTTGTCCCCCTCCCCGCATTCATCGCTGCCCCCACTCCATCTCTTCATCCCCCCAACTCTCGAGACAACCATCACCCATTTTTTTTTTATTAGCTGTGGTTACACTCAGCCTGTCATGTCACTCAGTTAACACTCCATACTCAAGGAGTTTCAGAAAGCCCTAAAAAGTTTGAGTGCAGGTGCACGCAGGAAACCGTTTTCCTCTGAAAGAATCTTTTTCTTCCCCTTTCAAGCCTTTTTCTGTTTGAGTGTGTGTGTATGTGTTTCTCTTTTTTTCTTCCATTGCCTGCCTGCACATTTTAAACGCCGTTGCAGGAAAAAAAAAAAAAAAAAGAAATCTCCCGATCCTTAGCAGTGACTCACTCCTGTGCTCTCTGCATCACCTCTATTATCCTCTCCTTTTATCCGCCTGAAACAAGAGGCTCGGGTAAGGACAAAGAGGACATCCGCGCCATGATTTAGCCCATCGCTCCCACTCCCTTTTTATTGATCCTGCGCAAGACAACTCACAGACTCGCAAAGGCGGGGGGAAAGGTGCACGCGGTCGTCTTTATGATGGGTCACTTTTGCAAAATGTGCTAATTAAAGCCTTTCTGACGTCTTTATTCCCATTTGAAGTCAATGCAAGTATAAAAGTAGTGAAGCGCACCAGATGTGTGACCGAGGTGCAACACACACATTTCATTTAAGGCTTGAGAGAGGAAGCCAGAGTACCGAGAGAGAGAGTTAAACAATCAAATCAAACTCCATACAAAAAGGCCCTAGTCCTGGGAATGGAACCTTCAACCTTCTTTCAGAGGAGTGACAGTGCTGACCACTGTGGCCATTCTTGTCTTAATAATTGCCTGTATAGCTAAATCCAAAGTTTGTTTTGCACTGAAAACAATATGTTTTACTTTCTTTCTCTGTCTCGTGTTTGTTGGCTTCTCATATTGAAAGAATGGAAAGCAGGGCCAATGAAGGACCAGAGATCACAAACACACTCTAAAGCGCTCAACTTCATTAGGTGTGACTTGCAAGACAAATGCTCGCCCTCACTGTTATTAGCTTGTATACGATTCCATTGATCTTCACATGGGTAATGACTTGTGGCAGCAGCAGTATTGGAGATGCAAATTACTGGATCAAACATACATCAGGGAGGGAAATACAGAGGGAAAATCAAAATAAAAAAAAAAAGTTGTTTGAATTCCAGTGATGCAACTGATAAATAAAGACAAATGATACAACTGTGGAAGCTGCGACACAACTTTTCTCTCGTGGCCAGCAAATGTAGAGCTGGGAAGAGCTACTTCATTTTCCAGTCCTTTCAATCAGTGCAGTAATTGTCTACTCTGTGCATGTGTGTTTGCACGAGCGTGCGCGTGCACACACACACACACACACACACACACACACACACACACACACACACACACACACACACACACACACACACACACACACACACACACACACACACACACACACACACACACGTCCTGTCTTGTGTGAAGTTCTCAACCCTTTCAAGACTCTTTCCTGACAAAAACCTTGAAGGTCCCCATCAACAACATGTAACCCCGAGTAAATTCTTTTGGAACACTGCAATCCCTTAATGTTGCCCTATTAGGATAATTTTTAGATATTTTTTTCATCCTGAACCCCAGGTGGGCATGTAGTAGTTTTCACGTTTATAATGGGAGAAAATAGATGAAAGATTTGTCAGTATAATCATCATTGTGCATGGACATTTGTTCAACGAAATCTCAAGTTCCCCAAGGTTAGTATGTTTCAAGGTTGGAGGAATGGCGTTACAAAGGGTCAGCAATTGTTATGTTATGTAATGCATCATAACATTACGATATCGCAATCATACTTAATTTTTTTTTTTTTTTTTTTAAAAAAGCTGAATTTTACATCAGGTTTCTCTCTCTCAAATAAAAATAAGCAAAAGAAAATCTGACCTCAGATGGCAAATACACCATCATATTCTTTTAAAATCTATGTGGGGGGACTTTTATCTGTGTGGAGGAACCACATGAGGTCCTCTTGTTGTTCTCCATCCTCTCTCTAAACCTGGAGAGAAACCAGCTCAAAACATGGCCTGCTTCCTGTCTTGAGCTGCATCTCCGTCTCCCGCTCCGCCGCTCACATTTCCGCAAAACAACAGTTTAAGCAGTTCATGGTGAGGGATGAAGAAATCTCTCTATTTTGTCCTCCCTACTCTCCGATCTCACAGGGATTTTCTCCAGCACACTAATTTTTCAAGCGTAGTTTCTCTCCCTTGGTGAAAACGGGTCACCTTTGGTCTGTCAGAGGAACACCTGGGAAGGTATAACCTCTACTTCACCGCATGCGCATGTACTCAAGGATAGCTGCCTAGTGGGAGAGCGTCCAAACCCTTAAAAAGTCAGGGGAAAGGACCAGTGTTATTGATCAGTGTAGTCATAACTAAAGAATGGAAATTACTGAATGGGAGGGTGTATGAATTTGTTAATTAAACTGTTAATCAGTTCACTTTTGCCGTCTGGAAATATTGTTTCTCTTTGTTATGACTTTGCTAAGACCTAAAGAAAAGCCTTAGCACTTCTAAACTGTTGAAGCTAGTTTGTCAGTGATAAGTTGTTTTCTGGTCTTTCCCAACTTTGCAAAACCCATTTACAGTTTCTAGGATGCACGGATTGACGATATAAAATCTAAAAAATATCTAAAATATATTTTAAAAAAAAGTCACACCAAATTCCAAGGTAACATCTAGGCTTTGGCTAAATTGTGTACGTAAATACTTGTAGGGACTTAGTAAAATTCTATTTATAGATATCAGAAAGTAATAAAAAAAAAAATACTGTGTGAAGCTTCTCATGAGCTGTTTTCAGGTCTCACTGCAGTTGAAGGTTAGCCAGACTCATGCCATGTGCATGGCTGGGTCTCATCAGTTTTAGTTCCACTTACTAAATGTGCAGCAACACACACATGCTTTTCATGATGTCTGTTTACAGTCATGCTGTGCAGGCTGATTTATGCTGACTCGTTGCGCCTGATAGTATCCCGGCTTCTCGTTCCTGATGGCTCGTGCGTGCAGACACCGGCGGATGGTCTTTGAAGTGAGAGTGTTGATGCACTTCAAACAAGATCTCACACATGCTGCCTGTGCACCACTAGGGGGGGAAAAATGCTGAAAAAAAGCACTTTTTTTCTCTGCATTCTGATAGTGCACTCTGATCCACCCTCTTGTCTCTTCATCTCTCCTTCCATCTACATCTGAAGTCTGTGTCTCAGCTGCTGGCTCGTCTCTGCTCTCACCAGCAGTGAGGAAAGCACTCATACGCAAGCAGGAAATACGTGCAGTTTCAGATGTCATCGGCAAAGCCCCATTGGCTGTATATAAAGATGTGTCATCATTTGTGAATACCCAGTTTGAACCCTCTTGAGTTTCCAGTTCATTCTGGAACAGAAGATTCCACATTTGAATGTGTGGGTGGTGTCGATGCTGGGTCATAATTGGAGCATCAGCGCAGCGTGTGCTCTCACTGCCCACCCACCCCCTGGTACGACGACTAGACTTGGTTACTAAACTGTAGTCATGTCCACAACCATTTTTTCTTGAAATTAGACCCAACTGAAGATTATGGACATTAGTGATTACTCAATGGTTTTTGTTTGTTTGTTTGTTTGTTTGTTTGTTTTACAAGTAATCTAAAAAATTAACCAGTTTGTAAAAGTACAAATTTAGGGCTCCTATACATATTGACAACTAATGTAAATCTTTTTGCAACCGCTTTTGGTGGTCCTTGCTGGCCAAACAGTAGAATGCTGATTTTTGGCACTCATAAGTTTGCAAATTATACAAATGTTTTCCAGTTACTCTGTAGAGTTCTCTTCCTTTTAGTGAAATGAAACAAAGTTTGCAATGTATCTGAATTATAATAATGCACTTAACCTCGTCATTACAATTCAAGTGCAAGAAAGAATTGAAAAATCTTTTGAGCAAACTAAAAGTACGACTGCATGAGCAGCTCTAACAGGTCCACAGCGGTGCCACACAAACTGCATGACTCCCACTCCAACCGCACACCACAGCTGCATTAAGAATGCATGTGGCGCTGTCACACTTGGCCTGTACACTGTGTTCAATCAACTAAGTACAAGCGCATACAAAAGCGGCAGCGACGCGGCGCTCTTTCACTCAGGACTGGCGTAATGACATTGTGCTAAGGGGTGAGAAAAGCAACAGAGGCGCTCTGCAAAGTGCACGCTGACCATACCGAGGTGTAGAGGTAGCCCTCGCTGTTCATGGCGACGTAGAGCCCCGTCTTGGTGCTCTGGATGGCCACTATCCTGAGTCCCACAGGAATCAAGTTGAACTGCACTGCAAAAAAAAAGAGGGACAAAGTGGTGTCAGAGTGATTATTATTCAATTTGTTCCTCAGATGTTCACAGCCCTTCCTCGCCGTATAAAATAAGACAACTGCTTTCCAGCTGTCTCCTGTTTCAACCCGCCTGCTGCGCAAAGGCGGCGAAAGGAAGCGTCTATATGAAGGCGAGGAGAGTCAAGCAGCGGCGGATTAGGACTGGGGGAAATTTAGGGAGGAATGAAGTCTGGTTGCCGCTACAGTGGAGGTCACACAAAGACTGACAGTCAGGAGAATCCCCCTGCTGGTGAGACGGAGAGATACAGGAAGTGTGGCTCAGCAGAGATTTTCCAATCCAGTACACCAGAGAGTACCGTCGCCTTTGCCGGCACCCAATTCATTCACTCGGTCCGACACAGCAAACAGCACTTTTCAAATCTCCTCCACACGGAACCTTGGATTTCTTATGTGCATAGCTCTCCATATAAACTAGCTTCACCCTTGGCCAGCAATTCAGCTCTCACTCACTGTGCGCTCGCTCCACATGCAGGCAGCTGCAGGGTTGTGTTTGCATGCGCTTGGAATTTGTTTAGTGGCTCCTTTATCCGTTCAGGCAAGTAAATATGCGCAAGGTTTGTATGCATGTCTGTGCTTCCCTGTTAAAGTCCACGTGTGACTGCCCAACTGACATGATGACTTGAGTCATGACAATGCAGGTCGGCTTATTTTATCCCACAAAAATCCCATGCTTATGAGGGCTTTGAAAATACAAATTTTGTGGCTCAGCTTGTTTTTCCTGCCTGAGGTAAAATTTGACTGAACTTCTGATTATCTGCAAGTTCTTCCTTTAATGTGGTTTTGGCCTGACAAAAAAACAAACAATAGTCTATGTACCTGCTACACTGCTTGCCAAAATACAGTTTTGTAGGAGAACCCTGGTTAGACGTTCCACTCTCTAAAGCCCCTTGGATTTTTATTTTTTTTTAATCTGGAATCTCTGGTTTGTGCCGTTTTCCAGAGACATATAGATTTCCCAATTTTTGTTTGTTTGTTGGCAGGGGTTGAAAATCACTGGTATAAAATGGACCCAATATAGTTCAGTCCCAAAACGAGTTAAAAAGGTCAAATGAGGGATATTCATTTGTTTTCTACACCACTTTCTCCTGAAAATATGGGATATAACTGGAAATTATGACATACTGAATTTAATAATTTGCAGTCTAAAGCTTTTGTGGTGTGCAGGGTAGGCTGAAATGGCAGCATACTTGACATTTTTCATGTAAACACGACGCGACAAATATTCTCGCAGTCGTCAATTAAACAGGAAGGAATTAAACAGGAATGTCCACAGTCTCAGAACTGATTACGCAAAGCCCAGAAGGCATGACATGTCAAAGACCCTTGGGTAGCAGGAGCTCTACGTGCACCTCAATCTCTCTTTGCCCCGTCTCACTCACTCCATCTTCGAGGCCCTTCCGCCGTTTGCTCGATCGATTCCCGCATCTCAAACAGTCGGTTTCACAACAAGGCGTCACCAAAGACCATGGCTGGGATGACAAATAGAGCTGGCCACGCGTGCACACAGCCACACTCGCAAACACACACACCATTCTCTCCTGAACGCTGAAGCAGTGGTGTCGATGAGCTCACGTAACCTGCTTCACAGGGATCAACAAGAAAAGCACCGACTCATTCACAGAAACGCAGCATGGAAAAGAATTTCTCTCTGCGCAGGCTGATGGTAAGTGGGCTTGTCAGGTGGAGTGTTTCACAAATCTTGGGATTTATCGCACCCATCTATCTGTGAAAGTGCACACAGGAAAAAAAAAGATCTAGAAATCTGAGACCATCTGTCACTATAAATACCAGCCAGTCGGATTAGATCACTACCAGTAAAGCATTGCAAGGCTTCTGATTGGTGCAAGTAGCGGCACAGCACACCGCCAAAGGCGAACCTTCATCCTTCATCTTGAAGGTTGGGTTAGGGTTAGGGTTGGTAGCTTCAACTTCTCGTCCGAATGGCTTCTTCTACAGTGCAGTCCAGTCGCCTTAACTCAGCCTTTAAGACTATGATGATAACCCGGACAACTGAGAACATTCACAGGGACTCTGTATGCAATGTTGTTGAGCCAAACCTTTATACAAGCCATTGAGGAATACACAGAGGCTTTTACTGCTGTACTTTGATCTTCTTCTCAGAAAGAAATATCCAATATATCTCCCCTGTTGGATGCCAGAAGGAGGATCTCAATTCATCCATCTGCATGATGATAGACTTGATGGCTGAAGCAGTCTAGCGGCCAGCTATGTTGTCTTGATGTGGTGTTGAGTTGTTAAACTTCAATTGACTTAATAACGACTGAATGATCCTAAGCCAATGATGGATAGTGACAGAACTTTCTGCTCATTAAACCTGGTCATTAAACAGTAGTTGGTATTGTATGGGCCTTACATTATTTTGTGAGGAGGTTAGTTTGAAAGAAGAGTTAGTTTGAGGTACAGTGGTGGGAAAAAAAAAGTTTTTGGACACCTGAGGCATTTGTGATGTACTGTATTGCGCTAACATTCTCTTAAGTCTCCGGGTGCGGTTTATTTGCGGTCACCAACACTTACCCACATGCTGCACGTGCATTGTTCTGTCCAGATCAAACCAAAATGTTTCAGCGAGAAAAACCTCCATTGCGATACATCACAAGAGTTCAAGAATTACAAGAATTTAGTTTTCTTAAGTAGTCTTAGACTGGACAACAAAATACTTTCATTTGTTTGTGAGTGAGCCTCGAAGCCAAACCTTTTGAAACACACACACATAATAAAATCCCTGGCAAATATTTAATAAGAATAATTGACATTTGCAATTGACATGATGGGGTAAATTTTCAAGGGTTTCCACTACTGTATATTGGCCATAAAACCCTTTCCAGGCTTGTCGCGGGGAGGTTTTCAACAAGTTATGAGTGCTCACGAAACTGTGAGTGGAGGGACATCAAGGCTTTACAAAGAGTCAGTGCCTCCTCCATCCCTACTCCCTCCAATTCCTTTCTCTCTTCTCGCTCATTTCCTCTGCCAAAGGGAAAAAAAAAGTTTGCTTCCCCTCTCAATCTGAAAGTGCTTCCCTTATCAAATGGATCACATAACTTTACGCTGGGATAATAGAGACATCCCATCTCTCCTCTGTTTTTCCTTTTCCCCTCATCGCACTCCCGCCCACTCCCGCTCTCTCTCTCTCTCTCTCTCTGCGTTTGTCTGTCCTTCTTTTTAACTCACCGTTTTTCTCTGTGGCTCACAGAGGAGGTCGGCGGATTAATCAAAAGTCTTTTGAGGGAGAGGCCGAGGCACGGAGAAGGAGGGGTGGAGGCAAGAAAAGGCGGGGGAGGGCCAAATCAATCCCACAAGTCAATTTGAGGCCTGAGATCTTCTATACAATAAATAAACAAGGAGAAAGCGGGGACTGGATGAGGGAGGGGACGGTGGGTGCGGGGAGGGGTGCAGAGTGAGGCTGCAGAGGACGTCTGCAGCCTGCACGCCATGCTGCCGTCCTGCAGCACAGTGCTGCCTGGAGACTCCCCTCACCACAGAAAACAGTTGTTCTTTTTTCACTTTTTTTTAGTGAATTCTTACTTAATTATTAATTTATTATCAATTCATTTTTTTTATATATCATTTTCATCATTTTATTGGGGCACTTCTTGGCAGTGAGCGGGATACCGAAACACCTCAAAAACCTGACTAACTTTACACTGTGAAGTTGCAGGATGGCAAAGTCAGTTTGTCTAACTTTGTCTAAATGTAGGACGATTTAAAGTGTGTAAAATTTGGCTTTATTTTTGACTTTTATATTGGTAAAAACATAATACAATGCAGATAAATACATTAATAAAAGTGTATAATCGCAGTACAATAAAAGTAATTTGTTTGTTCAGCGCTGAGAATGGTTCTCATAAGTATATACATATAGCAAAGGGTTTTGTTCCCAGTTAGTTGCCATCTTACACAGCCATATTTCTAGGGAAGCTTGGTGTGGACAGTCCAGCCCACCTGAGGGCGCGTTTCGTAATTAGGGTGACGAAGGTGGTCGAGGTATCAAGGTTTGGGTATGCAGGCCACCGTAGCTCACGAGCCAGCCCAGGAGGGGCAGTGAGAGTGAAAGACACGACAATCTAAAATGCAACCAGTTGATGTTGTGTTCAAAATCTCCAAAAATTGAACGCAAGTTGGCTTTACTTAATTTTACATGTTCCCTTCAACTCATGTTTTACGTATTCTTTTCTATACTGACTGCTAACTACCATACACTGTAACTATAACGACCATACGTGATACGTTTCAATCAGTTCCATCAAAGAAACAGTGGCCACACCCGGTGCTCTGGGTGTAGCTACATGAACAACTGTGAGGAGCAGCTTTAATGCCTCGTTTCACGCATTGTTTTTTGTGCTGGGAAAAAAAAAGTTTTAAAGTGTCAATAGTGGATTAAACGTCTTGTAGTTGATTTCCCCCGTGGTGGACGGTGAGACAGCCCTCTTCACCCGACTCCTCCTTAACTTCTACGCCCACACTGGCTTCCTCCCCACCACTAATTCCTCTAAGCCTTTATCTGTCTTCCCTTTCAGTCCATCTGTCTTCTCCTTTTTCCCCCTCCCCTCCACCCTTCCCCATGGTGCATTCCGTCTTCTCATCCCGCCTTGTCATGAATTAACAACCTTTCTCTTATCTTGCTGTGTTTTTTCCTGTCGCACCATTTTTCTTCTTTATTTGTTCCTCCTCTGCTCTCTCGTGGCTCGCCGTCTTTCTGGCCATCATGTGAAACCAATACGTTCGCCCGTTTGGCTCCATTCGTCTTTGTCTTCTCTTTTACCCCGCAGCACTCTTTGACCCCCTTTTAATCACACTCTTCTGTCCGCTTATCCCTTCTCCTCGACCTTATACCCTAACTTTTTGTTCTTTGCTATGTTTTCTGTTCATCTATCTGTGAGAGCTTTCGATGTTCACTTTCTCCCTCCTCCCTTACACTGCAGCCGTCATGCAACTGCCTTTCAAGTCCGTGATATTTCTCGGTTCTCTGCAAAGGGGCATTATCGAGCACTGGAGAAAATTCTGAAAGAAGAGACCAGAAAATAAGAAAAAAATAAAATAAATAAACTAAAATCCTACCAACATCAGGAGAAGGTCATTATAGGGGATCGAGAATGAAGCTTCTTCCTCTTGACTTTTTCAAGGTGTATAATCTTAGCCAATTGCTTTCATCTCCCTGCCTCCCTCTCTCATTCTCAGTCTCTGTCAAACCGACTCCATCTTCCTGTTTTATCCTCTCCAGGAAACAGATTCAGATTCAGAAAGAGACAAAATCCAGTGACAATCACAGCAGCAGCTCCATCCGTCATCGTCACTTGTTCGCCACATTTATTCTCTTTGTTCTCTCCTTTGAGACATGTTTCCGTCGACGTCTTTCTAGCGGCAGAACCCACCAATGTCCCCCCTGTTGGTCTCACTCGTGCTGCTCTTCGCTTTATCTATGCTGCTCTATCATGTCTGGAGGAGTTGAGGTGGCACTAAAACATGCAGCAATCTCTGTTGGTCACAATAAATGTTGGTGACCTTCAAGCTGAGCAGAAGAATAGAAAAATAGTGATGTTTCCGAGGCCAATTAAGCTATCCCCTCATGATCTTCAGTGCCCTCATTCCATTTCATTTAATCCCAAATGAAGCAATTACTTAAATTAGGAAAGCACAATTTTTCCTTGTATCTTTTAATTCTCATTACACTAACAAAATCACTACACAAATCACAAATAGTTGTATACTACTACTAAAATAATAAGTTAAATAGTTTTTTATAAATACTTAGTTATTTTGTCATAGTATAAACATTTTAAAAAGCTGTGCTTTTTGTGATTATAATTTTTGTAATAAGAATCTTAAATTATTTATCAAAAATGTTAATACTTACAACACACATACAAAAAGTGCCAGAATGTAAATGAAAATCGGCATTTAAATATCTTATCTAAAGCTGCTTGACCACCATCTTCCAAGGAACATGAGATGAAAAGACTTTTATTAGTACAAATTGCATAAAAATCAAAACATCTATCCAATTTCAAGGGACATGGTTGTCAACCTGTGATGATAAATTCCATGATGTGCCAATAACAAGGAAGATATAAAGTAGTCTCCAATGAACACCTTTAATCATGTTCACCTTAGTCCTCCACCGTGTCTCTGTTGCTCTTCCAGCATTATTACATAAGAGCTTGGAGGAGCCGAGGCCAGGGGGTACGGTGGAGGGGTGACAGTGCCTCTGACCTCCTACCAGAGGGGGAGACACTGTGATTGAGGACCCAGAAGATGCGTGCCAGCTGCTCCTCCTGTTCACGCCGCATCCTCCCTCACGTGTCTCCCCTCCCTCTCACTTCCTGTCTCTTCCCCTCTCTTCCTCTGCCAACTCTTCTTGTCTCGCTGACTTCATTCTCACTGCTGTGTGCCACTGTGCCATCTCTCTCTCCCATTCCCTCCATTTTTTCCTGATCCTCTTATTCTGCTCACTCTCTCTTTTGTTAAAAAAAAACAGACTCTAATATACAGTCACCCCCAGCTTTGTGAAAACTTCGCCTATTGCCTAGTTTTGGAAGCCCAGAGGGACGTGAAAAAAGAAAGAAAAAGTGAAAGGAGGATTTTAAGGCCAAACAAAAACCGCGCTCGACATTTTTGCTCTACTTAGGTCTCCTCAGGGCTTCCATGCCTCTTTCCAGATTTAGCCTCCACATCAACCTCTCCCTGCTGTCCAGGTTGACCAGTAGATGCAGGTGAAGTCACGTCGACAAGAGGAAAAGGAGATATGAGGAAGGTGCATTTAATTTCCTCTGATTATTTCCTCACTCCTTGTTTCTGCAGTGAACCAGAGTCATTCTGCAGCGCTGCCTTACATGCTGTTCCAAATTATCCTGCACTGATTCAGACTATTTTCAAACAAGTGACAGATTAATTGTCGATTTCATCAGTCATTCAGTCAGTTTTATTCCAGCGATCACTCCTCAAAAGCAGGATGTCATGCCTGAAATTTGAAACGCACTGAGTCAAAATAACTCAACTCTGGGAGCATGTCATCTCATTTATACTCATGGCTACTAAAAAATGAATTGACACACAGGCCTCAGTAATATTGAGTTATGCTGCCTTCAGAAACAGCCTCTGCACCTCTGAAGTTCATAAGCGGGTGAAAGATGCGAGAAAAATGTCTCTTCTTCAGACTTTATGCATCAAAGGAAGAGACAAGGGGAGCTTGACAAATCATCTATATCTGATAACCTGAGATGAGAACATGACGGCACAGATTAACTCTGTCTGTATCGGTTAAACCCTGATGGCTGTTTTGATCACTTGCTGCCAGTGTCAGTTGAAATGACGCCTTTGAGAATAGCCCATAAAAAGTGACATTTTTCTTCTCTCAATAATTCATTTTTTGCTCATGATGTGAAAAAAGAGGGATTGGGATGCAGAGAAAAGGGGAGAGGGTGGGGAAACCTGGAGGCAGTTTGAAGGTATTATGCAAAAAAAGAAAAACATCCCAGTGTCTTTTAAAAAGGAAACATGTCTCTAGCCCATCAATGAACTCCCAAGAAAAGCCCATGCTTGACTTCTTTACCTTGTTTTCCTTGTCAGACAGTTTGTGCTGAGACACACCGTTCTGAAAATCAGCCCTCCATCATGTCAAACAAGATTAGAACAATCCAAGCTGATGACAAGATGTTCCCATCCCCCAGGCATTGGTTTCCCCCACTGAGAACTCACTCCCTGCATTTGAGTTATCTATTTTTTTTTAATCATTGGTAGCATTAGTTTTAGTAGAAAATGAGCATTTTTGCTTTGAGGGTCATCTAATTCATAAAAAAGTTTATCCGAAATAATCAATAATCCAAGTCTGTTTCACTGGAGTCTGGGATAAACTTGAAGGTGAGAAAAATAAAAAGGACCTTTAAAAAAATGGATCCACCCAAAGATGTTTTCTCACCTGTGACCACTTCCACCAGCAGAGGTCAATGGTTTGGCAACATTACTCTTGTTCTGTTCTGTTTCTTGTGTTTACTCCCTTCTTCACGTCTCCCCCCCATTTGTTTTTCACTTTTTGCACGACTCCCTTTTATTCTCCTGATCTCTGCACACCTGCCCACAGCCTGGTTCTCCTCACTCCTTCTCTTTTGGCTAATCTCTTATGGTAACTAATTTGTCTTCATTGTCTCTTTGTGTTTCAAGACTCAGTTTTTGGACTCTTGTAATTCAATTTTTCAATCTTAGAGTTTGTACTTTTTGCTTTGGGATAATAAGACAGCTAAGGAGGGGATGGCAGGCACCTGCTTTCTCCTGGTTAACTGGTTTGCCCATGACTTCATTGGGGATTATCACAAAAGCATCAGAGAAGCGTATGAGCTTAAATAGTTTTCTGTGTTGCCACCTCACCTTCAGTCCCTCAATTGACGATATGTCAAAATGTAGTTTTGACGTATACAGGAGATTTTTGCATCAGTCACCTCAAACAGAACATTGACTTTATGCTGAGTTCATATATTCTATCCAGTGCCAGGAACTGGGATTTTTGGCAAAAGTGGAGAAGAGGGAAGCTGAAATGTGGATGTCTGCTACCTCAGAGGACTCAGCAGATAAACCTGACAGCCTTGCGGGTCCTAGCACATAGTCACACAGCTACTTCTGCCACCCTGCGCTCTGTGCACTCGACCAGATGATTGTGCCACAGATTGATACACTGACGTCAAAGACCTCTGAAAGAATACGCAAGTAAGTAGCCTTCAAAAGTTCACGTTTTTTTTGGGGGGAGGACATTTTAAAAGGCACATCAAAATGTTTGGCAGGACACCTTCACAGCCTAAAGATAGATAGATTGTGAGTGTTGGGAAATGGGCAGCATGACTCACGGCGACAAGAGAAACGCAGTTGCTCCGCTACACCTGTTTGGAAATGAGCCGACTCCGCCTCCAGATTTACCCCACGATGCCATGTGCAGAATATTTTGGACTGGAAGTGAGAGAGTTTAAAGTTCAGAGTGGAACATATGCATTGTTAGATCAGAGGAGCTCTGCTGAGCCTTCTGAAGGTGTCGTGTGAGACCAAACCACAGTCAAAGGTCTGGCAAGGTTTTTCAATCCTTCTTATTTTTCCTATTACTCAGAAAACATGAGACATTTATCACCCTGTCTCCAAACCCAACACAGAAGGTTTCCAAGTAGTAAACACATTAGCAGCCATGTCTGAATTCGCACAAAAGAATCGATTAAGTTTTTTATTTCTGGGATGGATGCCAGAGGGAACACCTCACAACGGTTATTTTTAAAAGGTTATTTTTCTGCTTATTTAAACCTGGTGACACAGCTCCCACAAACATCCATCCCTACGGGGCACTAAAACACAAACTTCACCCAGGGAGCCAGAACACAGTCAACAACAAGTGTTGTTTTATTTTATTACTCTGTGGATTATAAATTCAAAATTGCGCTGGCATCATGGCTTCCATCAAAAGAGGTGTATCGACCGAGGGGGAAAAAAGTGCTGTTTTGCCACATTGGGGAAAAACACAACACAATATTGATCCCTGTGGGAGGATGAGGAGGAGTCCAGGGACTCTGGGAATCATACAGTATGAAGCTGTTCATAATCACTCAGATGATGAACACCCACAGAGGTCTGTGTATATATTGGGGTTCTGGGATCATTAGGGGACAAAAGCAAGGTGGTGTGAGTGTAGGGCCAACACCTGGCTGGAGTTGTTATCATTAGTCATATCGGTGACATTTTAGTATTCAAGGTGACATCACTGAGGGCCAGTTTTTAGAATTAGGAGTTTTGTCACGCACGCACACCTTTTGTCACACACACACACACACACCTGAGACATTTAAGCAAACAGAAACAGAACAGTTCACAGACATTTATAAAACATAGCCTAAGTAAATTCTGCCTTAATATGTGACTTTCAAAACTAAGTAATACAAAGTTATTGTTTGAAATGGATGAGATGGAAGTCAAATGTTCCTTGGAGAAGTGAAGCGCCAAGGTTCTAATATTCATGGAATAGAAACTGGGGATTGACACTCCAAAGAATGAACGGGCCATCCATACTCAGGTGACCCATTGAAACTGTTACTCTGTTAGCATCGGATTTGGCTGAAAAGTTACAGAATGGCTGTATGTGTATGAATTCTGCCACTGTAAGTATCAACTAATGTTCTCAAACAACCACTTCAGTGTAAAAATGAGGGTTATATCCATGAATAGACACTCTGCAAGTGCAACATCACTCCTGGTGTTAAAACTACTGAAAGATGTAAAGTGGGTGGCCATTAGAAAATTGCATCTACAAGAGGGAAGTAAACTGCAAACTTCTTCCATTGTTTCCAATTTACAACATCTCTTGGCCTTCAGCAAAACCACAGGGAGTGGATTATTTAAATTTCTGAGAATAGATTATTCAGACTTCAATATTCTGTGTAATGTTCTGCAGCAGCATGTGAGAACACCCATTGAAAAATGCTTCACCAATCACAGCAATGCCTAAGCTTGGCGGGGCTCTGAGTGAAAACATCCTTTAAGATACATTAGCCAGGCTCGAAAGCACACACGGAGAACAGTGGCTGCAATAGACGCACAGGCAGAAGATTGTTTCAAAGGCCAGGATGACTGTGAGCACACCATTTATCAAACGGTTAGGAAAAATAAAGGTCTGTGCTGGAGGTACCGCTGCACTATACAGAATGTAAACCATTTGGCAATATCTCAGGATGAATGAATTTTCAGCTTGAGTGAATCAAATCAAAGCACAACAGTGTTATTGTACGATGTCATGACAACATTCAGAGTCACATTTCAATCAAACTAGTGAGTTTGTCTTTATAGAACTGCCTGTAGATTTTATTGTACAAATGTTTAATAACGTGCCAATCGATGCGGTGCACTGTTGATAATATCAACAAAATTATGTTGAATAATTTAGCTTTCAATGTAGCATGTTTGGCAAAAATGCCAACATTTTTTTTTTAATATAGTCCAACAAAGGACTCTTTAATTAGGTTTTATAGCCCGAGATTATTTCATTCCAAAGGGAAATATCAAGGTTTCAAGATTTAATATTTAGTTATTCCACTGAAATAATTACTACAACAATTTAAGTGTACCTGTCTGTTATATTCCCTGTCGCCACCTCACCACCAGCCTCAGAAGGCTGATTCTGAGGGAAACAGTGCGCCATCATCTGCGTGTGTCTGATTGTTCACTTACAGAAGGAGCTGCTTTCGTCCTTTGTGCCTTCCATGGTGCCATCCGGCAGCATCTGGAGGTAAAAGCCGTGTCTGCAGTAGAGTCGTGTGACGATGCCCTTCAGCTGGGGCTCTGCAGAGCAAACACAGGGTTAAAAGGCGTTAGCATCCAGGAGCGCGCACATGCACACCAGCGCACACCTATAATTAATGCGTGCACAGCGATCTGTGACTTTAACAAGAGGGGGGTCTTGATATTTATTCTCCGAAATAGTCAAACAGTGAAGTGTGTGTATGTGTGTTTAAAAGTGTGTGTGTGTGTGTGTGTGTGTGTGTGTGTGTGTGTGTGTGTGTGTGTGTGTGTGTGTGTGTTTGAGACAGTGGCCTTCAGAAGGATTGATGGGTCCTTGGTGTCTGCGAAAAAGAAGCATTTTTCAAGGATGGGTTCAAGTGAGGCATACCAGATGTGAAAAAGAGTTGAAAAGTGCTTACAGTTCGCAGTCACTTTGCATTCTTGGACCCGTTATTACAAGTGAAAGTTTTGTTTTATTTTCAAGGAGCCTCCGCTTCTTTCATGTCAACTCATATTAAGTACATTTAAAATACACAGACAAATAATCAAACTTTCAAAGAAACAAACGTTTTGCTTATCCCACCTTCAAATGCCAACTAGAAACACTGTCTCACTGTACTGTGTACTGTGAGGCAGTGAAGGACTTTTGTGCTCTGCGAGCCAATCACACATCTGTCATGGTTCTTTGCATGTCTCTGGCCAAACGCTAGCATTTGTGCTAAGCCCCTTGTCTGGGCTCACACATGACCGAGTGGGCTCCATCTCCGTCCGGAGTGCTCAGAGAGTTTCAACAGTGGATCAGAAGGAATGTCAGAATGCTGGAAGTGTTTCCACAATGAAGTTTTAATGAGACACATCAAATATGGATGAGAACAGAGAAGTACGGGCTAGCTGGCATTTGTCCTACGGGTGACAGCAGGGTTGTGCGAGGGGGAAGATGGAGAGCTTCAGAGCTGAAAGATTTCCATTCCCAAACCTCCGCTCGTTAAGTGAAATAATGACACTTTCTTTTAGACTGATGAATTCCAGTGTAGTTTGAACAGAATGTGAAAACTAATCCAAACTGACCGTATACTTATTCTGAAACTGAACATGGGAAGATGGGATGAAAGTAAACACATGCTTCTTAAACAGCTAAACCCAATGATGGCCTCTTTGAGGACAAAGGTATAAGGATGTCAGAAAAAATAATAACTAGTATATAAATCAAGTTTTTGAGGTTGTAATGTTTTCTTATAAACACCACCACTACCACTACTACTACTACTATAATGGGTTTTACCAATAAAAGTGGTGTTAGGTTGTACTTCAGAGCCAGCTAGAGTTCCATGATTAGGTAATACAAAGTTATTGTTTGAAATGGATGAGATGTGGAAGTCAATTGTTCCTTCGAGAAGTGAAGCCTCAAGCTTCTAAAATGTATGCAATAGAAACTGGTGATTGGCACTCAAAAGAATGTTCGGGCCATCCATACATTACAAAAATTCAAAAACCTCGTTAGTTAGGTGACCCTGTCAATTATCAGGACAGAATTGTCAAACTATGAAAGAAACCCACAGTAAATTGGAAAATAAATATATATTGAACTCTCTAGTTCCTCATCATCGCTAAGCTGACACATGTATTCAGCGAAGGCAAGAGTTCCATCAGGAGGTTGTAGCTCGTCATGGTTCCAGTTAAGCCTCAGTTGCCGTGAATTAGTCAAAGAAATGCTGGTGTGTAATCCCTCGGCCTCACGCTGTCAGTGTGACACAACATGTTGGGAGGCTTTTTGGAAGGGCAGCAGCAGCAGCAGCAGCAGCAGCAGCAGCAGCAGCAGCAGCAACGCTGGCCTTCGTAGCGAGACTGAGTCGCTGTAACTAAGAGAAAAAAAGCTCTTCCATTCACCGCTGGCTGAGTAGACACAGAAGGTCAAATGTGGAGTGTAGTAATCTGTAATATCCTGAGTGTTAATCCCAAATTAAGCCTCAGACCACACACCAAGCCATGTGCTGCGTAACACATCTGCCGCGCCGCAGAGCAGCAAAACACTGACCTCTAGTTGGACTCCGCCTCTGTTTAACCGTGTAACACTGTGGTCTAAAACGCACAGGGACAGGCACCACTACCAGTGTGTAGTGACAAGTCTTTTTACACACATTCTTACATAAAACAGCATCTCTTACTCCATCCATGCAAAAGTGAAGGCTAAATGCTGGAAAAAATGCCTCAGGTCATAACAGAGGCAGAGCGCTATTTAAACCAAGGGTTTAAATGCACACACTCATAAACACACAAGTGTGCATGCACACACAAACACACAGACATGTGAAATTACTGTTAAGTCCGGAGTGGAACAAAAGGAACGGACTCTCCAAATGGTCAAATAGGTTGTATACTTCTCTTTAAAACACATTTTTTTTCAAAAAAGGGTGTTCGAATCAATGGAGCCTTGCCTACTATTAAAGTATGTACGTAAAATATTCTATATATTCTAACAACTAATTAAAGCCCTACATTATACAAATCTTCAGAGCACACTCACATTATTACCCCAAGCAGACAGATCTCTAGAAAACAGCATATTGAAAGCATCTCACAAAAAACTCTGCTTTAGCTTTCAACATCACATAGGGATGATTTCTAGAGCCAATTAAGCACTGACTTGAAAAAGCAGAGGGACATTGAAAGATGCAAAACAAGTGAGCATGCAATTTTGTAGTTTGCTAAAAGTCAGACACATTTTGCTTGAAAACATTAGTAAAGTGAAATTAACGTAATACATATAAAATTTAGCTGAAGTCTAGCCACATATCATCTGTTCTGGGAACTATAGACATCTAGTTTCACAATAAGACTATTTACAAGTGTTCATACTAACATCGATTGTGCTTTAGCAAGTATGTGTTTCAGACAATCGAAACAATGTGGACAAGCTGACGATCACTAATCAGACTCAAGTTCTCAACAGGATCAGGATTTTCACATGCCGAGGCAATTCATTTCTGTCACATCAATCTCTTCCAGTAGGGTGACCTTTTCCACCTCAGCGGTCTCAGTGGCTGCTGGCACAAACAGATGTTCCATTTACATGGGCACCAAGACTGTCAGTGTGCGTGATGTTTGCAGAAGTTAAACTTGATTGGGGCAAAATGGAAACAGCTGTGTGCACACTGCAGTTAGCTTCAGCCAGGTCAGAGACACATTAGTTAGCTTGCAAGCAGTAGGATTAGTCGTAGGGGTAGAATAGGCAAATATTTGGAGGTGGTATCTTAAGCAGAGGGTGGAGTATTCTTTCAGCTAAAAAAAAAACACCGGAAGGGGAAGGGAAAACCCGGGTCAAAGGTCAAAGTTTCTCATCAAACATGGGATTTCTATTTGTTACTCAACTTGCTGTGATGTGAACCTAAACCAAATTACGCCAGATGCTTTGTATCTTTGGTATGTAGTTTCAGAATTGGCATCACATTGACCTCGTGAATGCAAATTTGAAAGACAAATCTGTGTGCATCGAGTTTTCAGCTTTTGTTGATATCCACATGCACAAATGCGTCTCATTTTCTTTCACTTAACCAAGTGTTGGAGGTGGTCCGTCGCATGGAAGTCCAGACTGCTCTTGCCCTGGTTGTGGGAGCCAGCATAGAGCTAGTTTGCCCCCAAGGCTTCCTCCCGGTTGGCCATGCCTAAATCACCTTCCCAACCAGCCAACCTGACCAGATGCCAAAGCAACGTCAGCTGGCTCCTCTCGGTGTGAAGGAGCAGCTGCAGTAGTCCGAGCTCCACTAGGATGTCCAGGCTCATCTCAGCTTCCCGTAAAAGCTGTAGGTCCGTGTAAGATGAGGACAAAAGGACTTCATGAGACTACGATCCTCGTGTCGCCAAACCACCGACTGCACCAGGAAGTTATGACCATAAAAATTAGAAACAACAAACGCCTACTGGAAACGGGTCAGACTTTCTGACAGCTACATTGACTGGAATAACTCCATTGGTACCAGGATTGGATGGCCATTAGCAGGATGCCATTGACTCCATAGTCTCTATGTGCCTTAATGCTGTAAGTCTCCTCAAAATCCACAACACATGATGACTAGTTGGCCAAACTCACTGTGCACTCAGAGATGGTAAAGAGCTGGTTTTGTCCAAGAGCTGTGGAAATTGGACAAAAACATACTGATCCTCCTCGATCTGAGGTTGAGCAATCAACTGGACCCTCCAGTAACATGCTGTAGATCTTACCGAGGAGTCGGACGAGTGCCACCCTATGGTGTTGGAACACACCCTCTGCCCCCGATGTCCATGTGATGTTGTAGGGATGTCAGCCTCCCGCATCATGGAGCTGTTCAACTCCCTCAGCAAATTCTGCCCCAGAGATTAGATGCCCTCCCTCCCACGGCACACATGTCGGTGGGATTGAAAAGGCCCTAATAATATTCCTTCCACCGCTTGACTTAACCATTGACAGTGCTGCCAATGGCTTGTTAAGTTGTTGGCGATAAGAAATGATTGATGTAGCATATTTTGCTGACCGATATTGTAAACAGTTTTTATTGGTATTGCAGCGGTCATTCTAACAACAGAATTGTTGTTGCTGTTGGACCATGTCTTTACATTGACAGGAGTGTTCATGGTGGAGTGAAGAGATGTAGAGCTCTCAAAAGTCAGAAACCCAGAATCACCATATGAATAGTAGTTACCAAGACAGATATGGCTAAATAACATGCTAACATATTAGCCACATCAGGCACTTTCCTCAGAGGAAGTAAAATTATGTGTTGCATCGTGCTACAATCAAAGTTAGCGTCTACACTTTTCATTGTGGCCAGCATTTGTTCAATAAAAATATTCTTATAACCCAGCCTGCTGTCTTTCTGGGATTTATCTCTCTGGTGACTGTTTGTGTTGTACGGAGAGCAAGAGCGCGTGAGAGAGAGAGGGACAGAAAAGAGAGAGAGAGAGAGAGAGCGAGAGAGTGTGCATAATCTAAACACACAAGTCGACATGCATTGTTTGTTTATTCGGGTAACGTTATTGTATACCAAACCATCTCCATTCTTACAGTGGGATTAACTGTAACAGTAGCTCTGGCAGAAGTCCATCCACACATAGGAAGAATTCAGTTATTTATTCCTGATTTTAAAAACATGTTGACCAATGTTGCAAGTTCTATCTTGATGCTTAAATTAAGACTATGTTCAATGGAAAATCTTGCAGCTTTCATCTTAAACGTTCAGCCAGTTAAAGTTTACCATTTCAATGCCTCATTTTTTTTTCCAGATTTGACCGTGGTCAGTGTTCTCAAGAGTTTTGTGGACCCGGGACTGAAAGACATAATAGCTCAAATGTGGCCCCTCCAAGTCTCATGTGATAATACTGGGAGTAGTAGTCAACAGACAACAGATTTGTTATCAGAGTGTATCATGCCCTGCAGCACAAGAGCATGTGGTGTGTGTGTGTGTGTGTGTGTGTGTGAGAGAGAGTGAGAGGGGGTAGGGCGGGGACGGGGGGGACGGGGGGGGAGAGAGAAGGATTTGTGTTTATAATCCCACAGACATTCAACGCCAATTATGGGGTGACCTTAATAAAGATCAGGATTAATTTCACTTATCGAAAATTTCAACCGTTGAAGTCACCCTGAACCCTCTGGCTGCCCGATGCCTCAAAGCACATGACAACTGGCTGGATCAAGTGTTATTTTCATCGCCATTACACACTCCAACCGTGAACACACACAGACGCACGCGCACATGAGTCTGTGCTGAACACACAGAGTGGGTTCACAGTGAAGAGGTGACCTGCCAGGGACAGTGTCTTCTTGTTTGTCATGACAAACCCCTGATGCAATGGGTCATTTTTTTAGGGGAACGTGGAGTAATGTTATTTTGAATGAAGGTTAATAGTTTTTTATGTATAGTTTTTATATATTTAATGTAATGCAATATGTAAGTTTGTTACTGTGTGGGTTCTCTCCTGGTTCCTAGAATCGAGAATGGACTTTAGACGTTACTGATTAAATGAAGAGATTTTTCCCCCTAAATTTTAAACCATTAAGTCACTGCTCCCTTTCCATCCATTCATCTCTTCATCTTCCTCTGTCACTCTTCTAACTCAGCAAGAAAACAACAAAGCTAAAAGTGATTGGCTGCCTTTGTACAATTCCTACAGGTAGTTACCTCACTTCAGCAGTAGGATACGCCGAGGACTCAATATTGATGTTCCATTTAGCCAGCACAATCATTCTTTCTTTTTTTATTTTTGTCCCTCAGGTTCCAACGTCTGTCAGAACACTTGAAGCCGCCTGCGCTGATTATTATGCCTCCATCTGTTTGTCAGGACGTCATCCTAAATGATCTCCTCTCAGTCTGTCGCAGCACAGATGCGAAGGGCCGAACTCTGGGGAGCACAGCTGCGCTGCATCACTGGTGAATCACGGTAATTGTAGTTTCCTAACTGAGTTCAACATTATTAAAGCTCAGCAAGAGAAGAGAATATCAGCAGCTTCGGGCGGAAGCAGTCCAGGTGTGGTGATTAGTATCTCTGCTTCTTCTGGACGCAACAGCACAATTTTAATGAATGTTTGTTTTTCCATATGTTGAGAGGCATATTCTTCTCATTATGTTCTTTTTTTCAAAGAACAAAAATTAATTTAAAAGGCATGAGCACCAAATGCAGAGTACAAAAATGCACAGTAACAAATCCTAAAGTTAAAGATCTTTTTGTTGAATAGCACAAGTGCCGTTCATTTACAACCAATTTGAACAACCACAACTTCTGCTTGCGAGCCAACCATGAGCTTTTTCATCCTTAGACATATGCACTGATGAGGCAATATAGACAAACGGGAGGAGAGCAATTTAAACACTATGTTGAAGAAAACAATGGAGGCGAACCTCAAGTAGGCGGACCGCATTGGTCTGATATTGTTTTACAGAGACAAGTTTGTGTCATTAGTCGTTAGTTGTCTCAATGACTCCCAGTGTGCGGGCCGTTGGGTCAGTCAGAGGTTTCTGCATGGGGAAGACATGCTGGTTTTTCGGCTGATATGATTGGTCAGAGATTTCTTCGAACCATTTGAGAACAGTACAATTGTGTGTTTACATAAGTGATGAAACTCTCTTATATTGCAGAGTTGTGATGAGCTTTATAATAGTATTTTAACCTAAACAGAAAGTGAATACATTTGGAAGAAAGTTACCGTAATTCTTAAAAGATTGTGTTTATACTTTTGTGCTTTTGAATTGGCTCAATCAGGGGCTGATATGGCTGTGCACTTTGGCAGTATTGCAATATGAACAGTCAATGTCTTGGATGCAAAATTGGCATGAAAGGCACATTATTTATTCATGAAGCAGAAAAAAGCTGCGACAAACGTTAATTCAACGCGTTAAAGGCAATAAAAAGACATGCTAACGCTGCACGCCATCAGCTTTTTGCAGCCTTGCAAGCTGTGCGTTTAATGTGTATGTAAGCCTTTCAAGCATATGTGAGCACACACACACACACACACGCAAAGTTTAGATAGCTAGAAAAAGCCAACTTAAAAAAAGATGATATAAATCAAATAATCCATTCAAGAGGAGTCTGACTCTGCTGCAAATAGGGTTTTATTTTATTCCAATTGTTCAGGCAGCACTGTGTACCTGGCTGAAGTATTTTTTCAATCAAAAGCACATTTGAAATTTGAAGTGTTGATTTAATTTTATAACAAGTAACAGAGCAGCAGCAGACATTTACTGTTGCATGCCGTTCATGAAGCAAGAGCCATTTCTTTCCTTCTGGCTATTGTTCGTGAACATTGCCTAAATATTCATGTAAACTTGTGACCGCCTTGGCATTTTCAAAAATGAGTGGCCAATTCTTCTACCAAGTGTAGCACCGTCTGCATAAAACTGCTTGGACGCTGCTATTTAACACGTCATGCCTCTGCACACTAGTCCCAGAAACACTTCTCCACTCCCCTCCGGAGCTAATAAGCTTGTTACTCCCCACTGACTCTAATATTGTCTTTCTCACCACTAGCGCAAGAGCCCAAAGCTATTAATCCATGGACATATGGATTTTACAACTGCCGATATTTCATCTCGCAGCATTTATTGCATCCAATGGTAAACACTGGAAGAGCAATAACAAACCCAGTGAAATAACATAAGAACAGGTCCTATATGTAGATCCTTCAATATCCCTTTTTCACACGCAAAATTTTCTCTGACGATTCAAAACACGTGTCCGTGCGTTTTCATATTCCATCGCATCCACAATACGTGCACCGCTAAATTGCATGAAATTAGGGGCTCGGAGTAGCCCCAGTTGACAATGAGTAATGACGATAAAGCTGGGGAGTGCCTCTATGGTAATGACCAAATTTACAGGGACTATCAATCATCTCCCAGCTGCCAGAAGCCTTAACCCTCATAGGATTGGGAAAGAGGAAGGGGCGGGACAATTTAAGAACCAACAGCTTCTCCCACTTTCCGTCACTGGCGTCCAACTTTCAGTAAGATTATGAGAGATAAATATGAGGTTCTGTGATATGGAGACAAGCCGCTGGCTGCACTTAGAGGTCCAGGATGTAACGTTAACTGAGATCCATTGACATGTGAAGAAAAACATACCGGTACATATGTTCTAGGTATGTGAATTCACTGTAAATATAACTGTTGTGTTTTCATTTGACAATAATTATTAATAAGCATTTACATTTACAAAAGAAGAGTCACTGCTGCGCCAACATGTCTACACAGAAGCTATAGAGCGTTTTGTGATTTTACCCGGAGAGGATGGTCTATTTAAGTGTGAGATCAAGTGTGACATCAGGGTTAAATTCTTTCCCAAGAAACAAAAAGAAATTACTGGAATTACACTGAAAGGCAACATAGAGGAAATCAGAAAACTTGGCACCAGCCGATCAAGTTGACATTTCACAAAATGTATTTCCAACATGTCAGATTCAGATTCAGATCAATGCTACAGCATCAGCACCAGCATCAGTGCAGACCTGAGAGCTCTCAGGTCTCAGGTCTCTCTCACTGTGTTGATATCAGCATTAACGCTCTATATGAACACAGTGGCTGAAAAATAATTCTCTTGTAAATAGATTTTGATCATCACCATTCAAAAAAAAACTCGTAATTCATCGTTTTTTCTTTCACTTTCACAGCTTTACCAAAACTTGATGTATCTTGCATGTATAGTCACTGAGCTGAGAATAATATCATAAGACAGAAGACCTGTGTGGTAGTTAAAATTTGGAAAGACCGGAGCTTATTAGCTGTAAAAGTAAAAGCATTAGGTTATGTAACTTTCTAGAAACTCCCCACAGATGGAGACATCATTGATTATGCCCCAATTACATGCAGTGTTGTGGAACATTCCATAAAGTCCACATCACTCCAGTTTTAGCTTTGCCATGCTCACCGTGATGTAATTATCACTTAAAAGGATGAGATGAGACTGGCCACAGAGTGCACCAATTAATGTTTAATCCCATGTGAGGCTAGTGCAGGGTCTCTAGTGGGTTTCTCTTAGAATTTTTTAACACCGCAATTAAAAAGTAGGGTAACTACTTCTAGTTTTCCTAAATTTGTTGAATTTATTTCACATATACGTCTGGGACAGAGCTCATACAGAATGCCTGAACAGTGAAGGCCCATTCAAATAAGACGTACAAGGAGATTGGACAGTGCCTTCAGTCCATCACATTCAAGCACACCAATAATAATGTTTTTTACTAGTTGCGACAATTACTATCAGACGGAGGCGTCGCATTACCAGGTGGGGCAACCCCACATGAAGGTGAATGCCCTATTGCAGGCTTCGATGCACAACAATGTTGCCTTAAACAAACAAACAAACAAACAAACAAATAAATAAATAAATAAACTTGAGTCTCCAGTGCTGTCCTATTTTTAACACAAAAACATCCTCCTATCAAAAAGGCATCCATGCAAGTCTCTTTAGCAGAGAGGATGTTCCTCAACTGGTACAGCCACACTCAATAACACATAAACAAAGTTTTCCCAAAGATACATGCTAGTTAAGGTCATACATATTGATCTCACCTGTCCTATGTCAAAAATATGGAACAAGACATGGGATGAACAAGAAGTCATGTGCTGAATCCATGGTTAGGTCAGGCAAAATGAAACAGTGAGGTTAATTTAAAAAGCAGTGAGTGAACTTTTCACTTCAAAGCCTTTTAATACAACGCTTTAAAGAATGTCCTGGTGATTAAGTCAGTGTATATGTAGAGGGAGATAAGTGAAAGGGACAAATAACAAGACAGAGAATGGGGTTGAGAGGAAAAAAAGAGAGTGAGACAAAGAGAGCAGGCATAAATCAAGAACAGAGACGAGGAGGAAGGAGTGGGGAGTTCGGGGGAGCAAACAGAGAAAAGCTTAAGGAGAGACCTACGGGGCTTTGCTTTGTTTGCAACGGGCAAACAGAGCAATGTTAAGAAGAACAAAAAAAGTGGCAAAGTAAGAACCAAAAGAAAATGAGAGGTGGCGAGACAGATGGACTGCCACAGCGTGCAGATGGAAGTAGGCAGCGCCGAGGTTTTCATCATCCCCGGACCCTGCCTCACTGATGTTAATTACAGTAACGATCAGCGGGGACTCAGAGCCCACCCAATACTAAATGAGGAGCAAGGATAAGCCAGCATGAAGAGAGGTAAGAGGAAAGGCTTAAATGGACAAGAGAGGAGTAGACAGAATTGATGAGCGGTGGAAAAGGCAAACAAGGTAGAACGAGAAGGAAGTATATATTGTTCTTTACTATTTAAAAAAAGGCATTAAAGATCCCAAATAATGTAAAATTCACTTTGCTAATGTTTCTAAGTGTGTGACAAGACACAGTTCTGGAAGACAGTCCTTTGCGATATCACAGCACACACAGATACCTCCTCCAGTTTGGTGGCATCTTCCAAGACGTGATTGTGGGAGGCTGAAAACAGGAGGCTGCTTTTTTGGACATCGGTTCTTCCATAATACATTGTGTGGTTTCTTAACCAGAGTCCTTTAAAATGATTAAGAATAGTAACTGGAGAAAGTGTTGTTCCTTTCATGATTTGCCACTGCCAATCATCTGCCTCCATCTGACCCTGCCCACTGCATCCTCTTTTCTCACACCAGCAAACTTCATGTCTTCTTTTACAAGATTCATAAAGCTCTTCTTCGGTCTAACTCTAGACTTCCTGTCTGCCACTTCCAACCTCTGCGTACTCCTGCCAATATATTCACTATCCCCTCTCTGAACTTGTCCAAACCATCTCAGTCTGACCCCTCTGGCTTTCTCAACAAAACATCTAACATGAACTGTCCCTCTGATGTACTGATTCCTGATCCTATCCCTCCTTGTCACTCCCAAACAGAAACTCTCTCTCTCAACCTTTCAACCACAGTTTTGGGAATTGAAGAGCCACCAGACCTTGACGTTGGAAGCAGATATAGCAAAATTGGCATACAAATCGGCATTTAAAGAAGCAAAGATGGATCTGAAATGGAAGCCACTGTGTGAAAAAATTAGGTAAACTAGAAATCAGGGTAGGCAGAAGTGAAGGGTAAGGGACAGATGGCCACACCTTAAGGTGAAACACAAGTGCAACTGGAAAACAGACAGTGAAACAGACAAGGAAGGGAGGAGAAGGATGCAGGCAAACTGACATTTGCAGAGAGAGGCGATGAAAGAGAGTGAATCAGAGGGAAGGGCAAACACAGAGGGAGAGAGAAGGGTGGGAGACGCAGGGGGAGATCAATCACCAATGGCCCGTGGAGTTGTTACACTGAAAAGAGTCAATGGCCAGGAACCAAACCTCACACACCTACACACTTCCTCTAGTCTTCACCTCCAACAACTGTCTTTTTCCCCACTGTTCAATGCAGCCACTCTCCTCTGGACTCTGGCTTTGCGACTTCCCCTCCACTCTCACACTGGTCGCTGCCATACTTCATTTGCTCATTGTGAGTGCTGACCTATACGCCAACGAATACAAATACCCCTTGGAGAGCCATTAAAGGCAAATTCCAAGGCATCTATAAGAGCTCATATAACACACCGTGGTTAAACTGACATCAGTACACAAAAATGAGACGTTTGGATTTCACATAAAATGCTCGGCATACACAGAGGAAGGAGGGTATAATTTGGATTTAAAATGCGAGTCACGATAGAAACTGGATGAGCGCAGTAACATTGACGGTCCAGTGTGTAAGATTTAGTGGCATTTTTTGGTAAGAAAGAGTATCTGGATATAGCAGTAATGTGTTTTATCAATGACAGCGACTACAAGAATGAACTGCAATCATACAGACCTGCAATAAGCAGGTGGTATGTCTTCCTGAAATGAACTGTGTTCATCAGGTTAAAAACAACAACATGAGTCCTTGAGTTTATACAGGTGGCTATTCTGAAACACGGTGGCCCACAATGGACCCACGCTTGATGTAAATAGAATTGCTTATTATGTTTAGTGTGTTCATTTGACGAAACGCGTATATATGTATATTCCACTCGCTTCGATGCCAACAGAACCCAGACACAATGGGCATTCAAAGTGTTCAAATTTCTGTCCGGTATCTTGTTGAAAAGTTGTAAAAACATGGGTTAAGAGTTGATGTGATAAAAATTCTGCAGTCAGAGAACAAAAACACAGAAGTTAAAATGAGGCTGAGTAAGACACATGGGGGGGAAACACTTTTTCTTGCTTTGGTGTTATCTGTTAGTCCACAGGGAGCCCAGAGGTCAATGGGTTAAGTACATCACACTCTGTGGAGCTGGTAGGAAGAAAATACAAGGACACCTCAGTTCAGGACACAGCAACTGAAGGATTTTTTAACATTTTTTTTCAATTATTATTCCTTGAACTGCAGTGGTCACAGATTTCTACTTTGTACTGCACATTTTGCCTATTCTAAATACACACCCTCCTCTGTGTGTGTGTGTGTGTGTGTGTGTGTACATGCACACACACACACACACACACACACACACACACACACACACACACACACACATATATATATATATATATATATATATATATATAAAATATTTTTCTGCATAGTGGCAGATCATAAAGATGTGAACTTCTATTTTATCTATTCATCTCAATATTCATCTCTGCATAAATAAAATATATATGCAGACAACTGATGCTGCTTTGAGACATTTTTGGGGGGTTTGTTTGCTTATCTTGCTGTGCGCACACACACACACACACACACACACACGCACACTGGTCATGACAGGCATGACATGGCCTGTCATTCACTGCTGTTTTCAACTGTCTGCCATAAGAAGAAACCGAGACCACCGACACCAGAGGCTTGCTGCATCTGTGTGTGTGTGTGTGTATTTGAACGCAAGTGTTCATGTGCAATTACTGGCGAGCAATTGTGTGCCTCCTTGTGCATTTGTGTGCTCTGATAACCTTCCGGTTTACCCTCCCACCTGAGAATACCTGAACACGTGTGTGAGCATGTGCACTGCTTTGTGTGTGTGTGTGTGTGTGTGTGTGTGTGTGTGTGTGTTCTTGGCTGAGTCTGTGACAGAGATGGATGAGGCAGGAGTGGCCCTGTGAGGGACCAGTGCGCTTTTGCATCAGTGACCTCTGATCTCTCCGAGGCCTGCGGCGGTGGACACGCTTCCCTACCATGCATTAGTTAATGACCAATCGCTGTCTCTGTGTGATGTGCACACACACACACACACACACACACACACACACACATGCACACTTGAAACTCAGCTGGGTTTTCTCATCCAAAGGGAAAGGGTGTGAGTTTGGGAGTGCAGGTGAGTGGCAGGCTGCAGAGGAGGGTGAATCAACAATGACTTGACAAATTTAAACAGCCCAGAAGGACTCGTTGCTCTATTCCACTCTTGGACCACGGCCAGCTTCGCAGATGGAAAGGGGGATGAATCAATTTTCTTTCATAGTATTATCAGACACTCTTTACAGCTGGACGTGTGGAAGGTTTCATCACCAGGGTGTCATTTCAAAAGTTTGTCCTGATGTCTCGGGGTCATGCTCACACCAGCCACTTTATTGGACTTCTAGGTTTATATTGCAAACAACTTTTTTTTAATTATTATTCTTTTTCATAATTTTAAAATGTTTCATTGATGAATTGATTCACAGGATAGAGTGAAGTTACTTATAATATGTCCATAATGTGTGCCATGTATTTAAAAGTATTCAGGCCCATGTGCATGTTGGTAAATGTGTCCATGTGCACTGACATTCATATGAACATAAAGCCAAAGAATGTTTTGGGGGTTTTGAAGTTAATGAACACAATCTGCCTTTTCTAAAAAAATAAAATAAAATAAAAAGTAACTGGACTTTTTTTTTCAATTTTTATTAATATATTTATTTTTTAATTTCATATTTCATTGGGTGGCCCTGCGATGAACTGGCGACTTGTCCAAGGCGTAACCTGCCTTCGCCCTATCACAGCTGGGATGGGCTCCAGCAGACCCCCGTGACCGTGAGTACACGTATTGAAATACAGTAGGTATTGAAAATGGATGGATGGATATTTCATTGGATTTATTTTTATCTTACATGTACTTGCACATTTAAATAACTAACGGCCTCAGACAAGCCCCACTGTTCCTTTCCTTACGCATTCCACTGCAAATTGTTAATTTAAAAACTTAAAGGCGCATGTCGTAAAGTCATTAGGAGGATGCAGACCACAGCAGAGCATCTCTGGTTCCAGCAACAAATTTGCATCATTCTGATACTTAAAACTTTGTGCAAATACATTGTTTTCACTTTCCTGTCGCAGCTAGACAGTCGTGGGTTTGATTCTCTAATGTTCTTCCTGCCTGTATTCGCTACTCCGACTTCATCCTACATTCCAAAGACAAGCACAATAGGCTAATTGGCTAGTTTTACTTTTCGCAGGGCGAGCGTGGTGGATGGTGGCAATGAACTGGCAGCGAGTTATACTGGGCATGACCGAGCCTTCAACTAACGGTAGTTGGGAAAGGCTTCACAACCCTGCGACCCAGGGTGCAGAAAAAGTGGCGAAAATGAATGGAGGGCCTGCGTTTGCAACACAGATTAAATCGAGAACAAAGTACACAGCACTTGAGCAAAATTCTAATTTCCAGCTGCCTTTAAAGAGAAAGGAAGGAGAGACTGTACAAAATGAAAAAAAGCAACAGAAGACAGCAGACGTTCTCCTGGTCTAATTGCCTCACTGTACTTCTCCCGTCTCATTCATCTCCACACATGCGGAGTGAACAACTCTCTCCTGTCCTCCTTTCTTCCCTCTTTCTCTCTTCCTCCAGGGGAGCGCTGAGCCAGCACTTCCACCTCCTCCATCCCTCATTCCCCCTCCTCGTCTCTGTTTCTCTCCTGGCCACCTTCTGTCTTCAAGCCACAGCAGTGGAACATGGAGCACAATGCTAATCAGGTGCCCGAGCATGTTCGCCTCCCTCCTTCTCCCTCGCTCGCTCACACACTCGATACAGAGGCCCGTCAGCCAGAAGTTGTAAAGGGAGACCAACTTTGGCTTCCCTTTTATCTGGCTGACTGCCCCACCTGCCCTACCTCGATCCCCACTCTCAATTAGCAGCCATGAGAGTACAGTGGTGTGCTCCTTCATACACTAATCACGTATGCTAACACTCTTCTCATGTAGCCTCTGGTTCACACGTTCCCCACAAAGTTTTCTTATCTGCCTTCGTACATCATGTGCTCTAATTTGAATTTCAGACCTTCTACTGTGCAACTGATCACCCAAATGATGACCAAGTGCCCAAATCTACTCTCCTGTCCTTGATCTTGCACAGCAGAGGAAATGTTTCCAAAAATCTTTTGGATTTCTACCATGTATCCACCTGGTTAAGAGCCCAAAGAAAATCACTCAGATTCTGGTAGAGCAGGTAATTATTATAGCTAAGAGCGAGTGCACTGCACCTAATATGGGTGCAACGGGTGACTTTTGCCAAAAGCTTGTTGTGATGCACCAAAATGTTTAACTAAACTCTAAAGATTCTTCCACTACATGCAGCATTTGTTCATACAGTACAATGGACTATGCCACTCACATAAATGGGCTTACACTTTAATGACTTTTTAAATGACTAATGTTTTTTGAATGAACCGTGTAAATAGTCAGCCATCACACATGTCAAGGTTTATTGATTGCACAAGGCGGCTTTCTGTGGCGATGGTCGCATGTTAGCTCACGTAAGTGGACTGTGCCTCAACACAGAATGGACTGTTCACTCGCCAAGTGAGCTGTAGTTTTGGTGTCAAATGTGCCAGGGCACAGTACTAATTGCCTGGTGTGAGCGTGATGACTCACATCAGGGCTTCCCTTTTTCAGTGGATTAAGGTACTTTCATATTTTTCTCTGTGTATCACATGGCTGTCTAACAGATTTGTGCTGATGTTTTATGTAGCTGACTAAGTGTTCACTCTACATTTGTTGTATTTTGTGCCCTTGTCTTTTGTGCTGATAATACTTTGACATATACTATCACATGATTTGTCAATTGACTGTCTCCTCATTTTGTCAGTATAAGGGCAAGGACGCAAAATGTGACATGTGCTATAATGTCGATTAAGTCGGCCTTGGATCTGCTTCTTCTAACACTAACCCCAAAACTATGCAAATTGTAAAGTATTGCTTCTAGATGCACTTTGTTTTTACAGTAGCTGCAGGAATGCTGGACAAGGTGGGACAGGGTTGGCTGTTGAGGGACAAGCTGGGCAGACTTCTGGAAACTGCCACAGACCTGACTCAGTTTCCTTATCAGGCCAATCGAAGACACTCTGCCCTTCCCTGAAACCTTCAACAGTCACAGGGCACAGGTAGACCTGTGACCTCTGTGAAACCATTACTGCATCCCTCCAATACACTTGTGGGTGCAAGGTGGTGCTTACCCAGGGCAGGTTTAGAAGGCAACACAATCAGGTGCCAAACCTAAAGAGGTGGAGAAGCAGGGGATGGAGCTGGACTTGGGTAGGCAGCTCAGCATCCCAGGAGAGATCAGCAGCACCATCAGCAGCACCACTGTTGGCCATGGGAAGAGGGAGTGGAGGAAACCCATGAAGAGAAGCACTGTGACTGCAGAGTGCAGGGAGAGTGGCTGGAGAGCAAGACTCTTCCCAGTGGAGATGGGCACGGGGGGCTTTGTGGGAAGCTCAAACTGCTCGCCTACTGGAAGAACTAGGGCTGAAGGGCAAGAAGCTGCATTGTGCTACCACAGGGTTGTCAGAGGAAGAGGAGAAGGCACGCTTTTGGCTTTGGTTGAGAAGATAGAGCAAAATATGGGAACCAGCAACTCCTGAGGAAGGCTGGCAGCAGGGCTGACTCCCCACTCACTGTCGAGACGCCAAGAGATGTTCCAGGATAAAGAGTTCATATTAAGATACATATTAATTACAAATAAAATACGTTTATGAGAGAGACTCACTGCCTCATGTTTCTATATTAGTAAAATTAAAAAATAAAAAAGTTTGTTATATAATAATAACTTCTTATGCAACGTCTGTCTGCTAAGATTTTAATCCCTCCTTGCAAGTCTTAAATTTGACAGTGATTCAATTCTGGAATGCGGCCAGATAAAGAAGAGGCTTCAGGAATTTTCTATGCCTTTCGTCAACATAGTAAGTTTCTATAACTGTATTTATTTGCAGGAGGACGTCTATTCATCATTGATGAGTCATTCAAAGGCAAGTCTTTACCACTGAAGCTTCTGTGTTATCGACTGCTGATCAGACCATGCAACAGACCTGAGTCGTTCAAAAGCTCATTGACTTTTTACTAACTTTTAACGTTTCAGAGGGGAGTGAGGGAGGGAATATAACACGGATCACAACCTGTTGGTGCTTGGCGGAGGTCTGTGCAAGCAAACCCGTCATATGTACTTACATGGATTTAAGCCTTTTCTGATCACAATGGAAGTAGAAAACTAGAAGCTTCTGACATACTTTGAAAATAGGACTAGGTAGTCCAGATTCTCTCGCGTTGGAGTTTCAAGTCAAATTTATTGACAAGGCCATCACATTACAGTCCTATCTTGCAAGATCTTCATTCAACTGCTGTGTTATCTTACTTGCAGTAGTCAGATTTTACACAATTTTATCTGTAGCACTAGACGAAGGTGTTGTTCCTGAAGACAGCTGTTCATCCAAATGTGTGACAAAAACATGAATGAAAACTAGCTCTGCAGGAAAGGCCTCGTGTTTCATGACATTAAGAGAGTTGCCCGAGGTCTGAGGGTGTCTGTCCTCACAGTGTCCAATTCACAAGCATCCACGCAAAGAGGATCAAGAGACGGGCGGTGGGCAGACACCAGCGCGCATGTGCGTGTCTTTTTGTTTTGCAGTGGTTGCGTCGCGTCTTGTCACCAGATTCGGCGCGGCGCGGCTAATTAGAGGCTCGGCAACAGACACGCGCGACGCACAGCCTGACTCGTCAAGACGGGGAACACCCTCGGAGCCTCAGAACGCGCTGCGTGTCACCACAGGCGGGGACCACTTCCTCTGCCACAAAGTTGTCGTGTTTGTCTCTCAAATCTCTCTCCCCCGCTCGCTCGCTGGTGCTCACTTCACTCCTCTCCCCGTCTTTTATCTCCGATCATTGTCCCTCTCCCTCTCTCACTGTGCAATCATATCCTTAACACCATAGGCTCCCAATCTAATCTCATGCATCGCTACTCTTTAATTAAACTGATTTGCAGAGACCCTCTCCTCCAGTCTGTCCTCCATCCCCACGCCAGGCTTGTGCCGTACTCAACCCCCCCCCCCCACTCTGCCTTCCTCAGCTCTGCAATCAACCCAAAATGCCACGCACTTTGCAAAAATGTTACTCCTAATTATTTCCTGAACTGGGATAAGCAGCTGTTCCCTGCACAACACAATTGCTCTTTGATTAGTGACAGCGGAATAGCGACGACTCCACAACAAACAGCCGGCCGCCACGTCCTGAAATGACGCCTCGGGCAGGGGAAGGCTGTCAGCAGCTGGTTTATTTGTAAGCGCTGGAATTAAACCGCAGAAAGACAAGGTTGTTCACACGGAGCAGGGCTTCTCTCCTTCTTTTAAACACATGCGGTTAATCACAGGAAACTAGACCACACACACACACACACACACACACACACACAGGGTTTTGTATTTACAGTGGTGCCTCTGCTCTGCAGTTTAATTTGCGGTCGAGAGATAACAGGAAAAAGTGAAAGTCAGGCACAGCTCATTTCCTGTTATTTCCACTTTACAATTTCCTGTTTGTTCACCTGCTTATCGGCCCACCTCTCCCTTTCTCGCCGCTCAAAGTTCTGAGGGATTCAATCCCCCCCTTGGCATGTTACCGGCTCCCTAATTAAACAAGCAGCTTCAGCGAAACGGATGGGGATAAATCCCTCTATGTAGACAGAGGCAGGCGGCCGGTCGCAGAAGAACCCACCTGGGAAATCCCTGTGGAAAGACCAGGTGATTTCCTCCTCCATCTGTCCATCTGTTGCCTTGCAAGTCTTTTCAGTGCCCTTCTCCTCCTGCCCCTCTTTCTCCTTCCTCCTCTGTTGGCGGGTCAGTATGCCCGACTCGATTCTGGTTATTGCCGTTGTGTATCTCCATTATGCTGCAGCGGAGCGAGCCCGCCTGCCAGGCTACAAAAAACCCTGTGATAAAGCTCAGCGCGCGGAGCTGGAATTGAGTTTTAGAAGGATAGGATGGTTGTCGTATTACCCCAGAGGATGGAAATAACTGGGACTTTTTCTGGAGAGGTGGGAGACTGGTGCACGTTGGTGTGGGTGATTTACTGACATCTTTAGGTTTGGCATGCGATTTAAGCCATAAATCAAATTAAATTGTCTGAAGCATGCATTTCCATAGCGTGGGAAAAGATTGTGCTGAAAATAATGATAACTTTGAAATATCCCCCCTGCCACAGAAACAAAAACAGAATAGCGCTGGAGCATGAGATGGGGCAGTAAAGACAGAGAGCCTGAGCAATGGAAGACTGAGAAGCATAATTAACAACATGCATAGTTCATTGCTATTTCAAGTGAAGGTATGCAGGTGAAGGCAGAGAAAGTGAGTGATGAGAGGGAATAGAGAGGAAATCATAAAGGGACTGTATGGACTGACACTCTGGGGAAGTGTTCTTGGAAATGATCAGCATCCCGTTCCTAAAGCAAAACAGTTGTGTGGGATTCAATCAATATACAATAAATCACTAAGATTGGTTTAATGTATGTTTGATAACATCATGTGTAAGAAAATGTCTGGAGGTGTCACCCAGGAAGTCACTCCCACTAAGACTTTAGAAGACGAGGAAACTTCACTGCAAGGATGGAGCTTAATCTCTTCAATTAAATATTTACCACCTGATTCAGCCATATATTGTATGTGTTGTGTTGCATGCATGATTACCGTGTGAGTCACCACGTCTCAGAGCTATTCACTTCTTATTTCACACGAGTTTAGTCTCTCGAGCAACTCGTCGAGTGGTGGCATATCGTGTTTTTACGCTAGATTTACTAGAATGAAATGTTGAATTTGAAGTCACTTTAGCGTGAGCTGTAATCTGTTATGTTTCAGTTTGCCAGGCAAGTCTAAACTAAGGATAACTTTTTATTTACTTTCGTTCCTTGGTTTATTAATCTTTCAATATGCTGCCACATACCATTTGGTTTGTGTATGTCACTCTGGACGAGCCTGCAGAGGGAGTCAGAGTGAAGAAGTGCACAGTATGTCAGTTGGGAAGCAGGTACAGCAACTGCATTGACACCGGTTGCATCAGTTTAAAATTGGGTCAATAAATAAATCCATTTAACCAATTTAAGCATTTCTACATTTGGTTAGTCCACAGTCTGCTATTTAGACCTTTTGGCATCAAAGTGTATTCATTTATATTTCATTTTATTAAATTAAATGTCTTACAATCTTTTTAAAGCTTAGGGATTTTCAGCTGGTATTCTAAAGCTGATTCTAAAATAAATGTGAAGCTTTATTTCTCGGATTATTTAAATGTTCATTATCCTTTTTCTTTCCGCAATTCTCACCCTCTCGGCTCTCACTCCCTCTGCAGCCCATGGGGCCTCGGACTTAGCTGCAATTACAAACTCCTCGAGTGATTCGATGGCTGAGGATTTTCCCCACCAACACAACACTCCCACCTTCCCACCAATTAAATCAAATAGTGCATGAATTGTGGAAGAGAAGTGGTGCTATACAACATGTAAAAGCTGGTGAGGCAATTGAAAAGCCGCCTCCCCACTTCTCCCTCGGGTCATCACATCCTTGTCCTCACAGCAAGTCTCTCAGGAACTGGGGATGAAGCAATTAGTTATTTTCCTCCCTCCCACTACACGACAGTAATGATTGGCACGACAATAGTTATTATGGCTTTACACGTTGTTGGCAACTTTTGTGGTTGTTGATGGTTCCTTTGCACAAAGCTGCTGAGCCCTAAAATGTCCCAGAGGACATCTTAGTATGCAAAAACACGTTGCCACTGACTGCCAATGATGTCTGCTTTGTCTCAAGATGTGGAATATGTCTTACAATTGGGTCTTGTATAAAATCAAAGTTTTTGTTTGTTTTGTGGGGTTTCTCCTTTGGCTCTGTGGTTTATCCATTTGCAGTTTTGGAACACATATTAATGTAATTTCTTATGCATTCTAACTTGTTGAAACTGAATATCTGTGTGGATGTACATGGAGGATAATCACAGTTAGTACTAGTTCCAAGAGAGCCAAAGGAAAAAACCCATTAATAAAGTGTGTTGTTTTCTGTCATATTGTATTTGGGCTATAACTAATGATCAATTTAATAATAAAATATTTATCTAATTAACAAAATCAATGAATCTACAATTTAGCTCAAAAAAGGGTTATACTTGTTTATTGAAAATCATTTTTTTAATTCGCAGTGCAAAAAATGCAAAGACAATATAGGCAGGAAGGAGCAAAAAACAAACAAAAAAAACAACAAAAATGTAAAGATTAAATAAAATATATCATAGATGAATGTGTGCCTGACTTGTAATGTGTGTTTGCTTGTTTTTTAGATCAGAAACAGGGGGTTCTGTAGATTGAGTAACTCCTGCACTCAGGGTCGCGGGTCTGCTAGAGCCTATTCCAACTGTCATGGGGCAAAGGCAGGGTGACACAGAGGTCAAGTCGCCAGTTGATCGCAGGGCCACACAGAAAGACAGACAAAGACATACAACCATTCTCTCTCTCTCACACACACACACACACACACACACACACACACACACACACACACAGATTATTTAGGTTGTCAATTGGCCTCACATGCATGTTTATGGACTCTGGCAGGAAGCAGGAGAACCCGGAGAGAACCCAGGCAGACACTGGGAGAAGATGCAAACTCCACACAGGAAACCTGCAACCTTCTTGCTGTGATGCAACAGCGCTAACCACTGCACCACTGTGTTGCCTTATAACTATATTATGCATTTCTTAAATGACACACTAAAATCTTGTATTGCAACAACAGCAACAGCAGGTATTCTTCCAGGCTTTTTAAGTGCAATGACTTGCAGCCATGTCACATCAAATCAGGTCAACACTGTCAACAACAACAACATCTTACAGGCCCTTGTTAAATGCAGAACAGACCACTCTGACAAAAGAATGTATAAACTTGGCTCGGGACGAGAAACATTTGGAACAATCAATATGTATTTATTCATTTGCCTCTGTTTGGGACTGGACTCTGGTGGCATTGTCGGCTGATTACAAAACCAAACTGGGGTGTTTAAATGTATGACTTCCGACAAACAATGTCAGAGTCCACAAAGTCATTGTCGGCGAACAACTCGCGGGCTGTACATCTTGTTGACGTTAGAGATTACACTATCACAGTGAGAGGGGGGAGGTGAGGAGGAGGTGGCGAAGAGAGCGTGCGAGGCTTATATTCACAAGTGCTGAAGCCAAAATGGACTTCAAGCGTTTTTTAAAAAATCAAATGAGACGCGATGTCAGCAGTAAATTCATTCTCTTTTAGGCTTCTTGGTCCGCAAAGTGCTTGGAATTTAAATTCCAAAGCGCTGCAATGCATCGCAGATCCAGCGTAAGAGGGAGAAAAAACAGAAAGTCAGCACGAGTTCCACTTGCCCTGAACACGTGCCACAAGTCCAGCAGTGACATGTTGGGGATCAATGTCTCCATGGAGGGGGAATAAAGCAGCGGCTGCAGCGGCGCTAAACTTCCCTTTTGTTTCCCCACCACCGCTGTCTCAGTGCTTCCCCCGAATGGCTCGCTGCACGCAACCTCCGCTGTCCCACGGCTATACTTACTTTACACACATTCAGATGTATGCTGTGATCCGCACAAACACACAAACTCACACACGCACACACCCGCTTGAACTTCCAATGTCACATTTTTCTGCGGCATAAGGACTCCCCAGCTCCCCGAATGACATTATTTTAACATTTATACTTCCACCGAAGGCCTTTCATAACAGAATGTGACGCTGTGCGCGTGTATGTGTGTGCGCGTGTGTGTGTATGTGTGTGCTGTTTAATATTTGAAGCTGCTGTGTCTGGCTTGAGTGTTCACTTTACCTTGACACCAAGAAGGCGGAGCAGTGCTGTATTGCATTACGTGCTGCCACATGACAGGTATAGTTAGAGGAGTGTGTGACACACAACCGTGCACACATAACAACAACAATGTAAAACTTGATTTTTCTGCGTTAACTTTATTGATGTGACTTTATTATAGACACACAGATGAAACTGATCCAACTGTTCTCCAGTATTTATTAGTCCTATTGGTTGTTTGACATTTACCTCAATGTTAATTGTATCATATGTAGTTTATTACTGCATAAAAATGAATAATAAAATAAATGGACTAAGGAAAGTTTTTACAAATTTAACAGTGTGTTCACTGTCACCGCTGCTGCTCACCACAAGGGGCGGGTAAAATACGGAGGACAAATTCCGCATCCTAAGGGATGTGACCACTGATCAGGCCTGGCTCATATGGAATGCATCAGTCAGTTGAAAGAATTATTTTCCTTTTCAAGCTCATCTTAAACAATAAGTGAGGAATTGAACTATTAAGATTATATTCCGAATAACCTGGAATCACGATTGCGGTTTGCCTTATTGGTGTGTGTGTGTGTGTGTGTGTGTGTGTGTGTGTGTGTGTGTGCGTGCGTGCATGCATGCACGCGTGTGTGTGTGTGTGAGGTGAATGTTTGGGTGAACATGACTGTGTGTGTGTTTGTGTGTGTGTGGACGAGAGAATTGACTAACACGGGCATCCTGTCATTGAGGGTACAAGGGCATCACTAAGAGCCGCCTTCATGCAAATGACGCAGTGTGTGTGTGTGTGTGTGTGTGTGTGTGTGTGTGTGTGTGTCTGCATGTGTGTGTGAGTGACTGAAAAAATAGAGTGTGTGTGTGTGTAATAATGATAACTCATCTCAGCCAGCAGATACTCCTCATATGAAATATGAAAGATGTGCACACACACCATACTGTGTATCCCCTCTCTCTGTCTAACCCACACACACACACACACACACACCCGTGCGCACTTCTTCTTCCGTCTTGCTTTCTGTTACATGAAGTACTAATTAACACATTTATTAATGGCCTCTTAATTACGTCTGCTTATCTTCCTCTGGAGCACCAGCGCTGCCCCTCCACTATCTTGGCCCAGCTATCACCATCCCACCACACCACACCCACCTAACCCCACTCTCATACATATGATGTACATATTTACATAAAACCGCAATCACGCATTCCATACACACACAACTTGAGCGGCTTCTCTGTTCTGTGCTGAAATTTCCATCACAAAAGCGGCGTTAAGCGAGGCACTTTGTCAGACGAGGGCTCCAGTCCGCGTCTCCTGATCCCTCTTTCTCTCCATCCGCCACAAACTTTTCTCAACATTTTTTTTCAATTACCCCGTCTTTCTGTTCCTTTCTCTCGCCTCCTCACCTCTATTATTCCCTCTCTATCTGCCCTCCGACCACCTGCCTTCCTCCCCCGCTCCTTATCCTCCAATCTTCCTATCGCACCATCGCTCCCTCGCCAAATAAGAGCTGCTTTCACTTCTTGCTTTCTCCTCCCTATCTGTCCATCTCTACCTCCCTGGCTCTCCAAGAGATATCCGTGTGCTCTCCACTTCCTTGCCTTACCTCGCTCACTTCCGAACTGACTCACCAGCCTCCGCCAAGCTGTATCACTTCGCTCGTGTCAGTCTAAAACAACTTGCTGTAATTTTGACAAAAAGTCGACCAGTCATTTAAATATTACGAGATATTTTCAGCCACAATTGATGGTTTTTGTTATTACTCAGTCAATGGAACAAGTGTGCAAAAGATGTTTCATAGGTGCCATGAGTTGTAAAATTCAGCAAGGTTCTTGAACATCACTTAAAATAGCTAGAAATGAGAGATCAGGCCTCTGATGGACTCACTGAAACCTGTCCCAAGTAGGGATGTTAACAATTAATCGATCATCGATTAATTGTTAAAATTAAGAATATTAAGAATTGAATGGATTAAATTAAATTAATATATTTTTTTTTTTTTACACAGGTAGTTGCTATATCATTATATATATGGACTCTCAACATTATTTCAGGGTTAAATAATGTGTTCCTTTTACATTTTTCATGGTGAAATTTAGGTTCTCAAGAAAAATTGCTGTTAATCGATCGTTAATTGATCGATAGGGTCAATCAACTAACGATTAATGAATTAATCCATAATTTCCATCCCTAATCCCAAATGTTAGCCATTTGGAGAAATGTTCAAAAAAGTAATGCATCCGACGTCAGAAGACAGGCTGCTGCGATGCAGGATACAGCATGACAAAGATAAACAATGGCTGCCATTTCCTTTAAATTGCCACAGAAAACAGTTTGCAAGCCCCTTCAGTGTCTGAGTGAGTCGCAGCACATGCACCCAACACTTATGGGACCAATCATTCCCAGAAAGGCTTGGGTTAGAATCCTCGCTCTGCTGCCAGTTGTACCACTTACACGTCTGCTCACCAGGGCTGGAGATCTCCTGACATCACAAAGCAAAAAGCCTGCAGGGCCTCCAGATTACACTGAACACTCGACCAGAAACACGTCTCAAAAAACCTCAAAAAAACGAGTAAAAAAACAGGATCACACAGTCCTTTACCCCAAAACCACTTATACAAGAAAGACGATTTGAAAATCCTCTTCGTCCATCTTTTCTCCATCCATGTCTCCCGAGTTAACTTCAGAGGTCAGAATGCAGCGTTCACTCTCCGCTCTAATCACACCATCTTCCATTTCACTTTAAGTCTGATTAAGAGAGAGAGAGGACGCCGGGCGCCTCACTTCACCGCAGACATTTCTTAAAGTGCTGTGTGAAATATTTACATACATGCGCACTTTAAAAAGAAGAAATGAAAAATGGCGAATGCCATCGTAAATTGACTTCTGCGGGATGTGTTTTTTATGTAAATCGCGATTTCTCGGGGCTGAATGGAAAACGGCAAATGGTGATGAACTGTCCCCACAAAGGGGCTGCCGCTCTGCTGATAGCGCCTGATAAATGTAAATGAATTTACATACACTTGACTCAAAACTGCGTCTGGCGGGCGGCAAATGCTGTTTACTGTGGTAACCGTGGTGAGACAGAGGGAGGACGACGCACGGGAGTCCAGGTATGTCAGTTTACATCAGTTACAGTTTATACTAATGTCTCAGTAATGACACACTGCTTTATAATCTCCGGAACCAAAACAACTACTGTAGTTACCCAAAGACCAAACAATGAACTACTACATGGATCGATTAAAACCGTGTTGCATACTAAGCAGAATTCAGCTGCATTCTACAAATGTTGCTACAATTAATACTAATGATACTCCAGTTTTTATTTATTACATTTGCTTAAACACCAAGTTCTGAAAGAAGTGATGTCAAAATTCACCAACCTCAACCGCCTGCCAGATTTCACTTCCACTCTCTTAGACTGCTTCAAATGAAGCCTTTTGTTGGCCCCCTCCAAATACAATGATACAATAAAGTTTTTCAGAAAAACAAAATACTTTTCAGAAAAACAAAACAAAACAAAGCTGTAAACAACTGCTACACATACATTTTGGATCTGCATTTTCTTTTTTTTATCATTATTTTGTATAATCTATCTTGCAAGGGTGCTCCACAGGATATGAACAAAAAAGATCAGACAAATTGAAGAATACGAGACCCTGAAATTAACTCTGCAGTTTTTCTAGAATTACAGTTTCAGAATTATTTTAACGATTCACAGGTTTCAACTGGCGTGGAACTAGAAACCTGGCTTACCGTGTATACGACAATGAAACTTACAATACTAGGGACACACAAAATGTACGAAACAATCACACCAAGTGAGCGGGGTGTGACTCTTTGATTGGCCTGTCTAATTGGGACACAGCTCCCTGATTACATCTTGTTCTCTGCCACATGCAATTTAAGTTACTGAGCGATCCGATCCCACATCGCTTGCCATCATTATCTACCCGCTTCCATCCTCTGGAAAAGCAAGTCATCTCTTCACGCTTCCATTACATGATCAACATTCTCGGCACTGAACAACATCCGATGAAACGCTGAAATGGTTGCGTAAATTGCATGATGTAGTGCGGAACTTAAAGGCTGACGGATGCGGTGTCAGAATCAGATCCTCTCCTTGAGTGACTGCACTGTCACATTAATTTGTGATGGAAACTCAGCTGAATAAGTTATATCATCTTGTCTCATTATGAGGATTTAATGCTCCCGATCCTCGTCTCTGCATGTCCTTAAATAGATTAGACCAAACACCATGAACACGCATACATATGTTAATGCATCAATTTATACACAGAGCATGATTTACAGTGCGAAGTGAGAGGTGTTCTCCAGATATGAGCCATCCCCGCAGACGACTTCATGTGTCGAGATCCGTCTTGTGACCTTTGTGAATGTCAGCGCCCAAGCCGTCACTTATGCCTCTTCAAAATGTCTAATAAAGCTGAAATGGTTCAAAAATAATGATGATAAATATGTGTGAATCCCTGCCCTTCATGGCTCAGCAGCCCAGGGGGGAGGCCTGACAACACATTGACTTGCAAAGACTCCAAGCAGAAGATGATCTCTAAGATCTAGAGAGAATGTCTGAAAAAAAAAAAAAAAAATGACAGGCTTACCCAAATCACTTAAATATTTTTTTTCTAACAATTATGTGTCTCAATAATGTGGCTTCCTAAAATGAGAAAAGAAAACCTTGACCTCTTTTGCTCACTTTACTTTTTAGGAAGTGTGCTAAAATGGACAATTCAGGAAATCAGGATGGAATCTTGCCTTGTGAGACGAACCTCAAAACTGCCCACTACTAGTGGAGCCAAGCATTCTTGAAGTAGGCTGAAAACAAAAGGCTAAATTTGCTTAGACAGCTTAAGAATCATATCGTAACGAATATATAAATCAAGTACCTATGACAGCAGCGCAGTCATGCATTTCATGTAATACAGAAGACAACAGCTCCTGTCATACTGAGCCTTACTGCTGTCAGTCTTCATGAAAACAATGCAGGGCTATAAATCCCATCCCATAATGGATTTTTGTTGTTATTATAAGGTAAATTAGACCCTTCATAAGATTTACAAGGTGCCATGTAGCCAAAGTTAAAAACAGCCTTTTAAGCGTCCTCATTTCTTTTAAGCAATTGGATATTATTGAGACGGGTGACACAGTGGCACAGTGGTTAGTGCTGCCGCCTCACAGCAAGAAGGTTGTGGGTTCGATTCTGGGACCTTTCTGTGTGGAGTTTGCATGATCTCCCTGTGTCTGCCTGGGTTCTCTTCAGGTTCTCCGGCTTCCTGCCACAGACCAAAACTATGCCTGTGAGGTGAATTGGAAACTGTAAAATGTACGTAGGTGTGTTTGTCAGCGTAAATGGTTGTTTGTCTCGATGTGCCCCTACGATGAACTGGCAACTTGTCCAGGGTGTCACCCTGCCTTCAGCCCTATGACAGCTGGGAGAGGCTCCAACAGACCCCGTGTCCCTGAGCACGGGAAGAAGCGGGTTTGAAAATGGCTGAATGCACATTATTGAGACATAAATGAGTGATGGTTAGCAGAATGGTTTGCAATTCAAAGGTATTTTAATATGTTGAGGGACATTGCCTGCTAAGTTGCTGCTTTTATCTTTAATTTATTCACCAATGAGATACAGTATCATCCCACGACTGCTATCTGGAGAAAATGTGCACATGCCATAGCACAAGCATTCAGTGCATGTATGTGACTCCATACATAAAGGCATAGAGTGATTACAAAATGTGTGTCATCTACAATTTGTGGCATTCAAACAAAGAGCGGTATGTCGCTGATGCATAGCATTGCAGAAATGTCTTCTTTGCTAAAACTTAGTTTTGACTTGAATAAATGAAGTCCATCCTCAGCTACTACACTGAACCATTTCCCTTCCCTGTTTCCTTTAACAGAGCCACTTTGTTTTGTCTTGTCTGATTGAACGCTTGAATTGATAACGTTTTCCGAAGGGGCTTCCGTCACTGTTTGCTTGCATCTTTTTCCCTCCCAGCTCCTCGTCAGACTGAGAGTCTAATTGAATGATTGATAATTTAATGGCAGCGGCAGAGCCGCCAGTTTCAGTGAAAACTCTCGTCGCTTCTGCACGCAACGTCTCCTCTGAGAGAGCCCACATTTATATATACTCGGCGTTGGTGCGTGCGTGCGTGCGTGCGGGGACTGGCAAAGGTTGCGGTCTGGCGTGACTCCAGCGTCGCAGATTGATGGCACATTTAAGTGAAGGACACTTCACACACCTGCGCTCGTGCACCGCGGGGGGGGGGACAACTCACAGGTGGACCCGACGGCGCAAACCGGCAAGGTGCTCCCTCGACCCCGAACACCACTTGTGCGTCTCTCAAAGGCGGCAAACACATGCCAACACCCCCACTCACCTCCTCCAATCCCACCCCAGCAACACAAAGAACACACGTGCGTGTGCCGCAGGTCCCGAGCCAACATCCACAAATGTGCGCTCCAGAGCGTGCGTCGCGCCCCGAAGGGGGTTGATCCGGCATAGATCACAGCTCTGAGTGCACCCTGTCCCCCTTTCATCATCCGTCTGCACGGAGGTGCTGACACGTGGAGCGGCTGCACGCCAGCACGCCCCTGCCTCTCTGATTGGCCCGTGTTTCGTCGGAAACAACGAAGCGAGCGTGGCGCTAATCTGCGCTATTTGCGAGTGCGTCGTCGTCGGGTAAAACGCAACGCGCCGTGTTGCGGGGAACGCCCCGTCCCCGCCGCCTATAGGCACGCACAAGTTGCATTATTCAGTGTTATTCATGTAACGCCTTAGCGACAGCTCTTTAAGTACAGTAAAACGCGGCACGCATGTGTGGTGGAGCATGTGGGACAAGGAGGTGCAAAGGACGTACAGAGGCTAAGGATGCCGTCACAGACACTCGTTACACAGGAATTTTGGTGCATTTGTTTGCACCAAAGCTGCAGGAGACAGATGTTGCACTTGATGAGACGGCCTCGTGTTCCAATACAGTGGAGCCGCTTTGATGTAGAACTGAGACGTTGATGGGCTGAAAAACAGATGATCAAACAAGTCTGCAACGCCTCGAACCCAAAGGACAAGAGTTTCTGGCTTTGCTGTATTTTTCATTTGTTTGCGCCTTTGCAACCGGGGAGAACTCAATGAAGCAACGCATCAAACAAATAACAACAGGAGACACAGAAATCTGGGCAAGAAAAAGAAGAAAACAAGCTGATGGACTGATCTACGGAACTAATTTTTTCACAGTAAAAAACAAAACAAAACATGTATATATATATATATATATATATACATATACATACATACATATATATACATATATATATACATATATATACATACATAAATACGTATATATACATATATGTATATATATATACATACATAAATACGTATATATACATATATATATATATATATATATATATATATATATATATATATATATATATATATATATATATATATATATATATATATATATATATATATATATATATATATATATATATATATATATATACATATATATACACATATATATATAGACACTATATACACATACATACACACACACACACACACACACACACACACACACACACACCTATATACATACACATACATATATGAAAATGAACCAACCTGGAAGTTAGTTCTCTGAGTCACTTCGTCAGCTGTCACCAAAATGAACTGATTTGTATGTCAGCTGGCCCATGAAGACAAATCGTTGGAGGTCAAACTTCAATCCTAGAACTCTTCAGAATCATTTCTAAATTTAACCCAAACATTCATGCTGCCATTTTGGTAGTGGGCGGTCAGAGGGATAAATGAGAACCAATGATGTACAAGTGGGAATTGATGTTTTTGGTCCAGAGCACCTGTCAGTAAATCCGACACCGCCCTCGGGTGCCAGAGTCTCTGTGATCAAAGCAAATTAACACGTTACCAGACACACATGCACGCTGGTGCAATGCAAGCAAGTGGGCAATCCTCCCATAGGAGTGCGGTTAGGTTTTGCACATCACTTGAGAGCAAGTCTGAGTTGTTCTGAGGTGTGTCGATCACTCTTGCGCGCACACATACACACACACACACACATGCAGACTAAGAGAGAGAGAGAAACGAACAGTTGTGGTTAAAAATATTATATGATCAATGAGTCACTTTGGTGACTGAAAAAGTGATTTAGTTGAAGGATCACTGATTGCACGCATGGCCCAAAGCAGTGCAGTCTGTGTGGATGTTTTGGTTTTGTGAATTCAGAACTGTTGTGTATTTCCGTGCGCTTGCGTCTCTCTGTCTAGTTTGGGATTCCAGCCAGGAGGCCTTTATGCTGAGCGTGAGCGTGAACGCGCATGTCTCTGTTCCCTAAACTGGCATCGCCATGTGACACACGTCCCACTCAGCTCTGCACGCAAACCATGCGGCAAATTGATTGCATATAAAATGCTAATGACGCCTTTACTGTCCCAGGAATGCTAATATTGCGATTTAATTAGAGGCATTTATTAAAGGGGCAGTGCGCTCTTTGTGCAGGGAATTTTTTTTTTTTCTTCTTCCTCTTGACATTGAGGAAAGCAAAGGTTGTGTTGGTGGGTAAGTGGCGGGCTTCAAGATGCTGACTCAACACTTGCTGGTCGTCATTTGTTATGTCGACCCTCCAGACGACAGAGACAGGAAATAGTCTGATGCAAATGATGTTGAGCGTCGGTCTGGATAAACACATGCAACATCTGCACACATGAGGACATGCGTCACCGCAGGACTGTGTGTGTGTGTGTGTGTGTGTGGTCTCAGCTGGAGGTCATTTGAAGAGCAGAGTTTCCTAATCTGGAAACTCCTCAGTCTCACCGGCCTGTCTCATTACACCAGATGAGACTTGTGGTGCTTAAAGTGCTGTGGCCACATTGAGCCAAGAATGTGATTCCCTCATTCCTAACAGGGCACAACCCCGATTTCATACCGCCACCTACAACTTAACACCTCCCAAACACACTTGTTCAAGCTAACTTTAAAGGTCACATTTTACACCCATTTTCAGACATTCGTTTTTCATCTCAAGATAAGTGAGCACCTTTACACTCTACGTAAACCAAAAAACTACTTTGTTGGCAGCCAGAACATGGTCACACAGGGTGTTGTTATCTGTGCCCTTTGTTACATCAAAAAGGGCTGATTTCAAGAACTGCACATTTTAGTACCTACTCTCTGAGAAATGGAGCAAGCAAAATAAGTAAGGAATGGACTTTTATTATTATTATGTGGGCAGGTCACTGAGGTTACAGACATGTTAGAAGTAATGAAAATCGGTTAAGCTGAGCTCTACTACTCTACATGTCCCGTCCCCTCCCCTAAAAACCCTCCTCCACAGATGCATTGGCCAGATAACCTTGGGAAAGCAGAAGAGGGAGGCGAGTGAAACACGCTGCGATGGACTCAGAGGCAAGCACGGTTTTGTGGAATTCCACTTAAGCTACTGAGCAAAATTCAATTCAGGATGTGCTATTAAATTCCCTTGTAACATTCTGTTCCTTTAACAGGCAAATGGACAATGAATTTTCACACTTTTATCATAATGTTAGCAGTTTGCAATGCTTTGTAGTAATCATATATTCATACGCTGTTACATCTTCCCTCAGAATTTTATTAGAACCATATTAGAGTAGTACAATCATGTTTTTAATTTATGTGAGAGGTGATTATTTCTTAATTCTCTTGTCTGCCATCAGCTCATTAATAGTATCTTAACCTGAACAAAAAAAATAAAAGAAAGAAATATAGAAGAAATAAAAGAAAACCAAAAAAAAACCAGCATAAATATACACACGCTGTCTCTCCCACAGCAGCAGCTTAGGGACCATCCACCAGAAATATCCTACTTAGCCTGATAATGATGATTGATGGGCATCCGAAAACGCTCTGCGGCAAAACAAATGGTGGTCGAACCCATAAATCAATGGGTTGGGAGGGGCGGCACTGAAAGCCCACATTGATCATTGGGCGGGCCAAATGTTAGCATCTCTAAATCATTTTATTCCGGCACCATTTTCATATGCAGCATCTGGCGCAGTGGCGAGAGGCAGAGGGCGGAACCTGTTGCCAGACAACAGAGGGCCTTCCGCCGCAGGTGATGCATGCCGTAAAAAACATGCGCCTTTTTATTCGCTGATCGATGGCGACGCCGAGGCTGCCGGTGGCCGACGCGCAGGAGATGCGCTGCTTCCGTGAGAGCGTTAGCTAATGCCGTCATCCGCACGAGCCTGTTACCCAGGCGGAGCGCCGCGCGGTAAAGGGTGGGCGTGCGAGCGGGAGGGGTCAGAGTGGCAGAGCCGAGGTGTAAAATGTGACACGGCTTTCATCTTGTCCAGGCTGCTGGAAAACACTGTCGCTTTCATGAGCATTCTCTCAGAAACAACGGTGTAATGAAGCATTTTAAAAGGCCCGCTGGCGGGTAGCAGGCATAATTCATTCTTTTACTGTACAGCTGTTCAACTTCTGCATCTTTTAACTCCATTCACACAAGGTGGATTGGCTTTCTTCTTTTTTTGTGCGTTTGCCCCTGAAGAATTTTCAGAGAACAAAGTTTTTGTTTCCTTTATTCTTCAGAGAACAGCGGGGAACAGCGGCAGAAATGTGTGCGCGTTTCACAAGAGCTGCACACAAGATTAAACAGAGGAGTAATGAAAACTACCTAAATTAACATATTCTCCTTATTCAAATATGGAAATCCTAACTCCCCTAATTGAACTGAGATTAAATGAGTTATTATCCACTTGAAATATATATATTTTTTACATTTAATTTCCTACTGATCAGAGCAAGTAGATATATCTCCTACATGTTTGCGAATTAGTTTAAAAATTAGTTGAACATATTCCTATTATGTGGTAAAGCTGTTTTAATGAGAAGGAAAACTGAAGACTAAAAGCTTTCTTCGGCTATTTTTGGTGTACAATCTAGACCAAACATAAGAATATGCCACATCGCTTTTGAATTTATTATTCATTACTCTATTACATGATCAAAAATGGCTATTACATTATCTTGCTTGTTCTTTAGTTTGTTTAACAAAAACAGGTCTTACAAACTCATAAAACGGCATTTGCTGTTTATTTACTAATAAAATTAATAAACACAGATGTAATTGACTTAAATTTGGGTAATGATGGTTGTAAAATCAGGCAGTTACTTGTGTTGTCTAATTTCAGAAGTGACCTCTGAACCCTGTGATGAGACCCTCACTGACCTTAATCTAATCTCAGAATCCAATCAAATTTACAGGAATGAAATTCTTCAGATACCGATGGACACATTCACACTGACAAAGACTATGCAATGTTGGATGGAAATTGATGATTGTAGAGTAAAAGAGAAACCAACTTCTCCGTAATTGTAGCCTAATTTAAAAATGTGATCGTAACATGTCAGTTTGATACATGTGTACGCCAGTGAACTCAAGGGGCAAAAAAGCTGAGAGCTCCACACAGATCGCTCCTCATCCACCAACAATAGAGCTGCTAGTTACATAACGTGGCAGCGGCGGCGGCGCAGCACCTACAGTATCTCTGCCATTGTGGCATCCAGCGACTGAATGACTGGCCCGCAGACAAGATGATTAGACAGAGGGGGAGGGAGCTGGGTTGGTAAAATACAACCGGCGAGGGGCGACAGGCAGACGCTGAGGGAAGGAGAGGAAGATGCTCCGGAGAAAAGCCAGATGTCCTTGAGAAGATAAAATGAGTGGCGTGGAGGAGGGAGAAAGGGACGGCGGATAGAGGGGCGGCGGGAAAGGATGGATGGACGAATGGAGAGGATAGAGAACAAGAGCGGCAGAGGGAGGAGTGGATAGCGAGAGAAATATAGCCCCCCCCCTCCTCCTCCTCCTCTTCCCCGACCCGCCAAGCTCAGTCCGCCCGGAGCGTCCGGCCCACCGGCCAGTAAATTGCCGCGGTCAATGCACGGCGCTCCCAATGCTGCTGCACATTATTGATAAATCAGTGTGTGTTAATGAGAGGGGCCGCTTTGACCTGATGAATCACGGCGCAACTATGACTCATGCGCACGCACGCACGCATCGGATTGCACGGCGCCGGCCGGCGAGCGCGTGCCGACGTGCCAGTGTCGCACCTCCACCGCACAAACCCAAACTGCCGGAGGTGTTGAAACAGCAGCAGCTCCTGCTGCTGCTGCTGCTGCTGCTGCTGCTGCTCCAGTGTGTCCCCAGCAGAGAGGAGGGCTTCCACTGAGCTCCGGCAGGCAGTCGGAGGACAGCGAGAGCTATTTGGGTGGACGCTTTGATATCCAATAGGTGGCTTAACATGCTCATTAGATTGTATCGGCTCAGCGGGCTCGCACGCACACGCAAAACACAGCAACCTCGGCTTGTTAACATGGTCATCTCTTACACCCTCTACAAGTCATCATGGAATTTCATTTATCCTATAAATGTGTGTGTGTATGAGTGGGATTTGCACTCATTCATCCGTTTGCGAGACTGTGTAGGGTGTTGTTTATGTTTATGTTTATCCAGGTATCCAGGTGAGGAACATACATTGTGTTGCCTCTGCACCCGAAGTAGTGTGTGTGCACCACGGAAGGCCAGCTGAAGAGCGTGCGCGGCTGCTGGTGTTTGTGCCGGGCAAGACGACCTTGTTATAAAGCTGAGTGAGCTGTAGTGCCTGGGCATCATTAGTATTGCATGTGTGTGTGTGTGTGTGTGTGTGTGGGGAGAGAGTGGATGCAGTGGAGCAGAGTGGAGTGGAACACCAAATAACAGTAGGTAAGAGGAGGTGAGGGTGAAAGGCATGCAGGTCACACCAGGACAGACAATGGCTGTCAAAGGCACAAAGGGAAACTATTCAGCTATTTTGCCACAATGCAATGCGGCACCAACACACAGATGCAAGATAACGCCCAAGCATCCAACTACACACACACACGCACACACACAAATAAACAATTTGCACACACAGATAGAAATACGAAGACCATGTTTAACTTTTGTCAATGAGCATGAGCTGTACTTGTTACATTTTATAGTGGAAACATCTTGATATCATGAAAACTTTTATTTGAGCTTAACTGTCCCCTTGGTAATCTTGTAATGTTGGTCAAAGGTAACATAAAGGATGTTATGCTAATCGCTTTCAGGTTTAACTTGAATACAAAGCAGTATTTTAAGTATTAAATATTCAGTTTAATCTAACAGTGTTCACTCTTTCATTTCTGCACCAATAACACTACAACAATTTGGCATTGTGATTGATTAATCATGATTAATCAAGATTCATCAGAGCAAATTAATGAGATCATTTTAATTCATTTTTTACATCAATAATTTCAATCGATTGACCACACTTAAAAATACACCAGAACTATTGCACTTCATCTTCTTAAACTGCATCTGGAATTCCAGTTAGACCTTAGAAAAAAGAAAACAAAGTCTTGCATATGCTTTTCATACTCTTAGCCTTTGCTGGAACTTTCTTGATGATTGTGCATTTTTTAAAATGGTAATATGTTTTTAAGTTTAACAAAATAACATTTTTTTCAGTGATAACTCAATTTGGATTAGCATAAGTGTAGTTCAGTACTCAGAGTAAGTGCATTGTCTTATTTATATAAAGCCATAAATTATATCAAAAAGTTTCAAAACTGACCAAAAATAAAGTTGTTTTGACAAAACATGGGGTTTGATGTTGAACCACTGACCTACAAAGCTGCACGATCACTATTTTATTGCTGCCTGTAACCTGCACCGTCTGACTGGTGTCATGTTACTGGCATCCTTCTAGTTGGTTCTCTTGGGCCCTGTTTGGAGCAATTCGTAACTCAAGCATGACCGCGCTTGCTGTCAAAGACGTCATTTGACACAGAGTCAAGCTCTAAATACAATGACGATCTTTATCATCTTTTCGTAAAATAGTGAAATGCTGTAAATAACTGCAGTTCAACTGTCAGGTGCGAGTATAATGAGTCTGGACATGTAGCAAATTTATGTTTTAAAGTGTCCTCAGAAGTATGTTTTTTCGACAATTGTGTAAGAACAAGTGGGATTTCCTGTTTTAGTTTTTGGCAAATATAAGCTGAAGCCCACAGAAGGTAATGATGGCCAAAGGAAAAATTCATGAAAAACAAAGCCTTCAGAAAACAATAGGAACTAACCAAAATGCAAGGCATGTAAACGCACAATAAGCTACAGGATGTACAATAAGGCAAAAAAAAAAAAAAAAAAGCAGCCAAGAGATGCCAACAGAGACAATAGAGGCCAATTGGAGGCAAAGTGAACGCTCTCAGCACGGCTTCTTAGAAGACCTGCCAGGAGGAGGAAGAGAAGGACGAAACCAGGTTGGAGGAAGCCCGGAAATATAGCGTCAGAAATGCCTGGCCACAGGTCAATTCTAGCCTCATGCTTAGACCCACAGAGATATTCACCATGTCAACATTCACACGCACACTTATGGGTAGGGGTCAGCGGGGTCCACCCAATACAGAACACACACACGCACACAAGTGGAGGTTCCTTGAGAGAATGATGAAGACGCACACTGCCACACATGGTACTTAACACAGACACCAGTAAATCACAAACTCTGGTGGTTAAGCTGGTAATGCATCTCGAACCGCAGCCCCCGCGGCTCATCTTGCCATTACCATAATAAATCCATAAGAGTGCGAGAAGCATTGAAGTCATTAAGGATGAAACAGTTTCAAACAATGGACACGGCTCAGGGGTTGGCGCTACCGCGACCTGTCCGACATCTATTACAGCAGCAGTTACAATACAGAGCGCAGCCGCCTCAGTGGCAGATGCTGCTTCTAGTATTGAGGCTTCACCGCTTAGTTATGGCGATGAACTCGACACGCCAGGCTAATAAATATTGCAGAACGCACGCAAACATACTTGCACAGAATAGGAAAAGGACACACACTCTGTACAATAGAGGTGGAAGCGCATGAAAGTAGATTGGCAACCGTATAAAGGTAGGCTGATATGGTGTCTCAATCCCCAGAACTTCCTTAGTAGTTGGATGTTAAGAAGTCAAGAAGGATCTCCCAAAAAGAAAATTAAGAGAACATACAGATTTTGACATTGAAACATTAAATATATAAAAACCAGAATGAAGGTAAAATTCTTACAGAAAGAAATAATGATAAAGACACATCATGCATGACTTACTTCATCTTAGTCTTGTCTCACAGTAGAATGTGTATTTAACCTGCCAGAGAACTCTCAGAAATGAGTAAAGTCAGACCTTTACAGCTTTGTGACCTCCTCATTTTGTCCCCTTCTAAATGTATAGAAGGTCCAACACTCACTTCTGGCAAGAAGCTTCAACCAAGCATTTCGTTGAAGGTTGTAAACCGAACCCTCAATGTGCAATTTTCAACATCTACAGGACGTTTAAATATGTAATTGTCCAAGGCTGCTCCACTGGGGGTCTGGACTTACAGAAGCTCTCAAAATATGACCTTAAAGGGTAATATAACCTTTGAGGGTAGGGATAAAAATGAACGAGGAAAAAAGTTGCTTGGATTTACAAAAAAAAAGAAAAGAAAAGTAAAGGCAATTAAATTGTACTTAGTGTTCAATGATGTACCTAATGAAGGGGAAAAACGATGACGGCACCAAAGGACATTCCCTTTGAAGACAAATGGCCATCTCCAGCACCTCCTCCTGCCTCTTCAAATATTTAGCACCAAACCTAGATTAACTCTGAAGAACCAGCACTTTGGACACGAGCGTCGAAACAGTCACTCACATGCATCACCGCCGTCAAGGGATCATCCTCAAAAATTCAATTTATCTTCAGCTTGTAATGTCGAAGAATCATTACCGCATGGGGCCCAGACGCACTCGTCACACAAATCAGGTGTCACCGATTCATTTAGACCCTGATGAATAATTTTGCAATTACATTTAACATGCAAAACACACAAGACAAATTAGGTCACACTGTGCTTCACTTGCCTTGAGCAAAGCACGGCGAGAGTAATGGCCCCCCTGAATTGTAAATGAGTCGCCTCTTGACATTTTTATATCACAGTAAATCACTGCATTGTTGTCGTCGTCCTGCGCCTCCAGATTAGCAGCGCGTGTTGGGATGTGTTGACATGGCACCTCAACAAAGTCATCACCACGCTCGCAGTGTCTATTCCCTCTGGTTGGTGCTAAAAATGTGTGCGCTAAGCTTGAACTTATTCATTTTCCTGTGGTGCCATAAATACAGAACATGTTGAGCAGCAGCTAGCAGGAAGACGGGCTGGGACGTTTTCCAGATACAGATTAAACCCGGAACTGGAAATTACAGGCAAGGGATGTTCTTTATTGAAGCTTTACAGTCGAGGATTAATCTGTAGTCTGGCAAGTCAACCATCAAAATCCAGTTATCCAGTGAAAGCAGAAAAACAGCAAAGAAGGAGGGGAGATGAGGAAGAAGAGGAGGAGGGACGGATAGAAGAACCTGGACAGGCCCGTTTCAAACTCACCCGGTCTTTTTTCCATCTTTCGCCCTCGACTGCCACATAGTCGGACCTTTGATATCAATATGAGGATTTGCTTCTGGCAGAGCGACTTGTTGCTCTTCGGGCACGGCTTGCGCTTGCTGGCGATCTGCCGGTTGGCCTGGGGGTCCTTGACCTCCCTGCGCTGGCGGATGAGGGAGCTGGCGAGAGCGGCCATCTTCCCGGCGCCGACCCTGCCGCGGCCTCACCGGCAGCCTCTGGCGGCTCGGTGGAGCCCAGGTGTCGGGGGGTACCGTGGGCCACCCCCCTGCCCGCTCACCCAGGGCGACGGAGCGCCGCTGAGGGGGAGGGGTGCGGAGCGGAGTGGGCGGCTTTCCAGAGGACCAACTCGAGTGGCGGCTAGAGGCTGCAGGCGAGGAGGTCGAGGAGGAAGCGCCGGCTGCCGCAAAAAGTGGCGGCTGCTCAGCGGCGAGACGCAAGTTGTCGTTGAGCAAAAAGCCTCCAGAAATGTCTTTCGGGTTTCTGCCGTCGGTTCAGGTGGAAGCTGGAGACGTCACCGTTTCCCTGCCGGGGCGAGTCATGTTGGTATCCAAACACTGGTGGACGGCCGCCGGAGCCTCTGTCCCAGCCGAGGGCCCTGCCGGAGCTCCAGGGAAGTTTAATTCAAGGCTCCCAGAAAAGGATCTGAACCTTTGGCCGCATGGCCGAACAGATCCAGGCCAAAATAAATGGTTGCGGACAGTCCAGTTTTAAAAAAAAGTCAATCTTGCGGAACGGAACTGAAGGTTTGAATATCAACTCTTCTTTTTATCAAAAAAAAAAAGACACACTTAAGGAAAAGTGCAGCTCCGGTCTGCAAAACGTCGCAAACAACGACGACAGCGGAACGAAGTGGAAGACGGAAGAAGTGAGGGGACCGTCCGACCTGAGGTGTCAGCTCCGCCAGCTGGGATGGGGACGGGACGACGGGGATGGACGCTGTAGGACGGACGAGTGCGGCTCTTCTTCTCCTCCTCGTCCCTCAAGTCCTCCTGGCATCACCTCCCGCGTTCACCCTGAGAGAAGACGGGCAGAGGACAGACGCCTGACAAATCCGGCATTTCCCACAGACAGAGGTGACATTCGGGGGACGAGAATCTCCAGGATAGAGGAGCAAGCAGAGACGAGCGAGCTCGCGCGCACGCACGCACGCACACACACACACACAAACACACACACGTGCACGCACGCACAAATATGCGCGCCCACGCGGAGAGAGTGCAGCGAGTCTATCGGTCCCCCGTATCAGACGGGGCACTCCAACTACGCTACACCACGGCAGAGCGCAGCGCCGTGTCCTTCAGCCTCGCACGCCACCTCGCAGCTGGGAGAACGAGGAATGAATGAATGGGAGAGAGAGAGCGAGAGCGAGAGAGCGAGAGAGCGGTGAGAGAGGGAGAGTTGAGTGAGTGAGTGGGAGGCGCTGGCAGATACCTGAGCCATACGGTGGATCCAGTGGCGTCCGTGGCTCATGACAGCCGTCCAGTCGAGTTCTGTGGAGTCCAGATGCACAGTGCAGCCAGTGTGTGTGTGTGTGTGTGTGTGTGTGTGTGTGTGTGTGTGTGTCTAAGTGTTGTGAGAGAGAGCGAGGGACACCGCAGAGAGAGCGTGTCTCACGGACGAGGCACTTCAGAGTGCGCACGTGCAAGTTGAAGTGTGTGTGTGTGTGTGTGTGTGTGTGTGTGGGGGAGAGTAAGAAGGTGTGAGTGTGCAGCAGAGGCAGCGTGTATGCGTGTGTGTTTCGCTCTCTCGCTCCCCCTGTTCACAGTGTATTACAGGGCGAGCTGGCAGCGTACTTCACATGCCCCCGCCCCCAAATCTCTTCCTCTAAACCCTCCTCCTTCGCTCCTCCTCTCTCCTCCCTCCTCTCCTCCCACTCTGTCACTCTCGTGCCTGCATCCGCTCTCGACGTCTCGCACATTCTTCGCCGTCACTTCTGAGGTTCCGAGCCGTGTCGGGCCGGGCCCGGCTGGGCCGGGTCAGCGCCGGGGTTGCCCAACCTCCACTACCCCTCCCTCCCCCGCCTTCCTCCTCCTCCACCTCCTCCTCCTCCTCCTACTCCTCCTCCTTGTGATGCTGGCTTAAAGAGACAAACCGCGCAAAGCTTGTCATCGCCGCGCTCCCGGCGATGACAAGGACGTATAAATGGCGTGACACCGCCTGAGTCAGAACGTGTCACGGTATCTATACGTCGACCTTGAATCACTTCCAGTCTCATCATCCATAAATGCATCGTACAGTGCAGCGGATCACACACCTTGCACTTCTGCAGAGTCAAAGACAAGGCGAGGAAAACCGTCCGGTGTGGTCGGATGGAAATTCTCTCATCTGGACGTTTGCAAGCTTTTGGGTCAGAGACTCTCGTTTAGCTAATGCTGATTTGACCATTTCAGAATGTGCAGGCCTAACAGAAAGTCGTTTAGGTCAAGCTTGTTTTTTCTGTGCGAGTGACGGATCTTCGCATTGATATCACCGCCTCCATTCGACGTTATCTTGACAGAATTAGCAGAACGGTACATCGCCCACGGCATAGAAGTTCCTTAGCCCAAAACGTCTTTAGAACAATGCATTCTCTCATCTGCCACTTGTCTTTATTAACCAGTACTATGATTCAGTTTGTACATCAGTGGTGCTGGGGATCAAATGCAAAAAGTCAGGGTAATCATAAGACTTTCCTTTTTTTTTTTTGTATTATTTTAACCTAAAGGTCCAACTGGCAAATTTGACAGCAGAGCAAACCCAAATATCATGGCTGTTTAAATTTAAAATTGACTTAGTATGTCACCATAATCCACAATTTTTTGTTTGTTTGTTTGTTTTCCCAGGTGTCTTTGCTAGAACTGATAAATATCACGGCAAACACAAATCAAAGCTGTTAACCTCAAGTCTCAAGCTGCCATTATGACCACTCAGAAAATAATCCTGTTTATTTCGATTTATAGCCAAAATAAAAACAGTGGAAAAACCACAAGGGGCTCGAGGCAGCACCATATCAGAGTTAAAGTGAAATCCTCAGAGAGGAGTTGTATTTCCAGACTGACTTCATTTGACATCACTATAATTCTCTGCTGGCCTCTATTCAAACTGGGCTCCACAGGGGCAGATTTGTTGAAGTCCAAACAGAATAACACTGATGGTTCACTGCCAGTCCATTTAGGATTGTGTCAGCCCTTGCCAGTAATCGTATAACAACAAGTTTCTTTTATGTTTTTTTTTTTTTTTTTTTTTTTTTTTGGGGTTAATACAAAGACTGAACTAATGGATTTAGAAGTTTTTAAGCTTTTCAAATATTCAGACTGAATTAGGGAGGTTTTTTTTTGTGTAAAACAGAAGAAAAATTAAACAAATCCATTTTCGTTCCTTGGACTTTAAATTAGAGTTGCTGTGTTTTCAGATAGTTTGTCTTCAGTAGAGTATGCTCACTGTGTTTTTTGCACACCACTTCAACAAGCAGTAAAAATATGTTTTACTCTACTAATGTCACACCGTGGTGAGGTTTTGTCTCGTCTTGGGGTTTTGTCTCGTCATTTTCTGTTTTATTTTGACAACTTCCTCTCGTTTCAGATCACATCCTCTCTTCATGTTCCACCTGTTCGTCTGACCCAATTACCCATTGTTTCCAGCTGTGCCTTGTTACCTTATGTGTTCAAATAGTCTGCGTTCCCCTTGTCTTGTGCCAGAGTGTCTTCGTCCGTCACGTCTAGCCCTGAGCCCGCTCACAGCCATTGCCTTAAGATGCCACAGTAAGACGGTTGTTCCTCGAGGTTGAGTGATTTTCTGTTCATGCTAAGTTTTGTTATTAGAATATGATTTTGTTTACTAGTTAGTCATTTTCCTCCTTGCGAGTGATTTCCTGTTAATGCTAAGTTTTGTTATTAGAATAGGATTTTGTTTACTAGTTAGTCATTTTCCTCCTTGAGTGATTTTTTTGTTAAAACCTAGATTTGTTATTAGAGTATACTTTTGTTAGTCAGTCCTTTTTCCTCCATGCGAGTGATTTTGATTTTGTTGCAGGCTCAGTGAGAATAGTATTCTTATAGCCTGTTTATTTGATCTCTCTGATCTGAGGACAAACTGCTTGTGAAATAAATTTAGTTTTCTGTTAAACCTCTGCGTCCTGCCTTAAGTCCCGGCCTGACAACTAAATAACCATTGGACAAAATGGACAATAAAGAGTACAAAACAAACACATGGAACTTTTAAGGCAGAAAAAAGGGATTTCAGCATCTCTATGATATGCAATCGAAGGCAGTTGAAGGCAGAAGGTGAAGAAAGAAAAGGGCGAATCACCTCTTCTTCAGGACACGAGGTTCACGGAAAACTGTGATGACAGCACAGCAATAATGCCTCGGTACGTGTCTCCTCACCCTCCCCCCCCGGCAGTCCCCTGAGAGAGCTGATGTAAAATGATACGAGGATTCTGTGTTCGTAGGCAGACCTGCTACTGGTCTCTCCCTCCCTGTTTCTGCTGGCCAAGCAGGGAGCAAGAAGAGAAAACCCTGCAGGATTTCCCCAACACACGCACAGACACACACACACGCGCGCACACACGCACGCACACGCACACGCACAGAGTCACCTACCGCCAACGTAATGCAGGTTCCTGAGCTGTTAAATAACGTAATTACCTTTCTCCTCTCTGCCCTGTCCTCTCGCAGCGCTAGGGTTATCTATCCCCAACTCCCCACTCAAGGGCATCCCTCACACCTCTCCTCGCAAAAAAACCCACTTTGTTCCCAAGTTAGCCCACAGTTTTCCTCTCCTCTTAAATCATAGACTCGGCCAACGCTGACACAGAGAATTCGAAGCCACCGCCGGGCCGATTAAAGGACAACGTTTCAATCAACGAGCCGAGGAGCGAATCTGGTACGCGGGAAGATTTTGGTCCAAAAGGAGGGGGTGTGTGTGTTGGGTGGGGGTGTCTTACAGAAACAGACGCTGGTGGATGGCAATGAAGACATCACTCGGTGGCAGCCCATGCCAAGACATGGGGCAGAGAGTGCCAGGAGGCAGAGCGGAGATGCCAAGGAGACAGACAAGAACAGCGGCCAAGAGAGACAGACACAGAGACAAAGAGACAATAAAACGGGAGAGGGCAAGGCGGGGAAGATATATATGCAGTTTGTGCTGCTGTGATTGTTCCACAAGTTGGCAGCTCGGTCACTGTCCCCAGGCTTAAAAACTGTGATGCTCTACTTATCCCTCTAGTGCCGGTTTTTACAAAAGTGGCCGAGCATCATCCACTCACACTTTCAAAATGAAGCTGGCAAAAAAAAAAAAAAAAAAATACATATCAGCATGACTTCAGTATCCTTATTAAAATGTTCGATATTAAGTAAAATTGAGTTTTCCAATGTTTGATAACAGTATAATGTTTGTTATAAAACATGAGCCAGTCAGTGAAGGCCTCAGTGCATCTTTTACTTCAATTGCCTGCTCCACTTCTAAGAAAAAAAAGCCCTATCTAATGTCACCTCTCACTGGTTGGTGACAGAAACCCCAGCAAGGTGTCTGTTTCACACTCTCAGATCACCTCAGGGCCTCGTTTTTTCCCCCTCCCAAGCAGGTGAAAGGTACAACAATGCAACAGCAGGGAGGTAAAACTGAGCGCTTCTGCTCTGTAGTTTTTGGAATAACTTATCTTGCGAAGCAGCACAATAAAAATTTATAGAAATGTGTTAAGTGTGTCATTTAAAGATCCAAGCATCACACAAGCTAAGGGTGGTGACACGCAGTATGTGATTTGTCAGGAAAATGACAGAATTGAGAAAATTGCAGAGCGGATTTACAGTCACATCTGAGTTGTGCTGCAGTTCATTTGAGAATAAAAAACATTTGTCAGTCAGTACGACTTCCTTTGTGTCGTCACCTCCCTCTGATGTGTAATCCATCCAAATCCACTTCCTCCTCTTCACGTTACTCACCATCTTTCCCTGCCTACTGTCGCTCCTCATGTAACTGCCCCCTCCCCGCAGTTTTTCTATCTGTTGACTCTGTGGAGGTCGGTTTAATCTCATTCATTATTCAGAGGTGTGTTGGCTCATTTGTTATTTCTGGCTCTAATAATCCTGCTCTACATTTCTCTCTCTCTTTATAACTTGACTTTAATTTATCAATACTAGAACAACATGCAAAGGGTTCCTTCCCTCTTTAATAAATGAAGAAACTTTTTTTTTTTAAAGTGAGCGTTATATTAACATTCTTAAGTGCTAGTTTAATTGTTATAACAATTTGTCGTAGTTGTTATTTAAATATAAAGGGGAAAATGTCAATTATCTATACCATCAGAATATATGTTTGCAATTTAGCAGTAAACCTTATAGGGGCTAGAGCACACTTGATTGCATCAGTACATGGAGACAATGGATTGCAACCATACGCATTCAGTAAAATTATGACAGCTGGAAAGTCTTGCCTGAAGTGATTGGCCAGACCCATTTGCAGCACCTACCAGCTCTGCAAGTTTAAAGGGGTGTGCTGCTTATTATTTAGCCGTAACTTTGTTGTTATAGTTTACAACCTGTGTTATTAGATAAATTCAGCAGCTCATTTGAGATCATAGAAGCCAATGTCCTAGCTGGATTTGTTGTCACAGATACATAAACCCAATGAAGATAGAAAACACATGCGGCGTATCTCTAAAGCCACAAATCAAGCTGCATGAAAGCTGCTGCAAGAGTCTGAAACGTGTGTGCGTGCCATCCATGTGTTTAACCGTGTGCTATGTTGTGTCTGTTTGTGTTCCTGCGTCCTCTAAATCCCCTCGACACGGCTGTGGATTACATGCTGGTGAATTATGGTTGAGTGGTGCCAAACTGTCTAAAATAATGCAATCAACCTGTAAACTGGCACCAGCCTGAGACAAATGGTCCCCAAATTGGGGTTGATATGGGTGGCTTTTCTGCCGGGGGTCTGTAATGAACAAATGATGTGAGTATCCACCACTCTGGCCTCCCTTGATGCTTCTAATAAAACTCTGAGTGACAACATGTGAGCCAGGAGTGGGAACGTTTTTAGAAGATATCCTAAACTCTTCACACAGACAAACTAGAGGCAACTGCATGACTGATTTTGCAAAAACATTTCCTAAAACTCGACAGACCACCAAACAACTCAGAAGACTGAAACCAAAACAGCAGCTCGTAAAAATTTAAGTGCCGTTAACTTTAATTTTGGAGGAAGGTAGGTACGTGGTATAGGGTGCTTTACATAGTGCATAAAAACAAATGTATGCCTGAAGTGCTGCAAGATTAATTAAAGTAATTATTTAACACGACAATGTACATACATATATATATATATATATATATATATATATATATATATATATATATATATATATATATATATATATATATATATATATATACACACACACACACACACACACACACACATATATATATATGGTTCCTATAATATGATGACCTGAGCTTCCACCATGCAACTGCAAACCAGTGGATACTTGTCCTTTCTATTTTATTTATTTATTTATTTTGGCTGAACTCTCTATAGAAAACTCTAAAATGCAACACCTTTTCCAAGTGTATCTTCTGAGGGTCAATTTACATGATAAGAGGGCACACTTTTCATATACCTGAAGAATCAAGCCAATTAGGGCCAAGCCCTGTGAGTCACTGCATTTCTGAACACGCTCTTTACTGCAAAAATGAAAGGGAACCTGTTTTAAAAAGGCTCTTTGGCAGTCTGTGAAACAATACATGGATCAAGGAACAGACGTTTTTCTCTCATCTGCAGTGCTCTATGTGTGTGTGTGTGTGTGCGTGTGTGTTTCTGTTGCTGAGTACACTATTTGTTGAATAGAGTTGAGCCAAGCAGCAGTTGCCCCATCTGTGAACACAGTGTTGCATAGTGCATCACCCCCCGTGCGCATCTCTTTTGCAGACAACAGTCAGAATTATTCATGTGCAGACAAGACATCTGGACACATGAACGGAGGTTAAAGCATCAGAGTGTTATTGAAGAGACAGGACGGGACATGACTGGGCAGAGACGCCACACAGATATGAATTAAGTAAACAAACAGACAAGCAATGAGACAGGAGGGGAGGCTGCTGTTGTGTACAGAGACAGACAGATACTGATGAGAAAGACGCAGACATGAAGGGAAATGAAAGAGAAGGATAAAAGCAGCAAAACGAGCAGATGTGGGAAAGAGCATTAGTTGGGCTCTTACAAAGGAGAGAGGAGGAAGAGGAAAGTAGCAGCTCTAAATGCTTAAAGAGACAAAGTGGAGAAAAGAAAGAGGAGGAGAGAGCTGACCCATTGTCTTGCAGAGTGAGACAACACCCAGCAGAGCAGAGCAGAGCAGACAATTCTCGCACTTTCAAGCAGCCGCACAGCCCTCATACTGTTTTTTTTCAACTTTTTCTAGAAGATGTGTGAGAAGTAGGGCAAATACTAAATAAAGAGTAAAACTTACCAGTCTTATTTTCTTTCTTTTTTGTCTTACATCCCTATAGTGCACCGTCCTCACAAATGAGCTTATTCTTTCATTTCATCATCACAGCATTGGAAGGGCTCTTAGATAATGGCATTTGGAGCAGTGGCTGTATCTTATTTTATTATTTTTTTTTTTTTTTTTTTTTTAACATCTGAGAATAACTTTTTTGATTGTGGCCATGGGAGTCTATCCCAATTTATGAAGGTGTTGAGGACAACAACAGGATGCGAGAATTTTTTTTGTCCACCTTCAGTGTCTCAGAGCACTTAATCAGAAGTGAAAGGAGCCACATTAGATGAATTTAAGTCACGTTTCAATCATTTACAAAGTTACAAGAAAAGGTACCAAAAAGAGTACCAACCACCAAGCCTCCAAATATTGCATCCAAGTATTGGGACAACTTGAGCATTGAATAAGGTTTTCAGAGACCAAATCAATTACACAAGGTGAGACTAGATTGTGGATACACAGTAACTGGCAACTGTTTGTGTTCTAAAGAATGTTCTGAATAAAAAGGAATCATGTTGTAAGTTATGACAGAGCCACTGCTTTAAAGTCTGCACTCACGCTTTCTGCAATACAAGAATGAGAGAAGGCACGCAGGCAACACACACACGCCCACACACACACACACTCCTCGTGTTAAGATCTAATTAAAAAGCTTTAAGCAATTGTTCACCGAGGACTGCCTATCAAGTTGCGGTTCACCAGTGATACATGGACCCCTCCAAGCAGAGCTCAGAACCCCTTAAACCAGTGGGTTGCAATCCCATCAGAGCAAGATCAATTCCTGATTGCATCTCCATTAGCCATCCTTGATTACATTTGGATTTGAAGGAACAGACATTAGCGGTGTCGGAGGCCTGCACGGAAGCTGCCGTGTTCTCTCCTTCTCTCCGCAAAGCTCTCCGTGACGGCGGAGAGAGCAGCGTGACACCACAGTCTAACATGCACTTCAAAGGCAGCTGAATGTGTAAAAAAAAAACGACAACAGGCTCCAGAGGAGGATGAGGGGCACATAACACTTTTGTAGTAGCACAGTCGAGAGTTCTTTTGGACGAAGCAGTCGGAAAACCCCCAGCTAGAAGCGTGGAGAGCCAGGGCTCTCGGTGCCGGCTGCCGGCTGGCAGACGGTGAGCTGCTGGCGCTGGCGGCAGGCGCGCCCAGCGGGCTGGCACCGCTGCTGCAATGGAGCTGTTGTGTCATATCACAGTGAAACAGATTGAGATTAGCTTGCCATGATCTGCAGAGAGGGGAAAAGAGGGATAGAATAGGAGGAGGAGGGGTTGGGGGAGGGCGAACGGGGTGGGGGAGGGTGGTTGTGGGTAGAGACACTGCTGTACAGTGGCTTTACAACATTTGGGAGAGCAGTCAAAGCATTTTCACCAAGAGAAAGATCATCGCCTTGCTGTGTTTTGTTTCGATTGTGTACTCAAAAGACAAGAAATTTGTTGTATCACCATCAAGTCATCACGCCCAGTACTGACCTGCAAGGTGAAATGTTTCCAAATCTGTTGGATTTGTTTTATTCATTGGTAAAGTGAAGGACTTTCCAAGACAACATATCATAGCATCTGCTTCCAGTTCAGATCTGACAATGAGACACCAGTGCAGCATTTCCTATATGCTTTCAATGAGACCCCAGTTACTCGGTTGCAACATGAACACCGGCATTATCGACAGAATAGCCTGGCTTCTGAAGTCGATCTCATGTCGTGCTTTTCAAGGCACCCGAAGCGTTTACATTGAAACCATTATTCAGCCACACTGGTGGTGGTAAGCTACATCTCGTTTTGTTTTGCCCTGCGGCAGACTGATGGAAGTGAGGCTGCCAATCTGTGCCAAACGGCCCCTCCGGCCACTGCTGAACATTCATTCACGTTCGTGCGAGACAACGTGGATAAAGTGTCTTGAAATATCATCAATCCAGCTGGCTTTGCATGCTTAAAAAAAGACAGTTTTTTTTTGTTTTGTTTTTTAAGTGTTACAGTTGAGATGCCTTCAATCTGACAGTCTATCCATTGAGCAAACAGGCACAAGAGCAGCACAGTGAATGATTTATGATTGGTCACTGGACCCACATGTTTAAATTTGGCTATTTGTTGGAAAAATGGCTCCTGGGAACAACTTCTGCTGCCAATATTACACTGCAAGGGAAAATGTAAGCGCAGCGCCCATAAATTCCTAATCCCATCATTCTAAACTCTTTATCTAACCCACCCTATTTAATCTCCCAGCCTTTGTCCCCACTAATGGTTTCATCTTTATTTGATCGTGTCACTGCTCTACCTTTGCAAAGGCAGATCAGCCTCTCAATCCCTCCTTGGGGTAAATTAGCTCTCATTAGAAATATGGAAGCATTTGCCCGCTGCTAAAACAACCTTTATTTCATAATCCCAACATTTATGGCATTTCCTGCGTGAAAGTTATTCGTCCCTTTCTCTCTGCTGTCAGCATTTCTTCTGTCTTCAAGCCAGCCTGGCACAGGAAGAGAGAAGTGGCCTTTGATGGTATTAGTCTCGGCAACATACAGTATGTGCATGATAGTTTTCTCACAGCAAGCTGAAAATATCCAATGTACATTCTAAATTTGTGCTGATATACTATATGAGCAGTCTATCGCAGAGTTTGTTCAGAGGGATTTGGTTAATTGGATTATACATTATCACTAAGGGATTACAAATAACACGGCAGTAGCCACAAGACATTTCTCCTTCTGGCATGATTGACAAGACTGACATCAGCTCCATCATGTAAAGCCAACGCTTGAGTGGGCCACCCCCTGAAGCGAAGGATGGCTTGGGGAAAAGTTGCAAATAGCAGCAGTGGCGGAGAGAGGTATGGGAATCAAATTCAGCTCAGGATTAGGGGCTTGTTCATGATAAAAATGAAAATGTAGGCACTGCTGGGATAAAAATTCATGAAAAAAAAAAGAAAATGTATTAATCAACCACTTTAAAGTAATATTACTCCTGCAGCGCGGCAGTCCTTCAACTCAACTGGTACTGCTCCTCTGGCCAAACAACGGGGAATTCATGCACAAGATGATTGTTTTTTCAATATTAAACCTTCTAGAACATAGACCTTTTGTATGACTTTTTCTTGGACAAGCCAACACACCACAGCACATTTCACTTTTTAAAATTTCATATCTTGCGCTTTCATCTTGCCAACTTTAATCAGTCCCAATTGTCCATGGATTTCATTATCAGCTAGCTCCCTTTATATACAAGGAGTAAGGAGGTACAAGAGTGAGTAACTGCTGTTAGAAGATATATGAACCATGAACTAGAACTATGGGTTTCTAACAGTGGCTGCTGCCAATAGCATTAGCTTACACGTTTTTGCAAGGTTTAAATAAACATTTCAGAAGAATTTGATGAGAACATTAATAATTGTAGAACATTAATTAATCTGTGCGCGCAGTTCCAAAGTGGGCTGAGTCTTTAAAAGATAATATAAAACATAAAATTATGTTTAATCATATTATTTAACTGAAATTGTATGATTGTATGATTGTATGAAAACAAAGGACATGATGTTAGAAGATCCAAAGTGCCTGGGAACTCTGCACGGCAGGGGCGTCCTACTCCCTGAGCCAAGTTTGCGATTGACCGCATACTGACAAACTTGAAGACTTGAGCGCTATGATAATTGAGACGGCTGGACAGACACTTCACAAGGACTTTCCTTTTCAGCCAAAGCCACTGGCTACTCCGCTCTGCCACCCTGGACAGCTGCTTGATAGCCTGGCGTAGGACTTATCCGCTGATTCCCAGGTCCTTTATCAGCCTCACAGTTGACGTTGCCACAAAGCCCCGGCATCCAACTTCTGTTGGGCAGACCTTTGCTCTCCAACCTCTCTGTTCTCCCTCTGCTGCAGCGCAGTTTGTAGCACAGTCTCTTCCGTTCGAAGGCTTCCTCCATCACATCCTCCCAGGGGACCGTGCGTTCCACAAAGTACACTCTGTGTTGTGAGATGGACCACAGGACTAGGTCAGGCCTCAGGTTGGTGATGACTATCTCTGGTGGAACTGTGAGCAGTTGGCCCACATCCACCAGCATCTGCCAGTCTCTGGCTGCCTCCAGTTCACTCAATCTGGTCTTTGGTGAAAACTTCTGCTGTCCTTGTTGCCCTTCTTGAACGAACGCAACTGAGTTGGCTGAGTTGGTTACTCAGGGCGGCTGAGCATTGATGGATGGATGAACTTGGTTGTGCGTCGAAGTGTACCGTCCTTGGGAGAGGCTCACTTTACACCAACAAGGATGTGTCTTAGTGCAGCTTGTGAGAAACATAGCATGATGGATCTTCACCCACCCATTGGTTGAGATTTGTAGGGGTAGGAAGGACGTCATAGATACATCGAATGAGGAAACTTATCCTACTTGACTTCATCTCCCACATGTCCTTCCAACTGATGGTCTGTTTTTCCACACTCTCCCATCTCATCCACTGGCCCTGTTTTACCTGCGACACAGCCTTGGCACACCTGCTTGACTCCTCCTGTCGGCGGACTTCGGCCGCAAACATCTTCCGGCGCTCCCGAGAGGCTGACTTGTTCCAGCAGGGTCGCTTTTCATCCAGCCCCAAGCCACCTCTTCCATGTTGGACTTGGCCCACAATGTCAATGTGGTGGAGAGCAGATTTTGCTTGTTGTACTGCGCTTTTAGCCAACCACTTATTTCCTGTTGCCAAGGTTGGGGCAGCAGCCTGGATTGCAGTTTCTTTTGATTCGGTCAGGGTCATCTCCAGTCTCACTTTCGTGCACTTAAACTCCTCTGTGAGAATAGAAAGGGGCAGCTGGAGTAACCCCTGTTCATACTTGGATACACTACTAAAGCAACAGTGGAGCCCTAACCACTTTCTCACAGAAGATGTTATCATCATCTCCATCTCCTCAACTCTTGTGAGTGTGAGGTCATACATGGTTAGTGGCCACATAAGAGGCAGCAATCCGAACTGCAGGCACCAGCTTTTCAACTTGCTGGGCAACATGGATTTGTCAATGACCTCCAGGGAGTTGCAGTAGTCCAGGTGAGAAGTAACAAGGCTGTGAACAAGAATGGCAATGGTATTGGAGGGGCAGAGGCGGTTGATATTGCGCAGGTGGAAATAAGCAGACCGACTGATGTTATTGATATGGGATTGGAAAGTTAGTGTACTGTCGAGGATGCGTAAGATTTAAGCTGAATGAACTGAGTGCGGCCAGGGAGGTAGGATTTGAACCAGTCTATGGGAGTGTGTGTGATGCCGATGGAGGATAGTCTATTGAGAAGGGTGGAGTGGCAGATGGTATCAAAGGCCCCACTCAGGTTTAGGAGGATGAGGATAGTGAGTGAACCAGAATCAGCTGTCAGGAGGTCATTGGAAAATTTTAAAAGAGCAATTTCTGTGCTATGAAGGGGGTGGAAACCAGACTGGGACTGTTCATACAGATGAGAGTGGAGTTGAGTGGCTATGGTTTTTTCAAGGATTTTGGAAATGAAAGGAAGATTAGAAATAGGACGAAGGTTATTGAAGTTAGTAGGATCTGCACCAGATTTTTCAGTATTGGGGTTATTGCAGTGGTTTTAAAAGATGCAGGAACAGTTGCAGACAAGAAAGAGGAGTGAATGATGGCAGAAATTGGGGGAACCAGGGAAGGGAGGCAGGCTTTAACCAGAACCATAGGGAGAGCGTCCAGCTGACAGGTGGATGGCGTGGACTTGTGGATGAGATCTGAGATCTCTGAGGTAGAGGAGAGCAGGAAGGAAGAGAAAGAGTGGGTGGGTAGAAGAGATTCAAAAGCACAACGGGGTTCAGGCCTTGTTCCTTGTAAGACAATGACCTCTGAGTGACTAGAAAATAATGTTTTCATCATCGTTGTTACCATCATCATCCTATAAATAGTGTTCTAAATTGGTAAATTAGTACAAAAGGCACTGAACAGGCACCGTTAAACACAGTTACATCATGAAACGGAGGCGAATCAACGGCTTGTCTCCCAGGCGTTGGGATGTCAGCGAAGGGGGAAGGTGCTCTCCGATGGTTTAAGAGGTAATAAAGGGTTGGAGATGTGGTAAGGATGCGACCCCCTGTCAGTCAGTCGCCTGTTAGAGACAGATGATTGATGGGCAGGGGTCACGCTGTCAACCTTAGTTGACTTCAGTCAAGCTTGAGTTATTTTGTGTAAGTGTGTGATTGGTGCCATTGAAGTGTATGTTTTTAATATGTGCCTGTGCGTGTGTGTGAGCATGTGCGAGAGCGTGTGTGCATGCCAGAGAGGAGACAAAAGCGGGGAGGGAATGACCAAAGTCCTAAATCATGCAGCCGTCGCTTGACACACCACATTGAGCATGTCTGTTCGTTTGCCTCGGTGATCTTAGCTGGTGGAACAAATGGCTTGAATGTTTTCAAAGCACGTCACCTGCGTTTGCACAGTCAGCATTCTCGCTTTTGCTGCTTGGCCCACGAGTTTGTGTGTGTGTGTGTGTGTGTGTGTGTGTGTGTGTGTGTGTGTGTGTGTGTGTGTGTGTGTGTGTGTGTGTGTGTGCGCGCAAGAGAGAGTCTTTAACCTTTATTGAGAGGTATTACAGGAGGAGACGGAACGACTGAGTCACGGTTGTAAATCACACTCATCAAAGTCCATTGAAAGTCAAAGGAGATAAAAATCCATTCACAGCTCTGAAGAAATGCAATACCAATCAGTCACACAACTAGGTTCATCAATAAAAACAGGAATAATAATTTTTTTGACCAATCTGCCCCGACACTTTAAGGGTGAGAGTTTGCTTGAATACATTTCTGCTGGATGACATAAAATGGGTTACGAGCCTCTATTTACAGCTGTGAGGGAGGAATCCTATCTTCAGCTTAGAGAAGGATATTCTTTCCTCTAAATCTGTCAAAAAAATTGTTGCCGTAGATGTACAGTCTAACCCTACAGCTTTTTATGTCCAAATCATCAACAACATAAAAAAACACAACAAAAACACTGGAACTTCATGTTTGGTCAATGGTCCAAACAGAAAGTGCTAAATCTGGTACAAATAAGATATTTTCCTTTTCTAGTTCTTTGTTGTTGTTGTTTTTTTGTTTTTTTTTAATGACATATATAAGGTCCATTGAGTCATCTAATAAAAGTGTCAATAAGGACTATAGTGTATCTAAAGATGATTGTTTGCTTTTGAACTAGGAGGAAAAAAGACAGAAATGGTCGATGAGTCAAGCTTCAATCAGTCCACTGTAATTGTATTTTACTGAGTGATTTTTGCTCCAAGCTTCTCCTTTTTTCTTTTTTCGCCGCACATGGCTATCATGTGATCGCAGTTTACAGCCATGTTTAAGTTCAGCTAGCATCTTTATACTGTGCTTATATGCAAGATCACACTATTGTGAGTATTTGAAATTTTTTAGTAATGACTGTGGTGGTGATTTGTGTCCATAAGAGACAACGGATCATCATCTTCGTATTTTTCCATAAGCTATGAAACAAAGAGTTTCAAAATCTGAAAGCCACACACTCAAGTCCTTGTTTTAATTTAGTTTTTCAATTTATTTTTATTTTTTTATTTCAGGGATGCAGAGCTGTAGTGGTTTCCAAATCAAGTAAAGCTGCATATCCTTAAAACACACTTTTTAGAAAGGCTATATTGGCTTTAGCAATCAGTCAGGCCTACTTATTGTTTCAAACATCTGGCATCCTCTAGCGCTCCAGATATAATCAATTTATAAACATTGTCCAGGGGAAGAAAGCATTATTAAATGAGAGTGCCCTGAGGTTTTAACTTTCATAAAATATTGACTGGCCTTCTCTTCCACCATCAAGTCTTTCCCCATAGCCGCGAACAACAGCAAATTTCAGCTCAGTTGCTTTATCATCTGCAATCCAGTACAAATGCAGTCACACACATAAAATAGATGGTAGAAGGCCGACAGTAAGAAAAGAGCATCATTAATATTCAACATCCCTGTGAATGCAGAAATGTAAAAATGTCAACAGTCTTGAAAACGCTGGCATCTGGTCACTGTGGCGGGTGAGGGAGTGGAGGGTGAGGGGGTGGGGCCTAAAGAGGGATGTGTGAAGAAGGTTCAGGATGAAATGAAATGAAGGACAGTCAAGGGAACAGAAAAATAGGACCTGGTGATGACAGAGTTGGATGGGGGTGGGGATCAAATCACGCAGATTATTTTCCACTAATGGCCTCTGCTCCGAATGCCGCGCAATTACTTCATGATAAATGTGCTGGAGTGCCTCTCTGTTTGGTGTACTTCAGGAGGAGGGAATGACTAACGTCTGCTTGACGTAAGGGGCTGACGTGTCATTGTTTGGGATCTGCTCTCTACATAAGACAGCTTTGGAAAATGTATAAATTATCTACATTATGAAATAGCTCACAGAAGACCACTTGGAATTCATTTGCAGAAACTTGGTTGTTGATTGGATAAACTTTCTGAGCTTCTCACAATCAAAGCAGAGAAATCACTTTTTTCTTATTTTTTTTTTTAATGATTGTGGAGTGAGTTGGTTGCAATGCAAGGCTGCCTCTTGATGTAAGGGTCTACATTAGACGAGTGTCAATTACACAAACTACACACTGGCTGCACTGTCTGCATGGTGGCACCTGAGCAGACCTGGAAGAAAGCCATTCTGGGAGTGGCTGTGCTGTAAGAAGCAGGTAAACACTGCGCACTGTACAACCAATTTATCAACAGCATTCAAGACCAACTGAATGATTGTTTCTGTCCTTGTGTTTTTGATGTGTGGCAAGGAAGAATTCAGACGTTAGTGTGACTAATGAAGACATCAGAACCACAACCTTGATCTCCATGTCAAATGGCTCGACATTATCGCTGTACTCGAGCAAGGATGAATTTCAAGCTCCACCTTCGGTGTCGACTTACTTTCATTATTTAACTCTGAGACGTTTTCCACAGAAACATAATCTTGAGTTGAGTAAAATAACTCATTTGCACATAAAAGGGTTGACCACTGTGTGTCCTTATAGAACATTACAAGCCTATATTGTGAGGGAAGACTGTGTCCAAGGTCTGCGGTGATTGATGGTCCTTCAGAGGCCTCGGGGCTTTGGGGACCGCACATATGACCTCTGCAGAGGTGAGTGGATCAGCGGCTCTTGCCATGACTGACTGCCTACCTGGAGGAACACTCTAGATGCCTAGGCCGACCTTCTCCTGCCAGGAAAAGGCATGGGACACTTTGTATGCGGCGGTGAACTGAAGATGTGTGAGCACATATACTAAACGCACAGGTAGATACACACGCACATCCTCAAGCATCCAGTGGACATTTCTTATCTCCCTAGAAAGGTAATGGGAATGATAACCACAGCCCCACCCTGGAAGTGAAACCTCTAAAAATGAGCCAATCACAGCAGAGCCTTGCGATGTAATTCCAGCCCGATCATTCTGACACATCTCTGCCTCTACTGCAGACAAACACAACTTGATAACAATAAGGCATTAGGAGATTGGAGGTATTGCACATTAGGGACGGGCGGCTATGTTAATGAAGGCGATCAACAATTTGATTATTTTGTGTGCTCACACACTCGCGCAGACACAAAGAGAAAAAACACACACACACACACACACACACAGTTGAATAGCCCAAGGTCATTGTGATGTCAGATAACTTTATAGCTGTGAGTGTGGCATCTCCCTCACCCAGTGTGAGCGGTTGTTGCACTGGCAAGAAGGCTCCAGACAAAGTGAAGGAACACCTATGAAAGGGGAAACACACACACACACACACACACACACACACACACACACACACACACACACACACACACACACACACACACAAGGGGTCCTAAATCTTCATCAGTATTGCCACCTCGCCTGAGGGTCAGAGCAGAAAAACTCACTGATGAATGGCTTTATATTAGAAAGTGTGGAAAGAAAAGCCCTGTGTGTGTGTGTGTGTGTGTGTGTGAGCCCGCAACTATGAGTGTACATGTTTATTGGTCTGTATCAGGGTGCAGAGTCCCTGAGTCACTGCAGGTATTAGCGTCAAAGCAATCAAGACATCCCATCACTGGGAGTCCCAGAAGAGCTCTGCTAATCATCAAGACAAACCATGTCGTTCACTGCCTCTCCACTCACTAAGACTAGCAATGTCATTTCTTTGAGAGACAACAAAACAGTCACATAATGACCTTTGACCCAGTGTTTTAACTCCTTCTAAAACCTCAACAAAGGATCATAAAAAACATGAGTGGACAGATCGTTGGAGTGGTTAACGACAGCTCTGTGGGTCTGACTTCAAAGAGTCCAATCCGCAGATCTCAATTCCCAGCACCGGCACGGTGCTAGATTTTCACCTACTTATTGATCCTTCCATTGTTTCTGTTTCTGTCGTTTTCCCCATTTACAGATGCTTCCATTGGCATTTTCTTATTGACTCCATTGATGGATTTAAATGCATAGTAACCTGGCGGTACTACATACCTTTTCATTGGGTCTTTTCACTCTTGTGGCCCTTGTCACTGTCCATGCCTGGCACCTGGTGAAAGGTGTGGAGCTGGGACAACTGACTTTGGAAAAAACAAAAAAACAAAAAAAGCCAACATAAAAACCAAAAAGTCAAAAAGTGGAAGTCACTACATGCAATTCCACAAAGAGTCCCGTTCCCGACCAGTTAACTGGAGGAAACCTCTTGAGCAAGGCCTGATGTGCTACTGATTCCTTCCTCTTTCCCTCTTAAAGTGAACGTCCCACACAGCGACTCTGCAGGTATCTCTTGCTGTTGTTTCACTCACAGTGCAGTGCAGGTCGAGATGACTCATCCCTCGCCACCAAAGACATGAATCGCTTCCATGTCCTGCACAGTCTCTCTCACGTTACCCATGCTCCCTATTCTTTCCACTCACTGTAGGACAGGCACTGATGCATAGCTCAGCCACATCACAGACATTGACAGATGGGATAAATAAGCGGCTGTGACAATAGAGCACATGCTGTATGGGCAGATGCGGCTATCTGTCAGTCACTTCGAGTCACTTGGTGAGTGTTCCTCAACAGTGGGAAGATGTCCCTGTTAGATGGACTCAGAGAAAAAACTAAGAAAATTCAAAATTATGAAATGTCAGGGCTTCTGTAATTCTACACATAATAACCACACGTATTTTGTGTGCAGGGTCACACAAAGGTCACAGTAGCCCAAGACATGGATCTGCTTAAGGTTCAAGGTTTTGCAATTGTACCCTGACATCCCAACCCATTTTAGAATGATTTAAAACCAACAAGTGCTACACATTTCCACACTCACTTTTAATCAAGACAGGCATTTTGATGTTAGTGCATGTTGTATGTATGTTGCATGTTGTACAACTTATTGTATAACTTGACTGACAAAAACAATAGGATGGATGATACAGACCTGAGCTTGAGACACACAGAACTAGAGAGATTATATATATATATATATATATATATATATATATATATATATATATATATATATATATATATATATATATATATATATATATATATATATAAGGATATAATTAAAGAAACAAATTACACACAAACAAACAAATTACACACACACATCCAATTGTGATTGGATGGGTTCGTCAGATTCAAATCCAAGGCCATTTTGTCTGTCTGCGCGCAGATACACATAAACACACACACTCACTCACATGCACACACACGTGCATGCAATTACTTCCTCCCGTGCTGTTTTAATAAGTTCTTACCGCGGCCCTTACATAAAAAGTAATATTACATTTGGATTTTTACTCCATTTCACACGTTCCACATTCTTCTCTCCCACTCCCTTCATCTGTTTCCATTATCTCACCCCAGAGTGCACTCCTTTACATCCAATTCTCCCCCTCCCCTACATACTTCCATAACACACCCATGTGCAAAAAAAAGTATTGCATTATTTTTTTTCAAATTACCTCTAAAACATATTTTTTTCTGTTATAGGCGCAGATGCATAAAGGCACATACACACAAAGACCCATATAGATAGACACACACACTTCCTGCAGACAATTGTACCCCTTTTAGCTCAATGTCACTAAATGGCACACGCACACACACACACACACACACACACACACGCACAGTCCTACGTCACTCGATCATTCTGCTTCTCTCACACACACACACACACACGAGCTTGGAGAGTGGGTATCACATTAGAATTCCATTTAGGTTCACATGTCCCACATGTCTTTTAAATCCAGTGTCTGTCTGCATGCTTGTGCAGTTAGCACGAAACACAAACATGTTCCTGTGAATGAGTTTAATGTATTTATTCACATTTACATGCGTCCATTTTCCACATGCAAAATAAAACAAGCCCTTTTCCACCTTCACATGGGTGTTTTATTTTTGCCCATGTCGACGACCTCCGCTGACTAAGGAGAGGAGGAGCGCCAAGGAAGCGAGGTAAGGATGAAGGAGAGAAGCTTCCCGACACACGTGCACGCATACAGCACAAACACAGGTATTATTCAGAGATTACTTTAAAACTAAGTGTAACACACAGCCGTGTTGTAGAGTCATTTGTGTATCTGTCCTCTCCTGGCCCCAACTGCCTGCGATTGCAGAGAGAGGTGCAGAGGCAGAGAGGCGGGAAAATGAGAAAATGAAGAAAAGGTAATGGCAGCAGGTTAGCCTGCAGCCTCAGTGGCTGATTGACTGTTCAGAGGTTATTAGTTCAGTCTGCGGCCGGGCTCTGAGGCGAGGAGGAAGCAGCCAGCTGTGATAACTAAAATAAAGAAGTGTAAATGGCAAAAGTTGGTTCTCCCACAAATGGAGTTTACTGTTCTAAGAGGTGGACTGAATGAAAGGACAAACGTGTCACCCAATAAGATCCCTTTTTTTCATGTATTGTTTTTCATTCAATGAGATACATTTGAACTTTTTACAATCACTACAAAAAGTCATTATTTTTGTTAAGATTTGGCCTGTGACTGACATGATGACAATGGT